>JAUAME010000001.1:28916666-30305000 GCA_030820535.1 Quercus parvula
GAGAATTATGGGATGAATAACATAGATTTTGAACAGGTATTAAGCAAAAGACAGGAGTTACTTTGGTGATAAGACTTAGATCTGGAGGATAGGCCCCTCCATTAGCAAACCTAGCTGCTTGTTCATTTGAATATGGCTGAGGAAAACGATCACTGAGTTTACCAGGGCGTGTAAACATCTCACCCTCGTCATTAGGCCCATCAACAACTTCAATCTCGGCTGCCATAGCCTTTACCTCCTCTTCTGTATATGCGACACCCACCAAATCACGGTATGATATAAGTGACATAGAATGGCAAGATGCACAGACTTGTTGGTAAACCTGATGACCACGACGAATCCTGCTCGACCAAAATTGGCATCAAAACACAAAACATCAAAACCAGGAAAGTACATTTAATATGAAAAATTAATAATATTATGTAATTACCCACCAGGAAAAAAAACAAAAACTAAAAACTAAACACTAAAGTAAACTAAACTACTTATCAAAAAACAAAAAAAACAAAAAAAAACTTGCCTAGGCATGATATGTGCTTCTTCAAAAAGCACTAGAAAAGTGTGCTAGAGGTGTGCTTAATTAAATAAGCTTTTACTTTGGCCAAGCAAAGTGCTTAGACCTTGAGGCTTTGAGCTTTAAGTGCTCTGAAGCGCACTTTTAACAACAGCGGAAAGGCTGAAAAAAATGCCAGCCAAAGTTGAGAGGAATTATCACCATCAAGTATGACTAAGAGAAAAAGGTTTCTGGTCCCAAATAATCTAGATATTCATTGAGACACATTACAAAATTAATAGCATATTGCTAGAGCTAAAAAAACAAAGCCACGGGTTCAATAAGAACTTACGAAGCATGATCATAGGAGCTGAGAATGCCCTGGTGAGGCCAGGGATAATTAGGACAGTCTAAGCCATGTTCAGCCTCATCAGCAGATGCTGCTATCGTTCCAAAACTCAAGAGCCCTGAGATGCCTGCTCCAAGGAGTGCAAGGGCTCTTAGGGACTTTGTGCTGGTAGACCCTGCCTCTTCTTTCTTTGAGATGAGAGATGACAATAAAGGAGGGGCCTGAAAATTAACATACAGAGAAGTTTTAGCACATAATTCGTAAATTTGTTTTCAAGCATGCAGAGTTGGATTTTATAAGCTGATCATAATCTTTAAAATGCGTTTGTACGATGCCACTCTACCCATACAACGTAACGAAAAGACCAAAAGAAGAAGACATTCTCCTAAGTTATTAAAAAAAAAAAAAGATTTCATTCTAAGAACCAGGAGATACATATTGAAGACTTAAAAATGAAACCATTTTTTATAACTTTTTGGCCCAAGGGGAGGGAGAATGAGGATTGAAAATTTGAAACTAGTGACCTCCACTTCTTAAGGAGTGGTCCCCAACTGATTGTGCTACCCTTGGGACAAAAATGAAACCTTAATACGAGTAAAAATCAAACAATAAAAAAAAAATGCTAGTATTTTGCTTAAATAGGATAACAAATAGTGAAATTACCATGTAAGCAAAAGTGAACAGATACAGGCTGGTATGAGGGAAAATCCTCTATAATAAGGAACAATATTGAAGTTTCTTTATAAATATATAAACAACATAGTACCCACATGAAGCAAATGAAACTGAATGTAGAATTCAGATAATCCTTACAAAAAAAAAAATTCACAAAAACCTAGATTTATAGATTTTGTCTCCAACGCTAATTTTGGTAATCTAAGCTGCAACTTCAGAAGCTAAAATCAGATAATGCGTGGAGAGAGCATGGGAGGAAGGAGATCAGGGATTGAAGGAAGCTTACTTTTGATTGAGACTGAAGTTTCCTTCTCAGTAACTGGTGGAACACTCCTCCAGCCATTTCAGTCAACGCTTCTGTCAATTAATTCACCCAATAAAATAGCAAAGAGTTACAAGCGCAAAGAAATGAAAAATAAACATAAGCTTTAGATATTAAGAAGCTGCTATCATTGTCAAATTCCATGAAAGAATGAAATTTTTTTTTTTTTTTTCATAATTAAAAACGACAGGTTATTGATATTTCTACAAGCAGTATTTTATTAAATTCTTAAAGTTATCACTCAGAAAATAATAATTTATTAATTAAACAAAAGATAAGATCAATTCAAATGTAGTTTATTTATTTATTATAGAACAGACAGAATTTAAGTGGTCAAATTGGGCCCTTTCCTTGATTGGGTTTTAACTGGGAGAGAAGGGGGTGGGGGGAGGGGCAGTAGCAGAAAACAAACATGCAAACCCAATAAAAGTGCAAATCATTCACCACATTTCCTCATAAGGAGAAACAAACAAAGACAAATAATCTTACTCGAAGTGTTAACAGAAAATGGTGGTAAAAATACTAACTGAGATATCAAGTATAAGTACAATAGGTCATTGACTCCCTTGGACTAGGTGTACCAATTAATTATAAATTTGAACATATTAATAAACCCCAAAACAGGTAAACACACAAACAGCTTGTAGTTTGTGTTTATCACACAACAATGACAACAAACACCAAGAACAACGACAACAGCTACAACCAAAACATGTTATAAAGTTTATCATAACTTGAGACCATGAAAACTCCAACAAGAGAAGGGGAAGAAGATGTGTATCATTTATCAGCAACAAGAAAAACTTTGTAACACTCATAGTTCTTCAGCTCACCACAAGGGTACATCAAATTGAATGCACTGACTCCATGCATTGATCAAAGAAATCATTTTTATTTTCATTTTCTCAGGCCAAAGTTGTTGTTCTCTCCAAATTTTCATACTTTCACCTATTTATATACCTCCCAAGTATCGGGTAGTTCCAAGAACCAGATTTCGATCAGTAGTTAATGAAACTTATCATATCACAGGTATTTCCAGACCACGATAGATGACGAAATTATTCTTGCAAGATGAAATGCAAATTAAAATTGCAGAACAATTTTCCAAATCAAACCACACCACTCTCCTTCAAGTCGAATCCGAAATACAATCATTAGAATTACCAAAGAAACCCTCTTGGCATATAGAGCACATATGGGACACCTAAATACCCAAAGAGCATATACTTCAATCTCTTCTTGACACATACAATTATGAAACCTTTCTAAAATCTACCATGCCTAATTGAATCCAGCACCGCCAACAGAAATCTCAACAAAAATAAATTGTAGTAATCATATCTCAAAAAAAAACAAAACAAAACATCATGCGTAATGAGACTGATGCCAAAAATGTAAAAACCACATAAAATCAAAAACCTAAATATCTAACAGTCTAAAACCCTATGTCCCCCAAACATTCAAATCCGTTAAAACAAATCAAACGCGCTAACAACCCTCACAACTCATTTTCTCAACAAAAAAAAGGTCAAAATCCAGAGTCATTTTTCACAAAGTCAATACGAAGCTGTGAAAAGTGATATATGATAGATTTGAAAAACGTGAAAAATTGAAAGAAGCGAACAGATCGAGAAATGGAGCTTAAGAGTGGAAGACGGAAAGAGAGGAATTGAAGTGGAAGTGGAGAGGTACTCACTTGTGAGATCGGCGAGGACTAAAGGTCAAGAACGCAGGAGCTGTCTCTCTCTCTCTCTCTCTCTGTGTATCTGCTTTTGGAGATCCAACCAGGAAAGGGATGACCGGATGGGATATAAACTCCAACTCTAGCTGCTGCGTTTGAAGAAATGAGGGACAGCCAGCCAAACCCATCGCTACTATTCCTTCTACTATCTTCTCCCACGAGTGTGCGCTTTTTGGGCCTTGGCCCTAGCTTTTGGGGTCAGGCCCATCTTTCATAATCATGTTATTCTTTACTCCTAATTTTAAAATATCTATTTATGTTTTTTTTTTTTTTTTCCCTAATCATTCAAATTTATAACTCATTTGATTCATTTCGTACAAATCATTTCTAATTTAATTTTTTTCTAAATTACTCAAAGAAGTGAGTTAGGGCATAGCTACCTACTTCTCTCGCATCTCAAGTAATTAGGTGGGAACATGATTCGAATCTGCAGTCTTTAGGTTATGAGTCTAATGAATCGATCAATTCTTCTACCCTGCTTTTTCCCCTCTCTTTCTTTCACTATTCCCACCTAAGTCCCAACTTTGGTTGCTTGGCCAGGATAGAATTTAGTAAGTGGCGACGACGTTTCCTTCTTCGAAACATTCACAAGATTTGTTTTATACTAATTAGATTACATATATCTAGTTCGCACCACCCTAACCAATCCTTTTTTTTTAACCTAGTTTTTTTGTAAATCTATTAAGAAAGACATTACAATCATGAGTTCTCTTCGGTGATGCCAATGGCTCTATTGTTCTCGGCTTTGCAATCGCATGAGCTCTATTTTCATCAACGGCTCAACTCTTAGTCGCAATAGGTATCACTCGTTGCTCTCAGCCTCTTTCTCTCCATTTTTCTCTTCTCTATCATCACTTCATACTCTCTCTCAGTTTATTACTCTCATCTCATTTCATTCTTGTTTCTCATTTTATTTCTCATTAGTCCCTTTTTGTTTTTTTCATTTTGTTAGTTGAAGGAAATTGTAAAACTTTTCATGTATTTTCGTATTTTTTTCATGATGTCAATATATTCAAGTTCTCTTAATAGATTTGATATAATTTAAGTTTCTTAATAACTATCCTAGAAAAAATTCTTAGAACTATTGTTGATATAATGCACTTAAAGTTTACATTTAAACATTTTTAGGAGTATATAATTTAATTAAAAACATATGTAAGTGTGAGATTTAATTCATAAACAATAGGGTAAATAGGGGTGTGCAGCCAACCTGCCAACCCACCAAAACCAACCCGATCCAACCCAACCCGCCGGGTTGGGTCAGTTTTTAGGGTTTGGTGGGTTAGATTGGGTTACAAAATTTTTTTTGATAGCAAGTCAGGTTGGGTTTGGGTCATAAAATTCTAAACCCGCCAAACCCAACCTGACCCACCCATATATTTAATATATATATATATATATTATATAATTAATAATTTTTTAAAAAATAACTAGCTCTTCTTATCCTATATAAAAGCCAATTAGTTCACATAAACCCTAGTAAATTACTATTGTTGTTTAGTCATTAGTGTTGTTTGCTTTTAGGGAGTTACATTGATACTAATTTTTGGGTTTTTTTTAATATATTTATATTTATATTTTTTTTCTATTCAATTTAATAATAATTGATAGCGTAGGGAAAATCCAGTCTTATGTCGTCTAAATAGCTCGTCCAAGATGGGAGATGAGAAATCCAAGGGATAGGCATGGAACATAGGACGAGGAAAATAAGCCTAATAACATCGTCCTTCCCACGTTCGTCCTAACTAGAACTTCACTTAACCGAATCTCGTCCGCCCTAGGTGATCGACAGACGAAACTCCATGAAAGGTCGTCCATCACCGTGATGACTTACTCGGACGAGCAAATCAGGAAGATGAATGACTACGGAGCCGTCCATGATAGTTTCATCTACCTTTCATAAGTCACGGACAGGTTCATCCTTCAAGGCTACTGTTCACCAAATTCTTCATTGGTTGCTATAGAACAGAAACAAGTAAACTAGAACAGTTACACCCCTCAACCATAGTGACGATTACTAAACAAATAAGTAACCGTTCTACAAATACTATATAAACGCTCTTCAATGAGGAGGTAAGGCCATTCAGACATTTTTAGTTTTCTTCAGAAAAACTCCCTCTTCCTATCGTGAAGTATAAGTTTACTAACTTCATCGGAGGAGGACCTTTGGCCGGTCTCCACCGGTCTCCTCTGACTTATTGTTTGCTTTCAGGATCAAATCTTGCAACCACCAACGTTCGATACTCACCAACCTACTGATTTTCAAAGGAATCATCAGTTGGCGCCGTCTGTGGGGAGGGAGATTCTCTTGTAGTTTTCCTTTCTGTGAAAAAAGGTTGATGGTTCGAACCAGATCAAGGGCTACTAGCCCGGGCCATCAGGGAAGTAGAAATGCATCAAGTAACCCTCATCATGGTCCCCAATCTGCACCGGCCATGCAGACACCATCTGCTCAACATGTACAATCCATGGCGGCTGCAATGGCAAAGTTGACTCGACAAAATCAAGAGTTGAGGAGGGAGATTAATCTGAGAAGGCAAGCACGTGAAGAATATGAAGGAGGAGGACAAACACAGAGTCATGATGGTAGAGAAAATGTTGAAACTGGAAGTCAGTTACAAGGCACCACTTCACGAACAGTGCCACACTTGAAGGAGGAAATGGACCAAATGAAGAGAGTCATGGAAGAAATGAAAGAAAATATGAGAAGGGCAAATCCTATAGAAGATTTGGTCCAAAGAATTGATTCACCCTTCACGGCTTCCATCAACGGTCATCCTCTACCTCCAAAATTCAAGATGCCTTCTCTGGATTCGTATGATGGAACACGTGACCCGTTTGATCATATCGCGACTTTTAAGACAACAATGCACCTTCAGGGGGTTCCAGATGAAATTATGTGTAGAGCCTTCCCTACCACCCTAAAAGGTCCGGCGCGAGTGTGGTTCAGCAAAATACCCCTGAATTCAGTAAGTTCATTTGAAGAGTTAAGCAAACTGTTTGTTAACAATTTCATTGGGGGACAAAGACACAAACGTTCTTCGTCCATCTTGCTGACCATAGAACAGGGAGAGAATGAAAGTCTACGCTCATTCATCACTCACTTCAACAGAGAAGCCTTGAGCGTAGACGAAGTGGATGATAAACTGTTGTTGGCAGCCTTCCATAACGGGGTAAATTCTGACTTATTTATTCACAAACTCTATGAAAAGGAGCCTCAGTCCATGGCCGAGCTCGTTCATTCGGCTCAAAATTTCATAAATGCAGAAGATGCCATTATAGCAAAGAAGAGGAAGAGATCTGAAAGAATGGAAGGAAACCCCAGTCATCAATCTGACCAGGGTCCTCGTCCAAAGAAGGGACGGACGGAGGAAAGGAAAGACCGAGATAATAAGAAGCCTAGCCCTTCAGCACGGAATCAACAATACACCCCATTGAATGTGCCACTTGAACAGGTTCTTATGCAAATCAAGGACGATTCATCCTTGAAATGGCCAGAGAAAATGAAGGGAGATCCCAATAAGCACAATAGGAATAAGTATTGTCGCTTCCATAGAGACCATGGGCATGATACGGACGAGTGCTTTGATCTAAAACAGTAAGTTGAGAATCTTATAAGACAAGGAAAGTTGAAAAGTTTCCTTGGACGAGATCACAAGGACGAGAAATTGAAGGGTAAAGCAGAGGAGTCGTCACGACCGCCACTTGGAGAAATCAGAGTTATTATAGGGGGAAGTTCGACAGGCCAGTCATCCAAGTCCAAGAAAGCATATTTGAAAGTGGTGCAGAGTGTCCAACTTTCTGGATGATCACCAAGAGCAAAGTCAATGGACGAGCAAGCAATCACCTTCACAGATGAAGATTCTGAGAGAATTCACCATCCTCATGATGATGCTATTGTCATCACTTTGCTTATTGCTGGCTATACAACCAGGAGAGTGCTTGTGGATAACGGAAGCTCAGCAGATATTCTGTATTATCCAGCCTTTCAGCAGATGAACTTAGGACGGGATCAGCTACGTCCAGTGAACTCCCCTCTGGTAGGTTTTGGCGGAATGAAGGTACAGCCTGTGGGCATTATTTCCTTGCCAGTGGAGGTGGGGGCATACCCACAACAAATTACCAAGAGTGTAGACTTTCTTGTGGTAGATTGCTCGTCTTCATACAATGCAATAATTGGAAGGCCAACCTTAAATAGTTGGAAAGCTGTCACCTCTACCTACCACCTGTTGGTTAAGTTTCCAACAGAACATGGAGTAGGACAAGTACAAGGAGACTAGCTGGCGGCAAGAGAATGTTACCTAGCCATGTTGGCCATGGACGAGCAAATTCAGACCATGAATATTGAAGAAAAGAGAACTGCAGCCGAGCCCACCGAAGCATTAGAAAATATTGTTTTGGATGAATGTAACCCTGAGAGGTATACCAGGGTTGGGGCAGATCTAGAAGAGAAGAATAAAAAGGTCCTCGTCCAGTTTTTGAAGAAAAACATTGATGTATTTGCTTGGAGTCATGAGAATATGCCGGGTATAGATCCTGGCGTTATCACTCATTGTCTAAACATATGTCCTTCCTTCAAGCCAGTACAGCAAAAGAAACGGGTGTTTGCCCCTGAGAGGGATAAAGCCATAAAAGAAGAAGTTCAGAAGTTGATGGCGGCGAAGTTTATACGAGAAATGTATTATCTGGATTGGTTGGCTAACGTAGTAATGGTCAAGAAGCCAAATGGCAAGTGGCGGATGTGTGTAGATTTTACTGATCTAAACAAGGCTTGCCCTAAGGAGAGCTATCCATTGCCGCGTATTGATCAATTGGTGGATTCTACCGCAGTTCATAAACTGCTGAGTTTCATGGATGCATTCTCGGGATATAACCAGATAAAGATGGACGAGGCCGACCAAGAGAAGACGTCCTTTGTTACCAGTCAAGGCTTATTCTGTTATGAAGTAATGCCTTTTGGATTGAAAAATACTGGAGCAACATACCAACGACTAGTCAACCACATGTTCCGTCCTCAAATTGGGCGAAACGTAGAAGTCTATGTGGATGACATGTTGTGAAGAGCTTGGACGAGGGGAAACACCTGGACGACTTGCAAGAGACGTTTGATACACTCCGGCGGTACAATATGAAATTGAATCCCAACAAGTGCACTTTTGGAGTAGCATCAGGGAAGTTCCTAGGGTTTATGGTGTCACACAGAGGGATTGAGGCAAATCCAGAGAAGATTAAAGCAATTTTAGATATGAAGTCTCCGCAGAACATTAAAGAAGTCCAGTCTCTCACCGGACAAGTTGCTGCCCTTAACAGGTTTGTCTCCAAAGCTACTGACAAGTGTCTGCCATTTTTCAGGGTTTTAAAGAAAGCATTTGAGTGGACGGACGAATGCCAGAAAGCCTTCCAGGACTTGAAAATGTATCTCGTTGCGGCACCATTGTTAAGTTCGTCCGTAATGGGAGAAGAATTGTTTTTGTACTTGGCGGTGACTCCACATGCTGTCAGTTTAGCGTTGATAAGAGAGGAAGGAAAAGTACAAAAGCCAGTGTACTATACTAGCAAGGCATTGAGAGGAGCGGAGGGACGATATCCGCTGATAGAAAAACTGGCTTTTGCCCTTATCACAGCTTCTAGAAAACTAAGACATTACTTTCAAGCTCATGTAATCAACGTTATGACGGACCACCCGCTCAAGAAAGCCATGAACAAGTTGGAAGCCGCAGGAAGGTTGATCCAGAGGGCAGTTGAACTAAGTGAATTTGACGTCCGATATCAACCAAGGCAGGCTATAAAGGCTCAGGCCTTAGCAGACTTTATTGCGGAATTCACACTAAGTTGTGGTGACATGGAGGGAATGGAAGCCAATAAGAAATGGATTATCCATGTGGATGGTTCATCCACACAACATGCAGGAGGGATAGGAGTGGTTTTGCGATCCCCTGAAGGAGATAAGCTGAAGTACAAGCTCCGTTTGCAATACCAATCGACCAACAATGAAGTTGAATATGAAGCCCTCCTCAAAGGGTTGGAACTGGCTAAGTCTGTGGAAGCAACGTCAATACTCGTCCTGGGCGATTCTCAGTTAGTCATGGGTCAAGTGAATGGGACATATGAGGCAAAGGAAGGACGAATGAAAAAATACTTGGAAAAAGTATTACTTCTTGTGAAGAAATTTAAGGAAACTAATTTCATTCAAATCCCAAGGGAGGAAAATGTAGAGGCAGATGTCCTAGCGAAGGAAGCTTCGGCGTCCGAACCCATCAATGAGTTCGATGACGTTCAGTACGTCCCAAGCATAGATCTCCCGGAAGTACAGCAAATAGAGGATAGAGAGAATTGGATGACTCCAATAATATCATATTTGAAGGATGGAAAGCTTCTGGAGGGGAAAGACGAAGCCAAAAAACTCAGGGTAAAAGCAGCTAGGTACGTCCTTATAAATGAAGTCCTCTACAAAAAAGGTTTTTCCCAACCTTATCTTAGATGTCTAACTCCGGATGAAGCGAATTATGTGTTAAGAGAAATTCATGAAGGGGCCTGCGGAAATCATTCGGGAGCCAGATCCCTCATTCACAAAGTCGTCCGTGCAGGATATTACTGGCCAACTGTCCAAGCTGATGCTAAGGCTTATGTCAAGGTATGTGACCAATGCCAACGATTTAGTAACATCCCAAGGCAACCATCAGAATATCTCACCCCAATGACAGCCCCATGGCCTTTTGCCCAGTGGGGCCTAGACATCCTAGGTCCTTTTCCAGTTGGAACTAGACAAATGAAGTTTCTAGTGGTGGGTATTGATTATTTTACCAAGTGGGTGGAGGCTAAACCGTTAGCGAGCATCACAAAGTAGAATGTTAAAAATTTCGTTTGGAAGAATATCGTGTGCAGGTTTGGCATGCCCAAGGTGCTAGTGTCTGATCATGGACGGCAATTTGACAATATAACCTTCAAAGACTTCTGTACACACTTCGGGATTCAAAATCATTACTCCTCCCCCGCCCACCCCCAAGCAAACGGGCAAGCTGAAGTAGCAAACCGATCCTTGTTAAATATTATCAAAACTCGGCTTGAGGGGGCAAAGGGAGTATGGCCAGATGAATTACCAGGTGTTTTATGGGTGTACAGGACGACAGTGAGAACCCCTATGGGGGAAACTCCTTTTAAGCTAGCATATGGAGCGAAGCAGTTATACCTGCAAAAGTGCACATGGCCAATCATAAGGTGATGATGTATCAAGAAAAGGATAATGCTGAGCAACTCCGTTTGAACCTTGATCTTATAAACGAAGTAAGGATGGATGCAGAGCATAGAACAGCGAAGTACAAGAACCTCATGGCTAGGCAATATGATGCAGTGGTGAAGCCAAGACGCTTCAACATAGGGGATCTTGTCCTGAAGAAGGTCTCTTTGGCAACCAAGGACCCATCTCATGGGAAATTGGGCCCCAATTAGGAAGGACCTTATAAAATTATCAACTGCAAAAGGCAGGGGTCTTATTACTTGGAAGCCCTAGACAGGAGGAAATTAGAACATCCATGGAATGTTGAACACCTGAGGAGGTATTATTAGTAGAATGCCAACATAAATGAGCTCTCCTGGACGAGCCCAGGCCTGAAAAGGAATCCACATACGTTTGTTTCCTTACGTGTCTTTAATGTTATATTGTTATTACTATGTTAAAGTTATGGACGACGGTTTGGGTTTGGCTTGTATTTATTTTCTTAATAAGGCATAACTTCTAATTGTATGCCTCGTCTCTGAAAACAATATTTTATACTATGTACATACTGTTGTGTGAACTATTTATGCTGTGTACATAACTTTGTGTAAGTTGTTGGTTTTCATATTACTTAAATCAATCATAAAGGGTTAAAAAGCCCAAGACGAGAAAATTCTCTGGACGCAAAGATGTGAAGTCTAAGCGAAAGCTTGCTCGTCCAAAGAAAAGGACGAGGAAAAGTCTGCCTTCAGCAAACTTAGCCTGAGGCATACTCGTCCATCCAGTGGACAATAAATAAAAACCCTCGTCCATACTATAAATGAAAAAACCAATGGACGAGCGTTTTGAACACTTAAAAGCCTGCAGCAAATTTAAGCCTGAGGCATACTCGTCCATACAGTGGACAATAAATAAAAACCCTCGTCCATACTATAGGTGAAGAAACCTATGGACGAGTGCTTTAAACACTTAAAAGTAGTAGTCTATGGACGAACAAAATGCAAGGTTCAACCACGCATGAAAATCAACCAAGTCTCGTCCTTATGATAATTGCCATTTCATAGACGAATTACACTTAGTGAAATTCTCATAAGAATGGTGAAAACATATATATGAGATGTAGACGAGCTAGGCAGGAATTCTTGCATGTATAAAAATAAAAAATCTCGTCCATGCACATAATTGAAAAATAACATCATTCATTCAGTTGTTTCAAGGGCGGACAAACAACGTCCAAACACCCTTGTAAAATTAAAACTATTAATTAAAAACTCGTCCTTAGACTATAGACGAGCTTAGTGTACTTGAATTATATAAAATACATCAAAATGTTTTCTACACTGGAGGAGCGTCTACATTAGAACCGTCTTGAGGCGAAGTTGTGGCATCATCCTCAATATTGGGGTCTTCAGAGCCAGCATGAAGCAGAGAACTTATGGTAGCAGCGTTCAAATTGAGTATGATGGAGTTGAAGTCCACATTTGGGAACTTCTCTGTAGCGTCCATCCTGAAATCTTCAAAGCCTGCTGCATAGTTGGTGTCCAGGATATCAGTATATTGTTTGGACGCTTTAAACTCAGCCACTGCATCTTCTTTTGCCTTAGAAAGAAGAGCACCTTGCTCGTCATATTTCTTCTGCAGCTCCCCAAGACGAAGATCTTTCTCCGTTGCCTCAGCCTTCAACTCCTCAACCAAAGTTTTTAAACCCTTTGCGTCGTCTTTAGCTTTGGCAGCTACTTCAGCCCATTTCTTGGCTTCATCCTTCACCTCCTGGATCCTCGTCTCTAATAAGAGCCTCGTCTTATCCAGTCTAGTGGCTTGCCTAGACGCTGCTATAAACTTTGACATGGCCTTAAAAAAAAAGAAAATAGATGAACAACAAATGAAAGTTAAAAAAACAAGTAAAAGAAAACGAGAAAATTCCTCAATAAAGATGAGGTAAAGATGTTACCTTAAACAGATCATGAACACCAGAATGTTCAAAATCTTTAAGGGACATGTCATAGCAAGTGTTTATATCTTCTTCAGTGACAACACTCTTGAAACGTTCCCAAGCCAAACTTTCGTTTTCAATAATATTTGAAGAAACTTTCTGAGAAGGTTGAGACGAAGTAGAAAAAGCAAGTTTGGAAGGAGTCTGGGACGGGGTGGTTTCAATAGGAGTGGACGAATCAACATCAAATACTTGGGCAGGCTGATGAGACGGAGGAGGATTAGACTTGACTACTTGGGATGAGCCATGCCTGGTTTTCTTGCTTCGACGACTAGGAAGATTTTCTAAGTCCAAATTCTTGGACAAAGTCTTCCTCTTATCCCCAGTTGAAGGACGGACTTGAGGTTCCACTTCAAGACGAGCTCCCTCACTAACTTCTTTTCCTTTGTTTCCTTTCATGGTCGCCATTCCTTTAAAAAGAGAGGAAAATTTCCTTTAGGGTTAATGAAAGAACAAACAACGCAAAGAAAGTTTAGAATTTAAAAAACTTACTTTTTCTCACTGTAATTTCGTGTGCAAGTGCTTCTGCGGATGGGTTAGGGCCTAATCCCCACTTGGCAAGTCGTCTTAGACTAACCAAGGAATGAAAATCCCTTTCTGGGTGTAGACGAGCTCTGTGGACGCGGTCACGATGCAATTTAATTAATGATGGTCGTTCAACAGCTGTAAGAAAACAAATGAAGGTTAGAAAATAACAAATAGTAAATAAAAGGGGAAAGGGGGAAAGCATAGGGACTTACCCTCAGGACGAAGGTTCCCTAGGTCCCCAGCATAACGACTAAATGTATCCCAGCCAACGTCCATAGGATTCCCAGCCCAGAAGCCGGAAACGAAGAAAAACTCCGTCTTCCACTTTCTGTCAGACGAGGCCAAGGATTTCACTAGTCTACAATCTCTACCTCTGGCTGTGAATTGATAAAAGCCAGGGGATTGATGAATTTCTGAGGGCTTATAACAGTAGAGGAACTCGTCCACGGTAAGAGGACGATCCACTCCAAACACTTCCCTCCACAAAATTTGCATAGAGATAATCAATCTCCATGCATTTGGGTTAAATTGACATACTCCTAAGCCTAACTTGACCAACAACTCTCTAGTAAAAGCATTTAAAGGAAACCTAAGACCCCCCAAAAGGTAAGCCTCATACACACCTATCCCAAAATGAGGGTTACAACACCACTCTCCACGAACGGGCAATCTAGGATTAAACTCGTCCGGGATCTGATACCATTCCCTAAGATTCTTTAATCTTTGCTCGTTCGTTTTGGAAGGAATATCTACAGCGCAACTATACACGGTTACCTCCTCCTCGTCCAAACGAACGGACGGAGGAATGAAGGATGAGGTGCCTGCTTGGGACCCTGAAGCTTTCCTAAGCTGTTCCTGAATTACTTCTACAGGAAACCCAGGGACGCCTGAAACGTACTCTTAGTTCGTGGTGTTCCCCCCACTACTGTCACTAGAGCTACTAGAATTATTACTACTCTTGTCATAATATTCATCTATGGCTCTTTCTGTACTACTGCTGGACGAGGAAATGGCTATTTCTGACATTTAAAACAAAAATTGGAAAAAACCTAAAAGACGAGGAAAGAGGGAAATACCTGGCTCTAGGACGAACTGAGACTATGGACGCAAAGAAACTCCTAGACGAAGCTCTAGACGATGAATATCAAAGGAGAAATGTGTGAAGGGTAGTGGGGGCATTCCACTATTTATAGATAGCTGACTTCGGTATGTGAAACGACTCAACTAATCAAATAATGACACGTGGTCTTCGTCTCGAAAAATGAATCGACGAGACTTGCAACCAATAAAATGATGACATGTGTCACCAAGAACTGATTCAGGGAAAATTTGATTATTATTTCCCTAAGACGACCTATGTGGACAAGGGGGCAACTGATAGCGTAGGGAAAATCCAGTCTTATGTCGTCCAAATAGCTTGTCCAAGATGGGAGATGAGAAATCCAAGGGATAGGCATGGAACATAGGACGAGGAAAATAAGCCTAATAACATCGTCCTTCCCACGTTCGTCCTGACTAGAACTTCGCTTAACCGAATCTCGTCCGCCCTAGGTGATCGACAGACGAAACTTCATGAAAGGTCGTCCATCACCGTGATGACTTACTCGGACGAGCAAATCAGGAAGATGAATGACTACGGAGCCGTCCATGATAGTTTCATCTACCTTTCATAAGTCACGGACAGGTTTATCCTTCAAGGCTATTGTTCACCAAATTCTTCATTGGTTGCTATAGAATAGAAACAAGTAAACTAGAACGATTACACCCCTCAACCATAGCGACGATTACTAAACAAATAAGTAACCGTTCTACAAATACTATATAAACGCTCTTCAATGAGGAGGTAAGGCCATTCAGACATTTTTAGTTTTCTTCAGAAAAACTCCCTCTTCCTATCGTGAAGTATAAGTTTACTAACTTCATCATCGGAGGACCTTTGGCCGGTCTCCACCGGTCTCCTCTGACTTATTGTTTGCTTTCAAGATCAAATCTTGCAACCACCAACGTTCGATACTCACCAACCTACTGATTTTCAAAGGAATCATCAATAATAATAATAATAATAAATTTGTCCAACCCATGGGTTCAACTCGACTCAAGCCGACTTATGTTGGTTGGATTATGTTGGACTTATATGATGGGTTGGGTTGGGTTGAATTTTGTTAACCCACCATGGTGGATTGGGTCAAAAAATACCCTTAACCTGACCAATGCACACCCCTTGGGGTAAAATACAATTTATCCTTTTTTAAAGTTAAGATTATATATCTTAATATTTTCTCATTAAACAACTAAAACGAGAACTTGAGAGTTTGATTTGGGACCCTTGATAGGGGTACTTAGGTGTTGAAGTATACCCAAAGATCCCAAGTTCAATTTACCATAATATTAGTTTATAGGATTTTCGAAGTGTCTAATGGATAAGAAGTGGAATAGTATGATCAAAGATTAGAGCATTACTTCCTTCCAACAACAACAACAATCCTTAAATCCAAAATTTTGGGATTAGCTATAAATTCTCAACATATTAGTTAGGGTCAATCATATATTGGGTCACTACTTCCTTATATTTTTTTTAAAATATAATAATCGATTTGGGTACGGCTTTAAAATAACAAAGAATTTGTGAGAAAGAGAGTTCAAGTCATCAAATCTCCATCAACTTAAAAATAAAAACAGACATAAAAAAAAAAAAAGATGAAACAAATAAATCTATCTTCTCTTCCTAAAGATAAATTCCCTAAAATTATTAATGATATATATTTGTTTTTATTATTATTATAATTTTATATATATTTGTTGATAACAAATTAACAAGTCTCTCATTCGATCTTTTGCATGATATTTCCTCTTCTTCCTTTTTTTTTTTGGTTCGAAGACTTCCTCCTTCTCTACGAGGGACAATCATCAAGGTTGTCCATTTATCTTTTCAATGGCCATAAAAATTCCTAATCCCGACCCCCCACTGGTTTTTTGGTGGTGATATCTCAACCAATAATTTCAGTGGGTATCACTGAGCCACGGTTCATTTAGGCACAGTCACTTTCAAATTTTAATAGATAATTAATTACTCAGAAAGCTCGAGTTAACAAGTCCTTAATTGTGTCTTGATTGTCAAATGCCAGCCTCATGTCATGTGTCTGCCATTTCTAAGTTAGAAATTTCTCCTTTCTCAATATATTCAATGCTCCCTTTTTTTATTCTGCAAAAAATAAATAGTAAGCAGATTTATCAGAGAACCTAGTCCATTTCCAAATCTTTAATGAGGGAGAGAGACTGGTTCATTACATTATTAAGCTGTCTATCAAAATATACAACTATACATATGTCAAATCCAAATTCATCAAAAAAAATATATATTCATATATGCAAAGTGAATTGTATAGGACATTTGAGCTAACTAGTCTATTAAAATACCTAGTTACTAATTGAGTTAATCGTAAACCACAAAAAAAAAAAAAAAAACTATAATTTGTAGAATATAAAGTGACACTTATATTCTTCATGGTCTAGCCAAATACCCATTAGGCCATTAAAACTTATTATTCTCCAAGAAAAATGTTGCCATTGTTTTTTTTTGTTAACTAAATTGTAATTTATACCCTTAAAGTTTTGGTGATTTTGATTTAGCCACCTAAAATTTTGACTTGATCTCCTAATGCTACTTATCTTTTTAATTGGGAGCCCTTCCATTCATGACTGTGCTAATGTGACCGCCGTGATGCTTAATCTTATCATATGTATTTTGTAACTTTTGTTGATTCAACTAATTCATGTCATGTCATTTTTGTTCCTCTGTATCAATTAAATAACTTAAAAATTGAAGAATTAAAATAAAATATCTAAAAATTTGAAAATTACATAAACAAACATTTTCACTTTAGAATTGCGGAGGCCATGGATCATCGATGTGAAGGGGATTGGCATTGGGCTTACCCCACTTGGTTGTTCTGCAAACTTAGTTTTTTTTTTTGGGTAATTGAATTATTTGTAACTAATGATGTGTATTCTTTAAATAGTGTCGCATGATTTTAGATGTGGATTTAGTGGATTCAAAATGTTGTAATTTCGAGTGAATTTTTAATTATGTTTTGAGTTTATTTGATATTTAGCGGACAACTCAACATGGGCATGTAAGAAAGAGCTCTTAATCAAAACAATAGGCAAA
The DNA here is from genome assembly GCA_030820535.1 of Quercus parvula. Taxonomy (NCBI): domain Eukaryota; kingdom Viridiplantae; phylum Streptophyta; class Magnoliopsida; order Fagales; family Fagaceae; genus Quercus; species Quercus parvula. Next base: position 28,934,152 of record JAUAME010000001.1, read on the forward strand.
ATATCTGAGGACAATCCAAATTTTAAATTTTAGAGTACAAAATTAAACTCATCCCAAATTTTAATGGTCAATTTTTAGTAATGTTATATCCTTATCCCCTCGATTTTCCCTTCTTTTTTTTTTTTTTCTTTTTTTTAACACCGCGTGCATCCAGCAGATAAAGAAATAAATTCATTGGAAAAAACTAAACTAATAAAAAGCAAAAACCATTAAAAAAACAAAAAAAAAACAGAGTGCTGCGGTAATTTTGACCACCGAAGGAAACCGAAAAACATGGCACATACAAAACCATTGGCGCCCAACTCTTTTTGTTCCTCAAACTTGTGTTCTTCTTTTTCTTCTCCTTATTCAGACACCCTCTTTTCTCTTTCCCTATTTATAAATGGGTTGCTTGGTTTTATGGAATTTTTATGAAAAATGGCCAGGTTTAATCATAAGTACCATTCCTCTTCCACAAAGTTAGTGTTTCTAACATCTTGTGCAGGTCTTTTAGGAGCGGCCCTCATTGCAGATTTTCTTTGGACTTCGTCTTACTCGTCTGCTGGTTCTGCTTACTTGTCTGTTGCATCGAACTGGGCACTCGAGAAATCTGGGATTATAGCTTTACCAAATGCCACTGCTAAAACAGATGACAAGGTAGGCTCTTTTACTGAATGTGCCATTTTGTGGATACCCAATTTGGGTTTCCATTCGATGTAACATTTTCATTTACTTTTGATCTAAATTGGTTTGCTGGGAAAACCGAGAAAAGGATATGGAATTGAATTTTGGATTTTTGTTGTTTTGTTTCCACTCATATGATTTAAAGAAAAAAGATAGGAAATTTTCCCCCCTAATGCATCTAGGCAACAAACAGATCCTTATTCAATCTAGTATGCTTGTTTTTTTTTGGGGGATTCCATTTGATCCTATACTCACACGTATTCTGTTTTATTTTTTAATTGGTGGGTTTCAATTGTAGTCACTGTAAGTTCATGAGGTATGGTTACAAACCATTTTGTTTAGCACAAGCTCAATTTTCTTTTTCTTTATTATTCCTTTGATCATTGAGAAAACTGAGCAAAATAAAATAGAATGTGCTAGCGAGGAAGAGTGATTAGATTCAAGTGGAAGGAACAAAAAGAGGGAGAAGAAGACCTAAACTATCACTAGTTGTAGTAGTAGTAGTAAAAATTGACATGTTAATTAAAGGGGTGATGAAGAATATGATTTTGAATATAATGGCGGAGAGGAATACATGTGAATGCTTCTGATTAGTTTGTTGAGGATCCATAGCAGACTTCGTAGTTTTGGTACTAAGGATTTGTTGTTGTCGTATTGAGTATTTGTAAATTGTTTTGGATTTTAGAAATTGAAAAGCTTATCCTATCTTAACTTGTTAGGCTTGCTTATCAAAATCCTAACTTGTTAGACTCTGTTAGGGTACTTGTCTCGTTCTGATCATTCACCCCCTTGGTGGATTCCCTTACTTACTATAATGTGGTTTAGTACAATTGAATTCTGAATGGTCTTATATTTTGTAGAGAAAAGATGTTAAAGGTAGAAAAGAACACACTCCTGAGAGATTTTTATCCGCAACTTTTGCTGATTTACCTGCACCTGAATTACAATGGGAGGAGATGCCACCAGCACCAGTACCTCGTCTTGATGGAGCATCCGTACAGATTAAAGATCTTTTATATGTGTTTGCAGGATATCGCACACTTGACTATGTGAGAATCTATCAATATCTGAATATTTTGATTGTTCAATATTCAAGTTCAATGCTAGTTTATGCTTCAATAGGACATCATTGACAGGTTGAACCCTTTTGTTTTTGGACTATGATTGTACTTCTTTGACCCTTATTGAGGCATCACCGGAATATATAAAATGTAACTCAGTCAGATATTGGAATGTATTTTAGACAATTTCAAATCATTGATATTGATGATCTTTGCTTATGCCTATGTTTATGTCTTGTAGGTGCACTCTCATGTTGACATATACAATTTCACTAGTAATACATGGGGAGGGAGGTTTGATATGCCCAAAGAGATGGGGCATTCACATTTAGGAGTGGTAACTGATGGAAGATACATATATGTAGTCTCAGGACAGTATGGCCCCCAATGCAGAGGGCCTACTTCTCATACATTTGTGCTGGACACTGAGACAAAGAAATGGAGGGCCATGCCACCATTACCGGCCCCTAGGTAGGTGAACTGATTGGGATATGTGTTAACTGTGCTATATTTCCTTCTGGAAATGCAATTTTGTTCTTGCTTCATGTGAAATTCACTTGTTTGTTGCTATGATCTAAAAATAAATTTTCACATGCTAAGTTTCAACTCTGTCTTCTGATTATGAAGCTTTCTTGTATATGCTGTAGGTAACCATGAGTGAAAAATTATAAATGCTCATGTTTGCGTGTCTCTGTTACATGTGATCATGTATATGTATAAGAGTTTCCAGAGACATAATCCGTTTTTTTGCTGTAAGACTATATTGCTGGTCCATTCTTGTTACTTTGAATTATAAATAGTTTTGTATGCAATAGATAGGATTAACCTAGACAAATTAGACTGTTCATGAACCCTATGAGTTTAGTAAGATGCACACTTGTTGCACTGTGTTAGAAAGTATTTCACTTGAAATTTTATCCTATATTCATCACTCCCTTCTGAACATTTGTGCAAATACCACGCAAGTTTTAACTGTGCTTAATCTTGGCATGTTGGATTTCCTCGCTTTATCACCCTGTTGTCAAAAGTTCCCTTATTTTCTTACCAAATCTGTGAAAGATATTGCAAATTTTTTTTTGCAACTTTTTATCGCTCTCTCATAAATCATAATGCTTAAAAATCCAAAATTTTGGATTATCTCACATTGTTTTCCAATTTTAGCTTCCTTATGCCTTAACAGGTTCTGCAACATTTGTAGTGGGGGGAAAAACAGTTCCTGGACTAGCTTCTGGATGTGCTAGCATGTGATTGCAATCATGGTAGCAGCAGAAATTGCAATTAGCTTATTGGAATAACTTTTTAATGCCCTAGTCTGCCTTATAGTAGTTGGTGAGAAGAGTGAAATACCAGGACTAGCATAACCTTAAATAATGGATTTGTAGTTTGAAGAATTACACGCTGACCAATATTACTAAACAATTCTCTTCAGTCTCAGCTTGAAACTGGCAATCTATTGAGATGCTAGCAGAGTTCTATAGTGCCCGAATGCATGTGAATCAAGTCATTTAGTTAAGACCTTAACTGAAAAGGGGTTTAACAGGTGGAATTTTCAGGTATTCTCCAGCGACTCAATTATGGAGAGGCAGACTACATGTGATGGGTGGCAGCAAGGAGAATCGCCACACACCTGGGTTGGAGCATTGGAGTATTGCAGTAAAGGATGGCAAAGTGTTGGAGAAACAATGGCGGACTGAAATACCCATTCCACGTGGGGGACCGCATAGGTTTGTTGATTTCCTGGGTTTATGTATTTCTATTGGAATTCTGTTAGGACATCTAAAACATTCATATCATTCAAGTTGCATGTTAGGGAAGAATGCCTTTTTTTTCCTCTTCTTTTTAAGGTAACAATAATTTATTAAAGGGGTGAGTTAAGAAACAAAAAGAAGCTTTAGACGTAGTACATGGGGGTAATCATGGGACACACCATTTTGGAAGTTGCATGGTATACTTTGCTGACTAAAAAGGCGTGTTTTTTTTTTTTTTTGGGTCTAATTTTTTCTTCAATTTTGTAACAGGGCTTGTGTTGTGGCCAATGATAAACTTTTTATTATTGGTGGTCAAGAGGGTGATTTTATGGCTAAACCTGGGTCGCCTATTTTTAAGTGCTCCCGTAGGCATGAGGTACTATTGTGCTTGGTTTGGTTATTAGTGGTAGGTTGTAATGTTCATGATGCATGCCATTTACATACTACGCATGGATAAATTGGTTAGCTGTAGTATTTTGGCATAATGAACAGAAAATATGGCATTTGTTTGCATAATCTCTGACATGCACTAATTTAAAGAACTTTCCATAGACTATTCTATTTCTTGTTTATTTTTATCTTGATTTTTATATCATTATATTCTTCACTGACTCAGGTAGTTTACGGTGATGTTTATATGCTGGATGATGAAATGAAATGGAAAGTGTTGCCACCTATGCCAAAACCCAACTCCCATATAGAGTGCGCTTGGGTGATTGTCAACAATTCAATTATCATCACTGGAGGTACAACAGAAAAGCATCCAGTGAACAAAAGAATGATCCTGGTTGGGGAGGTGTTCCAATTTCATTTAGACTCACAGGTATGATCTAGTCCTATCATTAGAATAATCCAAATATTGATATATGCATCATTCTATAGAATCTATCTCTTTTGGAGCCTCCTTGATAAATAAAATATATCTAGTTCAATGAAATGAACTACTTGGGTAATTAGTAATTCATAGGTAGGAGAGTTATTTGGTCAAGTAAATCTTATAATAAAATTTGGGGTCAGCAATCAGTTACATGAAGCCTTTGTTGCCATTAAGATTATCTAAATACTTTTCCTTGTGTTAAAATCGTCATATTTGTTCACATACTTCCCACCCAAGTCCTTTATGGCCATATTCTTGTTCTTATGGGACATGTAGTAATCGAACCATTTCCTACTGTAGCAGTTATTGGTCTTTGTTTCACTCGTTAGAACCATCTTGTCCTACTTTTCCACTTGTTCTCGATTGGTAGCTTCTCATACATGTAGTCGCTTCTTATTCTATCCTTTATTGTGATGTATGATATCATGAACTTCTCTTCCTAAACATGGAAGACTACACTTACAAGAATGCATATATCCAAACAATGGATTTGCCTTTCTTTACATCACCAGTCACATAAGATGGTTGGTGATTGTGAAGAATTGTCAGGAACCGTGGTTTTCACTTATTCTACTACATTTTCTGTAAACATGCCACTACAACTCCTGACAAGAACCAGATCTTGGGTTCGTGGTTACAAATTGCTGTCCTCTAAACATGAAAAACCAGAACAGTTTCATGTCAAAGGAAAAAAATACAGAACAGTTGTGGTTTGTCTAACTATTGTGTATGACATTCTTATTGCATATTTACATTTGTTGGAATACCTTATTTCTAATGGTAACACACTGTTGAACATTTGAGGATTTATCTTTTTTATTTTTTATTTTTACCCAAAACAGACATGGTCAGTGATTGGAAAGCTTCCTTTCCGTGTGAAAACTGCATTAGCTGGTTTCTGGGATGGATGGTTGTATTTTACATCTGGACAGCGGGACAGAGGGCCAGACAATCCACAGCCGAGGAAGGTCATTGGAGATATGTGGAGAACTAAATTAAGTTTGTGATTACTTTTGTCTCATCAAACCACTTTTAAGCTTATTATAGTTTTCCCATCTTTTTTAGCCAGAGTACTTTTAATCTTTTTAGGTCCAGGTCATATTGAAACCATGATTATATTTTGACTTCACAATTTTGCCTTACCTGTAGCCAGGCCAGATAATTGTTTGTGTATAACTTGATTCAAACAATACCATTTAGTGAAAACGTAAACTTTGATTATTTATGTATAACTTGGTTCAAACAAAAGTATTTAGTGAAACTGCAAACTTCCTGTTCGTCTTTGGCTCTGCATCTGCATTTTAGTGCCGTTGCCACATAATGTAATTCTAGATGATTTTTTAAAATTCAACCGACAAATCTTGATATTTTCAAGGAAGATATCCAAAGTTCAAATATCTGTTTTCCCGTTGTACCTACAGAATGGCTTTCTTTTTAGTTTTTACTGCTAGTTGGCAACTTGGCAGTTTCTTTAGGCCAGTCTAATTAGCCTTTTCATCCATTTAATTAAAAAATGCTGTGTTCACCTTTCATCCATTCAATTAAAAAATGCTGTGTGCACAGCTTCCGCTGCATCCATTAAAAAAAAGGTACTGAATTGATCAAATTACAGAAAAATAATTGAATTAGATTGGTCATTGGAATTCAGTCTGCATTTACAAAGAAATACCTAAAAATATCTATGCATCCCTAAAGTGAATGTATTCTATTTTTCTTTTCCACTCCTTCACCAAGAGGCAATCACATGGGCATTTGTAGATATAGTTACAACTTTTGAGGAAAGAAAGACATAGTTACACCTTTTGAGGAACGAAGTTGTGAGAACGAGGGAAGGTTGTTGAATAATATATCAAGGGACCAATAAAACATGCACTCTCCTGAAGATGCATGATTCACTCTCTTGAACAGCTACTACAGTAGGTGACCATTTAATTTGCAGTCATTGGTTGCACTACACGGTACACAGCTTCTTATACATACCTGCAAATTAAGAAAAGAAAATCCATTAAGGCATAAGAACTGACCGATGAAGGGGCAAATCTTGCCATTTGATCCACTTTATCAGACCAAAGTGAAGGACTTCTAAAAATTTAGTGTTCCCACTTTCAAGTTTGTGGGTTGATTTAAAGTATGAATCCAGGCCAAGAAAAAACACAATGCCAGTCTATTATTTTATATATTATCCCATCAAACATATTCCATCCACTAGTTTGCTGATCAAAAATACTGATTACACAGCAGATTTTCTGCTAACATCCTGCAAAATCATTGATTCAGATCATTGTTTGGTCTACTAGTTTGCATCTTCTAAGAGAACCTTCGGTTCACTCCAAAAAATTCATTGTTTGTTCTATTCTAATACAATTTCCAGGAGTCACATAATTAAATTTCCAAATTCTTAAATTCAATAAATTGTATGGAATAGAGTACAATCAACCATGTACTTCATGATTAAGGGGTTCAACAGTAGAATTTTGTTTATGTTTTAAGGTGATTTTGTTAGATCTTGTGCCCTATACACAGGTAAATGCTACATATTAACTTGGCTTCACTGCCTATCAGACTCATGAAATTTTAGTCAACTGACCTGGATTATGAACTTCCTTTTGAACTGATATACCCATGTACTGCAAAGAAGTTCCCAAAGTTTGCAAGTATACAAAGGATATTCAATTTCTGTAAAACAATAATATACATATCAACACAAGCGTGATGAACAAGATAGAGGCAATAGACATGCACAAAGAGAGAGAGAGAGAGAGATGCCTTTTATTTCAATAAAGGGGCATAAGGAGCTGGGCATGGAGATACAGTGTCATCTGGTAACTGGTTTATCAAATCAACTGTTGCCTGCAGGCATGCATGAAGCATTTTCTTTTCCAACTTAATAAGCTGAGTAGCAACTCGCTTCTTCGGGTTAAGAGTACTGTCTGCCAACTAATGTAATAGACAAAATATCAACAAAAGTTTTGGAAGAAATAAACTAGGTCTAATCAACATTCAGTTACAAATTTGGAGAAGCCAAGATTACCAAAGACTCATCCTCGCCTAATGTAGTAGGGTAGGCAGCAAGCCGTTTCTTAAAGTAATCAGCGAGTTGGTCCAACACTGCTCGTTCCATACAAGGGCTCACCTACAACATTCAAAAAATTATCACCATAAGAATACATTAAACAAGAAGATCTATTCTCAGTTACTAAATAATAGCGCACCAATAATCACATGACTAAGGATTCAGAAGCACAAAATACCATATTATTGTCCTATGTACTCATGAAAAAACATAGAAAAGGAACAAGCAGAGGACATTTCTGCCTCATTGAAACACAGCTAGACATGAATCATCAATCTTAAAATGCATATAAATTGGTTTGATCTTTTTGGCATTAGCAGGGTGATGCCACATAGAGTGTTTGATCTCCTGGCTGGTTGGCGTAATTGGTTTGGTAAATGTTCCTCTGCTGTGTAGAACTTAGCTCCCTAGTGTCTGATGTGGGTTTTGTGGAAGGAGTGGAATTACCGCACTTTTGAGGAAGCAGGAGTCCCGGAAACACAGTTGAATATTTATTTTCTTAGATTACTTTGTAAATGGTCAACTGTTTGGATCTCAGTGACAGTGGTATTATAACATAGTTCACTGAATTGCTTTCTTTTGCTTGTAAATTTTAGGTTGCAATTCTTTAGGCTATCTTGAGCTTTTTATTATTCACAAGATAGCTTTTTTGCAATAAAATCATTTATCTATCCCCCTCAACCCCACACACATGCACACACACAAAAAGCTCAATATATATATTGGCAGGAACAGCACTGGCAAATGGCCCTCAAAGTTACATGACAATACATGCATTATACCTCAAATCCACCACATGAAAAACATTGAATTCACATCCTAAGCATGCATTTGATAAGACAAACTTACCGGGCAAATAGGACCTTGAGAAGAAATGACAGATTGCATTTCAGAGGGATCTGAAACATAACCTAAACGCAGATAAGGAAGCATATCTGCAACAGCTTCTTTTTCCTTCCCCACATACACCTGCAGAAGGACCACATTGAATTACTCATGGGAAATTCCCAAACATTAGCCTTCACTACCACCCCCACCCCACCACCCCCCCCCCAAAAAAAAAAAATAATAATAATAATAAAAGAAGGAAAAAATATCCAAATAATTATTTTATTTTATTTTATTTTTTTGTCCATACATGAAAAACTTGAACTGATAGTTTTCCATTTCTTTGAGCAACCATTCTTTTCTCCTGGTATTGAGGATCCTCAGTATTTAAAGCAGCCTGGAACATACAGCATATAACATAATCAACAGAGTTAAAGAATAATATAGAAACAACAAACAGCAAATATCCAGATTTTACCTCAACTATCAAACGATCATAAGAATTATCTTCATCAACGAAACCATAGTTCAAAAGCAATTTTGAGTTAGGTTGTGGTCCACACCTGCAAATGATACATACTTTAAATTTTTAAAGGAGACACCATAGAGGAAAAGATCAATTTGTATTTGTGGCCAGTAACATGATATTAAGTGATAAAAAATCATACCAAACAACAATGGACTCCCCATCCTTGTATGGACGATCGACCACTAGCTGAACAGCACCATCAACAGCAGTTAACATTGCCTTGCAGTTGCTTCTGTAAGCCAGCAACGGTGGTCCAAGAGGAACCAAAGCAAATCGCCGAGCCAAACTGACTTTCTGGATTTGAAGGAAGTAAATTATAAATCTATATACTCTCAAGGGGGATGAAAGGCTACAATAGCAGCCTATTCTTCATAAGTAAAGGGGTTCCATAAGTGGCTAGATCTGTAGGGCTTTCATAATAGTGACAAAAATAACCCCAAAAGGTTGAAACCTACCTGCAAATGCACAACACAAGACTGAACAGCAACGAATGCTTGCTTGAATATCTCAAATGAAAAGGCCTCAGTAGGAATATCATATGGGTATTGCTGAAAAATGCAAATAATGTTTATCAAAATGAAGTCACATCTTGACACGATCTCTAGACCGAGTGTTGATTTCTAGTGCCCAATAAATATGGATAGAAGAATATAACCTGAAACAGAGACCCAGCCATAAACCAGACGGTGTCAAGTTCATTGTACTCCCTTTTAATTCCTTCAGCCCTTCCAATAACTTCAGCCTAATTCATCACAACCAGAACACACTAAGCTTTATTAACCATTAAGCATTCTGCAAAGCATAGCAGCTTTCATCAACAGCTAAATGAAGGGCATAAAGTACCTTCATGGGGCTGCCTGTTAGGTATGCCAGTTCAGCTTCTGACCATAGAAGGGGAGATTCCACTGCAAGCTGTCCTCTCCCTCGTTGACGATCAAGCTCTCTAATGTATGGGTACCAGAAAGACTTCTTCCCTTGCTTCTTCTCATACATCAGATACAATGCCAAGCATGCCAATTCCGACAATTTATTCGTAGTTAATAATTCCGCTGCATGAAGGATCAAGTAGCTGGTACAAGTTAAATTGATGAATGAAGTCATCATTTATGCAAGATGCTAAGAAAGAATGTGAACACCGTGATTAACCATGGCAAATCCACACCCCTTTGGCTTGAGAGGAACAGATGCATGGACACATCAGTATGAAAACTTCTATCCTTCTGAATAAAGCAGCTTCCCTGCCTCCATCCACAAATTAGATTTCATGGACAGGAAGCAAATCCTTCTGCAATCCTCACTCCCACAAGATTCAGAAGATCGACCCAGCATGCTATTCCCATCTTCACCCCGCATATAGCCTATTTACCTCAATACACAAGGACATTATTATTTATCATACAACTCTGAAACCAAAGATTCAGAGGTCTATCCTGAGTCACATGCAGCAAACCTCCCTACATCAAACGCCATTCATACATAACCACTCATCTCATAACAATTTTTTTTTCAGTAGTGCCGACAACATTTTGAATCAAGAGGAAGTGCCTAAATTGATGAGCTCCACTAAATTGATTCAAGAGGAAGTCTCTTGACTCTCTTGGTATATACTTTTTGCAGATGATATGGTTATAGTTGATGAAATTAGACATGGAATCAATGTCAAGATAGAAATTTGGTGAGACAATTTATAATCTAAAGGCTTTTGGTTAAGTATGACTAATATAAGTTTTAAAAAAGTAGAAATAAAGATAAAGGGGTGTAAGACTTGATGGCCAAGATATACCATAGAGCAAGAATTTTCAATATCTTGGATCAATAATTCATAAGATTGAGAGATCAAAGAGGATGTGAATCATAAGATAAGAGTAGGGTGGATGAAATGAAACACATCAAGAGTATTGTGTGAATACCTATTAAGTTTTTATCAGGCTGCTATAAGACTAGCTATGATCTATGGTACTAAATTTTGGGTTGTTAAAAAACAATATATTCACAAAAAGGTGTAGCTTAAAGGAGAATGTTAAGAAGTGATTATACTAGAAAAGATAGGATTCAAAATGAAGAAATTCACTTAAATTTACAGGTTGAGCCTATTGATAGATGAGGGATAGTAAAAGATTGAAACACCAATAACAAAGATTGAGTTGATTCAAATTGAGGAGAGTAAAAGGTAGAGGAACACCAAAAATAATAGTAATAGAAGTAGCAAAAAAAGATCATGTCAATTAAGGAAGTAACAATAAGGATGACTACGAATATAAAAGAATAGCATAAAAGAGTATATGAGGCGGCCAACCTTGACTAGTATATTGAAGATCCATAGCTAGTCCTGGCAGCAAGACCAGCTGTACCAGTCAGCCGTACCACTTTGTTCTCAACTGTTCTCACCTCCTGGGCAAGACAAGCTACCTTTAGCTAGGAGCCTATTTCCCTTCTGCTCAGCTCCCCGAAAACGATGTTCGACTTGCATGTGTTAAGCATATAGCTAGCGTTCCTTCTGAGCCAGGATCAAACTCTTCTTTTGAGTATGATTTGGCCCCACAATGAGGAACCAATACTATGAGTAGATGTGGTTTGAGATCGATTGTTAAGGCCTTGACACACATAGATACCCATTTTGCATTATCATGCATTGGTGCTTTAAATACTGCTTCTAAATCGCATAGCACTTTGACTAATATATACACACAAATGTAACTCTACCATGTCTAAAAGAGCATAAAACCATGCACTTTACTATAAATAACAACACTGCACATTGTTCCTGATAAACTCCAATTCATTACTTCGTCACTACCAACAATGCAAACACACCCTCAACTATTTCTAAGTCATAACCATCAAACCAAGATTCCAACTTTAACTCACATTCTTCATCTTTCAAGTCTAGAAGGTCTCTAGCTCAATAGGTTCTAACTCCAACAATCAGTTAAAATCCAAGATTGGAAACAAGAAGAAGAAGAAGAACAAATGCTCTCATAACAAAAAATTGCACCTTACCAATGGTCTCGTTCCCCAAAACTCTCTCAAGCGTCACGACCAGCGAATTCGGAACAGAGTATGCAACATCACCCACCTGCAATAGCAACAACAACAACAATATCAGAAAACCAAACCAAACCAAACCCATCGAAGAAAGAGCCACAAACTCCACAAATTCCAGACCTGAAGATCTTCACTAGCAGCTACGTAATGTATGGGACTGTGCTTCTCATCGTGGGAGGGCCTTTCCTTGAGCAAAACCTTGCAAGGCGGGAGGCCATTGTTGTGCATCCAAGATTTCAAGTCTTCCCCTTCCTCCTCCCCTTTCTTGTTCACAACTTCCCGATTCTTTGGCTTCCCATCTTTTCCGGCCACCAAGGTGTCGGAGCTCGACACAGAGCATAGATTCCTCCGGCGAATCGAGTGGTAGTTGGATGCGAGGCTGGGGTTCCTCCGAGCTGAGAAGGAAACCCTAGAGAGAACCGAGAGAGGACGGTGCGATGAAGAACGAAGCGGAGACAAAATGCAATTGCCGTGTATTGAAGTAACTTCCATTAGGTTTAGGGTTTGAGTTCGAAGAATCAGGAATATACACAGTACTGGGTTTAGGAATGAAGGAGCGGAGAGGAAGAGTGTACTAACTATGAAGTGAAAAACTGAAACTATTGAGTTTAATATTTGGGATTTTGTGAAAGCGGATAAGAATTGAAGAAAAACGAAAATATCTTGGGACCTACAGTTGCAGAAATGATCCTGATAAAAAGTCAGCGTAACTGTCAAATTTGTTTTCTAATTTCTCTCCAAAAAATTTGTCTATAAATAATGCTATTTAAAAAAAATATTTTGTGAAATACCACTATTTTAAATTAAACTTACAAAGTAAAGTTTACCTTGGAGCTATATTTTCCAAAATTTGGTGGACTTTTATAAAATTGTCTCGGTGTGCTGTAACATGTCTCTTATTATCAAATAATAAATTTGGATTTTGAATTTTACCTATGCTAAAATTAATTAGTGTCTTGACTGGATGAGAAAGATCAACCTTCATTAAGTGGATGATATATGTTAAAATTTTATCATATTTTTAGTAATCACATAATGATTTGGAATAAGGTAACTTTGGAACCAAACTTTTTCTTGCAAATAATATCATTTTGTATGTGTTTGATTGAGACCTTGAAAATAAGTTCAAAATCAAGGAAGTATTTTCAATTGAAAAACAAACCCCAACACGCAAACACATTTTTTTTTTCTTTTGACCATTTGGGAGTCTTAATTGGGAAATATTCCTCATATTTTGTGTCTACGCACAAATTTATGTGGAAAAACAATTTATTTAAGCAAAAAAATTAGTTGGAAAAAAATTAAATGGTAGTCAATGTAAGTCAACAACAATCAACCGTTAGTCTATGTGTAGAAAGGATGGAGAGGCAAAAGGAGATAATTTGCCCTTTGAACAACTTTTTATGGTTGTTTGTTGAATGGTAGCATTTTCAAAATAACAAGATTTAGGTACAGTACTTATGTACTATTTCTTAAATTCTCTTTTTAAGATTCTGCTATGTGGATATTTTTTCATGAGTTAAAAGTGTATTTTTTAGTTAAATAGTTACATGACTGAATTTGAAGAGAAGAACCTAAGGAATAGTACCTAAGAGCATTCTTATCAGCTCTCTCATAAAAAATGCCATTTTGACACATCAAACACCTACTTTATCATTTTAACACATCATTTTACAACATATCATTTATCAGATGTTCTATACTTCAATTTTATACATTAAAATAATATTTACTACAAATTAAAATAATATATTACCTCATCCCAATCCCTATCACTATCATCATCATCATCATCATCACCAACAACGGCCCAACCACCATGCTGCAACAACGGCCACCAACAACCACTGCCGCAACAACACTGACGGCCACCACCGGCACAAACCCACATCCACCAACGCCACTTCAAAAAAAAAAAAAAAAAAAAAACAACAACAACAACTAGAGAGATTGGCACAAACCCACATCCACCACCTGACATCCACCACCGGCACAAACCCACATCCACCACCGGCACAAACCCACATCCACCAAATCAAACAAACCCATATCCCAAACAGCCTCTGTCGCCGTCGCTGATGGAAGTTTTCACTTCCGGCCACCGTGTCCTTCACACTGGAGTTCCTCTTCATCGCAAAGTGGGTTAGTGATCAGTGGTGAGCCTGGGCAGTCTCTGTCTCTCGGCGTGGCGAGATCGGCGATGGCGAGATCGGAGTGGCGAGAAGGCATGGCGAGAATGCTAGACAGAGAGAGCGAGAGATGCATCTGATAGGAGGAGAGAGCAAAAACGAATTAACTAAGCCAAACAGTGTTTGGCATTGATGTCTGTACCGTCTCATATTTGAGACAGTACTGTAGACATGTCTCAAATTTTTTGAGATTTGGAAGAGCTGATGAGGGATGGTTTTTGTGATTGGTGTGCCAAATGTGCCAAATATTTGGCATTTGGCACATTTGAGAGAGCTAATGAGAATGCTCTAAGATACTGTACCTAAATTTTGTCATTCCTAAAATATTTTTGGCATTTGAAAACCTTAAAACATTTTCTACTCTGTTAGACTTTTTTTTTAGTTGATCAAGGAAAACATTTTCTATTGACTTGCATTTTTGCTATACTAAACACTAGAATACATGCATACATTGTCGAAATAAACGAAATGCTAAATTATAAAAAGAAAGTGCTAAAATTACAAATTATTTTAATAGAATGCTATGTGATGAGTTATCACTGGTAAGTAAAAAAAATAATGTCAATGGTGAATTTAAATAAAAACTAATAAGAATTTAATACATCAACAATCTGTAAAAATATTAAAAAATAGTTTGACATAAAATTACTCCTTGCAAAATATCATTTTCTTACATTTGCTTTTTTGGAAAGATGAGATACACTTATTATGGCTAATGTGGTGTGTCCCTTTAATGAAACTTCATGTTTTGAGCAGAAACTTGTAGAACTCTTCTTTTTTTCTCCTAAAGATAGGTACATTTTGGCTCCCATATAGTCAAACATTAAGGTTGTGTTTGTTTGGAGGTGAAATAGGGTAGATGGAAAATTTTGGAAAGAAAATAGGGAAGAAATTTTTTTTGGAGTGTGTTTGAGTGGGTAAGAATGAAGGAAAATAAATAGTGAGGCCCAGGTGTTTTCTCCCCGAGCCCACCAAAATGTTTTCTTCCCAAAATGGAGAGAAAACTGAGTGAGAATGAATTTTTTCTTAATTGACAAAAATGTCCATATGCATGTGCACGTGAACTTCTTCAAGTTGCTTTTATTTATATCTTTCTCCACGTTGCCCCTTGTTTTTTGCTTCTTTCTTTTCTTTTCTTTTTTCTTTTTCTGGCAACAATGTTGCCCCTTTTTTTTGGCTTCTTTCTTTTCTTTTCTTTTTTTCTTTTTTTGCTTTTCTTGGGCAATCACGTGAGTCTTTTGGCTGAATATTGCAAAAAATCGAGTTTATTTGTGATATGTGTACTGTTCAAACTTATTTGGAGAAATAAGGAGAGAAGCGAATTTCGGGAATGGTGTTGCCGAAATTCTGAGAAAAAGTAAGAGAGAGGAGAGAAAAATGATGTGACAGATGTGGGAGAGAGAAAAAGGAATTTCGGCAATGATATTGCCAAAAATAAAAAAATAAAATAACTGAATTATGGCAATTGAATTGCCGAAATTGAAGGATTAAAAAAAAGAAAAAAAGAAAACTGAACTATGGCAAGAGTAATGCTTTGGCCACAAACTATTTTACCATATTTTTACAAACTTCTATTATGACTAATTTCTTACTTCTCATCAAGGCCCACCAATAACATCACTTTTTTATTTACTAATAATCACTTATTACATCAGCAATTTATGAAAATTTTTGTAAAAAAATTTGTATCTCTAGCATTTTCCCAAAAGTGGAGGATTAAAAAAAAAAAAAAAAAACTCAATTGTGGCAATTGAAATGCCGAAATTGGAGGAGTTTAAATAATAATAAAAAATGCTACAACCACACTTTTGGATGAATAAAATAAAATATCTATGCTAACCAATGAAACTTAAAAAAAAATAAAATTTATATCTAATAAAAAAGTAAAGAAATTCATATAACTTGTTTTGCTTCTCTCTGTTACCTCAAAATTTATTTATTTTTAAGTCATCCAAAAGTGTGGCAGTAGCATTAATCTTACCACAATCCAGTTTTTTTTTTACTCCTCCAATTTCGGTAATTCAATTGCCACAATTGAGTTTTTTTTTTTTTTTTTTTTTTAATCTTCCACTTTTGACAAAATGCTAGAGATACAATTTTTTTTACAAAAACTTTCATAAACTACTGATGTGATGAGTGATTATTGATAAATAAAAAAGTGATGTTATTGGTGAGCCTTGATGAGAACCAATAAGAAATTGGTCATAACAACAATTTGTAAAAATATGGTAAAATAGTTTGTGGGCATAGCATTACTTTTGCCACAATTCAGTTTTTTTTTTTTTTTTTTTTTTTTTTTTTTTTTTTTTTTTTTTTTTTTAATCCTTCAATTTTGGCAATTCAATTGCCATAATTCAGTTTTTTTATTTTTTAATTTTCAACAATATCATTGCCGAAATTCCTTTTTCTCTCTCCATCCGTCACATCATTTCTCTCGTCTCTCATACTTTTCTTAAAATTTCGGCAACACCATTACCGAAATTCACTTTTCTTCTCATTTTTCCAAATAAGTTTGAACAGTACACATATCACAAATAAACTCAATTTTTAGCAATATTCAGTCAAAAGACTCTAATCACGTTGCCAGTTGCCACTTTTTCCCCCTTGTTTTTTGCTTCTTTTTCTTTTTTTTTTCTTTTTCTTTTTCTGGCAACAGCGTTGCCCCCTTTTCTTTTGCCTTTTTTTTTTCTCTCTTCCTGGGCAATCACGTTGCCAGTTGCCACTTTTTTTTTTTTCTTAGGCATTAACGTTGCCTCTTTTTTTTTCTCTACTTTTTTTTTCTTTTGATTTTCTAGGGCTTGGACATGATAGTTTTTTTTTTTTTTTAACTAGATGTGATTTTTTTTTAGATATGATTTTTATTTTTATAAAAAATTTGGGTGATTGCTTTTTTTTGTGTGGTTATTTGTCACTTTTTTGTTTTAATTAGGTATCATTCTTTAATAAGAGTATATGAGTAAATTTATTCAAACTCATTTTTTCTATTCCTCCACTTTTCCACCCCCAACCAAACAAAAAAGGGAGAAAATAAAATCTTTTATATCCTCTCACTAAACCATTTTCTATCCCCCTACTTTTCCACCCCTCCAACCAAACGGACCCTAAGAGCAATTGCATAAGTTTGTGCAAAATTTCTTGTCTATTATAACATAAGAACCCACTTTTCCTATTTTGCACAACCACTTATCCAAAACTCTCACATTAGTTTATCTATGATACACATTCTTTTCTTTAAATAATCATTTCATATTCTTTTTTTATTATTTCAACAACCTGAACACTATTCTAAACATTATTCTCTCTCTCTCTCTCTCTCTCATGGTGAATTTTCTTTCTTTTTCTTCTTTCTCTCATCTTTCTTCACCGGTCAAGTTTTCTTCTTTCACCCCTTTCTTCACCAAAAAACTGCATAAACAAACCATAAAACTTCACTTCGACATAAACCCATGTCAATCTAAGTCCATTTGGGTTGGATCTGGCAATGGCAGCAAGGCAGATGCAACAACAATAACAAGACAGATGCGGCAGTGGCAACAAGGTGGATCCGGCGACAGATTTGGCAACAGCAAGGTAAACCCATGTCAATCTAAGTCCATTTAATTTTTATTGATTTTGGTTTGGATTTGGAATGGGTTTTTCGGTGGGTTTGGGTTGCAGTGGTGATGGTGATGGTTGGGTTGTGCTAAGTTGGTGGTTGGATATTTGTCTTCTTCTTCTTTGCTAAGTTGCTGTGACTGTTGCGAAAGAGAGGGAACCCAAACGAGGTGGAGAGTCAGACTAGAGAGAAAAAGAGAGAGTGAGGTGGAGAGAGAAAAAAAAATTAGGGATAATTACATATAACCCACTTGTGGTTTGGACGAAAATCACTTTGCCTACCCGTGATTTGAAAAGTGTCACTTAACCCACCTGAAGTATGTTCCGTTTGTTTTCCGTAACTCACCTCAGTTAAAATCAGGGGTAAATAGGTATTTTTACTCAAATTTTATGTCTCTCTCCTCCTAAAACAAAAAATAACAGAAAAATGCAAGAGAAACAAGATGAAAAAGTAGTATTTGTCTCTCTCTCCATTCACACAAATTTTGAACATGAAGAACATGCCCAAAAAAATAAAACCCCAGTCAACCTCACTGACTTAATGACTCAGATTGTGTGAATGGAGTCATGGATATATACCCACAAACAAACCACCCAACTCCCCTTCCCAAACGTGTTCCTCCACTCGCCACCAACCCTCACTCTCTCTTCAGTTCCTCACTTTCGCCAACCCAAGCCATGGGTTTCACCGTGTTCAATATGGGTTTCGGTTTTAATGGTTTGTGGGCTTGATGGTGGTGGATTTTGGCCGTGGTAGTGAGTCTGTGGCAGTGGATTTCGGTTGGTTTTATGGTGGATTGTGGGTCAATGGTGGTGTGGCTAGATTTTGTCTGGGTTTCATGGTAGCTAGGTTGCTGGATTTCGCTGCCATGCCTCCCCTCTTTGGGTGGATCGTGGTCGTGGTTTAATGGAGTTTTTATTATTATTTTGTTTTTGATGGGTGGATCGTGGTCATTGTCTAGGTTGCTAGATTTTGTTTTTGATTTTTTTTCTTGTTAATGGGTTTAGTAGTGGATTGTGGTTGGGTTCATGGTCGTCAATTGGTAGTTGATGGTAGCTGAGTTTGTGATGGTGGGACATCTCGAACTCGGTGGCTTTGACTTTGCTAAAATCCCAAGAGAGTGTGGCGTGGAGACGTGAATATCAGTCATGTTTGCTGAGTCCAAGGCTAACTTCAAAGCTTTCATGGCGAGCAAAAGGTGATCGATCAAGGTGTCATTTTCTGTGGTGAGGATTTCGTGACTGATGGTGACGGTAACAGAGATGTTGGTGTTGGCATTGGCGAAGGCTTTAAGGATGTCAGGGTTGGCATCCAAGATCTTGATGCGGTAGATGATAATTTGGGTTTCTAGGAAGTGGGCGACTTGGGAAAGTGATAGGAGGCTGTTGGCTACTGTTCCATAGTTGACACCGATGGATAATGTGGTGGCGGAGGAATGGTGGAGTGAGAACAAGGACAAGAATATGAGAATTGGGAGAAGTTTGGGTTGTGATTTTGAAAGTTTTGCCATTGCTATTAATTTTCACAAAACCTTCCCTTTTGATCTTGTTTCTCTTGCATTTTTGTGCTATTTTTTGTTTTGGGAGGAGAGAGACATAAAATTTGAGCAAAAATACCTATTTACCCCTGATTTTAACTGAGGTTGGTTACGGAAAACAAACGGAACATACTTCAGGTAGGTTAAGTGACACTTTTCAAATCACGGGTAGGCACAGTGATTTTCGCCCAAACCACGGGTGGGCTATGTGTAAATATCCCAAAATATTAAATACAAGAGCTATAATAACTGTGCATATATGCATGATTATTGTAGCAGTTGTGCATTTATGCACACTTTTACACCCACTGATGTAGGTGTTTTTTTAGTCAAAATGTGTAAAATGAAGTGTGTAAGGACCAGATTTGACTTGAATCCAGAACAGGAGAGGATCCAGGCCCACGTAGCCCAAACAATAAATTTATAGAGTGCAGGAGAGAAAGCTAGTCTGAATCTTGGGCCAAGATATTGGATTTTAGCGTAAAGAGGCTAGAGCTACAGCGTAGTTTGTGCAAAGAGTATCCTCGGACATGTCTTAGTGCTATGATTTTAGAATAGTTTTCGTCCCCCTTCCTTTCTCCTCCCTTTGTCTTATATACTATGGCTTTTTTACCTTTTTCATCATCCACGTGTGGACTTGGCGTTGAAAGTTCTTTTTCACCATCTCTCTTGCCCTTTCTTGAATCTTCCATTCTTAGCTGGAAGGCTGCCCGTTCACTGTTCAGGTATCACCTCCACATTAATGCGGCCAGAAGGTTAGCTGGGCGGCATTTAATGCGGAGGTGACAGTACCTTTAGATATTTGTTACCGCTTACTCTTATCTTTCATTTGATATTTTTCCCCTTCATTTTGCTGTAAGGTTTGTCCGAGGTGTTACTCTAAATGACTGATAAGTTTACCAGACACCTCGGATAGAAGTCCCGAGGTGACTATAGTCCTCGGACATGGTCAAATCCCCCACGAGCATTCTTTACCTCTCCTCGGAGGATAATCTTATCTCTTCTTTTGTTGATTGTCCTCGGATATTCTCTCACCCTCAGATTGGATATTGGGCCTGGCCCTTTCTTACACAGCTTGTACATATGAGATTAGATATTGGGCCTGGCCTCTTCCAGCATAGTTTGAATACCGGATACAATTGGTCCCCACAATAGCCCCTCAAAATCTTGCTTTTCGGCTCCTCGGGAGAAAAGGAGGATTTTGATTCTCTCGTCGGATCTGCCTTGTGATCTGGTTTTATTGGGACAAATCGCAACAACACGTGTTTATCTTCTCGCGACTCGCTCCTGACTCTTCAGTGTCTAGGAAGCGCCTTCATTTAATTTTGGCAACTCCTTTGTCTCCCACGTTCAATGGTGAGATGATAATCCAACGGCGGTTGAGCCTTCTAGGAATTTGGGCGGGCAAACTCCCGCTCCTAATTTTTGCGCAACTATAAGTAGACTTTCAAATCAATTTATTGTCACTTTTGAACGATTGCGCTATTCTAGAACCTGATACTTTCTTTCTTTCTTTCGCTTCTTTGTGCGTCTACAAATACAAAAATCCTGTCCGAGGACCATTTCTCACACCTGTAAGTCCTCCTAAACTATCTCCAACTCTTATTCCTTTTATTGTAAAATTTCCCCTATAGGACCTCTTAGAAAATGGGTAGATTTAAGGAGTTAGTTGACACCGAGGAAAAAATAAGGAATTTTAGGACTAAGTATAACATCCCTCCTCATGTGGGCGTTAGGTACGCGGCACAGGGCGAGTGGTATGATGAAAGAAAAACAAACGAGATAGTCATTCCTATGATCGCCTTCATAGAAGGGGGGATGACCATTCCCATGGGCACCCTTACTAGGAATTACCTTAGGTATTTTAGGTTATCCCCCACACAATGCGCGCCGAATATGTTCAGGGTATTAGGATGTATAGAAGCCCTGAACGAAAGAATGAACCTAAACTTGACCCACCATGATATAAACTGGATTTACAACCTTCAGCACCTAAAAAATCAGGGGTACTACTTAAAATCCAGACAGGCAGAGGTCAGGATGATTCAGTGTCTCCCTGTATCTAATAAGGGATTAAAAGAAGATTTTCTAATCTTCTCTGGGCAGTGGCATGATGGCTTACCATGCCCAGTTAAAGAGGGTGAGCCAGGTGGGGAACTAACTTACTTAATCTCCATGTTTAACTTTTCATATTCTAGTATTCCCATTGTTGTCGGCTGATACTAAAGTGACCCCTTATTGTCTCTACTGACACTGCAGATCCCCGCGCCACTACACCATCGTTACGCTTAGTTAACAAAGCCAGCTTGGATAGAGTTCTCCGAGCTGAAATCTACGTCAACCCATCAGACGGTCAATTAAGAGCGGCTCATCTCATCCTCGGCTACAGTCCTATATCGCGTGCATTCCAAGCTCCCTCGTGCGTGATAAAGGCTAAGGATCCTCGGCTTCGCAGAATTAGCGTTGCTTACGAAGGATTCCTAGTCCCCCAAGGCATTCCTCTTCCAGAATACTCCCAGCATACCAAGGCATTGCCCGTTGCCAGCCTCGCAGAAGTTGTCTCATCTTCTCCCCACGTTTCTCAAGTAAAGGAGGAAGAAGAAGTTGAACGAGAGGAAGAAGGTTTTGTGGATCTTTCCTCGGCCACAGACGACTACGAAGTCTTCGACTTACTCACTCCATCACCTAACACTCCCGAGGATATGGGCATCCAGAGGAAACCCCAACGCAGTCTCCAGGAACTCTTGGAGAGCCAACCTGGAAGGGGGGAGGCTGGGAGGACTACCCAACCAAAACTTCCTCCCCCTCCTCCTAAATCTCCTCCTCGTGCCCCTCAGCCAGCTCCTCCCTCTAGGACCGAACAACCTGACCCTAAGAGGAGAAGGGAGCCCAAGGGCAAGGAGGTAGTGGAGACTGGGAGGACTCATTCTTCCAGTGAAGAGGAGGCCCATAGGCCAACGAAGCAATTGAAAATCGGCAATGCCCCCAGTCGAGGACCAGAGATAGGAGAGGTTCAACAGTCTGAACCCCGAGCATGGCTTCCAGCTCCCATGCTTGGGGGTGAGCCTCTGACCGATGATGCATCGATCAGAGATTACAACTGGGGCATTGGCTGCCATGTGGCTTCGGCGTTGGAAGAAACCCTCCTGCTCCCCAAAGACATGGTGGAATTATGAGGACTGAGGAGGAACGAGGTCTTTCTCCAAGCCAAGCGATGTTTAGGAATGGTATGTATTGTTATTTTTTCAACCCCCTTTTTTTTGTGTTTATTTTGTTGTTGTCTTCTTCCCTTTTTTTTTTTAAACAGGCTGTTCAAAGTACGTTCAGGATGGAAGAAATTTACCATTCCGTCGCACAGCAGCTGGATGAGGAGAGAAGAAGATGAATCTCTGCGGTGCAGACGATGTCCATCGCTGAGAAGAGTAATGCTGACCTCAAGGAGAAGTTGAAGACTGAGGAGCAGCAAAGGAAAAGCGCTGAGGCCGCATTGAAGGGTGCCGAAACTCAAGCTGAGAGCCAAAGGAAGCTGGCCAACGATATTAAAGGGCAGTTGGTCACAGCCAAGGAGCAGATTGCAGCCCTAAGGCAACAACTGGAAGAGGCGAACAAGCTCAAGGCCTTGGCTGAGAATGCCAAAGCGCAAGCTGAGGAGGACAAGTTGAAGGCCGAGAGGGAGAGGGATGAGGCTGAACAACATGGCTACGACGTTGGGGTAGCAGAGACTGAGGACGCTCTTCGGGCTGAGGTCCCTGCTGTCTGTCGTGCATATTGTGCCCAGACTTGGGAAGAGGCTCTCAACCAGGCTGGGGTTGAAGCTTCATCAGGGCTAAGGAAACCAGAAAGCATTATCTTCCCCTTAGCCCTGCAAACTCCTAAGCAGGCTGAGTCAGCCCCTCTTGCGCCACAAACGACTAATGAAGCCCCTCCTCAACACCCCCTTTCTGCTGCTCAGCCAGAACAGGGCGTCGCGCAAGAGACATTGAAAGGCTCTTCATCGGGTAAAGTGACTGAGGCCCCTCAATCTGAGGCAGCTTCTCAGGACTTTGAGAAGCAACTGGCCTTAGTTACTGTACCTATTGAAGGGTCTCTTCAAGAGAAAGAGAAGAAGAGCCCCTCAGAGGCAGCTGACCAGGCTTCCAAACCTAAACTCCAGATTAAGTTGAAGCCTTAGATTTTATATTTTTTTTTAGGATAATGATAATGATACTTTCATCTTTTGTACTTAGAGATCAATTTTGGTAATGTATGAAATATTTTTCTTTATTTGAAGTAATACTTTGTCAGAATTATTGTTTTACTTAGTTGTATGATATCTGCTTTGCTTTGTTCCCTATCTACTTCCAAAACATAAAATGTTATCAAGGAACCAACCTGCATTTTTAAGAAATACGATACATTAATACGACCTAATGTCAACTTTCAAAAATGGATTTCCCTTTTGCCAAGTTCACTAATAAGTTCCGCAATTTCCAAACAATATCACAACATTTAGACAATAAGCAGGATGTGAATATTTTGAAACACACTTACATTTATTTGACATTCATGAAATCAATCAAGACCTATGAAACAGGCCAAGACTTAATCCAGAAAATAATAACTTGTATATTCTCAATCATGTTCTAAAGATTTTGACACAATATATATTCCATTGAATATATTCCTTAGCACTGTGAGGACAACTATTTTTTCAAGGTTCATAATCCGAGGACAAAACAACGATGATTTACTATCTCTCATTTTAAGAGATGTTCTGAAATATTAATTTCCACTAAGTTTGTGGTCCGAGGACCTGACTTAACTTAGTTTCTGTTTAATATTTCAACAGATGTCATAGGATATTAATTTCCACTGAGTTTGTGGTCCGAGGACCTGACTTAACTTAGTTTCTGTTTAATATTTCAACATATGTCATAGGATATTAATTTCCACTAAGTTTGTGGTCCGAGAACCTGACTTAACTTAGTTTCTGTTTAATATTTCAATAGATGTTATAGAGTAAATGAAAACAAGGGAAAAAAACACAATGTAACTTTTCTTATCAATAGTAGTATCTTTTCAGATTATTTACATTCCAAGGATGAAGTACAGCCCTTTCATCTAAATCTTCTAAGTAGTAGGCTTCTATTCCTGCCACCGTCGTAATGCGATATGGTCCCTTCCAATTGGGCCCCAATTTTCCCCAGGCAGGGTTTTTAGTGTTTCCCAAGACTTTCCTCAAAACCAAGTCCCCTGGGGCCAATGGTCTCAACTTCACGCTCATATCGTAGCCTTATTTTAGCTTGTGTTGATAGTAGGCTAACTGCACCCTAGCGTTTTCTCGTCGTTCTTCAATTAGATCCAGGTTCTTCTTTAGTAAGTCGTTATTTCCATCCGAGGTAAATGCACCAGATCTCATAGTAGGGAAACCGTTTTCCAGTGGGATTACAGCTTCAGCCCCATACGTCATTGAGAAGGGGGTCTCCCCAGTAGACTTCCGAGGTGTCGTCCTGTAAGTCCAAAGAACGTGTGGCAGCTCTTCAACCCATCTTCCTTTGGCATCATCCAACCTCTTTTTAAGTCCATTCACAATGACCTTATTAACAGCCTCAGCTTGCCCATTCCCTTGCGGATAGGCCGGAGTGGAATACCTATTCTTTATTCCCAGGTCAGAACAGTACTTCCTAAAAGCTTTGCTGTCAAATTGAAGACCATTATCCGAGATGAGGACGTTGGGAACCCCAAATCGCGTAACTATGTTCTCCAGATGAATCTTTTGACATCCACATCTCTGATGTTGGCTAAAGGCTCAGCTTCGACCCACTTAGTGAAATAATCTGTGCATACTAGGAGGTATTTCTTGTTCCCTACAGCCTTTGGGAAAGGACCCACAATGTCTAGGCCCCACTGAGCAAAAGGCCACGGACTAGACAAAGGGTTAAGCACCCCTCCAGGCTGATAAATGTTTGGTGCAAACCTCTGGCATTGATCGCATTTCTTGACATATTCCTGCGCCGCTTTTTGCATGTTTGGCCACCAATATCCCTGGGTAAGAGCCCTGTGAGACAGTGACCTTCCCCCTGTATGACTTCCACAAACCCCTTCATGCAATTCCTCTAGAAGTAACTCCGATGCCTCTGAGTGGACACACAACAAATAAGGCCCAGAAAACGAACGCTTGTACAGTTTTCTGTCCTCGGATAACCCAAACCGAGGAGCTTTCCTCCGTACTTTATCAGCCTCAGACTTTTCTTCAGGCAGTACATCTTTTTCCAAAAACAGTGATACAGCATCCATCCAGCTCGGACCCAGCTTAACCTGATGTATCTGTGGAGCACCATGATGCGTCAGAGCTTGCGTATATAGGTCTTCCACCAATACTACCCGAGGCAGACCCTGGGCCGAGGACGTAGCAAGGGTGGCCAACGAATCTGTATGGGTGTTCCCACTTCTAGGAACATGAGACAAGTCAAAAACTTCAAACTTTTCTTGTATACTCCTGACCTGACATAAATATTCTAACATCCTTGAATCTCGCGCCTCTAGGTCACCTCTTACTTGTCCCACAACCAGTTTTGAGTCCGAAAAAGCTCTCACTGCCTTTCCCCCCATTTTTTGCACCATCTCCATTCCCCTCAGCAAAGCTTCATACTCTGCTTCGTTATTCGTAGCGGAGAAATTCAGTCTTAAGGACTTCTCTATGGTAATCTTTTCAGGGGATACCAGTACTAGCCCCACCCCTGATCCCCGTTGATTGGCTGCTCCATCAACGTACAATTCCCAAGGCTGTAGGCCCTGAATAGAGGCTACGCCTACCGATCTTTCATCCACTGATCCGTCTCCCATTTCCACCTCTTCTGGAGATTCAGCAAACTCAGCCACCAAGTCAGCGAGCACCTATCCCTTGATAGAGGTACGGGGCATGTACTTTATATCAAAAGCCCCTAGAATCGTACCCCATTTGGCTACCCTCCCTGTATAGTCGGCGCTTCTGAGCACTGACTTGAGGGGGAGTTGAGTTAGAACGACCACAGTATGCACTTGAAAGTAATGAGGAAGCTTCCTCGTGGCATGCACTACAGCCAGTATCGCTTTTTCTAGTGGCAGATAACGCACCTCAGCCTCGTTAAGCGACTTACTCACATAATAGACTGGTCGTTGTACACCATCGTCCACTCGTATGAGCACAAGGCTTATGGCATGTGAGGCAACGGCGAGGTAAGAAAAAAGGACTTCGTCCACCAATGGGCTAGACATTATGGGTGGATGGGATAGGTAACGTTTAAACTCTTGGAATGCCCTGACACACTCCTCGGACCATTGAAACTCTTTCCATTTATGCAACAAAAGAAAGAAAGGTCTACACCTTTCTGCCGATCTAGATATAAACCGATTTAATGCTGCCATCATCCCAGTAAGCTTCTGGACCTCCTTTGGATTCCGAGGTGGTTGCAAGCTACTGATTGCTTTAATCTGATCTGGGTTTACCTCAATCCCCCTATGAGTCACCATGTATCCTAGGAACTTTCCTGACCCTACTCCAAAGAAGCATTTAGAGGCATTCAGACGCAACTTGTGCCACCTCAGGATTTCGAAAACATTTGTAAGATCTGCTAAGTGTTCAGATACTAACTTGCTCTTCACCACCATATCATCAATATAGACCTCAATAGTTTTTCCCAACCGTGATTCAAACATCTTTGTCATCATCCGTTGATAGGTCGATCCTGCATTTTTTAGGCCAAAAGGCATTACTTTGTAGTGGTAGTTCCCCACAGGAGTGACAAAAGCCGTTTTTTCCTGATCTTCCACTGCCAATGGTATTTGGTGATAACCTTGGAAGGCGTCCAGGAAACTCATCCGAGGATGGCCTACTGTCGCATCTACCAACTGATCTATCCTCGGCATAGGGAAGGGATCTTTGGGGCAAGCCTTGTTAAGGTCTGTAAAGTCCACGCAGACACGCCATTTTCCTGTCTTCTTCTTCACCACTACGGTATTAGCCAGCCATTGGGGGTAGAAAATCTCTTTAATAGCCCCTGCCTGTTTGAGTTTAACCACCTCAGTCTTTATTGCCTCCACGTGTTCAATCGAGGGGCGCCGAGGAGGTTGCTTTTTTGGAGTAGCTGAAGGATCTACATTTAAACGATGACAGATGAATTCTGGATTCAGACCAGGGGCTTCATAGGCGTCCCATGCAAAAACGTCTACGTTTCTCTTCAGAAGCTCAACCGACTCTTCCTTCTCCTGTAGGGGCAGCCGAGCCCCAACCTGGAAGAATCTCTCAGGGTCGTCCCCTATAATCACCCTTTCCAGGCCCTCACAATTCATCTCGTCATCTGGCCCCCCGCGCAGTAACGACGAGGATCTTAACTGCTATAAGTCATTTTCCTTACTGGCTGAGGCGCCAGTCTCTGGTTTGTGCTGAATTGCTGCAATTAAGCATTGCCTAGCCATAGACTGGCTTCCCACTATCTCCAGCACTTGACCTTTAGAAGGATATTTTACTTTCTGATGAAGGGTGGAAGAAACGGCGCCCAAGGAATGCAGCCATGGCCTGCCCATAATGGCTATGTACGGAGAGAAGGCGTCTACCACGATAAAATCTACCTCAACCACATCCAATCCAGTTTGCACAGGCAGTCTGATCTGGCCCCTAGGGACCACCATCTTACCTTCAAAACTCACCAAAGGTGAACTGTATGTAGATAAATCCTCGGGCTTTAAACCCAGACCTCTAAAGAGGTCAGGATACATAATTTCCGCTGCACTTCCCTGGTCAATCATGACCCTCTTCACATCGTATCCGCCAATTCGAAGGGTAACCACCAGAGCATCATCGTGTGGCTATATGGTTCCCTGTTTGTCCGCTTCTGAAAAACTCAGCACTAGAGGGACATTTGTCTTGACCCTCTTCGGCACTGAATTAGGCTCATCATCGGTGTAATGTGATACTGACATTATCCTAGTTGGGTAGGATCTAGTCCTCCCTGGGGCGGCGAATATAACATTGATGGTTCCCAGAGGAGGCTTGGATGCAGGATTTCCCTGAAACGCTGCACCAGTCTAGCCTCCTCGACCACTAGAATGATGCAATAGATGCTTTAACCTCCCTTCTCGGACCAGTTGCTCTAAATGGTCCCATAAGTTCCGACAATCTTCAGTAGCATGACCATGATCTTGATGATATTGGCAATACAGGTTTTGGTTACGATTGCTTGGATCTCCTGCCATTTTATTCGGCCACTTAAAAAATGGTTCATTCCTTACTTTCTCCAAGACTTTCTGCACTGGTTCTCGAAACACAACATTGATCGCCTGAGCGTTGGCAGATGCAGGTTGCCCCAAAAAGTCTCTCCGAGGACGATTGTTCTGCAGCCGATCCGACCTGGAATCCCTCCTCTCCTAGGAGATCACCTTCACTTTCCCCTTACCTTGCAATTGATCTTCCTCAATTCTCCTGTACTTATCAATCCTATCCATCAGCAAGCGTACACTGGTGACAGGTTTGCCAGTGAGTGACTTTCTCAAATCATGCTCCGCCGGTAGCCCTGCCTTAAATGTACTAATGGCCACATCATCATAGTCCCCATCTATCTCGTTAAACATCTCCCAATACCTATCCGAGTAAGCCTTCAAGGTCTCTCCCTCACGCATGGACATTGATAGCAAAGATCCTAAAGGCAAAGGTACCCTACTGCATGTGATGAAGCGGGCGCCAAAGGACTGGGTAAGTTTCTTGAAAGAATCAATGGAATTTGCCCTGAGACCATTGAACCACCTTATTGCCATTGGTCCCAAACTGGACGGAAAGATCTTACACATTAGGGCCTCATCCTTCAAATGGACGGCCATTTTTTTATTAAAATGGCTAACATGCTCCACCGGATCTGTCCGGCCATTATAAAGAGAGAAGGTTGGTTGATTAAATCGCCGAGGAAGGCTAGCACCCTCAATCCGACGTGTGAAAGGCGATTTGGCTACTTGGCTTAAGGCCTCGTTCATAGCTTTGTTCCGTAGGCCCTTATGCAAGGTACTTTTGCTCTTCCACCTGTAATTACTGTACTCTTCATCGCCAGAGAAGGTCTCACTGGGCGGAGTTTTAGATCTTTGCCTATACGTATCATCCTCTGTATCCCCAGAAGAAGACTCAGATTCAAGTGATGCTCGCCTCCGCCGCGCACTACGTAACTTCTTCTTCAACTCATTAATTTCACGTTGCATTTCTTTCTCATTCTCTGCATGGGACACGTGACTTTTCCCACGCGATTGGCTCCTATTAGTGTGCATGGTTTGCCCACTTTGCTCACAATCTCTCCTTTGTTGAGGGTTGACCTCCGAGTAGCTATGCTGCGAACCTCCTGATGCCGCCTGGTGCGGATTGTCATTATCCTGATGTGGCCCTACTGTTGGTTGCTGCGAACCTGATTCTTCCATTTTATGCGCTAAACCCAAATCTCTTTCTGATCAGATCAAGCAGATCCCCACAGACGGCGCCAATTGTAAGAACCAGATTTGACTTGAATCCAGAACAGGAGTGGATCCAGGCCCACGTAGCCCAAACAATAAATTTATAGAGTGCAGGAGAGAAAGCTAGTCTGAATCTTGGGCCAAGATATTGGATTTTAGCGTAAAGAGGCTAGAGCTACAAGCGTAGTTTGTGCAAAGAGTATCCTCGGACATGTCCTAGTGCTATGATTTTAGAATAGTTTTCGTCCCCCTTCCTTTCTCCTCCCTTCGTCTTATATACTATGGCTTTTTTACCTTTTTCATCATCCACGTGTGGACTTGGCGTTGAAAGTTCTTTTTCACCATCTCTCTTGCCCTTTCTTGAATCTTCCATTCTTAGCTGGAAGGCTGCCCGTTCACTGTTCAGGTATCACCTCCACATTAATGCGGCCAGAAGGTTAGCTGGGCGGCATTTAATGCGGAGGTGACAGTATCTTTAGATATTTGTTACTGCTTACTCTTATCTTTCATTTGATATTTTTTCCCTTCATTTTGCTGTAAGGTTTGTCCGAGGTGTTACTCTAAATGACTGATAAGTTTACCAGACACCTCGGATAGAAGTCCCGAGGTGACTATAGTCCTTGGACACGGTCAAATCCCCCACGAGCATTCTTTACCTCTCCTCGGAGGATAATCTTATCTCTTCTTTTGTTGATTGTCCTCGGATATTCTCTCACCCTCAGATTGGATATTGGGCCTGGCCCTTTCTTACACAGCTTGTACATATGAGATTAGATATTGGGCCTGGCCTCTTCCAACGTAGTTTGAATACCGGATACAATTGGTCCCCACAAAGTGTTTTTTACATTTTGCAAGACTTTGCATCTACTAATGCGGATGCTCTAACATGTATAAATCAGGAGGATGCGTGTGGTACTTGTCTCTTGGAGACATGGCCAATTATGACATTTCCATTGGTGAGAAATCACAAATTATGCATTCCCTACGTTTTTGTTTTCCTTATTTTAAATTAGCATGATTTTTTAAAAAAAAATTGTTCACAAATTTCACATGTACACGTTCAATTTAAGAGTTGTTTTTTAAGAAACATTTTTTTTAAACAAAGCAACCAGCAAAGCATGACTTTTTTCGTTTTGTTTGAGAATCAACTAAACATCAAGTCATAACTTTAGTTGTTTTTTTTATTGTTTGTAAAAGTATATGTATTAAGGAGTGTGCCATGATGTTTATCCAATATAATATATAAATAAAATGAAAAAAAATACTTAAAACAAATAAAAGAAAAAAATTTGCATTTTACTTTTTAGTTTAATTAAACAAATATGAATTCTCTTTATACATATAATATATTGTATGTAAGAAAAAAAAATATTATCTCAAACTCATTTACATTTATTATTGTAAGGTCGCAATTTGAATCCTAGGCCCAAAAGTGTGATATCCCAATGTGATTGATTGTGTGATGTGTGTGGATGTGTGATGAGTCCCACATCGGGTATTTACTAGGTAGATCTGGGCTTTATTAACAACTACAAGAAGCCTCAATTGTGACTAGTCCTTTTGAGGTATAGTGCAGATGTGGCTAGCACTTTTCCTTAGGTCGTTACATATGGTATCAGAGCCAGCCTAGTAACCCCGTGTGGGCTCAGAGACACTATCTCATAAAGTGGGCCCTAACGAGGACGTTAGGGATTTAAGTGGGGGAGATTGTGATACCCCAATGTGATTGATTGTATGAAGTATGTGGGTGTGTGATGAGTCCCACATCGGGTATTTACTGGGTAGATCTGGGCTTTATTAACAACTACAAGGAGCCTCAATTGTGACTAGTCCTTTTGAGGTATAGCGCAAATGTAGTTAGCGCTTTTCCTTGGTCGTTATAAAAAGTAAAAAGGATCTAGATCCAAAGAGTCCAATACAATTAATTTGTAGAAAGCAGGTTGAAAAACTAGGCTATAATGAGTTAAGTAGCAATTATAGTGGATCCAAATAATAATAAGGTAGAGATAACTGGTTTTTACTTAGGAAAATAGTCCACAGTCTAGTTTGAGGAGATTAGTTCTTGTATATTTCCTGAATTTGATTACAAGTGCAGTTCTTAATTTATAGCATTCTTCTCTCAAATCTTCGATCCCTTTCTCTCAGGGTCTCCCTTCTATTTTATATTATCTTTTTTCTTTCATCTCTGCCCTCCACGTGTAAAGCAGATTGTTGGTGTTGATCCCTATCACATCAACATCTTCCTAAAGTCTTTGGGGAGTAGCTGTAAGGTTGAAAACTACTGTTCAGGTATCACTTCCTCATTAATGCGGCCAAAGAGTTAGCTGCAGAGCATTCAATGTGGTGGTAACAACTTTTCCTTAGATATTTCCCAGCTCCCTATTTGTCCTTTACATTCACAATGCATATCTTTATCAAAAGAATTTCCTAGAATGTCGCTTTAGATGACAGAACACACTTTCTGCCCTCGGCTTAGTTTAGCTTAGAAGATACTCCTCCTCAGCCTACCTTCCCTAGCCTTCCCATTCGTAGCTTGCTCATAGAGAGCTTTGAGTTTCATATCTTCGTTACTGTTTATCTGACCACTAAGCGTCCTCGGACAAGGCTCAAGGCCCAACATATATTCTTGGGCCCTTTATCAATACAATTATTTTTCATAAATACCTATAATTAATGTGAAAGTAGAAGTGTACACATTTTTAAAAACTTAAAAAAGAAAAAGTCTTAACATATTATTATTATTATTATGGAAATGAAAGGAATATTAACATTTAAAGTATAAAAATAAATTTGAAAATATTAATTAAAAATATAGGACGTGAGAGCGTGAGAGTATAGGAACAACTTATTTAGTTGAAATTGAAAACTGTTTGCTGAAAGTGTAAAAAAAAAAAAAAAGTAAAAAATTAGCTAAATAGTACCATAGGACTTATAAATAATACCAAAAAAAAAAGTTAAAAACTCAAATAAGCTTCAGCTCACATCTAGTAATTCTACTGTACTCCCTTAAAAAAAGGGGTACGGTATCCACTAGTAAGCAACTTGCTATATCAGGTTACAAAAATATCACATTTAATGGTACTATTCTCATATTGTGCAGTATTAACATCACATGTGACTGTACTTTTGTCGCATTTGGTATTTTCCTTATTTTTTCTTACATTTGATGCTTCCATTATCACATTAGGCAGTACCAACATCACATTTAACTGTACTTTTGTTACATTCGGTGGTATTTTAATTTTTTTCTCACATTTGACAGTTCCATTGTCACATTCGGCAGTACCAACATCACATGTAATTGTACTTTTGTCACATTTGGTGGTTTTTTTTTTTTCTCTCTCCCATTTGATGGTTTCATTGTCACATTAAGCAATGTCAATATCACATTTGACTGTACTTTTCTCATATTCGGTTGTACTTTATTATTATTATATTTTTTTTCACATTTGATAGTTCCATAGTCACATTGTATGGTACTAACATAACATGTGACTGTACTTTCTATTTTTTTTTTTCTAACATTTGATGGTTCCATTGTCACATTAGGCAGTACTAATATTACATTTAATTGTACTTTTCTCACATTCGATGGTATTTTAATTTTTTTTTTTTCATATTTGATAGTTCCATCGTCACATTGTGCAGTATCAACATTACATGTGACCGTACTTTTGTTACATTCAATGGTTCCTTTTTTTTTTCTTCTCACATTTGATGGTTCCAATGTCACATTAGGCAATACCAACATGATATGTAATTATACTTTTGTCATATTTGGTGGTTTCCTTATTTTTTTTCTTACATTTGATGGTTCTATTGTCACATTAGGTAGTACTAATATTACATTTGACTTACTTTTCTCATATTCGATGGTACTTTAATTTTTTTTTCCACATTTGACAGCTCCATCGTCACATGTGATGTTAGTACTAACATCACATATGAGTGTACTTTTGTTACATTCAATGGTTCCTTTTTTTTTCCCCTCACATTTGAGAATTCTAATATCACATTAGGTAGTATGTACCAACATCACATAAAACTGTACTTTTGTCACATTTGATGATTCCTTTTTTTTTTCTCACATTTGATGGTTCCATTGTCACTTTAGGCAATACCAACATCACATTTGACCACACTTTTCTCACATTCAGTAGTGCTTTAATTTTTTTTCTCACATTTGACAGTTTCATTATTATATTGCGTAGTACCAACATCATATGTGATCGTTTTTTTGTCACATTTGATAGTTCCTTTTTTTTTTCTCACATTTGATGGTTCCAATGTCATATTAGGCAGTACCACATCACATATCACTGTACTTTTGTCACATTCAGTTGTACCCTTATTGTTTTCTCACATTTGACAGTTCTATCGTCGTATTAGGCAGTACCAACATCACATGTGGCCATACTTTTGTCACATTCAATGGTTCCTTTATTTTTTTTCCTCATATTTGATGGTTCCATTATCACATTTGGTAGTACCGACATCACATATGATTGTACTCTTGCATATTCGATTGTCACATTGGGCAGTATCAACATCACATATAATTGTACTTTTGTCACATTCAATAGCTCTTTTATTTTTTACTCACATTTGACTATTTCATCATCACATTAAGCAGTATCAACATCACATATAGGTGTAGCCAACCCAACCTAACCCCACTGAATTACCTAATAATTGATGAATATATATAAAAAAATTACTCCTAAAACCTCTAAAATTTTTGAAATACCCTTAAATATAATAAAATTACCAAAACACATCCTAACACTTAAAAATGACCAAAATAACCTCGAAACTCTCAAAAATTACTGGGATATCTTTAAAACCTAAAAAAATGACCCTAAAACCTAAAAAATGATTGAAATACCCTCTAAACCTAAAAAAATAATCGAAATACCCTTAGAAACTAAAAAAAATGACCTAAATGACAATAAAACCTAAAAAATGACTAAAATGACCTTGTAACTTCAAAGTGACTGTAATGCCCTTAGAACCTAAAAAATGACCGTAATGCACCTTAGACCTAAAAAAATGACTGAAAAGACCCTAAATTTTTTAAAAAAGAAACCTATAAATGACCAAAATACCTCATAAAACTTGATAATGATCAAAATACCCTCGAAACCCTCAATAATTATCAGAATACCCTTTGAACCTTAAAAAAGATCAATACACCCTTATAATCTAAAAATAATAATCAAAATACCTTTAGAACCCAAAAAATGACCGAATGACACTAAAGCCTAAAAAATGACTGAAATTACCATTGATAATCCAATTGACAAGACGTTGACTAAAAATCTATCATCATAGCGAACTAAAAAAATGTATTGCTAACTACTGACAACTAAACTGTTCTATATCAGCAGAAAGAAAGAACCGAAACGCATGAGTTTTTTCAAAACATTTAAAATCTCAAATTAAAAAATTGTTTCGAAGTTCTTAGCTACCAAAAAGTTCTATATCAAGAGAGATGATAAAGTATCTAAAATATGGGTCATTTACATAAAATTCAAAAGAACAAACTAGCACTCAAAATTATTTTTTAATTTTTTTTTTGCATTTTAATTTTAGTAACATTTTTAATACATACATGCAGGAAACAAAGAAGCCATTGGTTGACTTCCTCATATTTTGCAACATAAGCTTTGGAACCTTAACAAATTTCTACATCACCAATATTATTTAGTTATTTATTTTAATTTTTATTTATTAAAAAAAAGAAAAAAAGAACCTAACTCTTTTCTTTTCGAGAACATGATTTGCCTCTCTCCCTCTTTCATTTTTGCATAGCTCAAATGTAGAGCCTTCACCTCTCATCTCTCTTCCTGTTAGTCACCTTAAACCCTTCTCTCTCCATTGTTTTCATAAGTAGTACTTTGTGGATAAATTATCATAAACAAGATTCACATTGCAAATCCTTCCATTCATTAGTAGATTTGAATTTATTTTCATAAAAAAACTACTATATTACATAGAAATAGTCATTACATACATGAAAGCTATTACATATCCTTGCACCTCTCATAAACACCGAGCACAAAGCTATTAATGCATAATGTTTACATCATTAACATTAAACACTTAGCCAAGCAAGATACAATTTTGAGTACACTTCATACTTTTGAAAGTATAACCATCTCAAAGGATTGTTGTCCTTGCTTAATTGATTGGCATTTCGCCCATGTTGATGCTTAGGCCAATAAACTTTGGCCATTTGAACGTTTAACCATCACATGGAGTACATTGGTTGCATTTCTCCCAAGTCTTTTCTACCATCTTTCTTTACAACTCTAGTTATTTTAGAGAATACAAATCTTACAATTCCAATTAAATGTCAAGGTACAACTTGTAATACACTTGATCTCATAAATTTGTTTTAGAAAAATTAGAACTACAAGGAAAAGTTCATTACAAATACATACCAATTATGTTCATTATAAATAAAAAGAGAGAAGTTCATTAGAAATTCTTTTAATCTTTGATCCAAAGGGTCTTGAAAATATATCTTCTAACAAATGACTAGATCATTTCACCTTGGACCCTAGTAGTGGTGAGGAATCAGGGTATTCTATTCTATCCTAGGTGTGAGTCATTTTCCCACTTTCCCAAGCATATAGCAATTGATGATACTTGAAAATTAGCAAGTTGGATTGCTTCGCACTATGGTGATGGCTATGAATCCTAAAAAGAAAGAAAGAACTATCAAATGTGACTGGTGTGACCCGGCCAAGAACTCTCCGATGGTTAAGTCAGTTTTCTCTCTAGAACACAAGGATGGAAAATAGTGAATGGTTGGAACTTACTTTTTGGTAGATGGGACCTGCTCCTTTTATAGAGAGTTTGACATGGGTCTACTTGTTTGGGATCCATCACCATCGTGGGTGATGTTGGTGGTTATGAAGAAAATGGGGTATGTGGAATGGAGTGTATGGAATTCCTTCCACGTACCAAGCAACGTGTCATGTTTTGCTTATGTAGAACATTTGGAGAATTTCTAGTAGAATTTACCAAATATAATTTGATCATCCATGAGTATAGTCATCTATAACATGGTCATCTATGGACGAATTCTTTTTGGTGGATCCCATTATTCTTAATGGTCTTGTTCATGCACTCTGTCATTCCGTTGTGGTTTTCCTTGGGTGTGATCAATATGTGGATGACAACCAAGGACGGGATATACTTAGTTGATCCCCATCAACAATAATAAAGGAATTGTTCTTAAAAGATAGCAGTCATACATAGTTCTTCAGACTGCACATGTTCATGTTCTCATGGGCTCCACCTTATTCTATTTCATGTCCTCTTGGTTACAACTTCCCAAATTGGCAATACAAACTATAGAGGCCTACTTGGTCTTGATTTAGCCAACAATATATAATGTGAAAATTTTAATTTCGAGACCATAAAATATTTGAAGCAATATTAGAGCTCTAGGCACATTAAATATGATTAGCACTACAAACTATTAGGACAAACATAATCCACCATAATCCATGATCATTGAGAAACCCACCACAATGGTCCTACAACCATAACTAGTGAACAACAAATTGGTGAAAGGAGCATCTTGGTGGTTAGAATTCTCATTAAAACAGAGTAGGAGGAGGAAATCAATAACAGAGTAGAGGGATCAGCTGCACTCCAACAAAAGGATTAGTACGGCGATTTATTGTTTTCAATTAAAGATGAAATGACTTGGAAAAAAAAAAAAACTATTCAAGCATAATGAGTGGCCTATGACTTTCAAAAATTCCTTGATCTAATACTTAAATTCCACCACTCAAATGAAGAAGAAAATTTAAATTTATCTGCTTCTTTCAGAAACCTAAGCCAAGAAATGCATAGCAGGCTAATGAACTAAATAAAATCACACTAGCAAAAACATTATCCTTCAATTTTAAGGATTAGAATATTGACTCAAAAGAGCAAAAAGGTTGAAATCTAGAATGACCAGATTGATGATTTCAAGTCCTAATAAGTTGTGATAAATGCAAGTAAAAGGCAGTAGAAAAAGGGAACAGTATGAACATGCCAAGTAAGGCTGTAATTAGTTTAAACCATGCAAATGCAGCCTGAAATACACACAATACAAAGATGCCGTTTCTTTCACAAAATGACTTTAAATTTTTAGTGTCATAATTACCAAGCTAACCAACAATAAGGGAAAGAAAGTATACATATTTGTGCTCAAGAGAACCAAATTGAACTAGAAAAACCAACTTTGCAGCAACATGATGAGTAGTGCTTGAATCTTTTTTTTTTTTTTTTTGAGTAATCAGTTTAGACTTGTGAAATTCAGCCTAAAATACTCAAAATACAAGAATCAGCTAGCCAATAATAAGGGAAACACAAATGTACATATTTGAGAAAAAGTTCTTCCCTATAATTCAAATGATTGCTGGAGAGGTTAATGAAAGCAAGAG
This sequence comes from Quercus parvula, assembly GCA_030820535.1. Classification (NCBI taxonomy): domain Eukaryota; kingdom Viridiplantae; phylum Streptophyta; class Magnoliopsida; order Fagales; family Fagaceae; genus Quercus; species Quercus parvula. Next base: position 28,972,193 of record JAUAME010000001.1, read on the forward strand.
GAAAAGAGAACTTATTGCCAAATCAGCTCCACTAATTAAGTTGCCCAACACAGGGAAAAAAAATCCAACTTCTTGTGACCAATAAGTACCACTACCAGATTAAGGGTTTGTTTAAGATCCACTTATTTTGCTGAAATTGAAAAGTTTTTGCTGAAAGTACTGTAGATAAAGGCAAAAGTAAGTTGGAATAGAGTGAGACTCATGAATAGTATCAAAAAGTGCAGTGGTGCCCATTAATAGTAGCAAAAATAAGCTGAATAGTAAAATAAGTTGACAAAAATAAGCGTTGCCAAACACACACTAAAATCCAAATTGGATATAGGATTGCCAAGACTGGATGACCCATCACTAAAAGAAAGAGAATAACAATGGAAACAAGACACTATGATTGAAAAACAATAACAAAATCAAATTAGCCTTAATAAAATCACCATAAGTGAATTGCATAACATCAAACCTATGCAAATAAATAAAATCCAGATTGACAATACACACACTTACACAGCCTAAACTTCAATTAATAGAAAACAAATTGAAATGTCTTACCAATCCCTTAAAAGCAGCCATCCATATCACCGGCCATAAAAAAGAAATTAAAAATAAAATAAAACAACATACAAAAATTGAAATTGTATCATTAAATACCACCGCGCACCCTTGGTGTGGTGGTCACTCCACAAGTATAAGTGATTGTGGGATATAGGGGGTAAGGGCCAAGGTTCAAATCTCCAGGAGGGAGTTTCACACACATATACACTTAGATTAGGCTAGAGTAAAAATTCTATCTTTTATAAAAAAGAAAAGAAAAAAAGAAACTGTATCATTAAATACCCATATCTTCAAAATTTAATATATCAAACATATACCTTTGAACGATGTGCACCTCTTTATTGTGATTAAATTTTAAATCAAATATTTGACATATCTTTTTAAAATCCACTGGAGAGCAATGATAAGATGTCAACATTGATTGTTTGAAATTATGGTTTTATTTTGATCCTTACCTTCATTTGTGAGTAAATCGCAATGCATAAAGAAGATTAATGTAAAAATAGATTTAGTGATTTAGCCAAGAACATGACCAATGAAGAGGTGGCCAGAGAGAAGAACATGCCTGAGATGTCACTTGCGAGAGAGAAAAGCACCGAGGGTTTTTTTTTTTTTTTTTTTGGGTTTTATATGTTAACCTGATCAACTGGTAATTGATATTCTATTAAAATTACATGGACGGTTCAAATTAAAACAAGTAAAATCTAGTGGTTAGGATTTATGTGAGTAGTGTAACTACAAAAAAAAGGGGGTACAAATGAAATGAGTAATACTATGAACGCATAAAAATGCACAATTTTGTGTTATAACTTACCACGTGGCAAGTTGTGATTGGTAAATATGTGATGCTTCAACTTCAAGCCCTTATGATCCACTTTAAAATTATTATAGATATGTTTCACACAATATCTATACTCACAAGTTGGGAACAGCAGCTCAAGTGCAGATATGAGGCCCTAATTCATATACAAAACAGATCAAGTAAATATGTTAGTTAAATATGTTGAAATGAACTGACGCATGTATTATTAAACTTTAAATATGTGGGTTAAATATGTTAGTACAATTATAGTTTATACATTTTGTCTATCAGTGATAAAGACTAGATTAAGCTGTTTTGGATCCCCAATGTCATCTTAAAACTGCTACAAAAACCATACACATGAATCTTTGTTCTCTTGCTTAACAACAACAAATGCAACTGGGAAAATGTTATCATTTTCACCTCTAGCCGTGGCAGCAAGTATTTGCCCCCCAAATCTCCCTTTCAAGTGGCACCCATCTAAACCAATGATTGGTCTACAACCTCCCAAAAAACCAACTTTTTGTGCATTATACCTAATATACATTCTCTTAAATTTGGGCTGTGCATTTTCATCTTCCATTTCAGTTTGCAAAATAACAGTACTTCTTTTATCATTCAGTCTTATCATCTCTACATAATTCCTAAACTTCCTATATTGCAGCTGTTCATCCCTAGTGATCAAGTCAGTAGCTTTCCTTTTTGCCCTATACACCTGACTGTAACTTATGTCAACTTCAAGTGTTTGCTTCACATGATGTTGAACACAAGCCACTTTCCAATTGGGATTTTTGTCAAACTCCTGCATAAACTTCTTTGCAATATAACTTGAAGTCACTTGGCTGTGTTTGAAAGATCTAGGGCAGGTGCACTTTGGATTGAATGTTTTTATTTGGAATGTCAACTCCCTAGGTAGCTAAGATGCATAACACCTCCATCCACATTCATTTATGCAATAAACTGATATGTTCTTCTTCTCATTCAACTTGAACTTGATATCTACTAGCTTCTTTATAGCATATTCACTCAACGCTTCCCTAAATACCTTAGAGTTTGGAAACTTCATTCCATTCTGTAACACTGGTATTCTCATGTCAGTTTGGGCATTAAACTCAGGTTCTTTTGCAGTAGTTGGTGCTGGTAGATCATCATCCGAATCTACTAGATTTTCCATGTCATCTTCAATAGGTGGGTCAATCCATTCACCCTCTTCAAGAGGTGGGTCATTGTTAGTTGGAGTATCTCCCTTAGAGGGCCTATGTGGGTCATTGTTAGTTGGAGTATCTCCTTCAGAAGGCCTATGTGGGTCATTGTTAGCTGGAGTATCTCCCTCAGAGGGCCTATGTGGGGCTGCTACACTGCCACTAACTCCATCATGTGGAAATGGCCCATCATCTACATTTCCAAATATATTATCATCAAAATCCAACCTCTCAAACCCTTCCTCCCACCAATCAAAATCTTCTCCACCACCTCCTTCAGCATCCACACTACCTCCCCTATGCATCTCATGCATATCATCAACATGTTGAGGTGCCTCATGCACATCATCATCATTTACCACTTCCTCATTAGCAAATGGTTGTTCAACTGCAAATGGCTCCTCACCACTCTCAACATATAGTGTTATCTTATATGTAAGCCATGCAGCATGAATCTCACACATATAAACTACATCATCATCTTCATTTATAAGCCCTAACCCTTACTCCAAATTACCTTCAAGAATAAGATAATGAAATCTACTTGTACTATTTGCCCCCAAACCACAACACATATCTTGTATTTCAAAATAACTAAGTTTATCTAGGTCAACTTTATCATAAAAATAAATACTACCTCCTAAATATACCAGATCTGGGTTCCGCACAAACTGGCCACCATGATGAATCTCAAAAATAAATGTCAAGTCAGCCATTTGCATATAAAATACAACAGAATAAAGTATGAGATGGGCTTACATGTGGAAAAGTACAATCTATTATAGATTATTGCTTTATTAGGCAGTCAAATTTCTCTTTCAATTTCCCTAACTATATACCAGCAAATGAGGTGGGCTTGATGAATGTAATTAATTATGTACCAGCAATTGGGTATGTATCATGTGGTCCTGTGGTCCACATAAACAGACAATATTATTAAAAGTTTTTGTTCTATTTTTGGGAGACAAACCCATGGAAAGGGAAAGCAGAAAAGCAATGATCAATACTATTGCAAAATCATGAAAAGTAATAATTAATGGAGCCCCACATTGATGAAGGAAACCTAATCTTATGGTCTAGTAGCCCCACATTGATAAAGACATAGCAAGCAAAAACCCAATTTCGGAAAAGAATTTTAAAACCCTAGGTTTCAAAAATTAAAAGGATCTACCTAAAATCAGATGAACAGAGCATATAACAGTAAAAGAAAACCAAAACTTGAAGCTGACAAAGTCGGGAACTCACCAAATCAAGAGAAGACGAACGAACCAAGCACCAAAAATCGAAAATACTATTTGTAATAGCTCAAATGTTGAACACTGTGTCTCTTTCTTGCTCGGTTTGTTTGCACGATCAAAACCCAGGAGTTTCTCAGACCATTATCTCAAGCACATTGCATTGTGATCTTCGTTTGGTGAGCACGTTGGATGAGAGTGTGTTTTGGGAGTGAGGAGTGTTTGATCTGTTTTAGATTCTGTTTTTTGAGTTTATGTGTTAGAGTAACGTCTAAACTGGAGGTGGGTTACAGAGGAGTAACGGAGAGAATCACAGGTGGGTAAAATGTCAAAAATGAAATCACGGGTAGGCAAACCGAATTAGAGGCTAACCATAGGTGGTTAAAGTGTAATTATCCCTAAACTTTAAATCAAATATTTGACATATCTTTTTAAAATCCATGGGAGAGCAATGATATGATGTCAACATTGATTATTTGAAATTAGGGTTTTATTTTGATCCTTACCTTCATTTGTGAGTAAATCGCAATGCATAAAGAAGATAAATGTAAAAATAGATTTAGTGATTTAGCCAAGAACATGACCGATGAAGAGATGGCCAGAGAGAAGAACCCGCTTGAGATGTGATTTGCAAGAGAGAAAAGAACTAAGTTTTTTTGTTTTTTTTTTTTGTTTTATATGTTAACCTGATCGACTGGTAATTGATATTTTATTAAAATTACACAGACGGTTCAAATTAAAATAAGTAAAATCTAGTGGTTAGGATTTATGTGAGTAGCGTAACTACCAAAAAAAAAGGGGTACAAATGAAAGGAGTAATACTATGAACACATAAAAATGCACAATTTTGTGTCATAACTTACCATGTTGTAGACACCCCATTTTACAACTTACATTTAACCAACTGGTAGATCTTCAAATTTGTGATATAAAACAAATCTTGATGTTCTAACGATCATAATGGTATGTCATGGGTTTTGATCGGACCACCTGATCAAAAGTTATCATACAAACAATTTTCAATGATCATGGCTCACCTACACGATGGGCTTGATCACGTCATATTTTAAACACTTAATTTTAATTGGTTCACATAAGAATTAAGTAAAAATTAATTAAGTGTAATTTTTTATTGGATTTCATTTTTTTTTCATTTTTTTAAAGAAATAATAAAAAAAAATTTCTTTATGGCATCTTATCTGCTCTTTTGAAAAAAATTTAGAGATATGATCAATGGAAAATTCCAAAAAATTAAAAAAAAAAAAAAAAAAAAAAAAAAAAAAAAAACTCAGAAAACGTCATTATCTTCAGCAGCAACTTGAATCGCATTTTTGGCCTGGAAAAAATTGAAATTTGGATTTCTCTATTACTATAAAAGTTATAGAGAATTGAATTTCCTTTCAAAAAACATCAATTATGAATCAATTGGAATTTTCAGCAGCAAGTTATGGCCAAAATACAAAACAGGTGCAGAAGATAACACAAATTCAGCATTATCTTCAATTTTCTCTCAAAATTTCAAATGGGGATCAACATCAAATCTGTCCAAGCCTATCTAATAGAATTATCCTTTCCCTTTGCTTCAGAGGAAAGATTTTTGCAAAATAAATTGGATAAGAAACAGATACATCCTGTGAAAAAATTAAAAAATGCTCAAAAAACGTTATTATTTTCACCAGCAATTTGAAACGCATTTTTGGCCTGGAAAAAGTTGAAATTTGGTTTTCTCTATTTCTGAAAAAGTTGTAGATAATTTAATTTCCTTTCAAAAAACACCAATCTTGAATCAATTGAAATTTTGAACAGAAAGTTAGAGCCAAAATATGAAGCAGGTGCATCATTATCTTCAACTTTCTTTCAAAATTCAAATGGGGATCAACATCAAATCCGTTCTAGCTCATTTAAACAGGTTATCGCCTCCCTTAGCTTTAGAAGAAAGCTAATAACTTAGCTTTAAAGCTAAGCCACCCCTTCCCCTATAAATAGAGAAGACCTCTTCCATTTTCTGGACCCCCAATTCCCTCTGGAGAGCTAGCGAGAAAGCAGAAAAGAAAAGCTGTTGTGCAATCATTGTTCCTACTTTGATTGTAGTTTAGTACTTCCTTGCTTTCTCCCTATCCCTTTAAGTGATCACTTCCCCTTTTTAATTTATGCTCTATGTTGGTAAGTAGTTAATTATGTTCTTAATTTTCTACACATGCTTGAATAAATACTTAACAAGTTGTTATTTTTTCTTTCATGATATGCTTGGATGAACATGCCTATATGTCTCGTTGATATTCCTTTTACATGCTTAGATGAACACTTCTAGGCTAATACACAATTTTCTCTTGAATGCTTAGATGAGCACTTCTAGGCTAAAACACAACTTTCTCTTCAATACTTAGATGAACATGTCTAGGTAGTTGTTTTACTTTTTTAAATGTTTAAACAAACATGTTAAAGTATTTTGATTTTCTATAGATAAACATGCCTAGGGATTTTCATTTTTTCATAATTGCTTGGATGATTAAATATGCTCAAATGTTTTATTTTTATTTGTTTCTCTTTGCAATTATGTTGATGACAAATAACATGACAACCGTTGTTTTTTTTTTTTTTTTTTCTTTCACATGCTTAGATGAACATGTTTAGGCTAGGAATTCTTTGTTTACATTGATTTCTTGGATGAACATGCTATTACCTTCATGATTTCTTTGCAATTGTTATCTAACAAATTTCACTTTTTGTTTCTCTTTATGTCAAATTCCCCTAACACATATTTGTTTACAATTCCTGCAAATTAACATGTTTATATGACATATTGTTTGTATTTGTTTGACATGACATGATATTGGCCACCTTAACCTAGGAGACCGATTTTACCAGGTGAGATGGGTGCTTAATCCCTTCCCATCGCGTAAATTAGCCTCTGAACCAAGATTAAGGGTTCTAGACTATGCTCTTGTATATGCAAATTTACATTTTTTAGAATATAACTTGGAAATAAAGTAATGTAATTTACTTTTCTTAGATTGTATCTAGGACAAAAAAGCATTGTAAATTTTTGTTACAAAATTTGATGTAAATTGTCATATACATTAATACAATATAAGTATTTTTTATTGAAGGTTTTCTTATTTTTTCTTTTAAATTAAATAAGTGGTGACTCCATGTAAAACCTTCAATCTAGGGAGGTCTACATTTCACACACTTTCATAACTTACCACGTGGCGAGTTATGATTGGTGAATATGTGATGGTGGATCATGTGAAAACATACTTTCACCATTCATAACTCACCACGTGGCGAGTTATGCACAAAATTGCATATTTGTTTACTTGCATTAGAGCATCCACATTGGTGGTGCTAAATAGCTATATTGCTATTTTTAGCACAGCTATTTAGCACCACCAATACCTAAAAAGCATGATGTAGTGGTGGTGTCATAGCTAAAATTTTTTAGCTTCTTGCTATAGTGCACAACCATAAATAGTTGTGCACTGCTATAAGAAGCTAAAATATATATATATATATATATATATATATATATATATATATATATATATATATATATATATTAAACTTCTCTCTCTTCTCTCATTAAAAAAATATTTTCTCATTTTCTTTCTTCCTCTCTCTCCGGCTTCTCCTTTCTTCTTTTTTTCCTTCTCATTTTTTTTTCTCTCTAGCGCCTCCTTCATCTCCTCTCTGCTTTGTCGACACCAACCAGCTCGCCGACCCATAGACCCATCTCGCCGAGACCCCATCTCCCTAGACCCATCTCGCCGAGACCCTATCTCCCTAAGCCCCATCACCGATTTGTTACCCAAGCCCCATTGCCACCGAGTTTGTGCTGGATTTGTGTTTTTGTGTTGAGTTTGTGTTTGTGTTTGGTTTCCGCTGAGTTTGTGTTGGGTTTGTGTTTGTGTGTTGAGTTTGTGTTTGTGCTAGGTTTCCACCGAGTTTGTGTTGGGTTTGTGTTTGTGTGCTAAGTTTGTACTAGGTTTGTGCTGATTTGAGGTTATTGGGTGTTGAGTTTCACACTAATAATGGAGGTAGTTTGAAGATAGTGATGAAGACAGTAAAGAGTAGAGAATAAATAATAAATAAATAAATTGTTAAATGTAATAAATATATTATTTTATTTTATTAAAAGTTAAAATAAAACTACTAATATTTAATATTTTGTAAATGAAAAAGATAAAATAAATAAAATATCTTTTTATAATGACAAATAAATTTTTAACAAAAAAAACAGCTCCACCGATCTGAACGTCTTACCAAAAAGAAATAACCGGCTGGATAAAACTAGAAAAACAGAAGAATAAAGAAAGGCACATTTCCATAGACAGTACTTTCCCATCTTTGTTTGTTTGTTTGTTTGTTTGGAGCTCTGATGCAAGAGTTGTAGTCAGCTAGGTGACATAACATGCAGTCACGTCACATTTACTTAATTGGCTACATGAAAGGCACATTTCTTTTTTTTTGGTAAACTGGACATTCATTAAAGCAAAACTAAGAAACAAAAGAAACAGAGGCATCAACAGGGCCAGCTCTGTTCATGTACACACCACTCTTATCCACCTCAATGAGAGGGATCAAGTCCACAGGCGGACTAGACAAAGAAACAAAATCAATAGATTGCATGAGACCTATCCTAGCCAGCTTGTCAGCACACATGTTGCCTTCTCAAAATATATGTCTGATACGGCATTGAGGAATGCGAGCAATCAACTGCTGACAATCATCAAACAGAGGGGAAATTATGGTGTTGGCATAAACAGGGTTATTAAGAGCAGTAACTAAAGCACTAACATCCAACTCAACAATGATAGATTGATGGTTCTGCAGATGGCAAAGTTGAAGACCGTCCCGCAACGCCCAAACCTCAGCTATGAAGCTGTTAGCGTGACTAACATGCCTCGAGAACCCCCCAAGCTAGTTCCCTTAATCATCCCTTATCAGACCTCCACACCCCGCAGCATTCAAAAGATCAGAAGCCGACCTATCTGTATTTAACTTAACCCAACCTGAATCTGGCTTCTCCCATCTGATCTGTCTAATCATTCTAGTTTGGTTTCTATTGGGCCGATTGATGCACAAGGCATACTCCGTGGCTTGCATGAAGATGTTCTTTGCCAAATGTGGGTTTGCTCCTTTACCCTTGAAGACCATTTGGTTGCGTTGATGCCAAATAATCCAGATAGAAAAGGGAAACAACACATTCCAAGGAGGGTGATTCGAGGAAGCCAACCACTTTGACTTGGCATTGGTGTTTAGCCAATCTGTGATTCCCTGAGAGAAAAAATTAGTATTGCTGCTGTGAACTCCAAGGAGGTGCCATGTTGGTTTCACCACATTGCAATCTCGAAGAGCATGGATAATGGATTCATTTGCTGCATTGCACATTGGGCAGGAACCGTTTAACTGCATACCTCTAGCAACCAGGCATTCTTTCACCCCTATGGCCTGGTGCAAGCATTTCCACATGAACATTTGGATTTTTGGGAGGGTACAAATCTTCCAAATCCAGGTGCCAACAAAGGTGTTAGTGTCCTGGTAGTCCGAAGCTAAAAGGTAGGCACTCCTAGCATCAAAATCCCCCTTAAGGGAGAATTTCCAAGCTAGTTTATCCCCACTTCTCACAAAAAAGGGAATATGGACTGCCTGGACAGAGGCCTTAATTTCCAGAGGAAGCTCAAATGGAATAGTGGACCAATCCCAACCACTAGTAGAGCACACATCCCTAATTTTGAGGATCTCAATCTCGCGGGGGAGAGGGCCTTGAATGAGATTCCTTAAGGGACCAAGATCCAACCAACAATCATACCAGAAATTCAGCTTGCTATCATGACCAGGCACCCATTTAACTCCTTTTTTAAACACCTCTTCCCCTTTCCTCAACCCCTTCCATGTGGGGGAACAAGCAAGCCTAGCTGCATTTCTGGAATTGATTATTTGCCTAGTGCAATATTTCAACTTTAGGACTTTTGACCAAGGAGCGTTTCCCTCCGTGTGCATCCTCCAATTAAGCTTAGCCAGGAGTGCCATGTTTCTGCCTTTGGCTGTTTGAAGACCCAAACCACTAAGGTTTTTTGGTTTTGTGACTTTACTCCAATTAACCTAGTGCATTTTCTTAGCTTAATCCGTGGATCCTCAAAGGAAATTCCTATTAACTCGGTCAATACCATCCAAGATTTTGCTTGGCAATAAGTTGCTTTGCATAACATACGCAGGAATAGTGGAGGAGGAAGATTGAATGAGCACCATTCTGCCCGCCATTGATAAAAAGTTTGCTTTCCAACCTGCGAGTTTTTTCTTAACTCTATCTAGGACAAAGGAAAAATCTTGTCTGCAGTTACCTAGATGCTTAAGCGGAAAACCCAAATACTTACCCAAATTAGAGGTTGGGGTAAAGCCAAGAAGGTTGGACAAAGCTTCTCTTTGATTAGGTTCGACATTCAGAGAGAAAAAAACTCGGGACTTCGCTGCACTTATGGTCTGACCGGACTTAGCACAAAAATCACTAAGCACTTCCCTGATGGCAAGACAATTATCCGAGTTAGCATGAGCAAAAAGGACTAAATCGTCCGCAAAGAAGAGGTGAGAGAAAGGCAGCCCGCTTCTAGAGGTCTTAACTGGGTTCTAGCTCTTGTCTACACACTTCAACTTAATCAAATGGCTCAAATACTCCATACAAATGATAAAGAGGTAAGGGGAGAGGGGATCCCCTTGCCTAATACCTCTTGAAGGCCTAAAAGGATCAAGGCAGCCCCCATTAAAAAGGAGGGAGGAGGAAACCGAGGAGAGGCAACTCATGATTAGCTCAACCAGGTTGCTAGGGAAGTTTAAGCTAAGGAGCATTTCACGGATAAAACTCCACTCAATCTTGTCATAAGCTTTTTCAAGATCAATCTTAATGGCCATGATACCATTTTTTTCCTTTAGTTCTTCCAATAGAATGGACTAATTCTTGGACAATGATGAAGTTATCCACCCCTCTCCTTCCCAGAACAAGATGGAGGGGGGTAATTACATTTCCATAGACAGTACTTTCCCATCTTTGGTTTTTTGTTTGGAGCTCTAATGCAAGAGCTCTAGTTAGCTAGGTGACATAACCTGCAGTCACATCATATTTAAGAGTGTGTGTGGTTCAGTCGGTTCAATTTTTTCTTAAATTTATTATCGAATTGATTGGATTGGTTTTTTGGCCTTTAACGGTTCAATTTTTTGCGGTCAGTATAATCGGTTTGATCGATTTGAAACATTAAAAAAATTGGACTTTCAAGCAATGTAACACTAAAAACTTTATACTAGGCAGAACTATGGATGCTATTAAAACTTTAGTTATTTAAAGAAAAAGTCCAACAGTGTACCTTTCCCAAAAAAAAAGTCCAACAGTGTAACACGAAAAAAAAAAAAAAAAAAAAGCCATAAATGTGATTTAAATTTTAATTGGCAGACAACTAAAGATGAATACATGATGGATGTGGGAGTGACACTTGAACTTGAAGCAACAGTGTAACACTATAAGCTTAGTTTGGAATCAGACATATAGAGAAAGAGATTCTTAAGAACTTAAGCCTTAAGGGCGAAAGGTGAGAGAGGAGAGGGGATTATAGATGGCTTGCTGTAGATTGGGCTGAGTGGCTGGCGGCAACTGCTTGATTGGTGAAGCGTCTAATGATGAGACTTGAGAGTATAGAGGCCAGCCAAGTCGAGAGGTGAGAGCGAGAGAGAAAGTGAAGGCCAGGGGTAAGAGAATAGAATGAATTTATAGTAGGCAAAACTCAGAAAACCTAGCATAAAATGACGCTGTTTTGCTCTCTTTTTTTTTTCTTTTTTTTTTTTAATTTTTTATATTTAATAACAAGTGAAACGAAGACGTCGTTTTAAAAAAAATTTAAGAAATCCTAATGAAATGACGTCGTATTACTTCAATTGAAATTTATATCTCTGTATCATATCGGTTCGGTTCGGCTCATCCTCGGTTTCGGACATTCTACTCCAACATTTGCATCACACCAGCATTGGAAACTGCTTCGCCCTCCACTTGTCGGCATCTCTATTGTCGGTCGGTTGTAGCTGCGGTTCGAAATGATCAGTGCTGGTCGGTTTCCTCGGTGACGGTAAGCTTTTGCACACCCCTAATCACATCTACTTAATTGGCAATATCGTTTTTCTTTTTGAATGGTTATTGAGAGACCGTTTAGTATATGACTTTAAAAATTGAAAATTGTTATTTAAAAATATGCATAAAAATACGCATGAATAAAAAAAAAAAAAAGTATAATATTATTTAAAAAGATTTGGAAACAAATAACAAAACGGAAACACCCCTTATTCTCTCCGACGAATACCCAAATGAAAACACTTTGCTACTTTCGATACCCCCAGCTCAGATCTCAATTAACTACGCGTATACTACAACTCCTAAGGTTGTTCTAAATTCTTTTATCAGTAATCACTGCCAAAATTTCAAATGAACCAAAAGAAGCCTCCCATCGATCCAGAAAGTGGTTTCAACTCAGAAACAAACACTTTCCACAGCCTCAGACCCCCAATCCATCTTCCACCACAACACCTTCCTATTTCAGCTCCTGAATACGCTTTCTCGCTCCGAGTTAACTCGCCATGGCTTGACTCACTCGCTCTCATCAACTCCTCCACTGGTCAACGCGTCTCCTACTCCGAGTTCACTCTCAAAACGAAAACTCTAGCCTCCTACCTTCACTCCGTCCTCGGACTCTCCAAAGGCCACACCGCTTTCGTTCTCTCCCAAAACCTCGTTCAGGTTCCGATCCTCTACTTCTCGCTCTTATCTCTTGGGATAGTCATCTCTCCGGCTAACCCACTCAGCACCGAGTCTGAGATTTCTAGCCTAATCCAACTATGCAACCCAGTGATCGCGTTTGCCACTTCATCAACCGCTCACAAACTTTCAAACATTTCTCTCCGTTTCAAAACCATTGTCCTCGACTCGCCCGAGTTCGACTCAATGATGACGAGTCCGGTACAAATGATCAAGCCCGTCGAAGTGAGCCAGTCCGATTTGGCGGCGATATTGTACTCGTCGGGGACTACCGGAAGAGTCAAAGGAGTGATGCTGACTCACCGGAACCTGATAGCGAGTGTCGCCGGTCCCTACGCTTCCCGGACTGAGAGGGAATCGCCTGCGGTGTTCCTCTATACGATGCCGTACTTTCACGTGTTCGGGTTTTTCTACAGCTTGAAGTCGGTGGCTTTGAGCGAGGTGGTGGTCCTAATGGAGAGATTTGATCTGACGAAGATGTTGAAGGCGGTGGAGGAGTTTAGAGTGACCCACTTGGCGATGGCTCCACCGGTGGTGGTGGCCATGGCCAAGACTGATGTAACGAAAGGCTACGACTTGAGCTCGTTGGAAGGAGTTGCGTGCGGTGCGGCTCCGATTGCAAAGGATGTCATCTCCGATTTCTTGGCCAAGTTTCCAAGAGTTGTCTTTGTACAGGTAGGTGTATATGTTACTATTTATGTCTGCCTCTAATTCAACGGAGCACTGCCTTTTTAAGCGTAGCTATTCATAAGTTTGTTTGTATTTTTTTTAAGAGAATTAATTTTTGAGAGAGTTTCGGTGATTGCTATTTATCATCGTACTCAAACACTTGATTGATTTTCAGTGTAGGTGAAGATGAAACACCAATCTCTTATTCGATAATAAAAATCACTACAAGTGCTAACCGGAAACAATAATTAAACTTTGAAGTAAACGAGTTATTTTTCAAAATGTAACTTTCTTTTAAAGATTAAATATTTAATCTTCTGATATTTCAAACAAATACTTTTAGAACTCAAGTTCTTTTTTTTTTTAATTATTATTATCTGAAAATATTAATGAAAAGGAAAAGCTGTGAGATTTTGAAAATAAATAAATGATGGATACAGGGTTATGGGCTAACTGAGTCAACGGGGTCAGTGTGCCGAACAGTGGGTCAAGATGAGATTTTTCACTGGGGAGCAACAGGAAAATTTTCAGGTGGTTTTGAAGCTAAAATTATAAACCCGGACACAGGTGATGCTTTGCCACCGGGTAAGCAAGGGGAGCTCTGGATTAGAGGACCCTCAATTATGAAAGGTAAAGAAACTGACAAATAAAAGCAAATTATAAAAAGATTCCTTGCTGACTTTGACACTTGTGTTGTGCTGCATTATCACCATTCACTGACCACAGTTATGACAGGGAAAGAAATGGACACAATTAGCATCACTTTTTTTTCTAAAAAGTCCCGTGACTTTGACCCTTTTGCTGCGTTATCACTTATCATCATTCACTAATCACAGTTTGCTGCAATACTCATAGATATCCTATCTTTCAAAGTTAATGATTAAGGAAAATACCTTCCAATAAATTACACTACAATATATGAAAGTATTTTCAAAATTATTTACTTTTGAAATGAAGGCAAATATAATGCAATCTCTTGTATTTAATTCTTCGCATGGTTAGTTTGCCTCAGAGATAGCTCGATGTGGCAATCTGTATTCAATTCTAGCATAGCTTTTGTGATCAGCCTTTTTGTTAATAGTAATTCTCTACACGCACCATGTGAGTTCTGTGATGTTACTGCAGGTTATATTGGTGATCCGGAAGCAACTTCTGCAACTTTAGTAGCAGGTGGTTGGTTGAGAACAGGTGATCTTTGTTATATTGATGAGGAAGGTTTCCTATTTGTTGTAGATAGGCTTAAAGAATTGATCAAATACAAGGCATATCAGGTATGCATATTCTTAATTTTCTTTTTATAACAGGCATATGTTATTTCTTTAAAGAACACAAGTAGGAGCTCATGCATTGGTATATACATTTTGCAGGTAGCCCCTGCAGAGCTGGAACATTTGCTTCAGTCCCACCCGGAGATAGTTGATGCAGCTGTTATACCGTAAGTTCAAATAAATTCCTCATGGTTTAAAAGTCACTTTTGGTCAAGGGTTCATTCATTATAAGGCCTTATGGATGTCCCCTTGCCCTTTGAATGATATGGTACCATCTTTCAATCCTTAATGAAACGTAATGCCATATATAAGTGCTATATTTTTCTTGTTGTAGAACTAATGTGGCATCACCTATAAGTTCTTATTAACTATTGTTAAAATTGTGCATCTTATTTGATTATTAAAAATTCATAAAATAAATTGGCAGATACCCTGATGAAGAAGCTGGTCAAGTGCCAATGGCTTTTGTGGTAAGACAACCTCGATGCTCTCTCAGCGAAGAAGAAATAATTGATTTTGTCGCAAAACAGGTACTTCAAGTTCTCTAAGCTGTAGTAATTAACATAAAAGTTGAATTGATAAAATGCTCAATATTTTGTTTGTCAAAATGAACCATCTTCTTTTTCTCTTGATAACAGGTTGCACCATACAAGAAAATAAGACGTGTAACGTTTGTGAATTCCTTACCCAAGAGTGCAGCAGGAAAATTATTGAGAAAGGATTTGAGGAAGATTGTTTATGCTAACTCTTCTTCTCGGTTATGATTTCTTGTTGGGGCAATTTACAATAAATAACAAGAAACTCACCCATCATATCTGATGATCATTACTCAATTTAGATGGTTGGAATTCAAAGTTTTATGAGAAATTATAGCATGGTACTAAGACATTGTGTGCATTTACACATAGCTAAAAACGACTGAAATCATGACTTAAAATCACGTTTTCAATTATATTTTGGCAGTGTAAATGCACAAGTGTGCAACATAATTTTCCCTCAATACGTAATGCGCAATTCTCATATGTTTTTCAATGTATGAAAATAACTGTGTTTTTTTTTTTTAGTTGAAGGTACAATTCACAAAAGGTAATAGGATCTAAGCCCAAAGAGCCCAATATAATGAATCTGTAGAAAATGGGTTAGAAAACTAGGTTTTAATGAGTTGGATAACAATTATAATGAATCCAGACGATAAGAAAACAAAGATAAATTGGTTTTATCCACATTCTCATAAAAAAAGAAAAAAAACTGGTTTTATTCAAAGAAAATCGTTATTGGTTTAATCCGAGGAGATTAGTTCTTGTATATAATTATTTTGAATTTGATTACAAGTCCAGTTCTTGTTGCTACAGTATTTTTCTCTTAATTTTCCGATACCTCTACTGTGAGGCTTCTTTCTCTATTATATAACTATTTCTTCTTCATTTCCACTATTCACGTGTAGGTCAAGTTGTTGGCTTTAGTTCTTGACCCATCAGCACATTCTTGAAGTCTTTAGGAGTAGATGTAAGGCTGCTTGCTACTGTTCTGGTATCACCTTCATATTAATGCGGCTAGAGGATTAATTGCAGTGCATTCAATGCGGTGATAACATCTTTTTTTTAAATATTTCATAGCTTCCTTTTGTTCTATGCTTTCGTGATGCGTATCCTTATCAATAGAATTTCCCGGAATGTTGCTTTGGATGACAGACCACACCTTCTGACCTCTGCTTTGCTTAGCCGAGGAGGCATTCCTCCTCGGCCCACCTTCCCAAACCTTTTCAGTCGTAGTTTGCTCATGGAGTTCCGACTCTTACGTCTTCACTATCATTTATCTGTTCTCGAATCGCTAAGCGTCCTCGGATAAGACCCACGGTCCAATATGTACTCTTGGGTCCTTTATCCCTACACACATAATCTACTAAAGATGTTATTTACAACTACTAAAATACGTATTTTATGGATAAAATTTTTGAACAACAATTTTTATTGCTGCCGTCAAAGATATTTATGGACATGGACCATTTTTTATTATAATCATCGAATGTTTTAAGTATTTTTTTACTACATTTGTACCACTTAAAAGAAATTACGAGGAATATATAAATTTAAAGAATAAGAAAATGAAGAGTAGTATGTATGATATATATATTTAAAAATAGATAGTTAAAATAGAAAAAAAAAATGATCTTTTACTTGAAAATTTGGCTAAAGCTTTCAAAAAATGGATATGCAGGAATGCTCTAAGACTAAAGAGCAGGAGCACTATCTTTTCAAACCCTTCTTTCTTTTAGCTAAATTCAAGAACACCGAAGTAAAAACTCACCATAAAAGGTCCCACATTCATCTTACTACTACATGATCATTTGGGTCTACCACTTTTGCTAGTTTTTAACTTTTAGTTTTTATGTAACATTTTTTAAAATTTTATTTTTTTAAAAAATTATTTTTTTAAAGTAGAAGTATACTTTAACGTACTTTCAGTAAAAAACTAAATAAATTAATTTCAAGTGCACACTACAATATTCGATAAGTAGCTTTTTGTATTTTTTTTTTAATTCAAACTTTCTCATTTCTCTATTCTAACCATCTAAAATTGAAAAAAAAAAAAAAAAAATCCCAAAATGGAGGTTCAACTAACAATATAGTACCATGCAATAAAATAAAAATATCATTTTATTGATTAAATAATTTTGTAATTACATTTTGTAGGGATAAGGGACCAAAATTATATATTGGGCCTTAGACTTTGTCCGAGAACTTTGAATGGTCCAATGAGGGACAAATAGTTATTAGGGGTTCCAATTTAAAATCTCATGAGTAAGGAACGAATGGAATGTAGTCCAAGGAGGAACACCTCCTCGAATATGATGAATGCAGCTCAAGTATGTATTCCAACAGTTAGAGTGACCCTCCAAGAAACTCCAATGATAGGGACGTGCCTCACAAACATATGAGAATGAAGAAAACCCAAAAATATTTAAGGGAAAGCTACTACCATCGCATTAAATGCACCGTAGCTACTTTTCTGGCCGCATTTACGTGGAGAAGACCTCTAAATAGTGCTGCCTTGATTACCACAACTCACAAAAAGCCAGAGAAGGTGTCTGATGGGACAGATACTCAAGTAAGGGCTCAAATGATTAACAAGTGTAGGATCAAGATTGTCCAAAAAGAGCTATATAATGTGAGAGACCCTCTATGAGAAGAGGATCGGAAAAAGAGAGAGAATGCTGTAGCAACCACAATTATACTTGTATCCAACTACTATCGATTTGTATAAAACAAACACCTCCTCGGACAATGAATTGGTTTAGCTTTACTTTTTTTGTTCTTGCTCGATCAACTTTCAAGTCCATACTAGCTGTTGTCAACTCCATTAGGGCCTAGTTCTTTAACCCATTTTTAACAAGTTTATTGTATTGGACTCACTTGGCCGACATCCTTCTACGCTTTGGACTTGGGTACCAAAACCGTGTCCCTACACATTTGATAGAAAATAAAAGAAATGCATTACCTTGGTCTTGGATACAATCTAAGAAAATACAGGACTTTAATTGATTCCTAATTACATTATAAAAAATAAAAATTGCATAGAATAAGACCTAGTCTATGAATCATTGATCTAAGACCTGAGGTTAAGTTATCTAAGACTTGAGGTTAAGTTATGGAGTGGGAAGGGGTTAGACACTCACCTCGCTCAGTTAACCAATCTTCTAAAATACGATGACCACGGTTATTCATGCAGTCATCATCCAAACATATCATAAACAATAATTAAAGTTTGATCATATGAGTTCATTTTATAAACCTTAGATTGGACGATCATGCTCATAATAGTCATCCCCTATCATCGATCAAAAAGATAAAAAGGTTAATAGTAATATCTCACAATCAAGATATTAGATTTACTTGGTCAAAAAGTATAACTTGTATGCAATATTGATTTTGGATTTGTCGCTTAAACTTTTGAGGAGTATACATGCTCAAACTTTTGGTTAACTATTTTTTTATGATAACACTTGATTTTTTTGGGATTAGATCTGAGTGGATTATTATTTGTTATGAAGTTGATATATAGGCTATAGATATACGTTATAATAGCATATTCATCACATAATTCCAAATGTTTCATGCATCACGTTTCCACATGATAGATTAAAATTGTGGAAATTGTAGGTTGTGAATAAAACTGTGTGCATATTTTTGTGAAATTTTAGGTTGTGTACAAAATTTTTTGTGTATAATATTTCTATGCAAAATTATAGAGAAATTGTTTTTATTTTGTTTTATTTTTTTCTCTCTTTCTTTTCTTTTCTTTTCTTTTTTTAATTTGAAGGATTGATTGTTTTGTCAGGGGATAAACACCTTGGGGAGCTTCCTTATGTAATTAATATAACATATAGAGACACACTTTAACCCAAAAGGCATAAGTCCAATGGATATATGCTCAATTATGTTATATTAATCACTCATTCTTCTCATCTGTGGGTTATGAACAAGTCATACTCACTCCCCCTTGCACTCACATCCATGGGAACCCCACATGTCCATGTCCAGGGGAACCTTGCATCACACTTCATTTGTTGGGCTTTTTTTTTTTAGTATCTTTGTGTGTGGGCCGTTTAGGTTTTTTCTGTCCCCACTGGGTAAGGACCATGAACACCTCACCACCTTTGCTGCACAAAGCCATGAGCTCTAGGGCTCTAATACCACTTTTCGGGGGGATAAACACCTTGGGGAGCTTCCTTAAGTAATTAATATAACATATAGAGACACACTTTAACCCAAAAGGCCTAAGCCCAATAGATATATGCTTAATTATGTTATATTAATCACTCATTTTTCTCATCTTTATTCAATGTGGGACTTCACTTACACGTGTAACCTAACATGTTTGTGTATAATTTCAAATGAACAACGTTGATTTTTAGGATTTGGGTCTTTTGTGGATATATATTTATTTTGTTGAGAATGAGATTTTGTTGTTGTTGAGGAAATGAGGGATTGTTTTATTATCGGTCATTGTATTTAAGTAAACGTGATAAATGTATTAGACATATGTTTGGAACAAGGCTATTTTTGTGTTATGTTATATTATATCTTTAAACAAATTATTAATTTCATAATATAAAATACATTTTTCAATGACATAACCAAATTTTATTTTACATAATTACTTTTAATTAGTAAAAATGTTAGCATAATAGCAAACATTATTTTTAAGAACTAAACATTTTGTCATAATGCATCATACTAGAATGCATTCCACTAAAATATATCCTCAAAAATGCAATAAAAGAAATAAAGAAGAAGAATATATTCTCCTAATAGAATTTCCAAAGCTACGTAGAAAGTAGAATTACCGAACACAACATTTTAGTCTCCTCCCCGCATGTGTAAAATTTAAGTCTTACAAAAAATTATATATCTCATATGCACATGTTAATATTTAAGAAATAAAATGTGAGGACTGGCAAACTAAGCACGTTCATTGGGTTATAGGCCACGTCCGAAGATGAGAAAACACCCGAGGATGGTCAAAGGGACTGTATAGGCCTAAGATAATGGGTCGAGGAGAAATGAGGAGAATGATGAAGCAACTGAAGCTCCCAAGGAGCCGAGACACCTCGGAAGAGCTTTAGGGAGTTAACCATTTTAGGAAGATAAGTTTTAGGGAAAGTAGTAGAACTGGGCCAACAATTAAAGAAGAAATATCTGAGAAAGAGGCTGTTACCACCACATTAAATGGTCTGCACCAAATGAACTGACCACATTTATGGAGAAATGACACCTGAACATATCTCCTCACAAAACTTTTAGGAGGTCCTGATGGGACAAGCATCCAAGAGATTTCTTAAAAAATCAACAGGTGGAGGGCTAAGATGTAAAAATGAGTGACTATATAAGGGAATAGCTACCACAAAAATGGGGCATGTAATCAGAGAATGAAGAAAAAAAAGAGAGAATACACTATACACAAATAAACTCAATCAAATATAAAAACTTCTCATCCTCAGACTTGACTGAGGACTATTACTCCTATCAATTTGCACACTATATCATGTTGACATGGATAATATTTGCTAAGACCCGTAACCAATTTGCTAGGAAGTTTTATTGTTAAACCCACTCTCTAACAAATACATTGTTTTGGACTTATTGGCTATCATTCACTATTCTTGGTGGGCTAAAGGTCGAATCATGGTCCTTACATAAAATCTTAATTTTAAAATTAATTTTTTCAATTTCATTTGAAATGAAAAAGATAAAATATTACATAAAGTGTTGTAACTCAAATAACATTTCTTATTATTTTAATAAAAATGTTTTACTTTGAATTTTTCCTTATTATAATGATCAAATTATATAAAAATAAAAGGAATGAAAAAAGAAAAGAAAAGAAAAAAGTCGTGTTACATATATAATAAGAGAGGTGTATTATTTGAAAAGAAAAGAAGAAATGCGGGCCAAGCATCATTATCAATCACATGCTCTACATTATCCTTCTTTCCATTTCCATATTTTCATTACAAGACTACACACAAGAACTCCTAGATCTTTATCATGGACCAAGCAGCAAAGCCTCATCATCTCATCGATTCAAAGAGCGGTTTCAACAGAGAAACAAAGACTTTCCACAGCCTCAGACCTTCAATTCATCTTCCTCCACAACACATTCCTTTGTCAGCAGCTGAATACGCTTTCTCACTTCGACTACTCAACTCGCCATGGCAGCACCTTGACTCACTCGCTTTCATCAACTCCTCCACGGGTCAACGCGTCTCCTTCTCTGAGTTCATTAGCAAAACCCAAACCCTAGCCTCTTATCTCCAATCAGTTATCGGACTCTCCAAAGGCGACACCGCCTTCGTTCTCTCTAAAAATCTCGTTCAGGTTCCGATTCTCTGCTTCTCGTTGCTCTCTCTTGGTGTAGTAATCTCTCCGGCTAATCCACTCAACACCGACTCAGAGATTTCCCGCTTAATCCAACAATGCAACCCAGTGATCGCGTTTTCCACTTCATCCTCTGCTCACAAGCTTTCAAATATTACCACTCTCCGTTTCAAAACCGTTCTTCTCGACTCGCCCGAGTTCGACTCAATGACCACGAGTAGTCCTCCGATACAAAAGCTGGACCACGTCGAAGTGAGGCAGTCCGATTTGGCGGCGATATTTTACTCGTCGGGGACCACCGGAACAGTCAAAGGAGTGATGGTGACTCACCGGAACCTAATGGCGAATGTGGCCGGAGCTTACGCGACGGAGAGAAAATCGCCTGCGGTGCTCCTCTGTACGGTTCCATACTTTCACATGTACGGGTATTCATTTATTTTGAAGTCGGTGGCTTTGAGCGAGTGCGCGGTTGTGATGGAGAGGTTTGATTTGAGGAAGATGGTGAGAACGATGGAGGAATTTAGGGTGACCCACTTGGCGCTGGCTCCACCGTTACTGGTTGCTATGGCTAAGAAAGATGATGTAACGGGCGGTTGTGATCTGAGTTCGTTGGAAGAGGTTGTGTGCGGCGGCGCTCCGCTTGGGAAGGACGTTATCTCCGCTTTCCTGGCAAGGTTTCCGAGAGTTGCCATTCTGCAGGTATGTGTATATTGTACTGGATTCCATGAACGTCAAAACACAATTTCAGCCACACATCAATATTATATAAATCTCATAATTTCCTAAAAAAATCTGACTACCACACAATTTACACAATTATGGCCTAGCGTGACTAATGAAGAAAAAATTGTAAAATTATACTTATATAAACAATTACTCACAATCTGTGAGTCATAATTGTGACAAAAAGTGATAGAATAATATGTGTTTCTTGAAGAGTTTGCTACATCTTAAGTTATCAAAAAATAATAAAAAACTAAACAATTGTGTGATTTATTTTTTATTTTTTTAATATGACAGGAAAAATTAGTGAATTCATGTTGCAGGGTTATGGGCTTACTGAATCAACAGGAGGAGTGTTCAGAACATGGGGTGCCGTGGAGAGTGTTCACTGGGGAGCAGCAGGGAAGCTTTCAGCAGGTTTTGAAGCTAAAATTGTGAACCCAGACACAGGTGATGCTTTGCCTCCGGGCAAGCAAGGGGAGCTTTGGATTAAAGGACCCGCGATTATGAAAGGTAAACGCCAAATAAAATAAATGAACGGAATGAAAAGGGAATCCTCGTGCTGTTCCCATTACCATTCTTAACTATATGCCACAATACTTGTTATCTTGTCTTTATAGTAATGAATTTGATGATTTTCGAAAAGGCTAAATATATTCTTTTATACTCATATCTGCATCTCATGTTGTGAGAGAATTAAAGTATTTTTGGGTCTATTGCGGGATATATAGATGTAATGTTACTTAATGCAACCTCTTGTTTAATAATTTATAAATATTTATACTAGTTTGCCTCCCATATATAGCTGAAAGCTCAATGTGGCAATGGTTGGAGAATACCAAAACCTAAAATGAGAGTTGATTGCTGTTCTGATCAACCATAGCCTTTTCCCTTTCTAAAACGACTGTAAATGCGTCATGGGCGTTTTGTGAATTATTGCAGGTTATGTTGGTGATCCCGAAGCAACTTCTACCACCTTGGTAGCTGATGGGTGGTTGAGAACAGGTGATCTTTGCTATATTGATGAGGAAGGGTTCCTTTATGTTGTAGATAGGCTTAAAGAATTGATCAAATGTAAGGGATACCAGGTATTTTTCTTTTCATTACTTCATACTATATGTTATGTCTTTAAAGATATAAGAAAACAGAGAGCTAGGGAAGGTAAAACAGATAGAGAGAATGAGAACAAGCTAGAGAGAAAAGCAAGATTGAAGAAAAAACTTTCATTCAATTGCATTAATTAGAAACTAACTCCACATTATACGGATCCAACACCTACAAGTCTACAACCAATCAATGCATTACTCGTGTTTATGTACACAGCTTCTAATTGATCTAAGTATAAACTACAAGTCGTATTAGCTACCACAGTCGTATAGCAAGCTCAGCTGTTAATCTTCCAATGCTCTGTTCTGATGCTCTGCCTCTCTGCCCGAGCCAATGTCTTCAAATACTCTTGAACTTCATTAGCTTGAGCTACTTGCATCTGTCTTCTTCTTTTGTTTCTGATCTTCTCAGTCAACTATATTTTGACAAAAGAACCTCACCATCAGGAGCTTATGAATTGCTTTGTACATATACATTATGAAGGTAGCTCCTGCAGAGCTGGAACATGTGCTTCAATCTCATCCAGAGATAGTTGATGCTGCTGTTATACCGTAAGTTTTTTAACTTCCTAGGATTTTGAAAAACCACGAACAAACAAAGAAGACAAAGTTTCTAACATGGTTAAGCCCTCATAACCTACATCTATAGATTGTGTGTGTGTGTTTTTTTTTTTTTTTGGGAGGGGGGAGGGGAGCGGTATCAATCCCAATCTAGAGTTAAACATTAAACTCTCTGGCAGTCTTTGTTAATTACATTTTTCTCACTAGCAAACTCAAAGATCACAATTATAGAGATTAGGAGGAATATTCTCTAAACTTTTTTGGGTCTACAAGAGCCCCGAATATTATAATACACTAAATTCGTTTTTTAAAGTCTTCTTTAATGGTTATTTATTTATTAAAAATAGTTTGTTTACCTGATTTCATCGTTAGCAACAATCGCAAGAACGTCATTAGAGGAAAGTGAAACAAAATCCTCTGAAAACACCCCAGTTTTCAAATGGATTCAATCTTCTTGCTTTGTTTTAAGAAAAGCTTTTGGATGGCGAAGAGGTTAACATTAATTGATATTGCTATGATACTGTATGAAGTATTAATACAAATTATTTGTCCAACCTTTTGTATTCTACTTTATAATCCATCAATTATGGTACACCATGTTAAAATTTTATTTTTTCTAATTTTAAACTTTGTGTATTTATATAAAGTAAAAGATTTATGTAACAAAATGTGATTAGTGGAGTATAAAGTGAAACACAACGTATAGGGGATTTGAATTCATGAAATGCTAGAAACAAAGAAAATAATACAAGGGGTTCAGTTTTTTGTTTTGTTTTTGTTTTTGTTTTTTTTTTTGGTTGCATTTTTTGGGGGATAGATACATAAATTTTTAACAAGTTGGTTTTTGGTAATTAATCTTTATGATCAAGTCCAGACTCCAATTTATTTTTGGTGTAGATGGAATTCGAACCCTAAATCTCTTGTTCAGCGACAAGAGATTTTATAATTTAAAACATCGTTGAGTTTTTATTTTAGTAGATTCTTGCATTTAAGTACATTAAGAAACAATTATTTTGTATCTATTTCTTATGTTTATATTATAATAAGTTAATAACACTAAATATATGCTAGTTCGAATTTTCATATATTACTTAATTTAGTTTTGAATTATTATTATTTCTTATCTTCGAAATGGTGGAAATTTCAAATTTGATTCTCTCCCCAGTGTTGAAATTTTGGTTCCATCCCTGACATCATATATAAAAATTTTATTGTTAATCTTGTGTATTCATATTCGATTATTAAAATTTAATATAAATTGGTAGATACCCAGATGAAGAAGTTGGTCAGGTGCCAATCGCTTTTGTGGTGAGACAACCTCAAAGCAACCTTGATGAAGCAGAAATAATGGATTTTGTTGCAAAACAGGTGTCTTCATGATCACTAAAACAAAACTCCAATTGATAAAATAATCAATTTTTGGTTTGTTAATTAGGACTTTTCACTTGATTGCAGGTTGCACCATACAAGAAAATAAGGCGTGTAACATTTGTCAACTCCTTACCAAAGAGTGCGGCTGGGAAATTATTGAGAAAGGATTTGAGGAAGATTGTTACTTTGAGCTCTTCTTCCAGGTTGTGATTTTTTGTTGTGCAATGTATAGTAAACATATGAAACTCGCCAATCATGTCTGATGGCGATGATGATAAATATGTACTAATTAGTTTGTTGGAATTAATTAAAGTTTCAAGGTAAAGTCTACCATTGCGATGAGATATTGCTAGGTTTGAGCAAAAACCTTTCTGAGGATAGAATTCTTTTCCCTCACCCATTAGAGCAGTTTGTGAGGTCTATTCCCACTCCCACCGCTAATTTGCAATGCAAAAAATGTCCAAAACTCTAGGATGTAGAGTTTGGAGGTTATTTTGTATTTTCCTTTATTAGTTTTTGGTTAATTACATTTTATAGACTTATGTTTTTGGTCAAATTCATTTATTAATTTGTTATTTTGTAATGAACCCAAACCGTCTGCAACAAGTCCAGCTTAACCCAATTAAGATGGACATGAGTGAAGATCCAAAGCATGTGAATTTATAAATAAATCAGGAACAAAGAGCAAGACAAACTGACAAACCCAAGAATGCTGTGTTAATTAGTCACAGGCTGTTGTACAATTAGTTACTTGGTTAAAGAGACAATTTTGATCTTTACTTGATACTTGCATTGTTGTATCCCCTGTCTAACTCTGTGTTTGGTTCAAAGGAAATTGACTTCCGGAAAATATTTTCTACATTTACAGATGTTTGGGACGATAGAAAATGTTAGCTAACTGAAAATTGTTTTCCGGTTGACCATAAAGGAAATTATGGTGGAAAATGGTTTACGCTTTCATTTTCTGTAAAACCATTTTCCGTCTCATCCAAAACTTATCAACCGAATCTCTACCCCCATTATTTGCCACTCAACCACCACTTTCTACTAACATATTTGGTCTTTGGTGGCCAACCACCATCGCCAATGGCCAGTGGCTGCCAGGCTCTGCCATTGCTGGTCCTTTAATCCCGATTTTTTCATCTAAAATTTCTCATTTTTTTATTATATATGTGTTTAGGAGATGAGAAAATGTGAGAAAGTTGTATAAAATTTATTTTCTTTAGTATTTTCAAGAATACAACCAAACACTAGAAAATATTTTCCAGGGTATTTTCAGGAGGGTGTGGCATGTGTCCAATGGAAGTTTCCACTAGACACAAGCCGTGTCCTTTTCAGGAATGCAACCAAACACTTGAAAACAATTTCTTTTCCAGAAAATATTTTCTGTTGAACCAAACACAAGTTGAATACTAGGGTCCGTTTGGATAAAACTTATTTTGCTGAAACTAAAAATTGAAAATATTGTAGCAAAATAATTTTTAAATGTGTGAATAGTACCGTGAGACCCATTTTTAATGAAAAAATTACTGAAAAGTAAAGTTTGTGGGTCCCGTGCACTGTTCACGGGATCCACAGAACTGATAAAAGAGGGTTGAAAAGTCAATAAATGATGGCTACTATTCATGAACAATAGCTATTGTCTCCCAAAAAGTGTGCGCAGCAGTAGGAAAAAAAAAAAACGTTAAAACATAAACGCAAGACGTGGATGTGAGATAATCCGTATCCAAACTCTCACTAGGAGCAATGTAACAATTCTAAGAGCACCCATATAAGTGAGTCTATAATAGAAAAATGTCTAAAATTTATATGATTTTATCTAAAAATGACTCACATTAGTTAATGTATAATTGTGTAAATTTATATATTTGCTACAATAATAATGTAAATTTACACTGACGTTATTCATTATTCATTTATTTATTTATTTTATTCTATCTTTATGATTTTGTTGATGAAGGAAGACAGCGGATAATAATTATCTGTGAAGAAAAATAAACAATTAAAAAAAATTAAGAAAATTGATATTTTAATCAAATGTGACTTAAAATGGATAATCTTTTTTTTTTTTAGGAACTAAAATAAATAATCTAATGTAGTATTTTTTGTAAAATAAGTAAATAAAATAGAAAAAGTAAGTTTTTATATTAAAATTAAAAAAAAAATTAATAAACATTGATGCAATTTCTCTACTTTTGCTGTTGGGTCTTTCCTAAATTCGCTTTCTTTTTCTTCAAAGGGTGACCTCAAAAGATGCTTACAGCTCACTAACAGTTTTAATGAATTATCAAGATTTGACCTCGTAGTTAATTTTTTCTTTTTCTTTTTCTGTCAATAATACCTCTAAATGAATTAACCAACAACTTAAAAATGGGGTTAAAATAGTAAATTGGCAAAAGAAAGTTAGTTATTATTTTTTTACTGTAAAAAATATCCCTACCTAAAACTTACAAATGGGGTTAAAATAGTAAATTGACAAAAATAATAAATTCTAACTTATACATTAAAATGCCTTCATGTTTCTAATAAACTCTTATTTTTACTTTGATTTAAATTCCTACTTCTACTTTTTTCAAAAAAAAAAAAAAAAAAAAATTCCTACTTCTACTCACTAATTCCTTACAAAATTCCTACTTGTAAACTCCTTTGTGAGTACTTCTTTCTCTCATATCTGTAGGCAGGGCAATACCGTTGCTCATGCTCTGGCTCAGAGAGCTAGACATTGTTCCCCTATTTCAGTTTGGTTTGACTCCTATCCTACGGACATTGTTCCTGTTGTACTAGCTGATTTTCTAGCTCTGTTTTATTAAAGGTTTTCTGGTTTGCATTCTCAAAAAAAAAAAAAAAAAAAAAACTCCTTACAAAATGGGATCACTCTTTTATTAGTTTTAAAATTCCTCCAATCTACAAAACTTGGGAAAAAATCACCTCCAGTTTCAAAACCGCCAGTGTCCTCCCATTTTAAAGTAGATGAGTGACATGTGTAAAAACAATGATCCAACGGTTAGGAACTTAACAATTTGTGTTTCCAAAAATAGAAGCAAAAGCAAACCTTTTTTAAGATAAAAGTGCAGGAAGAAGGCATGGGTTCTTTGGAATCAGAGCAACACAGTCAATGGCGATCTTCAACAGCGTTTGGGTCGATGGCAAAACTTCAAGCCGCGCATGGAGGCGCGTGAGGTTGAAGATGGACGCCGACTTCTTAGGTTTTACACATCTGAGGCTGAAAAAGAGATTCGTGGCATTGGTTTTGTGAACCACCAGTCGACAAGGAATCTGTGACGGTGCGTGGGTCGATGGCCACTGCGTGTCTTCGAAAATGGAGATCAAACTCTTGGGTTTTGCAAATCAGAGGCCAAAGAAGAGATTTGTAGCATCGGTTTTGCGAAAGGATGGAGAAAAACTAACAGATCTCAAGGGAGGCTTGAACTGATGGTGTGACGACTATGGCTTTTGATAGTAGCGATGCAATGGCGGAGAGGCCTTGTGGAGGTGGTGAAGGTAGTGGTAGTCTTGAGTTGAACGGTGGTATGTTTGGTAGATTAGTTTGGCTTTAGAGACGGTGAAAGGAGAGGTAAGAGAAAGATGAGAAATTGTTGGGTTTTTCTTTTCCAAACCATTAGATCATTTTACATACACGTGTCACTCATCTATTTTAAAATGGGAGAAAATTGAAGGTATTAAAACTGGAGGTGATCCTTTCCCACAAAACTCACCACACGTTTTTATTATTATTATTATTATTATTTTTTTTTTTTTTTTTTTTGGGAAAAAGTAGAAATATCAAATATAATAAATGTAAATTATTAATCTTTACTCAAAAAATAAAAGAGCCTCTAAGCGCATGCTCAGAGTTTAGTCTGTATATATTAAGAGGATTCAGAAAGTTAGTTATTACTTTTTTTTTTCTGTCAAAAATACCCCTAAATTAATTAACTAACAACTTAAAAATGAGGTTAAAATAGTAAATTGACAAAAGAAAGTTAGTTATTGCTTTTTTTACTATAAAAAATACCCCTACCTAAAACTTAAAAATGGGGTTAAAATAGTAAATTGACAAAAATAATAAATTCCTACTTCTATGTTGAAATGCCTTTCTGCTTCTAATAAACCCCTACTTTTACATTAATTTAAATTCCTACTTCTACTCCCTATATCCCTACAAAATAGGATCATTTTTTTGTTAATTTTAAAACTCCTCCAATCTACAAAACTCACCCCACATTTTTTTTTTTTTTTGTGATTGAAAAAAAGTAGAAATCTCAAATTATAATAAATGCAAATTATTAATATTTATCTAAAAAAATAGAAGGGACTCACACGCGTGCTCAGAGGCTCATCTTTATATATTAAGAGGATTCAGAAAGTTAGTTATTACTTTTTATACGGTCAAAAATACCCCTAATTTAATTAATCTAAACCAATTAAAATGTGGTTGAAATAGTAAATTCTCTCCTAAATAAATTCTTACTCACGTTGAAACACTACTTCTACTTCAACATTGAAATACTATCCTACGCTCTTTTTAAAAAACTACCTAGCCACCCATTATTTTGTTAGTAGTAAAAAAAAAAAAAAAAAAAACTCTTCCATGCGTGACGTTTAAAAATTCAAGTAAAACAAAAAAAAAAACCTACCAATTATCAACCCACGTTCCTATTAAAAAAAAAAATGTTCTATTCCAACCCAAAAAAAAAAAAAAAAGCACTCCCCTCGTTGAAATTACACTCCACCCATAAAAACAGCGCGTGTGGTTTAATTGAGTAGAAGAGATAAACACACTGGAAACTAAAAGAGTAAAACACGTTCTTTGAGTGATACATCTATTGAAGTGTGCTACTGTTGAAGTAAAAAAAATTGTTCTACAATCCTTACTTTATTTCATTAAAAGGTATGTAACTTTTCTTCAAGGTGTTGTTATTTTTTTTCTTCAAGGTGTTGTTATTTTTTTTGGGAGAATTTGTTTATGATTGCTATAATTAAGAATCATAATTAAGAATCGGTGCATCATTTTTACTTTTAATATTTTTATTTATTGTGTTATTTTGGTGTTTGAACTATTTTTTCCCTCACATCTGTCTACATTGTATTTTTTTTCTTTTTAATTATAGACTTTTCTCTGCACTAATTTCTAACGTGGTCAAAAAAAAAAAAAAAAAAAAAAAAACAACAACAACAACAACCATGTATTTGTTTCAATGTCCAAAAACATAAAACAAATTTAACTCATATAATTTTTGTTTTTTTTTAATGCTGTTAGGGTACTTTTTTTTTACACCTAATTTTATTTGAGTACCACCTATTTATACCACTAACGAGTTATTGGGTTTTCCCAAATTTTTTTGCTCCATTATTCCATTAATCACAAATATTTCATATCTCATTATCTAAACTGGGTCGTGATATAAATTATCATAAAAAGCCCAAAAACTCATATTTTATTCTATTTTATTATTATTATTTAGCTAAGCCTAAAACTGACTATTTGAACCCAATGAGCACATTCTATTCTATTTAAAACCCAAGAATACTTATGCTTGACAATATTTGAAAAACCCATGATTCAAGTCCATGACAAAACAATTTTATGAATGGAATTCAAATCCATAATCAAAACCCATGATTTAAACCCATGACAATTTATTTATCCAAAGCCTAATTCTCATTGGCAACATCAAAACTCAATTTTCATTGGCAATATCAAAGCCCAGTTCTCGCTGACAATATTTAAAGCCCAATTCTCATTGGCAACATCAAAGCCCAATTTTCATTGGCAATATCAAAGCCCAGTTCTCACTAGCAATATTTAAAACCCAATTCTCATTGGCAATATCAAAAGCCCAACTTACGTTGGCACTATTAAAAACCCAAGCTAATTACTTGGCACTATTTTATCGAAAGCCCAAGGTTATCAATACTTGACAAAATACTACATCGCAATTATTTCACTTAAAAGTCCAATAATGAACAAATACTTTAGATTCTTAAACATATTACTGTAATATTACAAGCTCATGGAATGTATGAATTATTTATTCTCAAAACCCATGGCAATCATCTTATAAAAACCCATGAAAAGTTATGATTATTGGACCCATGATATTTATTTATTTCATATTAAACTCATGCTCACTATCTATCTTACATCACAACATCCATAATATCTATTACCAAAACTCATGGTAAATATTCAAACTCACAAGCTCATCATTTAAGTTATGATGTGATTATTAGAAACCATGAAATATTATTTGCAATATGAAATTCATCATAGTAAATATTACTTACAAAGGTATTTTGAAACTTGTCCTATTGTTTCAAACATTACAACTAATTGCCCAAGGGCTGTTACATCAGTTGAAGTCCAAAGGATGATGAAATTTCATTATCTTCCCCAAAATTGCACCTCCAGCGGAAGGGGAGCTGAAACCAAATTATTCAAATTCCAACAAATTGATGCTAAAAATGTTAAAAACATTCAAGACATAATTCATGTGTCAAACCTATGAATCCTAAAGGGGAAATAATTGGGAACATGTGGTTTGGAGGGCATAAACGGATTTCTAGCGGAACCCCCTGAAGTGACTAAGAATTTGACACTTGGCTTGGGGTGTTGAATCTTACTTCTTGGGGACCAAATCTCAGTTGTAGCATTAGGATTCACTCTTGATACACAATAATTAAGCTCAGCCCCGAAAATCTTGGCACTTAATGCAAAAAGCTCTAAAATCCCATCATTACCCAAAGAAGCAAGACAACCCCTCAAAGTGGATTTTCCTACTTCTAATCAACAATATCAGGAAACTTAAAACCTTGATTTCGTCATCCCTGATGAGTCATGCATTTTTGGATTCTTGCCAATCAATGCTTCTCCAAAACTCCATTATAAAAGGAGAGGCAAGCTAACCAAAGAGGCAACTGAGCCATTCCTCTGAAACTTCTGAAATTCATTGGTCATTTTGACAAGTAACAGAGCTCTCTTTTTCATCCATCACCTTGAGCTCAAACCCATCTAATCTCAGATATTTCCTCTTCACCTTTCACACTACCACAACTCATAAGTGTCTTCTAGCTAACCACAAAACAACCAATTACCCATAAAAGACTTCAGTCTCAGCAACAATCTCATCTCACTAACTCAAAAGCAGCCCATATTCATCTCATTCGTCCCTTACAAATTTACACTCACTAAAGTCTTAACTTAAAAACTTGCTGCACTGAGCTGGGGATCTTTCTCTCCCTTCATTCCATCATATTTTTCCTCTTTTATTTGTAACTATGGAGCCTTTAATCATTGTTTATTATTATGATGAAGAATATAATGTATTTGTAACAATTGAATTTTTTCCTCACAATTGATGTAATGATGGCTAAAAGTACTATAAATTCCCTTGACCAAGACACACAAGGACCCCTAGGAGTGAACACTTTCCTAAATTTATTTTATCATTGACTGCTGGACTCTTAAGTATAATTTTACCCATACCGCTGGAGATAATACCATGCCGTTAGAGGACTGATTTGAACTATGACGCTGTAAAAAGACTAATAATATAACAAACTAACAATACTAACATGTTTATTGAGCTTTATTGTTGTCTTCTTGTTAGGGTGTAGCCTCTATCTCTTACTTAGGCGGACTTACACTACACCGATAGCCTTTGGGCTTTATTTCAAGGGTTCATCGTTGAGTTTTGGCTTGGCTACCCCATATTCTATTTGGGGACATCATAAATTTTCCCCTCAACAAATGCAAGGTGACTTTTTTGTGGATTGCCTAAAGGCCAAAGCATCACAATTTGGTGTTAGTTGAGTTCGGGTGAGAGAAGTTAAAACTTGAATGCAATCATGCACAACTCCTTAGTAATTCTTTGCTTTGTAAAATAAAGTAGCATGTGTGTAAACATAGGGTCTTCTATTTTTTTGGATAAATTTTAATAATTTGCATTCATTATAATTTGGGATTACTATATTTTCCAATCACAAAAAATTCATAGGGTGTGATGAGTATTATGCATTTGTGGGTGAGTACGCGCATTCTCAGAGTCTAGTAATGTTTAAAAGTGATATATAAATAACCGTTAATTTTTTTTTTTTAAAGAAAGAGATAAGGTAACGTGGAATAATGTTTAAAAATGAGAGAGATATAGTCGGCTGAACTAAAAAAATAAAGGAAAAAGTCTAAAACTTATGAATAGTAAATTACTATTTTAACCAGTTTGTATTTTTTAATTTAAAATTATTTAACTAAAAAAGAGAGTTTAAAAATTTGTGTAAAAGTATTTTAGTACGAAAAATTTTGAAAACCAAATACCAAATCCTATTATTAATAGTATTGATGAAATATTTAAAAATAGAGAATAAATAAAAAATAAAAAGAGTAAGTTTAGTATTACAAAATTTTTTATAACTTGGTCACAAATTTGTTATATAATGATTTGTGAGCAGTGAAAATTAAGGTGTTGTTTGGATGAAGGGTGTTTTGAGTGATATGATCCAAAACTCATCACTCATCATCCAAAATTGGTGGGACCCATGAAAAAATTTTTGTTTGGACTCCATCACTTTGTTTTGGTCACTTTGTTTTGGTGATTCTATCACTCAAAAATCTGAGTGATGAAGCCTAAAAAAAAAAAAACAGATTTCAATTGTTTTCAAATTTGGTCATCCATGATTCAGTGGCATTTCCGTAAATAGACTGGGTTTCTGGGTTTCTTTTTTTTTTTTTTTTTTTTTCTTCTTTCCTTCTTTCTTGCTGGGTTTCTTCTTCTTCTCTTTTTTTTTTTTTTTTTTTTTTTTCTTTCCTTCTTTCGGGTTGCTGGGTTTCTTTTTCTTCTCTTTTTTTTTTTTTTTTTTTTTTTTCTTTCCTTCTTTCAGGTTTCTGGGTTTCTTCTTCTTTTTTTTTTTTTTTTCTTTCCTTCTTTCGGGTTGCTGGGTTTCTTCTTCCTTTTTTTTTTTTTTTTTTTTTTTTTTTTTTTTTTTTTTTTTTTTTTTTTTTTTTTTTTTTTTTTTTTTTTCGGGTTTCTGGGTGAGTTTGGGTACTGGAAGTTGAAGGGAAAAAATAAATAAATAAAGTAAAAGCTGCACAAAGTACATGAATGGGGCCCACAAATAGTTGAAAAATATTGAGTGATGACAAATGAGTGATGGTACCAAACATGGTGGGGTGTTTTAAGTGATGAGTAATGAGTGATGAGTGATGAGTGATGAAAACTGAGTGATGAGTGATGGGTGATGAAAACTGAGTGATGAGTGACCATTTTTTTAAATCAAACAAGGCCTAAATAATTGTCTAGGTCTATGATTTCATCACTAACTAATCATCACGTAACAAAGTTGGGAAAAGTTGGTGAACTAAACTCACTCGTAATTGTACGCAAGAGAGCAAGGTGACATAATCAGTGACGTGATTCATCTACTATCATTTATTATCACCAAACACTTTCCCACGTCGTCTTCTCCTCCAACAAATACCCAAATGAAACACGTTTCGAATCTCAACCCACCCATCTCGGATCTCAATTAACCACGTCCACTACTACAAACCTCGTTCTTTTCACAGGCTCAGCCAATTTGAAATTCAGATGGACCCAAACAGCGGTTTCAACTCAGAGACAAAAACTTTCCACAGCCTCAGACCCCCAATCGATCTTCCACCACAACATATTCCTCTATCAGCTTCTGATTACGCTTACTCGCTCCGAGCTAACTCGCCATGGCCTGACTCACTCGCTCTCATCAACTCCTCCACGGGTCAGCGAGTTTCATACTCCGAGTTCACTCGCAAAACCCAAACTCTGGCCTCCTATCTTCACTCCGTCATCGGACTCTCCAAAGGCGACATCGCTTTCGTTCTCTCTCCAAACCTCATTCAGGTTCCGATCCTCTACTTCTCGCTCCTCTCTCTTGGGATAGTCATCTCCCCGGCTAACCCACTCAGCACCGAGTCTGAGATTTCAAGCCTAATCCAACTATGCAACCCAGTGATCGCATTTGCCACGTCATCAAGCGCTCACAAACTTTCAAACATTTCTCTCCGTTTCAAAACCATTGTCCTCGACTCGCCCGAGTTCGACTCAATGATGACGAGTCCGGTACAAACGATCGACCGCGTCGAAGTGAGCCAGTCCGATTTGGCGGCGATATTGTACTCGTCGGGGACCACCGGGAGAGTCAAAGGGGTGATGCTGACTCACCGGAACCTGATGGCGACTGTGTCCGGTAGCTACGCGCACCGGACGGAGAGGAAATCGCCTGCGGTGTTGCTCTATACGGTGCCGTACTTTCACGTGTTCGGGTTTTTCTACAGCTTGAAGTCGGTGGCTTTGAACGAGGGGGTGGTGCTAATGGAGAGGTTTGATTTGAGGAAGATGATGAGGGCTGTGGAAGAGTTTAGGGTGACCCACGTGGTGGTGGCCCCACCGGTGGTGGTGGTAATGGCCAAGACTGATGTAACGGACGGCTACGATTTGAGCTCGTTGGAAGGGGTTGGGTGCGGTGCGGCTCCAATTGCGAAGGATGTCGTTTCCGCTTTCATGGCGAAGTTTCCAAGAGTTATCTTTTTACAGGTATGTGAGTTTGCCTCCAAGTCAAAGTAAGGTTTTTCTTTTTAAAGGTGCTACTTTGGAACGACAGGTCGTTTTTAATTGTAGCTTTCTTTTAAGTTACACCGTATGTTTAAGAGATAATTTTTTAAGTTTGTTATCGAATATAAGTAAATGAGATAGATTTTTAAAAAATATATTTTTGAAAAATAATTTATCTTCTAGAAAATGTTAATTCCGACTTAAACAAAATATGAGTTAAAAAACGTCACTTTAAATCCCGTTTTCAATTATCAATTACAATGTGACTGCGTAAAATAAGTTTTTGCTTTATTTTAATCACTTCTAATGGAAAAATAAATAGGAGATTTAAAAAATATATAAATAAATGATGGATGCAGGGTTATGGGCTAACTGAATCAACGGGGTCAGCGTGGCGAACAGTGGGTCAAGAGGAGAGTGTTCATTGGGGATCAACAGGGAGACTTTCAGGAGGTTTTGAAGCCAAAATTGTAGACCCGGACACAGGGCATGCTTTGCCTCCGTGCAAGCAAGGGGAGCTCTGGATTAGAGGACCCACAATTATGAAAGGTAAAGAAAAAAAAAATATTATAAATAAAACATTTTGTGACTTTGTTACTTTGTACTGCATAATCACCATTCACTAATCACGGTTCGCTGCATTACTCATAATTATCATGTCTTTTTAGGATTAATGTTAATGATTAAAAGGGAATTACCTTCCAATAATTTACACTACAAAAGATGAAAGTAATTTTCAAACATATTTACTTTTGAAATGAAAACAAATACAATGCAATCTCAGCTTGTTGTATGTAATTCCTAGTTTGCCTCAGATAGCTGACGAGGCAATGATTATCAGAGGATTTCATATACATCCCAACATGAGAGTTGATATAGCATAGCTTTTCCGATCAGCATTTTTTGTAACTATTGTAAATTTACACGTGCCATATATGCGAGTTTAATTTGTGATTACTGCAGGTTATATTGGTGATCCAGAAGCAACTTCTGCAACTTTAGTAGCAGACGGTTGGTTGAGAACTGGTGATCTTTGTTATATTGATGAAGAAGGTTTCCTATTTGTTGTAGATAGGCTTAAAGAATTGATTAAATATAAGGGATATCAGGTATATATAATGTCACTCATCCTTTGCATTCTTACTTTTCTTTTTATAACAAGCATATGTTATTCTTTAAAGAACACAACTAGGAGCTCATGCATTGGTATATATATACTTTCTGCAGGTAGCCCCTGCAGAGCTAGAACATTTGCTTCAGTCCCACCCGGAGATAGTTGATGCTGCTGTTATACCGTAAGTTAAAATAACTTACTCATGTTTATGGATGGATGTCCCCTTGCCCTTGGAATGATAAGAGTAGCATTTTTCGATCTTTAATGTTACAGCATGACATATATAAGAGCTATATTTTGCTTGTTTGTAGAACTAATGTGGTATTAGCTATAAGTTCCTATTGACGATTGCCAAAATTGTGCATCATATTTGATTATTAAAAATTCATACAATAAATTGGCAGATACCCTGATGAAGAAGCTGGTCAGGTCCCAATAGCTTTTGTGGTAAGACAGCCTCAAAGCTCCCTTGGAGAAGCAGAGATAATAGATTTTGTCGCAAAACAGGTGCCTTCAAGTTCTCTGAGCTATAGTAATCTTTATAACATAAAATTTAAATTGATAAAATAATCAATATTTTGTTTGTCAAAATGAACATCTTCTTTTCCCATGATTGTAGGTTTCACCATACAAGAAAATAAGACGTGTAACGTTTGTCAATTCCTTACCCAAGAGTGCAACTGGAAAATTATTGAGAAAGGATTTGAGGAAGATTGTTTTTGTCAACTCTTCTTCTAGGTTATGATTTCTTGCTGGGTCAATATACATTAAAACAAACAAGAAACTCATTCATCATATCTGATGATGATGATTTCTCAATTTAGATTGTTGCAATTCAAGCTTGAAGATAAATTCTAGCATATATATAGCATTAAGATATTGAGAGGTTACCACCTGCCCTCAGTGGATGCTGGACTCAGGGATGGAGCCAGACTATCGTGGGGTGTTCATGAAAATTCAAATTGGTATACATTTAGTATTAACAAGCTATCAACACATAAAAAGATACAAAATAACAGCTTTATTTAATACATTACAATGCAACTATCTATCAAAGGGAAATGTGAGGATAAATCACAAATAATCAAACAAAAAGATGCTAAACAAAAATATTAATTTGTTAGTAAGATTGTTGCTTAGATGAATTATTTATGATAAAATTTAGTTACAAAATTGATTGTAGTCTTAGAGTACAGCCTTACTCAATAAAATAAATATTACTATATATTTTGAAAATCTAATCGTTGAATTGCATGTTCTTTACATTCTTAATATACATGTCAAATTTTGTGTGAATCGAATATTATTTGCTATATGATCTATAAGCTTATAGTTTATGTATAATTTTAAATTACAAAAACTTGCAATTTAAACAATTTATTGATAACATAGCTATTAATCTTTAATTTTTTTTTAAAATTTTGCAAGCATGGAGGACATAAGAAGAAGATATAATCCAACGGTGAGTTTGTCAAAAATCAGTAAGGTTGTAACTTAAGGCTTCCACTAATTTTGTAACTAAATTTTATCTAATTATTTATGCCTAATAATGCTTTGTTGTCTCTTTGATATAATTATAAAGACATCAAAATATTTATAAAAAATAAAAATGTCAAAGTAAAAGACAAAATGACACAACCAAGTTAGCAAAAAACAACACTACCACTGCCACGCACACTAAGCTATAACCCAAAATCATAATCCGACTCAAATCAAAATTTGAATAACCTCCAAAACATAACCCCAAAAAAAAAAAAAAAAAAAAAAAAATCCAAGCCTACTTTTGAAGGATCTTTCACCTCAGGGTCAAGTTCCACTTCCACCTTGACTTCCTCTAGCAAATCTGGTGGCATGTGGTGATGATTTACTCAAACACTCTCTTCTAATGGTGGTGGTGTGGCTGCTTATTGACTTTTTGTCTCTATTCGACTGAAACACTCTCACGGATATTTGGGTTTTTTTTCCTTGAAATTTTGTTGGGAATTACGGTGAGACTTAGATACAAATCTGGAATTTTTATTTTTATTTTTATTTTAAAAAAAAAATTTCAAGGATTTGGGCTGATTTTATATTGTTTGGACTTATTTGTGTTGTTATTTGGGTGCTTTTGTATTGTTATATGGGCTCTTTGTGGTTTTGAAGGGTATGTTGGGGGCCTAATTTAATTTTTCACAGGCCCAGATTCAAATTCATGCACAATACATACATATTATCAAAAAAAGAAAAAGAAAAGAAGCATAATACGTACATAGAGTGCTAGGTTTTTTCTTGTTGGGTCAGGGGGCCAAACATAGCTCCGTTCGTTGGACCTCTAACACCAGAGGTTTGAGCACAAATAACCTTTTGTACAAATACGATCCTTCACTTTGGTCTTTGTAACCCATTGGAGAACAACATTAATACAGTTTCCTACCCACTCAATTTTGATACAAATAATTTACATCCATGTGGCAACAGTATGTAGTAGGAGATGCGCAGATTGTCGTTGGGTTTGTCGTATTGCAATTTGGCATACTGCACTCATAATAGCGTATCAACAAGAAGAAAGATACCTTAGAGTTCTTAAGGCATTTACAATGAAATTATAACAATTAATCATTTTGATCTAGGTCATCATATTATTCTTTTTGTATAAACAATTACTACAAGAAAAATTGTTTATTGCAACAGAAAATAGTAATATGTTGATCTATCCCAAAAATTTCTCTCTCATAATTACATTTTCCAAGTAAATGGTTTTATCTACTAAACCTGAAAAGTCGGCAAGTGTCTTAAAAATAGTTTGCTCTAATTGCAAGTGATTCAAAAAAAAAAAAAAATTTTAAATAAAAGGTCTACACAGAAAGTGGTGTAACATCCTACTAAAGTGTGGTTTGTTTTGTTCTAAAAAAAAAAAGAGTATAGTGTTTTTTTTTTGGTTTTTTATAAGCAAGTATAGTTTAGTATAGTTTGATATCTTAACCTTCAATATACTATGACAATTAATCCCTGAAAAGTCTATAGGTGTCTTAAGAATAGTATTATGTTAATCTATCCCAAAAAGTCCTATCCCATAATTACATTTTCTAGGTAATGGGTTTTATCAACTAAACTTGAATAGTTAGCAGTTGTCTTAATAATAGTTAGCTCCAATTGCAAGTGCTTCAAAAAAAAAAAAAAAATCTACATGGAAAGTG
Source organism: Quercus parvula (assembly GCA_030820535.1). NCBI lineage: Eukaryota > Viridiplantae > Streptophyta > Magnoliopsida > Fagales > Fagaceae > Quercus > Quercus parvula. Next base: position 29,012,227 of record JAUAME010000001.1, read on the forward strand.
ATGTAAGGTCCTACTAAAATATAGTTTGTTTGTTTTTTTTTTTTATAAGCAAGTATAGTTTGTCATTTTTTTATTTATTATAAGCAAGTATAGTTTGTCTGATAGTAGCATATTGATCTCTTTCACTAATGCATACTAGCTGAAAATTTTAGACTAAGCTCATTGATCAGAGATTACTAATACACTTGCCCTTATTGTGATTGATTGTCTTTGACAATATATAGAATAGTAAATAAACAAATGAAGCAGCAATATAAAAATATGGTCATGGTTTAACTGAACCATAGTGCCACACAGGGACGGAGCCAAGACTTAGAGTTAGGGGGGGCAGAAGTATAAACAAAATTTTTTTTGAAATTCCAAATTAACATTCATTTAATAAACCATCAACAAAGAAAAATACACAAAATTATTGTTTTTTAAGATATTACAATGCAGTTATTTATGAAAATGGAACTCGCCGTCTTTTTAAATCTTCTAAATCATCTATAATTGAATCCGTACTAATTGTCGCAACAATGTCCCTTTCAATGAATAACATCATAGTGTCTGACAAAAACTCATCTTCCATTTTGTTGCGAAGGTCAGTTTTGATGACATTCATAGCTGAAAATGCTCGCTCTGTAGTTGCAGTAGAAACGGGAAGAGTAAGCACAAGCTTGACCACTCTATAAATAAGCGGATAGTATTCTGATTTTCTAGTTCTCACCATCCATTGGCACAATTCAGAAATATTTTTCAAATTCTTGAACCCTAAATGTTGAACTACATCATACTTATAAAGATCAAGTTCCTTTTTCAAATCATTCTTTTTATCATCTGTGAAGTCTATTGGATAAAAATTGTCTACCAATGAACAAATATCACTGACTCGAAAAGATTCATATGCCTCTCGAGGGTCTAGAGCTAAGCTAAGCGTAAGTAACTCCATGGCATACTCACTAAACCGATGATTTAGTTCCTGTAATTGAGAATCTATTCCTGCATTAAAAATATTTACTTTATAATAATGCTCATTTCTAAAGTCCTCTTGTTGATGACGAGATCGACCAAATCTTGCAACATAACGAGCATTCATATCAGGGACATCTAAACCACGTTCCTTACAAAATGATATCACAGTAGCTAGTAAGTCATCCCATTTCTCATCTCTAAATTGTTGAATAAGTTTTTTAGTGGATGAAACTAAATGCATAACATTTAAAATGTCTTGCGATTGGTTTTGCAAAACTTGACAAAGTTTATCCGTGATCCCCATAGTTTCATTAACAAAATGCAAGATGAAGACAAATTCAAATGAAATTAATACCTCATAAGCGGACTCTGCTTCTACTTTTTGTGAAGAATTTCCTTCATCCATAATTTTCAGTAGAACTTCACATGTTGGACTAAACAACTTTATCAAGTTAGAAACTGATTTATAATGTGAACCCCAACGAGTATCTCCAGGTCGCTGTAAAGTGACCATCTGATTAAGTCATTTCCCAGTCTCAAGCTCTTCAATATCAATCAAATATGCAATGTCAGAAGCTCTAGCAATTTTTAATTGCTCAATACGTTTGCATGAAGCACGAATATTATTGATAACCAAAATCAATTTAGTGAAAAATCTATTAAGAGGGATAACTGCTTTTGATGCTCCTACTAATGCCAATTGTAAGCGATGTGCAAAACAATGAATGTAGTAAGCATATGGACAATCATTCAAAATCAAAACTTGTAATCCATTCCACTCACCCCGCATGTTGCTTGCATCATCATATCCTTGCCCCCGAATGTTTTGGATATCTAAGCAATAATTAGAGAACAAATAATATATCTCCTTTTTAAGGGTTACTGCTGTAATGTCAACAACATGAACAATCCCAAAAAATCGTTCTCGCACAAAGCCATTTATATCAACATATCTTAAAACCACAACCATTTGCTCTTTCATGGACTCATCACGAGCTTCATCAACCAATATGCAAAACTTTGCATCACCAATTTCTTGCCTAATTGCCTTCTTCACTTTGGTTGAAATAACATGTAGAATTTCTTTTTGAATCTGAGGTGATGTGTAGGTGGCATTTTTTGGAGCTTTTGCCATTATTTCAACAATATCATTATTATAGCCCACCATCAAATCCAATGTTGTAAGAAAGTTTCCCCGATTGGTTGAAGTAGAGCTTTCATCTCGACCTCTAAAAGCAATAGCTTGCAAGGAAAGATGTCGAACAACATCAATTGAAGCCTTCAATCGTATTCGATTATTTGCAATTTGTTCTGAAGTGAAATTGCTCACTACCCTGTCTATGTGTTAAGATTGGTTCATCAAATCTAGACACGCTTTATGGGCAATTCGATGAGTGGAGTTAAGATCTTTCCCCATATGAAGAATAAAAGAACAACTTTCACCATTTTTAACTTTCTTCCAACTCTTAAATCCGTTAACTGTGAATGCATTTTGTCCGTCATGCCCAGTTGGCTTATGAAAGAGAAAGCATGGTAGACAAAAAGCAGCATCTTTTTTAGGAGAATATTCGAGCCATGGCTTAAAGCGATCATTTTCATACTAAGAACCTTGAAAGCTTCGACCCTTCTCAGATTTTTAAAATTTTTTAAAACGAGGCTGGTATGGACCCAACTTAATGTAACGTCGTCGGATCTCATCTCGTTGATCAACATGATAAGTATATATTTGTCTACGCAATCCAGGATCAAGTTCTAATTGCAACGAACTCATATCAACCTTTTGAAATTTTGTTTGAGAATTTTGCTCAATAGGGACATCAAGATTTTCCTCAACAGGTTCATCAGGATTTTCCTCAATTGGGACGTCGAGATTTTCCTCAATTGGGACATCAAGATTTTCCTCAACATTAGTGGTTGGCAATGTTGCACCACTAGTATTAGCTTCTAAATCATTTGAAACTTTTCTTTTGAATAAATCAAATATGGTAGTTGATTTTTTCATAATCTACAAATAAAATATAATTTAAAATTATTATATTATTATATAGTCAATAATCTATAATCATTACACACAATAGACAAATACTATGCACACAAACATTCAACAATTAATCAATAAATTTTAAAGTTACAAATAATCTCTTACTCTTTAATTATTTATCCAACTTTAATGTTTTTAAAAGAATCTGACTAAGAGACAAAAACAATAAAACAATACTACCAAAAAAAATAATATCACAAAACACAGGGCCACAGGCTATTCACTATTGCCGCTAAAGACAAAACTATAACAAAAAAAAATTACAAAATATCAATTGTTTCTTGAGTGTTGCGTGTTTAGTCTTGTTTGTCAAAATGTTTTTAAAAGAAACTGACTAAGAGACAAAAACAATAAAACAATACTACCAAAAAAAATAATATCACAAAACACAGGGCCACAGGCTATTCACTATTGCCGCTAAAGACAAAACTATAACAAAAAAAAATTACAAAATCTCAATTGTTTCTTGAGTGTTGCGTGTTTAGTCTCCTTTGTTAGATCAGGTGCCTGGTGCAACTTTTTCAATTATAATAGAATGCTAAAGACAAAGATGAAAGATGGGTTTTGTTCAGTTTTATTTACCTTTCTTTTTTTAACTCTGTCTATAATATGTCTTTGAGTCTCAGTCAGCCTCTCATCTCAGGTCTCTCCGTCCCAGTCCCCAGCCACTCAGCGTCCCTATCCTTGACTGCCTAACTACCTTTGCTCCTGCCGCTGCCGATTTCCTGTTCTCAGTGTAACTGTGTTTAGCCGTAAGTTAGGTTTTCTTTTTTTTTTTTTTCTTTTTTTTTTTTTTTTTGGAATGGATTAGAATTTAGAAATCCCCTTCTTTTTTTTCCCTTTTATAAGTTGGGTGTTTCCTACTCCTAGACTAGGTAGATATCTCATTAAAACTGGCTCTGATTTTTTTTTTTTTTTTTTTTTTTTTTGTGTGTTGTTTGGGCTTAATTTTTTATTGGTGGGCTAATATTTTTTTTATAGCATTTTAAAATATCAATAATATTGTTAAGGGGGGCAAGTGTAATTTTATTGAAACAAATTGCTAAAAATAATATACTATATATATACTAAAATTTTTTTTTTGAAAATCTAGGGGGGGCCACTACCCCCTAGGCCCAAGAATAGCTCCGTCCCTGGTGCCACAAGTTTGTAGTAACTTTTAATATAGGAAATCAACACAAATCTATAATTTACAATGCTAAGAAATTGAAGTCAGTCAAATGAGTTGTGTAGAATAAATCCAGGCAAAAGTCATCATAAAAGGTAAAATTTTCTTTCGTAGGGATTTTATCTTTAAGCAATTTACAAACTCTTTCCCATTCAATCAAAACCAAGAAGGTTCTGCATCGACTTCCACCTATTGCCCACCTCCTTTGTATACCCTGTGAAAGGGACTAAAAACAATTCGCTCAAGAGTGTTTACATTTTTCAACATACAAATTGCAAACTCAATTTCATACAAGTTGCCAATACATCTGCCCAAAGTAACTTCTTTAGGTTGATTATAAGTAAATGTAAGGGATTCTCTCATCTCTTTTTAATCTTCAGCATACTTCAATGGCGAACAATACAAGCAAAAATAAAAAATTGAACAAAACAAGTCATGTATTTTGATATATGAAGGAAATAAAGGCATTTACAATGAAATTATAACAATTAATCATTTTGATCTAGGTCATCATATTATTCTTTTTGTATAAACAATTACTACAAGAAAAATTGTTTATTGCAACAGAAAATAGTAATATGTTGATCTATCCCAAAAATTTCTCTCTCATAATTACATTTTCCAAGTAAATGGTTTTATCTACTAAACCTGAAAAGTCGGCAAGTGTCTTAAAAATAGTTTGCTCTAATTGCAAGTGATTCAAAAAAAAAAAAATTTAAATAAAAGGTCTACACAGAAAGTGGTGTAACATCCTACTAAAGTGTGGTTTGTTTTGTTCCTAAAAAAAAAAAAGAGTATAGTGTTTTTTTTTTTGTTTTTTATAAGCAAGTATAGTTTAGTATAGTTTGATATCTTAACCTTCAATATACTATGACAATTAATCCCTGAAAAGTCTATAGGTGTCTTAAGAATAGTATTATGTTAATCTATCCCAAAAAGTCCTATCCCATAATTACATTTTCTAGGTAAAGGGTTTTATCAACTAAACTTGAATAGTTAGCAGTTGTCTTAATAATAGTTAGCTCCAATTGCAAGTGCTTCAAAAAAAAAAAAAAAAAAAAAAAAATCTACATGGAAAGTGATGTAAGGTCCTACTAAAATATAGTTTTTTTTTTTTTTTTTTATAAGCAAGTATAGTTTGTCATTTTTTTATTATTATAAGCAAGTATAGTTTGTCTGATAGTAGCATATTGATCTCTTTCACTAATGCATACTAGCTGAAAATTTTAGACTAAGCTCATTGACCAGAGATTACTAATACACTTGCCCTTATTGTGATTGATTGTCTTTGACAATATATAGAATAGTAAATAAACAAATGAAGCAGCAATATAAAAATATGGTCATGGTTTAACTGAACCATAGTGCCACAAGTTTGTAGTAACTTTTAATATAGGAAATCAACACAAATCTATAATTTACAATGCTAAGAAATTGAAGTCAATCAAATGAGTTGTGAGGAATAAATCCAGGCAAAAGTCATCATAAAAGGTAAAATTTTCTTTCTGTAGGGATTTTATCTTTAAGCAATTTACAAACTCTTTCCCATTCAATCAAAACCAAGAAGGTTCTGCATCGACTTCCACCTATTGCCCACCTCCTTTGTATACCCTGTGAAAGGGACTGAAAACAATTCGCTCAAGAGTGTTTACATTTTTCAACATACAAATTGCAAACTCAATTTCATACAAGTTGCCAATACATCCGCCCGAAGTAACTTCTTTAGTTGATTATAAGTAAATGTAAGGGATTCTCTCATCTCTTTTTAATCTTCAGCATACTTCAACGACGAACAATACAAGCAAAAATAAAAAATTGAACAAAACAAGTCATGTATTTTGATATATGAAGGAAATAAAGGCATTTACAATGAAATTATAACAATTAATCATTTTGATCTAGGTCATCATATTATTCTTTTTGTATAAACAATCACTACAAGAAAAATTGTTTATTGCAACAGAAAATAGTAATATGTTGATCTATCCCAAAAATTTCTCTCTCATAATTACATTTTCCAGGTAAACAGTTTTATCTACTAAACCTAAATAGTCGACAAGTGTCTTAAAAATAGTTTGCTCTAATTGCAAGTGATTCCAAAAAAAAAAAAGAAAAGAAAGAAGGTCTACACGGAAAGTGGTGTAACATCCTACTAAAGTCTGGTTTGTTTTGTTCCTAAAAAAAAAAAAAAAGAGTATAGTGTTTTTTTGTTTTTGTTTTTTTTATAAGCAAGTATAGTTTAGTATAGTTTGTTTGTTTTTATAAGCAAGTATAGTTTGTTTGATACTAGCATATTGATCTTAGGGGTGTGCAAAAAACTGAGAAACCGAAAAAACCGCTTCAAATAGACCAAACCATTGCAAAAATTTCGGTTTCGGTTTCGGTTTTATTATATAAAAAATCGAAAATTTCAGTTCGATTTTCGGTGGCAGATTTGAATGCATCGAACCGATCAAAATGAACCGAAATATATTATTATATTAAATATATAATATAAATTTTGTAAATATTTGAGCTTTGGGCCTTTAACCTTTGTTATTATATATGCTTTGCATTGAGCCTCCATCTTATTTTAAAACAATTGGGCTTTTTTTGTTTATATGATCAAATAGGTCAGTCATCAAATCCGGCCCTATAGCTTAATGGCTTTTCTACCTTTTCCTTTTATCTTTTTAAACATAGCATTTTAAAACCCATTAGATTAATTAACTATAATTAAACTAATAACTAAAACTAATTAGACTATAAAAACAAAGGTTAGATACCCTACCCTACATACCCCACACTTTTCACTCTCACACTTTCCACTCTCACATTCAAACAGCCTCCACTCCACACTCTACATTCCCTCTCACGCCAAATCTGCCTCTGCCGTCGCCTCCATACGCCACCCTCCCTACGCCGGCTTGATCATCGGCTTCTCATCTCACAGTAAGTCTCTTTTGAAAATCTTGATACCCTCTCTCTGTTTTGTGCTTTGGGTTTTGTTTAATACTGAATCAATAAAGTTAAGGCTTTGAAAATAGTGAATCTCTATTTTGTAGGAACAATATAAGATCAAATTGTTTTTTTTTTTTTTTCAATTTTTATATGCAAATAGATTTAGGGTTTTGAAAAAATCGATAACCCATGTGCTTGGCTGCTTGTGCTAGTTGGTTTCTTTATTAAAGCTAGTTGATTGTCTTTGTCTCATGTGCTCTTTGAAAATCTCGATAACCCTCTCTTTGTTTTGTATTTTGGATTTTGTTTAATATTGAATCAATAAAGTTAGGGTTTTTAAAATACTTAATCTTTGTTTAAAATTGAACACTGACTGAAAAACTGACCGAAATCGAAACAAACCAAAACCGATTGAGCTCCAACTATTTCTGTCGGTTTCGGTTGAGAACTTTGCAAACCAAAAATTTCGGTTTCGGTTGTCCAAATAAATAAAAAACTGATTGAATTGAACTGATTACAGCCCTAATTGATCTCTTTCACCTCCAATGTAATTGCACAATGGATCAAACAATAAAAAAGAAGAAGCGAATTGATGATTTAAAAAAAAAAAAAAAAAATCATTTTCAACAAATGTATCTTTTTCCCCAAAAGAAAAAACATGAATTGGTAAACTTGGTGCACTAATGTATACTAGTTGAAAATTTTCAAACTAAGCTCATTGATCAGTGATTATTAATGCACCTACCCTTACTGTGATTAATTGCCTTTGACAATATATAGAATAGTAAATAAACAAATGAAGCAGCAATATAAAATATATGGTCATAATTTAATTGAGCCATAGCAATGTCATAAATTTGTAGTAACTTTTAATATAGGAAATCAACATGTGTCTATACTTTACAATGCTAAGAAATTGAAGTCAGTCAAATGAGTTGTGTAGAATAAATCTAGGCAAAAGTCATCATAAATTTTATTTTTTGTATGGACTTTATCTTTAAGCAATTTACGAACTCTTTCCCATCCAATCAGAACCAATAAGGTTCTGCATCGACTTTCACTTAATATGGTCATAATTTAACTGAATCATAGCAATGTCACAATTTTGTAGCAACTTTTAATATAGGAAATCAACATGTGTCTATACTTTACAATGCTAAGACATTGAAGTTAGTCAAATGAGTTGTGTAGAATAAATCCAGGCAAAAGTCACCATAAAAGGACAATTTTTTTTTTTGGTAGGGACTTTATCTTTAAGCAATTTACGAACTCTTTCCCGTCGAATCAGAACCAATAAGGTTCTGCATCAACTTTCACTTATTGCCCACCTCTTTTGTATACCTCATGAAAAGGACTGAAAACAATTCGCTCAAGAGTGTTGACATTTTTCAACATACAAATTGCAAACTCAATTTCATACAAGTTGCTAATACATCCACCCAAAGTAACTTCTTTAAGTCAATTATAAGTAATGTAAGGGATTCTCTTATCTCTTCTTACTCTTTAGCGTACTTCAATGGCAAACAATACAAGAAAAAATAAAAAATTGAACAAAACAAGTCATGTATTTTGATATATGAAGGAAATAAATGCATTTACAATGAAATAATAACAATTAATCATTTTGATCTAGCTCATCATATTATTTTTTTTGTATAAAAAATCACTACAAGAAAAATTGTTTGTTGCAATAGAAATTAGTAATATGTTGATCTATCCCAAAAAGTCCTCTCCCATTATAACATTTTTCAGTTTAAGAGTTTTATCTACTAAACCTAATTAGTCAGCAAGTGTCTTAAGAATAGTTAGCTCCAATTGAAAATGTTTCCAAAAAAAAAAAAAGAAAGAAGGTCTACACGGAAAGTATTTGTCTTCTAGTAATGTCTCACTAAAGTATAGTTTTTTTTATTTGTTTATAAGCAAGTATAGTTTGTTTGATAGTAGCATATTGATCCTTATCACCTCCAATGTAATTACACAATGGTTTCTCAAAAAAAAGTAATTGCACAATGGATCCAAAAAAAAAAAAAGAAAAAAAGAAGAAGCGAATTGATGATTAAAAAAAAAAAAAAAGTCATTCTTAACAAATGTATCTTTTATAAAAGCTCTTAGTGTTAATGATGGTAAGTTGACATAATCAATCATTTCCGATACTGACTTTTAACATTCCAACAATTTTTCATTCAATTATGTAACACCATTTTTGTCTTTAAAGTATTTCTTGCTCGAAAAAAAAATATTGTTCAGGTTATACTCAAACTAGAAGTTTTTTTTTTTTTCATTTAAAAAAATTAAAAAAGGAATATGGAAGATAACAAAAAAGGAAAAAAGAAGCAAAAAAAAAAAAAAATCTAGTTTGAGTATAGCCTAAGTAATCTTTTTTTTACAAGCAATAAATACTTTAACAACAAAGATGTTGTTACATAATTGAATGAAAAATTGTTAAAATATTAAAAGTTAGTATTGGAAATGATTGATTATACCAACTTACCATCACTAACACTAAGAGTTTTTGCAAACAAGGAGAAGCATCTAGAATACTCGAAACCCATAACAGGTTATCCTCCATTAATAGTTCAGTCATAGACAGAACCAATTGCTTAATATTTCCCAACGAAGCTATCATCATTTGAATAACTAAAACCTCTTTGCAAAATATTTCCAACATATTATAGTCATTTGAAAAACTAAAATCTTTTATACAAACAACATTTTCTATTTTTTCATTTTTTTTTTCTCAACTAAACAAATAAGTTTTCCATCTGTCACTTTTTTATCCTCCCAACTAAACACTATGAAAGAAAACTAAAATCTCTTCTATCATCTTGCTTTTTTGTCTCCTCCTCATTTTTTATTCTCCAACTTTTTCATCCTCCCAATCAAGTGAACCCTAAGTGCTCGATGGTAGGCAATTGGTACTAATTGGTGATCAATGATGCTTTCTATGTAGCGTATCCCTTCTATTTATAAAGTTGAAGCTCAAGTTTTAAAGTCTAATCAAAACTCTTCGTTTGCAAAAGTGTATGGTTCCCAAGAAAGTGAGAGTTGTGTTATTTTTTAATTGAGGAAGCAAGATTTGTATATTTGTTTTATTTTGATGTAATTTTTATTTATGCAAATATAGATATTTTAATGTCAATTAAATATTTTTATCATTATTTTACTAATTAAGTCTTCTTCAAATGCATCATGTTAGCATTTTATAAACCACACCATCTAATCTAATTCTGTAAGCGAGACGACAGTAAAGACCAAAATAAATTATTGTCCAAAAACTCAAGCATTAAAATGAAACCCACACAAGAATTGAAATAAGAAATTCCCCCAAATATAGTTATGAAAAATGAATTTGTCCCTTACTTTCATTAGTTCCAATTCAATATCAACCTTAACAATTATGAAAAAAAAAATGGTGAAATTTTTTTATCCTAATCTTATTGATTACTTGTTGGATAGTAATAGAATCGGTTGAAAAATTGTTCTCCTAAACCTATTAAGAGCATCCACAGCAGTGGAGTTATTTTTTTAGCTATTTGACACCACAAAAAACTATTTTATCTATTTTACTTACTCATTTTACAAAACATCCAACATCAGTGGATCTATTTCAGTTTTCAACACAATAAAATAATATAAACATCACAATAAAATAATATATCTACTACAATAAAATAATACATCCCACTACCAAAAAAAACACCACAAATCGATCAAGGAAGTCTCCTCTATTATGGCGGTTTTGAGCTACCGTAATAGGATTTCCTATACTAGCGGTTTCAAAAAGTACTGCTACAGGCTCCTCTATTATGGCTGTTTTCAAAAGCACTGGAAAAAAAACGTTGCAATAGGACGATTTTTTTATAGTGATTGGGCTTAAGCCTTTTGAATTAAAATATGTCTATATATGTTATATTAATTATTTAAAAAAGCTCATTCTAGTGTTTAGTTCCCCAACATTTTTTTACAGAATATATATTTATACACAAACACATTTAGCTTAGTCCCCTAGAAAAAATTTAAATAATTGGTATAGATATCACTCCTAATACTCATACATGAACTTCATTAATTTTATATATGAATAATACTAAGTACATTTCTTGTTCAACGTATATAAAAATCATTTTTGCTTTTCCAATTATAAATGTTCGATTACGAATTCTAATTCTGTTTCATAAATGGATAAATTCTTGCAGGAGTATGATTTTTGCCCTGTCATTTCGAACGACACTGAAGTTGGGGAATGACCACAGTTTTTATAGTGAAAAATGGTGGCACCCTTGAGACGAGTATTCGAGAACCCCCTCCTTATCTGCCTCCTTGTAAAAGTTCATCTACTGGTAAGCTCCAAGGCTATAAGACCTCAGATGGGAATAAATTAAACGTGATTTAATTAGTTGACCATCACTTGAAAATATTTTCGTTGAGCTCAGAACCTGAGGGTGTTGTACTTTTGAATAAAATGACATCGTGTAAGTTTGCTTTTTCATGATCATAGCTAATGTAAGGTGTGATCTTACACCTAGTGTAAAAATTGCATTGAATAATACAATTGTGTAGCTTTAGATTATAATTTTCCCCAAACTGCAAAAGGGCTAAGAAACAAAAAAGGAAAAAAAGAACTTGCGGTACAGGAACAGGTTTCATGTTTACAACTCTCACACCTTACAGAGCAGCATCTCAATAATTTTTCGTCTATTCTTTTCATAACAACTCTCTGCAAAAGGGGGATTTTCCTTGGTCGATCAAACATGATAACTGCTGCCGATTATGAACTTAAGGTTGGGTGTTTGACGGATAAAATATGTGCCTCCTCATTCCATGGGTAGAGAGAAGTTTTTCTGAAACTGGGAATGCCTATATTATTGGTGATCAATGGAAGACAATTGTTACTAATTGGTGATCAATGATGCTTTTTGTGTTGTGAATCCCCTTCAATTTATAGAGGTGGAGCTTAAGGTTGTAGAGTTTAATTGAAACTCTTCATTTTCAAAAAGTATATGGTTGCCAAGAAAGTGAAGGAAAAGAAAAGAAAGTGAGAATTGGGTTATTTTCAGGTTCCGATCTTCTACTTGGGGTAGTCATCTCTACAATAATGCAAGCCCGCCAGCGAAGTTAGATGACAAATTCTAGCATAGCACTAAGATGACTTGAGAGGTCACCATAATGGACCTCTTGGCTGTGGCACCAGAGGTCTGAGGAAAATAAAAACCTTTGTGGCTTTGTGCATATAGAAGAATTCTTTACTCTTTGCAATGCACCAATTTTCCAAAACTCTAGTGTGGTGTCTGAAATAGTTGCACTATCTTAACGGCCCACTTGAACTTTGTATAATTGGATAGGAGCAATAATCCAGCCTTAGTAGTATTGGTTGGCCTCTTCTCAAGATGAAGATGGCCAATTGCGTGTGGAGTCACAATGTCATATATAACATGCATAAGCAGTTAAGAACCATTGCTACATTAGGGCAAGTCATTAACTTGGCTATGTATCTAGAAAATTAAGTTAATGGTTTGAAGGTTTGACTGACCATTAGAGAATGAAGTTGTATCTAATTGTTGTGATCATTTTCAAAGAACTGATTGAATATATCTACCTCCTACTCCCTTGCCTCCATTTAAATGGGAGGGGGGACACAAATACAAAGTTGATGCATTAAAGGAATCATACAAATATATTTATACTTTCAAAAATTCTAATACCACAAATTAAGCCACAATTATTCACATTGTGAGTTGTGGGTCCATATTAATGTAAAAAGTAGTCAATCAAAGTTTGCCATGCAAGATAATTATGACAAAAGTTTTGGTTTAGTATGTGGTTCTAGAATTACTTTTTTGCCTGTATCAAAAAAAAAAAAAAAAAAAAAACTTTTATGCTTTTGGTTTTAAGTTCCTCCCATCCCATCCCTTATTTAACTTAATTAATATATGTATTTACTTTTAATTTCATTTTGTTTTATCTAATTAGAGTTGTACATTTGTGCAATGTATATTTTAAACAAAATAAAATAATTTTTCTTAAAAAAAATAATTCAATAGTTGGGTAGAGGTTCACTACTTGTTATTTGTTAAATATTTAAAGGATATGATTATGAATTCTAGATAATAAGTGCCAAAATCGAACACTCTTAAAAAAAAAATTGTGAATTAGCCAAAATCAATCACTACTCACAAAATATTTCATAATTGTCAAGTGGTAAGTTGTGAAAAAAATATTGTGAATTGGGTTTCGGTGACCATTTTGGTTTGTCTTTTGGAACAGAGAATTTTCGTATCATTATTCATTCACCATTTTTGGGGTTATCGATACATAAATATATATTTAACATTAACACGGTTATTCTCTCGTCATCTATAATAAGAATCAAATCAAAATGACATAGTTAAATTTTTATTTTATTTTTTTTGCTAAAATGATCCAAAATAGATTGAAATTTAATTTGAGGTGGAATTGTGGAATTTCTCATTCCAATTTGGATATCGAAATGAAACAAAATTCACAACATTGATTATGAATAGTAAATAATAAAATGAGATATCAAGTAAGCTCAAATAAAACTAATAAAAAAAACATGTCAATTCACTTATTGTAAAAAAAGAATGGTGTTTATAACATTATACTAATTTTTAATTAAAAAAATCAAAATTATATAAAAAATTTAAAGAGAAACGGTCCATTTTAAACTTTTTATTTTTTTCAATTTTTTACGCTCCCATTGTCAACTGGCCCCTGACACAAGTTGACAGTGCCACCCACCATGGCCGTCATTTCTCAACAAAAACAGCTTATGCTAAACTCCCACACTCCCTTCCCATCCCCTCCAAAATCCAATCCAATCCAATCCACTTCATTCCTCATTTCCAATATTTCCAATTATTACAATTCCTAACCAAAACCAAACAAATCCTCTATATACTTCAATCCTTACAAAACAGACTCTTTTTTATTTACAATCATGGACGAGACATCATTTTACTCAAAAACTTAGCCTATGAGTTTTGGCTTAAGAATTTTTTAACTTTAATGTGTGCCTTGTATACCCAACAACAAAATGAAGATGGCCAATTGTGTGTGGAATGTGGAGTCACAATATCATATATGCATAAGCACCATAGCTACATTAGGGCCAATATATGAAGGTATCCAAGAGTTTGGCAAGTCATTAACTTGGTTATTTATTAAGTTAATTAACTCTTTAGTTTTTATTAATCTTTCAAGAGCTCCATCGAGTTGGGGTGAATCGGTGAAGCTTTTTAAGAGGTTTGATTGACCATTAGAGAACGAAGTTACATCTTTTAGCATAAATTGTTATGAATGACAAAATACATTGATTGATATCTCCCTCGTATGTTTCTAAAAAAAGAAAAAGAAAAAGAAATCTCCCTCAGCTCCAATTAAGATGAGTGAAAAATTAAAGTAAGAGATAAGTCCCTAACCTCAAAGTTGAGGCATCAAAGGAAGTATACAATTGTACTTTTGGTTTTAAAATTTTTTTCCCTCGCAAATCTACGTATTTAAACTTTATGTATTGCTTTTTAAATATATTTTTATTTCTAATTAGACATGTACTTTTGTCCAATGTATATTTTAAACAAAATAAGCTTATAAAAATATTTTAGGCTATTGTTAACTGGTGTTCATGTGCATTCACTGGGAAGGCCTCAAAACTCTTCTTATGTCAAATACCAATTTGCACTTTAACCTAATAGTAATAATAATAATAATAAATGATTATAAAACAGACATTATAAGATAAAATTCAATTGTATCTATTACCAAAAAAAAAAAAAAAACACTTTAAAAGGTTTTCCACATGACCTAAGAAGTAGGAAAAACTAATAAAAATATATTAATTTCAAAAAGAAAGTGGCTTGACTTTGTATAAAAAAAAAAAACCCAATTGACTACATTACAAAATTCTATCTTAATACATGCACAAAAACACCCATAGCGGACCCAATAATCTATACCAAAAAATCTTATTGGACAACAAAGGTAAATATGATGGAGAAATTTGTTATATATTTTTTAGGGTAAATTACATATTGAGTCCCTATTCTTTACTCCATATTTCAATTTGATCATTGACCTTTCAATTATGTCAATTTGGTCTCTAACTTTTTAGTGTCATCTCAATTTAGTCTCTATCATTATATCTTGGATGAAAATTGATGATATGGAAAATGGCCAAAATAAAATTTTAGTGTACTATCACATTAACGAAAGCTAATTTTTTATTTTTGCCATTAGATGTGTTATTAATTTACATACAAAAAATAACAGCAAGGACTAAATTGACATGACACTAAAAAGTTAAGGACCAAATTGACACAATTGAAAGGTTAGAGACCGAATTGAAATATGATGTATAAAATAAAGACTAAATACATCGTTTACCCTTTTTTTTTTTTTTATATCAGGTGAGACAGAAGGGCTTATAATTCATCACAAGGGATGGATTGGCCAAGAAAGAAGCCACGATTAAATAACCAAAAAAGAAAATCCCTCTTTTAAATGTATTTTTAAAATTTTGGTTAAAGTTTGTATTTTGTACCTTAAATTCAAAAAATACATTTTGTAAAATATTATATTTTCATTTATTTGTCAATAAATTTATTTTTCACATAAAAAAGGTAATTTTTTGTAAACTTATCCCAATCAATTTGTTGTCTATACAACTTATATATATATATATATTACAAACAAAAGTGTTTCAGGAGCTCCTTCCCTCTTCCTCAATCCAAAATGACCCTTAAACTCATTAGAGATGAAATTTAAAAATTTTAAGTTTTAGTAGTAATGAAGTATTTGAAGAATATAATTATGAATTCTAAGTAACAAAGGCCAAAATACAACACCAATTCTTACAAAATATTTTTACACTTGTTAAAATTATGAATAAAATGAATACAAATTTGCCAAATTAATTATTATAAAAAATTGTGAAAATTATTATAAAAATATTGTGATGTAACAATATTATAAGTACGTTACTCAAATCAAAATTATATAAAAATGTTGTATTTGTACTTTGTATTTATTATAAAAAATATATATTGTTTTTATAATATTTTATAAACTTTTTATTTCTTTATTTTTTATAGTTTCTTTAAAAATTTTCCCTTCCCCATTGCCAACCGGCCCCTGACACAAGTTGACAGAGCCACCATGGCCGCATTTCTCAACAAAAGCAGCTTAAGCTAAACTCCCACACACACTCTCTTCCCATCTCTCCTCCAAAAATCCAATCCTCTTCATTCCTCATGTCCAACATTTCCAATTATTTCAATTCCTAACCCAAAACCAAACAAAACAAATCCTCTATATACTTCAATCTCCTTTCTGTTTACAATCATGGACATCCTCTTCGCTCAGATCCAAGCCGACCTCCGCTCCAACGACGCCCTCCGCCAAACCGGAGCTCTCCTCCAAGCCCTCCAGCAGTCCGCCGCCGGTCGCGACATTTCCATCCTCGCCAAATCCGCCGTCGAAGAAATCGTCGCTTCCCCTGCCTCCGCCGTCTCCAAAAAGCTCGCCTTCGATCTCATCCGCTCCACTCGTCTCACCTCCGATCTCTGGGACACCGTCATCACCGGCGTTCGCTCCGATCTCGATTTCCCCGACCCTGACGTCACCGCCGCCGCAATCTCCATCCTCTCCGCCCTCCCTTCCCACCGGCTCTCCAAGCTACTCACCGACTCCACCAAAGAGATCAACACCTGCTTCGATTCCAGCAGCGATAACCTCCGCTTCTCCATCACCGAAACCCTAGGTTGCATTCTCGCTCGCGACGACGTCGTTACGCTCTGCGAGAACAGTGTTAGCCTCCTCGACCGAGTCTCCACCTGGTGGACTCGGATCGGCCTCAACATGCTTGATAGATCCGATAACGTCTCCAAAGTCGCATTCGAATCCGTCGGGAGGTTGTTCCAAGAGTTCGATTCGAAGCGGATGAGTAGGTTGGCCGGAGATAAGCTCGTCGATAGCGAGAACTCGCTTGCGATTCGTTCCAATTGGGTTTCTTCAATGGTAGACTTCGTGTGGAAGAAGCGGAACGCGTTGATGGCTAGGTCGTTGGTATTGCCGGTGGACAGCTTCAGAGCTACGGTGTTTCCGATAGTGTATGCGGTCAAGGCCGTCGCTTCAGACGCCGTTGAAGTCATTCGGAAGCTATCAAAATCTTCTTCTTCTTCAACTAGTAGTGTATTGGATTCAAATGCGGAAAGGTTCGTCGGGGTTTCGGACGTGGTTTCGCATTTGGCACCGTTCTTGGCTTCGTCATTGGATCCGGCATTGATCTACGAAGTCGGGATTAACATGTTGTATTTGGCTGATGTACCTGGAGGAAAGACCGAGTGGGCTTCGCTCTCCATCATTGCGATTCTCACGCTTTGGGATAGGCAGGAATTCTCTTCTGCCAGAGAGAGCATTGTTAGGGCTGTTGTTACCAATCTACACCTTCTTGATCTTCATATGCAGGTGCGCGTGCTCATTTTTCTTTTGTATGGGTGTTATTATTTACTTTTGAATTTGAATTTTTCATGTATTTGGTGTGTACATTGTAGTTTAGAATACTGTGGAGTGGTTGTCATGGAAATTCTTGGGTCGAGTTTGAGTTGCCAATTTGTGGTTTAAAGAGTTGTACTTTACCCGTAATTGTATTTGCATTTAGTTCATGAGTTTAGGCTTTCTTTTTGAAGCAAGTGATTTACATATGTGAATTTTAACAATGGGTAAAACTTAATTACAGTTCCTTAGGTGCATTATATTAGGTTTTCCCATTAAATTCAAGCACGTAGCTACATTGAAGTTGATTGTACTTGGAAAAGATAACACTTTTTGCATTTTATTGGTCAATGCAACCATGTGTTTGAATTTTGGAGAACCTACTGAATTGCGTCTAAGTAACTGTAACTAAGTTTTGCACTTTAACGATTTGGGGATGAAAGGATATTGGTAGATTGGTAGAGTGCAAAATTTCAAACCTTTTGAAGCACATGTTGGTAAATCAAACTCTACTAAACCAGTGTTATTAGCCGTTAAAAAATAATTAGTGCCTGAGCTTTAGAAGCTAAAATCGTAGTCACTTTGGCAAGGATAGAGAATGAAACCTGAAAAAAATTATGTTCTTGGTTAGTACTTGAGTTGTGAGCTTAATGCGCTTTATTATTGAAGAATTTCCAGTTAATGAGCTGATTAATGAGAATGTATTGTTTTTTATGAGCTTCTTATATAGATTAGAAGTGTAAATTGGTGGTCTTATTCAAGGCTTTAGTGCTACTTAAAAAGAAGGAATAAATGAACAAGTCATGTAAAAGTGGTTAAAACATGTGTAACACTAGCAGCAAGGTTTTTTTTATGTTATTTTGTGGTGGAATTGGTAACTGCAGGAAATACTTACAAGTTATCGATGTGTGAGGGTTGAGTTTTGAGCGTGGTCTCAAATTTTAAATCTTCTGTTCGTAGGTTTCATTGTTTAGGAGGTTGCTTCTAATGGTGAGAAACTTGAGGGCAGAATCAGATCGCATGCATGCTTTGGCATGCATTTGTAGGACAGCTCTCTGTGTTGATCTATTTGCAAAGGAAAGTGTTCGAAGAGGTCAGAAACCTCTTGCAGGAACTGATATTGCTTCACTTTTTGAGGATGCAAGAATAAGAGATGATCTTAATAGTGTAACGAGTAAAAGCTTATTTAGGGAGGAGTTAGTAGCATCACTGGTGGAAAGTTGCTTTCAGTTGTCCCTACCTTTGCCTGAACAAAAGAACTCAGGCATGGAGAGCAGGGTCATTGGAGCTTTAGCATATGGAACTGGTTATGGTGCTCTGAATTGGACGGAGCCTGCTTTGGAAGTTGTGGAAGTGTGTAGACCTTGTGTCAAGTGGGATTGTGATGGTCGGACCTATGCAATTGATTGCTACCTGAAGTTGCTTGTTAGGTTGTGCCATATCTATGATACAAGGGGTGGTGTAAAGAGGGTGAAAGATGGAGCTTCTCAAGATCAAATTTTAAATGAGACAAGGTTGCAAAAATTACAACGTGAACTTGTGAAAGATCTACGTGAGGTATGTGAACTCTAGTTGAACAATTATATTTACACTTACGATGTAACATCTTGGCAATGCATGTGGCTGTTGCAATTCCTCACTCATTATATTTGTATTTATTGCTTCAAAGAATTATGTTTATTTCATGTTTAGTAGTTTTTCATTTGCAGTACCTTTTTTTAAGGAAGGAAAAAAAAAAAAAAAAACAATAGTGCACAGAAGAAAAAGAATGGTATAGTTCTTGTTATATAATGCTATTTTACTATGTTTTTCTCGAAATTATATCGTAATAAGTCAGAAATGATTGAATCAAACTGGCATTGATGAGGCTACAAGGTTATGTCCTCTTGTGTGCTACACTGCATGTTGTCAGTAGTTTATTTATGTTTTATGTTTTATTTTTTTTCGTAATAATTTGAATTTTATCAATAAGCTGATTTTATGAGTGATGCTGATGGGTGATTCCACAGGCTGTTAACCAACAAATGTGGTGCTAAAGAAAGCAATTTATAGCATAGCTATGTATGTTATCTATACATAAGCTAACAGAAAGATTCAATGAATCTTAAACTTGATGCTTGAAACACACATTCATATTGAGTGCAGGAGCCACTTATTGTTTTTTTGTTTCCTGCAACTGCTATCTGATTTCTTAGGAATTATGGAAATGCTTGTTTAGAGGAAGGCGTTATTATCTTCAAAACAAAAGATGGTCATTATTTGTTGACTGATTTTCTATTCCTTGATGTTTATCCTTTCTTTTGTTGTTGTTGTTTCTTTGTGTCCGCACTGTTTTCTTTATTATAACTACCCAATTCCTAGGTCTTAATCATCTTTGTCATTTTTGTATAATGGATATTGAATTACCTTTATTTATTTTGCATGTCATCTTGAACTGTTGTCCATTTGGCAGGTGAATACCCCAAGAATATGTGCCCGCCTTATTTGGGCTATTGCAGAACACATTGACCTAGAAGGATTGGACCCACTTCTAGCTGATGACCCTGATGATCCGCTTAACATCATTATAGCAAATATTCACAAAGTTTTGTTCAACATAGATTCATCTGCAGATACAACAAATAGGCTTCAAGATGTCCAGGCAGTTATTTTATGTGCTCAGCGGCTGGGATCACGTAACCCTAGGGCTGGGCAATTACTGATTAAAGAACTTGAAGAGTTCAGAAGCAGTAACTTGTCTGATTCTGTCAACAAGCATCAGAGCCGCATGATATTGCAGAGAATTAAATATGTTACAAGTTATCCAGATAGCAGGTTAGCATGTTTCATATTTTCACTTTGCCTATTATGTTCCTTATTTGCATCAGTGCTACAACAAAGGGTTGGTTGAAAGTTCTCATTTGTTTATATGCCCCTGACTTTGCCTATTATGTTCCTTATTTGTATTCGACGTTTCTGTATTAATTCTCCCCCCAAAAAACAAAAAAAATTAGATGTTGTACTGTAATGTACTGTCTGAATACGGATTTGTTCCCAAGTCAAACAGAGCCTGTTGGAGTGGCAGACAAGAATGATTGCTAAACAATTGTAGTTTGGCTTTTATTTATTTAATTTTTTAATTTCTTAACAAGCATCTCAGTAATTTAATAGCATTGAGATTGTTGAAGATTTGGATGGTTTGTATCTTTTTCAGGTGGTCAGCGGTTAGTGAAGCCAGGGGAGATTACCCATTTAGCCACCACAAACTAACTGTTCAGTTTTATGAGGCAGCTGCAGCTCAGGATAGAAAGTTGGAAGGATTGGTTCACAAGGCTATTTTAGAGCTTTGGAGGCCAGAACCTAGTGAATTAACTCTTTTGCTGACAAAAGGAGTTGACTCTACTTCACTGAAAGTTCCTCCAACTGCAATTTCTTTGACTGGTAGCAGTGATCCATGCTATGTTGAAGCATACCATTTAGCAGACTCAAGTGATGGAAGGATCACTCTGCATTTAAAGGTGGAATATTATCTACTTCTAACTATTACAAATATTTGTGGAGGTCCTTTTATTTATGGTTCTCATTAATGTGCAATATAATACCAATTCAAACTCATAAAAAATGCAAAATAGGACTCATTTAAGATTTCAAGATACTTGCATAAAATGTTGCCACAGTTCCATTTTCGGTAAGAAGAATGAAACAATGACCACATATGGTATGGAGTGTGTTTGTTTGTGGTTCGAAGGTAGCTAGGAATTCACTTCGTTTGAACTCACAAAATTGCTAATTTTCATGAGCTTGTTAACAATCACCTCCTTTTGATAACACACTTTATGGAGCGTACCTGATATTATATTGTGAATTTGCACGATAAAATGCGTACACAGTTTAAGTGGGTAGGACTTATAAAAAAAAGGTGGGTAGGAGCTTATTTGTCTTTCATGTTAGTTTATTACATAAGCTCCCATGTATCCTACACAAGCTCATTGCCTGGTACACAATTAATCATGTGCTTCATATTTTGAACAGTTTGAGGTTGCCTGAAAGAATTAATAGTATTAGGTTTAAATTCACTTAAATGAGACTGCTTTAAGGGATGAAAAGTATTACTCTTTCTTTGTAGGATACAAGCTATTGTGTTTATTGCTTGATTGAAACATTATCAACAATTGATGAACATTATGCAGGTCTTAAATTTAACTGAGCTTGAACTAAATCGGGTGGACATTCGAGTTGGGTTGTCTGGCGCATTATATTATATGGATGGGTCTCCTCAAGCAGTTCGGCAGCTGCGTAATCTTGTTTCACAGGTTTTTTTTCCCTGCCTTTAAATTGCATCTTTTTTTATACTCTTTTTTTTTTTTTTTTTTTTTTGGGGGGGGGGGGGGGGGGAGAGAGAGAGAGAGAGAGAGAGAGTGGGGTTTGTTGAGTATTTGCCTTAGCAGCTCATCTTATTGGGGGGTTTTTAGAGCCTTCTCCAGTTTTCCTTTAAATGATAGTCTTTCTTAGTCAATGGAAATGTTTTTGATCAATCCCTTAGTATACATATGGTGGGGTCCATAGTTATGAGAATTGTGTCTGTTACCAGGTTTTAACAGGCTTTAGAGATCAGAATGTGTGGAGTTCCTAAATATTATTTTCCATTCATTTTTTTGGCCATAATCTTGGCATTCCCTTGATGGATGCCATCTTCTAAACTTAGTGTGACATGAAGGAGTTGCTGCCTTGTAGTCCATTTTCCTAATGATGTTATTTGTAACATCCTGTACTATCCAGTGTAATCTTATTTTCACTGTAATATAACTTCCCCCCACCCCACAAAAAGATTCTATTTTTTTGTGAGTTTTTTGTTATCCATTTTCCTGATGTTATTTGTAGGATCCAGTACTGTCCAGTGTAACGGTGGGTGTAACTCATTTTGAGAGATGTGCCCTTTGGGTGCAAGTATTATATTATCCATTCTATGGGAGTGGTGCTGCAGGAGATTATGAAGGTGACTACACTGAAGAGGATCCACAAATCATGAGACAAAAGAGAAGCTTAAGGCCTGAGCTAGGAGAGCCTGTTATTTTGAGATGTCAACCTTACAAAATTCCGCTGACTGAGCTTCTTTTGCCGCATAAAATCTCTCCTGTTGAATTTTTCCGCCTATGGCCCAGTTTGCCAGCAGTAATAGAGTACACTGGTACATATACATATGAAGGAAGTGGCTTCAAGGCTACGGCTGCACAGCAGTATGGTGAATCACCTTTTTTAAGTGGACTGAAATCTTTGTCCTCTAAGCCATTCCACAGAGTTTGTTCACATATTATCCGGACCGTGGCAGGGTTTCAGGTATAGTTTTCTTGATATATGAGTCAACAATCTCTTTTGCGGTTCATTTTCTTATTCTAGTTTTGTCCTACTATTTAGTTGTCATTTCTCTAGTGAAACCACTTTTGGTATTTCTTAGACCTATCTTGAATTCAAGTTTTAATTGGAGCACAAATCTGTCAGTGGCAAATTTCAATTTTGTCTTTGATATGTTCTTTTCAGAAACTAGGAATTTCTGATAATTAGTGGAACTTGGTAAAAATAATTGAATATCACTTCTTGACTAGGATCTAAAATGGTTGAAAGTTCAAAGTATTTGGAGCTGAAATTATATGTGAAATATATATTTATTTTGTGGAATTAGACCATTGCCATTCTTCCTACATGCTATTTTCTTGGAACAAATTATTGAAACAAAATATAAATTAATTCACTGTATTGGAACAGCTATGTTTTGCTGCAAAAACTTGGTATGGAGGTTTTCTGGGCATGATGATCTTTGGTGCCAGTGAAGTGAGCAGAAATGTGGATTTGGGAGATGAGACAACCACCATGATGTGCAAATTTGTGGTTAGAGCCTCTGATGCATCAATTACAAAGGAGATTGGATCAGATCTACAGGGATGGTTGGATGATCTTACTGATGGGGGTGTGGAGTACATGCCCGAAGATGAAGTGAAGGTGGCCGCTGCTGAGAGGCTTAGGATCTCAATGGAAAGAATTGCCTTACTGAAAGCAGCCCAACCACGACCAAAGACTCCAAAATCTGATGATGAAAACGAGGATGAAGATGAGGATGAAGATGAGGATAAAAAGAAGAAAAAGAAGGAAAAGAAGAAAGATGGTGAAGAAGATGGAAAAACGAAGGGACCTTCAACCTTGTCAAAGTTAACTGCAGAGGAGGTTGAGCATCGTGCTCTTCAAGCTGCAGTGCTCCAGGAGTGGCACATGTTGTGTAAAGAGAGGAACCAAAGTCAAAGTTAATCATTCTTTTAAAAAAAAAAGGATACGAATATATTCTTTGTATTCACTATTCATAGGTATTCTTTTTGTGATAAATGATTTAGGTGGTAGTTGAAAATTTGACAACAGAGTGCTCTCTTGCGTCTTTGCTTTTCTCCCCCTTTTTTTTCTACTTATTGTTACCCTTGGGGAAGTCCCTTGTACATCTTGTATCGGCTTGTCATTGGTATGGTGTTCACTTCGAGAAATTAATCGTTACTTGTTAGAAATATGATTTGTGATTAGTATTTCTTATATAGCGGATGTAATTCCACTTTGAAATTTCATTTTTTCTGTACACTCTTGTGATTGTTTAGAAGAAATTTGTTGTTGATATTTGGAATTGCTTGTTGATCTGGTGCATTAAAATTTATACTAGTGCTCTTTGCTTTCCTGTCTTCTATTATCTGCTTTCTAATGATCCACGACATGGCTTCTTCTCCAGGCTATATTATAGAGTGTAGACCCAAATCCAGAATCTGAGCAAATGATGGGTCTAAGTATCCCAACTCCCAACCGTCGAACTTGAAGTTTTGAACCTTGATCTCCAGTTTTAAACAATTATTTACACTTTGATCATACCAAATGTTGATTCTCAAAAAAGAAAAAGAAATATATATTTTACCAGATGTTAATGTCCCATTTGGTCATAGGGTTCAAAAATTATTGTTTAAAAAGATATGAAAACTGTGGTTTAAAAAGTGTTGTTGAAACACATGTTTTTAGTGTTAATAAAACAAAAAAAATGTGTTTGGTATCATGGTTTAAATAACATGTTTCAGTATTAAAAAAATATAAATATGTGTTTGGTATGTGTGTTGGATTGTAAAAAAAGCTGACCAAAATACGAAATAAACATTTTTTAAATCAGGAGAGAGAACATTATATTCTCGTTGCTCCTCTCTTTCCTTCTTTATCCCTTCTCTTCCCTAAGAGCAGAAAACCAAACCCACGCATAGTCCTCATCTCCATTGACACCTCAGAAGATCCACGGCTAGGCTTCACATTCCTTGGATCTCATCTCCACTGTCAACACTCTAAGACCCAACAACTAATCGATGATTTAATGGCGATGGTTTAATGGCGCTGGGTCGATGAGGGGAGTTATGGAGGTGGGTGAGATTAATGCCGCTAGGTTGCTCTGACTGTGTGGGTGAGATGAGATCTTGGTACCAGGTGCAGATGGATTCGGCGTGAAGGGGTGAGAGGAAGAGAGGAGACAATACTTGAAAAAAAATTGACCAGGTGGGCCCGTAATAGTGTTCAAAATAATTACCGAATTGCTACTGAACACTAGTGTTTGTTTAAAAACAGGCCAGAGGTGATTTCAAAACTATCATTTTAAATATGGGTTTTTGAACAATGTTTTCCAAACAACCTTGAACACTAAACAAGAATGGTCCACCAAACACGTTTTTTTATTTTTATTTTAGTGTTCAGTGTTGAAGCAGTAAAAAACAAGACTATGTTTTAAAATGGGTGACTAAACGGCCCCTAAATTGTCAGCTTGCAGGAAAATTTGCCTTTTTACAGATTCTTTCAGCTTGTCTTTCTACTGGACTATATAGTGTCTACTGTCTAGCTAAGAAAATAAAGCAATTTCTTCATCAGTTTTTATGGATAATTTGACAGGTGCAACAACAGAAGAGGGAGAATTTGAACCCAAAAATGTCTCTGTAGGATACACCAAGAAACGTCAATTGAATTACAAGACTCTTGGTGATTTCTTTGTTTGTTGATTGGCCACATATTAGATACTTGGTGCAGATTTCATTGCAAGAGGTGTCCTTTCCCAACTTAATTAGAGACTAAAGATTAAGATATAAGGGCATTCGTCTACAAATTGTGCTCCAGCACTACATCAAGAAAGGGGAATATTTTTGGTATTGCATTGACTCATCAATAAGTTTCAATTTGAAAACATTTAAATGTTAACAATGCATAATGCTCAGACCATCAGTGAGTTATTTACCAAGACAAAAAATTAAAAAAAGACCATCATTGAGAAAGAATACAGTAAACGATATCATAAATAATTGAGAAAACACTTCAATATAAAACATCGTCATAACTAAATAATAATTGAACAAGGTTCTAATCACAGATATCCACATCTCTCATTTTGGGAGTAAAATAACAAAAGAAAAATTTTCATCTCTTTGAACAATAAATGCCGATGGAGCAAAGTATGTGGTCTGGCATCATTCTTGTAACATGGATCATGGATGACTAATCAAGATTACTTCATATGTTAAATTTCTGAGGAACGGTATCAAAGTCATCGAAGTCAAATCTCTGTCTCTCTCTCCCAGCCTGAACATATACATAATAAACATGTATTGTGTGATCAGTGATCAATAATTTCTACAAACAAGTTCAGCAAACATATAGACAAAATGAAGTGATAGGCTAACCTTTGCTAGGTACTGAGGATCACATGACATCTGCTCTTCCATAGTAGTCAGCTTCCTTGACAGTGACATTATCCTGGAACATAAACAATTATAGAAATGGAGATGACTTCCCATGATAAAAGAACAGATACCAACAGTAGAAGGTTGAAATCTTTATAATTTTTACACCCAGAGCAAAAAGAAAATAATAAAGAGAAAAAACAACCACTGATATTCTGTTAATCACCATCAACAATGATTCCATACTCTTATATTGATATCATTAAAGAAATATTGTAAGAAATGGAAAAGTAGCAAACAGAGTTAAAACATGGGCTCTGCTCCACGTCTCTGATGTGGTTACAATGCTTTATGTGCAGCATGATATATTTTTCTTTTTTGGATACATCTTAAGTGGGGGGAGGGGTATTCAACTCTGGACGCATTATGAGATTTATAATTATACTTTTGGTAAATAATTATAATTTTACTTTATTTCTAAGATATTCACTTCATATAAAATGTATTTGATTTGAACAAAAAAATCATCCAATGCCATCTCACTGGAAATTAAGACTTGGACAATACAGGAAGGACTAAGATATCATGTACCCATCTCCTCTCTAATAAACTTGAAAACTTAACAAACTTCAAGCTGCATACCTTTGGATGGATGAATCGATACGCTCAATCATCTCACAGGACTTATATTGTTCAGGGTCCTCCAGGAATCTAACCATTCCATCCTTCTGGTTGATTGTTGCAAATATCTCACCATCTTGGATCTAAATTTGGCATAGAAATGTCAACAGCACAATTTAAATGACGTAAGGAAATATTATAATACATAATTGTCTCTCTGAAACTACCATTTGTAGGACATGCATTTCTGCCTCCTTAGGGCTGTTTAATTGTACTGTGTTGGCAATATCTTGGAGAGAGAGGGTCAGGTATGTCTGAGTCAATCTCTGGATATTTCGCTTATACATGGATGACACAACCTGCTTCACCAGTCCAAGATTGTTGTCCTGAAAAGAAAAATAAAGCCACCTTTAGATAACTGAAGTATTCGGGTTAGAGCTTCACCAAATAACTATAAAAAACCCAAGAATAATGTTGCGTCCTACTTGACTTAAGCATAGATCTCAGACTTCTAAGTTCTAACCAAAACAAAGTATAGATCTAAATTGTGTATAGTAGAAAGCTCACACTTTCAAACTTCTCCTCGTTTGTCCGGACGTACTGCTCTAATTCTGCAATTTTCCCAGTGCTATAACTATTCGCCAGTTCAATGTAGGACTGCACAAAGAAGATAATGAACAAATAAATTTTTTTTTTGATAAATAAGATAATTAACAAATAATTGTTTTGGACAATGTTCGCAAAGCTCCAAATTTGAATACCATGAACAATGGTTCAAATATGCACATGAGAAAGAATACAACAAAATTTTCGGATATTCTATTTGTGATTTGTTGCACAGAAAGAAGACCAAGAATGAGAGCTGGCGGACTAGTGTTGTGCCTGAATTGTTGTTATGTCTAGCCGAGAAAAGATAGATTTAACGGAGCAGATTAATCAAAGTGGTAAGCTGGCATTAGATGCCCGAATTGTTGTTATGTCAAGGGCCATAAATGTAACATAGGAGTCACAAAGGTGAATTCATGTCGCATAAATGAAATATAGGAATCACAAAGGTGGGCGCATAAGACAAGTTAAAAGAAAACTACCTACCTCCATATATAGAAACAAATATTGTTTTGAGTGTGAAGTGTGAACAGTAGCCTTTTCAGCTAGTTCACACAAACATCTCTTAGTTCATGTTTGTCGGCACATTAGAACCTTAATTTGGACAACCCAAAGAGATCTTTTCTTCACATATATATATTATGTAGTTTTAGTCAATCATTATATTCTAGCCATAATGCTGGCCAACCATTCAAACAAGACAACTATTTTAGTCCAAAATGTCTAAAGATTATTAGTACTTAATTTCTGCTTGGTAAGAAGAGGAACACATTGATCTCTATAAGTACAAAATGAAATTAATGAATCCAAGATTTAAAAGGAAAATCTATTTATTAATCAATCCAAGCCTCTCATTGAGGCCAATTATCAAAGTGGAGTTAACAAGCAAACACTATGTTAAAATGGGCTTGCAACAATGTGGATAAGAAATTGGCCTTTCCATAACATTTATACAATAACTCTGCTCACTAAGAACATTGGTGTTGCTAAGAGTGCTAAAATCTTACTTTAGCAACCCCAAACACCAAAAATAGAATTGGTCTCTCTCTCTCTCTCTCTCTCTCTACACCATTGCTGGGTTTCCCCAGCGTTTTTGTAGTGCTACTATGTGGTACTCTTTATGTTCTTTAATGTTTTCATTGGTATAAAAAAAAAAAAAGATATTGCGATAGTTTCGGTTGGAGAGGAAGAGAGAGATAGAGAGACAGAGAGGAAGACAGAGTGAAATGAATAAATAAATGAAAAGTGTTGATTGTGAAGTGAAAAATAAGAAATAGGATGTAGTGAGTGGTAAAATAGTGTGTTAAAGTAGATAGAGTAGTTTTTTATGTGTTAAAATAGGTATTTTTTACAAACCTGGATGCTAATGCTCTAACCATAACATAAAACGTAGTAGCATAACAGCAAAACAACAAAAACAACAAACAAGCCTTAATCCCAAATTTTTGGGGTTGGCTAAGGATCTTTAGATTAGTTACGATTGGCTGCATGTATTTTTTTCCTCCATTATACTCTATCTAAAGCCATATTCTCCGTTACTCACTTAATTGATAAGTCCTTTTTTATTAATTCTACTGATGTTACTTTAAAACTTAGTAGCATACATATCAAAAAACTTAAAACTTAGTAGCAAGCTTATAAATCATTAGTCCAACCAAAAAAAAAAAAAAAATCTAAACCCAGAATCAACCTAAGGACTCCCAGAATCAATAGCAATGCCTAAATTAATATAAAAAAAATACCTGACTGTAGTTCTTTAGATTTCTCTGAGCGGCTGAAGAAGTGTACTTAGGAAGACTGGTAGAGAACTGCCATAAAAAATATAAAAAGTAATTTTATTAGTCTAGAAGAGTGACAGCAATTTAGTTGCCCACAAATTGTATCCCGACTGTGAATTATTTGACCACGTTTTCTTTAATAGCCTTCTCTTCAGTCCCATCAGTATGAGGGTAAAGAAAAAGAGCATACCTGTCCATTGTGAATGAGAGAAACCAATATGTATTTTTTGTAAGCTTCAACAGCTATGGCATTTATACTTGACATTGGAGCAGTAACAACCTGAAAGATAAGCAATGAGCAATTAGGATGGCCATGTGCATAAAAATGGTCAAGATGTCAATGACAACCTTTAACTTAACTAGTGAGTTGTATGGATATAACACACATTATGTAGGAGCTCCAGTGCCTTGCGAAAACGCTTTTGTCCTATGCATATCATCCCCCTGTAATCATAAAAAATGCGAAAATCTGTAAGCAAACTTCCTTACTAATATCAATAGCCAGAAACCCTATAGATTGATAAAATCACACATCAATTGAGAACTGATATTTCCCCATATTATTAAGATGATACCACCTTAGAGATGATGAAATTGGTTGCATTTGCTCACAAACAATAAATAAATACAATTTTGAAATTAAACAAGTAGAGGCTTCCCCCCACCCTATGCTTTTTAGAGTAAAATAATAAATTATTTTAGGATTTAAAAGTTCCAGACTTCTCATGAGACCATTCTGCTGCCATGTAGAAAACGTAACATTTGTAAACAAGAAACAATAATTCTTTATCTTTGAATAAAAATTACTAGCTATCAACAGCTTAATGCACTCAATTTTTTATTTTATTTTATTTTATTTTATTTTTATCTTAAGGACCATACATTATGGGATTGTACTAAAATTTGACATATTCATACTTTTTTTTTGATAGGTAATAAGAATCTTATTAAAACAAACTAAAAAACATCAGAAAGCAATACAATCAGAAAGCAATACAAGGTTTTCATGATGGTGAACACGAGGAAAAGCACAAACAAACAAACAGCAACAAGGAACAAGAAAAAACTTAAAGAGCAATACTAAGAGAAGAAATAAACTCTAAAATAGTGGAGCATTCCGAGAAGCCCCAACACCTAGACCAATCAAATAAAGTCTTCTGGCAAAGAGCTAGTAAATGAACCAAGGATTTCTCGATATCCTCAAAAGAGCGCCGATTTCTTTCTGTCCAAACAATCCACATCAAACAGCCAGGAACCATATTCCATATGTCTGAATTAAATTTTCCCAGCCAAAAAGCTCCAACAATACACCAAGCTTTCCACAGAGCCTGGCATGACCCATTGAATCCCAAAGATCTAAAACATATAGATCCACAGAGAATGAGCTACCGGACAATGGAGGAGAAGATGATCCACAGTTTCCTCATTTCGATGGCACATACAACACCTATTCACCAAAATGCGTCCCTTACGCATAAGATTATCCAATGTAAGGATCTGCCCATGAACCGCTGTCCACACAAAAAAAGACACCCTCCTAGGGATCTTAGCTTTCCAAACACCTTTCCACGGAAAGTTGGAAGCAACTACACCCCTAACGATATTGTAATAGGACCGGGTATCAAACCTGCCATTCCCTTTGAGACACCAATGAGAAGAGTCATTCCCAACCCCCCTAGGGATCCGAGATTGAATGAACTCAAGGAAAGAGAAGGCAGCCCCTAATTCCCTTTCATGAAAATCCCTATGAAATCTCAAATTCCAAATTCTATCGCTACCACCCTCCTGGTGGCATAAAACTTCAGAGATGCAGGCTTCCTTGTCATTTGAACACACATACAACTGAGGATAGAGCAATTTTAATGAGTTATCTCCAACCCACTTATCATGCCAAAAAAGGATACGAGAGCCATCCCCCACCACTAAGGTCACATGCTTGGAGAAACTCTCCCAACCATCATGAATACCACGCCACGGACCACAACCGTGGGCCCTTCTACAAATTTTAGTATTCCACCCCCCTTGACCCTCACCATATTTAGAAGCAATAACCCTCCTCCAAAGATGAGTGCCTTCTCGCCCAAACCTCCATAACCATTTCCCTAACAAAGCTTGATTAAAATGCACTATCTTCCTGATCCCCAAACCACCGAAAGCTATCGGTAAACACACCTTCTCCCAAGCCACCAATGGATATTTGAAACACTCCTCTGAAGCTCCCCACAAAAAATTCCTCTGAATACGCTCCAATCTATCAGCCACAGCTACAGGAATGACAAATAAAGATAGATAGTACGTAGGAAGGCTAGAAAGAGTACTCTTTACCAGGGTAAGTCTACCCCCCTTAGATAAATAAAGACGCTTCCAACCTGAGAGTTTCTTCTCCATCCTCTCCAAAATAGGATTCCACATAGCTGCTGTTTTGTAAGGGGTACCCAACGGCATACCCAAGTATTTCAAAGGCAGATTGCCCACCCTACAGCGAAGAATGGAAGCCAACGCATCTATATTTCCAACCTCCCCAACCGGAACAATCTCACTCTTCCCCGCATTAACTTTCAAACCAGTAAATGCTTGGAAGCAGGTCAAAGCCAATCTAATGGATAACAACTGATCTCTAGACGCATCACAGAACAAAATTGTATCATCAGCAAACAATAAGTGTGAAATGCGTACCCCTATAGAGTTAGTAGGCCCCACAAGAAAGCCATGAAGCAAACCACAATCCTCAGTTTTCTTCAGAATCCTATTTAGAACTTCCATAATAAGAAGGAAAAGGAGAGGGGACAGCGGATCACCTTGTCTCAACCCACGAGAGTTTCCAAAAAAGCCAACCGGGGATCCATTCACAATAATAGAGAAGCGAACAATAGATATACATGCCTTGATCCACCCCCTCCATCTCACCCCAAAACCCATCCTATCCAACAAATAGAACAATGCATCCCAATTTACATGGTCGTAGGCTTTCTCAATGTCCAATTTGCAAACCACCCCAGGAATGAGGCTCTTCAATCTGCTGTCTAGGCACTCATTAGCAATAAGCACTGAATCCAAAATTTGTCTCCCACCAACAAAAGCATTTTGAGATTCAGAGATGAGACTATCTGGCACAACCTTCAATCTATTTGCCAACACCTTAGATAGCAGCTTGTACACACTCCCTACTAAACTAATAGGCCGAAAATCCTTAACATCAATAGCATTATTTTTCTTGGGAATAAGAGTGAGAAATGAGGCATTTAAAGACCTTTCAAACACTGAATACCTGTGAAAGTGCACAAAAACAGCCATAACATCCACCTCCACCACACTCCAACATTTTTGAAAAAAAGCCATGGTGAAGCCATCTGGACCAGGTGCTTTATCCCCCTCCATCTCCATCAAGACCTGGAACACCTCTTCACTAGAGAACTCCCTCTCCAAGGCCAACCTTTCATCCTCACCAATGCAAGCAAAATCCAGCCCATCCACAGTTAGACGCCACATATCTGTCTCTTTGTAGAGATTTTGATAGAACTGAACCACCTGAGATTTAACTGCAGGACCATCCTCATATAAGACGCCATCAACCTCAATGCTTCTAATGTGATTAGCTCTTCTATGAGAGTTTGCTAGTCTATGAAAAAACCGGGTGTTGTTATCTCCCTCCTTCACATACAAAGCACGAGACTTTTGTCTCCAAAAAGTCTCTTCTAAAGTGGCTAAAGCTGCAATATCCCCTTTAACCTGAGTACGGCGGGAATCTTCCTCAATAGAGAGGCCCCGCAAATCTTCCTTAGCATCTAGACCCATTAATTCAGTCAGCAAACATTTCTTCCTAAATGCCAAATCTCCAAATTCCTCCTTATTCCACTTCTTAAGGTCTTCTTTAAGAGCCTTTAATTTCTGAGCTAGAACGAAACTAGGGGAGCCCAAAAAGCTATACCCCTCCCACCAATGCTTAACTCTCTCGAGAAAACCCTCAGCTCTAAGCCACATATTCTCAAACTTAAAAGCACAGCGACCCCTATCCACCCCACCAGCTTCCACCAAGAGTGGACAATGATCGGAAACAACACGAGGGAGCACCCTTTGAGACACATTCCCAAAATGATCCACCCAATCCACAAAAACTAGAGTCCTGTTAATATGGGACATAGCTTGAGGCTCAGCATCTCTAAACCAGGTGTAAGTATCCCCCTCCAATGGTAAGTCCACTAGATAATTATTGTCAATAAAGTCCGAGAAAGCGAACATTGCTGGGCTGAAAGACTCACAACCACGCCTCTCGCAGGGGTATCTAATAATATTAAAATCACCAAATAAAAACCAAGCTGTGTTCCACCTAACACGAACCCTGGACAGCTCCTCCCACAAAGCAGCCCTATAATGATCAGCATTGGGACCATAAAGACCAGTGCAGACCCATTCAAAACCATCCACAACTCCCCTAAAAAGAACACTAACAGAGAACAGACCTACAGATACATCAACTTTCTCGACCACCCGTTTATCCCACAACAACAAAACCCCCCCAGATGTTTGAATCGCATCCAGTACCGCCCAATCAACGAAGGGACTACCCCATAAGCTCCGCACAAGAGCAGAATTTATAGAAGCAAGCTTAGTTTCCTGCAAACAAACAACATCACCTCTCCATTCTTTCAAAAGATTCTTACAAACCTCCCTCTTCTGAGGGTTATTTAACCCCCTAACGTTCCAAGAAAGAAGTCTTAAAGACATTAATCACTACCATTAGCCCCTGGTCCTGACGACGAACCTCTATTCCGAGAGAATGTCCCATCATAATTTATTGAAGAAAACAGACCCCGCAATTCCCTTAAACCTTTCTGCCCAGTTTTAATAGGTGGCTGAATACAACCAACCTTGGCAACCTCAAGACACTCCTGTTCTAATAGACGGAATAAAGCCACACAATGAGCTTCATGTTTAACAATAGGAAAACCCACCATCTTGCAGAAGCTCTTCAACATAGTAGACACCCACTTCGAATGTTCCACCTTAGAGGCTTCAAACTCACCTTCCTCATCCACCGTACTCAATACCAAGTCTTTAGCTACCCTAAGGACCCAACAAGACAGAGGAACACATTCTAGAGGACTACAGTTGTTCTCCCCAATACCGTCGGCATACGCAGCTACCGACGCTGACATACCCGCTAGGGGGTCACACTCCTCGTTATCACTGATGCTTAATAACTCCGTGAAAACATCCTCCACCTCCTCAGACCAAGGATCCCCCTCCCTACCAACAACATTCAAAGGAGAAAACTGCCCAGAACTAATAGAATCCACCTTATGCATCGGGACAGCCCCAATCTGCCTCTCACCCTCACGAACTGACTGGGGAGCCGCCGAAATAGGGGCGCGACCCTCCGTAGCTGTACTAGGATGGATTCTCGCCCTCATCGGAGCCTTAGAACCCTCCGCCGGCGCCTCCGCCGCTGCCCCTGGCTCCCGATCTGACTGGGAAGCCGCCGATATAGGGGCGCGGACCACCGGAATAGGGCTGGGCAAGGGTATCTCCCTCATCGGGGCTTCCAAACCCACCGTCGGCGCCACCGCCGCTACCCCAAGCTCCGTCAAAGAATCGCCTGACCCACTCGTGCCCTGACCACAGCCCACAAGTGGGTCATACTTAGGCAACTAAGCAGTAATTTCTTCCCATAAAAATTTCTTTCATTGAATAAATTACCAAACTATCAAACCCTTGATGCATCAATGGATGCCTCTCACATCACCAAGATATAAATGCCTTACTTATCTTAAAGGTAAAATTGCACATTATTAAAATTCTTAATAATGCACTGCAAATGCATCTAGTTATACAACAAACATCAAGGAAGTAATCAACTAAGCATACAATCAAACAAGAGAGTTCCCAAGAATTTACACCATATGGATAAAGAAAGTAAAATGACAAATGAGAACAGGAATGCTACCAAGAAGATTAAAATGGACATGATAACAAGAAGAGTTCCCCAAAAAAGATAACCACAAAAGCTGAAAAGTCTTTGCAGAAACAACCCACCCATAATAACAGTAGAGAAAAAGGTCCCTTGGTTGATCAACTTCAAAGATATCTTCCTCCAAAATTGACAGGCCAGTTTTGTAACACTTTGCCAATAAACAAAGAAGAAGAAACTCCGGATGCAAAGTAGTCAAATGTTCTGAAGAATTCTGAAGTTTCCGTACAGCTGCCTGCAATGGAGCCACCCCACGCATTGGTGTTCCAAGTAGCATGACCTGGTCCTTGAACCTCTTACAAACAGCTATGACTGCAACCCCAACAATAAATAACATCAATATGCATACTACACATGATTTAACGACATTTGTGCCCATCAAATAAAATTCACGCAAGTAAAGATACATACACTTTTCAGGGGCCAAACGAATTTGCTCTGGAGCACAACAACTAATAAATCTGGCAATGTAGGGAACCAGCATAGCAGCTTGCTCTTTCGAAACCGAAGCAGATGTGCAAGCCTCTCTGTCATCACAAATATGCACTCCATCAGAAAAAAAAAAAAAAAAAAAGCAGGATCACCACAGATACATACAAATTCCCATTGCAATCAAGCGCAACATCACCCATGTCCGCCAAAAATCCCCGTCTTGATTATAATGTGATATATTCATTTAAGTTAAATAAAAGCATTCTCTAAACTGTATCAAACCAAATATACATATATATATATATACATATATATCTTCTTCTTCTTTTTTTTCATTATTGAATGCTCAAGAAAATTTAAAACCCCACCCAATCGAACATAACCCAAAAAAAAAAAAAAAAAAAAAAAAAAACCTTTTTTCTTAAATTCTGTTCATTATTGAAAGCACAAAGAATTTCTTTCCTAGGTTTTCCACGCAACCAAACAACTTCAACACCCTCACTCCAATAAAAAAAAATTTAAAAATTATTAAAAGTAATGATGTCTCGAATGTATAAACCCTAACACAGTGTATATTTACAGATAAAAAAGTAAATAGAAAAAGAAAAAAAAATGATAGTGTAATTAGGAGAATGAAGAAGAGCATACAGGATATAGAGATAACCGAGAGAGTGGTTGGAAGGGTCGAGCTGGTTGAGAATCGCAGACAACCGAGTCGACTCGGAGCGGAGCGATTCCTCTGCTTGTTTTAGGATGACGTGGAGGCGTGAGATGTCTCCGGCGCTGCTCGACAGCCCTTGGATTTGCACCACCACACCTTCCAACGAATTCATCGTTTTAACTCGCTGATGATACCACCAGCAACAACAACAACAACAAACTCTCAGTCACTCACTCACAGCTACGGAGACACAGCGAGCCAAAATATGTAAATAAAAAAAAGTCACAAATAGAAGAAAAAGCTATTTGATTTTGATACAGTGTTTTTTTATTATATATAAATAGGGACCGAATTGAGACAGACCGATCTAGTTAATGACGAATGGGCCCGTGAAGTGGGTCCATCGTCCAACAATGTTATGTGGGCCATTATTTAAACCCCGATTCGGCCCCCATAACTATATTTTAAAAAAATGTTAAAACATATAATTAGCTTTTGGCAAAAATCCCTTTATGGTACCTACTAGAAGTGAGCAAGAAATCCGTTCCATCGCTGCATTGCTTGCTCTGTTTGGCTTTATCTTGGGTTTTCTGCTCACCCTCGTTGGATTTAAGTATCCAAGCTCCGGTGCTGCTCTATTCCACAAACACAATGCAATCATGTTGGGCTTAATGATAGATTTAAGGTCCGTTTGGATACAGCTGAAAATTGAAAACTGAAACTGAAAACTGAAAAATACTGTAGCAAAATAATTTTTAAATGTGTGAATAGTACCATGGGATCCATTTTTAATAAAAAAGTTAATAAAAAGTGAAATTTGTGGGTCCTTGAACAATGCACCATGCACTGTTCACGAGAAAAGTCAAACATTTCAGTTCAAAAAAAAAAAAAAATAGAGGAAACGCAAAACATGCATTTGGGAAGCGCAAACGCACCCTTAGTTACTTTCACTACAGTATTGGTAGTTGCAATGCTACCAATAACCAACATAAATTGTTTCCATTTCTTCCAAAAAGTGTGTCTTTTCTTCGGAGCTTTGGCATGTAACCTACTCATTTTCATCCTTGTCCCAATCTTGGGGTGGATCTTCTTGACTTTAGGTGCATCCATTCTTGTGTATTTACTCTATGGCTCGTACAGAATGATTTTCAAGTTCTGTCAAGAAAATTTGAAATCAATTTCAAACTGGTTCCGACAGAAATTCCAATACCAATCAAGCAGCCAATTATCTTCCCAAACATCCAATGGATCTCCCATGCTTACTCCCAATGTGACAAAGAAGCAAATGACGGAATTGGAGAGTGTTTGAGTGAAGATTTGCCTTAATTTCCTCTCTCAATCTAAAGCACAGAGAATGGGGCAGAGCATGTTCTTATTATTTATAGATGTAGAATTCGATGAGTCTTATGACACGTTTTCTACAACTTCTTGAAGGACTAGGTTTTGAGTGATGAAAAAAATAGAAGATATATGGTATTATTAGTAAGTCCATGTGAAAGTAATCGTCTACTATTCACAATTTGTCATTTCAATACGCTATAAAATAAGTTGTAATATAAATTGTATTGGTACCATATATGTAACATGTTGTTGATGTTTTTTTTTTGATGAAATGGTGTTAATGTTTTTGAATTAATCCTCAAGCTCAATATTCATGAGATTATCGATAAAAGTTGTAATTGTAATGTATGCAATGTGCATCAAAAGAATATGAATAGTTTTGTTTTGAAGATATTGCCCAGTTATAGGAGAGCCCATTCATCTCTACTCTCTAGCATATCCTAGTGACTTGATTTTGTATTTACCTAACGTTTATATAGTGGATGAATTTGAGCTTTAAACATTCATAAAGGCTCAAACAAATTTGCATACACACTCTAATGCAATTTACTTTCTCATGATGCTGGATTGCATACCCAAAAAGAGATTATTGTTTTCCATTATAAAAATATATAAATAAATCAGTACGACCTTAAAATTAAAAATAAAAATAAATAATTAGCACTGGTCTGGGTCTTAAATCTTATTATGATGCAGTTCAAAGAGTTCAAATTTAGGCCTATTCTAAGAAATTTTAATTTAAATGAGGCTTTATGGGGTTTAATGCAAAACACCGAACAAAAATGTGTCCATTCAAATTGAACCATTAGCTGTAACCCAAATAAGTTAAAAGGCATCCTGCTCAAAACCTAGTTTTTTCTTTTTTTTTTTAATAGATAATTACAATATGCTACCAACTTGTGGTTTAAACTCTTTTTTTCCTAAATTTCTTAAGCATTTTGTGCATACATATATGTCAATTCAGGTACAAGCCTATTCAGTTACAAGACCCAAAATTTGGTCACTTCATTGACTTCACAAACCTAATATAACTTTTAATTCCACCACTTTTCTAAAATTACTAGTGTTGGCTGCACGTGCAAGGCACGTGCTGCCCCAAGTAGTGAGAAAATTAATATAAATTTTGCGTGTAAAACAATGAATTTTGGCTCACCCAATTTGACTATATTAAAAAAGAAGTCTAAGAATACAACAAAATATCACAATATTCTCACAATATTTTCATTTTTAGGATCCGAATAGATTTTTTTTTTTTTTTTTGGAGAGAAATGCTACATTCATAACATTTTTAGAACAAATTCTAAATGACAAGTTATTATTCGTTTTAAACTAATAACATTGTTATTGTTATTCTCAAAACATTTATTTTCAATTGTGGTTGGTCACAGTCTCATATTTTATTATTTTATTTCAATTTGTAAGAAATTGATACTTCAATATTTGTAAAAATATTGTGAAATTTGTTGTATCAGTATAACAATATATATGCCAGCTTACATAAATATTTAAAAGAAAAAAAAAACCGATTATTGGGGGGAAAAAAAAAACTTTAGGCACGATAGAAATTAATGTTAAAATATTGTGGATTTAACATTTTTTTATTTGATATATAAAAAACTGAGATCTCAACAATTGTGAAAATATTGTGATAATAATAAGTGTTGTAACATTTTCTTAAAACATTTATTTTCAGTTGTGGTTAGTCATAGTCTCTTATTTTATTATTTTATTTCCACTTGCAAGAAATTGACACGTCAATAATTGTGAAAATATTATGAAATTTGTTGTGTCAGTATAACAATATATATGCCAGCTTACATAAATATTTCAAAAAAAAAAAAAAAACACAAACCAATTACGCGGGGGGGGGGGGGGGGACTTTAGGCATTGTAGCTACAGTGCCAGTTGAATAAACCAAAAGCACTGTAGTTCCAGTGCTATCCATCAATAATAGTTTACCTATGATTTGTTGTGAAATTAATGTTAAAATGTTGTGGATTTAGCCTTTTTTTATTTGATATATAAGAAACTGAGATCTCAACAATTGTAAAAATATTGTGATAATAATAAATATTGTAACATTTTCTCAAAACATTTATTTTCAATTGTGGTTGGTCACAGTCTCATATATATATATATTTTAATTTCGATTTGTAAGAAATTGATACCTCAACAGTTGTGAAAATATTGTGAAATTTGTTGTGTCAATATAATAATATATATGCCAGTTTATATAAATATTTAAAAGAAAAAAAAAACACAAACTGATTACTGGGAAAAAAAAAAAACTTTAGGCACTGTAGAAATTAATATTAAAATGTTGTGGACTTAGTATTTTTTTTATTTGATCTTTAAGAAACTGAGATCTCAACAATTGTGAAAATATTGTGATAACAGTGTTGTAACACTTTTTTAAAACATTTATTTTTAGTTGTGGTTGGCTACCGTCTCATATTTTATTTCGACTTGTAAGAAATTGACACATCAATAATTGTGAAAATATTGTGAAATTTGTTGTGTTAGTATAACAATATAAATGTTAGCTTACATCAATATTTAAAAGGAAAAAAAAAAAAACAAACAAACCGATTACTGAATGAAAAAAAAAAAAAAAAAAAAAGGACTCACGAAACCAAAGCACTGTTGCAGCTACAATGCGTGCACAGTGCAAAAACACTGGATGCACAGTGCCGAAGCACTGTGCGCACATTGGCGCTTTTATTATAAAGATATTTTGGCTAAGTTTTGAATTTAGTGTTTTTGGCTAAAATGCAAAATTCACCATTTAAGTTTCACTAGAATTCATTTCAATTTTCTAACTTTACTTTTATTTATTTAATTCTTCTAAAATTCAAGTTTATTACATTAAGATCTCTCCATCAATTTTCGTTAATTTTTTTAAAATAAAAATTAACAAAA
Source organism: Quercus parvula (assembly GCA_030820535.1). Taxonomy (NCBI): domain Eukaryota; kingdom Viridiplantae; phylum Streptophyta; class Magnoliopsida; order Fagales; family Fagaceae; genus Quercus; species Quercus parvula. The sequence continues at coordinate 29,052,876 of JAUAME010000001.1, forward strand.
ATTGATGGAGAGATGTTAATGTAATAAACTTGAATTTTAGAAGAATTAAATAAATAAAAGTAAAGTTAGAGAATTGAAATGAATTTTAAAATAAAAATTATGAAAAATATTTTTCAATCATTAGTTTAATTTTTAATTTAAAAATATTGAAAATAAAAATTTGAACAATTAACTGCAATATTTAATAAAAGTTAATAGAGAGTTCTTAATTTTTTTTTTTGTGCTTTTAAAATAGATAATAAAATTATACTTTAACCTAATCTAAATGTACATGTTTGTGAAATTTTTTCCTAGAGACTTGAACCTTAACTCTTACTTCCTATACTTCATAAGTACTTATACCTGTAGAGAGTTCTTAATTAAGGGTTTGTTTGGATACCGTTTATTACTAAAAACTGAAAACTCAAAATACTATAGCAAAATAATTTTTAAATGTGTGAATAGTGCCATGGGACCTAATTTTAAAGTTATTTTTGCTGAAAAAAGTACTTGTGAGTCTCATGAACAGTGCATGGGACCTACATAAAAACGACACAAATGCGCAATGCAGGCTCAAAAATGCTATCCAAACTCCACCTAAATAAACTTGAAACTTATATGATTAAAATGAATGAAAATAAAGTTAAATTTTGGTAAAACATAGAGCGTGAGTTTTGCATTTTGACTTAAATTTTTATAATTTTATTTTGGTCTTTATATTTTTAAATTATTTGTTTTGCCCTCTATCATCATTTCACTTACCAAAAACACAAATTTTTTTTTTAAAGCTAATAGTGCAGTACATTAATCATGTAAGTGTTTTTTGTAAGTAAGATTGCAGCACGAACCAAAATGAAAATAGGTATAAAAATGTGAGGACCAAAATGAAATTATAAATATTTGAGTAGGAATTGTGTAGAGAAAAGGGTATAATTGCCATTATGTTTTTGAAACAGTGAAAGTGTCTTCGTTGTTCTGGAAAAAAATTAAAGGAAACGAGACACACACACAGAGAGACGGAATTGTGTAGAGAAAAGTGAGTAGTGAGAGGTGAGCAACAATGGGGGATTATCACTTTGTGTACAAGGATTTAGAGGGTGCGTCGACGCAGTGGGACGATATTCAGCGAAAGCTTGGGAATTTACCTCCAAAACCACCAGCTTTCAAGCCCCCATCATTCACTCCTGCCCCAGATGAATCCTCTGCTCCAAAAGACAAGTCTTGGATCGATAACAAAACCGAGGATGAGCTCGAGGATCTCCAGGACGACCCAGATCTCGACGACGATCGATTCCTCGAAGACTACAGGTAATAAATTTTGTATTTTTATTAACACCCTTTTGTTATAAGTGTAGGAAAATGAAATACAGATTGGAAATTTGAGAAGTTTCAGCTCTATTTTTATAGCACCTCAACTGGGTGGTGTTTTGTGTTTTATGTTAACGTTGTATCAGTTGTTTAATCATACAGGTGGTGCATTGATATGGGATTTTTTTTAGTTTAATCATACATGGGATGTTTAGATTTTTAGTTTTACTTCAAAGGTAAATTATATAAAATCATATTCATGAAGTGGGTATACGATATCTAATAATCATCTCCTGAAAGCAAAACATGGTATGATCAGAGTTAAGACTTTAGAGTGTAATGTTTTATCTCTTGATCAAAAGAGAATCAAACGGATATGAAATACAGTATCTTTTGCCTGTTCCTGGGATTAACTCAATTGTGAATATCTTAACCAAATGTAGGATAATAGAAAGATCTCAGTCCTTATCAACCAGGCAATACTCAATTAATGATTTGTTCTTCTTAAACAGCAAGGATTGTATTGCATGTGCACCACTATTATTAAACTGAGGCCAGGCTTGAGCCTTGGTCAGTCTTCTCTTAAATCTTGACATATAACTTATAATGAGCAGAGTCCATAGATACTGACTTTTTTTTTTCTTATTGATAAATTTTATGGATGTATTTGAGCTTTAATGATATGTAGATTTGAAATGACTGGGGATAAGATGTTATTTTAAATCGATAGTATTACCAAGTGTTTTTGTTTGAGCAAAATTTCCAATTCTCATGTCATCAAAGTGTTGTTTTAATTTATATCAAGCAATTTGTACTTGCAATTGTTCTTCAAATCCCTCAACTTCATATCCTTAAATCCAATTGCAACCCTTGTGAAATTCTCAGGGTCTTTGTTGAGTTTATTTTTTATTTTTTATAAAATATATTGGATGGTGTTTGCTAATTAGGAAAAAGAGGTTGGCTGAGATGAGGGAAGCAGCTAAGGTTGCAAAGTTTGGATCGGTGATTCCAATTACAGGATCAGATTTTGTGCGAGAGGTTTCACAAGCTCCATCTGATGTTTGGGTTGTTGTGATCCTCTACAAAGAAGGGTACTTTATGAGAGATCTTAATACCAAACTTAGTTTCTTTATGAGGATTGTAGTTATGTTTGTTATGTTGATGTTTTTTTTGGAATTTTCTGATAGAATCCCAGAATGTACACTGCTAATGCGATGTTTGGAAGAGTTGGCAACGAAATACCCAGCAACAAAATTTGTTAAGATAATATCTACAGACTGCATTCCTAACTACCCTGATCGTAATCTTCCAACGTTGATAGTGTACAACAATGGTGCAGTGAAAGCAAATCATGTGGGCATTCATAGTTTTGGCAGGAGATGCACTCCTGAAGGTATGTTATATTTAAGCATGCCTCATATTCTCATTAGCTTATGTATTACCTTGCTGCTTCTCTTAATCACGTATTATGAATATGTAAAATGTCTTGGTGAAAGAAATTAAACCCAAATGAATGACAAGTTGGGTACTTATGCTTTTTTTGGAAGAGAAACTAAGCTTGAATTTATGTTATCTCTAGACATGATAACTGGAAATTAACTCTTCTTTTATGGGCATTTTTAGTATGATCTTTGAGGTTAGTTTGCTGTGCACAAACAGCAGTGCTTATAATATTGTACTTAAGACTTACTTTTGTGAACTTCAAATGGTGGATTATTTAGTGTTTTTTTTAAATAAGTTTTGGCCCTAAGGGGAGGGGAGATTATCTTATAAAGCGTTTCCATGTAGCCACAACAGCACATGGGATCTACACATCTCTGCTCCCACATGCTGTGAGGGGATGGTTCATGGAGCGGCTCCATGAGATACCTCCTCCAAGGGGAGGAAGGAGGGGAGAATGGTGGATAATTTAAATGAACTTCATGGATCATGTATGGGAGTATTTAGTACCACTCATCTTACTTTCTTGTTCTTGAAATATGTATTGCAGAAGAGAAAATTTTGTGAACCTTTTTTCTTTTTTTACAAGTAGAAAAATTTGTGAACCTTATCCTGGAAATTGTAGTTGAAAGTCAAGTATTCACATTGTCAGTTGAACTTTATGTAAGGTAGTAGATGTTGGTACTTAAAAATTTAGGCTGTATTATTGGATGTTTTGTCTGGGAGTTTTTTTTTTTTTTTAAATTTTTCCCAAGTCCTGGACCCCAAATTTTTATTTTTCATTTTTATATTATTATTCTTTTAAAAAAGTTGGGAAGATTTGAATCTAAGACATCTCACCCCACCCTTTTGGCACTTGAGCAGAGGCATCATGGCTGTATCCAGAATGTCGGTTTCCTATACATTTAGGTGGATTTTATATCGTTGAGTTGGTGTTCTTGCCTTGTATCTCTTGGCATGATATTTGATTTGGAATTATTAAATTGGAGAATACTTTTCCTGAACCTTTTCTTTTCTCAGCCTTATATCATGATACCCAATTATTATGCTCTTTGGCTCGTTATATTGTAATCCTGCTGGCTTGTTACAAGTATTCTGATGAAACTCTTAGCATTTTTATTATTAAATATTTCTGTGTTCACTTGAAATTAGGTGTTGCATTAGTTCTTTGCAATTCAGATCCTGTACTTAATGATGGCCTAAGTGGGAGTGATCCGTCAAGTAAAGCTGTGATTGATGGAGTTCGCAGGAGTTTCTTAGAGAAAGTTGTGAAAGCGCATGAAGATGATGATGATGGATTTTCAAGTGATTAAATTATTAGACTTTCTTTCAGGTTTAGCAGAAAAAGTTGTAGTCAATGAAGATGAAGCAATGTTTGCTTAGTTGGTTTTGTTGTTTGGCTGCTTGCACACCTTGTCTGGTTTTCTCATCATCAGTGAAACTAGGATGGCTGATCCTGATGTATGACATTGTGTAACTTATGCATCTCATGGCATTAATGTATTATGTTCAATCTTAGATTCGAAAGTTTTGTTGATGAATTTGTATCATGCCAGTTGCGGACATTATACATGATTCAGCAGTAAATGTGATAAATTAATGTGGAATCATGGCACGCCTTGTACCAAATGATTAACTTTAAACATGTATACCACTTTTTTTTTTTTTTTTTACCAAACTCAAAAACAAGGACGAACAATTTGGCAAAATATTCACAATAATATAGAAGACAAAATTTAACTTGGTAGATTGCGAAATATGTCTACCACACTGGTTAAAAATGTATCAGGGAGGGAGGTTAACTATCCGTGAGGAAAGGTTGATACTGCGACCTCACATTGATGATGATGATCATGATGATGGGTGTCGGCCTGTTGGGTCATTAAGCTCTGTATCAGCTTTTGGGCGATTTTTGTTGGTTTGTTTCTATTCTGACTTGGCGATTTGCTTGTTATAAACATGAATCCTTTGTATCTGAATTTAAACCTACAACCCGTTGAAACCTCCTAACATCTTAGGCCTTCTCCTGCATTATGTTTATGACATTGTGCAAATAAAATGGAAGACACAATACAGAAAATCTGGGCTCAATCTCCCCCACATTGAAATCTAATTGGTATCTTAGTTTAATGATAAATAACAATTACCAAGAGCGAACATCATCGTACATATGTTGAAAATGATAAAGAACAGTATCTTAGGTGCTATTCTTTAGGTTGTCTTTTTAAGATTCAGTAATGTGACTATTTAACTAAAAAATTCACTTCTATTTCATGAGAAAAAATCCACATGACAAAATTTTAAGATAGGAATCTAAAAAATAACACCTAAGTATTGTACTTAACTCTTACTCTATAGTAAATATGAATATTAGTGATAGATTTAATGAAAGTGATTTTTTTAATAATCACAATAAGTCATGAATGACATAGGGATAAGATCCTCTCCCATTGAATCCTTTATCTTATTTTTTATAATTTGATAGTTACAATGAAGGAGATGCAATTTAAATCTTGGACATCTTTGTTGAAAAAAATAGAAGGTGTCAATTGAGTTGTCTTTTATTGAATTTTCTAATTTTTATTTAAATGCAACGTGTGGCATTTAAAATTCAAATGAATGCCGCTAATCTCACACCAGGCTAATAATTAGAAGAAATTAGAAGATTTAATGAGAAATGATCCTTTCTTGCTTTTATTTGTATAGTTTTTAACAACAAAGTCTTAATTCCAAAATTTGGGATTAACTTTTCTGTATGGTTTTACCAGACTAATAAAATGAACTAAAGAAAATCTTTATTAAGAAAAAGAGATGAATTTGGTATGAATTAGGCTGGCACTATTGTAAAATTGAAAAAAAACAAAAGAAAAAGAAATGGCGACACTTGCTCAATCTAATAGCAGATGGTCATTAAAGTTCGGCATGAACCTTTTTTTGAATTTAGTTTTGATATGCATTGCTCTTTATTTTTTAGTCTTTCTTTTCACAACTTGTAGTTGTAGCTCTTTTATCTAAACGAAACAAATGCAAATTTTATGCATGCACAAGCTCAAGGCATGAGTATGCGTTTTTTAGACGCTGCCTGAAAGATCCTGCACTCTGCCTAAAAGAAGTTTCAATAGACAATATCAAGGGCAATTGATCACTGTTTTCCTTTGCTCAAGGTTTTCACACCTCAATACAAACATTTAATTAGAATTCTGACAAACCATAAAAGAATTTCATAAACCAAACATATTCGACTGTCCTTCCAGATAAGAGCCGATCCATGCCCACATTTATGGTGGATGCATAAACGATAAGAAATTGCCATCTCCCAGAAAGGTGAACAAACTACAACTACTCTTTATGCTTTCACTTCTTCTTTAACTACTCTCCTTTTACCTTTCACTGTCTCATTAGCAGTCTGTTTTTGCAGCTCCTCTTTTTTCTGAGCTCGAATCATTGCTCGCCTTGCACGGGGACGCATTTCACGTACTCTTCGAGGAGGCATTATGTATGGTTCAAGGGGCCTGTCACCAAAGGGGTGCTCACTGTCAGCAAATATCCTCAACTTTCGATCTCTATCCTGCATCCACAATGAGCTAAAGTGTAAGATTATTTGATTCAAAAGGCTAATGCTTCTAGTAAAAAAATCACACAAAACCGAAATAGATTAGGTGCCAAGTAAAACTCAGAAGGACTTTTTTTTTTGTAAAGAAATTATGGTGTGATCATTGTAACAAACCAGTTGCATGGAAGAAAAAGCACATGAATTAACATTTTAAAATTAGCAGTGATCTGTCAAAATAATCCAAGTGATATCTAATCCAAAGAACAAATTAGCCATACTCTATAACCAAAAAGCAGCAACAAGCAAATAATAATTGCCAAAAGTAGTCTTGGATTGGGTCTAAAGCCAACAGTCAGCTCTCAATTTTCCAAGGACAAATCAAATCATGCCATGCAATCAATTAAACCATTACTCATATAACATATCTGAGATCCATGAGACTGGCAACACAACTTTTGGCCTTAAATGAGCGTCATGTCCCATAAAAGGAGAACAAAGTTTATTGAGAGACAAAACTATAAAGATAACTAATGATTTGTTGGTCAACAGCAAAATAGTCAAACTTTTGGGGACCATATTTTTAAAGGATTCACAAAGCTTGTTGAGATATAGATGATGATAACCAAGGTGATCTACATGTTATGGATGCAGAGACCTATAATTTTTCAAGCCATTTTCTTCCCTTCAATACTAGCACATCAAATTGCTTCTACTAATTTATTTGAATTAGAGTAATGATCTACTTTATTGTTTTTATATAATTTAATAGCTCTTTCAGGCATCATAGCACATGAGAGTTATACTTGTAGATTGAATAATGATAGTGTAGATTTCCTACAACTGAAGATGTCATTAATTGACTGCTCAAAGATTCAAGGTCATGCAAACCAGCAAGATAAAGAAGAGCATCTGAGAGGGCATAGCCTCAAATTCAAACACTCACATCACGCAATTTGTTTCTTGGAAGCATGCGTAATACCGCTTTTCGGATGACTTCTGTTGGATCTTTAGCCATCTGGTCCTTTAAACTCCTTTCCTTGAGGTGGCCCACATACCTACAGGGCACATAAGTTCGATGTCAACATCAAAATGCATAAAAATGGCACATATTAGGAGGCAATGGAAGCTGCATGAATAGTTCTCTTTTCTACATAGATGTACTTTAAAAATGCGTCTACTTTGTTTCAAGTGGAACTTAAAGGGAAGTAAACCTTTTATTCTCACCACTAATCATCAACAGGTCTTTTTCATATATTTTTAAAAAACTAAATCTTTAGACATTTTCTTTAGGCTATGTTGAACAAGTAAATACAAAATGTCTAGATTTGAACTTCACTGTTGGAATTAGGTTATCTACATTGTGATGAGAAAGTTGTGCACTCAACTTATACAAAACCAAACAAGACTTAAATCAATTTATTTTCATTCATTCCCCCAACTTTCCAATCATTCCTACAGTTCACAATCCAAGAATAAAGAGCAGTACTTGCCCAGTATGCCAGCGATAAAACTTGTTTGTAAGTTTTCTCCCGGTGACAGAAATATCCTTTGCATTAAGCACGATGCACATATCCCCATCATCACGATTGGGAGCATACGTCGGCTTATCCTTTCCTTGAACCACAGTAGATATTTGAGATGCTAATCTGCCAAGGACCTACGGAAAAATGTACATCACTATAATCATCTGTAAACTTCTTCAAGTGGATAAATTGGAAATATGAATAATTGAACAAAATTTACATTAAGAAGCCAGCCGCTACAGCAGATACAATCTGCCTCATTTCATTATAATTCACTGATCAACTAGGGTACATCTTTTCCCAAAAGGGAGTAGAAAGAACAGCATCATTGAAATTTGAAGAATAAAATTTATTTTATTTTTCATCCAAGCCAACTGGGATGCATAAAGATCTTATAACTTTATAATTTACCAAAATTAGTGGCATAAGGAGAAAATGATGGTATATGCAAACCTGGTCTTTGGCATCAAATACCCTCCATCGCAGACCATCCAGGTTTATGCGTCTCAGCCCAGCAAGTGCTTTCTGCAAGAATATTGAGGCATTAGCTCTGTTATTGATTTGTCATCTTAGTTAAACATTAATCAGCAAGTTACAGACTCAGGGGCATGGAATATAAATTGAAAATTTTGAAATGTTTTATTGAAATTAAGTATCATTTACCATAAAGCATATTGTATGGAGCTTACACACATGTATACAAATCTAAATTCCCTATGGCATTCCCATAATACATAAAGATGACTTTAGGCAGGCCACTCAGTAGGTGATATCAAAAAATATGTTTAAGAACCTCATAATGCATGCCACTATAATCCATTACATAGATTTCACAATTGAGAACTTCAGAACATAAAGAATCATAATTCCCCTTAAAAGGAAGTTTTGGCAACCTGTACGAGGATAATTTATTATCCAAATTACCTTTCCATTAACCACAGAAAACAAGAAGGTGATCGTTGAACTTTATTGTATCAATGTAAAGCCATTTGATATTTAGTTTCTTGTGAAAAATATAAGTTAAATTTTATTTTTAATTGCCCATAGAACTAATATTTTGCGTTCAGGCACTACACTGCCCAAAATATAAGCAAACATACCATGCTGTAAATATTAAGATCATCAATCTAATTGATGTCAACCAGAGAAAAAAGAAGTGTACTTTTCTTGGGTTTTACCTATTAATGGATCTTGCTAGAATGCTAACTAATAAAACCTACACTACACCACTTAATTGTGGCAACCAAAAAAAACCCAATGACAAATCCAAAAAAAAAAACTATCCATGATTTAAAAAATATGCATATAGTCTACTAGACAGTAGAAGTCATATATCTATCTTGATACAATTCAAAAACAGGCAATTCAAAGATTCAAGACCTCTGAAATGCAAGTTAGCAGCACTTTCAACAGTAAAGAAGAAATGGGTAGTGATAATACAGCACAAAAACTCCAAGACTTAACCATAAAAGCCCATAACAGCTAAAACAAGTCATTCAGTACATTTCACAAACACGTGGAGTGCTTCAGTAACACCCTACTCCAAGCTGTGAAAATGGGTTTCGGGTTTCAAAAAAAAATAATTTAACAGAGAATTTTTCACAATGAATGAAATCTATAAACTTTGAAACATAAAAGGGAAAATTGCCTTGACGTTGCCATTGAAAGAGCTAGCTGCTTGGCTTGCCATTTCTCTTGTGTCTTTTATTTTCTTTGAATCTCCTTCTTCACAGGTAAATCATTCAACCCTGAAAATTCAATTCAAGTTTAAGACTAAGTAAATTGAAAAGTTAAAAGCTTGTTAATTCAAAGCAAAATATATAAAATGGAAAGGACAAATTTTCGACCTGTAAAACCCTGAAGAGAGAGAGAGAGAGAGTAGGGTTTGGCAAAGAAAGAGAGAGTGAGTTGAGCTCTGATCCAGTGCAATTCTCTGTCTCTGTTGGGAGGACTTGATGCCGTTTGATCTTCAGATAATCAAGGATGATTAAATCGGACTGACTCTGCACTATTGGGCTCGGAAAATACACTGTATCATGGAGCCCAAGCCCTATTGACTATGAAGCAAATTTTGGCTTTTAAAATTTTTTATTATTTTTTATTTTTTTGTGAAATAGGTAAAAAAATGGGGAAAACCATAAACAATAGCATTAATATTGAGCTATCATTTGAATCTTGCAAATTTTACGTAGTAAGTTATGATTGAAGCATCATTTTCCAATGATTTTGTTATACCCCAAGTATCAAATTATAAAAACTTATTAAAAGAAAAATTTTGTTTAGAAAATAAATTAGATATAAGTATAATTATATTTTGAAAAATGTGAAAATTTTAAAAATTGTATATAAAAAAAAAACCAAAATAGCCAAATCAAACATATATTATTATTAATATATTGTATCCACCACTAGACTAATGCATTTATGACAATATACTTAATCCTTGATGGTAATAAAGACAATTCATAATCCCCTTCCATTATCTATGGTAACTTATAAATTATTAAAGTATCAGAATCTTTCTAAGAATTTATATTTGAGAATGGGTAATTGTCCCAATGTAATGTTATCTTCATATGTGCCAATAATTTCATGTCACGGGTTCAAACTTTTTAAAAAGGAAATGGTAGTCCAAGTTAGATACCACACCAGCATTCCGTTAGACAACATAGAAAATAAACTATTAGATATAGATGAAAGGATATAAAATAGTTAGTTTTGAAAGTTTAGGAACCAAAAGTGAACTTTTAAATTTTAGTGATGAAAACCAAACTTTTCATGCAAATGAAGGCACTATTTTAGCCATATATATATATATATATATATATATATTTTGTAAGTATAATCCCAACGAAATAGAGTACTACCAAGTCTGACCCTCATGGTAACAATGGACAGTCATTCCATATTTAAAAAGAAAAAAGAAAAGAAAAAAAGAGCAATGGACACTTCCAACCTCTCACACAGTCCTTCTAGTTAGGGAGAAGAAAGGAAGGACAAAGGATGAGGAAGCTATTAATTATTTCTTTAGTTTCAAATTTACCAAAGAGGTTTACCCAAAAAAAAGAAGCCCAATTCGAGAATTTTCTATTTTTGTTTGGTCAAATTGAAGATGTCCAAAATTAGATTTGATTCTGGAGTCTAGATCTTTGAAATGAAAATAAAATACGAAATTAATTTTTTGGTCTTCTGTCACAAATGATGCAGTCGTACTCTAGTTTCTGTTGTATTTAGAATGTAAAGTGCAATCTAATCAGTTTTTATTTTTTATTTTTTATATAAATACATAGAATTATAACTTATGGTGTCCCACTATGATATTTCCTCACTTTATTTATAAAATAAATTGTGGCTGAAAACCACATGAGAAAATAGGCAAATCGCCCAGTTATGATAAATAATATACAAAAGATTAAGCCCAGGAAAACATAAATCAATCATCTCTGAATCACTATGTTTCAAAGATTCGACAAAGAAAATATAAATCAACCATCTCTGAATAGCTATGTTTCAGCTTCCTCGTTCTTCTGCTGCAAGCTTTTGTCACCAAGAAACCTGTTAAAATAAAAGGAGGAAAAAAAAAAAGACGTTAAGAGAGAGAGAGAGAGAGAGAGAGCAGAAACAGGGAGAAATGAATTCCTAGGCCAAGTTGCTTGCTTTATATTATAGATAGGATTATAGCAGTTGGTTTGTTGCATGGCTTAACTTATTTGTCCTCGAGTATTATTTGTGTCAATGTTAAGGAGGAAAGGATCATCCAAACAAAGGAAAAAGGTAAATTTGAACAGAACCATTGAGCAATACAGCTCATGTTTCCACGAGAGCCAAGCACAATTCAACACTCATCGGTCATTGTTCTTTTTAACTAATATTAGAATTCAGAACCATGGAATTAGATTGAAAGCACAAATGATAAAACTAAAGTCGGAAACCATTCTAGTCTGAGTTGTGTGCTTAAAATTAGTCAATAATTAGATGCGCTCACCCTCGAAATTTCATCCAACGTGACAGCTGATAGAGCTGCACACTCTCATTGGCGGCATGCAATGCAAGAAGATGGAGATTCCGTGGCTGTACCATCCATGCAAACCTCATGAACAATGCTGAATAAACACACATAACTGCAACACAACCACAGAAGTGATGGTTCTAAGGCCACATTACAAGGCTAAAAAATGTAAAAGTTCAAATTGAATTTTATCCGTTCTTGATTAACCCAAAGCCTTAAAAATTTATAGAAACCTGTTGTCATATTGCCAGAAATCAACTCTGGGGGTTGGTTTGTGTCGACCATTGCCTGTCAGAATCAGCAATAATATTAATCTGAAAGTAGTTAAGTTCATCAAAATCTATGAGTACCTAAAATTGTTTGGATAAAGAAACTACAATAAACATTTGAAGTTAGTATATATGCATTAGTGTGGCATCAGTAGAAGTATTGAAGCATACTGCAATAGGAATGCCCCAGCCCACAACAGGGCCCCAAAAGTGTGATGTTTTAGGGCCAATGGGACTGTTCCAAAAATTCTGGAGGATTTTCATTATAAGCTATGACAACTTGGAGACCTGCACATAACAGCCAGTCAACGCTGAAATTAATAGTCAAAATGATATTAATTGCACTCAAGCATACCATAAATTAACAAGTTCACTTGAAAAAAAAAAAAGATAAAAATTTCTAAGTTAGCATTTCGGCTTCTTGAAATCATACCTTAAAAAAAAAAAAAAAAGAAGTTCATGTCGCAGGAATTACAAACGAAGACGGGGTTAGGGCACATTATAAGACATAATAAAATGAGAGAGTCAATAAATTAATGGTAAGCTTATTTTGAATTGGACCAATCTCAATAATTATAACAAGTCCACATGTGTCTTAATTTACACCCCCACAGCCCATACAACAAAAGTTGAAAGCATATTAATTGTCTATAGATCATTAAAAAGATGGTAAGACTGGTAGTTGGTGCTACAAAGCTCCACTTTTTGTGGAGCCTGATATAAGAGAAGCTTGCTACTTATTCTGAAAAGTTGGATGTTTTCTGGTTTTTTATGATTCACTTGATTAAAATTCTGATGCATATTTTTAAGTGGGTCAAAAAAAAAAAAAATCAAACACAATCATATTATCACAAGAAAAAAAAGGCTGATCTAGGAAAAAAAGAAAAAATGCTTCAATCAGTTTCTATGGTATTGGGATGAAGAACATCCATGAATCTTAATCAATATAAAAAGAGAAATAGTCTTACTAGATGGAAGCTGAAGATGTAAGCTCAAGAATCCAACAAGATATGCAGAAATGAGAGTTACAATGCATCAGATGAACTGTCTCTGTATGCAAGGAAAATTTGAAAGCTTCAAATGAGGATTTCAAGTCAAAGTTCCTCCTATATCCAATAAGCTATAATATCTATTCGTTAAAAGACAATTCACACCCTTGTTTCTTCTTCTTTTTTTGATGGATTAACACCCTTGTTTCACTTTCACACGCTCCCCCCTTCATATGCGTGGAATAATACACTCCATCTATTATAATTCAATGAATAGTAATATATCTTTTTCTTTGTATATTAATTTGTTTCACCCCATATGTGTCGTCACTGATATAGTTGATTCTTTAAAATATACTACGTATTAGCTATTTTTATCAATGAAAATGTTCTTAATTAAGGAATCTGACGTTTTATCTCTATCCTCATATTTTAATGATGTTAACACATCAATGTCTCCCCCCGCCCCCTAATTGCCTAATATCATGCACTTCTTTGTCACAGTGCTCCTATGCAATGAATCTGTCAAGATCATGATACATAACTAAAAGTGGACACGTGTTATAATCTTATTGGGTTCAATGCACAGAAAACTGAATCCAATCTTTGTCCTAATACGAGACCCATAGGTCTCACATACTATTGTGGGTCAAGTTGCAGATCATATTGGGGCTTGGTTCAAGCTTTATATTACTTGTTAGACCATGCTGGAAATATTTTAGTAAATGTACAAACTGTTAGTCAAAAACAAGTTAAGCCAAATAATCAATAACAAGAACCGTTTGTGCCACTAGGAGTAAAATCTGGTACGAACAGTTCACAAACTGAATAACCCCTCAAGATTAGACAATACAATCGACCTTTGTCTTGAACACAGTTCCTCCAACAAATGTTCAAGAATAACCTCTTAATAATGTCTTTCCTTTAATTGATCAAGAAAATTATCTAAGATCAAGAGAGTAATAAATAGGAAAGAGCAACAACACTTGAGGAAGAGATAAAGAATTGTTCTCAAGTAGTCTAATCGAGAAAGCAACAAATGAACAGATTGGGGAAGTGCTCTGATATGTGTTTAATAAGCCATTAATTTAATAAATTAATAGATTAGTTTACAAAGGAAGCTATGCACAACGGTCAAACTAAACGACTACAAATGGCTATAAAGGCCCAAAAGGAGATAAAAATAAAAGTTCCGAAGAAAAAATATTTCGGATCCACACGCGTGATACAAGACGGGGTAGGGCGAGGGGCATATGTATGATATAGATAAGGCTCATGTTCGCTCTAGGCCTCATTTCTTAAGTTATCAAGGGAGGTCTACAATCATTTATAAACACAAGAGCACGCTCCAAACTAATATAGGAGAGTTTGGAACACACCCACACCGACAATCCCCACATGTCACGAACACCAACTAGGAAAGGCAAGCAACTCAAGAAAACATGCATCATTATGGACTCGTTATTACAAGTGTTTTATATTAGAAAGCATGGACATGGCTAAAGCACAATGTGCCAATGTCAAACATAACTACCTATGTGTCTGATAATTTTGTTATTGCTTTTGGACACGATCAAGAATCGTTTAGGACATAGTGTCAACACAATGAGTTGGATTTTTGACTTTGTTGGCCCATCACTACTCTCTCTGTCTCCCTCTCTCTATTGATACCATATTTTGTCCAACCCTAAATTTTGATGGAAATTTGAGCTTTAGTTTAAGGGACTTTATGAATTTAATGGTTAAATCCCTTTTTTTTTTGTTGATTTCAATAAATTTTATGGGGTTAACCGAGTTTTAAATTAAAGATCATGAATTTCCCTTCAAATTAACTGTTCGCATGACAAAATTAGATTAAAGACAAGTGAGATATCATTAAAAGTTTATTTTATTGGGAGACATGCAATATTTTATAAATTTTGATTTAGTTTCCCTTGTTGAACTTTTCTAAGATATTTCCATGATTATTCTTGTGACTGGGTGATCCTGAAACTTTGGCCAAAAATTAATCTTTAAATTACCTTGAGATGTGTGTCTTATAATTGCAATTCATTGGAGAAGTTAATTGATTTTCCATGGATCCAATTACTTTCAAAAGGAAATCTAAATTTATTTAAATTGGTTCCATGAATTTAACTAAAAAATATACGCACCTTGGTTCATTGGAAATTCATTCAATTGTCCTCCTATTTTGATTAAGGGCATGGCCAAAGTTAATTGATCTTGGTCCATTACCATTTTATTGTGCTATGTTTTAAATTAAAGGTTATGTTAACGGATGCTATTAAGGCAATTATTAATAAATTATGTTAGGAAATTTTTAACACAATTTTCATGGAAAATATAAAAATCTGTTAGAAAAATTAATTGTTTTATCATTTTCTCATAAAATGTTTCTAAAAATAATTCATAAATCAATATCCTTAAAGCATTCATTAATATTTCCCTTAAATTAATTACCTTAAGAAATGCGCACTTAAATGTGGTATGGTCCATACCGCTACCATGTAAGAGACTGAGAGCTCACAATTGATACAAGTGTTTTAACTCTAGAGTCTTCTCATAACAAACCATGTAGATTTTTATCTCATACTGCTATAAAATGAGGACATTTGCCCAAATCCTAGGCATGAAGGGAATGAAAGAAAATCAATTCCCTCTCCCCCTAAGTCATAACTTGTCCTTAGGGGTAAGAAGGTCGGGAACTTTCCCAAACACCTCATTCACCCTTCCATAAATGGAAAATTCCACTCACATCACCACCAAATTTCACTTGCTATGCAATTCCGTATAAGACCCTCTCTCTAGGTCAGCATACCAATCGGGTAGGACAAACCAACAAAGCTCGATATTACCTTCAAAATTCAGAATGGTGTCTATTGCACATACTTTAGTATACACATAGTACACACAAGTCATATATGTGACTTGTATGTACTATGTATACAGCAGAATAGGGGTGACAATTTGTGTTCGCATGTCGGATTCGTGTCGTGTCAACTCATGAGTATTCGACAATATAAGTCAACAATAACTCGATATGTTTATTAAACGGGTCAAGATTCCCTAACCCTAACATGACCCATTTATTAAACGGGTTAACGGGTTAGTCGTGTCGACTTGTTTATCAGATTTTATCAAAATGAAAAAAAAAAAAATTATGAAAAAACAAACAAATAAATTTTTTTAATATAAAATTTAGAACTAATGAGTAATTGCATTACAAATAATCATTTAAAACTAAAGCATATCATAATATCATAAATAATCAATCACAATATGTCAAAGAAAATAAATCACAATAACTAATAAGTTTATATACCTAGAGTTTGAAGGGTATATTGGTAAAATATCATTTAATTAAACGGGTTATATGGGTTAAACAGGTTTTATATGTTCAACACTAATTCAACCCGTTTATTAAACGGGTCAGCCGTGTCAATACGAATATGACACGAACCCGTTAAACCTCAACTCATAACTTGCTAATTTTATATCGTGTCGTGTCGGGTTTGCAGGTCGTGTCTAATTTTGTCACTCCTACAACAGAATGTGCACTAATAATCATCCCAAAATTTCAATCGCCCTCCAAAGTATTCTAGAATTTTTTTTTCTCTCTCCAACCTGCTCCCATTTTCCTTAATATTGAATTCCAATTTCCAAGACTTTATTGTTCTTGTCTCCCATCTATCATCTAACCACTCATGTCTTTAATTTGTCACCCTTATCTGATCATCCCTCTAGAAGTCCAAGTCAATTTTAACATCTTATCTCCATCAATCCCTCACATCTCCCACTATCTTCTCTGTTTTATTTCCTTTTCCTCGATCTAAAATTTTCACTTCCGTTATCTGTTTGTCTTTTTCCCACTCTACCCATCCTTTTTTGAAATGTAATGTAACAAATTAAGAAGTATATATGTCAACGTCAAATTAGAAAAGAAAACAATGGACATTGACATTAATTCGTTGAGCATCTCTTTTTAGCGTCCATATAAACCCAAGAACACGTATGTTAAAAGAAATTTATTACGACCCATATGCTGAAGCAAAACAAAAATTCCCACATTTATTGTCACCTCAACCTATAAAGAAAAAAGTTTACCACCTACTGATTAAAGAAAATTTCCCTCAAATCATTGTGTGACAATTAAAGAGACCATGAACTAGTATTTTAATCATACGTGGCACTGTGGCGAGAGATTAGAGAGGGACATTGGTTTTTGCGGAAAATTATTAGGTACTCCCGGAGTACCATAAATGCGTACTCCCTCCTCTCACATTAATGGTGGGTCCTACCATGAATTTAATTAGTGGGACCCACCATTAATGTGAGAGGAGGGAGTACGCATTTATGGTACTCCGGGAGTACACAATAATTTCCCGGTTTTTGCTATGTCCAAAAAGGAAAATTATTGAATATTCCGGGAGTATTATAAATGCATATTTTCCCATTTCACATGAATCACGAGTCCCACTATAAATTTAATTAGTGATACCCATAATTATGTGAGAGAAGTGAGTACGTATTTATGATATTCCTGAAGTACCCAATAATTTTTCGTCCAAAAGGGTGGAAACCATTATCCCACTTCAAGTTGAAGTTGAAGCCATCAATTGGGCAACTCAACAAGCCTTGAATCTGGATGCCTACTCTGTAACTGTGGAAAGTGATGCCACAGTTTATGTGGAGGCTATTCAGAAGCAAAAAAGAGCGGATCCGTGGAGAATTTTCATTCTAATTGCTAATACAATTAGGCTGGCGCATTTCTCATAAAATATTCAGTTTAATTGGGTTCCAAGAGAAGCAAATGATGTGGCCCACTGCTTAGCAACCTGGTCTTTATGGAACAAGTTGGCTAGTTCTTTTGTTTTGGGCTCTGCCCCTCAAGTGTTCTTTGATGTAGTTATAGATGAGCAAGTTTAATTGGATTTTCAGTGTAGTTTGTACCGTTTCTGTTTAAATAAAATCTTCTTGATTTTCATATGAAAAATAAAAACTCATTATATGACAATTAAAAAGACTATGAACTAGTACTTATAATTATATAATGTTTTAAATGAGTCATGCAATTTGTTTAAGATAAGTATACATAGTTTACTAGCCCCTTAGCACGCGTGTTGCGCGTGTTCAAAGGTTTTTTTTTTTTTTTTTTGTGTAAAAGTTAATAATTTGTATCATTATAATTTGTAAATACATATATTTTTTTTAATTTTCAAACAACTAAAAAGAATAAACTTTAGAGAGAAGCAAAAATTGTAATTTATTTTTTTAAAATGTGTTTGAAAGTGGTGTAGGGTGCAGCGATATAGAGAAAATTTTGGGTATGAAAAATAAGATGAAAGTGAGGAAAAAGAAGGCTAAATTTTAGGAGTTCTCTTAGTTTTTTTTTAAAAATAAATTGTGGCTGTTTTACTTTTATTTAGATGAAAAATGAATAAAAAAAGAGAAATTTTAGGGAATAAAAAGATGAACTTGAAGAAAAAAAATCCTAAATTTTAGGAATTATTTTTTTGAATTCAAAATAAAATTTGTTATTTGACATTTATAACCCTATTTTAAAGAGAAATTACCCTTTATTAATGATGATATTTTTGGCCTATATAAAAGTTCAGTTCAAAAACGAAAATCCTGTTATAGATAGTATATAGCATTAAATTGGAAGACACTTTTTCAAACTAATTTAGATGAAAACTTGGACTATATAAATACCCCTAAGCCGAAGGAAAAGTTCCCAACCCATCTATCGATCCTCTCTCTCTCTCTCTCTATAGATATGGCTGGCAACGTTGAATTGCCAATGAGGCCATCAATGGCAGATTTGGGTTTTTTTACAGAAGTCAGAAATCCAATTTTTGGCAGCAAATTCGAAAGTTCAACATGAGCTAAATGAAAGCAAGAGTTCAAGTGGTATTTATATGGTCAAGTTGAACTTGCAGGTGGGACGGTAGGGGTGGAGTAAACCAAGAAGGAATCGACTTCTACAACAGTTTCATTAATGAGCTAATAAAAAAGGGTAAGGACCGATTTTCTTTTCAATCCTATCGTGCTTCATATGAGTAATGGCAAGTTTTTTCTTCCTAAATTTTCATACTAAGCTTGTTTTAGTAGAAAATGTTTTCTAAAACACGAATTTCATATTTTCTAATGTTTGGGGTGACGGAAAACACAAATTAATAGAAAAGAAGCCTAATAGATCACAAAATGATTGTCGCTTTTTAAGAGTACGTAGAAAACGTTTTCTGAAACGTTACATGTGTATAGTCAACAGCAACAAAGAGGAAACACAACAGTAGCTGCAATGGGTGACTCGCTGACATGAGTTTGGTATTTGACTATCGCCCTCAAGACTGATTCTCTCTTAACATATCAAATTTGTTTAGAGGATTGATTACATTGATCTTATTTGGTTAATATCCCCAAGGGGAAATACTATCAGTGGAGAGGGGAAACTCGCTAGGCTTCAGGTGTGTCTATTCAATGTCTTGTGTCAGTGTGCTTCTAGAGCCTGCAAATCAAGAACTGACTTTAGAAGTAATTATATTGAAAAGATGGAAAACAAAAGAGAGAAAAAAGACCATTGATTGAGTTGTAACCCTAACCAAAAAATGATTCAGAGAGAGAGAGATTGAGCTGTGATTTTCAGGAGCATGCAAACTTGGCTGTGACATGGTTTTTCATGCAGGGATAACCCCATTTGCGACATTGTTCCACTTTGACTTACTGCAAGCACTGCAAGATAAATACGAGGACTTCTTGAGCTACCAGATTCTGTAGGTTCATTTTCTTCTGGTTGATCAGAGTTACTATATTAGGGCCTATTGTTATTATTATTTAAACAATAGTTCTCAATGTTTAAACAACATTACACGTATTTTCACACATTTTTTAAAATATAAACAACGGGCCCTAATCACCTAAACTATCAAATTGTTTCTCTTAAAAAAAAAAAACTATTAAATTGTTGTGAGATATTAATTAATGTACTTTGTTGCTGCCTTACTATTAATAGTCCTTGGGACAGTACGGTTATAAAGTAGGAATGTCTAACCCGAATGCAACTGTGACAGATCCTTTCCTTGCTAGTCATCACATTATATGTTTATAATAGCCCATGCTGCAGCTGCTAAACTCTACAAAGAAAAATACCAGGAGATAGTTCATTGATCAAATTTTTCGTTTTGCTGCATTTCCAATAGGCCAATAATAATTAAGTTAACATTCGCATAAGATATTATACATGCCAATTTTGTGTTAGAATAACTAATTTTGTTTTTGTTGTTTCTATACAAAATTAGTTGTATAATTTGTTTTTCAATCCATAGCCATTCCAAGGAGGAGAAATCGGTATTTCGCTAGTGACACAATGGTTTGAGCCAACCGGGCATACATGCCATGATAAAGA
Organism: Quercus parvula; assembly: GCA_030820535.1. Classification (NCBI taxonomy): domain Eukaryota; kingdom Viridiplantae; phylum Streptophyta; class Magnoliopsida; order Fagales; family Fagaceae; genus Quercus; species Quercus parvula. The sequence continues at coordinate 29,073,351 of JAUAME010000001.1, forward strand.
TGCATAAAACAGAGCATTTGACTTGACTTCTTGGTTGGATGGTTGTCACTCTTAATGAAATACATACAAATGATCTTTGTAATTATTTATTTATTTATTTTTTATTTTTTTTATATATATAAAATGTCTTTCTCATCTTTTTTAAGTCGTTAAACACCCTCCTAAAATTAGGTTTATGGAGCCATTAATGTTTGGAGATTAGCCATTCATTATGAAGGCTTTGGTAAGAGATGAACTTCTTCAATTTACGGAAGAAATTAGCTGAAGGGGCATTCAACGTTAACTTGACAATTAAACTTTTGTACACAACTTCTAGAGTATTTCTATTATTTATAATTAGTATGTAATGCCCACAATTATATTTGAATTTGTAAGGTTGAATTTATTCAACCATGTGTTGGCATTATTATGTACCAAATTTGCTTGTGATTTAGCAATTAGATACCCTATATTTAGGTGGGAATTATGTAAGGGTTGTGTGTGAGAGAGTGGGAAGAAATTCAAGTGTGTGAGCATTCAAGAGGTTTCTCATGACTGGATCTCATGAGTGACTCGCGACTGGCAACTTGCCAAAATGCCACACGTGTGAAGCATGTAGGAAGTTGAAGGGTCATGATAGTTGGAGCACTATAGGACAAAAAGTACAGTCTGGCTTGACAATTATCTCACGACTTTGAGTCGCCAGAATGCCCTGTTTTGCAGAAAAAGTGTCTTTCACATTCCTCACGTACCATACTATAAACACCCTTATACTCACGAAATGTAGAGAGCTTCCAATGAGAATTTTGAGAGAGAAACCCTAGAGAAAATCAAGATTAACTCATCTACAATTTTAGACATTTGATTCTCCAAATTCCTCTACTCTCGCTCTCTCTATTGACATATCCTTGAGAGGTTCATTTGCCAAATCCTTATCTCACCATACCCATATAAGTAAGGAGGTATTTTGGTGCTTGGGAAGCAGTTCAGAGATGACCAATTCACTTGGTTAATGCAATGGGCTTATTGCGGGATCCGGAAAGTTAGAGAAGACATAGTTAGGCTTAACTAATTGGTAGCAGGAGTTTGGAGGGCTCAAGTATATTGGGTAGACTAGGCTTGGAGGGGTTTTTGTTATTTGTGTACTCCAACTTTATTCTCTATTGGATTATTTTACTGCTTAGAGGGTGGCGAAAAGGTTTTTCGCCGAGTTTTTCGGTTTCCTTTTCAATAACATGTGCCGGTGTTATCTTTGTGTTTGCATCTCTCTAACCCTTACTCTTGCCTTTTAATTGCTGCTGTGTTGTGATTAATTATGGTGTATAGTTGTTTATTCGTTTGGGTTTTTGCTTGTACCTATTATTCTGCACATCTATTGTTTGGGTGTAAGCTTGTATTGGTTAAATTTGAAATTGAGGGTCTAAACATTCATTAGTATTTTTCACACTAATTGAACTTTCAGAATTAGATCTTATTTAATGGCCAGGATTATCTAATCCATCTTTACTGTTTGTTGTATTTGTCACAGTATAGAAATGAGCACTCATTGGGGATCTGGGAAGATCATTTTCTTTTAAATTGACATGTTAAAATAGATTTAAATCAAGGTCTTACCTAAAAACATATTATTTCATTGTTAATCCAGACACTAGGTTGCAGTCAAATTTATGTCTATCCACAAGGATTAAGGGATGCATTGATTTATATGAAGCAAGAGTACCATAATATCAAATTCTATGTTGCGTACCGAGAATAGTTGGTGGGTTGGTTAAAGTTCAAAGTATATTTTTTTTCTTCTCTTCTTTGGAAATGACCAAGTTATGCTTTCCAACTTGCAACAGGATATCCAGATAATCGAGATGACACTATTCCCATAGACATTGCATTAGATGATAAACAAGGTCAAGAAAATTTTCTAACTCTTTTGAGTACAAAAAGGGAGTAAACTTGAAGGGGTACTTCATTCGGGCAGAGCTTTGATGGTTGGCATGGGACGGGGTAAGGATGGAACCAGGACTTGGAGTTAGAAGGGCATAAGTATAAACCCAAAAAATATATATATATATATATATATGAAACTTCAAATAAGCATTCATTTAGTATTAACAAACCATTAACAAAGACAAATACATAAATCATTATTATTTTTTAAATACATTACAATGCAATTATTTAAGAAAAGGAAGCTCATCATTTTTTAAATCTTTGAAATCATTCGAATCTTTTCTTTTTGAAAAAATCAAATATTTGTTGTTGACTTTTTCATAATCTAAAAATAAATATAATTTGAATTTATCATCTCATTAAATATTCAATAATCTACAAATCATTACACACCAGCATTATGCACACAAGCACTCGACAATTAACCAATAAATTTCAAAGTTGCAAATAATCTCTCTCTCTTTAAATTTATTAAAGAGAGAGAGAGAGAGAGAGAGAGAGAGAGAGATTGAGCATTCTGCTCTCTCTCTCTACTATTTTCGGTGAGTGTAATTTGCGGAGAGAATTCTCTCATCTCTGCCTCTCTTTCTATTTTCTTCATAACTTAAATTATCAAATCAAGCTAATCAACCAACAAAGTTTAGCAATTTTTGGCAATAGAGATTTATGAGAGAGATAAGATATTCCAATAAAAAAAAAGGAAATAATACCAAATTTGAGGATAGTGGACTGGTGGTGGCGCGATGCTGGTCTATTTACTGCTATGACTGTGTTGTGCTGCGCTGCAGTTGCCCACTTGCCCAGGCCCAACGCCTCCCTTTTCCTGCCCCTAGTCCAAGGTCTCACTTAGTTTAAATTTTCTTTATTTATTTATTTATTTTAGTGTCTTGCGTGTTGGGTGCCTTTTTCGTTTTAGACCATTTTTCTCTCTTTCTGTGTGTGTCTGTCATTGGTTTGTTTTGGGGTGTTGTTTTGGCTTAAGTTTGTTATTAATAAATTTTGTTGTTATGCTAATTTTTTTGAGCTTGTTAAATTTATTTTAAATTTTAGATCAATAAAATTTTTCTTATAGCCTTTAAAAAGGATCAATAATATTGTTGAGAAGGGCAAACTGCAATTTTATTGAAACAAATTACTAAAATTAATACATATATAGTAATAATTATTTTCAGGAGAGAATATGAGAGATAATAACAAATTTATAGTAAATAAGATGAGAAGAAAAAGAGTAAAAATAAAATATATAGTAATATATACCAAATTATCTAAGTCATGCTATGTATAGACTAACATTATATTTGTATATACTATCTTTATAATGCCATAAGATAACATCTATGAAATCAAATAAAGAAAAAATATATAATAATTTAAAAACACAAAACTAAATCACATCAACCCAAACTAGAGTTCTAAAAAAATACAAAAATTAATCAACCAAAAGTAGAGATGCAAGATAAAAAAAATCCATCAAAAAATAGTAAAAAAAAAAATTGAGAGAGAGAGAGAGAGAGATAAATAATATTTTTATGTGGGAAAGCCATACATAGAATGGGAGAGAGAATTGCAAATTTATAATAAAATGATGTGAATAAGAAGAGCCAAAAATAAAGGAGGATAAAAGGTAAGTTGTGAATTAATAAAAAGAAAAAGAGTTAAAAATAAGATAGGGAGAGTTTAAAAATGTGTGGATGATGTGGTTTAACAGCAGCGTAACAATAATAAATGATATGTTTCAGCTCATATATATATATATAGAGAGAGAGAGAGAGAGAGAGAGAGAGAGAGAGAGAGAGAGAGAGAGAGAGAGAGAGAGAGAGAGATAGATAGATGAGACAAAGCTAATGATGTTAAACAAATTTTCCGAACTCTTTCATGATCACCTTAAATCTACAGATAGCCTTCAACTCTAGATCCCTAACCATCCTTCGAAGTTTCATATCTCTCTCTCTCTCTCTTTCAATATGGCACTTAACCTTGCATTGCTTGATCTCTCTCTTTATCTATTTCTTTATATGGCACTTAACCTTGCATTGTTAATGAGGCCATCTTTGGCTGATTTGGTTTCTTTAAAGAAATCAGAAACTACCATTAAAAGTTGGAAAGGACATGTTGTTCCACCAACTACAACTCTTGATGAAGTTCTCACTGGAGTCCAAGTAGTCCAACCTATAGTAATTTCTAATCCTAAGAAAGTAAAAAGAAAGGACTTCCCTGCTGATTTCAAGTTTGGTTGCTCCACTTCTGCCCTTCAGGTCTCTCTCTCTCTCTCTCTCTCTCTCTCTCTTTCTCTCTCTCTTATAAATACACATACATTCGTGTATATATATACATGTTAGATTCTAAAGATTTAGGATTAAATGTTTAGAATTTCAACTTGTAAGTGTTGGCAAACTGAGAAAAAAACACGTCTAGGATAGGTGTTAGACATTGCTCAAAGCTGTACAGGTCAAAACTCAAGAATGTACAAGCTGCAGGAAAAAGAATTAATTTTCTATGAAGCTCGATTGATTGAAGGATGAGGCTCAATTGATCGAGAATCACAGAAAAATAATTTCTATAGAATTTTTAAACAGGCCCAAGCTCGCGAAAACTTTTAGTCCAACAATCCTACATATAAAAGGAAAACCCTAGCCATGTTTTGAAGACTCTTGGAAGACTTGTGAGTTACTCCTGTGAGATTTGAGAGTTTTTGTACCTTTTAACTCTACAAGTGTCTACCGAAACAAGATTTACAATCAAGTGTTGATGGAATCTCGCTGATGCATAGATCATCAAGCCATGATCTGAAACCTTTGAGTGGGATCTCAAAGTCACAAGCGTGGGTCCTTGTGTGCTGCAAATCCAAGAGAGAAGGAGTCCGTGGATTCCTAGCTTGTACATGGTCATGTCAGTAAGTTACTACTAGATATAGCAATAGATTTAAGGTTAAATCTTTTGTGAAAACTTTAATTCTCTATTAGTGGATTTCTTTTACCTTGAGAATAGTTAGGTCAAATCCTCCCTAGGTTTTTACCTTGAAACTGTTGGTTTCATTGGTTTTCCTAGGTCATCATATCGTGGTGTTATTTATTTTCCACTGCTTTGCATGATATGATTGATTATCGTTTAACTTAGATTTGGATAATTAGCCTAAATATCACTTGGCTAATATATTAGGTTAAACAATCTGTTTTAAGGGGTCTAAACAAACAAACAAGTGGTATTAGAGCAGGTTAGCTCTTGTTCGGGTGTGTCTCTTTGTTGAGAATGGCTGGGAGAGACCTACCAATCCTGTTAATGAATGGAACACTACTCAAAAGGAAGCAGCAAGCTTTAATAGCAAGGTTATGAATGCTATATTCAATGTTGTTTCTATGGAAGAGTTTAAAAGAATCTCTAATGTAGAGGTTGCTCATACTGCTTGGAATATTTTGCAAATTGTGCATGAAGGCACTAAGACAGTAAAAATTAATAAATTGCAGTAATTGACCTCTAGGTTTGAAAGCATTAGGATGTTTGATGATGAAACTTTTGATGAGTTCTATGCCAAACTAAATGACATAGTGAACTTTGCTTTTAATTTGGGTGAAGTATATAATCAATCTAAAGTAGTTAGGAAGATTCTTAGATCCTTAACATAGGATTTTAGACCCAAAATCACTGCTATAACAGAAAGCGAAGATGTGGACACCATCCCTGTTGATGAACTTGCAGGATCTCTACAATCCTATGAGTCTGACCTACCTAAAACCAACAAATCCAAATCTATGGCTCTTAAATCTGTTGATGATGTAGATGATGGTGGATTTGATGATGAAATCTCTTCTACAAAGATAGCTTATATTGCCAAGAACTTTAGAAACTTTTTGAGGAACAATAACAGAAGGGCAAGAAATCGAAACAATGCTGACACTAAGAATGTGAAGAAGAATGAAACAACCAAAAATAACAATTTTGAAAAATCAAAAGATAAGATTGTTCAATCCTCTAACAATTCTTTAGGTCAACAATGTTTTGGTTGTCAAGGTTATGGCCACCTTAGGTCAGAATGCCCTACTTACTTGAGATCTAAGGAAAAAGCTATGGCTATTACCCTTATTGATGATGAAGTCTCTAATCACGAGTCTGAAAGTGATCAAGAAGGAAATTTCATGGCTTTCACTGCTACTGTTGAAGTAAGTGAGCCTAAAATTGTTGAGGAGAGCCCTTTTGATGGGGAACTCTCTAGGAATGCTGACTTGCAAAAGGCTTATAATAAACTTTCTAAGATTGCAGCAAAGGATGCCATGAATGTTGACAAAGGTTTAAAGAAGATAAACACTCTTAAACGAGAAAAGAAAAATCTGTTGGTCAAACTGTTTGATGCTAATGAACACATAAACTCTGTTAAGATTGAGAACTTGTCTTTGATTGAGAAAGTTAAAAGTTTAGAATCTAAATTATTTGTTGCTAGATAACAACTTGATAGGACTTCTACTTCTAAATTGGTTGATATGTTAAATGTTTTAAATTTTTTTTTTTCATAGGGTTTGTAGAGAGTGTTTCTACTTCTGTTGTACATCCTCCTAAGTTTGTACCTGCTACATCTATTTCTTTACCTGAAGTTAAGGTACCTAAGAAAGAAGTTCTAGCTACTAGGAGAACTAGGGTAGATCTAAATGAGTCAGAACCCAAGAATCCCAATCATCCTGGAAGCAAGAAACAACACAAACCTCAATGGTTTTGTCATTTTTGTGGTGGAGCTGGGCATACTCACCCAAATTGTTTTAAGTTGCAAGCTTCAAAGCAAGCAACCAAACAAAAAGTGTATGTGCCAAAAGCACAAGATCCTATGGTTCTTATTCATGAATTGGTAAATGTTCTTAACCTTTATGCCAATACAGGAGATGAATTTAGACCTAATTCATCTAGAAACTCCAATTCCAAGTTTGCATCTAAAAGAGTGTGGATGCAAAAGATTCAGTCTCAGTGAGTCAGTCTAACATGGTCCTTGTGTAAATTCTTTCGATCTCTTGTGACCACTTTTTTTTTCAATTAGGATTTGCATTTGGATTACATTCATGCATTTCATTCTAGGTCTATTTATGATGTTTTTAAGTTTTCCAAAAAAAGAAAAAAAGAAAAAAAGAAAAAAAAAATTGTTTGTATTACACATCTTCAAGTGTGTAAGTGAGGTTGGCCTATGAAATTTTCATTTTATGATTGTGTACCTTGTTTGGTTTAGATGAGCTATTTTTTCTGCACTTTGCTAGTTTATGCTACGTAGTGCTTATATTGTGTGAGTTGTGTATGGTTTTAAACACATGCTTTTGATTTTGAAGTCACATTTTTTTTGATGGTAAGGACTAAAAAATCCTAGGAGAAAGGCATAAATAACCATCTCATCACTGTTACTCGTCAATCATGAATACCTGTGTGCAAATTATAAAAGCCGTGCTCGGTAAGGTGTAGCACTTGCACAACAAGATTAAACGAGGTGTTAATTGTGAAAGAATGTGAAAATCAAAAGAGAATTCAAAAGAAAACTAAAAAAAAAAGCAAATAAAAAAAAAAAGGCATCAAAAGAAAAAGAATAAAAGAAAAATGCTTTTACATGATTGCAAGCATGTTTTCCTAGGAGGTGTGGGAGTCATATGATGTAACTTTTTAGATGATAGTCACTTTCAAACTTATGTTATTGATAATGTAGAATTGTATTTAATTTTCATCTACATGTCACATTTTTAGGTATTTCATACACTTACTAGTTGCACACACCACAAGCAAGTATTTGTTAAACTCTGTACACATGATTGTGTGTTGCTTTTTGTGGCCATCCAAAATTGTGCTTCTTGAAATGTTTAATACTTTTTGGGGTTTTGAATTAAAAATTGTATGAGGAAAAATTTTTAAGCTTGATAAATTTTTTTAATATGATTGAATGGAAAGAGTTTTTGAAAACATTTGGAATCATTAACATGCATCTCATATCATAAAAACTATTTTAAAAATATTTCTACAGAAAATTCCCAGGTTTTCAAAATTTTTTGATTTTTCAAGATTGGATTGATCGAAACTGTTTTTCGACTGAAGAAAAAAAAAAAAAAAACCAGTTTTAAGGCTAAAACTCTCAGGTTGACTCGATTCCTCCTTCGATTCCTTCCGTTCAGTCGAACCTGTTTTTAAAATATTTTCAATTCCTAGCTCATTTCCTTTTGACAGATCAAAAATCATTTTTTAAAAAGAAATAAGAGGAATTTGAACCTTGTTCTTCATTTTTTTTTATCATCTTCTTCGATCCCTCTTTCAATTCCTCTCAGTCTTTTTTTTTGGTCTTTTTTTGAGTCAAAGCTTTAAAGGTTTTTCTCGTAAACATCTGGAAAGACTCTTTTGACCCTCCTTTTTGCTTATATTACATGCATTCATGAATTTTTCATCAATTTTTCAAAAATTTCGAACTAAAGAGATTTTAGGGTTTTTGATTGTTTTGATCCAATTTGTTGGTGGGTTTTTGTTCATGCATCATATAAACATGATTCACATACTTTAATTTCAAAAATTTCATGATTTCTTCAAAATTTCAAAATTAGGGTTTATGTGTTCTTGAGGAATTTAGGGATTTTGTTCAATTGGGTAAAATTGATTGAAATTGGCTTATGATATTGTTTAATTGAGTGATTATAACATGTTTTTTATTTTTATTTATTTTATTTATTTATACTTTTTGTGTTTTTAAATTGATCAATATAAGGATTTTTGGAAAATTAGGGTTTTCAAAATTGGGGATTTTGCTAAATTTATAATTTTCTTGGTCAATTTTCAAAATTGAGATAAAATTGAACTGTTTTACAGCATTAGATCATGCATCATATGTGTATATACATCATGCATCATATAGTTTTTTAAAATTTCATGTTATCTTGTGCTCTAACTCTATTTGATGCTGTCTGCCCTTGGTTTTAGTTTTGTTTTGGTTTTTCCTTTTTCTTTACCCTTAGTCATGTCTCTTAAGGTTGGTAAAAAGCATAAGACCAAAGCCAATAGAACTACATCATCCTCTTTTACTCAGGTTGATAGGGTTAGGTTTCCTATAGCTAGGTCTGAGGAAATTTTTGAGACCTTAACCAAGTTTAGGTCTATTTGGGGGGAAAGATAGATCATCCTAGATGAGTTAGATCCTTCCATTCGTAGGAGTCTAGTGTCTAGGAACTAGGTACCCTTGTGTGATATTTTTGATCCTTCTCCTGTTACCTTGATTAGAGAGTTCTACTCAAACCATCTATGTTTATTCTAAGGATACATGTGGTCATTATTTGACTACTTGGATTAGAGGTAAAGAGTTTAGGATAACTAAACGTGTAGTTTTTGAAACTCTAGGTGTACCTTTGGTTCGTAGACCCACATATCCATACACTGAGTCTCCTTATATAGATGATGTCATGTCTTTATTCTGTGGAAGATCAGTAACTTGGGGATCTGAACCAAGGATAAACTCATGTGAGTTTACTGAGCTTAACTATCTTTACTTAAGGATAGCCTGTCATAACATCTTCTTTATCTCTCATGTTCACACCATTCCTTTAGACAGGTGTGCTTTCCTTTATGCCTTCATCACAGACGGGTCCATGTGTTTTCCTTCCCTATTCATTCAAACCATTGTTGAAATTTATAGGAGTAAATCCAAAGCACACAAGCTGTTCTTTTCTGTGTTTATATATAAGGTGTTGAACTTTCTAGAGTTAGAAGACTTTCCTGCTCTAGAATTAGTTCATATCATTGCCCCTATATGAACCACTTTTCTCAAATAGCAACAGTCTCAGATGAAGAGTGTTGAACCAAGCATTGGGACTTCAAAGAGACCAAGAGGTGAAGCTTTTACTGCAGCTCCTGCCTCTAGTGATCAGCTTGCTGCTGAGGAGGTTCATGTGGATCCTACTGCAGTTGTGGATCCTGCTGGTGATGATGATACTGCTGATCCTACTGTTACCCCTCCTTTCTCAATCCGTGCCATGATGGAGTCCTTTATGACTAGTCAGGTGGCTCATGGACAGCTTATTGATGAGCTACTCGCTGAGGTTGTTGCCTTGAGAGCAGATTTTGCCGAGTATAGAAGTGCTTTTTCACCTCCTCCACCCTTTGACCCTTGATGGTTGCCTTTGGCAATACGTAACAAAAATGGGGAGTAGGTTTAGGTTAAGGCTTTTGTATTTAGGGGTAGGGTAGAGAGATTTTGTATTTATGGGGAGTTATTTAGTGTTTTGCCGATGAGAGATTTTGATTTTTTTTTTCCTTCTCGTTGTTTTGATGTATATTTGTTTAAATTTATTATTCTTGTTTCACAAACATTGCTAGTTCATTGACTATGATAGTTTATTTGATGTTTATTCATTTCATATTTTGTCCATCTCTTATGTTTTGTGAATTTAAGTTCAGTTTTTATTTATTGGATTTATACTGTAATTTCCACACATGCATTAATGGTTTGTTTTGAGTGTTTTAGGAATTTACAGGTTAATTCTTTCTCATTTGCTGTCTATTCTAGCAACTAATAGTTAGTGGATTGTGATGGAATTGTATTTGGACAATAATGTGTAAGTTGGGCTAATTCTTGAGTTGAGCAATTCTTTTTTTAAGTGTGTTTTGTCATGGATTGCCAAAAGGGGAGATTATTAGGTTCTAAAGATTTAGGATTAAATATTTAGAATTTCAACTTGTAAGTGTTGGCAAACCGAGAACAAAAACATGTCTAGGATAGGTGTTAGACATTGGTCAAAGCTGTATAGGTCAAAACTCAAAAATGTACAAGTTGCAGGAAAAATAATTAATTTTCTGTGAAGCTTGACTGATCGAAGGATGAGGCTCGATCAGTCGAGAATTGCAGAAAAATAATTTATGTAGAATTTTTAAACAGGCCCAAGCTCGCGAAAATGTTTAGGGTTTCAGTCCAACACTCCTACATATAAAAGGAAAACCCTAGCAACGTTTTGAAGACTCTTGGAAGACTTGTGAGTTACTCTTCTGAGATATGAGAGGTTTTGTACCTTTTAACTCTACAAGCGTTTACCGGAACAAGATCTACAATCAAGTGCTGTGGAATCTAGTTGCTACATAGATCAACAAGTCGTGATCTAAAACCTTTGAGTGGGATCTCAAAGTCACAAGCGTGGGTGCTTGTGTGCTGCAAATCCAAGAGAAAAGGAGTCCATGGATTCAGAACTTGCATGTGGTCGTGTCAGTAAGTTACTACTGGAGGTAGCAATAGATTTAGGGTTAAATATTTTGTAAAAACTTCAATTCTCTATTAATGGATTTGTTTTACCTTGAGGATAGTAAGGTCAAATCCTCCCCAGGTTTTTACCTTGAAACTGTTGGTTTCATTTGTTTTCCTGGGTTATCATATCGTGGTGGTATTTATTTTCCGCTACTTTGCATGATATGATTGATTATCATTTAACCTAGATCTGGATAATTAACCTAAGTAATTACTTGACTAATATAGTAGGTTAAACAATCTGCTTTAAGAGGTTTAAACAAACAAACAAACAAACAAACAATATATATATATATATGTAAGATTCATGGGTTTTGGTATTGTCAAACTATGCCAAATTTTGTTCTTTTATTGAGTTTTGATGTGCCTTAAATTTGTAATCGAAAATCAAGTTCGAGACACAAAGTCTGCTTAAGAAAAGCTCATAAAATGTCTATTTTCAGCATCTACCTCAATAGCTAACAACCTCTCTATAACTATCTCAATACCTTCTGATACCTCTCGATCTATCGAGCTCTTCTAGGCCCCCCTTTTGCCTCCTCGATAGCTAGCTTGATACTTCTCGATAGGTATCTTGAAACCTCCTCGATACCTCTCGATCTACTGAGATTCACATTTTAGCAAAAATTAGCGACACGAAAAAGCTCATAACTTGTCTATTTGAAGCTCGATTTGAGATCTATTTGAACCGATTTTTAAAGAATGTTATAAGCCATCTATTAGAAGGATTTTTATAGAGAGAGAAACACAACATTTTTACGACTAGGTTTTTTGTAACCAAGTTCTCTCAATTTCACCATACCAAAGATACAAAGTAAATCTGAAGTTTGTTAGGTGAATAAGCTGAAGCTATAGCAACCACCATATACTTATTGCTATGAAGAAGACCCTTAAGAAGTTCTTGGAGTCATCAGTCAAAGGTTTTGATTGTGTTTGTGGGTGTGTTATCCGTGGAGGGTTCATATATTGAGAGTTCAGGGGTTTTAATGCAGTAGAAGGTTTCTATTGTAAGTTTATCTATTGGGATTGTAAAGTTTAGGAATAAGGGTTTTGTACTAGATCTTAAACTTATCTTTACTATAGTGGATTGCTTTTTGGGAAGGTTCCCCCAAGTTTTTTTTTGTTGTTGTTGTAAAACTAGTTTGTTTTATTGGTTTTTCTTGGTCAATACCCTTTGATTGATTTGAAATCCTTGGAATTTTTTATGATGTTTCTTTTCATAACTTTTTCTCTATTTTTGAGGTTGATATGATTTTATAAGACACTTGAGCACATGAAAACCCCTTGTATGCGTGAATTTTTATTTCATACGAAATAGTCTTAAGTGATCATGCTTAGAAGTGTTTGTATACCTTTGTTCATAGGTCACGTAGTGTCAAGATTTGCATAAAATGAAAGAGAGAATATTGGTATTCTATGTGCAATTTTTATTTTTATTTTTTATGTGATTCATTTTTCTCCTCACAATGTTTTTTCTCTAACAATTTTTCTATAATTTTTTTAAATGGAAGAATGTTGTTCTTATACCCTTTCTCTTTATAGTGGGAGTTTTATTTGTTTGCATTCCATGAGTGTGTCATTCTTATTTACCATATGTTGTCCCCTTAGTATCCATAGCATCTTGTTTTCATTCTATTGATGTTTGTTTATGGATTCTTTGTGCCCCTTTGATCCCTTTTATGTTTCCTTGGTAACACTTTATAGCTTTCTATCAATCATGTCAAGAAGGGGGAGAAAATTGGTATTTGGAGTTTCTACATGTTAGGGGAGCAATACATGTTTTTGTAAGGGGGAGATGTGTTTTATTTACTTAGGAGGAGCATTATGTACTTTGGGGTTTTCTGCCAATTTTTATTAGTATACATAATCTTGAGCTTTACTTGTGTATTATCTGTCATTATTTTCCACATAATGCGCATAATGTGTTTGTTAAGTGCTTTAAGAAAAGACAAATATGAAGCCAATCAAAACTATCAATCCTAGTTTGTGCTATAATTTATCGGGATAGGTTGTTAGATTAGGCTAGTTTAGTTGAATATGGATTCATTCTTTGTAACTGGGATATTTTTGTAATTGAGGTTTTGTCATGGATTGACAAAGGGGAAGATTCTAAGGTTCATGTGTTTTGGTATTGTCAAGAAAATCCAAATTATGTTCTTCTATTGAGTTTTGATGTGTTTTAAAGTTGTAATTGAAGATTAAGTTGAAGACACAAAGTTTGCTCAAGAAAAACTCAAGAAAAATGAATTTTAGCATGTACCTCGATAGTTGGCTCAATACCTCTCGATACCTCTGATAGCTATCTTGATACCTCCTTGATACATCTCAATCAATCTAGCCCTTCTAAGTCACCTTCTGCCTCCTTGATAGCTGGCTCGATACCTTTCAATCTATCAAGAGTTGGGTTTCAGCAAAAATCAGAGACACAAAAAAAGCCCATAACTTGTCCATTTGAAGCTTGATTTAAGATTCATTTGAACCAGTATTTAAAGGACGTTATGAGCCAAATATTATAAGGTTTTTTAGAGAAAGAAACAATCCGTTTGAATTGCTAGGGTTTTTGTAACCAAGTTCTCTCAATTTCACCATACGAGGAATTTCAAAATAAATTTGAAGTTTGTTTGGTGAAGAAGCAGAAGCCTTAGCAACCACCACAGACTTACTGTTGTGAAAAAAATTTTCAAGAATTTCTTGGAGTCAGTCGGAGGTTTCGATTGTGATTGTAAGTGGATCATTCATGGAACATTCATATATTGAAAAGTTCAGAGGCTTTGATGCTGTAGGATGCGGTAGAAGGTTTCTACTGTAAGTTCATCTTTTGGGATTGTAGAATCTAAGACAAAGGTTTTTTTACTAGATCTTAAACTTTTCTTTACTATAGTAGATTGCTTTCTGGGAAGGTTTCCCCTTAGGTTTTTTTATATTGTGAAACTAGTTTGTTTAATTTGTTCTCCTAGGCTCTCATATCTTGTGTTATTTACTATTTTGTTGTGCATGATATTGATGTTTGTTTGTTTAACCAAGTACTATTCATAATAGTTTCTCAAAAAAAAAAAAAAAGTACTATTCACAATAGAGCTAATTAACAACTTGGATTTAATATAGAATACTTGTGTTGCATAAATACTTGACGTGTATTGACATCACTACAAAAAAGTGGACCTGTTTCAACCCTTATTTTTCGAGAGTTTATTAAAATTTGTCCAAATAAACACTAAATATAACACGCGGTGACTATTCCTAGACTTATTGAGAAACTTCAAAATAAATCAACATATAAACCTTGAAATAAGTGCTGAAAAAAGTGACGGGTGACTATTACTAGGCATACTGAGAACCTTCAAAATAAGTCAACATATAACCCTTGAAATAAGTGCTGAAAAAAATGGCGGGCACACTGGCATGAGTTTTTGCTCTAAAATTTGTAGATTTCCCAGTACCCCTCGAAAAATACTGTAAAACATAAAGACCAATTTATTTCTAAGCAAGACTGAAAAATTTTGTACTATGAAAATTTTAGAGTATTTAGGTCCTCCCTATCTTATTCTCTTTCATTTATTTTTCCTCTTTTTCCTTTGATTGCTCTTTCTCTCTCTCGCGCTCACTCTCGAAGTAGATCGCATTTTCTCTATATGCGAAGATGAATCACCAGAATGTGAGGAATCTCTGATCGGAGGAAGGAATTTTCCGACGAGGACAGCAGCGCTAATGAGAACTGTCATACTCTCTTCGTTACCACCTCCGAAAAATCTTCCGATGGTATTTTTTTTTTTTTTTTTGTTGTAAAAATTAAGTTCGTATCTTGATCATACATAACGCAATCGTAGTGATTGAATATTGTGCATTGCTCTATGCCTCAATCTTTGTTTTTATTGATTGACTATGGAAATTGGGGTTCAATTTTGGTGTGTGATTTACTGATTTAGGGTTCAATTTTGGTGTGTGATTTTAAACTTTGCTTTTTGTAGTTGAGTATATTTACAATTCAACATTTCAACCAGCTATAGATGGAGTACTAATGTTATTGTTACAATTCAATTCAACATTTCAATCATTTCATATAGGTTAGTAAAAATTCTAAGTCTTTTTGCAATTTTTTTATTATAAATTAGTCTTTATGTAATTCTATATTCAATTATTTTAGCAGGCTGATGCGAAAGGAATTAATAAAATTGGCTTCGCCAAGCTAGGATTGATTTTGGTTTTAGATTTGTGATTAATTGGGCTCTCTTGTGGTTGAGATTCATTCAATAGATATAGTGTCCAAGGAAACTACAAGAACTTGTTTCTTTTGGTTTATATTGTATTTATTCATATTACATTGGTTGCTTTCTTATGATATGATTGCCCTGCTCAAATATTTATCATAAAATACTTTAGTTGAAAGATAGTGGGTTTAATCTTTTCCCTTTATTTATGATTTCTTTTTGTTAACCCTTTTCCGAATCCATTTATTAGAACTTATATTAATTGTAAAACTTTCTATAATGTTACAGAAGTTTTAGCTCAAACAATTTCCGGAACATTACCTATGCAGCTTGGAATGTTGACCTCCTTACAATAGCTGTGAGTTATATATATATATGTATGTATGTATGTATGTATGTATGTATGTATATTTGTCAAACACACTTGTCCACTGTCTAGTTGATGATTGCCATTCTAGCTATTGAAAACTGTGGCCATGAAGTTTCTTTTCAAGGTAACATGCATGACACGAATAGGGTGTGGAATGGTTTTCAGATTTGCATCAAAACTGCAAAAGCATGAGAAATCACATAGCAAGTTGCTTTGCTTCTAGACATCCTTCTTTAGTTGGTATTGTAGATGATCTTCTAACATTGTTCTTGTAAAAAAAAAAAAAAAAACTGTCCTAAATTTTTGAAATGTTATCTATTGCAAACTCTGACAAGTGTAGTTAAACTAGATTCAGTGGAGGTACTTTGCTGCGGACCAGATTGTATGTATGATATAGTTAATGAACATTGATCAATGCCTTAAGGCTCACATCTAGTCCAGCCACCAACATGTTACTTGTGAGATATGTTCGACCAAGCAGTCAAAAAGGAACATAAGCGGCTCCTATGAAGAATGAAATGCTCCTATGAGTGTTTTCTTCACACATTTTCAACTTTAAGATACTGCACTTTTAAGAATTTTCATTGAATAAAGATCCCCTTAGACATGCTTATTATAAGTTTTTCTTTTTTGATTAAGACATGCTTATTATAAGCTATTAGTGCCATTCGTGTGATGAGTAATATCTGACACTAGACAGTAAGTCTCCTCAAGCTCTCTGGTTGGAGGACTGGACTCCAGGCAGCCTTTATATGAGTGACCATGAAAGTGTGGCATTTCCTTAGGTATTGATTCAGAGTTGAGTTTCCAGACCTCAAGATAGAAGACTATGGCACAAGGCCCCATGCCTTGTGGGGTTGAATGTCTCTCTGTTTGGAGGACTGGGCAGCCTTTATTTAGTGGACCATGAAAGTACTGTGTAGCATGTCCTTAGGTATTGATTCAGAGTTGAGGTTCTAGACTTGTTTTTTCTGCCCCAACTTATGCTCCTCGGAGGTTTGTTTCCAAGAGCCAAGAGCAACCAGTAATTGCTGGACCTCCTCCTCCTCTGGTGTCTGAGACACTGATTTCCAACACAAATGCTAATGAAAACAACAATAATAAGGATTATGAAGGTGTGCAGTTTGTTATTGTTGACTTTTAATATAAGTAGAACCTTTAAAGGATTTTTTTCATAAAAGTTTTGATGCAATTGGGTTTTGGTTTTGTCAAATAACTCAAGTAAGTATTTTTTCACTTTTTGGATTCTATTACCTATTTGGAAATTATGTATGGGACAAAGTCATTAAGCTTCTTCTTCTTCTTCTTGTTCTTCTTCTTTTTTTTTTTTTTTTTGAGAAGTCATATAGCTACTTGTTGTCGATTTACTTATACTTAATAGAAAATTTTGAAAGCAACGATCTGATTTGTTTTCTCCTCTATGTTATCTTAGTTTTCTTCAATATTTACTGCATTTTGATCACTAAATTTTGATATGCGCAGAATGGCTGGGACAAGATTAATCCAATGGTAGAATCTTCTAGTATGGACACTAGTAATGCTCAAAACAGAAGGTGCTAATGTATCAATTACTATTGTTGAGGATGCTGTGGCAAAAGGAGCTGGTAAGAAATCTCTTGCAAGATAAACTGATCAAAATTAGCCTATTTTCTTTTCCTTTCAAAAGCAATACATTCTTTCAAATCTTTGTTTCAATATGTTCTGAAATTAGACATATGGAGCAGTTTGTCTGGATGGAAGTCCGCTGGCTTATCACTGGGATAAGGGATTTGGTGCAGGAATTAACAATTGGTTGGTTCACATTGAGGTTTGTCCTTTTTTCACATCCTGTTTGCCATTTCTTTACCAACTAAAGAAACAATGCCATAATAAATCCTTGAATAGGTTGCCTACGGGGAAAAAGAAAAAGAAAAAGAAAAAATGGGTATTAATACTGAAGCAATTTCTCTAGTGCCAAATAGTAACAATAAATATTTCTCTTCAGCTTTTATGAAAAGAATAAAAAAAAGATAAATATTGTAATTTTGATACATGTTATGACATGTGAACGCTAAAAATTTCTTTCAAATCTAGTTCTTGAAGGCTTTAACAGTTTTAATTATTAAAATTATCAAGTTGCAAAAAAAAAAGAAAAAAAGAAAAAAACTTAATTTTCTAATATCTTGATGTTATCTGTATGTTACTTTTGTTATTTGGTAGACATATTTTCAAGAATCAACTATGTTGAAACAATCACCTAGTAGAAATTAGAGGTCAAAAGGCTTCAAGGTGAAGCATGCAATACAGATACGTCTTTTGCTTGCCATTTGCATTTGGTTGCTTTACCAAGTCAGACACTCCCATGAAAGGTGTGTAGATATATTTGCTGGGAAATTGACAAACTTTTGGTGTCATTCTCTCTTTTTCAGAAATTTGAGGACACCCATAATGGCTGAAATGTTCAATTGTACTAGTTGATAACTTCTTGCTTTGGAGATGATGATGATAAAGAATAAAATGTATTAAAACTTTTAACTCTTGGATAGATTTGGTCTTTGTACAAAGTGTGGTTGTTGATATCTTTTCTCTTAAACAATAATTGACAATAATTTGTAGGTTTGAGTTTAGAGATCAAAGAAAGTGTAATTGTAGCAATATACCACTTTTGCTATACATCAATATCATAGCATATCATCTCAATAATTGTGAATTTTTGTGTGTGTGTATATATATATATATATATATATATATATATATATATATATTGTGCATGATTGTGGTTTTTTTTTTTTTAATAAAATAAAATCTTATTTTGAGGGTCAAGAGACCCTTGAAATAACCTTATTTATCAAGGTTTGTAAATATAAATCTTTGAAACCTTGGTAAAAGGTTATTTAAGGGTCTCTTGACCCTCAAAATAAGATTAGAGCACTTGTTTTGAGGGCCATGAAGGCCGTCAAAATTTCCTTTTCGACGGTATATATTTCGAGGGTTATCAAGGGTCAATTAGACTCTTAAAATAATTTTTATCAAGGTTTTTTAATACTTTTTTTAAGGGTTTTGACCCTTGAAAAAGGTCATATTTGTTGTAGTGCATGGTGCAGACAGAAGGAGCAGGTGATGAAGGAGGGAGAGGACCAAGCACCTGGGATCATAATATCGATGATGGAATTGGAGACAAGGACAGAGCAGTTGATTCATACCATCGTTACAAAGTATATATGAATATTGCTACATAATTATTATTAATAAATGATAAAAACAACTCTACTCTACAAATGGTCAAAGCAAGAAAACTAAAGTTTTTTTTTTTTGATACACAACTAAAGATAGAATATAATTAAAGCACTTAAGCACTACCCATGTATTTCAAAAGTTTGACCTTTTTTAGATCTCATGCACATCACATCTCATTTCCTAAGTTTGACCAAAAGGAATTATTTGTTGTTTATTATCAGAATGAAAAAGATCATACTTATTTAGAATGGATTTATTTTATAAATCAATTTAGATATATTATAAATCTAAAAATATATCTATTGTTACATTATTTAAAATTTTAAATAACATGTCACATTATACACATACATTATTGAATCATGAAGTTCCAATTAGGAAATGTTGCTAATGAGTAGCACGGATTCTCAATCTTCTTTATAATAGTAATGAAAGCTTTATAAGTAGAACAATTTTTTGCACTAACCTAATTTCAGAAAATAAGCTTGTTTAAATTGTTGTCATTTTCTGGTCACCAATTTGTACCTTATAGTGTGTTTTTCTTTCTTTCTCTAATTGGTTGGTGTCACAGGAGGACGTGCAACTACTGAAATATATGGGGGCAGACACTTACAGATTTTCCATTTCCTGGTCAAGAATCCTCCCTGGTACTTTTTTCTTCAAAATATGCCACCCTCAAATCAACAAAATATTTAACAAAATATTTCAAAAGAAAAGAAAAGAAAATTTATGTTCTATTTATATAATCAACTTGCATGCAGATGGGACCGTTGCTGGTGGAGTAAACCAAGATGGCATCAATTTCTACAACAGTTTTATTAATGAACTGATAAAAAATGGTATGAACCAATATTTGACTTTACAACCCTAGTAGCTGCTTGTGCTTCATATATGCAAGGACCAGTTTTTGTTCCTAAATTTTCAGACCAGTTTCCTTTTCAACTGCTTAAAAAATGAGAC
The DNA here is from genome assembly GCA_030820535.1 of Quercus parvula. Lineage (NCBI taxonomy): Eukaryota > Viridiplantae > Streptophyta > Magnoliopsida > Fagales > Fagaceae > Quercus > Quercus parvula. Next base: position 29,093,260 of record JAUAME010000001.1, read on the forward strand.
TCTGAATTCCCCATGCAGGGATAACCCCATTTGTGACACTCTTCCACTTTGACTTACCTCAAGCACTGCAAGACAAATACGAGGGCTTCTTGAGCAGACAGATTGTGTAGGTTCATGTGATCCAGTTGATCAAACTTCTTATTTCAACTATCAATATTTCCAAAGATAATAATTATTAATCAGTGTATGTGTACTTGGATGTTACCGTACTATTAATAATAGGGATGATTTTAAAGCCTATGCCGATATTTGTTTCCAAAATTTTGGTGACCGAGTGAAGTACTGGACTACTATCAATGAGCCACAAATCTTTGGGCCATACGGTTATGAAACTAGGAACCCAAATCCAAAACCTGCAACAGATCCATATCTTTCTAGCCATAACATTATATTAGCCCATGCCGCAGCTGCAAAACACTACAAAGAAAAATACCAGGTAAAATCTATATAAATCATCTTCTTCTTTTTTTCGTTTTGTAGAATTAATTTCCAATAGGACAATCATAAGCTGACACCCATTTTGTTTCTATACAACGTCATTTATATAATTTAAGTCTTTTAAAATTTTTTTTTATTCATAGACAACTCAAGGGGGAGAAATCGGTGTTTCGCCAATGGTACAATGGTTTGAGCCATATGGAGATACACTTCATGATAAAGATGCAGCCAAGAGAGCATTTGACTTCCTGGTTGGATGGTAGCAATATTTATCACAGTCAATAAAATACACACACACATATAATCAATTCCTTTTGATAAAAAAAAAAAAATCATGTCTAATTTTCCCCCCTATTATATGTATAGGTTTATGGAACCATTAGTGTTTGGAGATTACCCATTCATCATGAAGGCTTTGATAAGGGATGGACTTCCAGAATTCACAGAAGCCGAAAAGAGTTTAGTTAAAGGGTCCTTTGATTTTATTGGAGTCAATTATTATACATCCAGATACACGCTTTCCCAACAATTTGATAAAGATGATAACTATTCTACCTTTAGTCAATACCAGTATGCTGAGCTCAAAGGTAAACTTTGTGGTTTCCTTTGCAAAACATCTTAATTTAGCTTGTAATTGAATTTGGCATAGATATGATTTTGGTAGCTAGTATTATCTAATCCATCTTTCCTGTTTGTTGCATTTGTCATAGTTGATAGAAATGGGAAACCCATTGGTGATCGGGTAAGATTGTTTCATTTTAAATTGTTTACACATTGATTAAACTCAATGACTTGAAGACATCATCTAAGAACATGTTATTTCATTGTTAAACTAGACACCAGGTAGCACTCAAATGTATATCTATCCACAAGGGTTAAGGGATGCATTGATATATATGAAGAAAGAATACAACAATCCCAAATTCTACGTTACTGAAAATGGTTAGTAATTAACTTAAAATAGTTTCTTAATTTTTTTTTCCACATTAATCAAGAGAAGAAAAAAAACATCACAAAATATATATGTTTTTTATCTTGATATATAATCAAGTTATATATGCTTTGAAACAGGATATCCAGAAAAAAGAAACGATACTATCCCATTAAAGACTGTATTGAAAGATAATGCTCGAATTAAATATATTAAAAGCCATCTTTCTGCTATTTCAGAAGCCATGAAGTAAGTTCAAATTAAGTGCTAAGTAGTAACAACTACCTTTCAATGATAGCAATAATATTCATAAATAGGACCATAAAACAAGTTTGTCCCATAAAACAAAGTCACCATAAAGGTTATTTGTTGTTTGAGTGCAGGAAGGGGGTAAACGTAAATGGATACTTCATGTGGGCTTTAATGGACTGCATGGAAGTGGGGTCAGGCTACACTGCTCGATTTGGGCTTGCTTACACAGACTACCTTAACAAGTTGAACAGAATCCCCAAGAAGTCTGCAAAATGGCTCAAGTCCTTTGTGAAACGTTAAACTTAAGATGGACTAACCCAGATCTCATATGCAGACCAATTTTCTTGAGTGACAATTGGTTCCAACCTTCTTAATTATCATAATAAATTTGAACCTTTTCGCTTTGGAGTATTCCAAGCACTGTGGGTCTGAGTTGAGCGTAAACAGCCCAGTTCTCTTTGAATTGATCTTTTGTAATTCTCTTGATAATAATAATAATAATAATAATAATAATAATAATATATTGTGATTCACTCTCGTTGGCCATCTTCAATTCTTCATTGTAAAAAATTATCAATTTTTTTCCTTCACTTTTTATGTTTTGAAATCGATAACTATTATTAGCTTGAAGGGTCACAAACTCCCCCTTGCATTGCTCATCAAATGTTTACGTATGTAAACACTGTTTTTAATTTTATCAATAAAGCTATAGCATATTATTTAAAAAGTGTTACGTGTGTCCATTTGAAAATTGTTGATTTTTGGTAACTTATTTGCATAGTATTTATCAAAAAATATAATTTTTGGTAATTTTTATGTTAAACGTATTTCAAAAAGATAAAAATTAGTTTATTTCAAAAAAGTTAAAAGTTAGAAAGAAGAAAAATAAAAGATGTTGAGAGAGGAGAGAGCAGAAACAGGGAGAAATGAAATCCTAGGCCAAGTTGCTTGCTGTATATTAGATAGGATTATAGCAGTTCGTTTGTTGCATGGCTTAACACTCTCTTAAAAATAAGTTTATGGAGCCATTAATGTTGAAGACAGTGGCAGCTCTAGGAATCTTATTTAGGGTGGTCACTAGGAAATTTAAATTATCACAATATTTTTTTTCGTACCATTTTTTAAGGAAAAATGAAATTAGAAATTATTTTTATTGAATAGGTTAAACGAGTTACAAATTTTATCTTTTTGTTTTATAATAGGTTTTTTGTTGAATAATTTGTTCACTTGTTGTTGTTTGGTCTTGTATTTTTTTGTTTGGTTTATGTTTGTTGTTATTTGGGATAATATTTATTGTTGTTATTTTAGCTTAAAAAAATGGATTAAGAATTATGTTTGGGGGCAGAATTAATTTTGGAGTAATGCTATATCTACAACATTTTTACAATAAATCTTATGCAAAAAGCTGCTATTAGTGGGTAAAAAAATAATATTAGTATTTGGCCCGAATAAGAATCCATAACAACTTACCATATTAGATTTATTGTAAAATTATAGTAAAAATGTTGTGAATATAGTAACACTATTCTTATTTTTGTTGAACCCAAAATTTTGTAATTCTTAAGTCAAGGTGTTCAAAGTTTTTATTACGGTAGTCATAATAGGTTAGTTTAGTATATAATATTTTTTTGGCAAGTGTATATATACATTTTTTTGCAAGTCACCACCCTGACTTGCATGTAGAGCCCCCACTAGTTGTAGATTACCCATTCATTATGAAGGCTTTGGTAAGGGATGAACTCCCTAAATTTACATAAGGAATTAGCTAACGACACTACAAAAAAATGGTTCTAAAGCCGCGTTTTTAAAACGCGGCCATAGGGCAAAAAAACGCGACTATAGCCCGATTTGGCCTATAGCCGCGTTTTTTAAAACAGCCTAAAATCTGTGACTATAGGATTGATCGGTCTATGGCCGCACTTTTCAACCACGGCCTAAGACCAAGTCCTATAGCCCTGTTTAAAACGTGGCCTAAGGTGAGTACTGTAGCCGCGTTTAAAATGCGGCCTAAGACCTATACCTTAGGCCGCGTTTTAAATGCAGCCTTATCTTTCGGCCTAGGGCCACGTTTTAAACGCGACCTAAGGTATCGGTCTTAGGCCGCGTTTTAAACATGGCTATAGTACTCACCTTAGACCACGTTTTGAACGCAGCCTAAGACCATAACCTTAGGCCGCGTTTAAAAAGTGCGGCCATAGCTCCCTGGTCGATACTCGAAATACATATTTTAGCCACGTTTTAAATGCGGCTATAGTTTATGTTTTTTTTTTCCTTTCTAGGCCAGAAAACCTATCAAGCTAGAATTTTTGTCAAACACACAAAATCTGTCACAATTTCAATCAATACAGCAACAAAACCTGTCGCACACAAAACTCCAACTTGTTGCATGCAACAAAATAACAAACGGGAATTTCAAAGAAATATCAAGCTAGAATTTTCTCAAACTTGTCACAATTTCAATCAATATCTTTAACGAATACGGGAAAATTATCAATGTTTAAGGAATATGCAGTTCAATATAGCAACAAAATGGAGGAAAAAGTTTAAAGTTCATTTGACACAAAAAAGATGCAGCGAGCATCACACATGATTGTTTCTAACTTCCTATGTCTATCCCGGATGCTTCTAGGGGTGCCTTGTCTACAAGTGGGGCATCGGTTTTGTATCCTTGATTTATAGGTAGATCACAGTTTATGTCCATAATGGCACTGCAAAAATATAATAAAAGCAGTCAGCTATTTCGAGCCACGCAGAGAACTAAGAACATCATAAGTTACTTCATATAAAGAAAACCTTAACTTTTCCAATATTGAATGCTACGATCAAATTATACAGCAGCTAGAGACGCTCTTAAAAACAAGATTAGTGAAGTTATACAACTTTTCAGTACGACAAATACCCATTTCATGTTTCTTCCTAAACAACTAAGCATACTCGTCTTTTTTTTTTTTTATAAAAATTTTATTATTATAATAATTCTAACCAACTACCTAACAAACTCGTCAAATATTTTGCATACCAAAACTAAATCAAACTTCATTTACAAAACCAAACTATACCAAAAAAAAGTTTCCATAGGCCAATATATATAGCAACATGAACAATTACGGCTAAAGCTAGGAAACAAAACAGCATTCATGGAGGTAGTGATAGTAAAGTTTGTTTGTTTTTAGAATGTGACTAAAGCTAGGAAACAAACTCTTCTAACCCATGACAATATCATACACTCAAAAGAAGTATAAATGGACATACCTGCAACTTCTCAAGGTATTGAGGCTGACCATGTCCTTTCTTAATGGTCCCAGTGCGCTCCAAAATAATATGTCAGCAAGCATAATGGAAAAATTCCTATCCAACAAAAGTACACAAATGTGGAACCATAAAAAAGTACTTAAAATAATGAAACGGTAAAATTTATTTATTTCAAACTTATAGTGACAACAATGCATGACTTCACTATTTAATCCTCTTCGTTGATCTTGTAGAAGAGATTCAACTAAATGTGTTGTATGTTCACAAAAAACATTGTCAAAATAAACTTCATGTGTACAATATTCCTTCTGATACAGCCAAAAAGTAATACAACATACAATCTTAAAATATCCACGAAGAGTCCTCACTATGATGCAGTGCTATCCTGAGTATATTATACACATTGTATTAGTAGCACATAACAATGCATTGCAATAAACACACAACTTTCAATAAATTAAAGGCAACATTTTTAGTACCTGAAAAATTTGTGAAGCAGGTATAAGTGGCCCGAATCCTTGTAACATGGCTTTCACGCCCGACATCATCTCATCCACTTGCCGCTTTGATTCCACCATTTGCTGCTTTGCTTCAGCCATTTGCTGCTCATGTCGTGCATCTGATTGCCGATTTGCTTCGGCTAGTGCTTCGACGATTTCTTCCTTATGCCGTGCATACAATTTAGCGATTTGCTCCTAATGCCTCTGCTCTGACTGGGCAAGTTGGTCCCTCAGCGAATTTTCCAATTCAGTCATCCGATGGGCCATTTCACTGGACGACGGCCCGGTCAAACATGGAAGGTTGGACCCATTTCTTCCTGTTGGGGTTGACCCAAAACCGACCCCACATACACGTCCATAACGTTCTTTGCCCATCACTTGAGCAAACGCATCATCTGTGGACCATAGGATTCCTTCGTGACGCTCTCCTTGTAATGAGCCCCCATTGTTTAAAATTTCATTCATTTTATCCTGTTTTCACACAAGAATCAAATAACATATTATTTGCTATAAACATTTCACACACAAAATACAAAAGATATATTAAGCAACGATATAGGGCTTACAGTCTTATCTCTCACTTCATCATTAACAGGATGCCCATCTTTGGTCATGTATACTTTCGTGAAAATAGCTGCACGCTCCACTGCTTGTCCACTTTCTTTTGCCTACATCATATTCAACAGTCTCATTGCAATAGTGAAAATTTATGTTGGTGATATGAAGCAACAATCGACAACCAAACATAGCAACTGGAATTTGGGACATAACATGGATACATAAATGTAAAACAAATTCCTAAAAAATGTAGCTTATTACAATTATTAAAACTACTAAGTTGTTTTCTTCATACGAATGCTTTGTATCAAGCCCTTTTTGGTCCCAACATTCGCCTATGTTCATCGCAGTTAGTTGTGACAGTGGCTAAAATAGTCCTTACCTAGCCTCATCCCAAAGTTCTATATATTGGCTAGCTACTACCCAACCCAATTGACTTCACTCAACTTCCTCACATTTCCTCTCTCTCACTTGTCTTTGCTGTCACAATGTCAATTTTTATTGTAATCATCTTGAGACAGCTGTCATAGTGTCAAAACTATGAACAAAAAAAATGAAGAAACATGAAATTTCCAAACTTTAAAAATTCTTCAACTGAATCATTTTTTTTTTTTTGGTTTTTTTGTCCCTATAAAGCTAACGCATATTGTACACAACTATCTCCAACCAATTTCTCTACTCCATTATTTTGACGTTGATTTATCTTTTTAATTTTCACTAGCTACCTTCTTTTTTTGGGATCACTACTTGCCCTTTGATTAAATAAAATAGCCATTTCTTAGGCCACGTTTGAAAAAGTGTGGCCATAGGACCCTTGTTGATAGCTTCAAGACATATTTTAGCCGTGTTTAAAATGCGGCAATAGGCCATAACTATAGCCGCGTTTCTTAAATGTAGCTATATCTGTCACCTATAGCCGCGTTTTAAACGCGGCTACAACCCCTTGAATATTTATTGAATTTGTCTATAGTTGTGTTTTAAATGCGGCTACAACCCCCTGCATATATGCATGCCAATTGTATTGGAGCTGTCCGCTTTCAACCGCATTTCTAATTTCCATAGAGAAGGTAACAAAGGAAAGCAAATTCAAACAACAACCAATTGCTATATACCAAACCAAACTCTTGCTAAGAAAGTGGCAAACATAATTCTTAATGAAATCAATAATGAAGAACAAGAAACATCACAAGAAATGTCTATTAACAGTCATAAACATGCAAAAATGCCAAGTCCACAACGTTACCCCAACACCATGCTCTGACATAAGTTTTTATTACAAAATTTTACTAATGAGGCAAGCAATGGTAAAAATTTCATACTAATTCACACAAAATGCTCAGATTCATCAGTAAACTAATTTCTTCAAACTCTTCAGATTCATCACACAAAATAATTGTTACCCTACTCTATGTTTGGCTTAATTTAGTACTCAATTACTTTACTATAACACTAGTAGTATATAGCTATAGCTAGGCCGTGGTATTTTGCAAAAGTCATAAAGACTTAGGCGTTTTAATCAATTTTGCTCTTCTTGTTCTTCTTTTTTATGTGTGATTAGCTTATAATAATCCCAATAATGGTGTTATGAAATTGAAGATAGCTAATATTCAGACCAAATTTTTCTTTGCCTTTCATCGTGTCATGTTTTCCATAAACTTATAAGCTGTACCACCCTAGAGGAGAAGCTAAAGTTTTGATAATACTAAAAATTTTTCTCTAGCTTTTGAATGTTTGCTAGGCTTTATTATTTGATGGATATATAAAAACTTCCATGTTCACAAAAACATATAAAACATCTCATTATAGCTTAGAATGTGAACGATTACACACTCACATGAAAAAAAAAGTGACTTCAAGAAGAAGAGAAGTTGGAATTCCAAAACAACTTAATATTAATAACTCCCTCAATTTAACCTAACAATATGTGCGGAAAATTTTGTGATTTTGTTAATATTGATTTTTTATGAGACAAGAAGTTTATATTATTGGAGTAATGAAATTGTGGATTGCTTAGTTTGGACCTTACGACATCATTGGGCATTGCCACCATTACTGTCATCTCCATGCAAGCCATTTCCCATGCTAAACTCAGGCTGACAAAGTCTATTTTGTTTTTCATGACTTCGAATCGACCATGTTCTTTCTAAAAAAAAATAAATAAAAGAATACACCTAGAATTTATTGATACCAATATGTCACAAGTTCGATTAAAATAGATTCGTTTATTAAAACCTGGCTAGTTCTTGTATAATGCATTTCTTACCACATTCTCAGCAGTTTGGGCAAAACTTATAGGCCCTGACCTTGCTATGTCCTTCTGAAACCCACGACTTCTCTTGTTCGTATCAATTAATGTCTACGAACACATTCTCGCCAACAATACAAAAAAAAAAAAACATTTAAAAACACATATCTTCTTAATAAAATAAAATAAAACCCATCATATGTGTATTACCACTAAAAGATAATAGAGCAAGAAAATAGCGACACCTTCGTTTTAGAATCAAACCAGTAGTCAACTAGCACCTTGTAGTCCTACTTGTCAGCCCATGCTGGTTTGGCCAAAATGACAGCTTCTTTTGACGCATCTTTTGGGTAGCATTTCTTTTTTTAACTTGGTCCTTCGGTTCCTCCTCAATTCCCCTAGTAAGCGCATTGCCCCGCGCATTTGATTAGGTGGTATGATAATTTCGGGGTTAAAGATCCACTTTTTCTTAAATGCAAAAATTGAGTTAGCATAGTGCAATAGTCCACCCTACTAAAAATGTCATTTCATACTAACAATTAAAAGTAGCTTAATAAGTTACTACCTCTATCTCTATCCAGGCATTTTCTTTGACGTTATTAGGGACATGCGCCCAATTAACTGGCATAAGTGGGCAATAGGCGTGGCTGAGGCAAAAAGTGCCCAACCACCTTTTGAATGTTTGTCCGCTCTCTCCAATCGGTTGGCCGCTCCCATTTAACCCACATGTAATTTTTTTGTTTGCTGGAAGAGTCCATATTTAGTGCATTAGCGTTATCCCACGCTTTTTAGTTAAATTACTGGACTCTGGGGTTTCCTGAACCGAATCTTCTGCACACCCATTACTAGATACTGGGGTTTCTTAGACCAAAGCTTTTGCATATAGTAAACCACTATTAGTAATGAAATTTCAAAGTTCACAACAAGAGAAAAGTTACAGTATATAGCTCAAGTGCTCAACTAACATGATATATGTGATCTTTGTGTATATATATACATTTTGATAATTGGTTTTTAAATAATCTTATTTTTCCCAGTCGTGTTGTTAATTTACTTATTACGCAGGACAATAAGAAAAGATTAATGCAACATTCTCAAACGAGAAACTTATTGTGTCCCTTGGAAATTAACTCTCAGCTGAATAGAATCAATATTAGAATGAATATATATATGAATATATATATATATATATATATATATATATATATATATATATATATATATATATATATATATATAATTTGATTGCAGCCATGGAAATTTCTCAATCACTAATCTAATGTACATATTCAAAACAAAATCACATTTACGCATTTGCACTTAATTTTCAGTCAATCACGGAGTTGTTACTCTGTAGTTGTTCCAAAACTACGGCATTTTATTAAGCTCCAGTACCCTAGAGTAACAAGTTTAGCTTCTCCAACAGCCAACAGGTTGGCTTTGCATGTGTTAGCATAAAGAGACCATCATGTAGGAAGGTCAGTGTTGGTGTAAGTTGGTGTGTTGGTGATTTTACAATTATTGTACTAAAAAAGAAATTGTACAATTGCCTTTTGAAGTGGTCATCGGCAAGTTTAACAATAAGTGAATTCACTCGTTCATATTTTCATCAATTTAAAAGAAGTAATGGGCAGCCTATCTTTCTTATGTCAAAAACATAATAAAAAAGTATGTTTAAAAGCATGTTTACACTGATTTTAAAATCCGTCTAATAAGATAAAAGGAGAATAGTATCTCTTTTCTTTTCTTTATTTTCTTTTTTTGAGAATGAGGGAGATTAGATTCTCTCTAGTTAGCTAAGAAAAATTGAAGTTACTCATGAGTGAAGGTTGGACACACATCCAACCTATTTTTATATTTACTTCTTTTTTATATTATTTCTTCTATGGCTACAACTAAAATTCATCAGTTATGAAAATATGGTAAGACTTTGTCATACCATAGAAATGAAATGCATTACATGCTATCCTTAGCCCAAATATGTTGATCATTTTCCACAGATGAAACTTTATTAAAGTTTCAAGTGGGTCACAAAAATCTAGAATTTAAAGCCTACTTTCATTATATACAATGGTTAGGTTAATATACAAATTACATCATCTAATTTTCTCATAAATTCAATTTAGTCTTCTAACCTCAACGGTCTTTTTAAGTGAATACGATAACTTTTACGTTTATTCAATGTAATTCTTATGTTAAGTTTGCCATAATCACATGGTATCATTAGGTGTCCTTAAAGAGTATTATTTTGAAAATGCAAAACTACCAATCTTTACTTTCTTTTTCAGACACTTGACGGCTAATTCTGTAATGAGAAGTGGACGAACATGACCACACTTAAAGAAATGGAAAAATAAGTATCTAGTATTTATTCTCAAACTCTTCAAGACATGTGAACTACCTGGAGAAGGCGGCTGTGTCTCATCATCATCTCCTCCCTCCTCTCTTGCTTGCTCAGCTGCAAAGGCGGCCCTTAGCTCGTCCTGCACGCTATCTCGTGAGCATGACGATCCTTGCTCTCCTGCACACTGTCTCATGAATGGATACGTTTTCATTAACAACTGTAACATCCAAACGCATAATACACCGCTAAACTATTACACTACTCATCCTCGGTGTACTCGTCCTTGTTGTCATCTTCATTGTCAGACTCATCGTCAATAAACTCACAATCGTCTAAGTTGTTTACTCCATGATGATCTCTTTCAGCAATGATAGAGGCATCAATTGTCATTCCCTCTAGATCATCCCAAGCCCAACGAAGGTTGTCACTCACAACCTCATTAGTACTTATATTGTACGGAACATTCTTAGAGAAACTATATACGTCATCCTTGTCACGTTAGGGACCAATAGCGGCATCGAACACATCGCTAGCTTTAGTTTTGACAACAACATACCAACCCTTCTGCCTTTTATCTTCCACATAAAAAACTTGTGTAGTTTGAGATGTCAAGACGTATGGTTCGTCCCCACCATGTATGAAGTGTGTAAAGTTCACCATAGGAAACCCAAATTCATCAGTCCTATATCCTCTCCTATGTTTGTCATGAACCCATTTACACTTGAATAACACTTGTTTGATATTGTCAGAATAATTCAACTCGATTATATCAGTAAAAATACCATAGTACGTAATGCCACCATCAGTAGCGACACTAACTCCACTATTCTGCGTTTTCCTGTTTGCCTCATCATTTACACTCCTAAATTTTAAGCCATTTATGACATAATGCTTGAACCTCTTTACATAAATATATGGCCATTTGGACAATGTAGCAAGGGTATCACAAACTCCCTCCCTTTCCTTATCAGCACCAATGAGGGACATCACCTAACATCAGTTGGCCAAAATAAAATAATTCATATTAGTACAAGTAATCATAGTTGACACAGTGTTACAAGTTTAATAAGTTGAAAATGTCATACGTACGTGACTCCTAAACCAAGTACAGAACTTCTCCATGTAGTGCTTATATATAATGGTCTTGGAAACATTACGATTCTGGCCTTTTCGGAGTTCATCCTCTATCAATCTATTGTGCATCCTATGCAGGCAATTGTATTAGGGTTAATAGACCTAACATACATTGGATTGATGTGCAATCATATTTGTATACGTAATACTTACTCATGAAAACGGTTGATGTTTTCAGAATTGAATAAAACATAGCGATGGGCTTGGGTCCATTCTCTATTGTTTAGTGTCACGATCGAAACCACCCCTGTTGACTCCTTAATCGTCCTGGTGGGTCGATTGAATATAGTTTCAACTCCTTCCATATACCGTGAACAAAATGTTAAGCACTCTTCTACTATGTATCCTTCAGCAATAGACCCTTCCAGAGCAGCTCTATTTCGTACGTAAGACTTAAGGCGTGAGAGGTACCTATAAAGGAATGATAAGATTAATGATTGGCAATGGTAATTCGAACGCACACATGAAACTGGAAGTTGGTCAATAATATTACACACATCTTACCTCTCAATGGGATACATCCAACGGTAGTGCACTGGACCACTAATCTTAGCTTCAGCAGCTATGTGCATGACCAAATGTACCATCACTGTAAAGAAGGATGGATGAAATATCTTTTCCAATTCACACAATGTCACTGCAATGTCTGCCTCAACAGTCACAATATCTGAAACCGTAAGGGTTTTGGAACAAATTTCTCTAAAGAAGCAAGCTAACTTTATCAAAGGTCTAGTAACATGAGATGGAAAAGACCTACGCAATGCTATGGGAAAAAGTTGCTGCATCAAGATGTGATTATCATGACTCTTCAAACCAGAAATCTTACGTTCTTTCATATTCATATGGCGTGAGATATTGGAAGCGTACCCATCAGGCACTGTTACGTCCTTCAAAACTTGCAAGAAACCATCTCTCTCCGATAAAGTCATATGAAAACATGCGGCCAGTATGATATACTTATCATCACTTTTTTGTTGTAGGTGGAGTTCACTCCTTATCCCCATCTCTGCCAAGTCAAGGTGTGCCTTGTAATTATCATTTCTTTGGTCCTTCACGTTCAACAGTGTGCTTAGTATATTGTCCATCACATTCTTCTCTATATGCATCACATCAAGATTGTGTCGCAACTTATGATCCTCCCAATAAGGCAAGGTGAAAAATATGCTCCTCTTCTTCCAACCAATTTGGTCTGCTTCCTTTCTCTTTCTTTTATTGTAAGCAACTTGACATTTCCTTCCCAGACAACGTCCAAGTAAATGTTTAGTTCCCACAATAATGTCTGATGCGACTGGTGGTTTAGGAGCCAATCGCGTATCATTAAATCCATCAAATAACATACCTTCTTTCCGGAAATGGTGGTCAACATCCAACCATCGCCGATGTCCCATGTAATAGAATTTGTGGCCATTTATCAAATATAGAGAGTCGGTTTTCACGGCATAAGAAGGACACGCCAACTCAACTTTGGTACTCCAACCCGACAAATCTGCATATGCAGGAAAATCATTTATGGTCCACATCAATGCTACACGCAATTGGAATACTTCTTTTGAAGATGCATCGTACGCTTGTACTCCAACATCCCATAACTCCCTTAGTTCTTCTACTAACGGTTCCAAGTACCCATCTATAGCAATCCCTGGCGAGATAGGACCAGGGATAACTAATGATAGAATCATAGATAACCGTTTCATGCACAACCAAGGTGGGAGATTGTAGGGGGCCAACATGACAGGCCACGTATTGTGACTAGTACTCATAATTTCGAAGGGGTTGAACCCATCCACAGCTAATCCAAGTCTGACATTACGAGGGTCAGATGAGAACTCTAAATGCTTATTGTCAAACATTTTCCAAGCACCTAATCAGTAGGATGCCGCATTACCCCATCATCAGTACGACCATTAACATGCCATTTCATATAACTAGCCAGATCGGGTGAAAGAAATAGTCGTTGCAATCTTGGCTTTAAAGGGAACCACCGTAAGATCTTCGTAGCTTTCTTCTTCCCCTTATTGGATGAAGCATGCTTACTAGCAACAGATGCCTCATTTGTTTTCCACCTTGAAGCTTTACAACAAAGACACGCCTCAAGGTTAACATTTTGCTTCCAAAACAGCATACAATCATTGGGACAAGTATTGATCTTCTCATAACCCAAACCCAAATCTCAGACTATCTTCTTAGCCTCATAATGGTCCTTTGGCAACTTTGCGTCTGAAGGAAGCATATCTCTCAGGACTTGAAGCAACAAAGTAAATGACTTATTTGTCCAACCACACAGAGTCTTCAACTGGAACAACATGACAATGGCTGAGAAAATGCTAAATTTTGTACAACCTTCAAATATCTTGTAAAACTTCTTGGCGTCATCATTCAGACCTTCAGCCAGATGTTGCGCAGTTGGACCTTCTTCCATTGGTTCGGGTGCCATTTCATGTGGGAGGCACAAATCATGCAACATCCCACAAAAATCACCATATAGATTTTGGGTTTCTTGCACATGAGAGCTCCCACATTCGGTAACTGGCGTGGCAGCCACCGATTCCCCATGAAATTTCCAAACTTTGTAAGTTTTAAGCATCACCGATGCCCAACAATGACCACGTGCCACATTTAGTGGTTGTAAAATCAAATTCACACATTTCACACAAGGACATAAGATCTTCCCATCGCGTGCGGATGGAAAGGCAAATTCCACGAATTGGTTTACACCTTCAAAATATTCCCTTGAACCCCTCCTCTTGTCCGTCCAACTTTTATCCATTGCGATACAATATTTACGGAATTTTACCTACACCAAGATTTGTTACTACAAAGGTAATATTTATGTCTTCAATTTTTACATTCAAAAGTAAAATGTTAAGAACAGACATACCCAAGTATGCTTAAATTTTCTTACAACATATAACACTTATAGTAGACTAAGTCAGTGTGATAAGTTCTCAAAGTAGTTAAGCATAATTGTTTGAGAAATATATTAACAAATTCGCAATTCATGTAATTGTAATAATTATTAAATCCGTAATAATTAGTAAGTCGGTAATACCATGATGCTTAATTAGTTGGGTCATTGGTCAAAAGTTAGTTAAAAAGAGATTGGTTGAGAATTTGAAGTTGTGGTGTTTTTTCCAATTATCCACCCCACTCATATGATAAACCTCAATCAAGGAGAGAGAGAGAGAGAGAGAGAGAGAGAGAGAGAGAGAGAGAGAGAGAGAGAGAGAGAGAGAGAGAGAGAGAGAGAGAGAGAGAGAGAGAGAGAGACGGTGTTACTGGTATCCGGTAATGGCAATTTGAAGCAATAAGAAACGCCAAAACTTATTCTAAGAAAGGGAAAGAACCATAAAGAAAAATGACCAAAAGTACCTTTCTCAATCGGCTCAAAGCAGAGATCTACTGAACAATCATGGCATTATAGGCACTTTATAATACCAACTAATCAGGTAATTTAACTAAATCCACTGTGATACATGTATGGGTTTGGACAATCTGATAGCATGAATAAGATAAATTATGAAGGCATAGTTACATTGAACGTAATTATCTTTAGAAAAAATAACATTATTTTCTTCTTTATTCGTCAATGCAAAAATATGTTTAATTCGGAATCTAATGCATTGCACAAGAAATTGTACTTAGGTTTTGCCTTTACATAAAAAATACCACTATGCATATGCATGACCAACTCTAGGCCTAGACCTAAATCTCCCTTGCTTCAAAAATTTGAAAAGGGTCTTATAGGTTGTCTGAGCGGGGCTGGCTAACAGGGGCCAAGGTTTTGGGAGGGAGGGCCCAACTATTAAAAACATAAAATATACCTAGTAAAAAAAAAAATTTTGGGTCGGGGGGGCTCAAGCCCCCTACTAGGTCTGTCCCTAACAGAAAATCTTGTACTTTAACAACAAAAGACAACTAAATATCCAGAGAAAATTCAGAACTCCTAAACAAAATAAAAACCATTCCATCAGCATGCATTTAGTGACATGAAGTTGCTAAAAATTTCTCTTTCTACGGGAAATAAGTGTAAATTATGCTTCAACTTCAACCTACTAGCGAATGTCAGTTTTTGATGCCCGGTCTGGATTAAATTTTCACACGCCTTGTTTACTGTTTGCACCTGAAATTAAGAAATAATTCATATCAAAGAACATGAAAAGTTTTTTATAATAAGTTGTAGCTGTGGCATATATAATGAGAATTAAACCAAACTCAAACCTATACAATTTACAATAATAAAATAGAGAATGCAATGCTTCAGTTTATGGGACCACACACCTTTTAGCCCTCTAAAGCAAATGAGAAAAGGACGATATGGTGCAAACATTTACATTTGAAGCTATAATTTTTCCTACTTCAGTACTAATTTTTTAATCTACTAATTTTTCCTAATCTACTAATTTTTCCCACTAATTTCGAAGCTATAATAAATATTATTTTTTTGAATTAAGGAATCATAAGTGGGTTATATGCTTAAGCAACAACATGAAAGAATGACATTTTCCCGTTGCTTAATTTGGTCATGAGTTATTATGAAAGAAGGATCCACATTTGAATCCCAAAGGATCTAAAAACAAAATTCCACAATTCAGAAGCAGCACTACAATGTATCAAAAGATGGTTCACCGTCTCCCCCCTACATCGACACATGCAAAACCAACTCACTATTGAATACCCCTCTTGATAAGGTTCTCACAAGTGAGAACCTTTCCTCATACCGTTGGTCAAATAGAAAAGACTAACTCCACAACTACTACATGCCTCCATAATATCTCTGTGGCAAATAAAGCACTTACAATGACACTGGTATGCAGAACAGGATCATCTTAACTTGTGTAAACAAGATCATGTTCCCATAAAAGAAATATGAAAAAAGTTCATGTTAACATGACATACCTTTTGTACCCCAAATAAATAAATAAATGACATTTTAGAACTTCTTTTTATTACCGGGATTAGGGTGTGCAACATCTTTCTTCATAATGATTGTGGACCATGGGAAACATAGGTGTGAGTTAAGAAGCCTTGAGAATGCATGGCTTATAATAGGCCACTCTTGTTTTGATTTGTGTTTTGTTTTAAGCAACCATTTTATTAACAAAAGAACAAGAAACAACTGCTAAGAAACCAAATTTCATGAGTCACATGCATTTTGAATCCGTCAAGAAACTATGCATGGAATGATGAAAGATACTTTACAAGGAAAAAGTTTTACTAGGCATCATTCTTATTTGAAAAATCTGCATTTGCTACAGAATTCAGTTCTAACATGCACCATCACCACAACCGTTTTTAATCAGTAATAAAGTTTAAGAAACCCACATTTTAGAAAACAAAGTTTATAATAATCAAAGTCATCATGGTTGGTGTTAGAATAATCAAAGTAGTCCATAATTATAAACAAACATCACAATCATTAACATACATGTATGCAAAAACTCCAGTACACAGTTTTTCGAAGATAGCGCTCCCTTATAGGCAAGACTAGCCTCTGAGCACGCGCTCACGCATATGCTCAGAGGCTCTTCTATTCTTTGGTAAAAGTTAATAATTTACATCCATTATAAATTGGGATTACTATATTTTTCAATCACAAAAATACCGTCAGGGTGTGATGAGTGATATGCATGGAGAAAGGTTAATAATTTTAATATTTGGTACAAACGCATAACACTCATCACACCTCTAGATATTTTTGTGATTGAAAAATGTAGTAATCCCAATTTATAATGGATGTAAGTTATTAACTTTTACCAAAGAATAGAAGAGTCTCTGAGCACGCACTCATAGTTTTATAAGTTCTTTGAGTAGTAGGCTATTAGTGGAGTGACTGAAAACATGGCTACTCTAGTATCAATTGTTGACTTGGATGTTAATAAAAACTTCTTTGTTTAAACAATTTCTGACTATATTTGATTTTCCTTAATTATGATTTTTAATTCAATAGTTTAATTTTTTTAATAAAAAGTAATATATGGTTAAGAGTTTTGTACTTTAGTGGCATGACTTCCCTTTACATTATGAGAAGATTTAAGGTTCAAACTTCAAATCCTTCAACCAAAAAGTTGTTATTATTGAATTAAAAAAATAAAGAAAATAAAAGTAATGCATTATAATTCCAACAATTACGTGTTCAAGACACATTCTCAAAAAAAAAAGAAAAAGAAAAAGAAAAAAGAAGACACATTCTTTAACATTTTGAATTAAATAAAAACAACTTGAATATTTCCATATCAACATATATTAAATACAATTATATCTTAAAGTGTGTTTTTAAAAAATTATAAACTAATAAATCTGATTCAAATTTGTAAACTAATAAATCAGATTTAAATCACGAATAGATCAAGTGAAAGTGTAATTGACACCCCTCCAAGTCAATTTGTAGAAATATTATTCAACCTATTTCATGATGAGTAGGTGTTCATCATATGATTTAAACAACTAATGTAATGTAAGCATTAAATATATCATGATTTTGTTTTTAGGTGAGTACTGCAGCATGACTATTATTTGATAGCTAATAAATCAATAACACGAAGTTAAAAGGATAAATATATTATCACATGAATCATTGTGTATAGCATTCACATAAGATGTAAGATAAATTGCAATGAATATGGAGTGAATTTAAAAGATGAGAGACTAAAGTACCTTCTTTGGAGTTGCCTGTCGTTGGACCTAGAAGAAAATGGTGTTTCCGTTCTCCTTGGGTGAAATTTTTTCTTTAGAATCATAGCCTTTAAGGTTTAGACTTCAGAGGATAATAAGTTTCTGTGTTAGTAAATATCAGATCAAAACGCGAAACATAATTCAACAACGTAAAATGAGGAGAAAAAAATGCCAACCGTTCATATGAGGATTCTCTCAATGAATTGTCTGGTTAAATTCCTTTGCATTTACTTCAACTTCACCATCTCATCACTGTATAGAAAATAAAGAATCAATTGTGTTAGAATATAGTTGCAAAATACAAAATAAAATGCGAAGGGAAAAAAAAATGCCAACCGTTCATGAGGATTCTGTAAGCAATTATATGCCAATTTTGAAAAAGAAAAATAATACTTGGGGGAAGTTATCTTTATTGATAAAATTATAAAGTCATGGATAAAACTGTTTCTAAATAATAGACTAACTTTTAGGAGAAAAACCCAAAACATGGGTTTTTCTCCTTCTTCTTTTCTTTAAAAATAAAATTATAGAATCATGGAGATAAATACTTCAAAATACTAAATGACAGTTCCAAAGTCAAAAAAAAAAAAAAAAATACTAATAGGCTAACTGTTAGGGGGTGGGGGGAACCTAAAACGTGTGTTTTTTATTTTTTTATTTAATTAGTTATTTGCCATTTTGAATTCCAGAGATTCAGATTTGTTAATTTTATCCTTTTACAATTATTGTCAATTTAATCCTCCCACCAATTGTGTCCCTTGAAAATTTGTCGTTCCAACACCAAGTCCCAACTACCTGTGTGATCCACACAAGTCGTAGAGTTGTACTATAGTAGTTCAACAAACCCCCAACCCACATAACCCCCCCCCCCCCCTCCGGGCGTGTGAAAAAAATAGCTAATGATGTTTAGGTCAAATGACATTTTTTAGTATTTTCAACAAATATGAAGATTCAAATCTTCCTCCATAACTTCAAATATAGGAGTATAAAAAACACACTACAATTATATTGAGATGAATTAAATATTATCCCTGTCAAATTAATGCAAACATTAAATTCTAATATACAATTCAGCTCATGTGTAACAAGAAGAACAAGATTAATTCAAAATTTCTCTTCAAGATTGGGATTTAATTGTTTCAAACCTCTTAACAAAAACCCTAGTTGCCAAGCTTTCGCAACCAAAACTAGTAATGGAATAGCTTAAAGTCTCAAACACCATGGTGACGAGTGCATCAACCTTTGATTTATTATTATTATTATTTATTTATTTTTGGTGAGAAGAGCTTAATCAACTATGTTGATCAAGGCCCAATTGTCTCTAAGCCTTTGATCCTTGAACATATCGTAAATAAGAGGACCTACCTCCCCATCCCCATCCCATGGTTGTAATTGTTCCTTCAAAATCCTGAATCATCAATGTGTTGTAGCCTTGATCTCATTGGGTACTTGCTTTGTGTAGGAGTACTAGATTTTTAAGTAAATTTGCAATTTAGAGGACTAAATTTATAAAATCAAAACGTTATGGACCAAAATAATATAAGTGGATAGTTTTATCAGTTATCACCTAATGAGTTGGAGAAGATTCATTTAAATTTCGTGCGATAAAATTTTACATGCCTAAAACTAAAAAGAGAACCTTAATCCTAAGTTCCTAACACTACCTTTCTGGGCAACTAGATGGGGCTGATGGGCCAAATTTGTTGTGGCTCTGGCTAAACGAATACTGGGCCTAAACTTGACATACGAGATATAGCCCAATTTTCAATCCAGGCTGAGGTGTACATAAGCCTTGTGTCAAGGTTGTATCCTGGCACAATTGGAATCAACGTTAATTGTCATTGCTGGTTCTTTTTTTGTTGGATTTGCCCACATATAATTGTTTGATAGATCCTAAGCAATAAAATACTTCTAATAAAGGATAGCTAGATCGTCGTAAAACTTAGGGAGAGAAGAACCCAATATTATGTTAAAAATTTTGATCAAAGGTTTGTGTTGATGGCTAATATTATATTCAACTCAAAAGCCATCACAAGAATAAATGGACACCCCTTAAAACATATTAAGCATTTTGATAGTTGGAAGTCCAGACAGTCCATCACTTTGCGAGTCTGAGGTTACGAATTCAAATAAAGTTACACTATTTATTTTTCAAGTAGTCTCATATCATGTGTGACAAAATTTAAGTGGATTAAGAGCAGTGAACACACTAACTATTTTTTTTTTTTTTTCTTTTTAAAGAAAAGACATTTTGATGGTATTTAATCTACTAATAGTCACATATTTATTTTTCAGAGTATTCTATTTCTGATTTGTAACATGTTTTAGGCGTGGAACAAAGTCTTTGGGCATTTGTGTTATATGGAATGGTTAAAGTTTGAACTTTGAAGTCGAAATGGGGCAGCTTTGATATTTGTATTTGAAGCTTTGAACCTAGTCCTTTCGAGTCTCAACCTAAAAGACATTCATTTGACAAGGACACTTTGGTGGATGACCTATGGGCTATGGTTAGGGATGAAGTTAAAGTTGGATCCAAATGGATCGGAACATGACAAGGAAAAGCATTAGTGCAATAGTTAGTACAAGCCACCAATCATTTTCAAGAAAGCATTTTTTTGAGATGTGTTACCAAGATGTCAGACCAAAATCAATCATTTAGCATAATTTAAATGTGAGACTTATCGGAACACTATTTTTTTTATGAGATATTGGAACACTATTGATTCATTGATTGATTCACCTAAAATATTGTATTTTTTAAATGAGAAAGAAAGGGATAGGGAGCCACTAGTCTAATTGTAGTGATCTACCTACTCGAGTAAAAATTTGTACTTTTTGATTTTAAATATGAATGCTTAATTATTAACTTTAAATAGCTTATATTTAATGATGAGATGCATAAAGAAAATAGCAAGAGTGTACTTGGGTCCTTTGGATGTGGTTTCATTGTCTCCATTAAATTCTCTGTCATTTCTCCTTAAAAAATAAGAATTGCTAATTTTTACGGTACTTGAGATATCAACTCATCGTATCTATAAATCAAATATAAACTAAGTTAAAAATTAAAATGCCTAAGCTCATTGTAATATTATTTTGAGAATGATAGAGACAAGCTCATTGATTCATTGTTGTTTTTAACGAAATCAAATTGAGTAGAAGTGTAGAACCCATCTTAATCTTGTGCAATGGATTAGGGGTTTTGATTAAATTAATTAGTAATGTCTTTTGCTGTCTAATAAAGGACATGAGATTGAGCATTATCTACACAAAAATTAAATTTATTGATATCTTGACATGATGATACAAAACAACTATTATAAAATAAACACTATAACCTCAAATCCAATAGTATTTAAAATAAATTAATTAATAAATCTTGTGCATATATGAACAAATCACAAAATTTGCCCTATTTAATATTTTATTGCGATGCATTTCTAGTGGTATATGGTGAGGGACTGTGAGCAATCCTTTCATTTTTAGGCCAACAGTATTATTTGAAAGCTTTTGTTAACAAGTATCATACAAGTTAAAATGTATTAAATACTCTATTAAATGATGTTTGTATATATTTTTCGAAAAATAAAGGTAAATTTACCATAAATATCAATAAAAACACAGAACTATAATGTTTGTACCTACAAATTAATTAATTATGTAGAAAAATAAGACCAACCCATTTCTTATTTCACATCCAAAACCAAAACCCAGATAGCAAAATCAAATACAACTCCATTAGAAACTCCAAAAAGGCATAAATTTGCTAAGAAAAGAAAGCAAAAACCTTACCAATGAAGTCAATGCCTTTGATCAACGAAGCAAAAACCCTTCAATCTTGAAAGATGAAATGAGCTTCCAAAGTTTGAAATTTCGGAATGACCCTGTTTTTTAAAAAGGAAAGAAGCTTAAAAAGGCATAACATCAACGGTCCCGTCTCTTTATTTATTTATTTATTTCTTCTGGCTTCAGCCTGACCCATGAGACCTAGCCACGGCTCTCAAACCCAAAAGGTTCAACCGTAGTTCGCACAGTCCACTATATTTTTTATGCAAGACAAGTTTTGGGTTTAAAGAACCATCTCAAGAGATAGTTCTAGTTAACCATGTTCGACCGTACAGTCTGGTCTGAATTTCAAAACCATCCAGAGGAGAGATAAGAAACATTTTACCACCCAAATACAAGACTCCAAAAATAAATTCCCAAAATTTTTTTTTTTTTTTAAAAAGGAGGCCATTACATAAACTCTAACACCCAAATACTCAGACTGAACCAAATAGTAAAAACTGGGGGGAAAAATATAAAAATCCAAACATATAGGAAAAGAAATTACTGTTATCTTTTCCTAGCAGCTACTACGGCACTGGCAACCGTGGCGGCCCTGGCAGGCTGACGTCCCTGGCAGCCCTGGATCCCCTTTCGGCCCTTTCTCCCCTTTCTCACCCTTGTCCCCTTTCGGCCCTTTCTCCCCTTGGTCCCCTTTCTTCCCTTTTCGCCGGAAAATGTAAATCATCACTGCGATTAAGGCGATTGATGTTGTTAGAACCAAGATACACCCCAACTCGAAATTATTTGTTAGTAGGTGTAGCTCGAAACGGAACCAAATCAAATAGAATCTAAAGGCAAATCAAATCTCAAAAATCAAGCAAATCAAACAAGAATCCAACAAGATTACAATTATGTTTAAATAACAACAGATCAAAGCATCAAAAAAAGCCTATACCTTTCAAAATAATACTATTTCAAAACCCTAAAATTCAAATATAATAACCGTGAAACAAAAAAAGAAATGGAAAATAATCAAAACCTAAAGAACTTTGCGTTTCGCTCTCTCTCTCTCTCTCTCTTTCTCTGCGAAACAACCACAAATTTGAAATGTTAAGAGGTTGAAGATGAAAGGTTTGGAAGTGGAGGGTGAGGGCTAGCTTGAGATTAGAGAGATGGAGGATGAGGGCTAGCTTGAGATCGGAGATGGAGGGTGAGGGCTTGAGATGGAGGCTTGGAGGGTGAGGGTTCAAAGCTCGGGCTTTAGAGATGGAGGCTGATGTGCTAGGGTGGATAATGTTTTTAGTTTACTATTTATACAAATCCTAAAGCCGCAGTTTTAAGCTGCGGCTATAGGCAAAATGTGGGGTCGCATTTGAGAAACGCGGCCCCATTCCAAACTAAAGCCGCGTGTTTAAAACGCGGCTTCAGACCAAATTTGAAGCCGTGTTTTAAACACTCGGCTTCAGACCAAATTTAAAGCCGCGTCTATAAAACACAGCTTTAGGCAGGCTAGAGCCGCATTTTATAAACGCGGCCACGATTAAGGAAAAAAAATAAATTGGTTGGCCAAAAAAACATTAAATATGAAGGTCCTATAGCCGCGTGTTTAAAACGCGGCCATAGCTCCATTCCCAAAAATGCGGCTACAGCTTTAAAAAACGTGGCTTCAGAACCCTTCTATGGCCCCGCGTATGAAACGCGACTTTTGTCTTTTCCTTTAAGCCGTGTTTTATAAAAACACGGCTTTAATCCGTTTGGGGCTGCATTTTTTTAAACGCGGCCTAATGCCCCCACATTTTGTAGTGCGGGGCATTCATCTTTATTGGTGTCAATTATTATACATCCAATTATGCGGGTTCCATTCAATTTGATAAAGACGATACCTCTACTAGCTTTATTCAGTACCACTATACCAGTACGTTAACTTGACAGGTAAACTTGTTGTACACAACTTCTAGAGGATTTCTATTATTTATAATTAGTATTGTAAAGTTGTAATTTTCAATTATGTTTTGTTGGCATTAATTCTGTGTCAAATTTGGTAAAGAATTGTGAAAATCAGGGCATCTCACGATTGGCTCGCGAGTGGACAACTCGCAAAAGGTCACATAAAGAGCACATGTTGGAAGCTAAAGAATCAAGTATTAGGAGGCATCTCGCAACTCATCTCACAACTAGGCCAACTCGCAAGATGACTCGCGAGATGGATTGCCAAGCTGTTTAAGTGTGCTTTCTTTATTTCTTTGCCCACACTATAAAAGCCACATTACCCACGAAATTGTAAGGAGGTTTTCAGAGAGAAAACCCTAGAAATACACTTGAGAGTTAGAGATTATAAATCCACAATCATCTACACAATTTTTTTTTTTAGTTTTCCTCTACTCCTCTCTAATTACAAATCCTCGAGAGGTTCTAAGCCCAAACACATACCTCACCCGATCTAAGTGTTGAGAGTTGTTTTGGTGCATGTGGGAAGCATTGGATGAAGCCATTCTTTGGTGGATGCAATTTGGAGCTAATTGTGGGATTTGGATAATTAGTGAAGACAAGATTTAGTGAAGTCTGTTGGGAGCTAGAACTCGGAGGGTTCAAATATAGTGGGTAGATTAGGCTTGGAGGGTCTTTTTGATATCCTTGTATTCTAACTTTATTCACTAGTGGATCTTTTCGGTTTGGAGGGCCGAAGAGAGGTTTTTATGCCAAATACTTTGGTTTTCCTCTTTTATAACACGTCTCGGTATTATCTTGTATTTGCATCTCTCTTCCCTTACTACTTGTGGTTTATAATTGCTTGTTGATTATGTATGCATATGCACTAGGTAGTAATTCTGGTTAGTTGTGCATTAATTACTCTTATTTCGCATTTAGTTAAATAGTTTAAAAGCAATTTAGCCATAAGCTTAAAATTGGATGTCTAAACAAGTTATAGTGTTTTGACTAGTGAGCTTTCAAGTATGTAATGCAGGCAATTATATTTGAATTAGATCTTATTTGATGGCTAGGATTATCTAATCCATCTCTACTGTTTGTTGTATTTGTCACAATCGATAGAAATGGGGCACTCATTGATAATCCGGTAAGATTATTTTCTTTTAAATTGACATGTTAAAATAGATTTAAATCATGGACTTACCCTAGAAATA
The DNA here is from genome assembly GCA_030820535.1 of Quercus parvula. Taxonomy (NCBI): domain Eukaryota; kingdom Viridiplantae; phylum Streptophyta; class Magnoliopsida; order Fagales; family Fagaceae; genus Quercus; species Quercus parvula. The sequence continues at coordinate 29,118,494 of JAUAME010000001.1, forward strand.
TATTATTTCATTGTTAATCTAGACACCAGGTTGCAATCAAATTTGTGTCTATTTACAAGTATTAAGGAATGCATTGATTTATATGAAGCAAGAGTACCATAATATCAAATTCTATGTTATCGAGAATAGTTGGTTGGTTGGTTTAAGTTCAAAGTATATATATTTTTCCCCTCTTCTTTATGCCTTGCAACAGAATATTCAGATAAACAATATGACACTATTCCCATAGAGATTGCATTAGATGATATGGGTTTTAGTTAACTCAACTAGTAAAGTTTCTGATGGTTGAATAAGAGATCTATGATTTAATCTCCGTCTACACTAAAAACTGATTGGTGTCTTGATCTAATAATAATGAGCTATATATCATCAGTAGCAGATGCCATAGGTTGAAACGTACTCCAAAAAACAAAAGATTACATTATTTGATAATGGACAAATACAACAGATTCTTGGTCATCTTTTTGCTATTTCAGAAGCCAAACGGTATGCTCATAAGTGTTACATTACATATATGATATATGAACAATACTACATTTTGATAGCACCTATAATAGGCGTAGATAAGACTAGAAAATTTCTTTGTAAAACAAAGTCAAAAAGATTTTCTAATTCTTTGAGTAGTGCAGAAAGGGAGTAAACGTGAAGGGGTACTTCATGTGGAGCTTTGATGGACTGCATGAAGATGAGGTCAAGCTACACGCACAGAGAGAAAGAGAATAATAATTTTTTTCATGAGAGAATGTGAGAGATAATAACAAATTGGATAAAATTTAGTTACAAAATTGGTTGTAGCCTAAGGCTACAACTTTACTCAATATATTTTTATTGGAAGTGAATTTTGACAAATCCACCATTGGATTATATCTTCTTTTTCTATCCTCCATGCTTGCAAAACTTCTAAAAAATTAAAGTTCAATAACTATATCATCAATAAATTGTTTAAATTGCATATTTTTGTAGTTTAAAATTATGTATAAAAATATAGCTTATAGATCATACAGTAAATAATATCCGATTAACACAAAATTTGACATGTGCATTAAGAGTGTAAAAAACATGCAATTTAACGGTTAGATTTTCAAAATATATAGTAATATTTATTTTATTGAGAAAAGTTGTTGTCTTAGGCTACAACAAATTTTGTAACTAAAATTTGTCCTAACAAATTTATTGCAAATAAGATGAGAAGAAAAAAAAAGTAAAAAAAAAAAAGTTATAGTAATAAACATCAAATTATCTAAGTCATGTTATGTAATAGACTAACATTATATTTGTATATTTGCATTGAGAGATTGAGACTTGTCCATTCTAGGGGTCAAGGATCACACTAAGGATAGAGAAATTCGTTAAAGTGTACTCGCTTTGATACCAAGTGAAAACTCACTTAGTGTATAAAATACTTGTGAATGTTTAGACCCTCAAATACAAATTTTTCAATACAAGGTTATATTCAAACAATGTATGTGTGGAATATGAGCCATGAGCAATACCTAGATAAGCAAACCACTCTAAGCCATTAATTAATCACAACTAACAAAGATTAAAAGCAAAGAGTAAGGGAAAGAGAGATGCAAACACAAGATAACACCTGCACATGTTATCGAAGAGGAAACTAAAGAACTCGGAGAAACACCTCTTTGCCGCCCTCTAAGCGGTAAATGATCCACTATAAAATCAGTTGAGATATATGAATAGCAATAGACTCTCCAAGCCTAATCTACCCAATGCACCTAAGCCCTCCAAGCTTCTTACTCCAACAAGGTTACATCGAAACAACAAGGTTACGCCGAACCATGTCTTCTCTATCTTTCCGAATCCCGCAATTAGCCTATTGCATCAATTAATATGAATTGGTTTTCTCTTGAACTGCTTCCCAAATGCCAAGAACCTTCTCACTACTTTGAATTTGGTGAGGTAAGGATTTGGTTTATGATCCTCTCATAGGTATGACAATGGAGAGGGTGAGAGTAGAAGAATTTAGAGAATCAAGCGTATAAGATTGTGGATGAATCAATCTTTTTTTTTTCTCTAGGGTTTCTCTTTTAAAATTCTCTCTGGAAGCTCTCTACATTTTGTGGGTATGAGGGTGTTTATAGTAGAGTATGACATGTGAACAGTCATTTTTTCAGCAAAAGAAGGTGCACTAGTGAGTCACTTCATGACTGGGATGAGTCGTGAGTTCTAATCGCCAATTACCAGACTAAGCCAGATTGTACTTTTTGTCTTGTAGTGATCCATCTATCCTGACTCTTCATCTTCCTACATGCTTCACATGTGTGCTTCATTTTGGCTAGTCACCACTCGCGAGTCAATCGCGAGTTCCAGTCGCTAGTTACCATCTTGTTGCACACTCTTGATCAAATCTTCACACTCTCTCACACATAACCCTTACATTATTCACACCTAAATACAGGGTTTCTAAATACTGAATTACAAACAAATTTGACACGGAATAAAGTCAACACATAGTTGAATAAATTCAACTTTGCATTTATAATGCAATAGGATAACATCTATGAAATCAAATAAAAGGAAGAAAAAAAAAAACTTAAAAACACAAAACTAAATTAACCACATCAACCTAAAGTGGAGTTTTAAAGAACACAAAAATTAATTAACCTAAAGTAGAGGTGCAAGATAAAATAAATAAATAAATAAAATTGAGAGAGAGAGAGAGAGAGATATAAAATTTTTGCGTGGGAAATCTATGCATAGAATGGGAGAGAGATTTGCAAATTTATGGTAAAAGGATGTGAATAAAAAGAGTAAAAATAAAGGAGGATAAAATTATAGATGAATAGTGATATTAAGGTAGATAGTATTGGGAAGTTGAAAAGGTAAAAAGGAGGAGAAATGTTAGAGAAAGGGTAACAAGAAGTTAAGAGTTAAAAATAAGAAAAAGAGTTAAAAAAAAATAGGTGGATGATGTCACTAGCGGCTTCACAGCAAGGCAAGGTGGTCACAAGACCACCCTGACTTGCACCTGTTGCTAAAAAAATATTATATGCTAAACTAACCTATTGTGACCACCCTAATAAAAATGTTGAACACCCTGACTTGAGAATTACAGAAATTTAAGTTCAACAAAAATAAGAGTAATGTTACATTCATAACATTTTTACAATAGTTTTACATCAAATTCAATGTAGTAAGTTGTTACTAATTCTAATTTGACCCAAATACCGATATTATTTTTTTACCCACCAATAACAGTTTTTTGCATAAGATTTATTGTAAAAATGTTGTGGATGTAGTATTACTCCAAAATTAACCTCCCCCCCCCCCCCCCCCAAATAATCCTTAATCCCTTTTATAAATTTAAAAAAAAATCTTAAATAACAATAATAAATATTAGCCCAAATAACAACAAACATAAATCAAACAAAAACAAGACAAGACCAAACAATAACAAGTGAACAAATTGTTCAACAAAAGCCTATTATAAAACAAAAAGATAAAAATAGCTAATCATTTAAATTTATAGATCGTTCAACTTATACAATAAAATAATCTCTAATTTCATTTTTCCTTAAAAAATGATATTAAGAAAAATATTGTGGTTATGAGTTCTCTTTGATAGTGACAATAGTTATACTCTTTTTGGCTTTGCAATGCAACAATTTTGCTCTCCTTAGTGACTTGACTTGCAAATGTAGCAAACATTCAAGTTATTGCTATATTAGATTTTGTATAATTTAAATTTCTTAATGACCATTTAAAAAAAAAAAAATTCCTAAAATCGCCACTGGATGATGTGTCTATTAATGTAGCTCAATAGAAATGTAACAATAATAAATGTTATGTTTCATATTTATATATATATATATATATACACACACACACACATATAAGACAAAGCTAACGACGCCAAACAAATTTTTCGAACTCTTTCAACCTCAAATCTATAAATAGCCACCACCGCACACCCTTGGTGCGATGGTCACTCCATAAGTATAAGTACTTATGGGATGTGGGGGATAAATGGTCGGTTCAAGTTTCTATGAGAAAACTTCACACACATGTACACTTAAATTAAACTAAAATATAATTCTATGTTATATATAAATTATATATGTATAAAAATAGCCCTCACCTCTAGATTCCTAACCACCCTTCAAAGTCCCATTTCTCTCTCTATTTCTCTCAATATGGCACTTAACATTGCATTGCTTGATCTCTCTCTCTATCTGTTTCTTTATATCGCACTTTACCTTGCAATGCCAATGAGGCGATCTATGGCTGATGTGGGTTCTTTAAAGAAATCAGAAACTACCGTTAGAAGTTGGGAAGGACATGTTTTAGCAACTACAATTCTTGATGGAGTTCTCGACGGAGTCCAACTAGTCCAACCTACAGTAAATCCTAAACCCAAGAAAGTACAAAGAAAGGACTTCCCTGCTGATTTCAAGTTTGGATGCGCCACTTCTGCTCTTCAGGTCTCTATCTTTTTTTTTTTTTTTTTTTTTTTGATGTGATGGTCTCTGTCTCTCTCTTAAATACACATATATGTAAGTTCATTTTTTTGGTATGGCCAAAACATGCTAAAAATTGTTTCCCTTTTATCATTTTTCGGATCAACATTTGAACATTCAAAACCCAACTGGTAGAACACAAAAATATCAAAAACATTAGATCAAGAATTAGAAAAGCAACAAAAGTTACAAAACCCATGATTATTCTATGTGAAAAAAATTCCATTATCAATCCAGCAAAATTGTGTTCCAATGAATTGGAACCCAAAAGTAGATTTGAAATCTCATACAAAGAATTAAATCATTAATTAGACCCAAAAAATTTAAAATTTCGAACTAGCAACATATCGATTTTCCAAAAACCAAAAAAAAAAAAAAAAAGGGAACCCAAAAAACCGAATTATCAAAGCAATGCAATTGGAACTGTTAACTCCGTAAACAGTAAACACCATCAAACCCAAAAATCCTTCAAACCCACCAACCCATCAAAGCAAACTCATAGAACAAACCCATCAAATCCAGTAATAGTATGGAACATAGGTGTAGCTGATTCAAACCCGTAATCCCACAACAAACCCCTGAACTCTTTGTGCACCGTTGAACCCATCGTAAATCCCAACAAAAATCCACCCATTTTCCTCTGAAACGATGAAGAGTGCTCTATCCTCCCCTGCTTTCCCTTAAGCCCATTGTAGATTTTGATTCTCAAGTCTTTTATTTTTAATTTTTTTAATATTTTTTTATTTTACTTAATTACTTGAAATAGTGTTATACACATGTCATATTTTTATTGGATCAATTGGCATACGTGGCAAGTTGATGTGTCACACATCAGCAAAAAAAAATAGCGAAGAGGCTATTGATACAAACGGTATAAAACTTTAGGGTGGAAATCAAACTTCAAAATCTAAAATCCAAACGCCACCAAATTTCAGAGTATATTTTGTATTTTACCCTATATTCTTTTATCAAGTTTTGATGGGTCTTATTAAAGTTGTTGTTGTTGTTGTTGTTGTTTTTTTTTTTTCTTTTTTTTTTTTTTTTTTTTTTTTTTGTGGAGAATCTATTAAAGTTGTAATGGAATGTCAAATTGAAGACACAAAGTCTGCTCAATAAAGCTTTAAAAAAAAAAAAAAACTATTTTTCAGCATGTACCTCAACAGTTGGCCCAATATCTCTCGATAACTATCTCAATACCTCTTGATTTATCAAGCCCTTCTAGGCCACCTTCTGCCTCCTCAATAGCTAGCGTGATACCTCTTGATAGCTGTCTCGATACCTCATCAATCTATCAAGATTCATGTTTTAGCAAAAGTTAGCATTGCGAAAAAGTCCATAACTTGTTTGTTTGAAACTCAATTCGAGATTTATTTGAACAGTTATTTAAAGGACATTATAAGTCATCTATTAGAAGGCTTTTTAGAGAGAGAGAAACACTATGTTTTTATGGGTAGGTTTTTGTAACCGAGTTCTCTCAATTTCACCATACTAAAGTTTCAAAGTAAACCTGAAGTTTGTTTGGTGAAGAAGCTGAAGGTATAGTAACCACCACAAACTTAATGCTATGAAGAAAACCCTCAAGAAATTCTTGGAGTCAGTCAAAGGTTCCGATTGTAACTATTGGGCGTGTCATCCGTTAAGAGTTAATATATTAAAGAGTTCAAAAGTTTTGATGCAGTAGAAGGTTTTTACTGTAAGTTGATTTATTGGGATTATAAAGTTTAGGGATAAAGGTTTTGTTCTAAATATTAAACTTATCTTTACTAGCAGATTGCTTTTTAGGAAGGTTCTCCCTAGGTTTTTGTTGTGAAACTAGTTTGTTTTATTAGTTTTTTTAGGTCAATACTATTTGATTGATTTGAAATCCTTGGAAATTTTTATAATGTTTATTTTCATAACTTTTTCTCTACTTTTGAGGTTGATATGAGTTTACAAGACACTTGACCACATGAAAACCCTTTGCATGCGTGAATTTTTATTTCATTAAGAACTATACGGTATAGTCTTAAGTGATCATGCTTAGAAGTTTCTGCATACCTTTGTTCATGGGTCACATAGTGTTAAGATTTTCATAAAATGAAAGAGGGGATATTGGTATTCTATGTGCCATCTCATTTTTTTTTGTGATTCATTTTTCTTCTCAATTTTTTTTTTTTTTTTTTGGGAAAAAAGTTGTTCTTACAACCCTTGCTCTTTATAGTGGGAGTTTTATCTGTTAGCATTCCATGAGTGTGTCATTCTTATTTTTAATATGTTGTCCCCTTAGTATCCATAGCATCCATGTTTTCATTCTATCCATGTTTGTTTATGGATTCTCTGTGCCCCTTTGATCCCTTTTATGTTTCCTTGGTAAAACTTTGTAGCTTTCTATCAATCATGACAAGAAGGGGGAGAAAATTAGTAGTTGGAGTGTCTACATGTTAAGGGGATCAATACATGTTTTTGTAAGGGGAAGATGTGTTTTATTTAGGGGGAGCATTATGTACTTTGGGGTTTTGTGCCAATTTTTTATTGGTATATATATTCTTGAGCTTTACTTGTGTATTATTTGTAATTTTTTTCCACATTGTGGCATAATGTGTTTGTTAAGTGCTTTAAGAAAAGACAGATAAGAAGCCAATCAAAACAATCAATCTTAGTTCATGCTATGATTTATGGGGACAGGTTGTTAGATTAGGATAGTTTAGTTGAATATGGATTCATTCCTTGTAATTGGGTTATTTTTGTAATTGGGGTTTTGTCATGGATTCACAAAGGGGGAGATTCTAAGGTTCATGTGTATTGGTATTATCAAAGAATGTCAAATTATGTCTTTCTATTGAGTTTTAATATGTTTTAAAGTTGTAATTGAAGATTAATTAAGTTGAAGACACAAAGTTTGCTAAAGAAAAGCTCAAGCAAAGTGAATTTCAGCATGAACCACGATAGCTAGCTCAATACCTCTCAATACCTCCTCAATACATCTCGATCTATCTAGCCCTTCTAGGTCACCTTCTGCCTTGATACTTCTCAATATCTGTCTTGATACCTCTCAATCTATCAAGATTTGAGTTTCAGCAAAAATCAACAACACAAAAAAAGCCAATAACTTGTCCATTTGAAGCCGGATTTGAGATCCATTTGAACCGGTAATTAAAGTACATTATAAATCCATATATTAGAAGGTTTATTTTTTTAGAGAAAGAAACACTTCGTTTGTGCGGTTAGGGTTTTTGCAACCAAGTTCTCAATTTCACCATACTGAAGAGATTCAAAATAAATTTGAGGTTCATTTCGTGAAGAAGCTAAAGCCATAGCAACCACCACCAAACTTACTGTTGTGAAAAAAACTTTCAAGAAGTTTTTGGAGTCGGTCGGAGGTTCCAATTGTGATTGTGAGTGCGTCATTTATGGAATATTCATATATCAAAGAATTTAGAGGTTTTGATGCAATACGATGCGATAGAAGGTTTCTATTATAAATTCATCTACCGAGATTGTAGAGCCTTACGACAAAGGTTTTGTATTAGATCTTAAACTTTTCTTTACTATAATGGATTGCTTTTTGGCAAGGTTTCTCCCGAGGTTTTTTTATATTATAAAACTAGTTTGTTTAATTGGTTTTCCTAAGTCATCATATTTTGTGTTATTTACTATTCCATTGTGCATGATATTGATGTTTGTTGGTTTAACCAAGTAATATTCATAATAGATCTAATTAATAACTTGCCTTTAAACCTAGTTAATTCTATAAATCAAGATCTATATATATATATATATATATATGTGTGTGTGTGTGTGTGTGAGTGTGAGAGTGTATGTATATATATATATATATATATATAAAATACTTGTGTTGTATAAATGGTTGACATGTAATGACATGGTGCAGACAGAAGGGGCAGGTGATGAAGGAGGGAGAGGACCAAGCACCTGGGACCGTTTTATCCAAGATGGAGTTGGAGATAAGGACATTGCAGTTGATTCATACAATCATTATAAAGTATATATGAATATTGTTACATAGTTATCAATAAATTATAGAAACAACTCTACTCTACAAATGATCAAAGCAAGAAAACTAAAGATAGAATATAATTAAAGCACTTAAGCACTACCCTTGTATTTCAAAATTTTGACCTATTTTAGATTTCATGCTCATCAATCATCACATCTCATTTCCTAAGTTCGACCAAATGAAAATATTTGTTGTTTATTATCAAAATGAAAAATGATCATACTTATTTAGAATGGATCTACTTTATGAATCAAATTAGATATATTATAAATCTAAAAATATATTTATCATCACATTATTTAAAATTTTAAATAACATGTCACACTAAACACATACATTATTGAATCATGAAGTTCCAATTAGGAAATGTCGCTAATGTGTAGCCTGGATTCTTAATCTACTTTATAACCATAATAAAAGCTTTATTAGTAGATCAAGTTTTTGCACTAACCTAAATTCAGAAAATAAGCTTGTGTAAAATATTGTCATTTTCTAGTCACCAATTTGTAGCTCATAGTGCGTTTTTCTTTCTTTCTCTAATCAGTTGGCATCACAGGAGGACGTGCAACTGCTGAAAAATATGGGAGCAGACACGTACAGATTCTCCATTTCTTGGTCAAGAATCCTCCCTGGTACTTTCTTCTTCGAAATATGCCACCCTCAAACCAACCAAATATTTCAAAAGAAAAGAAAATTTAAATTTATGTTCTATTTATATAATCAACTTCCATGCAGATGGGGCTGTAGCTGGTGGAGTAAACCAAGAGGGAATCAATTTCTACAACAGTTTTATAAATGAACTGATAAAAAATGGTATGAACCAATATTTTACTTTACAACCCTAGTAGCTGCCTATGCTTCATATATGCAAGGACCAGTTTTTGTTCCTAAATTTTCAAACCAGTTTACTTTTCAACTGCTCAAAAAATGAGACTCTAATTCCCCATCCAGGGATAACCCCATTTGTGACACTCTTCCACTTTGACTTACCTCAAGCACTGCAAGACAAATACGAGGGCTTCTTGAGCAGGCAGATTGTGTAGGTTCATGTGATCCAGTTGATCAAACTTCTTATTTCAACTATCAATATTTCCTAAGATGATAATTATTAATCAGTGTATGTGTACTTGGATGCTACCTTACTACTAATAATAGGGATGATTTTAAAGCCTATGCCGATATTTGTTACCACAATTTTGGTGACCGAGTGAAGTACTGGACTACTATCAATGAGCCACAAATCTTTGGGCCGTACGGTTATGAAACCAGGAACCCAAATCCAAAACCTGCAACAGATCCATACCTTGCTACCCATAACATTATATTAGCCCATGCCGCAGCTGTAAAACTCTACAGAGAAAAATACCAGGTAAAATCTATATAAATCTTCTTCTTTTTTCCTTTTGCTGAATTAATTTCCACTAGGACAATCATAAGCTGATACCCATTTTGTTTCTATACAACGTTATTTATATAATTTTTTTTTTTTTTTTTTTTTATTCATAGCCAACTCAAGGGGGAGAAATTGGTGTTTCGCCAATGGTACAATGGTTTGAACCATATGGAGATACACTTCATGATAAAGATGCAGCCAAGAGAGCATTTGACTTCTCGGTTGGATGGTTAGAACATTTGTCAGAGTCAATAAAACACACACATACAATCAAATCCTTTTGATAAAAAATTCAAGTCTAAATTTTTCCCCCTATTATATGTATAGGTTTATGGAACCATTAGTGTTTGGAGATTACCCATTCATCATGAAAGGTTTGATAAGGGATGAACTTCCAGAATTCACAGAAGCAGAGAAGGATTTAGTTAAAGGGTCCTTTGATTTTATTGGTGTCAATTATTATACATCCAGATACGTGCTTTCCCAACAATTTAATAAAGATGATAACTATTCTACCTTTAGTCAATACCAGTATGCTGAGCTCAAAGGTAAACTTTGTGGTTTCCTTTGCAAAACATCTTAATTTAGCTTGTAATTGAATTTGGCATAGATATGATTTTGTTAGCTAGTATTATCTAATCCATCTTTCCTGTTTGTTGCATTTGTCATAGTTGATAGAAATGGGAAACCCATTGGTGATGAAGAGTTTTGATACACTCAGAAAAACATAGAGAATTACAAAGAACACTAGAATCAGAAAAGGAAGATAGAAGAACACAGAGAGAGAGAGATTGAGAGAGAAGATTTCTTCTTGATTGAAAACTAAAATGGGAAAAATGTATTTATCAAAGCTTAATTACATTTCAGATATTTCATCATATATATAGGTACAATCACTGCTGTAACAGAATAGATACCATCCAAAATATACGCCTAAAATCACGCCTAAATTCACGGAAGCAACAGCTCTGTTATAACCGATTTTCGCGCCACATCAACTGACTTTTGAATGGACTGAAGACGACACCGTTTGGTCTCATGAAGGAGAGGCACGAGATACACAACACAGCAAACGGTGCGCATCACTAATGCCTTAAGTGAAACGGTGCGTATCACTAATGCCTTAAGTGAAAACAATGCGCTTTGACAACTATTGTTGATCCTGGGTTGAGCTTGAATCTTCATTGCTCTGTGCTTCTTCAGCTTTATCTTTAACATCCCCCCTCAAACGACAGGGGGAGGAATCCACCAGAAGTTTGGAACGAAAGAAAAGAAAAGGAGGAGCAGCCAAAGGCTTGGTAAAGATATCCGCCAAGTTGTCCTTCCCAGAAACAAAGCCAATTTTAAGGTCTCTGCGAAGAACTTTCTCCCTAACATAGTGATAATCAACCTCTAAATGTTTAGTCCTAGAGTGAAAAACAGGATTGGCAGAAAGAGCAATAGCTGATACATTATCACACCATATGACAGGAACATAGGGAAGAAAGATTCTAAGCTCCTTGAACAAGGTTCTTAACCAGGAAAGTTTAGCAGTAGTTGTTGCTAAGGCCCTATACTCAGCTTCTGTGGAGGAACGGGAGACAGTAGGTTGTTTCTTGGCAGACCAAGAGATTGGATTTGGACCAAGGAAAACTAATAACCCAGTGGTGGAGCGTCTGTCTGTAGGGTCCCCTGCCCAATCTGCATCAGAGAAAGCAGTGAGAGACAAGGGGCCAGGGGAAAAACAAATGCCATGATGTAAAGTGCCTCGGAGATATCTAAGGACACGTTTAGCAGCCTCCAAGTGAAATGATGTAGGGTTGCTCATGAATTGACAAAGCTGATGAACACTGAATGCCAAATCTGGTCTAGTGAATGTAAGATACTGAAGGGCACCCACCATACTTCTGTACACAGTGGGATCTGACAAGGGAACACCTGAATGAGGCACCAAATGAGAAGAAGAACAACAAGGGGTCTTCACAGCCTTTGAATTTTCCATATGGAACCGATGTAAGACATCAGATGCATACTTTGATTGAGTGAGATGAATGCCATGCTGAGTATGAGAAATTTGAATCCCCAAGAAGTAACTTAAAGGACCCAAGTCCTTGAGTTCAAACACCTGATTGAGGGCAGTGATAAGGTGAGCAACCTGAGAAGCACTATTGCCAGTGACAATGATGTCATCCACATAGAGTAACAGATAGATGATGGTGCTTGAAGACTGAAAAATGAAGAGGGAGCTATCAGCCAGGGATGCAGTGAATCCCAAATGAAGAAGGTGGAAGGTGAACCTTTCAAACCAGGCCCTAGGAGCCTGTTTAAGGCCATACAAGGATTTATGAAGTTTGCACACATAAGAAGGATGAAGAGAATCCACATAACCAGGTGGCTGCTGCATAAAGACATCTTCCTTAAGGTATCCATGTAAAAAGGCATTGGAGACATCAAGTTGCCTTAAACTCCAAATTGCAGCTAACAGCAATAGCAATGACAAGTCTCACAGTGGCAGGCTTGATGATAGGACTAAAGGTTTCATGAAAATCAATGCCTGCTTGTTGATGGAAACCTTTGGCTACCAATCTGGCCTTGTACCTTGAAATGGAACCATCACTGTTTAATTTCAACTTGTAGACCCATTTACACCCAACCAGATTAACATTTGAAGGTGCAGGAACCAAAGATCATGTCTGCTGCCTTTGTAAAGCTTGAAACTCAGTATCCATGGCCTCACACCACTTGGGATATTGAGAAGCAACCTTATAAGAGGGAGGTTCACTGAGGGAATAATCCAACACAGCCTTGTAACAGATCTTGGGATGAGGTTTGGTGATACCACACTTTGATCTGGTCTGCATAGGATGACAATTTGTAGAGATAGTGGTAGATAAGGGCTGAACAAAAGGTATAGCAAGTAAGGAATTTGATGAAGGAAGAGAAGGGGATGGAGGTGAAGTGGGTAAAGTGGCTAAGGGAGAAGTAGGCTGAGAAGGTAAGGTAGGTAAGGTAATAGATGGAGATGAGGAAATATTAGAAGTAAGGGAAGGTAACAAGGGATTAAGATAAGATGTAGAAGCAGTGGACACAGATGAGAAAGAATGACTAGGGACAGTAAATGGACCAAGGAGTGAGGGCTGGTTTGTGGAATGAAGATACAGCAGATTGGAAAACCAAGAAAGGTCAGAAGATGAAGGAGGTAAGGAAGAAGGAGAAGAGGAATTGTTAAGTAAAGAATAAGGAAATTTAGATTCATTGAAAATAACATGCCTGGAAGTATAAAGGTGTTTTGTTGTCAAGTCTAAGCATAAGTAGCCCTTTGTGCCCATAGGGTAGCCAAGAAATATACATTCTGTGGATCTAGGAGCAAGTTTATGAGGAGTATAAGGTCTGAGATGTGGATAGCAAGCACAGCCAAACACCTTGAGTTGGGAAAGATTAGGTGAAGCAGAATATAGTTTCTGCCAGGGAGAATGGAAAGCAAGAACAGAAGTGGGAAGAAGATTGATTAAGTGCACAACAGTGAGCACTGCATAAGACCAATAGGATGAAGGCATTGAAGCCTGAGACAAGAGAGTGATGGTGGTTTCAATAAGATGTCTGTGCTTTCGTTCAACTAAACCATTCTGTTGAGGAGTGTATGGACAAGAAATTTGATGAACAATACCTTGTTGGGAGAGATAAGTTTTGAAAGCATTTGATGTATACTCACCACCTCCATCAGATCTAAAGGTCTTAATTTTGGTAGAAAATTGTGTTTCAACCATTGCCTTAAATTGAACAAACTTATGAAAAACTTCAGACTTAGAGTGGAGCAAATAGATCCATGTGAATCTGGTAAAGTGATCAATGAATAGGACATAGTATTTAAAACCATTAATGGAAGAAGTAGGGGCAGGTCCCCACAAATCAGAGTGAACAAGCTCAAAGGGAGAAGATGCATTAAAAAAAGATTTAGGAAATGGTAATTTGTGCATTTTGCCATACAAGCAGCGTGTACAATCAGTGTTCATAAGGGTACACTTATTCAAACTAGATTTGACATTGGGAAACAAACAATTGAGAACTTGGTCAGATGGATGCCCAAGTCTTGAATGCCAAAGAGACTTATTGAAAACAGAAACATTAAAGGCACTAGAACAGGTGCTAGAAGACAAGGAGAGCTGAGAAGCTTTATGAGGATAGATGGGGTATACACCATCTTCACTCTTGCCTTGGTACAGAACTTTTCCCATGGCTAAGGCCTGAATTGAAATGAAATTTTCATCAAAATAACACCAGCAGTGATTATCTTGGCAGATTTTATGAACTGAGGCAAGGTTTGAAGCAATAGAAGGTACTCTAAGAACATTTTTGAGTTGAAGAGCAGATTGAGAAAGGGGAATAGAAGTATTACCTAGATGAGTGATAGGGAGATTTTGTCCATTGCCAACAGTGATTTGATCTTGACCTTGATACGGCTTGGGAAAGCTGAGATGGTTAAGGCTGGAAGTGACATGATCTGTTGCAGCACTATTAGCAAGCCAGGGCTGATCTTGAGTGAGATATGCATTGGATGCAGTGACCATGGCTGCAAGCTTGGTTGGTGGATGCTTACCTTGGTAAGCATAATCCATTCTATGGTAACAATCAAGGGCCAAGTGACCAACCTTTCCACAAATCTGACAGATTGGCCTTTCTGACTTAATTCCATTGGAATTAGATTGTGTTTGTTGAAACTGATTGAAGGGAGAGAATTGAGATGATCCATTGTATGCTCTACCACCTCTACCACCTTTATTGTTGAAGTGACCTCTACCTCTGCCTCTGTTAAAGGACTGATTAAAACCATTGTGATTAGGTTTTGGTGAGGATGTTGCTGCCATAGCAAACATGGTGTCTTTAATCTCATGTCCATCATTCAGAGACTCCTCCTCTGCATTAAGCATAGTTGAAAGATCCTCAAAATTCACATGAGTACTCCTGGTTCTTATAGCTGACCTAAAGGCATTGTATTCTTTAGGAAGCCCCTTGAGAGTAATGTGAAGCAATTCTTCATCATCCACAATTACTCCAACAGCCAAGAGTTTGTCTTTAACTACTTTAATTTTCTGCAGATACGAATCCACAGAATCAGCTCCTTTCCTAATATTGTGAAGCTCGCCTTTAAGATTCATAACATGTGATCTGGAAATGGAAGAGAACCTATTTTCTAGGACTTTCCAGACCTCTAATGCTGAAGAACACCCCACAGTGAGTGCTAGAATTGAGGGAGTTAGTGTAGAACTCAGGAAAGTAAGTAATGCTTTCTCCTTTGACTTCCAAATCAGGAAATCAGGATTCACAACAGCTGTGTATGAATCTGAGAGATCTTTGAGAAATTGATCTGGAATCAACTTTGGTCCTTCAATCAACTCAAAAAGTGAGTAAGTTTCAAGCACCATTGTCATTTGATGCCTCCAAACTATATAGTTCGTGTTATCCAGCTTTATGGTCATCATGTTGGCCATATTAGAAAGTAGCAGAAGTGGTTGATTGAGTATATTGACTGAAGAATTTGAAGAAAGTACTGAAGATGAAGATGCAGCCATTGTTGAACTCGTAGTTGCTGCCATTGTTGAATTTGTAGCTGCCATTGTTTCAGTGACAGATGGCTCTGATACCATGAAGAGTTTTGATACACTCAGAAAAACACAGAGAATTACAAAGAACACTAGAATCAGAAAAGGAAGATAGAAGAACACAGAGAGAGAGAGATTGAGAGAGAAGATTTCTTCTTGATTGAAAACTAAAATGGGAAAAATGTATTTATCAAAGCTTAATTACATTTCAGATATTTCATCATATATATAGGTACAATCACTGCTGTAACAGAATAGATACCATCCAAAATATACGCCTAAAATCACGCCTAAATTCACGGAAGCAATAGCTCTGTTATAACTGATTTTCGCGCCACATCAACTGACTTTTGAATGGACTGAAGACGACACCGTTTGGTCTCATGAAGGAGAGGCACAAGATACACAACACAGCAAACGGTGCGCATCACTAATGCCTTAAGTGAAAACGGTGCGCTTTGACAACTGTTGTTGATCCTGGGTTGAGCTTGAATCTTCATTGCTCTGTGCTTCTTCAACTCTATCTTTAACAGGTGATAGGGTAAGATTGTTTCATTTTAAATTGTTTACACATTGATTAAACTCAATGACTTGAAGATATCATCTAAGAACATGTTATTTCATTGTTAAACCAGACACCAGGTAGCACTCAAATGTATATCTATCCACAAGGGTTAAGGGATGCATTGATTTATATGAAGCAAGAATACAACAATCCCAAGTTCTACGTTACTGAAAATGGTTAATTAACTTAAAATATTTCCTTAATTTTTTTTTCCACATTAATCAAAAGAAAAAAAAAATCACAAAATATTTTTTTATTATTATCTTGATATATAATTAAGTTATACATGTTTTGAAACAGGATATCCAGAGAAACGAAATGATACTATCCCAATAAAGACTGCATTGAAAGATAATTCGCGAATTAAATATATTATTAGCCATCTTTTTGCTATTTCAGAAGCCATGAAGTAAGTTCAAAGTGCCAAGTGCTAACAACTATCTTTCGATGATTGCAATATTATTCATAAATAGGACCATAAAATAAGTTTGTCCCATGAAACAAAGTCATCATAAATATTATTTGTTAGTGTTTGAGTGCAGGAACGGGGTAAACGTAAATGGATACTTCATGTGGGCTTTAATGGACTGTATGGAAATGGGATCAGGCTACACTGCTCGATTTGGGCTTGCTTACACAGATTACCTTAACAACTTGAACAGAATCCCCAAGAAGTCAGCAAAATGGCTCAAGTCCTTTGTGGGACGTTGACCTTAATATGGATCAGCCCAGATCTCATATGCAAACCAATTGGTTGTCTGATAATTATGGTGTGTTTGGATACCGTTTATTTTACTGAAACTAAAAAATTATTATTAAAAGTACTATAGATAAAAGTAAAAAGTACTGTAGATAAAAGTAAAAGTTAATTGAAATAGTACAGTAGAGTCCATAAATAATGCTAAAAAGTGCAATGGGACCTATGAATAATAGCAAAAATAAGTTGAACAGTGAAATAATTTTCATTTTTAATTCCAATCTAAACGCATGCTTAGTTCCAACCTTCTTAATTATCAAAATAAATTTGAGCATTTTCCCTTTGGAGTATTCCAAGCATTGAGGTTTGAGTTGAGGCTAAAACAGCCTAATTTTCTTTGGATCGATCTTTTGTAATTCTCTTAATAATAATAATAATAAATTAACTTGATTCACTCTCGCTGGCCATCTTCAATTCTTCATTGTAAAATTTATCGACTTTTTTTTCCTTCACTTTTTATGTTTTATAATCGATATCTATTAGCTTGAGGGGTCACAAACTTCCCCACAAACTTCACCATGCATTGCTCATCAAATGTTTATGTATGTAAACATTGTTTTTAATTTTATCAATAAAGCTATAGCATATTATTTGAGAAGTGCTATCGTGTGTCCGTTTGAAAATTGTTGATTTTTTGTAGATTATTTAATTGCACAGTTTTTATCAAAAAAGTATAATAATAAAAATACATAAATTATATATTTTTTGAAATATTTGGCTTGTTTGAGGCAGGGTTATGTCGAAGAAGAAAATACCAGGGAGAATTCTTGACCAGGAAATGGAGAATTTGTTAAAAATTAGTGACAAGAAAGTTGTGCAAGGAA
Source organism: Quercus parvula (assembly GCA_030820535.1). NCBI lineage: Eukaryota > Viridiplantae > Streptophyta > Magnoliopsida > Fagales > Fagaceae > Quercus > Quercus parvula. Next base: position 29,136,084 of record JAUAME010000001.1, read on the forward strand.
GTCTCTCATGGATGTCACTCGATCCATGGTTGATGGTTGAGTAAAGATTCTAATAGGTGCTTGCTGCTAATAGTGATGCATGACTTGGTAAAGGGCACACTATTGATGATAGTGATGCATGACGCTTGGATGGTAAAGAAAATGCTTTCATTCAAGGGAGAATCTAAGGTGCCACAAATGACTTGATTAAAGGCTCACACGTGAAGGGAAAGCTTTTTTGTGATATTTACATGTGAGTGTTGTTGGTTAAGTAGTGAAGTCTCACATTAGATACTAATGGGATTACTATTTTTTTTAAGATCTAAATTTTATTATAGTAGTATATGGTATGATACTATATGAGTTAAAATGTTGTTTCCCTTAATTTGATTTAATATCATATTGGCGATCTTGAGGGAATCAGCTTAGCACCGGTAATATGAAGGCTCTATTTGGACAGTTAATTTGCAAAATTTTATATTTGTTTCTTGTTATTAAGTTTTTTTCACCGCAAATTTTTTTTTTTTTTTTTTTTAATACTGATGTTAACATTAATAAACAAAAGAAGAGTCTAAAAAAGCAAAGGGCTGCTGGAAGATCATTAGAAAAATGCTGAACAAACCCAGCAATGATGGAGAGGCATCTTAGCAGCCGCTGAGGCCAAATCATATTTGACAAGATAACCCTAGGGACCAAAATAGTGGTAAATCTCATCCCTGTTGGGTGAATGGTGCAGGTCTGTTATCATTGTCTTCGCCTGCCAATTTGGGTTCCTCTTACCATTGTAGACCAGTTCCAAATTTCTTCTCCAGTTGAGAATGATAATATGATGGTAACCAAGTTCTCTTGCCCTTCAAAACAGCTTGAGGAGTAACCTCACAAGACTCACTACCAAATCTTTTAGGGGTACAATGTGAATCATGTGAATATTATATGCATTTTTTATATGCTACATTATCGTATATTAGACAATTTAAATATGAATCTAGATGGTGTATATGCCAAATGTGAACACAGCTTGTTTTAGAATTGGCAGAGCTATCCCCAGGGGAGCGGGTTCGCCATGTGGTGCCGATCGAGCCAGATACATTTTGCAGATTTGGTCAACTCATTATCACCAAATCGATATTGAAAACCATGTAACTCATTGGAACTTGATCAATATTTCTCCAATGAGTTTGTCTCTTTTCTAAGCTATCTTTTTCCTTTTCTGACAACCTACCCACACCCATTTATCAAGTGTAATGTAATTATGTAAACTTTTTTTTTCTTTGGTTTGCAATGAAATGTAATGTAAAAATGGGAGTATTTATTCAAGGCAAAGGTATTAAAAGCACAAAAATATGTAATAAAAATGGTTGATTGGTCAAAATATTCTTCTAGTGACAAATTATAAAGTTGAGTAATATTGCATAAAGTTCTAATACCATAACTTTTAACAATATTATATCCCTCAATATTTTTTTATTAGAAAGGTATTTCGATAAATTTACAGTTGTATAACTTTTTTTTCTTATACCATTCATATTTGCATAATTTCAAAATAATCAAAGATCAATAATTACATCATGAAGTTTTCATTATCTATAAAATGTTTAAATATGAAGGTTTTTTTTTTTTATTTAAATTATGCATAAGATAAATTTAGGATCAAATAGTAAATTATATTTACGCGAAATTTGATATGCATATTAAGGAAACATGTAATTTAACGGTGAAAATTTTAAAATATTAAGTTAATAAAAAGCCATTAGATATTATACATGTTGTAAGGTTTTTTAATATATATATATATAATATTATATCATGTACATGTTGTAAGTTTATCATGATCTATAATATATTGAATGATAAAGGTTGAGCATCTCTATAATCTGCCTTTTTTTTTTTATGATCAAATCTATTTAAAAAATTATATCAATCTGCCAAATCTCACTGAGCCCTTGCAGTTCTTAATTTTCAACTTGCATAGATGCACCCAAAAATTATGTGTATGAGACAAAGCTAATGAAGACAAGCAAATTTTTCGAACTCTTTCATGACTTCAAATCTATAAATAGCCCTCAGCGATCTACATCTTTAACGATCCTTCATAGTCCTCTCTCTCTCTCTCTCTCTCTCTCTCTCTCTCTCTCTCTCTCTCTCTCTCAATATGGCACTTAACCTTGCATTGCCAATGAGGCTATCTGTGGCCGATTTGGGTTCTCTAAAGAAATCAGAAACTACTATTTTTGGAGCAACTCGTAGAGTCCCATCTGAGAGAAATGAGAACAAGAATTCGAGGCTTACCATTAGAAGTTGGAAAGGACATGTTGTTCCACCAACTACAATTCTTGATGAAGTTCTCAATGGAGTCCAAGCAGTCCAGCCTACAGTAATTCCTAAACCCAAGAAAGTAACAAGAAAGGACTTCCCTGCTGATTTCAAGTTTGGTTGCTCCACTTCTGCTCTTCAGGTCTCTCTCTCTCTTAGAAATACACATGCATCCATATTATAGAATTCTTGTGTTGCATATATAGTTGACATGTAATGATCGACATGGTGCAGACAGAAGGAGCAGGTGATGAAGGAGGGAGAGGACCAAGCACCTGGGATCGTTTTATCCAAGATGGAGTTGGAGATATGGACATTGCAGTTGATTCATACTATCGTTACAAAGTATACGTGAATATTGTTACATAGTTATCAATAAATGATAAAAACAACTCTACTCTACAAATGATCAAAGCAAGAAAACTAAAGATAGAATATAATTAAAGCACTTAAGCACTACCCATGTGTTTCAAAAGTGACTTTTTTTTTTACTTAAAAAAGTTTGACCTTTTTTAGATCTTATATGCACATCACATCTCATTTCCTAAGTTCAACCAAAAGAAAATATTTGTTGTTTATTATCAGAATGAAAAATGATTATACTTATTTAGAATAGAACTATTTTATGAATCAAATTAGATATATTATAAATCTAAAAACATATTTATCGTCACATTATTTAAAATTTTAAATAACATGTCACACTATATACATACATTATTGAATTATGAAGTTCCAATTAGGAAATGTTGCTTATCTGTAACTCGGATTCTTTATCTGCTTTATAACAATAATGAAAGCTTTATAAGTAGAACTAGTTTTTGCACTAACCTAAATTCAGAAAATAAGCTTGTGTAAAATGTTGTCATTTTCTAGTCACTAATTTGTAGCTTATAGTGCATTTTTCTCTCTCTCTAATTGGTTGGCATCACAGGAGGACGTGCAATTGCTGAAAAAAATGGGGGCAGACACTTACAGATTCTCCATTTCCTGGTCAAGAATCCTCCCTGGTACTTTCTTCTTCGAAATATGCCACCCTCAAATCAACCAAATATTTCAAAAGAGAAGAGAAGAAAAGAAAATTTATGTTCTGTTTATATAATCAACTTGCATGCAGATGGGACCGTAGCTGGTGGAGTAAACCAAGAGGGAATCAATTTCTACAACTGTTTTATTAATGAACTGATAAAAAATGGTATGAACCAATATTTAACTTTTCAACCCTAGTAGCCGCTTGTGTTTCATACATGCAAGGACCAGTTTTTGTTCCTAAATTTTCAAACCAGTTTACTATTCAACTGCTCAAAAATGAAACTCTGAATTCCACATGCAGGGATAACCCCATTTGTGACACTGTTCCACTTTGACTTGCCTCAAGCACTACAAGACAAATACAAAGGCTTCTTGAGCAGTCAGATTGTGTAGGTTCACGTTCTTCTAGTTGATCAGACTTCTTATTTAATCACTTCAACTATCAAAACTTCCTAAGATATTAATCAATGTACATGGTTGCTGCCTTACTATTAATAATATGGATGATTTTAAAGCCTATGCTGACATTTGTTACCAATATTTTGGTGACCGAGTGAGGCACTGGACTACTATCAATGAGCCTCAAGTCTTTGGGCAGTACGGTTATAAAATTGGGATGAATAACCCAAATCCAAAACCAGCAACAGATCCATACCTTGCTACCAATAACATTCTATTATCCCATGCCGCAGCTGCTAAGCTCTACAAAGAAAAATACCAGGTAATATCTAATAAATTCCTTTTTTTCTTTTTCCACTTTCATTCTGCAGCATTTCCACCAAGCCAGTCAAAAGCTGACACCCATTTTGTTTTAGAATGACTAATTTTGCATTTTTATTTCTGTAAAAAAAAACATATATATATATATAATATAAAGTTTTGTTTATTCATAGCAAACCCAAGGGGGAGAAGTTGGTATTTCGATAGTGACACAATGGTTTGAGCCACATAGAGATACACGTCATGATAAAGATGCAGCTGAGAGAGCATTTGACTTCTTGGTTGGATGGTTAGAACATTTATCACAGTCAATAAAACACACACACACATATAAAATCAAATCCTTTTGACAAAAAAAATAATGTCTAGTTACTTTTTTTCCCTATTACATGTATAGGTTTATGGAACCATTAGTGTTTGGAGATTACCCCTTCATCATGAAGGCTATGATAAGGGATGGACTTCCAGAATTCACAGAAGTAGAGAAGGATTTAATTAAAGGGTCTTTTGACTTTATTGGTATCAATTACTATACTTCCAAATACGTGATTTCCCAACAATTTGATAAAGATGATACCTATACTGGCAATAGTCAATACCAATATGCTGAGCTGAAAGGTAAACTTTGTGGTTTCCTTTGCAAAACAACTTAATTTAGCTTGTAATCGAATTTGGCATAGATATGATTTTGATATGGTATTATCTAATTCTTCTTTCCTGTTTGTTGCATTTGTCGTAGTTGATAGAAATGGGAAACCCATTGGTGATCCGGTAAGAATGTTTTGTTTTAAATTGTTTACACATTAATTAAACTCAATGACTTGAAGACATCATCTAAGAACATGTTATTTCATTGTTAAACTAGACACCGGGTAGCAGTGAAATTTATGTTTATCCACAAGGGTTAAGGGATGCATTGATTTATATGAAGCAAGAATACAACAATCCCAAGTTCTACATTACTGAAAATGGTTAGTAACTTAAAATAGTTCCTTAATTTTTTTCCGTATTAAATTTTTTTTATTTTGATATATAATCAAGTTATATATGCTTTAAAACAGGATATCCAGATAAACGAGATGATACTATCCCAGTTGAGATTGCATTGGATGATAATGCGCGAATTCAACATATTCTTAGCCATCTTTTTGCTATTTCAGAAGCCATGAAGTAAGTTCAAAGTGCTAAGTACTAACAATTACCTTTCGATGATAGCAAAATTATGCATAAATAGGACCATTAAACAAGTTTGTTCCATAAAACAAAGTCATCATAAAGATTATTTGTGGTTTGAGTGCAGGAAGGGGGTAAATGTAAATGGATACTTCATGTGGGCATTAATGGACTGCATGGAAATGGGGTCAGGCTACAACGTGAGATTTGGGCTTACTTACACAGATTACCTTAATAACTTGAACAGAATCCCCAAGAAGTCTGCAAACTGGCTCAAGTCCTTTGTGGGACGTTAAACGTAATGTGGATTAACCCAGATGGGCCAGATCTCATATGCAGTCCAATTTGGTTGTCTGACAATTAGTTCCAAGTTCCAACCTTCTTAATTATCAGAATAAATTTGAACTTTTTCGCTTTGGAGTATTCCAAGCACTGAGGTTTGAGTTGAGGCTAAAACAGCCTAGTTCTCTTTGAATTGATGTTTTGTAGTTCTCTTAATAATAATAATAAATGTGATTCACTCTCGTTGGCCATCTTCAATTCTTCATCGTAATAATTTATCGACTTTTTTTTTTTTTCCTTCATTTTTTATGTTTTAAAATTAATAACCATAAGCTTGAAGGGTCAAAAAACTCCCCCACGCATTGCTCATCAAATATTTACTTATGTAAACATTGTTTTTAATTTCCTCAATAGCATATTAATTATTTAAGAAGTGTTAGGTGTGTCCATTTGGAAATTGTTGATTTTTGGTAGCTTATTTGCGTAGTATTTATTAAAAAATATAATTTTTGGTGACTTTTATGTTAAATTTTTTATAAAAAGCTAAAAGTTAGTTTATTTCAAAAAAGCTAAAGTTAGATTATTTGCACACACCAAAAAAAAAAAAAAAAAATGAGACTAAAATTAGGCATAACTTTTTTTAACAATTCCCAAACGTCCACACAATTTCTTCCTAATTCATGCTTTCATTTTCTTTAAACTCTAGTATTTTTGTTAAAGATACTAAGAAGTATCAATCAATATTGACTTTATTAATTGAGCTAAAACCTACAAGACTCTTGACTTTATTTGCAATTCCTAAATAGTTATGAAAATAGTCCTTGTTCTCATGGTTCTAGCATGGTCATTGAACACAAGATCAAAATTGGATCGCATGAGAGAAAATGAGCATAAAGAAATGCAAGTTAGAAAATGGAAAAAAATGTGATAGGCCAAAAATGTATTAACCCCTTTGGCAAATTAATTAATTAATTATCCAAGTTAATTAATTAAATCAATTTAACATGCAATAGCGTTGTAGTACAAACAAATTACCAAATAACTAAATGCAGCGGAAAATAAATTTGACATGGGTGATTTGTTTACGAATGGGGAAAATCACCGAGGCAAAACTCCAACGGACGAATTAAAGGTCACCACTCCTGAAAATTCACTATTATCAAAACAAGTGATTACAAGTAAAAGAAATCTCAATACCTAATACCAACCTACAATTGAACCCTTACCCCAATACCCAATTGGACTTGTATTGTAGCAGCAATCTCTCCATTCAATGCATGAATCCCAATACGTGACCAACCAATGATGCACAGATCCCAGTACGTGACTAACACCCCAACTTGAGGAAGATGTTGGCTGCAAAGTTCTTTAGTTCATCAACAATGAAGATCCAGAAGCTCCTTAGTTACAAAAACCTTGACGTAAAGACGTAGTAACTTTTACAAAGAGAAAGATGAACTAGAGAAAATTCTGTCTCTGGTCACAATATGCATGACTAATCACTTTGCATCAACCTTGCATTCGTGTGACAGCCTTTAAAATAATCCTTATATGTGTCTAGGATTATGAGAAAAAAAATCCTACACAAATACTCAAGGATATGCGTGTAATCAGATCTGAAAAGTCTGATTTCGTAATTCTCGACAAATGCAGCTTGTGTTGAGTTTCTGTCGAGCTTCAGTAGTAATTCTAGATAGATAGGATTCTGTCGAGACTTTTATCGAGCTTTAATAAGCAACACATTCTTCACTTGTTTCTTAGTCAGATTTGCATGACTTCAATACTAAACTTGAACACTTGTTTCTTGAAGTACTAAAATCATCCTAAATCCACCCAATTACAAGTAAAGTGTGTTTTGTCAAATGATCAGCCAATTACATCAAATATGTCCCTAACAATCTCCCCCTTTGGCAATCCGTGACAAAACCACAACAAACAAATGAATCATGAGAGAAGTCTTAAAACACTAAACTCATAATCACTTGTTGAATTACAAAACAAATCTAACCCTAACATAAACTCTTGAAAAATTTTTCAAGAAGAGAGTTCATGGCATAGTAGACTTTCACAACCTGTCTTTTTGAAACACTTAAACAAAACTCATCAAGGCAACATGTGTGAAACATAAATAAAGATTGCACACATAAAGAAACATATGTATAAAGAGAGAAAAGAAACAACACAAAGAGAGATAAGTGAAGAAAAACATACATCATCATCATATATATGAAAATAAAATACAATGTATGTCAATAAATGGTCACAAGACCAATATACAAGATATAAAAGAAAGAAAAGAAAATACATAAGAACCTCACTACATCCCTCAAGATCTATAAACACTCCCCCTAACAAAAATGTCCTATACTAACTCTCCCTCTAAGTACAAGACTACTCTCAAACCCAAAACTACTCCCCTTTTTTTGTCACGAATGATAAAGGGTAAGTCACTAAGAGGTCTTCATCTCGTCATCACTGGAAGAGCTAGCATCCTCATCCTCATCATCATCATCCTTATCTGTCGAAGCCTCTAGAGAAGGAGATGGAAAGGGAGCAAAAACTACCAAGGCAAGCCTATTGTTGTGCTATACGACCGACATGGGTGTTCACCTGACACATCTCATCGATGAGAGAGTCAAGGCAAGAATACATGCATTGAAGCTGTGCCATGATGGCCTCCAAGGTCACACCAGCTTCCGAAGAAGAAGGAGCAGAGGTGGAAGGAGCCGAAGAAGAAGGAGCTGTAGGATTTGTATGATTGGTTGTCTCCGTCCATGGCCGCTTAGGTCAAAGCTGGGCCTCACTCCACCGAATAGAACCGGAGCTGATGGCACCCATAATGGTGAAGTAAGGAGAGTCAGGAATGGGGATGGAGAAGTGGCGAAGGATCCACGTGATAGTCGAAGGAAAGATGAGCTTATTACGAGTCGCCTTATCTTGATAAACATCGAGGATAGAAGTGACGAAGTGAGAGGGAAAGTCAATAGAAATATCCTCAGGAAAAGACAAAAGAAAGCAAGCACAAGACTCTATGATAGAATTATAGTGAGACAATGGAGTAAGAGTAAATGTCATCACCATGTTAAGGAACCTCGGACCTTTTGCAAAGCTTGAGCATCAGGTGTTTTGCTTCCCATCCCATATGGAAGGTGTCTCACAAAAGTGAGACAAAAGCTTGTCTCTGGACACAGTCCTAAGACACTCACAGTCGGGGTAGTCAGGATGCGCACCCTCGAAAAGTGTAGTACCTCGGATATAAGATCCGGGGTAACTACGATACATGTACCTTGAAATGTCGTGGCAAACTGAGGTACAGAGGTATCTATACCGTGTATATTGGAGTAAAAATCTTGTATAGACACAATGGGACACCTCAAGGGACTCTTAAGTAGAGATTTCCAACCCAGAGTCCCAATGACTGCAGGGAGAGGAGTGTCGGAAAAGTCCAACAAAATAACATGGCGCTCCGAATGAACACCACGTTTCTGAAAGTTCTCCAGGAATTCCTTTTGGGCCTTCCCATCATGGAACCAAACGTGAAAAGGGGGAATAGGATCAGAAGAAGAAGAATCGGAACCTTGAAGAGGATTTTGGCCTGGAATGGATTTACGCGCTTTGGGTGCCATAGCACAGTCTATCCGAGAGAGAGAGAGATGAGAAGAGAGAAAACACATCACAATAGAAACAAAGAAAGGAAAAGACATATGCATGAAAAATGCATGAACATGTGACGTGCAAAATTTAAATACGTCATGGGTAAAACCCAATCCAACCCTACCAACACACATTCAAATAATAATCAAACACACATCTTAATGTATGAAACATTGTTAAAATGTAATAAGAATACAATGCATGAACATATAACATCAAATCAAAAACAACCAACCCAACAATTTCACAAAAATCTCAAAAACCCAAAAAATTTCAAAAACCCCAAAACCTAGGTCTAAAATGCATGAATGCATGAAAGATGAGAGGATTAGAACACTTACCAAGTGATTGAGGCTTGATCTTGGCCGAAAATCACGTGGGTAGAGGGATTTGAGAGAAAGAAATGTGTTTGGGGAAAGAGAGAGAAGTTTCTGTCAAGAGAGAGAAGTGAGAAATGATATCTGATTCATGCTCAGCCTTTAAATAGAAATAGCAGCTCAATGGATCGAAGTATCTATCAAGCACTAAATCTCGACAAAAATGAATCTGTCAAGGTGTTGTCGAGGATCTGTCGACGGCAAAATCACCTTGATGGATCAAGAATCTATTGAGAATCTATCGGCCATACAGAAGGTTCATAAAATTGGCTCGATTAATCAAAGAAGCTGTCAAGAATCTATCGAGAAGAAACCCAGAAATCTCGATGGATCGAAATTTTGTTAAGATCTATCAAGAAAAGAAAAAGAAAGGCTTGATAGAAGATAATCTATCGAGGATCTGTCAAGAAGTTGTCGAGTGATAGGCCAAAAACGTATTAACCGCTTGTGATAAATTAATTGATTAATTAGCCAAATTTATTAATTAATCAAATTAACATGCAAAGCGCGTGGTAGCACAAACAAATCATCAATTAAACTAAGTATGCAGTAGAAAATAAATTGAAACGGTGATTTATTTACGAATGGGGAAAATTTACACGGTTTTCCACCAGGTGATTTTAAGGTCATCACTCCCGAGAATCCACTATTATTAAAACAAGCGGTTACAAGTAAAGGAATCTCAATAGCTTATACCAACCTATAGTTGAACTCTTACCCCAATACTCAATTGGACTTGTTCTGTAGTGACAATATCTCCTTTCAATGCATGACTCCCAATACGTGACTAACCAATTGTGTAGATCCCAGTACGCGACTTCAATCACCAACTATAGAAGGTTGTTGGCTGCAAAGTTCTTATGTTCATCACTTGATGAAGATCATGAAGTTTCTTGGTCACAAAACCCTACGGTATACAAAACACAGCAGCTTCTTGAAAAGAATGAAGAACTAGGCCAAACTAAGTTTCCGATTACATTTTTCTTCACACTTGTGCAATTGTGCTCTTGTGCAACTTCTGCAATCTTTTACGACCCTTAAAATAATCCTTATATATGTTTAGGGTTGTGAGAAAAGAAAGCCTAAACATACATTCACGGATTAGATGAAAAACAGTCTTGAAAAACTGAGTTTCATAAACCTCGATAGATAGCCATCTATCGAGCTAGCTATCGAGCTTTAAAAACCTCCACTTTCTGACTTGATTCTTGGACAGACTTGCATGGTTTTAACACTTGAACTTGAAACCTTGTTTCTTGAAGCATTAAACACATCCTAGATCTACCCAATTACAAGTAAAGTGTGTTTTGTCAAAGGATTAGCCAATTACATAAAATAGTGACATATGTTCCTAACATTTAATCACATATGTCCTAACATCGAGCTTGAAGAAAAGGAGTTTTTCAAAGAAAGGAAAAATACATAGAGATGAATGCAACAAGCAAGCTACTCAAACATAAATCCAATCAACATATTAAGCTCTCAAAACATCTCTCAACATATATGCAAAGTATTCATAAATCCAAAACAAACACACATGCTAAACAAGTCTAACCAATTTTATATTTTAAAAATAAGTTAAGATAGTTAAGTGAGCATATATTAACACATATATTCCTTGTGATGACCAAATCACATTGTACTTGCACATGTATCAAAAGTAGCAAAGAATTTGCGTGTTGTGTGTGAAAACATAGCAAGAGTGCATAAGTGTCTCATATTATGACGATTTTAGATGTGAGAAAATCAAATACACTCACACACAATCATAACTGCTTGATGGGAACTATCACCTTCGAGGTACATCCTATAACTCCCACATCTCCTAGAAACATGCTTGCAACCATGATGTGCATGAAATATATACAATAAAATACCCTCATATTTGCATCTTTGGCCTTATTATTATGGTAATTTGTGACTGGTTATAATATATCTTTGTTTTATAGGTTATAAGGGTTTTGCATGCTTACAAGAATTATTGGAAGATAAGAAAAATGAAGAAGAAGTAGAGCAAGTGAATTGTAATTGACTATGCTGAAACTACGAGGTGGGCCAACTGGTTCAAGAAGACAAATTGTAGAGCATTGTAACTTGCAAGCCTGGAGACATGTGAAGGAAAGAAAAAGAAAAATAAAAAGAGTTGGATTAATGCTAAGTTGACGTGATGGAGAAATAGAAGTTTAATTATGTGGAGTCTACAAGTGGGCTTGTGGTCTTTATGCATAGTTGTTAAAGTGGGCCTCTTTCTTACTTAAAGGAATTGCATGTTTATTATATATAGCAGAGGTATTTCTGGGCCATTTGGGTTTATACCCTGTGAAACTCCTCAAGTCAGCGTGTGGTCTAAGCATTAAAAGTTGTAGTTCCACTTGTATTAGGATGAGGCATAGTATCAGGCGGTGTAAGTAAGTATATAAATAGAGAGAAAAACAGAAAAATAGGGGGTGCTAGGACCACAGGGGCTGAACATATAAAGAGGTGCGGCTACCTCTTTTGTTTTCACAGTTAGTTTTAATAATTTGCCTAGATTAATGTTTATTATTTTATTCTTGTGTTTTATTTCAATTACTATAAGTAGCTAAATTTATAATTAAGGTTGAGGATGAATCTTGTTAAGGATGATCAGTATTATTTATGTGATTTGATTTTTCCCACAATAGATGTTCTTTAATGATTTAAATTGTTCTTGCTTCATATCAATTGACTAAGATGGGATTTTAGATATAAGTTCAATCATGTTTTTCTCATGATTTAGGATTTTTTTTAATTAATTGAATGCTTGGTTTATTATTTCTTGATTTTAAAATTGGATATCTCTTGTGATTTGTTTGGCTACGGATGCAATTGATGATTTGATTTTATACCTAGGAAGTGAAGAAGAGCATGCTTCAGATATTTAAATAGAAGTTTTAATGATAACATTTCCTATGATAGCAAGATTGATTTCTAGATTATCATGCAATAGTTAAGAAAAATTATTGATCATAAATATATGCTAATATGAATTAACAAGGTGAATTCCAAAACCTTAATTCCTTTCTCTAGATTGTTTACATCTCTTTACTGCTTTATATTATATCTTTGCTTAGTATATTTAATTGCAAACAACCAATTTTTATTAAACTAGATTAGGATTGATTTGGTTAAGATTTGATTAATTTTCTTACGTTCATTCAAGTCCTTGTGAGTTCGACCTCGTTCTTGTCAAACTATGCTTCGATACAATTCGTACACTTGCGAGTACTTTAAAATTTCACAACAAACCATATTTAAAAGCATCTTGATTCTTTTTGCTTTTTTTTTCTTTGCATATTTTTCTTTTTGAGCATATCATGCATGGGTATATAAGAGAGAGAAAAGAAATACCCAATTATGTAAGCTTAAACATCACACTTTTACTATGCCAAAACACACAAATGTTATACATGATTGGCAGGCTTTAGTAGGAAGATGGTTATTTATACCTTTCTCTTAGAATTTTCTAGTCCTTCCTGTCAAAAAGAGTGATATGAGTGTTAAGTATAAGAGAATACTTAATCGTACTCATCACAAATACGAGCCACAAAACTCACTTGCTTAGTTGTGCATTGAGATGCCCATCTAAACTACAAGAGATACAAAGTTTAGAAAACTTTGTTTCAATGGCCATCCAAGGTACACAAGTACCAATATACACAAACACACACTGTTTTTGTATTTTTCTGATTTTTCAAATTTTTATTTTTATTTTTATGAAAAGCAAAATAAACAAAAATTGAAAAACAACCAAACAAAAACATGAAAGAAACACACAAAGCAAAAAACTCGACTAACTCAAAACAAGAAAGCGAAACAAACAAGTAGTGCATAAGCATAAAGGGAGAGAGAGAAAAAGTGACTAAATCACTTTGAGTCTTTTTCCTTCCACACTTTGGAAGAACCTTTCCTTTGCGCGAACTTTTGATCCGGAGGTGAGGGGGAAGAATTGAAACCGTTCAAATTTGAAAGGAACATGAGAGCTTTGAAAAGACCTCCAAGAGGAGTAAGAGATGATGGAAATTGATTCTGATTCCCAAATGATTCCCTGAAACTCCACAGTAATGACAGACATGCGATTTCTTCGATTGAAACTTTTTGTTGTTTACTTTCTTAGTCCTAGGGTTTCTAGTCTCTTTCTTTTCAACCTTAAGGGGTGCTCCTAAAATAGATTTTCATTTATCTAAGTTCTCACTAGCTATTTCAGTTTTAAATTTATTGTTCTCAGAATTAACATTATCAACAGGTGAGGCAAACACAATTGTACTAGAGGAGGCAATATTAGGAGAAGAGAAATCATACCCCAAACCGGTTTTATCAGAAGCAGCTTTCTGAAAGCTTAGCATCTCATCGAGTTTTGCACTAGAAGTCCTCACTAATTGAGCTCTAATCTGGAATAGTTTACCACTTCTCTGTCATGTGTGCCATAGACGCCACTACCGTTAAACATAGCGAGGTGCAATTTAGGTCACGGCAGTCGGATTCAGCAACTCCTCCCTCCCGTTCGGCTCCATCTCGATCTGCTCCATCCACATCCGCTCCCTCCTCTTCTACGAGCGATGTGTCACTTGGAGACATCATAGCGTAGCTTCAGCGCATGGATGTTCGCCTTGATACACTCTCTATAGAACTGTATCATGTGAACGTTCGTGTCGGTCGTATTGCACGGCGACAGGCGATCATGGGTGGCTTTGCTCCTAAGGCTTCTCCTCCACCTCCTCCAATGGCTTCTGATTCTGAGGTTGAGGATGATGATAGTGATGACAATAATGCTTCTGATGATAATGATGGAGATGCTAGCTCTACCAATGAGATGTCTACTTGACACTCTTACCCTTTATCACTCGTAACAAAAAAGGGGAGTAGTTTTGGATATAAGAGTAGTCATTCTCAGGGGGAGAGTTAGTATAGGATATTTTGTTTTGCAACTTACTCCCTTTCCAATGCTGCGTTTTTCATGGCGTGTGCTTGCTTCAACTCTTCATTAGCAACTTCCACCGCATGCTCCAATCGCTTGAATTTGGCTATAACTATAGGTGTTGTTGCTGCGCCACGCGTACAACAAATGCTAGTATCTAACCACTTGAAAAACTTGATACACGGTCATCATCCTACACAATAAAATACAACACATAAATAGGACTACATCGAATTGGTTCTTTAATGCACAACACAAATCTTTTGCCAATACTTGGATATGGTACTTACCGGCGACCAATAAAGACAACTATAAAACCTCCTACCAAAAGTATGAAGTTTTAGGGACGTCCTAATAAAGCAGTTGTCAACGTCACAGAAATGGTTATCAAAACTGGAGAGATAGTTACTTGTTTTTGACATTGGTAGGAACTGGCAATAGATATTACTTTGACTTGGACTAGTGAATAGTACAACAAACTCACTCTACGCTATAACAAAACTACTGAAAGTACCAAAATCAATGAAACAGATTAATGCATAAGACTTTCAGCGTAATTATTATGAACATTTGCCTATTAAATGCAAAACAGCATGTGTATGAGCAAAACAGTCTACTGCTACATTATAAGAACACAGGACAAATAAAAGCTTTTGCTAGAATTAGAAGAACACAAGACACATATAAAAGCTTTTGGTAGAATTATAAGAACACTCTTACATCTAGTCTACCATATGTGTTTACATTCACTTTTTTATATATATATAAAAATCTGCAATCATAATTAAGTTTAAGACAATCCAATGTTGTGTTTGATTGTTGGTCTGGTCTAACAACACCTTCTGAAATAAAAGTTGAAGAAATGAAGCCAAAATTTGTGTAAAAAAGGTTATTCCACAACTCTAAAGTGAGGAAATAGTATTGCAAATCAAAAAATTTATGTTAGTAGATTCTTTATTGTTTCTTTGATAGTAATATGAAATTCAACAAAGCATTAATAAAATAACTCGCAATATCTCCATGAGCACAAGCTTAAAAACAGTACCTAGATATGGATAAACTGCTTGAAATCTTTCAGCAGATTGAGGGTTGGTTGGATATAAAACTGGATGACCTTGCCTAGCCTGCACCAGAAAATTATCAACTCTCTTATATCTGTCATTCACTAAATGATATTTCATGAAACAAATACATGCCAATTAAGGAAGTAATAGATAGTTTGATTTCGGATGGTATAGAACGGCGAAAAATAATACATGTAGTCAATCCTAACTAGACTACTGAGGATCCATAGTCGATCTCAAAATTTTGGAACTAAGGATTGATTGTATCAAAGAAAGTTTGTACGACCAATCAAAGACCTTCTAATCTCACAATTATTATGTCATAGTCTCCTAGCTAAGCTTCCTTTATCAATCCTAACAATACAATAACAGATAAAATAAGACAACCCCATTTAGTAATTGTCTATGAAACTTCAAAGCATTAAAGCAACAAGTATCAACACATTAATTCAGAAACTTCAAAGCAACTGACAACAATAAAGAGTCAGTTCTAGCTGCAGCAACAAGTATCAACAAGTCTAAGACCTTGCCTTCAATAATAAAAATGATGAATTGACATCTAGAGATACAAATCAAATACAAACCATTTTCAAAAATATATGATATGACATTATTGTTAAAACAATAAACGCTTGTCATCAAGTGCATCTCTCTCTCTCTCTCTCTCTCTCTCTCTCATATACACAACCAAAGGATAATAAGTAAGTTGTAGAAGTGGGAAGAAAAGAGCCAGTGTAAGAAGAGGAGTTTCCATCTCTAACCAATATAATCCATTGCCTCAAGCTTTGATCTTATCTCTTCAGCTGAATTGATGTCTCCATCAACAAAAAGCACCCTAAGTCCCTTAGGAAAGTCTTTCCACTCCTGTAAATCATTAGCAGAGCAAACCATAGCTAGTTTGGCATCGTTTCTTAGGCCCCCAACAAATCTTGCAGATCACTGCTTACCAACATTTAAACAAGTCTGCATGACCCCCAAGAATTACACATTAGAATTATCTTTGTTTGATCTAATAATCTTATACTACTAATCCAAACTTTTTCTATTATAAAAAAAGGTACTTCTAAAAGTAAACAAACAAAAAGAAGTGAGAAAGAAACAAAAAAAAAGTAAAACATCTTTTTTTATGATTGAAAGAAAAAGTAAACACATTGAGGGTATCATATCATAAGTTGAGCATGTTTACACAATAATGACCTATGAAACACCAATATATTTACTGATCTCTAAAGATTTGAAAACAAAAATCTTCTTTAAACTATAGTGCAAGAACAAGTTTTGATTATGCATCGTGCAACACTTAAGTACACTCTTTCTTTTCAACTACCTCTTTAGAGATGGAAACTCCTCTTCTTTCCCTGGCTCTTTTCTTCCCACCTCTACAACTTACTTATTATCCTTTGGCTATGTATATGAGAGAGAGAGAGAGAGATGCACTTGTGAGTTTTGAAGGGGTGTCTGTTTCAAAGAGTCATTTTTCCTCTGCATTTCACATGGGAAATGAAAGAATAGGAAAAGCCAATCAACAGAAAAAAAATTGTGAAAAAATGCCTCCCTCCATTTATCCATTCAAAAACAATAAACACCCACTTTTGTCTACATCTTCTGCAACATTTTTAAAATTCCTAGTTCACAATTACAAAATTATTTTTGCTACTGTGGGATAGTCATGAAAATATTGAGGCAATCCTAAAAGCTTCCCATATTTTTAAAAATTCATTTCAATTATATGCATGAATCAGAGTTAATCAAAGACAAATTTTAAATTAGCCAAAAAAGAAAGCCACAAAATAATAAAGCTAACCTGAATTAAGCATATGGGCCAGCAAGTTACCTTCAACAGTGGGTCAGCAAGTTTGGGGAAATTTGTAGTGAACACCAAGATTGATCTTCATCGAGATAGTCGACAATCCAAGGACAAACAAGGGAGAGCCATGAAATGGGTTTATGGGAAGAGAGGTGTCGATGGCATGGAAGGAAGAGTACTTTCTGCTGAACCTGAACCCGATCTTCGTTAGCGTCGGACTGGGAGCTCTTCCTCGTGGATTTCTCTTCTAGGCATGGACTTGGATTGTGTTCTCGAAGATAGGCGTTAGGGTGGAAGAGGAGTGAAATTAAAATAAAAATAAAACAAAAACGCTACAATACTTTTAGTTGAAGCTACAATAGTTTCAGCCCCAAAAAATCAATTGGCATTTAAAATTATTTGCTACAGTATTTTCAATTTTCAGCAAAATAAGCGATATCCAAACAGACCCTTACTATTTTTTGAAATGATGAATTTCATATCATAAGTAATGTTTATGGTTCCCGATAATCACGTCATAATTTAAATGGTGAGCTTGTAGGATGAATGGTTACCATGAGATTTGAAAATAAATATTATGAATATTGTGATATAAATAGTGGCCATGGGTTCTATATAAATTCCATGGGTTTATAATATGGTATGAGATAAATATCATAGTTTTAAGATAAATAACTTGTCATAAGCTCTTAAGATGATTGTCATAGATTATAGTAATGTTTAAGAAATTGAAACATTGTTCATCATTGGATTTTTAAGTGAATTAATTATGACAGAGTATTTTTTGCCAAGTGTTAATAATCTTGGGCTTTCAATAAAATCTTTAGATATTGCCAATGAGAACTGAGCTTTTTTCTAATATTACCAGTGAGAACTGGGCTTTTTGATATATAATTTGCCATGAGATTGAATCGTGGGCTTTGATCATGGATTTAAATTTCATTGATAAAATTGTTTTGTCATGTGTTTGAATCATGGGCTTTAATTATGGATTCGAATTCCATTGATAAATTGTTTTGCCATGTATTTGAATCATAGGCTTTTCAAATATTGCTAAGTATAAAAATTATTAGGCTTTAGAAAAGAATGAGATTTTAACTTGCTCAATAAAATAAATAATTTGGGATTAGGCTTTACAAAAAATATTGGGTCTTATAGTGTTTTATATTTGTAACCCAATTTTGTTATGGAGTGAAGAATAGTTGTGCGCTTGCATAATAATAGTCAAAAATATTTAGGAAAGCCCAATAATTTGTGGGTGATATCTGAAAATAAATAAGTGTTATTTAAATAATATTAGATGTAAAAAAAAAATACCCTAACAATTATTGTTCAAACAACCGTAACAGACCGACCCTTAATATGGATTAACCCAGATCTCACATATGCAGACCAATTGGTTGTCTGACCAATTTAGTTCCAACCTTATTTATTATCAGAATAAATTTGAACCTTTTCGCTTTGGAGTATTCCAAGCACTGTGTGTTTGAGTTGATCTTTTGTAATTCTCTTTATTATAATATAAACATAGATTCGCTATCGTTGGGCATCTTCAAATCCTCATTGTAAAAGCTTGTCGACTATTCCTTCCTTCACTATTAGCTTGACAAGACACTGAATTGAATATATGAATAATCGATCTGTCAGTTAATAGATGTGATTGTGTGTATGCTTCCTCTCTCCTACAAGATGATGGATCTCACAATTAATGATTCTCACCAGTTGTGAGAAGAAATAAACATACAGGATGTATTTTCTCGTGTTTGTGAGCCTATCTCAAAGGATAAAAATGATATATAGAGGGGTGGGATGCGGTAAAGAATATAAAATACTAGTTTGACAGTTTGATAGGATAGTGGTTATCTGTTTGACTGTTTGATAAATAGTGTTTATTTGTTTTGACTGTTTGTTGGAAGTGGGGAAACAAGAAGAAACATGCACGACAGACTACAGCGCAATGATTCAGGGAAAAAAATTTGGCAAGGTAAAGAAAAGTGTGCTAGCAGGACATTATAAATTCATATAATGTCGGATTGGGCGGTGCTAGCCTCGGTCCAGGGGTTCAAATGAACATCTGACTTGGCAAAAAAGAATATATAATATATAATTTATAAAATACTTATTTTGTTTGATCCTCTAGAATAAAAATTTGAACACTTTGATCTTAATTTTCTTTTAATCACAATTAAAATAATCTTAAATATAATCCTCTTATTAATATTTTTGCATTTTTAAGTCCAAAAAAAAAAAAAGCTCAGCAACAAGTCAATTTAATCTAAAACCTTGAAAATAAAAATTAGTTACTGAATTTGAGTGCTTTTAATTTGTTATTTGTTAAGTGGGGACTAGGGACGTGGGAAAGCCCAAAAGTGATTGAGTGAAGATAAAAGTATATGTTAACACAATAAAAAATTTCTTAGCATTTATTTGAAAATAGTTTATCTAACTTTTTTCTTAAAATATAAAATAAGTAGGAATTCACATGAAACCCGCAAATAGTAAGACAAAAAATGAAGTAATAAGTTGGCTTATAATCAAGACCCAGACGCACTTAATACAATTACAAAGAACAATAGTTGTCAAAGTTGAGTTGAATTGTTAAATGTAAGAATTGTAAAGAGTTAAAACAAACTAATAGATAGAAGAATTCTAAGCAATAACAATTAAAGTTCACTTAGCAATAATAATTAATATTTTTATTGTATTTGAAAACTATGAATGTTTTTCAAGATTTCATCTTAGTAATAATAATTAGTATGTTCATTGTATTAAGAAACTATATGTCAAATGAACTAATAGTTTATATTTTATTTTTTGCTAGTACTATGGACAAATTTGTAATAAAGAAATATTGTAGACCAAAAGATTGATTTTCTATCTAAGATTTATCTTCTTATTGACCCCTTAAAAGAAAAAAAATCCTGGAGCCGCCATTGAATGTTGGTAGTGGGTAGGTAAGGACATTTGCATCCACTCTTACAAATTTTTTTGTCTATTTTTGTATAAAAAAATATTTTTTCTATTTTACATATTTAATTATCAAAATACTCCACATCATATTATCTATTTTACACTACATTTCATCAAAATATCAATTTTTATTTTCTTTTTTTAGCTGATTTTCTTTTTTCACTTACAACAATTATCATACATTCTCTTTCTTTATCTAGAAATACATTTCGAGATAAAGAAAGAATAAACATAAAAAATATATATATTAAATAAATAGTGTTAATACAAATTTACAGGATTATTATAACAAACGTTTAAATTTACACAATTGTACACAATCTAATATAGGTCATTTTTAGATAAACATGTGTAAATTCTATGCCTATTATGATCTAACAATGTTTTTTGCGCCGTGGGTGAGTACCAATAAGAAATCATGGGTTCGTTCCTGACAAGACTCACAACAAGGTAGCATATGCCGGAATTAAATTTGTTCTTTTTTAGCATTACATGTAGCAGTGTGCTGACTCTTCTGAGTTACACTGATTCTATTCTAACTCACGGCATCAATTAAAACCAAAAATTCTATAACAATGAAGAGGGAGGGGGTAAAAACTGAAGTTATCTTTGATGATTCTGAGTCTGAGGCGAATTATTCGTAAAACTTCAACCTTCGCATATTTGCTTTTTGCAGCAAAAAAGAGACAGGGAGAGTGTAATAAGAATTTTAAAACGTGGAGACCAGTAGTTGTATTCGGATAGAGGAAATGGAGATGGGTGGGGTAGATGAAACTATAAATGTGTAATCATTATTTTATCAAGGAAAGAGTTCCACTTTTTTTGCATTTATAGCAAATAGTGCCACGTGATCCACCGATCAACCTATTATATGAGCTGACAGTTAAAAACTTTCAAATTGTGCTACACCTTGATAAATTAAAATTAAAAAAGGCACCCAATTAATGGTAGTATACTAGTATAGATAAATAATATATATTGTTAAAGGAATAATGACCCTATCATTTACTTATTTGTATATGCTTTGGTAATTAGTTATTATCTTTTGAAAATTTTGTTGATATATATGTGTGTGTGGGGCCCCGGGGGAAGCCAGTAAGCCCTCAAAAAATACGTGAAAGCAATCCGATACTGAAATATTTCATTCTAATAGACAAACTGAAACAAGGTTCGAAACGGTATTCATAACATTGATTTTTAGTAACTTTTATGTTAATGTGTTACATAAAGCTAAAAACTAATTTGTTTTAAAAAAAATAGCTAGATTATTTGCACATACAAAAAAAAAAAAAAAAAAAAAAAACTTTTTTTAACAATTCTACCAAACACACAATTTCTTCTAATCCATGCTTTCATCTTTTTTGAACTCTAGTGTCCCCGTTGAAAATACCAGAAAGTATCAATTAATTAAGTTACAAGACTCTTAACTTCATTGTAAAAAAGTTAGTATTGTACTTTTACTTGCGAATCCTATGAAAATAGTCCATGTTCTCATGGTTTTGGCATGGTCATTGAACACAAGATCAAAATTGAATTGCACTATAGAAAATAAGCATAAAGAAATTCAACTTAGGAAATGGAAATTAATGTGGTACTCTGAACTAATAAAAACAATCTACCTAATACACAAAATTAAGGGGGTGTTTGGATTTATGATTTCTATAACTCATAACTCTGTTTCCATAACTCATAATTAAAAAATGGTGAAACCCATGACTCAAAAGCTTGTTTGGATTTTGTTTTCAGTTGTTTTCAGTTTTTGTTTCCATCACTCAATTCTCTGATTTTTGAGTAATGGGTTATGGAAACTGAAAACACATTTTAGCTGTTTTCAGTTTCCATAACTCTGTTTTCAATGGCAATTTTGTAATTAAACCCACAACTTGGGTCCCACGGTCAGAGCAAAGTCACACCAAGCGCTGCTTTTAACAAACCCACCAACAGCTCCTTCTCAGTCTTCACACCAAAAATCAACCCACACAAAAATATCCCACATCCAACCACAGAGCTCCTCTCACACACACTCTTAGCCCAGCCCCACCTTAGCCAACCCGTGCCGGCCCGAGCTCAGACCAATGAACATGATGCCCAGAAAACCTAGAAAACACAGATTTTTTTTATAATCTTTCAAATCCCAGAAAACCCAGATTTAGCACCAAATAGAAACATACAAAACCCACTAAAATTAAACTTAAAAATCTAAACATATGAAGTTCAAGATCAACTCAAAATTTAACATTAAAATCCATAATCAATATAAAAACATGATTTTTACTGGGTTTAGGGATACAGATCTGGGGGGGAAAAAAACCCACAAACCAAAAAAAAAAAAAGCTATAGAAGAAGTCATAGAAGAAGAACCCAAAAACCCACAGATCTCGTCTTTTCCCCACCATGCCGGTGGCTTTGAGCTCGCCATTGGAGCAAACGAAGACCAAGCTGAAGAAGAAGAAGAAGCCGTAGAAGATGAAGATAAAGAAGAAGCAACTCTGATAAGCCAACAAGATCGACGCCTCCCACCCCGCAACATTTGGAATGAGTGACCGTTCACAAATCGAGGAATCTTTTCTCCTTTGCGCCCCAGTCCAATACACACACACTTCAACATCATACCCTCTCGGTGAGGTAGAAAGAAGCCCACGTCACAATGCTCGGCATAAAGAAGAAAAAGCAGCTGAGCTAGACGATGATGATTGTGTCGGCAGCTTCACTGGGTTTATTGAGGGTTCTGGGAGAATATGTGGGCTGAAGGGGAAAAATATATGGGCTGAAGGGCTGAAATGAATATATGCAGTGGCGGAGGGAAGGGGGGGCGAGGGGGGGCACCTGCCCCCCCTGAACTTTCAAATTTTTTTAATTATATAACTTGAAATACCATCTTTGCCCCCCCTACACAAAAGACAAAAAAAAAAAAAAAAAAAAAAAAAAATCCCAATACCAAGCCGCCGCCTGTAGAAGTCTCTAGCTATTCAATGAATTCACATTATTCAACAAAGCCGTGGGTCCCACTTGGTACTAATTAAAAAAATAAAAAAAATAACAACATTGTTACCTCTAAACGGAATAGGACTTCGAACTAGCCTAGAACTCTTAAAAAAAAAAAAAAAGTATATATAATGCAAACAGTGGATGGCCTACCATCAAAAACAAAAAAAAATTATTTTCAAATCAGTCTCTTTCTTTGGATCTCAAAGTTTCTTTGCAGTTTTTAAAAGCATTCAAGTTGAGTTTTTAAGTCACACATTCAAATATTCATAGGTACGTATATTCTTAATACTTTTGCTTTAATTTATTTGTTTATTTAATTTTTAAGAATTAAATTATATGTTTAAACTGTTTATATTTAGATGAATTGATTTGACTATTTTTAACAATAAATTTATAATTCAAATTATATGTTTAAACTATTTGTATTTATAATGATCTCTTAATTTGATTATTATCATAAATTGTAATTTTTTTTTCTTTATTTTAATGTTATGACATATATATTTGTAGTTGATTGAGATTATGGAGAATCCTGATCATAATAATGAGTCCGGATCAAATCCTAAACGAACTCGTATCGAAGTGGATGTTGCAAATCTTCCCACGGATCCTGGTTTAAGAATAAAAATTTCTAACTATCATGCTAATGAAAGAGATCAAATTAGAAGGCATTATCTACAAAATAAAGCTTGTCAACCAGTTAACCATGATTTTCCACAAAGTCAATTTGGCAAAACAAAGCGTCGATTTAATCCAGTGTGGTTCAAAGAATTTCCTGGTTGGTTGGAATATAGCATTACGAAAGATGCTGCATATTGTCTATATTGTTATCTATTTCGACCTGATACTGGTGATCAAGGAGGGGGAGACTCATTTGTTACTGAAGGATTCAGAAATTGGAAAAAAAAGGAGAAATTACAAAATCACATTGGGGATCACAACAGTGCACATAATATAGCTCATAGAAAATGTGAAGCTTTGTTAAACCAGAGATAAAGTATTCAAACAGTTATAAACAAGCAATCGGATGTTGAGAAAAGGGAATATCGGACTCGTTTGAATGCATCAGTGGATTGTATTTGTTTTCTACAACGGCAAGGATTAGCATTTCGTGGCCATGATGAATCTAAAGACTCCAATAATCAAGGAAATTTTCTTGAATTATTACGGTTTCTTGCAAATCACAATGAAGAAATTGATAAGGCAGTCCTCGAAAACGCTCCTGAAAATCATCAAATGACCTCTCCTGATATCCAAAAAGAAATAGCAAATGCTGCAGCCGTTGAGACAATAAATGCTATTATTAAAGATATTGGAAACTCATTATTTACTATTATAGTTGATGAATCACGTGATATGTCTACTAAAGAACAAATGGCAATTGCTTTGCGCTATGTGGACAAATTGGGACATGTGAATGAGCGCTTTTTAGGCATTACACATGTTAATAATACATCAGCAGTGACACTAAAGAGTGCAATTGAGGAAGTATTTAATAAACATAGCTTAAGCATTAGTAGATTGCAGGGACAAGGCTACGACGGGGCAAGCAACATGCGAGGTGAGTTAAATGGACTAAAAACTCTTATTTTGAAAGATAATCCTTCTGCCTATTATGTCCATTGCTTTGCACATCAGCTTCAACTAACATTAGTTGCTGTAGCAAAAAATCACATCCAGATTGCAACCTTTTTTAACTTGGTTGCGAAGGTATTCAATATTGTTGGAGCATCATGTAAACGTCGTGATATTCTTCGCGAAAAACGTAATGCTAAAGTTATAGAAGCACTAAAAAATAATGAAATTTCAACTGGTCGTGGCTTGAATCAAGAAATGAGTCTAAAAAGACCTGGAGATACACATTGGAGTTCTCATTATGGTGCACTTGTTAATCTTATTCACATGTTTTCTTCTGTAATTGATGTGATTGAAACCATTATAGAAGATGGTTTAGATCCTGATCAGAGAGCAAAAGCAAATATTTTAATTGGTTTACTCCAGACATTTGAATTTGTGTTTGATTTACATTTGATGAAAGGTGTGCTTGGCATAAGTAATGAGTTGTCACAGGCATTACAACGAAAAGATCAAGATATTGTGAATGCTATGAAGTTGGTTGACATTTCAAAGCAACGTTTACAAGTCATGAGAGATGATGGGTGGAACACTTTGCTAGAGGAGGTTTCTGCATTTTGTGCAAAAAATAATATTGATGTTCCTGATATGGATGATTTATATCAACCTCGACCACGACGAAAAGCTCAAAACATGAAAAATTCACATCATTATCAAGTGGAGCTTTTTTATACTGTTATAGATATGCAACTTCAGGAACTTAATAGTCGTTTTGAAAATTCTGAATTATTACTTTGTGTTGCGTGTTTGAACCCAGATAATTTATTTTCAGCATTCAACAAGGAGAAATTGATTCGGCTTGCTCAGTTTTATCCAAGTGATTTTTCAACGGTTCAAGTTTCTTTTTTGGATAACCAACTTGAGACATATATCCATGACATGCGGTCTACTGAAGAGTTTTCAGCACTTAAAGGAATTGGACAGCTTGCTGAAAAGATGGTAGAAATGAAAAAGAATGTTTCATATCCATTGGTTTACTCATTAGTGACTTTGGCATTGATTTTACCAGTTGCAACAGCTACTGTTGAAAGAGCTTTTTCAGCAATGAATATAATTAAAAATCGATTACGCAATCGAATAGGAGATCAGTGGATGAATGATTGCTTAGTCACATATATTGAGAAAGATATATTCAAGACTATTGAGTGTGAAGAAATCATGCAGCGGTTTCAAAATATGAAAAATCGTCGAGGGCAATTGAGTAAAATAAGCTAGGTGTGAAAAAATAAATTAAAGTTTACATTTTATGTTAGATTTTGTATGACAATTACATTATCATATAGTTGTTTACTTATTTTGTTATTAATATTGATTAATTTTTTTAGATTAATTTTTTACTTCCAATCTTGTCTTTTAATTTTGCCCCCCCTGATCTAAAATCCTGGCTCCGCCACTGAATATATGTTACGCGGGTAGGCTAACCATGGCTTGACATTGTGCTCAGGCATGGGTCTCACAAAAAAGTAGAAAAATTGAGTGATGAAAAGTTGAGTGAAGTGTGCCAAACCGATGGGTATAGGAAATTAGGGTATTTTAAGTAATGAGTGATGAATGATAAGTGATGAGTGATGAGTGATGAGTGACAAAAATTGAGTGAGGAGTGATGAGTAATGAAAAAAAAAAAAAAAAAAAACCAAACAACCCCTAATATTTTCATATGAATTTTGGGTGTGTTTGGTCGAGTTGAAAACAAAGTGAATAGAAAATGGAGGAGAAAAAATAAATAATGTGTGTTTAGTTAGGAGGGAAAAGAGAGGAGAAAAATAGTGGAGCCCGACCATTTTTTTTCCAGCCCACCAAAATTAAATCACCCCAATTCCGAATGAATACACAAGTGAAAATGCCATGCAATAGTTGTCTAGGCTAACTGTCCTTTTATACTCTGTTTCTTTTGTCTTTTTTGTAATAAATATTTTTTTGTCTTTTTATATATTCATTCGGTTTCTTTTTTTCATTTGTGCTTATCTTCATTTTTTTTCTTTTCTTTTCCTTTTTCTTTTGTGCTTATCCTCTCTTTGGTTTATTTTTTCTTTTTCTTTTTTCTTTTCTTTTATTATGTGCTTGTCCTTTCCTT
Organism: Quercus parvula; assembly: GCA_030820535.1. Classification (NCBI taxonomy): domain Eukaryota; kingdom Viridiplantae; phylum Streptophyta; class Magnoliopsida; order Fagales; family Fagaceae; genus Quercus; species Quercus parvula. The sequence continues at coordinate 29,163,088 of JAUAME010000001.1, forward strand.
TCTCAAACAGTTAGCTTTTATTTTTTTTTTTTTTACAAATAAATTTTGGGTTCTTGAACTTCCTGTCTTTTTCTATAAAAAAAAAAAAAAAAAAGTATAAATAAAGTACCATTCATACACAATTTTTTAATAAAAATAATGGGTTACTTTTTGTTTTATTTAATAGAGGCATAATTCTCTATTTATACCCGGGCAGAGCCAGAGGGGGGCAAGGGGGGCACTTGGCCCCCGACTCCTCCTAAAATTTTCTAGCATATGTAGTCTAAAGTAATTACTTACTAACATGGAGGAAAAAAAAATGAAAAAAATGACTTCTACTTGGATGAAAGTGACTCTGACACACAAGAAAAAGAAAGAAGAAAAGGTTCTCAAACGTCAAACCATGTAAGCTTTTCACAAATTTCACTATTCTTACAAGTAGCTTTTGTCTTGTCCTATGTGTTGCACCTATTTCACTATTTCTTTTTTTTATATCATTATTTACACCATTTTCACTATTTATGATACTTTTCACATCATTTTATCCTTGAATGATGCTAGAGATATTACAAATTTTACTATTTATATCTTACAAATTGACATGTCACCAATCACAAAAAATCATTTCAAACATTTATTCATTATATTTTTTAGGTAACACTAATCACAATTTTACTCCATCCGTTTGTAAATTTTTTAAGTAGTTATGAATTGGTTATTTTTGTTTATTTATTTTAATAATATGAAATATATTCATATTTGCTTACAATTGTTTATTTATTTTGTTATTACTGTTGATTAATATATTTTAGATTAATTTCACTTTTAATATTGTCTTTTAATTTTGCCTCCTCTAGACTAAAATCCTGACTCTGCCACTGATTTATATCAACTTCATTTTCTATCATCTCATTTTTCTTCTTAACCAAACAAATAAGTTTTTCATATTTCCACTTTCTCATCCTTCCAACCAAGCACATATAATAGAAAACTAAATATTTTTCATCCTCTCATTTTTCTATCATTTCCCAATTTTTCTATCCTTCTAATTTTCCACCATTCCAACCAAACAGACTCTACTCTGAGTAAATATTTTCCCACAACAAAGCTTTTATCAACTATGTACTAGGAAAATACATTAAATTTTGTCAAATAGAGTAAGATATTAACACTATAACCATAATCAATACCGCACACACTTGGTATAATGGTCATTTCACAAATGCAAAGTTCTTGTGAGTTGAGAGGCAAGAGCCAAAATTTAAGTCTTTAATTCAAACACTAAAATTTTAACAATTTTATCCATTAATTTGAAATGAAACAGGAAGAGTTGCTGAATTGGTACCTCATGAGCACCACTCTAATGTGTGACACTGTGAGCCGTGCCTACTTTGTTATATTTGTATTTGATATATGTGAATTAGCATATTATCCTCCATGTACTGCTTGAGCAAGTAAAGAGCTTTTTTGATGGGGCCATGCTTTCTCGGCACGTAACTTCTCACAAATCATTTCCTTCCAGTCATGACTTCATGCACGACCACCACAGTTCATAGTTGAAATTGTTGAGCTTTCTTGAGGATGCATGTGAAACCTGAGTTGCTGGCATTTTCTCCTTTCATTAGATCCTCCGGAAGAAATCCATACCAATTGTTGAGATTTCTCTCCGCGAAAATTTTGTCAACATAATAAATTTGACAATCGAGAAAAGTATTTTATCAAATACCCTACAATAAATCTCATCTCCCTCAAGCATAATACAAAAAAAAGATTTTTTCAATATAAAAAAAATATTTATTGATACTAAAAATATTACATATACTTTGCTATACACATCATTCGGACAAAATTGCCAAATGTCCATTTCGGGCAAACTAATAAGCCTTTTGCCCTTCTTCCCAAGCTAAATAGGGAAATGCCCCTCTTTTGAAAATCGAGTTTTTCAAAATCGATTTAAGCCCTATAGCGACGTTTTCAAGGACCTATAGTGACGTTTTAAGAACCTATAGTGACGTTTTGTAACTTGATATCCATGAAAGCGAGTTATAGGCAATTCTAAACGTCACTATAGGTCCTTGAAAACGTCGCTATAGGGCTCCAAAAATTTTTTTTTTTAACTCGATTTTAAGAAACTCGATTTTCAAAAGAGGGGCATTTCCCTATTTAGTTTGGGAAGAAGGGTAAAAGGCTTATTAGTTTGCCCGAAATGGGCATTTGGCAATTTTGTCCCACATCATTCTTCACTATTTTACTCTTGCTTTTTATTCACTTACACTTGCTTTTGCCTACTCTTACATGCAAAATGCTTAAGTGTCCATTTGAGAACAGTTTATTTAAATTTTTGATAAAAATGTTGTAAATAAAAGCTATAAACTAAATAAAATAAGTTTATTATTTTTTCCTGAAATTGCTATGGCAAAAAAAAAAAAAAAAAAAGATGATGAAGAAGAAGAAGAAGGCAGAATGGACCTACAATAAACAAAAAAGTAAGCAAAGATCTAGAGGATAAGACCTACAAAGTAGTGATTTCTGACAAAAACAAGCTAAGGACCCACAGTAGTGATAAAATTAAGCCAACTAAAAGTCATTACCAAACGAAAACTTAAAGGGAAAACACATGTAACATAGAGGCAACAAATGTAACACGTGAGTTAGATGCTAAGATGGTTGTTGATCTTGTGGAGAATGAGGTTGGGAACCCGAATGGTATCAATGTTATTGTGACTACGGCAGAGAATGACTGAAGGAAATCTTTCTACTTAGAGTTTGTTTGAAGTTTGCTTATTTTGCTGAAACTGAAAACTTTTTTGTTAAAAGTACAGTAAATAAAGGTAAAAGTTAACTGAAATAGTACAATAAGAATCATGAATAGTACCAAAAAGTGCGGTAAAAGTGGAACCTATGAATAGTTAAATAAACTAAATAGTAAAATATGTTAGCAAAATTAATTATGTCAAACAGACACTTAGAATTCAACATTATTATTGGAAAGCTAATAAATGTGTGGATGAACTAGTTAAAAGAGGAGTCATTTTGTCCTAGGATTTTTCTATCTTTATTGAGCCCTCCTTGGATGTTGCTTTACTTCTTAGTTTAGATTCTGTCGGTACCTTGTATGATCCTCATGTTAACTCCCTTTTAGAGTCTGGTTAGTTGTTAATGTTATTCTCCTTTTTACCAAAAAAGGAAAAAAAGAAAAAAACACATGCATGGACTAGTTGACACTTACGGTGTAATTTTTCAACTATACACGTGTTTACTGACTTTATTTTTTATATATAATGAACAAGGTTTATAACCTTTTCTAATATATATATTTAACGCCCTAATTTATGACCAACCAGTTCTCATTTTTGTTATTTAACTTGCATACACGCACCAAGAATATTTGAGTTGTATCTCCCCTTGAGTTTTGAGACGTTTGAGAGAGAAATGATTTGGACTGAGTTGTTAGTCATTGTAAATATTGAGTAAAAAATGAATATTTTAATCGTTTTGTTGAATTTTTAATTCTAATTAATTTTTTTGCTAATGAATAGTAGGGCATCAAACCAAGAAAGTTATGTGTTGTTTGGTTCTAAAAATTATGTATTCAAAATTTCCATTTTCATTGATCTGTATTCATTTTCTGAATCTAAATATATAATAAATGATCCATTTTTACATTCATTTCTGTTTAGCACTTGTTCCCTAATTTTTTTTTTTTTTTTTACTTTAAAAGAAAAACAACTTTTTTGCACTTACACGAGTCTATTTAGAATTCTAAATAGAATCAACATTTCTCTTTTCCCAAGTTCCACCCACGTAAAGAACCAAACATTTCATTCATTTAATGAAAATATCCCACTTCGTTTTCAATTTTATTATGAGAATGCCATGTATTCATTTTTTTTTTTTTTTAAATGAATACGTTGAAAAGCACCGAAGTCCTCAATCACATTGCCAATACTGTTTCATCACGTCAAATCTATAAATAGCCCTCAGCTAAAGATCCCTAAGCACCAAATTCCTCTCTCTCTCTCTCTCTCTCTCTCTCTCTCTCTCTCTCACAACATGGCATTTAACCTTGCATTGCCAATGAGGCCATCGATGGCTGGTTTGAGTTCTTTAAAGAAATCAGAAACTACCATTTTTGGAGCAAGTCGGAGAGTCCCATCTCTGAGAAATGAGAACAAGAGTTTGAGGCTTACCATTAGATGTTGGAAAGGTTCTGTTCCACCAACTACAATTACTGAAAAAACTACCAGCACAGACCAAACCCAGGATACAACAACTACAACCAACAAAATGACAAGAAAAGACTTCCCTACTGGGTTCAAGTTTGGTTGCTCGACTTCTGCTTTTCAGGTCTCTCTCTCTCTTATAAACACACATACATTCATTTATATTGAATACGTGCTTTGCATATATAACTGACATGTAATGAAATGGTACAGACAGAAGGAAAGGGTGATGAAGGAGGGAGAGGACCAGCGACCTGGGATAGTTTTATCCAAGATGATGATGGAATCACTGACGTTGCAGTCAATTCGTACTATCTTTACAAAGTATATATGAATATTGCTACATAGTTCTCAATAAATGATATAAAACCAATTCTACAAAAGATTTTTTTTTTTAATCGGTATTTCTACGCGGGATGGAAGTGCAGAAAGCAATACTTAAAGCATTTAAAACAAGTACACAACTCGTGCATATTTAGTTCAAAAGTTTGAGCTCATTTCTAGGAAGTTGTTGGGTATTCTGATAGCATTGTTCATCTCATTTCTTTTAGACGTCACTGCTTATTTCTCTGGAGTCCTCAATAAATTTCTCTCATTTCTAGAAAATTATTGGGTACTCGATAGTATTGTTCATCACATTTCTTTTACATATCACTGCTCATTACTCTCAGACTACCCTATAATTTTTTTTTAGCAAAATCAAATGAAAATGTGAATCTATAATTTATCCTACGAAAGGGATAGTGACTTTTTACCTTTTTATAAATACTAGAATGATAGTGTCACTCAATGGAAAAAAAAAAAAATATATATATATATATATATATATTATCTTTATTTAAATGGGTTTATTACATAATAAGTATTATTATTTACTCAAAAAAAGATAGAAATGTTTATCCTACATTGGTTGTATGTGTTTAGTGTCTGCTGTTTATAACTCTAGTCTACAACTACGAAGGTTAAGCTCTTTTGCATTTATACTCTAATTAGTAATGTATTATAAATCCGGTTTAAAATACTAATATTACAATTTTCGTGTATTCTAATAAGTATTACTGTTTGTTCAAAAAAAATGGGTTTATTACATAATTCAAATTGATATTATAAATGTAATAGTGTATTTAATTAATATCACATTATTACCTAAATAGATCTAAATTCTCCACTGCTTGTTTGCCTCAAGAAGACAAGATCACGCAGACAAAAATCCTAGCAACCCACGGTCATCTAATCAACAACAAACCATGATGACCAAGCTGGCAGGAACAACCCATGATGACCGACCTTCAATTTGTAGCTCAGCATGGACTAATCATCTACACTATTTTGGTTCCTATGTTTGTTTTGTGTAGCCAATAAAACTCTCACCCAAAAAAAAAAACCCCACATCTTCCCGAGAAACAGACAGGTTCCTCTCTCTTTCACAGGGCTCACAGTTGAGCCACTCCAAATCTCGTCTCCTCCGTCTACAAGCTTACAACTTCAAACCCAGCCAGCCAACGATCCCAACCACGGTAGCAAAACACTTCAATCAAATCCCCAAAACATCAAGTACCTGGGACTCAATCTAAAGAAGAAACGAGTGGGTTAATGGGTCTGTGGGTTGTGGCCTTGGAGGGTGAGCTAGGCTTTGGAGTGTTGTTTTAAAATTTTAATTAAAGTGCATTTTAAAATATTAAGCATGTTTTTTACTCTCTTTTTTTTTATTTATAAACAGGTTATGGAAAGATTTGTTGTTGCAAGTGTTTTAGTACTTGATAATATTTTGCATTTTTATTCTAAATTTATCAATTATGTTTTTACTAATCATAGTTAAACTTTTATAAAAAGAAGAAATTAAAATATTTCATTACTAATATAAATGGAAGGTGATGAGTGTTAATTTCTTCAAACCTCAACGGAGGGAAGTGTTTTTTTTTCCTTCAGGGTTGGTGTGGAGTGTTATTTTCCCAAACCTCAAATGAAGAGAGTATAATTACTCCTAAATTTTTTTATAACATTAGCATTTTTATCTTTATTTCTCTTTTTTTATTTATATTTTTTATGTTTTGAGAGGAGAGAGACATAAAAGAAGTGTAGAAATACATATTTACTCTTATTTTTAACAAATGTGTGTTACGAAAGACTAACTGAGGTAAACTCAGGTGGATATACTGTAATTTTTCCTAAAATATTTAAAGGAAAATACCTAATTAAATCATGAATCTCAAAGTAGGAAAATAGTCTTAAGCGTTGGCAGGATTGTTGATCTGCTTTATAACAATAATAAAGCTTTAGAAACAATAAAAACATAAAAATAAAAATAACTGCAAGGGGAAATGGGCTCTCTATTTCCCCCTTCTTCGTGGATCAAGTTTTTGTTGTAACCTAAATTCATAAAGGAAAATGTTAAAAATATTAAAAATTTTACTACTTAACTTTTTTATACTGATATGATAGTAAATGTGATTGGTGGTTTCCAACAATATTATAAATGAATATTAGAAATCTTGATAAAATAAATTAATGTTTGAGTTATATTTTTGTGATTGATGACATATTAATTTGTAAAAGTTATATAGTAAAATTTGTAATATTTCTAGCATTATATTTTGGAAAATAAGTTTGTAAGACAACACTATATCAAAAGGAATTTAAAAAGGGGTTAAAGTATTATTTTTATACCTAGAAGTTGCATGAATTTCAATATTCATCCCAAACCCTTAAAAAATGTTCCTTTGCTTCTCTAAATTGTTAATAAGGTTACACCTTCTGGTCTTAAAACTTTAAAAAAATAATCTTATTTCATTCCTAAATTGTTGAAAGAAAAATCTTTTTTTGCTCTTATATTTTTGCCCTCAAGCTACTGAAAAAATAATAATGATCTTAAAAAAAAGTGTAATGTTTTCAATAGTTTAAGATTTTTTTTTTTTTTTTTTTTTTTTGTGAAGGAATAGTTTAAAACTTGAAAATTGACTTTTTAAAGTTTATGGATAAAATACAAACTTCATGCAAACAGGTCAATATTTTCACCAAATAAATACAACTTCCTTCTTGTCAACAATTTGGAACTAAAAAAAAAAAAAGATAGTGCTTCTTTCTTTCTTTCTTTTTCTAACTGGCTCGCAACACAGGATGACGTGCAAGCGCTAGTAGATATGGGGGCAGACACTTACAGATTCTCCATTTCGTGGTCAAGAATTCTGCCTGGTATTTTCTTCTTCTAAACAACCCAACCTCAAACAAGCCAACTATTTCGGAAAATATGAAATTTATGTACTTTTTCATAATCAACTTGCAGATGGGACCGTAGATGGTGGAATAAACCAAGAGGGAATCAATTTCTACAACAATCTTATTAATGAACTAATAAAAAATGGTATGAACCAATTTACTTTTCAACCCTACTTGTGCTTAATTCATGATGAAAGGACAATAAGTTTTTGTTCCTAAAGTTTCAAACCAGTTTTCTTTTCAACCGCTCAAAAAATGAGCTAGACCCTGAATTTCCCATGCAGGGATAACCCCATTTGTGACACTGTTCCACTTCGATTTACCTCAAGCACTGGGAGACAAATACAATGGCTTCTGGAGCAGCCAGATTGTGTAGGTTCAAGTTCTTCCAGTATTCGATGTCTTATTTTAATCACTATAACTATCAAAGTTTCCTGAGATATTAATCAATGTAGTTGGTTGCCACCTTACTATTGATAGGGATGATTTTAAAGCCTATGCCAATGTTTGTTTCCAATATTTTGGTGACCGAGTGAAGCACTGGACTACTATCAATGAGCCACAAGTCTGGGCGCCGTACGGTTATACAGTCGATACGACCAACCCACTCCAAAATGCTGTAACAGATCCATTCCTTTGTGCCCATCACATTATATTAGCCCATGCCACAGCTGTAAAACTCTACAGAGACACATACCAGGTGAAATCTAATTAAATCATCATCTTCTTCTTCTTCTTCTTCTTTTCGTTTTGCAGCATTTTCCACTAGGCCAATCATAAGCTGACACCCATTTTGCTTTAGAATAACTAGTTTTGCATTTTTATTTCTATATAACATTATTTATGACTTTTTTTTTTTTTTTGCTAATAGTCAACCCAAGCGGGACAAATCGGCATTTCGCTAGTGACAGAATGGTTTTTGCCTGGTTCAGATACAATTCAGGATCAAGATGCAGCCCGGAGAGCATTTGACTTCTTGGTTGGATGGTTAGAAAATTTATCATTGTCAATAAAACGCATACATAATCAAATCCTTTTGACTACAAAATTATGTCCAATTTCTTTTTCTTTCCTTTTTTTCTATTGTATGTACAGGTTTTTGGAACCAATAGTGTTTGGAGATTACCCATTCATCATGAAGGCTTTGGTAAGGGATGGACTTCCAGAATTCACAGATGACGAGAAGACTTTAATTAAAGGATCCTTCGACTTTATTGGTATCAATTATTATACATCCAGATACGCAACTGCCGTAGCATTTGATAAAGATGCAACCTTTTCTGCCTATTCTGACTATCAGTTTGCTACAGTCTCAGGTAAACTTTTGTGGTTTCATTTGCAAAATAGCTTAATTTAGCATGCAATTGAATTTAGCCTAAATCTGGTTTTGATAGTTAGGAATATATAATCCGTCTTTTCTGTTTGTTGCATTTGTCACAGTTGAGAAAGATGGGATACTCATTGGACCAGCGGTAAGACTGTTTTGTTTTAAATCTATCGTTTACACATTGATTAAACCCAATGCCTTTAAGACATCGACTAAGAACATGATATTTCATTGTTAACCCAGACACCAGGCAGCACTGAAATTTATATCTATCCACAAGGGTTAACCGATGTATTGGTTTATATTTCGAATGCATACAACAATCCTAAGTTCTTTGTTACTGAGAATGGTTAGTAATTTAATTAAAATAGTTCCTCTTTTTCATATTCATCAAGCAAAAAAATACATCACAAAATCATATTTTTTTTATCTTGATATGATTGTATATGCCTTGGAACAGGATATCCGGAGAAACGAGATGATACTATTGCAGTAGAGACTGCATTACAAGATGATGTTCGGATTCAGCATATTCTTCAACATCTTTATGCCATTTCAGTAGCCATGAAGTATGTTCTTGAGTGCTACCTACTAATTTTGTTCCGCTTTATAATCCGCCAATCGCAACTAATTAATTGTCACATATTCTTTTGATGGCACCAATATTATGCATAAATAAGACCATAAAAAAAGTTTGTCCCATCAAACAAAGTCATAAGGATTGTTTGTTGTTTGAGTGCAGGCAGGGAGCAGACGTAAATGGATACTTCATGTGGGCTTTAATGGACTGCTTGGAAATGGGGTCAGGCTACACAGTCCGGTACGGGCTTGCTTACACTGATTACCTCAACAACTTGGACAGAATCCTCAAGAAGTCTGCGAAATGGCTCAAGGTCTTCTTGGCTAGCTAATTAGCCGATATATCATATATATGCAGAGTTGCAGACCAATGTGACAATTAGTTCCAACTTTCTTAGTAGAATAAATTTGAACCTAATCGATTTTGGAGTATTCCAAGCACCGTGGTTTGAGATACGGCTAAAACAGAGACTAGTTCTCTTTGAATTTATGTTTTGTAATAATGTGGATTCAGTCTCGTTGGTCATCTTCTTCATTGCGTATTGTACTTGGTATTGCACTTCCACTTGCAATTCCTGAACAGCTATGAAAATAATCCATGCTTCTTCATGGTTATGGCATGGTCATTGTGTTAGAATGATGTGCCCCTCAAAAATAATATTATGCATTTTTATTTGATAATAAATTACTTTTTTACATACATAATTATTGTAGGTATTTTCCATTGTTTAAATATGGCATGTGATATTATCTCCGTAGAAAAATCATATTAATGGTTAAAGGAACCAAAGACACGAAGTAATGGTTTTTCATAAATTATTTAATTGTTTTAGGGTACGGATATTAATTGAATATCACCTTTAATACTTACAAATATTGTGCTAATGTGTGTGTATATATATATATATATATATATATTAGTAGAGCTTACGCTTTGGTTGTACGGACGGAGTTGTGAGAACTACAATGAGTGTCTAAAAATGAAGCAAACTGAAGAGCCTGGGATTAATAAAGAGAATTTTTTTATTAAAAAAAAATATCTGAAAGTAAAAGCAAAAGTGAGAGAGAAGATATTTTGTTCCGTAAAGTCCAAAATAGAGAGAAAGTGAAGGGGGAGGAATATGTGAGGTGATACTGATATTTAAGTAAAAATGGACAAAGAGAGAGAGATTTTGAGAGTATTTGGAGGGAGATTGAAGAATGGGTTTTGAAAGGAAGGGATTGAATTGATTTGAGGTAGTGACTTTAAGCAGACAAGGGGGTGTAATGTATCAAGTATATACATTGAACTGGATCCGATCAAGAACACCTTATGTCATGATCACTGTTAGTTAAAATGTTATTCTATCATAATTTTTCTATTACTCTCAAACATAAGAGGTTTGTGTATATTTATCTATTATGCACATAGTTTTGACGATGTCAATTGGTGATGCTCTTTTAAAAGCTATATACAAATACATTGGGTTATGTGTGTAATAAGTAATATAGGTAAATACTCAACAATAAATCCACTAGTCTCTAAAGAAGATAATATATTCAGTTGATTTTCATATTGGAGTAAGACTCAAGACAAAACCGGCCGATAACTTTTTTTTCAAAGGTGTTTTTCATATATATAATATTTGTATATATATTTAAAGAGTTTTTCAAAGATATTTTGAAGTCCAATAGAAACTATGAAATCATGAAATTAAGGGTTACATAAGCTAGGTAGTGGCTTATAAGAATACAGTGTGGTGGAAGAACAAATATTATATAAAATTTTAAGTAATGGGACCTCAATTGCAATGTGTTGATGGACATTATTGCAAATGTAGAATTTCAAATATTTTCTTGTTATAGTTGAGAAAATTAAAGAAAATTTTTGAAAGAGTTTCAAGCTAAGTCAATAACATTCAAAAAGCTATTAATTGATCCTACGGCTAAAGATTAGGACCCTTATGGTAAAGTTGAGATCTGGGATTCAATCTCCACCTACACCAAAAATTGATTGGTGTCTTGGTCTGATGATAAAAAACTATCATCAGGAGTGGTCCGAGCAGATGGCCATAGGTTGAAACTCTCTCTCAAAATATATATATATATATCTCATTTTTTTTTTTAAAAAAAACCCCTAAGAAAACTCTTAAAATTTAGCCTTTTTTACCCTTATGTTTATCTTATTTTTCTTACCCAAACTTTTCTTTATATCATTACACCACTTTCAAACATATGTTCAAAAAAGAAATTACAGTTACTGTTTATCTTTAAAATTTATCATTTTTATTTTTTTTTAAATAAAAAAAATATTTTCAAATTACATAATATATGCAAATTATTAATTTTTACCTAAAATAATAGAAGAGTCTTTGAACACGCGCAACCTACGTGCCTAAAGGCTTGTATAATTTAAAGTTTTGTTTATTCATAGCCAATCCAAGGGGGAGAAATCAGTACAAGTTAAGTTAACTGGTAGCCACAAATATATATATATATATATATATATATATATATATATATATATATATATATATATATATATATATATATATTGAGAAACCATTAAATATTTTAGAAATGTATGGTTTAAAAAAAAAAAGGTAAACTAATACTATATATAATTTGAACATTTTCTCAAAAAAAAAATGTATAATTTGAATTGTATAATTGTAATTGTTTTTAATTGTACCCGTGCTTATGCACAGGGTTACACACTAATAAAAGATGATGCACTAATTTAGCATATTCTTAAGCATGATGCACGAATTCAGCATATACTTAAGCATCTTTTAGCTGTTTCAGAAGCCATGAAATAAGTTCAAAGTGCTACTACTATGCTTTTAACAACGACCTTTTAATGACACCACTATTATGCTTAAATAAGACCGGTAAGTCAACTCTAAAAGTGTCGTGAAGATTATTCTTTTGAGTGCAGGAATGGGACAAACGTAAAGGGGTACTTCACGTGGGCTTTAACGCTGTGTTTGGTTGAATAGGAATAGGGAGGATAGAAAAGAAATTAGAGAAAATTGGTAGGAGGGAAGAAGGAAGAGAAAATTGGCAAAACCCGACTGTTTTCTCTCCAAGCCCACCAAATCACAATCTCTACTAAATTTGGATGCCTTTTTTTTTCTTTCTTTCTTTCTTTATTTTATTTTTTAAATGAAGGATATGTTTCAGTTTTTTGGGATACAGATGTGGTTAATTGATATTTGATAGTCATACTTATATTTTTATTCTTCTTCATTGTGTTGTTTACTTTTTTTATTGACACTATTTTTTGTGTTTATCCAGAAATGTCATAATACATTGTGCGTATTCATTTTATATACATTAAAAAAAAAAATTAATGTTACTTCAAATATATATATATATATATATATATATATATATATATATATATATTATGTAATAGGGATATAAGTGTAAATTTATACAAACGCTATTTTTTATCCTTCCATTTTTCTTTTCAACTAAACAAAAATATTTTTCATCATTCTGCTTTTCCACCCCTCCAACTAAACACAAATGTTATAAATTAAAATTTTTTCTATGTAATGAACTGCATGGAAATGGGAAAAGACTCTTCACTCTACAAAGTGAGGTTCGGGCTTAATTACACAGGTTACCTTAACAACTTGAACAGAAAACCCAAGAAGTCCGCAAAGTGGCTTAAAAGTCCTTGGCTTCACCTTAACATGGATTGGCCCATATATCAATTGCAAAATAATTACTTGTGTGACAACTTCCAAGTTGAATAAAGAACCTTTTTCGCTTTGGAGTATTCCAAGCATTTGAGTTGCAACTATATAGTCTAGTTCTCTTAATAATAATAATGTGTAGTCATCACTCTCGTTGGCCATCTTCACTGCCTATGGTCTTATTGTACTTTTACTAGCAGTTCCTGAACATCTAAGAAAATAATCCATGTTTGTCATAGTTCTGGCATGGTCATTGAAAACAAGATCAAAATTCCATTGCATTGCAAGAGAAATTGAGCATAGAGAGATTTCAAGTGAGAATGGAAGAAGCAACCTGATGTCGCTTATTCATATACCTTAGGGCAAAATGTTACTCATAGTCATAGGGGAAGAAAAAAAATGGAAACAAATGTGAGCATGACAACATATGTGGGACATGAACATAGTGTGACTTCTAGAAACATTTTCTACACCGAGTTTTTTTCAAATACCAGTGGCAAGATATTGAATTGACTGATGGAGCAAAATATTTAGACCATAGCCATAATCATTTATACGAGGATCTGGGGTGGAAAATGGGGGACCAATTCAAACCATTTGGCCTAAGGGGCAGGAAATCCTACCTGATATCACACTTCCATCAAGGCATCAACCCAGTTTGGAAACTATATCTGCCATCAATACTTTCATTAGATAAAATATAATTACAACCCTTTTTCCTATGTCAAATTTCACCAACATGAAAGATCGTTAAAGCCCCTTTTTTCCCAGATCAGTTGGATAAAAGCTACTAATAGAGCAAATTACTTGCATAAACTGAAAAATGGCGTACAAAGGATAATTCAACTCAACTAAGCCTTGACTGTTACTAACTATTTTCTGCTACAGAAAGAAGACTAAACCTTTAAATTATAAATTACTGTCTACTATACAAACTACAAAGGAGACTAACTAAACCTTTAAATTACTCATCTAACATGGTGGACTATCATCTAAGTCAACGATTCTATTCCTACACAATAAATATGCAATTACTACTGTGGTTTCATATACCATCAGCTCCATAAATTTGGTCCCATTTTCGAGAGTTTACAGACTTGAATGTCCCCATAAGCATTATTCTGTTCCACATCCACATATCCTGTAGTTCCCAACACCTGCAAAGTTGTTTTACATAATCCAATATTAGATTTTGCATAACATTTCCACCCAACTTTGTAGCGTTTTACAGTTAAAATTAGCAGAGGGTAGCCTGGATAAGTTTCTGGTGTAGAATAGTAAAAAGCAGCTGAATCTAAAAGCATATATTGCTGAAATAACGTGTAACTTTTCTTTTTTTTTCTTTTTTTCTCTTTATTTGTGTGTGCACGCAGGTTTTTTTTTTTTGGGGGGGGGGGGGTTTGTGGGGGGGAAGGTGTTGTTGGTTTACATTCATGGTAAAGCATTCATATATAGGGCTTGTATCTTATTTTGGTTCGTTTAAAGAAGCAACCAAGGAAACAACTAAGAGGCAGGGACAATTTTTAATTTTCAGTTAAAAAGATGAAAAGATGGTTTTACCAACGGAACAGAAGCCCAGAGAAATAATGAGAAAATTATTCTCAAACACATACAGAACATACCAGTATCTCATAGAACAGCCTTGCACTTTCTTTCTTGGTTCTTCCTTCCAAAAGCCGTGACAAACTCACTACTTCCTCCTCTCCTCCTTTTTCCTGATTTAGGAATGTTTTGTGCAAGTACCTAGCCGCCATTCTGTATGGAAAATTTTTAACAAGTCGAAACCAAATTGTATAAGGAACATTGAGAGTAGATGACAAAGAAAGAAATTGAAGGAGCCAATCCAACTTTACCTAGTTTTCCCTGACCATCCATCTACAACAAAAATAAGATCCATATGAGAATGCTACATTAAGCAAAATATGAAATATAAAATAAGCCCAATTACAATGTTAAAATAGTGAGATCATTGAGATACTTACAGAGTTCCTCATTATCTGCTCCACACAAATCTATCTCCTGAGACAAAAAAAACATATAATTCCAAAAAAATTTAACCAGTTTTCCAAAGCAAATATTCAATTTCGGAAATATAATACATGCCACAAAAAGGTTCTGCTCTTACAAGCCAGCCCAATTGTTGCATAGGTTGAATTCATACCTCTAAACTTGGTAGAGTTTAAAGTTATGATACAAATATTAGACAAATAATAAAAATAATGTTTCATATTATAATTTTAAGGCTAAGCTGTAATAATGATCATTACTTTTACCTCATTCATCAAATTGAAATCGAGGTCCCGATCCTTCCTCAAAGATGCTTCTGTCTCTACATCTCCAAAGGAACTTGCAGGTCGTACTCCCTCAAAGTCAGGATTTTCTGTGTTCTTTGGGCTCTCAAATGATCTTATTGATGTAGAGCACTTAACAGGTGTTTCTGGAGCAATAACAATTTCCTCTGATCTAGCCACAGTAAGAGATTCTGGCTTATGCTCTGATCTACCCACAGTAGTAGATTCTGGCTTATACTCCGATCTACCCGCATTAGGAGATTCTGGCTTATTCTCTGAAGTGCCCACATTAGGTGATTCTGGCTTATGCTCTGAAGTACCAATATTAGGAGATTCTGGCTTATGCTCTGATCTACCCACAGTAGGAGATTCTGGCATATGCTCTGATATACCCACAGGTAATTCAGAAGATTGTAGAATCTTTAATTTCTTTGTGCAAAAGAGAGACCTAAGCTCTGATGAAATACCTGCAGAAAAACATGTTGAGTAAAGATAGCACAACAATTACTCATTGCCATGAAAAAGAAGGGATAGCACAGAATTTGAACCACAGAGAATATGATGATAGCAAACTTACAAGGCATCAAAGGCTCTAAGAAACCCTGGTGGAGGCTGGAAATTCGAGAAGTTTTCCACACAGCTAGAGCATTACGACGAGATGCTCCTCGTTTAGAAACCAAGTCACTCGCATCATGAATGCTCTGCCTAAGTACCCTGTAATTGTTTAACATAACATAGAATGTGCTATGAGTTCATTTGTTTTTGTAAAATTTCAGTCCTTAGGTCCATTCTAAGATAATCAAAATCTCATGTTCTTCAGTTTTTAGAGATGAAAGTGTGTGTGTGTGTGTGTGTGTGTGTGTGTGTGTGTGATTCTCGGATAAAGATACATTGGGAATTTTGACTGCACTGAAAACAACTGAAATTCCCTAACATTACTTGATACAAGGGAAGAAATGATACTTCAGTATTTAAGAATGCAGCTAAAGATGAAACCTAGGCTTGCCCTAGCTACATATAGAAAGCATTGATTTCAGCACCTTCAACTGTTTTCATGATTCAAAATACTTGGAATTAATTATGATGAGGGACTTTAAGTAAAAGCCAAGTGTAGTAAAAAAACTAGGCCAAATTACACTTGTCAACCCTAAACTATCGCCCCGATTACATTTAACCCCCTGAACTATCAAAATGTATGATTTATTCCCAAAGTTATAACTTTGTTTCAATGCCCCCCCGTCGAATGTTTTAGTGTTTCTTGACAGATTTAGAATTTAAAGATCAATTTACACATCTCTCCAAAACACATAGCTGAGGGGTAAATTTGTTTTTCAATGGAAATTTCCATTAGAGTTAGCAGCAAAACAGATGACAGGAGGTTAAGTGTAATGTATTATCAAAATTGAGGGGTCAATCATGCGCTTAGGAAGTTCAGGGGGTAAAGTGTCATTGGGTGATAGTTCAGGGTGAAAATGTGTAACTTGCCCAAAAACCTATTAAGTTTGTATTGGATATTCATAACAGAAATTTTGGATGCCTGAAATAATGTGGCAACTGCTTGATATGGATTCACAACTACAGAGCTCCCAATCCTAATTTTAAACTTTAACTGTTAACTGATATAACTTGATGAGAAAAGAATTAAGCTCACCTTAGCTCATATCAGGAACACCTTATACCCCATTTTTGCATTAAAATGATTAGCATTATATTAATGTAAAATAAATAATAATAAATAAATAGGGCTGCTAAGTGACATTGATGGCTATTATATCATCCACTATGTAGACATAAATTAACATCAATTGTTAAAAAAAATTATTAGAAATACTCAATTAGAGTCCACTTTTATTTATGGATAATATTGAATTAGTTCATATGAATAAACATGGATTTAAACTGGAGTTAACTGGACATACTCATTCGGCAACACTATGAACTCATCAATTAAACATTTCCTTTTCCTAGAAGGCCGAGCTCGCTCCCTGGTAGTTGGTGTAGGAATAAACATGAACTCTGGTGTTGTGGCACCTGCATTGAGAGAAGAATTGTTTAAGTAGGACAGAATTCCTAAGGACAATAACTTTTTCTTCAAAATGTGCAAATACCATAGCAAATAAATTGGGAAATCTTTGGCTGCCTGATCAAGCAATAAAGGTATGAATCACTAAGGGTTCGGTTGATAAATTTCATTAACAATATCTATTTTTCAAGAGTTGGCAAGAAACATAATTGCACCTGTTTCATCTGGGAACTTGGATTTAGGGGTCCTATCAACTGTGACAGACAGTGGATGTTCTTCTGTATTAACTTGACACTTTTTGTTTTCGAAAGATGTCAGACTTGGGAGCTTTTTTGGCTCAGCATCATTATGATGCTCTTCATTAAATTTTCTAACAAGTTCTGGAGGTTCCTCCTTGGCCCCACAAAACATATCAAGGTCCATACATTCTTCATGAGCAAATTTTTCAACTCGAAGCTTCTCCATGCTTGTTTCTAAGTTGCTTAGATCATGGGTTTCCCTAATAACAGGGTGAGTTTTGTTTTCTGATTGTGCCAATTCTGTAACCTTTATCTGCTCTCCATCAATTTGATGATCTTCAGAAGATAGGTTAATATGGTCTGCAGGTTCCTCATCAGTCGCACAAAACATCTCAAGGTTCACACATCCTTCGTGAGAGAACGTACGATCTTGAATCTTCTCTGTGCATGCCTCTCCAGGTATTTCGTCTTCCAATGGTGCCTTTTCTGGAACCTTTATCTGTTCTCCATTAGTTTGAATATCTTCATCAAATGGTTTAAAAGGATCTGTAGGTTGTACCTCAGTCTCAAGAAATGTCTCAAGGTCAACACATTCTGCTGGAGAGAACCTTTCGTCTTGAAGCTTCTCTGTGTTTACTTTTAAGTTGGCCAGACATGATGTGCTCACTTCCATGTCTGTGTCCATCAGGACAGACGACAGAACACTGCAACAAGAATTACTTGTTATAAAAAGAAACTAAAATCTGAGCTGCCATTATATATAAATATAAACACAATACAGTGAGAATGAAAAAAGATGGGGTATGTTTTACATACTTGTCAGCCAAAGTATAATCAGTTGAGCAAGCAGTCTGAAAGAGAGAAAAATCCTCATAATGATACTGCGAAACCACACCAAAAAAAAAAATCATTTTAAGTACACATCTCTGACGAAACTAGAAGAGCAAAGTCACCAAAACTGCTTATTGGTGATTACGACTTTATATTTTAATAAATGAACAATTTGACATTAAAATTTTCTATTTTGGCCAGAAATGGAGTAACTTTATGACCTTAATACATGTTTGATTAATAGTATTCCACCCATCCTGGATCTACATCATCATAACAGGTGTCAAACTGAAGGATTGATGGTTCAGGTCCAGAAAGGATAAGACTACATGCTGCATGTTTCTCCGTACATGAGAACCAATGCATACACAATGCTGTCATATCATATTGGTGTTGGCACCCTACAAACTTGCCAAAATTAATAGGCAAAATTACCATATTGTAAAATTTTAGGCCAATAAGTGTAAGCAAGTTTAGTAGTACAAGCCTTGAAAGTTATTATTGAACAGCAGGCCATAATGCCAAAATTAACTTTCTATGTTAGCTTTGGTGGATGAGCTAACAACTAACTGGTTCAACTACTTATATATCATATATTGTATCTAGAAAATGTGTTAGATTGAATTGAAACTTAATGGCCAACTGTTATGTAGTGGATATTTCAACCATCAAATTACTACGTCCTACATGCCAACTTCTGATAAATTTGGTTTAAGTTGGTCAAGCTGCAATCCATTTCGTACCAATTGGTCTATATGTGTAAATTACATGTAGTTCTGATGCAGAACAACAGCTCTGATATCAAAATAATGCAGGACAAAACCAAACTTGATGCAACACAAAAATTGTAGAACAGAAACAATAAAAACAAACTGGAAGTCAGCACCTAGAGTTGGCTAGTTAGCGCCAAACCATTGGAAAATTTTCAAGTAAATTTTATTCATCATAAACCTGTCTCCATAGGAGTACAATAGCATGCTTATATAGACTACTAACCCTAATTCTAGTTGACTTAGGAAAGCCAATTATTGAACTTTAAAAATTACATTGATTATAGGAAAATACATAAAATACTAATAACCTAATTAGCTAATAAGACCTAAAATAAAATACAATTGATATCCAAAATAAAATAAAACTAAATTAAAATAAATTTTCTTTGCACTTCCTGCACCAGGTCACTTGATAAAAGTAGGCCAAAAATGGGTGCCTGCATACAATAGGCCCACCACATGACCAGCACACATTTGAGGACACATGGCATGAGCTTGACTACCCAGTATTCAAACATGCATAACACAGAGGAAGACAGCAGTACAAGAAGTTAGAGGTATCTCTCCAACAATGAGACAATTATCAATCATATATTTTTATTAACTCTGTTAGCAATGTCTCCCTCACCCTCATTTCCATAGGAATAGTTTTCAGAAACTCTAGCAAAATTCCTTGAGGATTCAAGGCAGGGAGAACCTGTTCTTCCTTTTCCTTTATCTAAATTTTTAAACTCTTTAAATTTAGTAAATTGGTATGCAATGTTTTTATTTATTCATGTTCAGAAAGGATAAGACAGTAAGCTTTTGTTGGCAAAGGAAGTGTATGATGTTCTAGAGAAAAAACAATGCATAACCTTGGAAAAGAATGGAATTTCTCCCATGAAACATAGCCGGACATATAATTGGAAGTACATGACGAGAAGTTACAGAGGACCACTTAGCATTATATGCATCAACATGACTATATGACATACCTTGTCTAAAGAGTACTGGCCCATTTTCTCATTTTTCCTTGAACCATCTGTTCAGTATTACACCAAATTATATAAATAATACAAACAACAAAAGTAAATATAACTGAAATTTGAAGCAAATTAGAACCTTTGAGTGTGATCTGTTCATAGGGCACCACATTGCCTCTGGGAAGTAGAAGAAACAGACACATTAAGTTAATTAAAACAAAAAGAATCAAAACCTCAGCCACTCAATTTTTAAACCAGATAGCTTACCCACTAACATCTTCAATGATCTCTAGATCAAAAGCATCGAGTTCAAACCTTTCCGGTAGCGTAATAGAGAAATATGGTGCACAAAAATTTTCCACATGTTCGTTAGCTTTTGTACTAACCACAAAGTCATTGATTTTTATTAGCACCTTGTGGCAGTCATCAAACAGGTATTCAACTTTTTTTGAGTATATTCTGACAACGCCTAGGAGAAGGTAGGCCAGCACTCTATATGTGACAACATCCAGCTCATCTTGCAATATTTTATCTGCATAAGGCAAAAAATAGAAAAGAATAGGCCAGGCTGATTAGAAATTTAACTTTAGAATACATGAGGATCAAGGCCACAACTTCCAAAAGAAACAGTGAGACTATTTGTTAGCTTAACTTGACACACATTGAAATTTGACACAGAACTTTTGACAGTAACGATCTCCTATAGATTAGACTCATGATTTTGGAATTTGGTTCACTCACACTCCACAACTAAAGCTGTTTAGAACACTTAAGAGTCATGGACCAAGTGAAAACGTTAAAAACCTAAATAAATGAGTTATGAGAAGTTGTCACTAACTACCCAACTTAAGTGAACCTAGTTGATGTTGTATTCAAAGGTAACTAAGGTAGCATCATAAAAGTAATTTTCTTAATCTTGAAATCAGATAAATAAGAAATAAAATTGTTAATGCACCTTGCAAATACTTTTTCCAGATATTGATTTTTCCAAAACCCATTATCCTGATTTTAACTCATGTTGATTACCATCATTATCAACCTTATAACACTGTTACAGTCAACACCACTATCTGCAAACAGTGTCACCTCTGAAAATATCATCACATAACCAAAAATATCATCTTTTAAACCAATTTGGCAGATCCCACTAGGTTGCCCCAAACACAACTATTACTAGACAATCTTCCTCAATTTGCCATAATCAGATTCACCACCTGCAATGCAACCCCCTATGCTGCCATCAAAACTACTGTAGCTATCACCATCTTTGTCAACACCAAGCCTATAATTATTATCTCATTATAGTAAAATATAATGTTTGCATAGTTACTGATCATCTAAGCTTTTTTTCTCTGCAGCAGAAAGTACTAAGGAAAAGAAAATTACAATATTTTCTTAAGTATGTATTTTCTTTTCATAAGTAATAAGAAAAAATATACATACTTAAAAACAAAACACAGACTTATTAAAAATAAAAGAATAGGAAGATATGATTATTCAAATAAATGGAAGAATAAAGGCACAACTAAAGCCATCACAAATCTAAGTTTTGAAATTTCATTTTGTTTTTTTTATAGCCATCACAAATATAAGTTTTGAAATTTCATTTTGTTTTTTTTATAGTACTATTGGTTATGCCTGGCAGCTACCTGATCACATATAAAACATTCATTAAAACCCTATTCTAAGATAATGCTTCCATATCAGTAAAAATGTGAAATTTGAAGGTCCACAATATGCTCATCAAAACTTGGTACTAAAAGTGTTTGGTAAAAATTCTATTCAAGATTTTATTTGTGTACTACCCATTTTGCAGTTCCATGTTCCCATAAATTTCCTATGTCTCACTTCTCAGTTCAATGCTGGAATTCAAACAAATTACAAATGTCAAACCAAACATTTGAAATTTTCTTTAAGGCTAACTGCCTCCTTTATCTAAAGTATTATAACCAATTACAAGGAACAGAACATTAGAATCTAACAAAAACATTCTTGGCTGAGAGAAATTTCAATTAAATCATTTCCCTACAAATATAAAGTATAAAAAAATCAAATTTTTAGAAGGAAAAGAAAAAACCCAGATGAGTAAAAGAGAAAAGAATGACTCACCAACAGATGAGGAGATATTGGTTTCAGCAATTTGAGTCTTTTTGAGCTTCTTGAAGAAATAGGCTGCGACCCAGATGGCGCCTAGAGGCCCTTTGCTTGAGAGCAAGCACTGTGAGTAAAACATTCTTGCTTCTCTGTTCTCTCTCTTTGTGTTTTCCTATGGTTTTGATTCTGATATGGAAAACATATACAGTTGAAAATGGTGCTGGTAACTGTGTCACTGTGTGTGTGATAAGGGGTTCTAAAACAAAGCTGAAGAAACGGTCGACTAGAGACTAGAGTGCCCAGCAAGACTCGGACGAACAAAATGAATATGAAAAATTACCAGAGGGAACTTCATGGTGATGGGGTTTTATTTTCTGAGTAATATTATATTCATGGCCTTTTGGGAAATGAATAAAAAACAAAAAAGGAAATATTGGTATATTATTTTTATTTTTTTATGGAAGGTATATTATTGGGTATAAATTATAAAATCAATTTGAAATTTGGATTTTTTGACTATTGCAATTTTTTTTTTTAGAACATCAATTCTTGAATACCTGGTCAGGTGTTTTACTTTTTTACCAGTAACATTATTTTTTTTTTTTTTTGAAATAACCAGTAACATTATTATATAACAATAATACTAATATTTATCTGTTAATTCCTTATTACATACTAGGTAGTTAAATACTCTTACTTCTTACTACTTTTTTTTTTTTTTTTTTTGAGCAGAAGTGCTCCTAGTACTAAGCATAAAATATAGCATTCTCACTTAGATAAATAAGTGAAAAGCTAACAGATACTAAGTTAAGAGTATTGGTTTAAGATGTATATAAATAAATAAATAAATAAGTATTAATTTAAAAAATATTTTTAGAAAACTTTCTACGGAGAAAGAAAAAAATAAGTCATTGTTTTGATGGCTTTTTATATATTTCTATAAACTTTTTTCTTTTTCTTTTTTTTTTGAGCAAGTGCTTCTAGTACTAAGCATAAAATATAGCATCCTCACGAAGATAGATAAGTGAAAAGTTAATGGATACTAAGTTAAGAGTATCGATTTAAGATGCAGGAAAATTATTAGGTATTTCCAGATTATCATAAATGCGTACTCCTTTCTCTCACATGAATGGTGGGTCCCACCATTAATGTGAGAGGAGGAAGCACGCATTTATGATACTTCAGGAGTACACAATAATTTCCCTAAGATGCATATAAAATAAATAAATAAGTATTAATTTAAAAAATATTTTTAGAAAACTTTTTATGGGGAAAGAAAAAAGTAAGTCATCGTTTTGATGGCTTTTTATATATTTCTATAAAAGTAATGTTAAAATTTTCTGAAATGATTTATTATCAATTGCCCTAAGAGCATTGAGGGATTGTCTTTTTTTTTTTTTAAGAGAGTTTCAACCTATGACATTCGCTTCTGATGATAACTTTTTATCATCAAACCAAGACATCAATTGGTTTTTGGCGTAGGCGGGAATTGAACATCAGATCTCTTATTCAACCATCAAAAATTTTACCAGTTGAGCTAACTGAAACCTACTGCCTACCTACGACTTGGGTACACCGAACTAATAATAAAGACATTATTGAATAAATAATGATGGAAATATGTTTTATTTATTCAAATAAATTAACCTGGAATATGATTAGTTAGATTAGTTTCGTTGATAAATTTTAGGAAGTTAGTATTTATCTTTTATCTTATATAAATTTAAATGTTCGACAATGAATAAAGATTTGTCATGTATTTCTAAGTAACAAATTGTGAACTAATTTAATGTGAGAGTCTAAACTCTTTTGAAATAGTCCATTTATTAATTAAATTCAAGGCATTGATTCCCTCAAAACAACCAACAAAAATATTGGATCCATAACGGCCCTCATTATCAAAGTTGCCTTCAAAATCCTTGCCTACACTGGTGTCATATAAATATCTATTGAACATCCTTGAATCGGATGAAATTTTTCTCCTAAATAAGACATTTGGGTTGGACAAAGGCGACCAGTGGTGTCAATGCCATAGTATTGTTCCCATAACATAAGTTTATTTTGTCAAGTTGATCTTTAACTGGGATTACTTGTACCTAGATGCCCAATTTCAAGAGTTAGGAACGCCATGAGAATTTTGGTTTATTGGGATAGAGATAAAGGCTACGTCCCAAGTGCGATTATCAATGTATTTAGGCCTTGATTATGACATTGCGATATGAAAATGGCTTCATTTGGTTGGAGGAATGAAAAGTGGAGGGATAGAAAATGGTAAGGGATAAAAAAAATATGGACAAAATTTAGGTACAATATCTTAGGTGCTGTTCCTTAAGTTCCCCTCTTAAGATTCAGCCATGTGATTACTTAACTAAAAAATACACTTCTATCCCATAAGAAAAAATCCATACGGTAAAATCTTGAAAAGTAAACTTAAGGAACACCATCTAAATACTATATCTAAGTCTTGCTCAATAAATATTTAAGGTATGTTTGGTAGCTGTTTTTTCTCCTTATTTTCTATTTTCAAAAACAATTTTCTATTTTTTAGACTGAAAAACTTGTTTAGCAATTCAAAATAGACAGAAAACAAAAATTGTTCTCAAAACTCAATTTGTGAAGGAAACTGAAAACATGCAAAAAATTGTTTTCAGTTTTTAATTTTCAAAAGTCAATGAAAACACGTATTTTAATTTAATGAATATGTCTCCTTTAATGAGTTAGTATTAGAGTTCAATCCTAGTAACAACATATGTTAGTATTTTCTTTTCTTTTTTCCTTCAAAAAAATTTTTTTTTTTTTTATTTTAACTAACCAAACATGTTTTTTATTTAAAAAATACAAGAAAATTTTTTTTTCTTTATAGAAGGATAAAAACCCTTTTGTTTGGTTGAAAAAAAAAAAAAAAGATGATAGAAAATGGTGTTTATATAAATTTACGATCATGCTCCTATTACATAAAAATAATTAATAGTTTATAAGGAAAAAAAACATAATGTTTAAGGGGAGAAAATTAAATGTTTAATGTTGAAAAATAAAAAAATAAGAAGGAAAAAAAAAAAAAAAAACCAACGTTGGGAGATGAGAGGGGGAGATGGATAATTACCCATCTAAGTCCATTTTCGCACCATTTTCTCCCCAATTTGGGAAGAAAACAAACCCCTCCCCCCCACCCCACCCCACCCCACCCCACCAATGGTGGGCCTGGCCCCACCAAAGTCACCCCCAACCAAACACTTCAACTATTCAAATCCGTCTAATTTTCCTCTCTCCATCTCCTTTTTCTCCCAAAATCATCACAACCAAACGAGGCCTTAGTATTTTGTCGAGTGACTCACATCCCTTTAGATCTAATAATACATGTCAAATTATTCAACCGTAAGATTTTCCATTTCTCTTTAGTATTGCCTATAAATTTGAAATTATTGTCCCCACCAAGTAGCCAAAGTTAGATGGAACAAAGTGATATCCAAAATGACCAACCACAACTCCATATATGTCACTCAAGATTCAAGTTCTATATATTTTGGAACCTCTTTACTGCCTCCACTAGTACTCTTCACCTACATATTTTACCTTCTTCTTTGAGTCATTCTTGTGAATTCCTTTTCATGATGGTTGTGCAATCGCTACCCCACATTCATCGATAGCAAGTAGAATATCTTGAAATTCGTGCTAAGATGTTGCCTTTCATTAAGAGTTTGAGAAATACTACATCTATAACATTTTCATAACAATTTCTTTAAACTATCACGGTGCTTGTCACACCATGAAGACACCTAGACATACATCCACATTTGCACAATTAGCTCTAGTTTGGGAGGAGGGAATGGAATGGAATGAAAAGAATAATTTTAGGACATTCTTCAATTTCCTTGTTTAGGAGTTTTAATGGAGGGAATGAAAAGTTCATTCCCTTATTTGAGAGTTTAAGTGGGGAAGAATGGAATGGGTAGAAGGGAACACTTATTCCTCTCTATTCCCTTAAAACCTCAAATTTTCATTCCCCTCCAAAATTGGGAGGAATTAGAGAGAATGAAACTAGATTTAATGAATTTTTTACTAAAACTATCAAAATATTTCTATATATTCAACTCTTTATTTTAAAATAGGGGTTTAATGGTAATATTGTCATAAAATGATTCAATTTCTTTCCCTCTATGTTACTCCAAAATAAAGTTACTTACATTTCATTCATTTCAATTCATTTATTTTAAAACATCCAAACAAGGTTACTTAATTTTATTCAATTCCTTTCTTTTCCATTCCTTTTCCTTACTTAAATACATTATATTCCTTTCCATTCCCTTATGATCTTTTCATTTCATTCAATTCCCTTCACTTATGAACTCTTAAATGAAGCCTTAATATCATCAACAAGTCTAGTGACTTAAATTTTCATCACTTTTTTGTACTGTTGTTGATGTGTTATGATGTAATTGATGTGTAATATAGTAGTGAAAGTAATGGACCCATGTAAAATGATAAAAAAAAAATGTTAAAAGTATTACAAGTTTTTCTACATAAAATTTACAAACTGGTGTGTGAATTAATGTGTGATTAGTGGACTTCAACCATCTTTAAGATGAATAATTGAATTTCCTTTTTATGATTAGTAACACAATAATTTATAAACTCTTTTCTCAAAAAAAAAAAATTTACAAACTCAGTGCAGTAAATCTTGTAGTAGCTATGGGCCTATGGCACTACTAAAAATAATATTACTTCAATCACACATAGTTATTTCTAGTACTACTCTAACATCACTATCTAACTATTAGATCCTTGCATCATACAAGAACAAAAACAAAGTTTTTCATTACATAATTATCAAAAAATAAAACAAATTATGCTTAACAGTATCTTGGGTATTATTTTTGGCATAGAAAATAACATTATAAATTGTAGGATAGTAATATTTGAATTGCAATGTTAATGGATGTTCAATGTAAACGGTATACTTATTTATTTATAGGAAAATATATCTAAAATATATTTTAGTTTTTTTTTTTTTTTTTTAGAAACATATATTTTGGTTTAATAAGCTACATAATAAGAGTACTAAGATGGAAAAAAAAATGATGCATTAATCATTTATATATTTTTTAA
The DNA here is from genome assembly GCA_030820535.1 of Quercus parvula. Classification (NCBI taxonomy): domain Eukaryota; kingdom Viridiplantae; phylum Streptophyta; class Magnoliopsida; order Fagales; family Fagaceae; genus Quercus; species Quercus parvula. The sequence continues at coordinate 29,190,414 of JAUAME010000001.1, forward strand.
GAAAATATATTTTAAATACACTTTGATTTAATAAACTACATATGGAATAAGAGAAATAAGATGGAAACAAAAAATGATGCATTAATCATTAATATATTTTTAAAGAAAACATGTCTTAAATATACTTTGATTTAATAAGCCATATATGGTATAAGAGTGAATAGGGGGGGGGGGGGGGGGAGGAAAGATATTTTATTCAAAATTTAATGGATTTACTTAAATGAAAACCTTATGTCCTATCATTCTCAAAAAAAAAAAAAAAAAAACCTTATGTCCTATGGTTAGCATTTCCTTTTATACTAATTGCAGTCGGTCATACATCACTTTCTTCCTTTACAAAGTAAATACCCTAGTTTTTTATTTTTTAAATAATTCAATAATTATAATGTGAGACAAGTGATTTAAATCATAGATATTATTACTAAAAATATTAACAAAAGTCGGTCGTGCTATAAAACTCTTAACAACACACTCTAGTTAATGAAGTCAATGAAGTACAAAATAGAATATAAAAAATGGAATAGTAATATGCCTTTATGTTAGAATCTTTTTTTTCTCTCCTTAGTGTGTTTATTTATTTCTAAAACAAAAAGAAAAAAAATAACGGAATGGTTATAGAACTACATGACTTTGTATTTTGACTATTTTCCAACAAACCTTTTTTATTCCTTTTCGAAAAGGGTTAAAATTAAAGGTTTTTGAGGGGTGATTTTGTAACTTAATTATAGACGAAAGTATCCCATAGTAAAGGGATAAAATTTGTTTTGATTAACCGACATCAAAACAACAACTCAGAAATCGATGTTGTTGAATAATGATTAATGTCGTTGGTGTAATTGAGGTGTACACACTACACAAACAGCAACAGTAAAATTGCTATTTTTATCTCTATCAACTTGTTAAATTGTAGTACGTGTCACTCCTCTCTAAGCTAAACAAGGATAAGAACAATCCTGAATTTCCATCAAAAAGACAAACGTCAATCAAAGAGACCACGAAGATCAGTGTTCCTTTTTTTCTTTTTTTGATGTGACAAAGTCACAAAAGATCAATGTTCTGTATTCATGGTACATAGGTAAAACACTTTTTATTATTTTTAATTTAATAGTTGAGATTGAAAATTATTTTTTTAACTTCGTGTTCGTTTGGTAAAAATTATTTTTATTAATTTATTTTTACTATTATTCTTGAGTTCTATTACATTTTTTTTGTACTATTCATAGATTTTATTGAACTATTTCAACTAATTTTTACTTTTATTTACAATACCTTCAGTAAAATAATTTCAGTTTTAGTAAAATAAACGGATCTCAAATGAACCCTTCATCGGGAGCAATTATCTGATCTCAAACCATTCATGGTATACCTTTCAAATCGGGCTGTTATGAATGGATTGAATTTGATTCCAAGAAAAGAAAAAAAAAATTGAGTCAAATTTAAGCATAATATTATAATCATGAATGCATGTATAAGTATAAAATTTGATTTAAATATATATAATATTACATAATTGTATGTATATGTATATAAAAATATACTTTTGTAAATTTTTTTATTAAGTTTATAATAAATCAAATTATTAATAATATAAATAGTTCATTTTATAGTAACAAATTTGCAAATAAATTTTAACAATATAAGGTTAGTGAATTCATTTTTATGAGTTCATAAACAAAAATCGTTCAATTTAATTAATTCAAATAAATATAATTTCAATTGTAATTTAACTATAAATCATATAGACTTGTGAAAAGTTAAAAAAAAAATTTAATCATGATGCTTTTACTATATATGAAAATGAATATATTAATCAAATAGTACGTGAACAAAGTTCAAGTTTCTTTATTAGAAATTGAACCAATATAAAATGAGCTCAAACTCAACTCATGTTATAGACTTGAAATTAAATAAAACAATATTAGACTTGACTCACCTCGTTTACTAGACTTGGCAAATTGCACCCGCACTCAATAACTTAATCACACTTGAAGAAAAATACTTGGCTTGAGTCATTAGAAATTGAACCAAGGTGATATGGGCTAGAACTCAACTTATGTTAGACATGAAATTGAATAAAACAATATTAGAATTGACTCGCCTCGTTTGCTAGACTTGGCAAAATTGAATATGCACTCAATAACCTAACTCAAACTTTGAAGAAAAATACTTGACCCGACTTAGGTTTTTTTTTTTATGGATTATAAGAACAGGCAGTATCTGCCCCGCCTAATTTTTAAATTTTTTTTTCTTGTATGTGAAAAAATACGGGTGAACCAATAATATGATTGACCCAACCTGCTCATAATCCGCTTAGGTTGACCCGCTTCTGATCTGAACTTGATATGACCTGCAAATCAATTAACTTGACCCGTTTGCCAAGCCTGACATTTAATGCCTAACATACCATTTCCGAAGATAACAGAGAGGAAATGGCTTTAGGCCCCAAGCATTACTAGAGAGGCACACAAAGCTAAGTTGTGAGCAAGACTAGCTATTAGCCCAAAAAAATAGTATCTTTAATAGAATAGAAAAATAGTTATATGAAAACATCCGAATCGTTACATCGTCAATGAATCATGGTATTATAATAAGGCATTTGGCCGAAAAGGCCATTTTATCAAATAATAACGAATAGATAACGCAGAACCAGGCTACATCTCTGGAAAAGTATACAAGACAAAATGGAAAAATGGAAGTAAAATGAAAAACATAACAAAATGTTGGTACTAGTTACTTCAAAATTTCAAATGCAATGAATCAGCAATGGAATACTTTATGCTAGGCAAATGAGAACAGATTCATTTCAATAACAATCATTCTGCCTCCATTTAAGTCCTTGATGCCCCACCATCGAGTAATGCAAAAGAGAAAACCTTGTCCATATACAGGACCATAAAGCAGGTAATCCTTGGGAAGAAGGAGCTGACCAGGGATGATAGCCGCGTCTTCGTTCCTTCTGCATGTAGCATTATGTGCCAAAATGTACTCCAAAACTTGATTAAATCTCATACCAGCACAAAAATGCCTAGAGTTTCCAAATTCAGTGGTAAATACGTTTACATGATCCAAATTTTCCAACACCAAGATACACCAACTGTAATGCCCACTTAAAAGCATCATACTTGTTTCACTTGTTTCTATAACTGCACGCCCAAGATGATCCTTCAAATTGGGCATCATATACTGTTATATCTGCACACGTCTCAATGTACATTGTCTGCTCGAAGGTCATCACTGCTGCCACTCTTATCCTTGTTGGAGAGCATTTTCTTCACTTTCTTATCCAAGACCTTTTCAAAGTCACTATATGACAGTGACAGAACCTGGTTCAGCAGCAATGAAACTCCAGACTCCTTCACAAGGGCATACCTTGGTTTGATCCTCTCCACCAAACTATAACCAAAATATTGAGGAAATTTCACCAGCTCTGATTTTGAATAATCCATGGTCAAAAAGAACTCCCATTTTGGTATTAAATTCCCGGACAAGCTAAAAGTATATAGAGCTCCATATCTTGAAATCATGATCCCTATTTCCTCAATGCTGTATCCCCTCTCCAAGAAAAATTCAGTCACAGGCTTCAAATTGGCCTCAATGCTAAGACCAAAAGTCTGTGGACAACGATAGAGAAGAACAGCAACATCAACCCCCAACGAAAGGAAGTACTCAGCTGTTGGGCGTAACTTGTCCTCCACACTGTAGCTTATAATGTTTGGGCTGCGTGTCAGAATCTTACCAATGCTCTCCGCAGAGAGGCCCATCTCACAAAGGAATTCTACAGTGGTCTTCACCTTCTGCCTGCTATGAGTGAGAAGTGCTGGAAAGCGGTATATCACCTTCGCCCATTGTTTCTTGTCCACACCCAAATTCTCTAAGAAAGTCATAGTGGGTATAAGGTTTTCAGAGAGACTTATTCCACACAATTGAGGCCTTTTGTTGAGGATGGTGGGAATATCTGATTTTGGTACACCAAGATCAAGAAGAAACTCAACCACTGGCTTGATTTTTCCCTCCAAACTATAGTAGGCAAAAGCTGGGAATCTTTGTGTAATTGCCTTGATCTTCTCAAGATCCATGCCAAGTTCTATGAGATAGAGAACGTGAGGGCGGAGCTTGCCATCTGGGTCTATCTCACTCACTCGAGACATAGCCTTTAGCTTCTTGGAGTCAAGGGTTGGATTGGGCTGAGAAACTGGCACAACTGTTTTTTCTTTAACAGGTGGATTTGGAAAGTTTTCCACTACATCTACTATAATGTTCCCATGCTCTTCCAGAAGGGACTCAAGGTAAGGAATAAGAGCATCCCTGATCTCAAGAGTTGTAAGCTCACGTCCTGCCATGCCAAGGGGAATTCAATTAGCATGGGTCCACTTTAGATACAAAGATGCTAAATTGAACTGTGGCTATAGAGAAGCATTAATATGATGAATCGAACCTACTAGATACCGAGATTTATAAATATAATGAAGCTTTGCGATCAGGTGGTCGATGAAATGGTCTGACTTGTTTATGGTTCTTGTTGCAACTGCATTGCTCAATCCTTGTTTCTTAAAGAACAAGGACAAAACAGCCTTAGCTTCTTCTCTTTCTGCTGCTAACAGGGTTGGAGACACCACTTTCAAGCTGAACGAACCATCTATCCCTGAATCAGCTGGTATAATTTATACATATAAAAAGGATGTTAACATTGTAAAAGAGAGAATCACAGAAGCAAAATGTCAAAATGTTTTGGCTTTGTGGAGGTTAAAATTAAATAACAAAGCAAAAACCACATGAAAGAAAATGTAAAAATCAATTGCTTACCGAATTGTGCTTGGCAAGAGAAGAGTTTGGCAGGAAAAGAAAGCCGAGTCCTGAATAATAATAATAAATAAATCAAATCAAATCAAATCAAATCTTCCATACCATACCTCATAGGGAGAGAAAAAAGACAAACTAAATGCATAAAAAAAAAAAGGGGGAGATGCAGCTTCAGCTACTACAACTACTAGAATCTCTGACAACATTTAGTCTCTCACCCATATGACAATTGGATGCCAGCATCCCAACACCTAGTAACTACTTAAAAGTTCAAAAAATTTTAGAACTATGCCTACTACTTCCAATCCAACAAAACCCTCACATTCACTATGGCTGCTTCAATTTCGACCTCCCATACCTGTATAAGTTCCCTCTCTCCTCTACAATATGCCTACACAATTCCCTACCAGTCCATTTGCCTCAGGTTTTTTTTTCCCCATCAAAAAAGGTATGTACAGCTTTTCAAAGGATCACCTTTTCAAGATAGGCAAAATAAGCTCATCCAAACGCACATGAATCTCTTGCACCATAACACCTTTGGTTTTCCTCTCACTGGGTTACTCCAAAATTGCCAATATTTTTAGCACTTAAAAGTTAAAACCTCCATTTCATCACCTCCTGTGAATAATACCATCACTACATTACATAATCACTCTCTCCCAAAGCATGTCAACAAATTTTCACAAAATCAAAAACACAAATTTGTCTAACAACAACAACAACCTTAATTCCCTAACAAACTCACAACACTTAGTAATAACAGTTAAAACAAAACATCAAAGAACTGACTGCTAATTAAAAACTAAGAAAGTATGAAGTAAACATAAACTATTAGTACAAACTAAGAAAGAAAATGAAGTAAGCAACAACTAATAGAAGTACCTTGTGATTGTAGGTGTGGTTGTGGTAGTGAAAATTACTACTTTTGAGAGACATGAGAGCTTGGCTGAGTGGAATGCACAGAGAGCTCTCATTTTTTTTTTTTTTTTTTACCTTTTTTTCTTCAGCAAGAATTGAAAATGAAGCAGACAGAGGATTTTTTTTTTTTTTTTTTTTTGGGGGTTTTCTTTTTTGTTTTTATTTGGTTTGGGTAGTCAGAAAGTGCAAATATCACAGGAACCGATGGGCAAACCTTGGATATGGATTGATGACGTGGCAGAATATCAGCCGCTGAGAAATTGTAAGCAAGCAAGCACGTGCCAAAAAAATGATATCTGCTGCAAGTAATATAAAAGAGATTATAATGGGCCTAAAGTCACCTGTGTAACTGTAACCCATGTGGGCTTGGAAAGATCTACTATCAGTCCAGTTTCTCACCAGGAACCCACGTCCACCCGCGATCTCCACCCAAAAAAGTAAGAGAGAAGTATCTTTCAAGGAACGTTTGTTGGGAGTGTAAAAAAGTGAGAGGATAGAAAATGGTAAAAAGATAAAAAAAGTAGAAAGATAAAAAAAAATTTAATTTTTCTTATTTTTGTTTGGTTGGGAGTAGAAAAATAGAGGGATAAAAAAAGTGAATTTATATAAATTTACTTATATACCCTTATTAAAAAATGATACCCAATTAAAACAAAAAAGTGGCAAACAACCCCCCCCAAAAAAAGCAATCACCCAAATTTATTAAAAAATAAAAATCATATCCAAAAAAATCATGTCTAGTTAAACAAAACAAAAAAAAAAAAAAAACAAAACAAAACATAAACAACTATCACGCCTATAGCCCAGGAAAAAAAAGAGAGAGAAAGAAGAGGCAACGTGCACAGGAAAGCAAAAAAAAAAAAAAAAAGGAGGAACGGGATGACTTGCACATGGGCATTTTTGTCAATGAAGAGATTCAGAATCCCCATTTAATTTTCTCCTCATTTTAGGGAGAAAACATTTTGGTGAGCGTGGAGAGAAAACACCTGCGCCTTACCAATTTTTTCCCTCCCCTCCCTCCAACCAAACACCCAAAAAAAAAAAATGTTCTCTACCATTTTATCTCCCTTTTTTTTTTCTTTTTTTTCATCCTCCCTAAAATTCACCCAACTAACACATACCCTTAAAGTTTAAACCAATCCTCTCCCCCTACAAACCTACAACCCTCTCTCTCTATGTCCTTGGGCCTTATCTCACCATATCTGTATCAATTGCACCGGCACCGTAGATGTACTCATCTCAATTAGTCCCTCTGTCTATCTATCTCACGCGTTTGTAAGAAGAACAATAAATTTTGTATTCTTTGCTTGCGTGTCCAACTCGTTTTTCTTTCCCACAAAAACGTTGAGTTTTGGACTTTTACGAAACCATAACAGGAGATAAGTGTTGTGACTTGTGGGGGGAAATTATTGTGTACTCCCGGAGTACCATAAATGCGTACTCCCTCCTCTCACATGAATGGTGGATCCCACTAATTAAATTCATGGTGAGACCCACCATTTATGTGAGAGGAGGGAGCACGTATTTATGGTACTCCAGGAGTACCTAATAATTTTCCGACTTGTGGGTTCTCTCTTTCTTTTAAACTTAATTGTCAGCCCAAATAAAACACATGAAACAGTGTGTTTTTGGCTACCAAATTGACTAAATCAAATGTTACCGTAGATTTTTCATTCTTTTTATGTAGTTAGTAGACATTACACTTCCCTACTGTTTTTTGTTATTAACTTTAATTGAATTTAAGTCCAAAAACCAATTAACTTAACACCAAAATAGACAAAACTTTAGGGGTCGAGCATATGCTTTAATAGTTCAAAGAGTTTTTATTTTTTATATTTTTTAGAATACTAAATATTTTTAACACACATGGAAAGAGAGAAGAGAGTTTCAAAGAAACTTACAGTGGTGTATATCCAAAAAAGTCTAATAATTCAAAGAGTTAAGTGTAGGTGGAATGATAGTTTTATGGTGAAAAAGCATAATTGGGCCTTCAGTAAAAGAGGTTTAGGTTTGGGCACTTGACATTGTGGGCAATTCCGATGGAGAGTCCACTTCAAAATAGGCCTAAAGTCATCGCCATCGGTGGTGTAAATCCACTTGGGCTTTTAGAAACATCCATCTGTGGGTCTTTCCCAAGTCTTACGTCGTCGTTTCACAGTCAGCACAGCACAGTGGGTTAAGGGGTTTATCAAAAATTCTAAAACCCTAAAACAAAGGAAGAAGAAGAGCATGAAAGCTTAGAGAGTGAAGAGGCATGTCGATAATTCTGAGACGCGCATTCTCTCATCGGAACCTCCTTCTCCTCCGCAGCTCCGCCTTCCATGGCGGCGACCTTTCTCATCAACTCATTAACAGTGCCCACAACAACAACAACAACAACAACTCCAGCACCCACATTCATGATCTCACTCTTCCCACCACACTTCATTTCCTCACACATTCTCGCAGAGGCTTCGCCAAAGGACGCAAATCAAGTACCCTTTTGCTCTCTTCCTCTCTCTCTCTCTGTTGAGTTTTTATGGCAATTTTTATTTTTGTTTTGTGCTTTGTAAAGCAACTGATTGAATGAAATGTGTGTTTTCCTGTTCGGGTTATTCCATTTTTACTGAGAATCAAAATACTTCTGATGAGATTTCATTTCTGTGTTTTTATCAAGCATGATCTTCTTTGTTTTTAGTGTTTTTTTTTTAATATGATTTTTGGTAAATTGCGCACGCAAACACACATAAACCACGTTTTAAACTATTACATGGTTTAAACTGAGCAATCAACTCTCTGACTTAGCTCAATTTTATTAATTTCCATCTTATTGAAGGTATTTAACGCGGTAGAGTGTTTAGAGGGTTTACACAAATTTGGAGTGTTTGGGAGTAAAGTTCGGGTTTATTTGATGGAAAACTGTCTTCCATTTGACATAAACTATTCCTAATTTTCAATGAAGTTAGGGGGGTTGATTGCTGAGTTCTAACATTAAAGGGGCACATTGTAAATCAGGTGATAGTTTAAGGTGGTTTTTGTAAGTGAATTTTTGAATACTTTTTTTGTTTTCTCTATATTGGGGAAGTTTTTCTAACTGGTATAAAGAAACAAGAAGTCACAAATTAATATTCGGCGTAATGCAAAGGTTATTGTGAGATACTGTTTATGAAATCTTTTAGGTGAAGCTTTTTGTTGATTGCACTACTGAGCTTGGCTGAAGGGATTCTTTTTGCAAGAATAACAAATATTGTATAACTTTATATAAATCGCGTGTTAGCCTTTTGCAGAGTTATAAGCACCATTCCATTAAAATGTTTTTTTTTTTCACCATTTAGAGGATGATGATGCTGTGAGCACTATTGAAGTTTCGCCTGATATTGGGCCTACTATTAAGGCAAATGCTACCTCAATGATGGAGGCAGCAATTGCTGCATTATCAGGAGAGTTGAACAAACTAAGAACAGGAAGGGCATCTCCAGGTACATTAAGCCATCGCTATTTGTTAGTTTTTGTTTATTTTCTTAGTATGTTTGTTAGATTTATTGACACAGTTATGAGTGAGAATGTCTCTACAGGAATGCTTGACCACATTATTGTTGAACTTGATGGTGTAAAGATGCCCTTGAGCCACTTAGCTGTTGTTTCGGTTATGGATTCCAAGACATTATCAGTAAATCCTTATGATCCAAATGTAATGAACAAAAACTTTACTTAACAAGTTTGCTATTTGTTTCGATTCTAGGGTTTCTTCATTAGCATTTGTAATTGTTTGTTTCCTATACTATTACATGGTCTAGAGTCCAATACTATTTAACAGTCATTGATTCTTCAAATCTGTGGATCTAGTGATCAGGATGAAAATTTTCTATATCAGTTGTATTAAGTTTAAATTATTGAATTTAGTTCATTTTCTTTAATCTGCTTTGCACAATACGAGCCTCAATTTTTTATTTTTTATTTTTGACATGCTGATTGGTGCTCCTATCTAAACATTCCCAGTTTGAAAGACTCATTTAAGTGGTAGCGCCTGTTTTATGCAGACCATTAAAAAGTTAGAGAGTGCCATTGTTGCTTCTCCGTTAGGCTTAAGTCCCAAAGTGGATGGTGAGCGATTGATTGCAGTTATTCCACCGTAAGTAGTCATTCTATTTAATCTCACTCTGCCTCTTTCCTTGACCAATAAGCAGCCCATTTGCTGATAATGGCTATTAAAAGTATTTGGCTTAAGACAATTGTGGTTTTGGTTGATACAATATTTTAAGATCTTTTTTTTAATAATGATGCGTAAGTATTTTCCATGTAAAGCTTGTTCTATCTACGCAAATATTGATTGACTTATTTACATTTTTTATGCTCTGCAATGACCAGATTGACAAAAGAGCATATACAGGTAAGCCAATTATTACCCTTTCTGCCATTTATTTATTTGTTTCTTTTTCTTTTACTTTTTCATCTCTGCACTATTATGACCACTATATTGTATCTACCAGGCTGTGTGTAAGGTGGTTACCAAGTCTTGTGAAGATGCCAGACAAAGTATAAGAAGGGCTCGCCAGAAGGTATGGCAGTAATTTTTTTCTTCTTTATGTTTAGATTTCAGGAGTATTATTAAACAACGTTTATACTAGCTCCCCCTGCTGTTCAAACATCAAAAAGATGAGGAATGAGGTTGTTATGGTCATCTGAGCACCATGTCTGTATCACTGTGTGCTTCAGTGGCAGGTTTATATCTTGTTAAATAGCCCATCTCATTCCAAAAATATCAATTCTTCACACCCTTACTGTCTTTCATCCTAGAATCATCAAGCACTAGCTAGCCAGAGGTTGGTTTGGTGGAGGGAGTGAAGAATTGGTTGACCTTATTCTTTATTTTCTGATATTAGAACTATATCATACTTGACTTGACAGCTCAATTTGTCTCAAGTGTGATTTTGCTGTTCCACTGGTTTGTGAAAAATTATTACAATTGAGGTCTAGATGGTTCACATTTATTTATCCGGCACCTCAGTTTTAGTGGATGATCTAAAAATTTCAGAAGACAATGTCTAGCCTCTTAGGTGTCTAGCATGGTGAGCTCATAATAAAATGGACAGTGGCAAGTATTGAAGTGCAAAACACTGTTAGTAGCATTGTGCGGCAACAAGACTAGGAGTGCCATTATAGATAGGGATAATGATTGATTCTATGCATTGTTGTGAAATGGTCCAGTGTTTTTAATGTTTATTGTGCCTAAGCAGATTGTTTGTTGGTTTTACAGGCAATGGATACGGCAAAGAAATTATATTCACATGCCCCGAAGGATGATGTAAAAAAATTGGAGAAGGAAGTGAGTTCTAAGCTAATCACAACTAAAACAGTGGATCAGTTTTACAATGTTTTGAGAGTTATCTGACCCTTCTTTTTCTCAGGTTGATGAGTTGACCAAAAAATTTGTCAAGTCTGCAGAGGATATGTGTAAGGCAAAGGAGAAGGAGATTACTGGAGGCTGAGATGCAGTGTCCCATCTGCACTCTGAATTTATTTTGCAGGGGTACACAGCTTTTAAAAATCTCCATCTTGGTGACTACCCCTTGATATCAGAATACTTGTTGCTTGATTCCATGATAAAGAGAGCTTATGCCGTGTTTCTTTTATAGTTAAATATATTTGAGGTCAGTGGAAATGGTCAATCGCATTTGCAGCTAGATGGCAGTTTCAGTAAAAAATCATGTAGAAACATTTTTGATGTGACAAATATTTTCATTTATATTTTTAAGAGCTTTGGAAAATTTTCTGGATCCTGGAGGAATTGCCAATGATTTAAAAAGGACATGAACCTCAAATGTTGTAACCCATCTGGGCATCTGACTGTCTAGCTTTGGCATATTTGGCAGTGCCTATAGCATTTTTTGTTCTGGTAGTTGGAGTTAACATGCAGTAAATTTGGCTGCATAAATAAGCCACCAAGAAAATCTAGCACTGTAACCTTTTGTGCCATAACTTTGCCACAACTTTGATGTGGGAGACTGCAAGTGGTGGAGAAAAAGTAGTGAGGACATCTGAAAATGATAAGCAACTAGTCATAGTTCGTCACATAGAATAGTTGTGAAAAAATGATGTGATAAAGGATGTGTCCACTGATTCAATTCATGCTTCATGCTTGCAAACATTTGCCTTGAACAGTAACCATTTCAAGGTATGATTTGCTATTTGGTTCCAACGCATACTTATGATCTCAATTGCAATTCAAATTGCGTCAGTCCCAATCTTGTTAAGTATTTGTTGGAGCAGCTGTGTTTTTTTTTTTTTTTTGGTTGGTTGTTGTTGATAATGTCAAGGAACAAAATTACAAAGCCTCTAACTAGTACAAAGTTTTCCTCCTATCAAGTTTGAAGAAATCTCCTTCAACTCACTCCATGAAGATTCATAATGCTATCAATGTGTATTACTAAACAAGTCATATAACTCAATAAATAGGTGTGATATGACAAACTTTACATGGATAGTTTAATGAATCGTTATATAGTGTGTTAGAAAAAAATTTCTCCAAACCCATTGGGAGGCAACCTCATACAAAACAAAAGGCGGGAGAGGAGTGGGAGTGGGGGGAGAACACACATGAAATGGGCTTTTAAGATAATGATTTTGAATATTTTGAAGGTCATTCATTGAAAATCATTCTCTTAAAGCCCATTTCTTCCACTTGGGTTCCCAGAATTTTGTCATTCATTTTGAAATGAATGAATTAAATTTTACCACATTGTCAACAATTTAAATAGATATCGAATCAATAAGAGATAATTTGATAATAGGAGTGGCAATTCGTGTTCACGTGTCGAGTTTGTGTCGTGTCAACTCATAAGTATTCGACCATATGGGTTAACACTAACCCAACATATTTATTAAACGGGTCAAGATTCCTCAACTCTAACACAATCCATTTATTAAATATGTCAGTCCTGTCGACCTATTTATAAGATTTTATCAAAATTATAAAAAAAAACAAATAAATATTTTTAATATAAAATTCAAAACTAATGAGTAACTATATTATAAATAATCATTTAAAACTAAAGCATATTTCAATATCGCAAATAATCAATCACAATATGTTAAAGAAATTAACCACAACAACTAATAAGTTTATATACTTAGAGTTTGAAGAGTATATTGGTAAAATGTCATTTAATTAAACAGGTCAAACAGATTCCATATGTTGAACACTAACCCAACCCGTTTATTAAACGAGTTAATCGTGTTAACCCGAATATGACACGAACTCATTAAGTCTCAACCCATAACCTACTAATTTCATGTTGTATCGTGTCAAGTTTGTGGGTCGTGTCCAATTTTGCCACCCCTATTTGATAACGTGATAAAATCCAATCAATTCATTTCAAAATAAATAGATATGATTTTAAGAACTCTACAGTGAAGTTACTATTAAATTCTTGAGAATCTTAATCCATTTGAATCTTGATGGCAAATGAAATAAGGTTTGGCCAGCCTTATGGACGTATCAAATCAAGGAAACTACAAAATGTGTCACCAGTAAGGTTACAAATCTAACACTTTTTTTTTCTTCTTCTTTCTTGTTGTTGATTGAAGGGGTTGGGTTGGCATGGGTTATAAATATTTTTTCTTAACTTGGATTGTACCCAGTTCGTGTAAGCAACATTTTTAATCCAAGTACCCAATCCAACCCATGGAATTAATAGTTTAAAAAAATATGGATTTTTTAAATGTGTTAATTCGATTTATTATTGCATTATGATACTTAGTTTTCATTAAATTGAAATACGATGTCTAATTGTTAAATTATAATAATTTTTTAAAAATATTAGGTTTACAAAGTTGAATACTAATACTTTTTTATTATTTGGCCTAACAAAAGAGTCTCAACTTGTCAACCAAAATTAACACAACTCACCCTATGTATTTGTTCTAGAGTTACTATGACATGGTATGGATTGAAAATTTCTCAATTTGAAGAGTTTGGGGTGGATTAAGAAAAATCATAGTCCCATTGTAATCGAAGTCATGCATGCCCCCGGTCTCTAGGGTTAATTTTTCCCATTTTGGGTAAGTAAATTTTAAAGCATAGCTCCGTTTATTTCAATGTTAAGTATTTTTAGCTAAAGAGATGGGTAAGTAATTATTACAAGTATATTTTGTTATGTTTTTTTACTAATTGTTTTGGTTTTTTCAAAATTTATTGGTTCAAAATGTTTATGTTCATTATGTTTATAAATAATGGATCCGCTAACGAGTGCCTTTCAGGCACTAGTTAAGAATCCATTTAAAAAAAGTTTTTATGGGAAAAAAAAAACAATTAATGTTTTGACAGCTTTTTTCATTTCATATAAAAGTGATGTCAAAACTTTTTTTAATTGGATTCTTAACCAATGCCCTAAGGGCACTCGTTAGCATTTCCCAGTATAATGTTTATTCTCACCAACTTCAAAAAAAATATGTCTTCAAAGAATAATAATATATGTAAATTACAAATTACACACCATTAAGTTTGCCCAAATTTTCAATTCAGTTGTAACTTTAAAAAAAAAAAAAAATTATATATTCATTTCAGTGCATTTGAAAACTAAACTTGAAAACTCAAATGCACAAATACAAATACTTGAAACGTCCAAAATGGCACTTTTTTTTTTTTTTTTTGGTGTGTGTGACTTTTAAAAGATTGGAGGTGATTCTAGAAATTTTGAGACATATTGTGGCCATTTTGGAAATTTTAGAAGCTATTTTCAACATTTCAATGGTTTTAGGGGCAATTTTTTTTTTTTTTTTTTGGGAGGGATGGGGGGTCATTTTAGTGGTTTAAAGGGGAATGTTTTGAAGATAAGGAAAATGACATTTTCCGTAAAATGTTTTATGCCAAAACAAACAATCCCAAATATGAGAAAAATGAACTAATTTAGAAGATGAAATGAGAAAATGAGATAAACATTTTCTAAAATATGTTTTATGCTGCAAAAAATATGACCTATATTTCGCAACCACTTAGAAGATTGAAAAAAAAAAATGAGGAAAACAACCTCAGCAAGTCTAGTTAGAGTAATAGGAGGAAGTTAGGAAATATTTTTAGGGACAAAATTTAGATACAAAATTAGTTGTAGATTTAGACTACAAACTTAATATCTTTTTATTGGAGGTAAATTTTGACAAATCTACTATTGGATTACATTTTCTTTTTATATTCTCCATACTTGCAAAATTTCAAGAAAATTAAAGATTAATCACACTTTTCAAACCCAGACCGTTCAAAGAACCGGTAAAGAAAGAGGTTCAAGATTTTTAAGGTCGAACCGTGACAACGTCATAATTACTTTAATAATTAATTAAAGTCTAAATATAGATATTAAATTTATAAAAACCAGCAAAATTGACTATTATATCTATATATGTGAGGGAAATTTAATGATTTTCAAGCATATATTTAATAATTAAATAAGAAAGTTAATAAAATAATAATCATAATCATAAAAACATTAAAATTTATGATTAATTTTTGAAGTAGAGTTGAATATCTTCGAAGGATTTTAATTATAATTCTTTTTTATTCCTTGCAAAAGATAGATAATTTAATTAAGTAGAATAGAATTGTGTTAAGTTGTTTTTATTATAAAAAAAAAAAATTGTGTTAAGTTTACTTCAGGTTTTTTTTATTTTTTGGTTATTGCTAAGTTGTTATTGCTAAGTATCAACTTGCAAGCTTAGCTGAGTGGTTAGGCTCTAGCTCCAATTCATGGTTAATCCCACTAATAAAATCCACCATGAATGTGTGAGGGCGCATCACGTTACCGTCATTAGAAAGTACCTAATAATTACTCGAAAATTAGACTCATACTCAATTAATACTCGGGCTTAGGTTTGAGATTTGCCAAAAATTTCAAGTCCTCACTGAAGAGCTGGCTCAAAATGTAACAAATTTTCACTCGAGAAAGGTGAACTAATTTACAACTTCTGGGTACCAAAACCTTTACAATTTAAAAACAGGATTTAACATACTTCAAGATGAAGTATTCCTCCAAACATCTATACACACTGCCTACTTCAAACTATGTTTCCTTCCGCTTACCAAAAATAACCTCTTTGGTCACAAGCTTTATACCCCTCACCCAAAGTTCAGCTGTTTCATACCCACCCTCGCACACAAAATGCACCTCCTTGTTCTTGGTAGTTACCACCCTAAAAATACCAGGTTCGTCAGCATCACCCTTACCCTTCCTATTCTTCCTAAAGGCATGACTAGGCCCGACCTCTGCATCCCGACAAATCACATTTCTCTGGCTTGACTTTCCCCATTGCAACACCCCTGCAGACCCCACCATTCTCATCTCCTTTTCATGTGGACTTCCTTTGCCTCCCTTAGTGTGCTTTTGTACTTGGGCACCACCCAATACTAACTTGCGCGCAAGCTCATCTAGTAACACACACTCTGCATCATTGTTCCTGCCAACGATTTTCCTTGCAAGTGAGAGGGCAGTTTCACCTCTAGCATTCTTAATATCGCAATTGGCCCCATGTGAGATCAAGAGCTCACACATTGAACCATGGCCTTCCTTGGCAGCTAACATGAGTGGAGTGTAGCCATCCCCATCAGGGACATTTACATCATAGCCTCTACTGGTAAGCAATCTAACCACATCCAAGTCACCACGCCGAGCAGCACAATGTAAAGCATAGAACCCTCCTGCATTGCGATTGCCCTTTTCAAGGGCAAATTCTAGCATTACCTTCTCAAACAAGTCGCGATTCTGATTTAACTCAGATAAGGTGATTGCAGTTTCGCCAGATTTGTTGCGCAGCTTTACATCAGCCCCTGCATAGACCAGCAACCTGAATGCTTCAACATGACCCTTCAGAGCAGTAATCATGACTGCTGACAAACCATTTTCGTCCTGATAATCAAGATTAAATCCTCCCCAACTGATCAGAATTTCCAAAGCCTGAACATCACCAGCTTGGGCTGCAAATATTAGTGGACAGAAAACAGACATACTTCCGGATCTTGGTATCTTTTGAGTTTTGATTACATCTAATACTGCTTGTTGAAAACCAAGGGACCACCGGTTTGATCCAGCAATTAAACTTGCAGACTGACCAACGACATTGACCAAGCCAAAGTCAGCACCAGCCTTGGCCAACACTCTCAGACACTCTTGATGCTTATATTTTGCACAGATCATCAAGGCCGTGTCACCACAATCGGTTTTTGAGTTTAGATCACAACCAGAGTCAATTAGGCATTGAAGAATGGTTGATAATCCAAGACGAGCAGCCATGTGTATAGGGCGGAACTCAATTTTCTTGGTTGTCTTAACAAGGCATTCTACATTGGCACCACAACTTAAGAGCACCTTAGCAGCTCCTTCATTGCCACATAGGATAGCGTGGTGAAGGAGGGTTCTTCCATAATGAGGAAAATCACAAGAATTTTGTTGTAGGAGCATGCGCAGAATTGCACCACTCACTTCAAAATACTCCACTGCACACCAGGTGATGGTGTAAGGCTCTGCCAACCCTGCACCTACTCGAAATTCTTCCCCTGTAGCCATGTCCCAAGACCATGCACCCAACTTCACTTTGTTGTCCGTCATAGCTCCAGCCTGTTTTTTACATTTTAGGAGACAGATCAAGGTGAGGAGAAGAAAACAAATATTAAAAGAAAAAACAGTAATGAGTCTGTCACTATCTTTATCCAATACAGAATCTGCAGTACAGATCCTATCACAAAGTATGAATATAGCCAAATTCTCATGCAGCTCTAGAAATGTGAAGCATTGGCTTGTCATTCGCAGGTACAGATCCACCTGTAATGGCTACTTCATCAACATCACAGAGGGACCTACACCTTTAATGGTTCTAACAGATTTATGAATTTGAGACAAATGACGAAAATTTTCTCCCCCCCCCCCCCCCCCCCCAAAAGCATTACAGACATTCGCACTGGCTTGTCATCCAGCTGTAATGTCTACTATACCAACATCACAGAGGGACCTACCCATTTAATGAGCCAAACAGACTTACAAGTAAGAGACTAATCATGATAATTTTCGTCATCTTTTGGCCCCAGGCCCCCCCTCCCAAAAAAACCCATTCAGGGTCATATGCAAATGCTTACACTACTATTTTGTTTGATATTAAAGGTCAATTTCACTTGATTGGTACATTTATGAGGTGTAAGCACAGTAAGAGTAAGGAATTAACAGAAGAGAGCCCACAAAACCCTGTGCCTGATAGTGATTGTTCTAATAATTAATAGTGACCCTTAAAAGACTCACCTGGAGTAGCAAACGGACGATGGGGGCCTGCCTACTAACCACAGCAGCAGCAAGTGCAGAACAGTCAACGTTCATGTGAACAGAAGGCTTAGATGACCGAAGCAGGACCCGGTCAGCTGCACTGGCATCTACACCACACTGCCATTAAGCAAGGACAATCATGTCAACGAGATAAATAAAAAAAGCTTTCAATAAAACATAGAGGAGAATCAATAACAATATTAATTGAACACGTGAAAGGACTCTTGTCACAAATTGCAATAAGATGAGAGAAACGTATCCCCACGCAACATGAATAGGCAAAGGACATCTTTGTAGTGAGAGGCTCTCATTTTTATTAGCCGACTAACCATCTCTCCCAAACTTCGTAAAAGTGAGAGTTTTGTATAATAGGTACGAACTTTTTTACGAGGGTTGAAAAGTTTGTCAATGACACATCTAAGTTTTAAGAAGCCAAACTTACCAAGAAAGCTAAAAACACATTGGTGTGTTACAACTGCCAAGTAAGCCCCATAGTATACATAGGTGAACTGTGTAGAGGGACAGTAACAGTATATATATTTAATAGCCAATATATATGTGTGTGAGGCACAATTAATATAAAGTGGCACCCTTTGTGCGATGGTTACTCTACAAGTATAAGTGCTTGTAGATTGTACGGGACAAGAGCCGGAATTCAAGTCTCCAGGAGGGAGACTCACACATATATACACTTAGATTAGGTTAGAGTGGAATTTCTATCTTGTATCTAACAAAAAAATGACATTAATAAAGCACCATATAATGCTCATTTCTGTTTTTCTACAATTTTCTACAGTAATATCTAAAAAGTTGGCAATTAACAGCCCAATATGAATACAAAGTTTTACCTTCATGAGAGTGTCTACTACATCCACAAACCCACTGCAGCATGCTGTGACAAGTGCATGCACAGCAATATGGGGCCGGATCAGATCAGAGCCCATAAGTAGCTCCACAAGCCTTGCATGACCATGACAGCTAGCCTCCAGCACAGCCTCTTCACAAGCTGGCTGTGATGCCCCAGCTTTAAGTAAGATATCAAGAATCTCAAGGTAGCCCTCCCTCACTGCTGCCGTTGTCGCGAAGCCCCTGAAGAGTTTCTGATTCACATCAGCTCCAATGCTCTGTCATTTAGAAGTGCAAATCCTTAGTACATTATAAAGCTATTGACAAGACTCCACAAGAAGACAATACACTCATTTTTCTATTTTTATTTTCTCAAAATCTCTAAGAATGTTAAGCATTTTGGGCTCGTCATTATTACAGAAAGTAATGCCACAAGCAGACAAAATGGGGAACAAATCTGAAGTGGTGAGCTAAGTATGGAACTTTCATTAGGCAGTACATAAAGACTTTAATCAGAAAGGGGGATGTATCATATGCGTACCCTTATGTACTTATCCTGCTCTGACCAAAGGTCAGAAACAATAAATATGGGAACTAAGGACTGATTAATACTGATCAAACCAAAAAGGTATATCTAAATATCTCTCCTTTCATCTCTTCCTTGGATACTCTTTTCTTTTTATTTATTTTTTCCCTTTTTTTTTTCAGTCAAGGAGGGAAGGGAGGTGGGTGTAATTGGATCTGAAAATACATACCTACCTTTTTATGATAGGCTAGTTGATGCCTTTTTATTGTTTTATGATTAACTCTAATTACGAAATACAGTAGCTCAGTAAAAGGATAAACAATAGGAATGACTGGGCCACAACGTTGAATATTTACTCTATACCTCGAATTACACACATTTACCATATAAAACTAAAAGAAAACCAGAACATCCGATATTAAATAAATAATTGCACAAGCAATAGAGAAATATCAACACTCACAGTAACAGCCCTACTGTATGTTTTGTAACAAAATGCAACACATGACAAGGAAGTAAGGATCATGAGATCATCACATTTTTTGTGCTTACGCATGAATAGAAGTTTTAACAGTAATTTGTACAAAGTTTTGTGGAGGATAGTTGACATACTATTTTAGCAACCTAAGCAAAAGATCACTATGCTGTCAAAATAATTGAACTCTTCCAATTGGCACTTCCAATATTTCCGCCTGAGACATTCAGAGTTCAAATCCCCCCTCTCCCAACTATCACATTATTCCAAAAAAAATTAAATAAAAAAAAAGACTATTCCATTTATACATATTAAAGAAAAACAGCATTTTCCATTTCCCATAAGTAAAAACAAAAAACAAACTATAGATGAATAGATCTAATAAAAACCCAACTGCCAATCAATGCTTAACAGAACTTTTTTTTTTTTTGTTGAGAAAGTGCTTAACAGAACGTGAATACCAACAGTTCGGGTTTCTATAATCTACAACAGTTAAAAAATACAAAACAATCAAGGGTCAAAATCATCAACAAACTTCAGTAAATAGTAAATACAGACCATTCAGAAAAACATTCTAGAATATTGGCATGATATGTGTAACAGCTATGACAAAAGTCCATGACTCCGCTCTGATGGTTGAGAAAAATTGTTTTATTGCTTCTGTATTTTCGACCCAACCAAGAGAAAACGCTACATTAAAGTACTGACCACTTAATCACAATGCTTCACCAACACATTTAATTACCTGAGCAGCTAAATTGATCACACAAACAGAGTCTTAAAGTTCACGTAAATAATCAGAGAGACAGGCCCCACGGTCCCACACAAACTAAAGATAAAGAGAAAATTATAAAAACAAAGGCAAGAGAGTTTGTAGCTTAACTGGCACGTGTTTACAACGAAAACAGAGTTCAAATCCCCGCCCTCATTGTATCTATCATATTATAAAAATGAAAAACCAGAAAATCAAGAATTGGATTCGAACCCAGCCCGTATTTACGTTAATGAGAGATAATGAGGCATTTATGATGGGGACCTAATGAAGGGAAAAGCATTAAAGACTATGAATCCTAAAAGAGTAGAGACAGACATAAACAACTTTAATTCCCAAAATCATAGTGTGGTGATTCAAATATCAAACCTTAGCTTTCCCAAAGCATTGCTTTAAGATTTAAAGCTTAATTAAAACGAATCTTAATACTATACCTAAATCTTCACAGTAATTGGTTCTCAAAAAAAAAAAAAAATCTTCACAGTAATTAAGAAGCAGATATAAAAAGTCAAATATGCTCAAATTTTTCCCCAAAAAAAAAAACTTGAAGCACTTTCGAATAATAAATACTCTCACAAAATGTAGTGATAGGAGCCTTAGATTTTTACGCATAATATGCTTCCAAATCAGTAAAAATGAAAACTTTGAATCACACGTAAAATTAAAAACACTTGGACTGTTCTAAAATAAGCATAAAAAACTTTGGAATCAGTGAAAACCAGCAATGAGAATACAAAAAAACCATAAATCTCAATCTGAATCACCAAAATGCATATAGAAACACTGTCAATATTTTCAAAATAAAAACAGAATACTTTACAAAAGAGAAAATTTTCAAAATTAAAAACAGAACGGATCTCAAATTTGATCACTAAAACAAAAAACTTTCAATATTTTTCAAAACACAGAAAACAGTTTCACTTACTGAGAATCAACAATGCGAATGAAACAGTTTAAACAAAAAAAAAAAACGAAAAACTCAAGCTTGAGTGAGAGTGAGTCTGAGTCTGAGAGAGTCACCAGTAGCTTCTTCACGAGGGAGACGTTGCCGGAGTGTACGGCGAGGAACAAGGCGGTGACGTCAGTCTTGAACTCGTTGTACTCGACTCGGACCTGACTCGCCGATTCATCACAAGGTATCACCTCGGTCTTCCTGCTCTTCAAGCACACGGCGCCGACAAAGTTGACGTCGATATACGGATCGGCGATGAGCTCCAACGCCGACTTCAGATCGCCGGAGAGCGAAGCTTCGAGAAGGCGTTGCGAGACTTCGGCCTCGTAGTCCACCGGAAACACCTGTTTCCCGGAGAACACGGTCATTGTATGGTGTTTTGGTACACGCGGCGGAGGTTGAGCTCAGGTAGTACGAAACTGTGGCTGCAACTTCAGGTGAAAGACTCGCATGCGGGTTTGTGAGAGAGAAATGAAAATGCGAAGCTCGAGAGAGAGAGAGAAAGAGAGAGAGAGAGAGAGAGAGAAAAAAAAACTTTGAAAGAAGTGAGCGCCAGAGACAAGAGAGAATGGGGTGCGAATTTATTGGGATGGTTTTACTGTGATTTACTACTAATATTTAACTACGGTTAAATAAAATACTATAAATAAAAGGTGGTTAAAAATCTTGGGTCAGTATCGATTGGTCAAGGAAAAAAAAGGCTGTAAATCTTGGCTCGGCTTCAGTCTTGGATAAAATATCGTATAATTTGAAATATAAGCTGTTAAAACTTAAAAGTGTTAAAACGTTTGAATTTTCTCAGCAAAAAAAAAGTTTGAATTTTCAAATATTGGAAACCATAATTAGACTTTATCCATTTGATTGGATTTGTTCAACTATTATCCAAAATGTTATGTTTTTTACTTGCAGCAAGATCATTAACAAATCTTACATTTAAATCATGTTTATTTGTCAAGTAACTCAATTAGCATATTTTTTTAAAATATTATGGATTTAAACATTGCATTCTTTGACTTTTGAATTATAAAAAAGAAACAGCCATGTTTCTTGAAAATAAGCATAGAAAAAAGAAAAAAGAAAATTAATAATAAATACTATGGTTTAAATTCACAAACCAAAAGTTTAAGCCGATAAGGAAAAAAAAAAAACTACAAGGGGGCAAAAGTAAGAATTTTTTCAAATATAGATTGACAAATTTAATTTAATTTAAATCATACATGGATAAAGTGAAACTACACTAAAAAATAAGGTGAAATTAATCTAAAATGTGGAGAGAGAAAATTCAAATTAAAATAAAATTATATCATTTAAACATATCTTCTCAAAAAAAAATATCATTTAAACATAAAGTGCATTCAATTGTGCTATAATTTATTATATTCTCTATTTAATTCAATTAATTGTGCTATGAAGTATGATCTATTGATATCTTAGCATATATGTGTGAATTTCAAATAATTTAACAGATAAAATATTTTATTGTCGAATAAGAAATCAAGTGTTGGCTTTAATTAGCCCGATAGAGTTGACTTATTGATCACTTGCTCTTGTTGTTCTTCTTATAGATACTAGTGGGATAAGGTTGAGGTCAATGGTGGTCTTGTGGCCATTGATGGCTGCAATGGGGTTGATGGAGTTGTGCTTCTTGGTTGGATTATTACTTGAAGATAACTTTATTGGCTAGGATAGTGCATGTAATTTGTAAAAATACACATACAGATAGAGAAAGATAACATGATTCAACATAATGGCTTACATTTATAGCAAAAGGCTCTTAAAAATTACATGTTTACTTTTCTAAATTGTATGTTACCAAGAACCCAATGAAAAAAATATACTAGGTGTAATATGGTACACTTAAAACTATGATAGCCTATGGTATTTTGCAAAACCTTACAATATACATTTATGACAATATCTTAATATATTCTATGAGCTACACATTTATGGTAATATGCTAATATATTCTCTTATCCACTCAAACTTAAGGTGGAGGGGTAGCAAAAACTTGAGTTTGAAAAGAATGTCTCCAATGCTTGTTGAAGAATCAAGGCCACAAAAGAAACATGAAAAATATCACCGTCCAAGCAAGAGAAGTCTATGAAATGCATGATGCAAGAGTGGGAGTAGCTGCATCTCTAAAACATTTTTGAAAATATGTGTGAATGAAAAAATGTATGAAAATGCATATAATATCTTTTAAAAATTGAAAACAGTTGTTTAAATTGTAGTACCAAACAACCCGTATTGTGTGGAGTAGAGAACTATAAAAGTCAAATCATAGGATAAGTGAATTGTCAAAATGAAAACTGGCGTTAATTTTGAAGTGCATATGAGACATATGGATGACGTCTTCAAGGTAAGAAATAGAGTACGCAACCACAAGAAAGCACATGATTAGGACTGAAACAGTTTGTGAATGTGTATGTAATGCTCAAATGGTGATAGGATGTGAATGTAGATCTAAGGAGTCTAGGTTAATTAACATGGTATAGTCATGAATATTGTGACTTAGATACCATGTTAAAATAGGAAGAAGAAATAAATGATATATTGAGAGAGTATGATAATTAACTTAATTTGACGGAACGACTTATGTCCACAATCTAAAACCCAAAATGATTACATTTTTATTACTATTGAATTCTATGTTACAAAGAACTTGTCTTAATATGAATACATTTTCTATCTCCAAATATCATTTTTGAACATTACTATTGAATTGTATGTTACAAAGAACCCGTATTAACACGAATACATTTTGTTATCTCTAAATATCGCAAATATCAACATACCAAGCAATTCTAATTACCAAAGATCTAAAATTCATTCCCCTTCCATGAAGTTTTATATCTGAGTAATCTCTTCTTATCTATAAAAAATAAATCCACCAAAACCAACACCAAATCTTCTTAGACATTTACCCTTGATTTCAAAGGACACATTTGAGTACTTCCCATATAAAATTCCAAAGTTGTCTTATTTTTGCAGATAAATTATTATCTTCTTTGTTTGATGAGGAAAGAAAATAGCTAGAAAACAACAAACATACTATGCAGACATTCTGCATTGTGATAAGCATATTATCTTCAGAGGCCAGAGTGTGAGATTTCTTCGAGAATTGCAATAATGCTTTTACCTATATAATCGAACATGAGACATTATTAACTCAATCAACCCCCTCCGTACATTGTATATGCATTGTCCACCATAGTAAAACAGTGTCATCAATGTTTCTCACGTTGTCAAGGGGGTTCTGTTTCATTTTTCACTTTTACTTCATATACTTACCCTTAAAGGGAAAAGAAGAAAAACAACCTGCGTAAAGAAAAAGTTAGACTCCGAGCCTTGTAATCTTTTATCCAAAAAATAAAAGAAAAAAGAGAGTTTGTCCGAGCGACCAAGTCCTGGATACTCCGTAGTCAATACGAGTACTAGAGAAGCAACAGTTTCTGCTTACTTCAGTCAATCTTTTTTGACCAAAATTTCCACTCTGTCAACGTATGCTTTCGCTGTGTGACTGAGTCCTCGGTCTAATGCATAAAGTTATTCTACTCCATATGACAGTATTACTACAGCCACGTTCTTTTTAGTTTTCACAGCCTGTTTCTATTGAGAAAGTAAATTGTAATTGGTTTAATATTAATTTTAGTGAGGCTTTTGGTTAAATATTGTGCAAATTGGAGTTTATTTGTGATATGGGCAAAATTCAAAGTTATTTAAGAAAATAGGAGATATGTGAATTTGGGTAATAATATTGTCAAAATTGTGAGAAAAAGTAAGAAAGAGGAGAGAGAAATGATGTAACAGAAGGATGAGAGAGAAAAAGTGATTTCGGCAATAGTAATGCTTAAATATCGGTCCAATTTTACCAACTGACCTGATCGCAACAATGAGAGAGAAAAAATTTGAATTGTCACAATTCAACTTTTTTTCCCCTCCTCTCTCTCCTCTATTTCGGCAATGAGATTGTGATGATTAAAATTTTTTCTCTCTCCTCTCTCTTCCTATTTCGGCAATGACATTATCACAGTTAAATTTTCTTCTCTCTCCTTGTTTCGGTTAGTTCAATTGGGCAACACAAAAATTGGGCAAATATTTCAGCAATACCCTCGTCGAAATCACTTTTTCTCTCCCCTTTTCGTCACATCATTTCTCTTTCCTCTCTCTTACTTTTTCTCACAATTTTGGTAATACTATTGCTGAAATTTACATCTTTTCTCATATACCTAAATAACTTTGAGCAATACCCATATTACAAATAAACTCCAACTTGCACAATATTTAGCCTAAAGACTCTATTTTTACATTAATCCATTTTCATACAGAACTATAAGCAATAAAGCAATTAAGGAAAAAGTTAATAGATGTCGTAAAGTATTGGTTTAGGAGATATTTTTAGAAAAATTTTATGGCAAAAGAAAAAAGCAATTAATTGTTTTGATGGCTATTTATATTTTTCATAAAAGTTGTGTTAAAACTCTCTTAAAATGGTTTATTAACAATTGTTTTAAGGGCACCTATTAACATGACTCATAAAGAAATGCTACATACTCAAAACTTTTACATTGTTTTTTTGCAATAATTAAATTGACAAGTTTTTACTCATTTTTATTTGGAATTCACCACTAACACAAACTTTTTGCTTACCATTAGTATTATACCATCAAAAATTGTGAAATTTGTTGTATCTCTAGAGTTATTATAAGCAATAACATATCGACACAAATTCTTTAAAATAGTTGTAATAAAACAAAAAATTGTATCACCATAGAGTTTATTATTCTAGTTTGTAGCTAACGATTATAACTCTTACTTAAAAAAAAAATTTAAATATGATTACATATTTTGAAAGTATAACCATTTAAATTGTCTATATGTTCTTTATATTCTTTACACATATATCAAATTTTGTACTAATAAAATATAATTTATTACTGATTTATAAATTTAATTTTTATAAATAATTTTATACTAAAAAATTTAAAATTTAAAAATTTAATTGATAATAGAATTATTAATTTTTGATTTTTTTTTTAAATGTAGATATTGAATAGAGCTTTAATTAGCTAAATTTTGTCCTATTGGCACAAAATTTTCACGTGCGAATCACAAATTAGCACTACGACAAGTGAAATGCTCGTGAATATATATATGTGGCCAGGTCAAAGTCTGGTGAGTTGATCAGCTTATCGTGTAGAAGGGGATTTCCTCATATTAAATGCCAATGTAGTACTGTAATGACTCGTGTCACCTATTTATGACTCTGTATGCTAGGGACCCTTTTGAAGAAGAGGAAGAATATCTGGCCAATCACCATTAATTTATGTATCCATCCTACAGATTGGGACCCATATATATTCAGCGGAAAAATATTTTATACACCGTACATCGATCCGCTCTGGTTTCGTGTCTCTGAGTCAGAGAGGATGCTGCTGAGGCCAGAGATAATGGTACGTACTACGTACATATATTATTGAACATCCCGGCCGGTTCAGCTGGATGCACCAAATTTACTCACCATCTAGGATCTCACAAGATCTTCCAGACACAGGACTACTTGTATATTATCCCATTCCAATCAATATGTATGGTTTTAGCTGACAAAGAATGGATCTAATGTTACAATACACTGAATTAATTGTGATAGTGAAGCATATTATTATCTCAACAAATTCAATACACCGAAAACATTGTTACACTGGATTTAAGTCAATTGTATCTCATCGCAAGTTCTCAATTGTTATATAGTGATATATGTCATTATGTCAACGGGTTTAATACACAAAAAATATTGTGGCATTGAATTCAAGCCAAGTTATAGCCGCAAGTTCACAACCGCAATGGCTAGCGGTGGGATTGAATAAAAATAAAATCAGGTCCCACGATGATAAGTAATTTGGGATGAGGGAATGCATTTTCCAATAAGGGACCATAGTCCATACTCACGCACGTGGATGATAATGCTAGTGTAGACTGTAGACTGTGTATTGTTACAGTCAACTCTGTTTAGAAACTTTTTTTTTTTTAATAATTAATGTTATTTGATATAAATAGAATTTATACTATATATATATATATAAAAGCTGAATTGGACGATATAATACTTGCATGAAGTTAACTTAGCATCTAGAAATCACGGACAAGAACATATATATTGATTATGAACACAAATACGACATAGTAACACAAAATATTTCTTAAAAATTATAACATAAAATACCCAATATGATAGAAACATAACACCCTAAATAAAGTGTGACTACTTCCTAAGTTTACATGATGTATGAAAGGCATGAAACACAGCATAAAGTGTGACTACTTCCTAAGTTTACATAAGGTCAATAAGCAGTATGAAAGGCATGAAACACAGCAGACACGTTATGTTTATTGTTTTATTGGAGACAGCAACACTGACGTGCCTGTCGATACTGGGAGGAGACATGTATGTTGTTTACCAGATCTCCAACCCTTTTAATTATATCTGTCTCAATAATATAGTTTAATAATTTTGAGTATATGATATAATATTTGCTTTTAGATGCTTCTACTAATGAATCCAACTACTATATCCTAGAAATTGATGACAGTTACAAAACCTGACAGTTATGTTAAATTATAATAAAAAATGGAGATGATAACTTAACGCACATCTCTTTTTATAAACTCAGCAAAACCAAGTCCTCGCGTGGGCGGCGTGGCATGCATGCCCGGTATTGCCATGGAGTCATGGACTATGTCAGTGGTGAGTATGGTGACACAAAAAAATACTGAATAGTTTTTATTTTTGTAACTTTTTCAGTGAGACTGCATGCAATTTAGGGGTGTCAATGTTCGACCCAACCCGCGAACACGACACGAACCCGACACGGGTTTTTTCGGGTTAGGGTTGGGCCTTAATGGGTTTGGGTTATAAACGGGTCAACTCGAAAGCGACACGATAAGAAACGTGTCATAAGCGGGTCAACCCGCGTAACCCGCAATAGACACGTTTGACACGCCAATTTATTTGTGTCAACCCGAAATGACCCACTTATCACAACCCATTTAACTCGTATAACAAATAAATATTTATTTTATTTTAGATTTGTCAAATACATTTTATATCCAACATATATTTTAAATTTAAAAAGAAAAATGAGTAATTACAAAAATTTACAAGGGATATAATTGGAAATTGAAACTTCACAGACCCTAGAACTACTAATACTTTTTTTTTTGGCATAGAACTTGCACAAATAAAATTGGATGAGCTTGTGGAAGATGTTATGAATTTGGACATCAACAAAGAATCTATGGATGATAATTGTGGTCATAGTCAGGATTAGTCTACTGTTTACTCAAATTCTTTCAATATTGATACTTAGCATTTGGTGAGTTCCAAGTATATTATATTTTTGTTGAACTTTGTTACTTTATTTTTGTTAAAATTTGTTATTTTGAATTTGGGTTGAAGTGTATGCACTTCTTTTGGAGTGTAAATAAATTATTTTCTAGATGAATGTTATATTTTTGTTGAACTATATTATTTTGAATGTGGGTTGAAGACTTGAAGTGTAAGCACTGCTTTTTGGGATGTAAAAAAAATTATTTCTAGATGGATGTTATATTTAATTTTATGCAGGTTGAAATGGGTTGTGTTACATTCGTGTCAACCTAACACGACTCGTTTATTAAGCGTGTCAAATGGGTTGGGTCAGGTCAACCCGCTTAATTAACAGGTTGGGTTAGGGTTGAAGGATCATGACACGATTATTAAATGGGTCGGGTTAGGGTTGAGCCATTTAGTCGGATAGCCCTACCTCGACACGACACGAACCCGACACGCTAATCCGAATTGACACCCCTAATGCAATTAGATATGCTTGTACTTAAATACTTAATTGTGAACACAAATAAGATTAATAGAGCTTAAATAAGTAGGGTCCGGTTAATGTGTGTTTTTAGAGCGCATATTATAATTATATATTTTAGGAAATTTTTTATAAAAAATTGTCAAAAAAGTCAATCATATTTTTATTTTTTTATAAAAAATTTCCTAAAATATGTGTGCCCATGTAAGTAAATATATATATATATATATATATATATATATATATATATATATATATATATATATATATATATAAAATACTATAATGTGGATTGGGAGATTTGGGAGTGGGTAAGTACGTCATACTAGTAGTAAAAATTGGGCTTTTTTTTTTTGGAGTCAAATAGCATAATTTTAAGAAAAAAATGTATGAGAAACGTATCCGGTCAAACTTATTTAGTTGTGTAGCACTTTTTTGGAGTTTGAGTTTTGTCAAACTCAAGTTCCAAGTAAAATTCGAGTTTCAAGCATTATTTTTGATCATATTGCTACGCAAGCTCATAATGCTTGGAACTCAATTTTGACAAAGTCGAGTTTCACGTAAAACTCAAATCTGACAAATTTGAATTCCAAAAAAGTGCTATATAACTAAATAAATTTGGTTAGATATGTTTCTTCTAAATTTTTTTCTAAAATTATACTATTTGACCAAAGTAGTCTAAAAATGTCTAAAAATGAATTTCAATATCAGCTTTTTTTGTTTTTTTTTGTTTTGTTGAGAAAGTCAGCTTTTTTTGTTTGGATTTGAATTTTTCAGGGTTGTGTTTAATTCCCAAAGTTCCAGCAGTATATATTGGATCAAGATTTGAGTACATTGATGGAGTGAGTGCAAAAATTGTCTTATCCTAGTAATGAGGTAGAATCTTTATTATCAATTTCCAAAAACGTGAAGCTCTTATTACTCACTCTCAGTCTTTCATGGACATGGTTGTCGGTTGACTAGTGACTAAGGGGGTGGTGTGACTCTGCACGTGATGCAAAGGAGTAGTTTCCACTGTCTTTCGTACGTGCCTTTTTGTTCATAATTAATAATTTAAATTGTTGATGAACACAGTGCACGAGGGGAATCAACATTTGCATTACACACCCCATTAATGTGATCCTCTTTAATGCCATTGCAACTTCGTTTACTATAAGACTCACTGTACTCAGTATTAGTCAACCAGAGAGAGAGAGAGAGAGAGACAGCTAACTTGAATTGACTACCACTAGTATATACTATATAGCAGTAGCAATTCCATAGTTTCTCCGAAGGTACGGACTGGTACTTAATTATTACTTAATTCATTCATTCATAGCGTTGCACATATATATGGAGTGACACTTTTTGCTAAATCATGAAGCAATGTATTGATGAAGATCAAACTATACAAATTGGGTGTCTTAAAGAGTTGGCATTTGTGATTTGTATAGTGTATACCTAGCTAGCTAGGGTACTTCAAATGGGATGCTGATTTTTTTATTTTTTATTTTTTATTTTTTATTCCTTTTACTTGCTAATAAAAATCGATTTGTTTTATTTGGGTGTGGTTGTTTTGTGCGTGTCAATGAAAATTATGCAAACAACTTCAATTTTAGGCTTTTAGCTTTAAGAAGAAATGACTTAGTTTTAACTTTTCCTTTCTTTTGGATGAATGAGTTTTTAAGTTGATCAGAAGGTGGAGATGAGTCTCGTCATGAATTTTGATTTTCAATCGATACTAAATTTGTGTAGTTAAACTTAAAAGTGACCCCTTTTTATGTTGGTGGCCTTTTGTTTTTTAGAAGAAGTTAGGTGAGCCTCTAACTCAAAGGTAGATGCTTTCTAATTCTAATTTACCGTGGTATATAAATATATTAATAAAAACAGTGATATATATGATCAATTTTATTCATTAATTGAAAAAGCCATATGTCACTATAAAATTTTTACTCTTTGATTGTAATTTATTTTGAGATTTGTTTTAATATATACCAAAGGATTTGAAACAAATATATGATATTTATTTTAAGATATTGTTTTTTTAAATTATTGGACAACGTGCCAGCGAATTTATTTTTTGTTTAGATGAAATTCAATCTCAAATCTCTTTTTCAATGTAAGAAATTTTTTAAATTGAGCTAATAGAAATTAGAAATCCACTTATTTGGAGATTATTACTATATTAAACTCATATTTTTATACTAATTTATTTTGTATAACTTAGACTAGTTTTTTATTTGGTTGAAAAAAGTATAACTTACTAGTTTACACGTACTGCCTATAAAAGACGCTTTTTCTTCCCCTTAATGGAGAAATATGCATTAGTTCACTAGATAAATTTATTCTTCTTTGTGTTTTTCTCTCAACTTCGGTTCTTAATTTACAAATATTAATATAACAGTATCATATATCTAATTATATAATACTATATATCATAGTACTTAAAATGTCGATTAGTAAGAAAGCTAGCACTAGGGATAGACAGGCTAGATTGCTAGAATATCCTAGCCATAGAATGACCAAAAGTTTATTATATTAGTTGATAATTAAGAGAACGACAAATGCCTGTGTCTTAACTTGATCAGTGATCTCACACTAAATCTTGTAAAAATAAAGGTATAAATATAAATAATGTTTTCTTGCAATATTTGAAGTAAATAAACAGGATAATATACCATCTTCCCATTTTCTTTATTTTAAGGTGTACACATTGGTTCAAGATATATTATTATTATTATTATTATTATTATGAACTAGAAAATTCATTTTATTTATTACTTTATATTTGGTGGAACAAACTGACATGATGCAATAACTCCGAAGGTTAAAATGTGCATGGATGAAAATATAACATCGAGGGTAGGTTATGACTCTTTATTAGGGTCCCTTTATTATTAATTTACGACCAGAAAAAAAATCAAATTTTGAACTGTGATATAGAACTATTCAAGATCCTGCAAAGTTGGCCCCAACGACTTGACCCATATTGTCCTTCATGTTGGTTCCAATTGTTTTCCAAAGTTGGGCAATGGAAGCCTTTATGATCATTACAAATCTTCCTTTTCTAACACTCTTGGCTCCTTCCCTCATAAATAACCTTAGAACAATTGGAAGTTGGAAGTGCCTAAGCTAATCATTCTCAAACATTCAATTCTTACCAAATCAAACAAAACCAATTATTATAATTTAAATGGAATTGGCGCCACCATGCACTTTTTTTCTTGATAGATTCTGATTCTTATTATAATCAAAATCTAATAAATTTTCTTTATCAATATGACCTTCTAAAAGCTTCTCGTACCATTGCTGATCTCACTGGCTTAAATTAATCAGCAAGATTAAACTATGATTAATATCATAAGGGCGCCACACAATTCAAATGGTCAAATATACGATGGGGGCCACTTGGTTCACCGGTTGCTCAGCTAATTAGCCATGCAAAGTGAAAGTTGTTTTGGAGATAGATAGATAGATTGATCTTTAAGACACCAACTAACACCAATATAAACAAGTTGCTTATGTTTCAAAGTTCTAAAACTTAAGCAAATATGATGATTTTGTCTTATTTGGGCTTAAATCCAATATGGGTGGAGAGGGGGACATCTTTAATTTTTTTTCCTTTTTTTAATAAAATGGTAACCGAACTTTTTTAAGCCATTGCCTCTCCTTTAAGTGAAAAAATAAAAAGACAATGATCAAAGTCATTCAACAGATTTCTTGCCCCACGGTTTTTTATCAGGAAATGATTGAGGGAGCCTAAATTCTTTATTGTTCAAATGATGATACCCAAAAACAAGCTCTTGTGGGCAACTTAATGTATGAAAAGGCAAATCGTATGCATGTCTTTCAAGTTTCAATCATGTACAATGGAAATGAAATGGCCTTTTACTTTAAAGTATTAAATATTTCTAGAAGCAGCTCTCAGCTCTAAAACTCTCCTATTTGACATGTATTTTTTTTTCTTTAATTTTTTTTTTTTGAAAAGACATGTATTTCTTTTCTTATTGAATTACGTTTTTCCTCACTCCCTTGAATTTTAAATTGAAACTAATGCATTTGGCTAATTAATAATTTATTTTTCATTCTTTAATAAATAAAATAAAATAAAAGTTTAATCAACCAATAATTTTTTTAGGAAACATATTCTAAAATATAAGGTGTTGTTTTTGACAAGTTATAGATATATTTTGCAATTAGAAAGATTTAAATATGTAGTATTTTGATTCTAAAAATAAAAAGTAGTATTTTGATTTTTGATAGTCTCACTTTAGAGTGGACCAAGTCAGGCCTTTGAAAAAAATTAGTTGTGTTACTCATTTTCATGATCCTTTTAAGTTATAATCAATTAATTATATCTCTAGTTAAAAGTTTGACCCACATTGAAAAGTCGAAGATAATTTAACGATTCATTTCAATGTTAAGGAAGGTCATATGTAAATAGATATATAAAGGTTCTTTTATTCTATTTACCAACCAAGAAAAATAGTTCTTTTAATTGCCTTTTGTATGAGAGTGCCCTTTCACCGTTTCAAGCAACAAACTAGCATCAATGCTTTTGTTGTCACAACAACAAACTATTATATGAGTTTTCGCTGTTAAACACGTGTGTACCATAAAAGGCTTTAAAATTCATCCATTTTTAAAGAGTTTGAAAAGGCATTTAATTTTGGTAACAAGTAATTTATGTAGCGTTAATGAAAAGATTTCGTACAATT
This sequence comes from Quercus parvula, assembly GCA_030820535.1. Lineage (NCBI taxonomy): Eukaryota > Viridiplantae > Streptophyta > Magnoliopsida > Fagales > Fagaceae > Quercus > Quercus parvula. The sequence continues at coordinate 29,224,531 of JAUAME010000001.1, forward strand.
ATAATTTAAGGGTGTAATAAATTAATATACATTTTTTTTATAGAAATAATTATAACATGCTGTTAACCTCGTAACTTGAACTATTTTTCCCCTAAACCTCCGAGCACTTTATGCATGGAGAGGTGTCAATTCAGCTATAAGACATTTGACAAAATAAATAAATATACATGGTTTTAAAGAAAGTAACAAATAAAACCATAAAGTGAATGGTTGTTATTTGATTGACTAAATTTTATTTATTTATTTATTTTTCTGTTTGGCTACCAAGAAATTAGATTGTAAAGTAAAAGAAAAGAGTTGGGAAAAAAATAAAAAACAAAGAGAAACGGCAACATATTATATGACATGTCAATTTTGTGCTCCTATGTAACTGAAATAACCATTTGTTAATACTCATTTTCGCGACACATTTTCTACAAACCCGATTCAACCAAGCCCGACTTCCTTGTGGGCTCCATCCATGTATTATATTTTATTTTATTCTTTTTAAGCATGGTCCAAGCCCATGCGACTTATTGGGGGAAATTGAGGAATTGTGGTTTGGAGGGTATGGATCGGTTCCTTACGGACCTTTTGCATGAGCTCAGCCTATGCGTGCTACCAAGTGGGCAAGGGACACTGGTAGCACCTCAGACTCATGGAATAGGTCTTGTATCCAAAATTTCCACCCCAAAATAGTTTTTATGTTTTGGGTGACTGTGGCATAAAGTTTCAGCTCTAACCCACTTTTACCTTTAAAACATATTTGGCTCCCATTGGCCAATTCCATCTGCTAGACCTCACTTAGGTGAGCCTCCCCATAGTCTAAAATGTCTGACCAAAGGCAACCAATTAGAGCAAACCTCCTTTATTTCCAAAATTATGTAAAAAGTTTACCAAACTCTTTCCTAAACAAAAGCAATCTAAGCCAAAACACCAAATTGGTATCATAGGGGATAAAAGCCTCTTCCACAACTCAAAAACCAGTCAAGAGCAACATCCCAAACTCTATATAAAACTCTCTCTTCGACTCATAGAAAAGGGGGCCACGTTCTACCCATATACTTGAAACTTCAGAGCAAAAACCCATTTAGCCAATCGACAATCTCACAATTCCGAAGCTTGAGGGTGGAAATATGGGTACAAAGGAACCTTCCCTCTATTCCTCATGACCTCCCTCAATTTCCTCTTCTGGGTGACTATGAGTTGAAGTTTCAGACTTGTTGAACCACGTTTTTCACATAGAGCTGAAACTTAAGAGCAAAAACCCACTGAGCTAGGAAATATTCTCACAATTCTGAACCTTAGGGGTGAAAATATGGGTATAGGGGAACCTTCCCTCTCTTCCTCACAACCTTTCTCAATTTCCTCCTCCGGGTGACTGTGGGTCGAAGTTTCAGACTTGTTATATTTTTATGCTTTTTCTGCACTTTTGTTGTTAGCATTTTGATTCTCTCTTGTCAAAGCACCATTAGCCTTTGTTTTTAATACACTGTGAATTTTGGGCTTGATTCTCCATAAACAAACACTTCTAAAGAACCCAAGGGGAGATTTAGGCCTTTCTCGCATTTTCGGCCTTTGTCGCAAAACGTCCCCGACACCATTTTATACTAGTTATTTTCTATTCTAATAATGTGATTTAATCAATTAGAGATATTAGAATCTTCTATAAAAAGAAAAAGAAAAAGAAGAGATATTAGCATTTTTCGTCAATGAAACGACAGTAAACTACAAAGACAACTTTGTCAGTGTAAAAAAAAAATCATGATGAAATTGATGCAATTGAATTCGTGCGTACCAAAATGAAATCCTTTCCATATTTGTAAGGACAACAAATGATTATTTTTATTTTTTATAATTCAATAATTGGTGATGAAGGATTTGAATCCAGGATGTTTCCATTAAAACTATCATGAGGTATTAGCCAGTTGAGCTATAAGAGCACACACAGTAGATGTGGGATATGTGCCAAATGCTAAATATTTGGCACATATCCCACACCAAACACAAAAAATAACTCCCTAGCAGATGTTGTATATGTTGCATATATTTGGCACATATACCATTTTGTGTCTGTACCATTGCAAATTTGCAACGATACAGACAGATGTGGTAAACCAAAATAATGTATTTTAATGTGTAGTAAATATTATTTTAATGTACAAAATTGAATTATAAAATATCTGATAAATGAGATGTTGTAAAATAATGTGGTAAAATAATAAAGTAGGCATTTGATGTGGCAAAATGGCATAATTTTTACACCAGCTGCTACGGATGCTCTAAGACTCTTAACTTATTTATTTACTTATTTTTATAGAGTTCAAAAAAGCGTTTACTTTTGATGATAAGTAATTTAAATAGTGTTAATGAAAGGATTTTTGGGAAAACTATATTTTAAATCTTATAATATAGTTTAGGGGTGTAGTGAAATATATAAGTTTCAAAGAAAGTGTCAAATAGCCAAAGGCCTTGTAGCTAAATTGACACCTCCCTATGTACAAAGTGCTTGGGGGTCTAGGGGGGAAAGGGTTCGAGTTGCGGAGTTAGCACTTAGCAGTATGTTGTAATTAATCATTTTTGTCATTCCAGACTCTTCAATCTTTGACTTGAATTCAGATTAGAATTGCACTTGAATTTTTTGCCCACTCTCTAAAGAAATTCTATTATTGGGCTCGAATTTGAGGAACTAGGTAACATTGTTCTAAGTGGACTTGAACTTTTATTTTTAGAGCACTTACAAAAGCCATAAAGTGAATGATTGTTGTTGTTATTATTATTATTATTATTATTATTATAGAATGAAGTGAATGATTGTTGTTTGATAAAGCTTTTGTTTTTATTTTTTGCTTGGCTACCAAAAAAAAAAAAAAAAAAAAAACATAGATTGTAGAGTAAAGAAAAGGGAGGAAAAAAGAAAAGAAAAGAAATGGCAACATATTATATGACATAAATTCTCTATGTAGCTGAAATGACCATCTTATACTAGTTATTTTTTATTATAATAATGTAACTTGTAGGGGGACGGTTTCATTTAAGGCCCGAATAGCCCTGGTCTACGTGGACTTTATATGAAAACAAAGCCCAACACAAGCCCAAAGAGCAAGCCCTAATGATAAAGTTGAAGTCACAGCTTAGTTCTCAGTTTAACTGACATGTCACCCATAGTCTCATCTGAGATCACATCTGAGGGTAAGTTCCTACTGAGCAGGACAAGATGAAACATCGTCTGAGACTCTGAGGAGTAAATAAGAAATTTTGGAACATGCGAAATTGTTCGAGGAAGCTTTTTGAAACTTCCTGGTGGTTGTACGGTCACCTCCACGTTAATGAAACTCACCTACCTGACACGGTTGCATTTATTGCTAGATGACTGGCCTGAACAATGCAAAGAACCCAAAAGAGTCTCCCTGCATCATGAAAAATAAAGAAATGAGAGCCCGATGGGACATAAAGTAGTCCAACTGTATAGGGACAACACATTCTGGAGAAGAAGGCGGAATAAATAGCATCCACAGCAGTGAAGCTAAATATTTAGCTATTTAGCTCCACCAAAAATTACTATATCTATTTTACCTACGCTCATGCTGCAGTAGTGGATTTATTTTAGCTTTCAACACAATAAAATAATATAAACATCACAATAAAATATTATAACCACTACAATAAAATAATATATCCAATACCAAAAAAAATCCATAGTACCAACCACCTCTACCATCAGCCACAGCCACACCACAACCACAACCACCACCAATCCATAGCAGGAAGGGAAAAAAAAAACTCAAATCTCCAATATTTTTACTTAGCCACGGCCACAACCACCACTAACACCACCACCACCACTAGCAGTCCACAGCAGGAAAAAAAAAAAAAAACCCAAATCTCCAATCTTTTTTCTCAGCCATGGCCACAACCATAGCCACAACCACCACCAACACTAGTAGTCCACAACAGGGAAAAAAAAAGAAAAAAAACCCAAATCTCCAATCTTTTTCCTCAGCCACGGCCACAACCACAGCCACAACCACCACCACCACCACCACTAGCAGTCCATAGCAAGAAAAAAAAAAAAAAAACCCACCGCGAGCAAGCACTCCAATCACGTCGGCAAGCTAGTTCGGTAGAAGGGGTGGGTTGGCGTGGGTGTGAGGCTGATCGATAGCTTGGGAGACTGTAGTTGAGAGAGTGAGAGGCTGGAGTGAGAGTGAGAGACCGGAGTGAGAGAATGAGAGGCCAGAGTGAGAGACCGGAGTGAGAGAGTGAGCTTGAGAGAGATGTTCAAAGATGAGAGAGAGAGAGAGAGAGAAAGGGAGAGAGATGTGTATTATTTTAATCACCGGTTGATTAAAATAAATTTTTTTTTTTTGCTCTTATGAATAGTGCACATCTATTTTTAGATGTGCACTATAGCAGTGGAGCTAAAAAAAAAGATTTAAAACCACTGCTGGAGCATGTTTTTTGTGACTGGGGAGCTACAATATACCAATATACCTATATAGCACTACTGTTGTAAGTGTTCTAAGAGAGGAGGAAAGTGAGGAGGATAGATTTTGTAGAGAGAAAAAGAGAGAATAGGACAACACATGCTGGAGAAGAAGGCATAACAAATATAAGAGAGGAGGAGGGCAGAAAGTGAGGAGGATAGATTTTGGAGAGAGAAAAAGAGAGATGAGAAAGAGAGATTATCTGGATAGGCATAATTTACGGTTTGTTCTAGAGAAAGACTTGTAATCTTCATTAAGAAATATAGAAAGATAGCCCATTTTACGTGACTTTTTACGTAAACTTTTGTTCTGGTTCAAATCTCACCTTATAGATTGTTTTTAACCCATATTACAAATTAATTGTACCCTTAATCTTCTTGAAGGCTGAGTTTTAGCATGCACATAACTTGTAAAATGTAAACAATCCAATAGACATATTAGCATTTTTCAATAATGAAATGACAATAATTTATAAAGACAACATTGACGGTGTAGAAAAAGAAAAATCAAGATGAAAATTGACGCAATTGAATTTGTAAGTACCAAAATGAAATCACCCCCCAAATTTGTAAGGACAACAAATAATTATTATTAATATTTTTTTATAATTCAATAGTTGAAGATAGGAAAATTTGAATCATGATATCTTAGAAGCATCTGTCTCTTGTCTTATTTATTTGGGTAAAATACTATTTTAGTCTCTAAACTTTAAATAATTTTTTTTTCATCCCTAAAGTTTCTATAGAGTTTTTCTAGAAACAAAAATGGGGATGAAAAAGGAAATTGTTTTCAATAGTTTAGGGATTAAAAATAAACTTTTAGTAAAGTTTAAGGACATAAATAAAACACTTTCAATTGTTTAAGGACAAAAGATGAACTTTTTAATAGTTTAAGGACTAAAAATGAGTTTCTTAAAGTTTAAGGATAAAAAATAAATTTTTGATAAAATTTAAGGACTAAAATAATATTTTACCCCATTTATTTTTAAGATTTGAAACCCATTACAGCATTACTTATTCCAACTTGGACAATTCCAGGATTTTTGGGCCTATTTAACAATGGCCCAAATAGAAACATCCATCCTCTAACCATTTACACAGCCTGGTTGCATTATTAGGGTAGTGCTATCCTTACTTCCTCTGTCTACGACTTTTGAATTTTGCAGGAACATTGTCCTCCGACAGAGAGCACCACCCTCAGCTCCCAAAGCATATAAGGACACACTAAAATGGTTACTCAGCAACAAAGTACAGTGAAAAAAGTTTTATAATTAATTCAAGATTTATATCATTGGCTTTAGTACCAGTAAAATGCCGGGTAATTTAGGAACCCATTGACACTGTACTAGTAGGAATTTTTTTTTTTTTTAATTTTTTGAATTATAATTTCTTATCCCTGCAATTGAGTTAGAATTAGATTGCTCCATACTGTTATCATAATTAGTCTCCATTGCATTATGAGGAAATCATTATTTAGGACTACCAATATCTAACATGAAATGTTAGATAAACCAAAAGAGCTTCTTCTCTTCTTTCATTAATACTATTATTATATTACTATAGATCACTTTTTCTCCTGAATTAACTTGTTAAGCAATTGATAATCCAGAAATGAATTGGACAGACAAGCTAAGAAAAAAACTCAGTGAACAACAAGCGGAACCATAACCTGGCAACTGGCAAGATTATCAATAAACCTCAATTAGTATTTACTTGGCCACAGCCAACCAATTATAATTCAAAATGAAAACTGAAACAATCAAGAAAATATGTTGAAAGATTGCAAATGGACAGAGTAAAAATAACATGGTAACCCTTTCCACTAAATTATAATCATCAAGAGAAAGAAATGTTTTTGGTCTAAAAACAGTGTGCATCTTGACTTACTACAAGATACATGTAAATACTAACACAAAATGAGCTTACAATTCACTATGAATCTATCTTACTATGGAAAGCCAATCAAGTGACAAAAGAATGTATAAGTGAGAAGCATGCCCCCGGTCTCTTCCACGCAATTCCACTCCATGTTTCTTGCAGAATAGGTAAAAACTGCAAGTTGCTGGGAAGTATTATGAGTTCAGAAGTAAAGCTCGAACAAGCTGGTTAGAGTTAAAATATGCTTCTACCATCAGTAAAGAGGATATAAAATTCATCAGTAAAGTTCATTGGGGTGCCGTCGTCAGCAAAATCACATCACTGGGACAACACCGGTTTGCCTCAAGTAAGTGCACTATGTAGGCTAGACCCGCCCAAGGAGAGACCAGTTTCAATGATGGAAGCTGGCTAGAGTTATGCCATGAGTAACAAAGTTGCATGCATTTTTCATTTTCTTGTGATAGGATATATATGGAGATAGATACCCACCAACAAAAGCATCAGCTTTTGGCATTTAATTTCTCCAAAAGTATCTTGTTTAGAAGCCCAGGATTTGCCTTACCTTTTGACAATTTCATTACCTGCACATCCCCAAAAATGCAGAATAATCTTCGTATATAGGAAAAATATTAACAAATTAACCAGGATAAAAATAGATAACAAGTTTCATATTAAGACCTGCAAATTTTTTACATGACCAGCAAAATAACCTCGTAGCTTAGTTTTGCCCCCACGATATTGCTCCAGTTGCTTTGGGTTCTCTCAAAGCACTTTATCTACCATTTTCTCAATCTCCACTGGATCTGCTATCTGTTATTTTCAAAACAATGAGAGGATTCTTTACACAATTTCTACTACACCATGTTACTATATCGTCATTATCATTCAAAAAATTACAACCATTTGATCGGCAGTGTAAACCATCTCTCTCATAGAACATCACTTAATGAAACTAGTCCCAAATTAGGGAAACCCTTGCTCGGGCTTTTTCACCAACATGCGACTCACTTTCATATATCAGGTTGATTGCCTAACAAGACAAAGCTTGACAGCTGTACGCTTTAACATCAGTTGATGATCCATTGAAGTTGCAATAACAACTCCTCAAGATCTTTTGCCAAGGAGTCAGTAAGAAATTATGACAATTCATACAGTCAATCAACAATACTATAGGACACAATAGCTTCAAAAGCAAGTTTCTTTTTCTTCTTTGGTGCTTTTTTTTGGGGGGAGGACGGAGGGGAGTTTACTAGAATTAATATTGAATTAACATAAAAGTGATGATCAAATAAGGCCACTAACCAACCTCAGTTAGACCCATAAAGAAGTTCAAGTTTTAGCTCATATCACATTAACATAATCCAAATAGGCTGAAATCAGGTCAACTAGCACACTCAAAGTTCAATTATACACAAGCTTAAAAACCATTCAGCTTCTCTTGCTCATACCATATCTCCAAGACATTGAAATGCTTATTAAACTCTCAACAGTAAAACCAAATTAAAAAACAAAAAATAATTTCAAATTCAAAAATATAAAATCTTAAAGATTTTGGTGCCCCTTGCATCATAATATAAGCAATACCATAGACAAATCCTACTTCAAAAGGTTTTGTTTCATTAAAGTCCTCAGATACAAGGACATCCACTAAAACTAGTTGTTCTTGCTTCCTGCATACTCACTCTTACATTAGTCCAAGACCATGTAACCCTTGAAATTGAGCAGCCAATCCTAGGTATTTCAAATTTAGACATCTTGTGTGAGCATTTCATGGCAAGGATATGGGAAATAAAAGTTTGCTTTTTATCATTTGAGAAGGATTGTATCTATACTTTTTTTTTTTGGAAGTAAAACAGCAGAAATATCTGTACAAGTTACTATAAGTAACTTACCTGAACCAATTCCTTTTCTTTTATTAGTCCCTTAATGGTTCCACCTTAGGCTAGTAGTTCAAAAAATATCTGCAAATTATAAATTATATGGTAAGAATATATATTTTGTTGATAAGTACTAATACTTATTCATAAAGAAAACAGAATGGTAAAACGTGTCCAAACAAGACTAGGATAGGATTATAGCAAAACTATAATAAGGTCTTGCTTCCTTTTCCATTCACTTAGACAGGCTAACACAGCACCATGCCCCCTCAAAGCACAACCACAAAATCTATACCTGCAGAAACCTCAGTCCCCCAGACACCAATTGAGCTGTCTCATTGCTAAACTATCATAAGGTCCCAATGATATTATAGTTTTAAAACTTATCCTCCATATTTTGCAGCTACCGTATCTTAAATGACACCTCCTTCCCTTGTAAGAAAAAAGTAGGAGGATGAGGTCATGGTTCAATGCTTGTATAGCTTACCAATAAAAAAAATCTTAAAATCTTGCTCCTTCGTGATCCTTACAATTCCCTCAAGCCACATGCTATTACAAGCCTAATCTAGGCTAGTGTTATTTGATATTTTACCTACTTATATGTTAGATTAGAGAGGCTCTTATGATCCAATAACATTATAAAAGGGAGGAAGGGGGAGTAGAAGAAGAAAAAAGAAGAAAATCTTTTATGCTGATTAGATATTTACAAATAAAGTGAATTGACAAGACCCAAAAAACAAAAAACAAAAAAACTAGGACAAATATTTACAAACGTGATCCAATGACAGATGCGAATATGATGATCAACTAGGACATCAGAGTTCAAATGAAATTTGAAATGTAGTATGTAGTAATCATTAGTACAGAGACAAACTCTTACCTCTTTCCCTATCTTTCCACTAATGATACCACCTTTTATTGAAGCTATCAACTTAGCTAGCTCCTGGGGGATTAACTTAATCTCATTTATGGTCAACTTTTCATTTTTCATGTAGGCAGCAATATCACTCATTATCCAATTGGCAGCCAGCTTCACATCAGATCCCTTTGCAATAGTTGCATCAAAATTTTTTGCAACCTGAGACATTCATTCAGCAAAACAGCCATATCTCAGATCATTCTATCATGACATATGTCCAAAACAAATACTTTAAAGAACAGATACATGGTCATAAAGGCATGCAAGAAATATCTTTCAGGCTTGCCTCCAAGACAGACTAAGGCAAATGCCTCAAGGTACAGCATTAGAGGCTTAAATGACCTTGGCCACCTTTCAAATCCTGAGACATTCAAGAGGCACATGGAATATGCTTGAAGCTTGTGATATATGACTGAAATACATGAATAAACAAATTTTGGAGTTTCTATTACAGGATTAAGAGCTAACTCTCTCTCTCTCTTTCTCTCTCCACTTTTTTACTTACATCTCATTTTGAATAAATGCATGTAGATTAAGGACCTTAGGCACAATTCTACATTGGGAATTACTGAATCATATATGATTTAGGACAAAGGGAACAAGCCAAATAAGATTTTAAATTCCTGGGTCAGGTGTGGCAGTTCTTGGACAGCTTGGTTTTTGGAAAAAAGGTGGAAAATATTAAGTACTACAGGGTTTCTGCTGAAAATGAATAATAGGATTTGGGAATGAAACAAAAGGAAAAAAACCAAGGTCTGGGTTACTGTTCCTGGACTGTGAACGTAACCTGCGAACTAGGTTTTATCATTTTATGGGGTATTTGGGGTTATTTGATGGATGTGTAGTTCCGGGTTTTGAAGTTTAGATTTTAGGATTTAATAGGTGAAAATACTGTATTCACAAGATTTTAAGTTGCTGAGAATCTATGAACAAAAAGGAAAAAAGAATAAACTTCTAGGCATTACACCTTGGCATCATACCTCAAAGAAGGTTGTATTGTAAAAAATCTCATACAAACTTCAAAGCTTTTGGAAATATAGAAAACTTATTCATGTTCCCCATTGAATAGAAAGCATTACATCTGACTAATTCCTAAACCTACTCCTTGGAAGCTAAAAATTACAAATTATGCAACAATTAAAAATAAATCAAATCAAATCAAAATAATATTGTTTCTCGCTGCCAGTGCCAATATCTCTCTAGACTAACCAAAATTTTAGCTTTTCTTATTTTTATTAACTATTCCTTTAATTTTATGTAATGAATATGAATTGGGTTTTTCCTACTCTTCTCCTTTTCTTCTTCTTTCTTTTTTGATAAGTAATAAGAGACTGTTTTTAATCATAGAGGTTTTTTTCTATTTTATTTGGTTGGCCTTTACCTTCAAAATCCTGAATGTGTAAAGCAAAAGCTTGTAAATGCCAATTGAGCAGTCCCCAGATAGTAAAAAAATTCAAAGTAATGAAGAGGACTCACATTAATGTCATTTGCTAGGAAAAGAACATCCTGCATGCTTAGGCCCATCTTTTCATACCTTCTACGCTTCACTTCTGGAAGTTCAGGCAATGAATCATGAATACTATTGACATATTCTTTAGTGAGAATAACTCCTCGAAGGTCTGGTTCTGGGAAATATCTATAATCAGAAAGCCCTTCCTTTTTCCTCATTGTAATTGTTTTCAAAAAAGTATTTAACACAGGCTCTGGAACATAAAGTAGACACAGAATGACAAAGTGAACCATAAATCTAGTACTTGTTTCCACTACATCACTAGAATAAAAGCAAGATGTAACAACAACCTGAGCGCCTTCTTCCCAGAGACGAGTTTCCTGTGTAATTTGATCACCCCGGCCTTGGCTATGAAGAAGAACCTGCCTTGAAATTTCAAAATCAATAGCCCTGCTGACTGACGAAAAAGAGTTCAGATTTTTTATCTCAACCTGACAATACAAGACGGGCTTAGTTAAGGCAACAGTGCACTGCCAATTACTATGCAATGCATTGAGCTCTAGCTCACATAAGAGTTTTTCCCTCCTATAACAGTAAGAAGCAAGAATTAAACTCCCTTTTGTCCCAACCTGTGATTGCCCAATCGGTTGAACTGAGACATTCACATCACAATGAAGTGAACCTTCTTGCATATTGCCATTACTCACTCCCAAATAACGAGCTAACCTCTGTATTTCTGCTGCATATTCTGCAGCTACAACACCAATTCTCATATCAGGTTCTGAAACAATCTCAAGTAAAGGCACCCCCGCTCTATTTAAATCAACCTGCAACAAAATCAACCATATCAACAAGTCTATAACATACATAATAATCACCAATTTCGCCAAGAGTCTTGTAGTTCAACTGGTTGGCACCTCATGGTGCTTCCAAAGAAGACATCTAGAGTTCAAATCTCCCCTCCTCCAATTATTGAATCATCAAAATAAGAATAATAATAATAACCAATTGCAGCTCTTCTAATTCTATATATAAGAAACGTGTCACAAACAAAACAAATTTTCTTTTTGAAATGCATACCAACTCAAACATACTGCTAGATAATAAGGCAATAAATTGTAAAATTAGCATGCTTATAGAATAAACTTAAGTTACTGAACCCACAAATCATATGACTAGCACTTGAACCTGATTAAACATGAAAACAGTCAGCAATATATATTCTCAAAAAGAAAAAGGAGAATGCAGTTTCTTATAATAATGATAAAGTGATTAAAATTCACTATTTTCTAATTGCTTAAACATTTGGAAGAACCAATATTTTTTTTTTTTTTGATGAATAGAACCAATAATTTATTATACTATCATAGCATGGAGTTCTATCATTGTTTCCACTTTGCCTACTTTGCCTCTTATTTAATTTTTTATATATTAAATCTATGCATTGAGCCCCACCTATTAAGGGGGAGTATGGGCTCACGTGTGACTGAGAGAAGTGTTAGAATAATCATTATTTTTTAATGGCTAAAGTTTTTGAGAGAATGAATAATTTATCATAGTTAAAATATAGAAAATAGCAAAAATTGGTACAGTATTTAGGCAAAGTAATTACCTGTGAATAACTTCCATTTTCTGAATGAAGCAGCTTGCCTGCATCTTCCTCCATGTGAACCCTTGTAGTGCCAAACCTCCTATGCCCACCACCAAAACTCCACAGGAATATCCAAATCAATGTAACCACCACTTCCAATTGGAACATCAAATTGAGATAGTTGGTAACCTTTTGGAAGGTCCGGGTAAAAGTACTGTTTCCTATCAAACTTTGAGTTTAGAGACAACTTGCAATTCAGTGCAAGACCCAGTTTCACCGCCAATTCAATGACCTTTGAGTTCAAAACTGGCAAAGCACCAGGCATACCTATGCAAATGGGGCAAACACTAGTATTTGGTGGACCCATAATTGTAAGGACAACCACAAAAGGCTTTGGTGAGAGTGTTGAGCCGGACATGGGTTTCTATACCAATAATTGCTTCATAGTCTTTTGAGATTTTATCAATCTGGGTTCGAGGTAAAACTTTGGTTGGAGGCTTTTGTTTTTCTTGAGTGGCTGTTTGGGCTTCTGTAGTTTTCATGGTGCAATATAAAATTATATAATAAAGCACCATTCTTTCTTCTAAACAATGCAGCCTGGTGCAGCAACAAAGGGTAGTTTTGAATTCTTCTAAAAATATTGGAAGCCATCATCAGGGTCCGAATCAATCAATATATCAAGCAATGCATAGGCTGTGCCTGCAAAGCATTAAAATAAGGCATTGGTATGCTATAAATATATTGGTATGCCTGTAAATGGACTATTACACATCCATTTTCCAATCAGACATGCCATCCACTTTTGCAGCAGTTGAGGATGCTCTTGAACCAAAGGTAACCCCAGAAATGAATGCCGCTTTGCTCAGTGAATTCCACCCTGATGAAGTCAAAGATGCTCTCCAACAAATGCACCCGCTCAAATCCCCCGGACCCGACGGTATGCCACCTGTCTTTTATCAGAATTTTTGGAATGTTGTAGGATCAAATGTTACAGAATGTGTTCTTAGTACTTTGAACTCTAGTACCATGCCTTCTGATATAAATGCCACACACATATGCTTAATCCCAAAAAAGTCTAATCCTCAAAAAATCACAGACTACCGCCCCATTAGCCTCAGTAATGTTCTTTCCCGCATCATATCAAAAGTCTTGGCTAACCGCTTAAAACAGATTCTGCCTGATGTCATTAGCACCTCCCAAAGTGCTTTTCTCTCTGACAGGTTGATCACAGACAACGTTTTAGTGGCATTTGAAACAATGCATCATATCAACCAAAGGCGGAAGGGGAAGGATGGTCTCATGGCCATCAAACTCGACATGAGTAAGGCTTTTGACCGAGTTGAGTGGCCGTGCTTGGAAAGGATCATGAGGAAACTTGGCTTCCATGACCGTTGGATTTCTTTGATGATGATGTGTGTCACAACCGTATCATACTCGGTTTTACTAAATGGTGAACCTCGAGGAATGATCAGGCCAACCAGGGGGATCCGGCAAGGTGATCCAATATCCCCCTACCTATTTCTATTATGTGCCGAGGGACTCTCGGCCATGCTTAAAAAGGAAGAACTCCAAGGTCACATCAAAGGTGTCTCGGTTTGCCGCAGAGCGCCACCCATCTCGCATCTTCTATTCGCGGACGACAGCTTAATATTCTGCAAGGCCAATATGAGTGAGTGTAACAAAGTTTGGAAGGTGTTGAAAGACTATGAGGCAGCCTCGGGTCAGCGGATGAACAGAGAAAAAACTTCTCTATTTTTTAGTAAAAACACAAGCATGGAAATTCAAAGCTCCATCAAAAACCTCTTTGGAGCCCAAATTATCAAGCAGCATGACCAATACTTGGGGCTTCCCTCTCTAATCGGCAGAGGTAAAAAGAAAGCTTTCAACAAACTAAAAGATCAGGTGGGTAAAAAGATTGCGGGATGGAAAGGGAAGCTTCTCTCAAATGCAGGTCGAGAAACACTCATTAAAGCCGTCGCCCAAGCAGCTTCAACCTATACGATGAGTTGTTTCAAATTGCCGGAATCGCTATGTAGAGAACTTGGCTCCATGATTAGTAGATTCTGGTGGGGGCAAAAAAATGAAGAGAGGAAAATACCTTGGATTGCTTGGGATAAGCTTTGCAAGTCAAAGGCTGAAGGGGGCATGGGCTTTAGGGATTTAAAGGCTTTCAACCTAGCTCTCTTGGCAAAACAGGGCTGGCGCCTCATGCAGAACCAAAACTCCCTGTTCCATCAAGTCTTCAAGGCCAAGTACTTTGCAAATGATACATTTTTGGATGCACAACTTGGCAAACGGCCCTCCTTCGCATGGCGGAGTATTATGGCTGCGAAAGATGTTATTCTTGAAGGCACTCGGTGGAACATTGGCAATGGCGCGAAGGTCCGAGTCTGGGAAGACAAATGGATGCCAACCCCGTCATCCTACAAAGTGGTGAGCCCTTGTATGACCCTGAGTAATGGTGATTATGTTTCATGCCTAATTGACCAAGAGCTGCATGCGTGGAAAGCAGATGTTGTTCACCGTACCTTTCTACCTCATGAAGCCCAAGTAATATTAGGCATCCCACTTAGCTCCCTTCCCACTGAGGATCGCTTAGTCTGGGCCGTAACACCAAACGGAGCCTTCTCTGTTCGTAGTGCTTACCACGTGGCCAAGAAGCTTTTTGACAACCAAGCTGAAGGACAGTGCTCGGACAACTCAACAATGAAAGCCTTATGGAAGTTGATATGGGGACTGAAATGCCCGAGCAAAATCCGAAACTTCGCTTGGCGAGCTTGCAAGAACATACTTCCAACAAAGACTCGACTTCGAGACCGCCACATTCCAATTGAGGTGGACTGTGATCTGTGTGAGGAGGTTGAAACCATAGGGCATGTCTTTTGGAAATGCAACTTAGCCAATGAGGTATGGACTACCCTCAAGATTCTCCCACCTAATCAGTCTTGGGAGCCTCGTGATTTCATTGATATACTCTGGCTTTTCCAAGATCATCACTCCCACGTTGGCATAGAAATCGCCATTACCACGGCATGGGGCATTTGGAACAATAGGAACAATATTAGGCAGGGAGCCACTTCAAAAACTGCTTTGGAAATTATTAACGATGCCCACCGATACATGACTGAGTATCGAAAATTAGCAAGCCACCCCACGCCCAGGCAAGCAGTAACCTCTCCCAAATTTTGGAAACCTCCGCCCCCAGACTGGTACAAAATAAATGTTGATGCCGCGGTGTTCGCAGAAGCAGGGCAGTGTGGCCTTGGGGTCGTGATCCGTAATGATCGTGGGCAACTTATGGGAGCGCTCTCGAAAATGCTTCCGTATCCGCTAGGAGCAATGGAAGCAGAGGCCAAGGCAGTGGAATGCGGGATCATCTTCGCTTGGGAGCTAGGACTCAGACAAGTCATTGTGGAGGGGGACTCACAAGTGGTAGTCCATGCACTCAACCGCAGGACCAATACCCCCCTGCCAATCCAGCAAATCATCTCGGGTGCTCTGACCTGGCTGCCAAACTTTAGATCATGGAAAGCAATTTTCGCTCAGCGAGATTGTAACAAGGCAGCCCATTTAATGGCTAGGCACGCTAAAGACATTGTTGACTGTTTAATATGGGTAGAAGATACTCCCCCTCCCATTGTATCTCAAATTCAATCTGATGTAATTTCCTTGGGTCTTACCCACGTTGAATGAAAATTTACAACTCTTTCCCTATCAAAAAAAAAAAAAATATATTGAAAAGAAACAGCATAAATCTAATATCTTTACAATTCAAGCATTCAAATTAAAGAGACAAGAAAGTGGTGAGACTTTTGTGAGTGTGGGTTAGCAATTGTAGAAGAATAAAGACATGGAAACCATTGTTTATTTATTCCAATTTGGACAATTCCAGACCTGTTGGGCTTTCTTAATAACGGCCCACGTTGAAAAATCTATACTTTTTTTTTTTGGATAATTGAAATCTATCCTTAAATTCAAACCATTTACAAACAAACAAACCCAATCATTACTCATAGGACACGTGTAGTCACTCTTATTCATCAACAGACACCTATACTCAACGTTCCCAACCGCCAAAAATTTCCTCACAAAAAAAGTGTTAGTGTTTCCAAAAGCCCTTCACTGTTTGTGTTACCCAAAACCAGACCAAAACAAGGCAGGAAATGGAGAAGATGGTAGTTTTTGTTTTTCTGATTCATCATTAACCATTTGCTTTCATAGCTTCCATATGTAGTGCAGTTGCTTGTGAGTTCTTACTCTGATTAAACTGACTCATTCTTCTTCATAATTGAATTAATGTATTGTGAATGATATGATATTTAGGTTTCTGTCCTTTTTGGGTTGGTTTGTATTAAACGTCTGGGTTGATGATTTGGATTGTTAAAATTGGGTGTATCAATGTATGTTAGAATTTTAATTTTTTGAGTCTGAATTAACTCTTTTTTTCTAGATTTTATATGTGTTTTGTTCAAGTTCTGTTTTTTTTTTTTTGCTGTTTTTTGAATAAGTGTGTTCTAGATTTTTATGTGTGATTTGTTTTGTTTTTTGTTTATTATAATTATATTCTCTTGGTTAATTTCCATTATATCTGTAAATACAACTAGGGGCATGGTTCATGCGTGTGTATGTTGTACCAAAAACTTGTTTTCTTAAATGGTCCTTTTTTTGTATGCTAACATTACCTGCTGAATGATGATTTTGGTGTAGTGGTCATGTTTGGGACCTTTGGGATGAAATTATGTCCCATATAGATGACACACTTCCACTGTTTCATGTGATATTCAATTTACTTTATTATGATTCTTTTTGCCTCTCCTCCATAGAGGTTGGAATTGGATTGTTTTACCAAACAATCAATTATATATGGTTCCAACTTCCAACCCCTAAACTAGGAAACACCTGTGCTTCCTTCCTTTAATGAAGTTTTATGGTTGTGGCTAAACTTGATTTCAATAAATTTTACAGATTTTCCAATGAGAAAAGATGGAACTTGAAAAAGTAGAATCTGATCTCCTTGCCTTGAGACAATTATATGGGCTCCTTGAAAATATTGGTCAAGGCCTACAAAGCAAAAGTTCAGAAAATGTAAGCTCTCTTATCTCGAAACAATCTGTTTTCCTTTGACTTACCATGTCGTGAAGTCTTGACTTTCAATTGCATTACTTCATTACCACTCTCATTATTTTGGCTATGGCAAAAATAAACAAGAAGCAATTAATAAACCTTTTCTTTTATTTGTTTCTTAATTTTAATTTTTCGCCCCAGGCATTGTGGTGGTAATATACTCTATCCTTTTGAAGAATCTTGAATTGTACCTCTTTGTTCATTGCATGATTTGATTATAGTCTTTATAGATACTTTGAAGAATCAAAAATGTGCAAAGAATGTAGTTTCTGAGAAAGAAGATAAATTCTAGAAAAACAACCACTTGGTGTTGTATTCACCGAGATAATTATTTAGTTTTACATCTCATGTCTTTTATTATTAGTACAACAGGCGAGGGGTTCTTTTTTCTATAACAAAACTCTCAAAAAATCAAATAAAAGATCAGATAACATAATAAGTTATAAAGAATCTTTTGGTGGTGCAATATCTTCAGAACTCTTCTTGCCATTCACTGTTTTTGATTCCTTGTCAGCAGTCTGTGACTTTCCCTTAAATCTTAATAAAGAAATCATTTGTTGAGTATAATTGTTTTTCCTTTCTTGTTGATATCTTTTTTGAGTGATGCTTTCAATACTACAAAATTTACTACATAAACTCTACAAACCAATGTGTCAATTTTTAGACATGAGAAAAAAAATTTATTATGTTATTGTGCTGACACAAATTACATTTATTGTCACTTCATTTTGTAAATTACTTATATAATAAAATTGATAGTAGTTTTAGCATTTTCCATCTTTCCCCCCGTACTTTTACTACCAAGAAATGGACGTCTTATAGCAACATAAAAAACATTAGTGCTCTTTTGGTATGACTTAATCTTAACATGATATTCTTCTTCTTAATCAGTTGGATGAGAAAGCACAACTCTTTTTGAAGACTTTGCTTGACAATGCAACGGAAAGAGTTTTTGAGACCCATTCAAAGGTACATTTTGTCATTCAGTACTGTGAATGAGGTTCTTGTTAAGAAAGCAAAGTATGATATTGGATCCTATTATCTTAATAGGCAAAGGATTATTGCCTAATTTATTTTCTCATGCTGTTATCACAGATTATAGCAGCACAATCAAGTGTCTCTAACACACCAAAGGCTATGCTAAAGTTAAACCCTCCTGTTCCAACATCTGCTCCCATCATTACTCAAGCCTCAAGCAAAGGGTCCAAATTCCAATCAATTACTTCACAGAAAGATGAGCTGCCACACAGGAAACCAACACTAAAGAAAGCAACTTCCATGCTCTCTAAACCCAGCATTTCTTCAAACAAACCCGAGGGCAGAAGGCAACAATGTTGGATTTATGAGCAAAGCAGTATGAAGAGGCAGAACTCAGTTGAGGACACAGACGGCATAGCTAACGCTAGAGCCACAAGTTCAAACTTAAACAGTACTCGTCAACATCAACTGCACAACCAGTTAGGCCCTTCTAATGTGGTTAATGTGCAAGCAAAAGAAATACCACTAGTGAAAGAGAACCCAATACAGAAAAGAATGCGTGAACTCCAACATAGTCCAAGCATTGCTAGTTCATCAAGCTATTTGGCAACTGGGCTTATTGAACCAGGACTTGGGAATAAAAAACCGGACCAGGCCAGTGATTTTTCAAAGGATGTCGCTAGTACAATCAAACAAGTTGAATCTCACATTTCAGCTTTAAAACCTTGTTCTGGGATTGTGGATTCTAACATGACTAGTGCAAGTTTGGGTGTGATGTCTAAGCCAGTTACTCCTTTGACACAAACAAGAGCTGGGTTTGTTAAAAAAAGCGAGCTGGGCTATCTTGTTGAGCCTGTAGCTTTGGGTCTGGGTCAAAATGAATTGCCGAGTCAGCAGGCGAGTCAACTCAGCAGGAAACATGATAGTAGTTTGAGCCCAGTACGCAAGCCCATTTATTCTCTGAGTCAGCTAGCGAGTCAGATCGGTGGTG
Source organism: Quercus parvula (assembly GCA_030820535.1). Lineage (NCBI taxonomy): Eukaryota > Viridiplantae > Streptophyta > Magnoliopsida > Fagales > Fagaceae > Quercus > Quercus parvula. Next base: position 29,243,804 of record JAUAME010000001.1, read on the forward strand.
TTGGGGACAGTGAATCGTTTTCAAGAGCACGTGGCTGGCCAAGTGTGAGGAGTAGAATTGGGTCATTGAGTCGAGCAGCGAGTCGGAATGACGATTTAACGAGTCGGAGTGGTGATTATGTTCACGGGTTGAGGTTTCCTATGAGTCAGCCTTCCAAAGAGAGTGAAAAACTAAAAGATCCTACGGCTGAGATAAAGACAACTAGGAAAGTGGTCACATCTAGACCATCAATGCCACCTCAGTCAATGGGGTCCACTTCTTCTCTCAGTCCTAGTGAGAAAAAACTGCCACTTCAGATGGTAATCAAGCCAACTCTACTAGGCCTAGATCAAAGAAAAGGGACCCACAAGATCAGCCATATGGGTCCACACAACAAGATCTTGCCACGTCAGGTGCTTGATGAATCAGAGGGTTCTAGCTCTTCTTCAGATTCTTACTTCTCCATTATTAATAAACAAGGTAGTAGTGTGAGTAGTAGTGAAAGCTTTGGTTTCTCCTTGCCAAGTCAGACTCGCACTCACCATCAAATTGGTCCCACAAGTGAATCTAGTTGGGCTACTGAGAAAAATCAAGGTAGTGGGGGCAGTATTGAAAACTATGGTTACTCATTGCCAAGTCAAACTCAGGCCCATCATAACATTGGTCCCACAAGTGAAAGTAGTTGGATTAGTAATGAAAGCTACGATTATATTGGTCCCACATTGAAAAGGGTTGTAATTACAAGTGAAAGTAGCTCAAAAGAGACTAAAAGCGGTCCATATGCGGGTCCTACTAGAAGATTCAAATCAGGCTGTAGGAGGAAATCAGGCCGTAGGAGGAGCCCAAAAAAATCAATCGGATGGTTGAAGAAATTCAAGAACAAATTAGGACTTATATTTCATCATCATCATCATCATCATCATCATCATCACCATGATGATGATGATGAGAATGGTCAGAAAATGTTACACCATAGGGATGTGCATGTTAGAGCGGTTCAAAAGGTGAAGAAATCAACGGTGAGTAGTGTGCCACGGAAGCATCAGGTTGGACATTTTCATGGTTTGATGGAAGGGCTATTGAAGCATGTGCAACATTCAAAGAAATCAAAGGGTTCTAAAGGTGGGATCGAATGGCTGGGAAATGAGCCACGTGGTGGTAATAAGAAGTTGCATTTGTGGAAAATGTTACGACGTCATCGTGGTGGGGTGAAGTTGCCAAAAAGCAAAAGGGGGCGTGTTAGAATAGGGTTTATGAGGAAAAATAAAAAACCACTTCTTAAAATGAGTTGAGATTTTTGGTTCCTTTGAAAACATGGTGTATTATGTTTTCTTTTCCTATTTTTTGTGGGACTCACTTATGAAAAACATGTTTGGGTTTGCTTTTTATTCTCATTTTCATTTTCAATATATATAAAAAAAAAAAAGTGAGAATAAAAATGGAATATGAAACAACTTTTTCACATTTTCACTTTCAGCCAAATGAGTTTAGTGGTATTTTTGTAAAAAAAATTGAAAATTTTGGGAAAAGATTGTGAGGATATTCATTGAAGAAAGTAGTTTTTTTTTTTTTTTTTCCATAAATAAGAACTCATATTTTTTTTCATATATTTTTTGTTCTCATATTCAAAAAATGGAAACAAAAAGTAGAAATGAAAACAAAAATATGAGTTCTTGAAGGAAAGATGGAAGGAAATCCAATGCTGGGTAAAGGCCCAAAGCTTATTTGGAAGGAAATCCAATTGTAGAATAATATAAAGATGGAAGGAAACCCATTGCTAATATGGACTATTCCAGGCCTGTTTTTATGGGCCTACTTAAAAACAGCCCACGTTGGAAAATCTATCCTCAAAGTCAAACCAACCATTTACAAAGCAAAAACTGTCTATCAATATCTCGTCTTCTCTCATGTCTTTTGAATTTAGCAGCAGCAACATTGCCTTTGTCTTCTAATCACACACACAACAGAAATGGCCTCAGCTACCAAAGAAAATAAGAAGAACAGTAAGTCTCTCTCTCAGTAACAAAGTACAAGGGAAAAAGTTTGTAATTCGTTTTTGACTTAGAATTTCTCAGTAACAAAGTACGAAATTTGATGTTCAAAGTGTGGTTGGTTTTAAGGTAGGATTTTTCTTTGATTATTGATGTAATGATATAATGGGTTCTTGAAATTTTGCAGGTTCTGCTAAAAGAGTAGCTGTTATTGGTGCTGGTGTTAGGTACTCTCTTCATTTAATATTTATGTGTTAAGGCTTTTTACCGTTGTTGGTAAATTATTCACTGTGTTTTCTTAGAGAGAGGCTGAGTGGGTCTTTCATCAATGTGGTAATCAACTTCTTTGATTAGTATTGTGTACTATGTGAATCTATAATGTGGGGTTTAATTGTGAAATCATGAAAAGGCAGGACTAATAATGCTAGGATGGAATTAGCTATGAATGTTTGATTATATATTGGAAATGTTTAGTTTGTTTAATTTGATTTGTGTGAAATGGTTGTAAATTGTGCCTGCACACAATGCTCAAGCTGACTGGTAAGCGGTCTCTTTTAGCCATTAGGTTAAAAGATAACCATACCCACTCTTACCTCAGCGATCTAGAACCAGGCAATAACTTAATTCTGAAGGCAATTGAGCTTCTTCAGCTGTCTGCCTCTTTCTTTTGGTTGATTCTAGACAACTCGTAGCATTAACTATTGACATTGCAAAATCAACTGGCACCTTCTGATGTTTCCAATGGAGACATCTAGGCTTCAAACTACCCCCCAACCCCATTGTAATTATTGAATTATCCAAAAATATATAATTATGGTCCCTTAAGAATGTCTGGAGTATTTAAACTCTGCTGAAGTGAGCCCATCAGTCCTCTTTCAATGATTGGATGGAATGTAAGTTTGTGGGTTCAAGACTCACCAGGTGCATCGCATGAGTAACTTACCAATTGTTTAAAAAAACTCTCTTGAAATAAGCCCATCAGTCCAGAACTAATTTATACTTCAGTGATGAGTTTATTATCCAATTTGACAAATTATATTATGATACTCACACATTTTGCAATATAATTTGTCTTTTGTTTTCCAAAAGTTGACTTTTACTTTATCTTTTGATGGTCAAGTGGGCTTGCTGCAGCATACAAATTGAAATCACATGGTTTGAACGTCGCGGTATTTGAAGCTGAAGGAAGAGCTGGGGGAAAGTTAAGAAGTGTTTCACATGATGGTCTAATTTGGGATGAGGGAGCAAATACAATGGTAAATATTTTTTGTTTGCAGATTGGGATGACAATGAGTTCTTACTTGAAATCAATAGTAATGGAGGTTTTGTTGCTGTGCAGACTGAGAGTGAACCAGAGGTCAGAAGTTTGCTTGATGACCTTGGACTTAGAGAAAAGCAACAATTTGTAAGGGTTTTATTCATTGTTTCAAACATTTAACTAACTAACCTGTAACTTGTGCGTTGTCATGCTATAGTGGGAATCTTGTTCTTTGATTTGTCTTCTACCACTAAATATGTTTAAGACTTTTGACTGCTAAACTTTGATTCTTGAAGTTTTGAAGAGATACCTCATTGCTTTGGAAATAAATTTTTTGAAGTTTGTGTTAGTTATTCTCTTCATTTATAATGGAACTTTTATGACTAAATAAAATGTTGTCTTCTGTTACAGCCAATTTCACAGAACAAGCGGTATATTGTAAGAAATGGGATGCCAGTACTGGTATGTCCCGCCTTTTACATTGTGCTAAATTGAGTTTGCTTCTTTTGATGGTATCACATTTTTTTTTTTTTTAAATTTTTAATTTTGTTACTGTTGTTTATATGCAGCTACATTAACTGTGATGACAACCTTTCATTTTTATAATGTCAGATACCCGCAAATCCCATTGCACTGATCATGAGCAACTTTCTTTCTGCCAAATCAAAGGTTTGTTTCCAAAACATGTTCAGAAACCACTTCAACCTTAGAAAATTTCCATTATTTAAAAAATATATATATATATATATATATATTAATTTGCAATGTTTTTGGGTCCATTGACAATAATTTACATGTTTTGTTTGTGTGTTGACAAAGGTTGTTGCAAGAAATAATGTATTTATAACAAAGATCTAGGCTTCCTGATGTGTCATATGTGTATTCATATGCATCTAATCAAATGATTTCCTTAGATTTTGAGACTGGCAAGTTTGGGTAGAATATGGCAACCAACAACTGTGCACATGAGATGTGAGATTCATGATCTAAGGGCACCAAGAGTTCACTACAGTTAAATGATAATAATGGCCCTACACAAAGTGCACAAATAAGAAGCTACAAGTTCTCTGTGCTGTTTCATTGCACACTTAAGGTCATTAGGTTGTTATCTTCAATTTCTGGAACTGTCTATATTTTCTTTTCTCAAGGGTATGCAGTGTGCTTTTTTGTATACTCTCTGTACTTGGGTTACACCCCCATTAGACACTTATATTAACTTAAAAAATAATAATAATAATAATAATAATAAAACTCATGAAATTCTATATATATAGCTCTTGACACTTGACATGCTAGAGCATAAGACTTCCCACAAAAGTATACTTGTGGAGAAATATTAAGGTTTTTTTTTACCCACAATTTTTTTTAATAAAAAAAAAGGGAAATATTAAGGTCACTTATATTAAATATTGTACACGGCCTGTAATTGTTGTAAGAATTTGGAAAATAGGAGGGCACACCTTGATACTTTTTATTTTGCTAGTGTTAGCCTTGTATTATTACTCTCTACAACTCTTGACACATTTTATACAATTTAAAAGTACAAAACTCACTTTGGAAGGCTTAGTACAAAACTTGGCATAGTTGATCTGTATCTTTTTGCTTGAAAATCTTTCAAGTGGACAGCCAATTCAAAACTAGAAGAACCGTATCTGACAAAGCATATATTTCTTAACTTATTTACAATTGGGGAATTAATACACAATATACAAATTGCATCTAAGTTGCCAAGGTAATTTTTAATTGTATAAAGTGGAACCCAATTGGATATTTTTTCTTTTACACTGCACATCTTTTCTGTGAGCATTCTTCAAGTTCAAGGAGCATAGTACAACTCTCTCTCTCTCCTTTTGAGTATAGCGATATGTGCATTTCTGTGTGTGCAGTTTCAAATCATTCTTGAGCCATTTTTGTGGAAGAAAATTAACTCCTCTAAAGTTTCTGATGACTATACACAGGAAAGGTGATGACCCTAAAAATATGTAATTTTAAGTTTTCTGCTCTTAGTTTTTCTCTTACTACTTACAGTAGTCCCTTTGTTTTCTTATTTGCTATTTGTTCTCTTGTAGTGTGGGTGGGTTCTTTGAGCGTCATTTTGGGAAAGAGGTATTCATTGTATTGTAACACCATTAATCTGTAACACATACATTTCTATAAATGAAATGATGTTTATGTAGCACAAATCTTTTGTTCTTCCTGAAATTGATAGATGGAAATATTTAATGCCTTTCTAATTAGTGCTTTTCACTTGTAAGGTTGTTGATTATCTCATTGACCCCTTTGTTGCGGGCACAAGTGCTGGAGATCCCGAATCTCTTTCTGTGAGTAATGTCTAAGATCTTTGGACTACCTACATACTTATCATTGCTAAGAAGCACAAGCATAGGATTTTTTTTCTTTCAATTGATCAATTATGTCACTAACTAAAGAAGATGCCTGTGCATAAGTGTGGTGTATTTATCCTGTATTAATCTGGTTAGGGCTGAGATAAGAAACACCTGAGCTTCTTTGTTTTTTGGGCAATCAGAAACTTTTAGTTTTAGAGAGCTGCTTTTATGAGCCATGACTTCTTTATGTTATGACTTCAACTGTTGATGCTTATTCATTTTCATTTGTTCAATAACCTCTTTTTTTTACTTTCTTAATGTTTCAAATAGATCCGGCATTCTTTCCCAGATCTGTGGAATCTAGAACAAAGGTACTGTGTACTTTTTGCGATTTCTACATTTTACAATTGATTATTGCCAAAGATTTTTTTTTGACTTAACTGTTTATTTGAATCTGGATTCGCTGTCAGTTGTGTCATTCTGTACAAACCCTGCCTTTGCCTATCCTATTGTTAGAAGAGAATTTATACTTGAGTCATGGCTCATGATTCAGTTGACCTTAAGAGATTTGTCTCTTTATGTTCCGCAATTAGATATCCTCTGTGAGTATAGATCTATATATAGTCAAGTCCTTGTAGCTTCATTCCTCACTGGCTGTTTATGGAAATTCTTCTATCCGTTGGAAACATTGAAAGCCTGTAATATTTAGAAAAGAATTCGTGATACATCTGGCTACAAAGAGTATATTTTATTATTTAACAGTTACATGAGCACTTTAAAATTTGGTTTATTTCTCTTGATACTTGATGTCTTCTTTATTTGCAAATAACGTTGTACTTCTATAGCTTCATTCCTCACTAACTTCTCGCAACCATTCTTTAGGACCTAATTTGGTACAACTATTTCTGTAATTGAATTGGCAGGATGAACTATTGTGATCTATAATTATTAATGACATATACATATTGATATTCTATTTATTGATGCTTGTTTCATGATCAATGTCTATAATTGGCCTATTTTCTACTCTGTCAGGTTTGGCTCCATTATAGCTGGGCTGCTTCAATCTAAGATATCTGCCAAAAGGGTAAAAAGTGGTGAAACAAAGGGTACTTTAGAAAAAAAGAAACCTCAGCGTGGTTCATTTTCCTTTCATGGTGGAATGCAGGTACTGATACCTCTTAAGAATTTATGTAGTTTTGCATGTTGTACCTGACGTCACTCAGGTGTAGCATGCTTCTTGTAGATGTAGGAATGTAATGCTTAATGTGATCTTATTTTGCACATTGCTAGTTTTTAGAATAAATACTTGGTTCTTGTATTCTGATCTTGGTCTTTTGCAGACACTAACTGATATGTTGTGTAAAGAGCTTGGCAAAGATGATGTTAAACTGAACTCAAAGGTTTTGTCACTATCCTACAGCTGTGATGAGAAGTCTGCATTAGAAAATTGGTCAGTTTCTTATGCTTCTGACCATCACAAGCATTTACAAGGTTTATCTGTCGATGCTGTAATCATGACGGTGAGTATACATATTTTCTTAGAAACATTTTTTTTTTCTCATTTATTTGCAAGACCATGGAATATGTATTTTTAACATTCTCAAAAAAAATGTATGATTCATTTGTCTGATGTTGCTGCTGCTGAAGCTTATGCAGCTTGATGTGAGTTGATTTGAAAGAAATAAAACAAGAATAAACGAAATAGAGCAAGAAAGAAAATATATCTATTTCACATCGCAGTTGTTGGATTCCTGCCAACTGCCATGACATAATTTGATTAAAGAAAGTTGTTTCTCAAGGAAGAACCTGTGCCACAGAGCACTTTAATGCTTCTAAATTATGTATACTTACATGTTAGCCACATGACATGCATGGAAGATGCTTCTGTATTCTGGAATGTAGTTTCACCTGCTCACACTTGCCGCATTATATATATATATATATACACATGCGCGCGCGCGTGCACACACACACACACACATATATATTGCCAAGAAAGAAACATTGTTGACTGACAAAGAGCTTAAATTATTATAGGCTCCATTAAGTAATGTCAAAGAAATGAAGATCACCAAAAGAGGAACGCTCTTTCCGCTTGACATTCTTCCTGAGGTATCTATTCCTTAAGTTTGACTTGAATTATGACGCATCAGGTGGTAGGTGCTTTCCTTTCAGGTTGAGTATCTAAACAGAGATAACATTCCTCTAAATTGACGTTCAATTAATCTTTATACCTGTAAATGGTATAACTAAACAAGCTATAGTCTTCAACAAATACTTTTGGTACCTGAAAAAAAGTTCTTTTCAATCTTAATGATATTGCAGGTGACTTACACTGTCTCTGCTGGTCATATTGCAGGTGACTTACATGCCAGTATCTATCTTAATCACAACCTTTAAGAAGGAGAATGTCAAGAGACCACTTGAGGGATTTGGAGTTCTTGTTCCTTCTAAGGAGCAACAAAATGGTCTAAAAACCCTTGGTAATGCTTGGCTCTGGCTCACTATACATGAACAATCTAAATTATTCTTCTAATGTTGCAACTGTATGTAATTTGCTGTACAGGAACACTCTTTTCTTCAATGATGTTTCCAGATCGTGCACCTAATGACCTATATCTTTATACAACCTTTGTTGGGGGAAGTCGAAACAGTGATCTAGCTAAAGCTTCTACGTAGGGGAAGCTTCCATGCTTTTGATTTAACAAATAAATTATGTATCATATCCTTTACTGTTATATCTTTTACATCAAGTTCTAGTCATTCTACTTATTTCTGTTCTAATTATATATTCCCGTTAACTAACATTTTTCTCCTGTTACCTATATTGCTAGGGATGAGTTGAAGAAGATTGTTTCTTCTGACATCAAGCAATTGTTGGGAGCAGAGGGAGAGCCCACATTTGTAAAGTATAAAAACCAATATTTCTTCTTTTTCATTTTTCCTTTTTCTTCAGGTGGTAAATTTTGGAAATGAATATGTTAAATCCGGTAAATTACCATATTTCTTTATTCAAGTTTGTTCTTATATTGTGAAGTGTACTTAATGGCAGTCATTTCTACTGGAGTAAAGCATTTCCCTTGTATGGTCATAACTATGGTTCAGTTCTAGAAGCAATTGAAACGATAGAGAAAAATCTTCCTGGATTCTTCTATGCAGGTAATCACTTATCAACTTGAAGCTTGCATGTAATAACTTGTAATTTGGATAAGAAATCAATTTCAATCTCCAGCTGGATGAAGGGCTGGCTGATCCTGCCGTTTCCTAAAGTTATATTATTATTATTAAATAACTAGAAGTTCAAATTTATATCAATACAAAAATCAACTTATTATAAGTGAAGGAATTCAATGAAAAGTATATGAAAATACTTATCCAAAAAAAAGGTATACGAAAAATAATTACCTTATTGAATTGAACTTATATATGAATGTGAAAGTGGATAAATACGGCTTGTCTTATTCCCCTTAATACACATCAGTGACTGCACTGTTAATAGAGCACTTGGAATATTTCCACGCTTTAATAACTAGGGTGTAAGATAGATCCCTAGAGAGCAATCTTCTGTGAAGGAGAGAGTGAGCAGAATCATCCAACATGTACTTAACGTTGAATATTTATTGACAAAGAAAGAATGATTATTTTTCTAGGAATAGTGCCTAACTTCAAGGGCGGTCACTTTTATGGGAAATTGCAATCAAATTTAGATAATAAACTCGTAAGATCTTAATAAACTAGCAATCCCTATGGACACCCATGGATTGGGCCAAACCAACCGAAGTTTCTAGGGAGTTGATGGCCAACTTTTCAAATTTAATAAACTGGTTAGATCTTAATATGCCTTAGCTTCAAGAGTTGTTAAACATGATCAGGTTTCTATTAGGCTTTTTAAGACATTCATGCAAGAAAATAACAACACATCCTACCATTATATCACTATAAGTTGTGAATATCACCATTTATGCTGTCTTAGCATGCTAGTTAATGACATTGCAACAAAAACTGGAGGATCTGTATTGTTACCGTTCTTCTTACTCTTTTCCTTGAATTCCTTGTTCTAAGGTTTGTCCATGAAATGATAGGATTACATACAGCCCTGAAATTGAACCAAACTCATCTCCTTGTGGCCTTATCCAACTGAATTAGATGGTGTTGGGTACAGAAATACTATTTTCAATTGCAACATTCACCTTGTAGATTTTGGGTAAATGCCTCTGATTATAATGAAGCTTCTTATCCTACATTTGTGAAAATGATAAAATTATGGAAAATAATGATTTTGACTGAGAAATGTTATGCTGCTGCTAAGGAATCCCCCGAGTGGATTTTTATCTTGAATTCTTGATATTTATTTGTGTACTACATATGTGGACAGAGACAAACAAGTACTGCTTCTGTCCACCGTATTATGTTATGCTCAGCTAATGCCATAAATAATTTTAATTTTTCTTTTCTGGTATGGACTAGGTAACCATAAGGGTGGACTGTCTGTTGGCAAAGCAATAGCCTCTGGGTGCAAAGCAGCTGATCTTGTGATCTCCTATTTGGAGTCTTCTTCCGATGACAAATTGCTCAAGGAAGGACCAACGTTATAGAAATAGGAAGTGTATCCTCGGTACTTAAAATGTCTTCTAACCTTTCTTCTTTGAAGAATATAAGGATGGGTTATCTCTTGCAGAATGTATACCATTCCCCTCTTTTGAAGGGAAGCAATGAACATTATCTCTTTGTGCATGATAGAGTTACCTTATTGTGACATTTTTGTTTATTAATAAGGCTGCATTTGTTTTGGCTTCAAATCACTTACGGAAATGTTTTTTCGTAAATGCGGGTGTTTGGTTGCGCATGGAAAATAAATTTTCCAGAAATTATTTTCAGTTGACCGTGTGTTTTAATGGCTTTGACCCAGAAATTGGTTTCAGTCAAAATTTTCACTTCAAACCATTTCCGAACTCACGCGCAAAGAGAGAGAGAGAGAGAGAGAGAGGGAGAAGAGAGAGCCTAGTCTTTAGACCGAGCTCCAGTTCGACAACCACAGCAGCGCACTCCTCAGATCGAGCTCTAGTCCAACGACCACAGACCAAGTCGATCGCGCCGCGCCGATCGCAGCACCGTGCACTTCTCTCTTCCTTCTTCTTTCAATTTGACCGGATTTGATGATTTTTTTTTTTTTTTTTTTGGGTTTTGCTTCTTTTGTGTTTCTGTATTGAGGAATGATATTATATATTTGTTTGGCAGCTAAGAAAGATAAGAAAATGTGAACAAGAAGTAAAAAATGTGTTTTCTATGGTATTTTCAAGAACACAACCAAACACCAGAAAATATTTTTCAAAACATTTTTTGAAATGCAACAAAATACTTGAAAATATTTTCATTTCTTGAAAATAGCATTTCCGAAAAATATTTATTTTTCGAAAAATATTTTACATGAACCAAACACAGCCTAAGTCCCAAGATTTCCCCCCTTTTTTCCATTTTGTGGGATAAATAGTTCTTCGAAGATTACAATTTGATGGTTCTAAAAAATTAAAAAAAAAAAAAAAAATGCTTAAAGCCCGTGGATAGGCGAAAGAGAATCCACTAGTTCAGTTTTGATTAGAATAGGCTTATAATAAAGAATACTCTTAACCTTAGGAACCGGCCCAAGCCATCCTTTGTTTGTGATCGACATTTCGGCAAATGAGAGTCAATAATTAGCTTAATCCAATAGCAACAAAAAGAACAAAAACTTAATTAGAGGGTATTTGGTTTGAGCATAATTTTAACTTAAAACTCAGTTTTCATTCAATTTTCAAATACAGTGGCCCACATTCAAAAAAAAAAAAAAAAGGTGTGTTTGGCTGAGTTTTTGAAGTTAAAAAACAATAAAAACCAGTGAGGTTGATCGCATTTGTCCACCCTAGGTACTTGCAATGTACACCCTAAACTTCAAAACTTTGCAATCAGCACTCTAAGTTGAGAATAATCTGCGGTATTCATGATGATCCTTGCTATTCAAGCAGCATTATTGCAATGATGAAAATGGCAGAAAACAAGGGAACGCCCAGCATTAATAGACCCCGAATAAAGCTTTTTTTGGGTCAAAAATAATAATAATCATTCTGTGTAAGGGAAGTTCCACTTCCACCAAGCATAAGTATAGCGAGAATCATAATCAGTTATTGGTTATGATCCTCATAATTCTTTTCTAAGTAAAGCAACATAGTCATTTAGGTTAGCATCACACTTTTTCTCAAAAAAAAAGTTAGCATCACACTAGTACCACTCCAACTTTTCCTTTTGTTTGTACGTGTTTAATGGATTGCCTCACCATATGATTAATTGCATCAACATTTTTTTTTTGGGGAGAAACTATAGAAGTGAGTATCTACTAAGTTGTATTTAAATTTTAAAACTATGTCATACTAAAAAGATAATTCAATTCATTGTGCTGTGACATTGCCTTTTAGAATATACTAGTATAGTTTATTACTTCCACACCCCCCCCCCCCCCCCCCCCAAAATAAAAACCTTATGGCTGGAATAATAAAATTAAACTTATACGAACCATTACGTAGGAACTTTTTTTTTTTTTTTGGCCAGAGCTTTAGAGCATTCTCATTAAGAATCATAAAAAATTTAGCATTTAACATTTTAAAGAGTTACTTTATTCATTTTAATATCTCACTTTACGCTTTAGAGCATTTTCATTAAGAATTGTAAAAAATTTAGCATTTAGCATCTTAAAGAGTTATTTTATTCATTTTAACATCTCACTTTATAATACACACAACATCAAAGGTTTTATTATTTTATCACTTCATTTAAATATTCTTTTTTTATTCTTTCTTTATATTTTCAAATCACTGCCATTCATACCATGTTTTCTGTGCCCAACAACTACCATTAAACAAATCTTTTTTTTTAATTTTTTTTATTTTACAATCTTGCTACAATGGGCTGCTAGAGATAGCAGCCTGCAGCCCACTGTAGCTAGATTGCAAAATTAATAAGATTTACAATTCTTGATGGAGTATGCTTTATACAAACTTGATGTTAAAATTTAGCATTTATAGCATTTATAATTCTTAATGAGAATGCTTTAAGTTCAACTTACACTTTTTGATTTTTTTAATAATAAATACGTTTAGGGTTCAATTTCCCTTTGCTTAACTATCAAATTATTATCATCTACTCTACATATCACACAATTTTATCATAAAATTATTTTACATTGTCAAAATAGGATCTCAAGAACTTAAAAAAATTATATAAGATAATATATATATGAAATCTTCTATAGTGGATAATATGAGGAAAGGTATGGGCTTTTTAAGGATTTGATTTTCAAAGGTATGGGCTTTTAAGGATTTGATTTTCAAACTAACGAGGGCAACAAAATTTGCCCTTAAAAATTGTCTTGACCATCACTCCTCTCTGCCATAGCTCGCTCGCAACAATGACTCACTGTCAGTGAGTGAGCCAACAAATAGTTTTCCTCTCTCTAGGGTTTTTCTCTCAGAGCTTCAATCAACACCAATTCAGCCTCTCAAACCACAGGTAAGTTTCTTTTACTACAATTTACAAACCCGCAAATCTTTTCTCAGAAAGAAAAAAAAAATGTTTCATTTCATATGCAAAACGCTGATACAAAATAGAATTGTAAATTCAAAAACCAGTTATGTTTGTTATATCCATACCGTGCCATTTCTCAGTTCTGTTTCAAACCCCACAGAGAAACAACCTTTGACAGTCTCTTACCTCATCAACTCATGTGGGTTGTCCTTAGAACAAGCTATTTCAGCTTCTAAAGTTGTCAACATTAAATGCACAGACCAGCCAGACTTACTTCTTAAGCTTTTGAGCACTCATGGCTTTAAAAAATCTCACATTGCAAGCTTGATTTCTAAACACCCACCTCTGATTTTAGCTCATCCAGAGAAAACTATAAGACCCAAGATTGAGTATTTTGAGTCCTTGGGTATTACAGGAACTGACCTACCTATGATTCTCTCTTCAAACAGATACATTTTATTGTGTAGTCTAAAGGAACACATAATACCCTCCGTTAATTTTCTTAGGGGGGTTGTTCATACCAATGAGAACCTTATTTTTGCATTGAAGCAATATTATGCGTTTCAAGCCAATATTAAGAATGCTATGGAGCCAAATGTATCCACTCTGAGGGCTCATGGAGTGCCAGAAAAACATGTTGCAAATCTCTTGATGATGCATCCTAGGTCACTTAAGTTGAGGGCTGATTTGTTCAAAGAGGTTGTTTGTGCAATTAAAGAAATGGGTTTTGACCCAATGAGAAGCTCGTTTGTTTTGGCTGTCCGTTCAATGTCAGTAATAAGCAAAGTTACTTGGGAAAAGAAAAAGGAGGTTCTTAGGAGCTTTGGTTGGTCTGAAAATGACTTTCTTTTGGCATTTAGATTACAGCCAAGGCTAATGATTTGTTCAGAGAAGAAAATTCGGAACATGCTGGTTTTCTTGACAACTAAGGCAGGTCTGATGCCATCGGATGTTGCTAGATGCCCATATTTATTTCTGATGAGTGTGGAGAAGAGAATGAGTCCCAGATGTGCAGTTCTGCAAGTTTTGATGTCTAAAGGTCTGGTCAGCAAAGATATAGATTTAGTTCGGAATTTGAATTATGGGAAGGATTACTTTGAGAAGAAGTTTCTGACTCCATTTATGGAAGAAGTCCCTGCAGTGATTGAGGCATACCAGGGTAAGATGGGATTTCAGGGATTCAGTGATTGATTGTGAGGCTTGAATCTGAGGGAAGAAGCCCTGAACTATGTAAACATGCTGGCAACAGATGTGGGCTCACAAATTCACAATATAGTGGTTAAGCAGGTTGGAGTGGAACCACAGTCTCCTTGTGTTTTCTATTTTGGATTTCGACAATATGGTGAGACCAGATTGGTTTTGCTTGCCATGAAATAAGGCTTGTCACATGGTGACAGTGATGATGGTGATAGATTTTGAAGAAAGCTAATGTTGGTGTATGGTTAGTGGCAGAGAACGACAATACATGTTAGGCCTTTCATAGGTGAGGACTATAACTTTCTTGATTGCTTTTGAATGAGCTGATGATTTACCAGTTATATGGTATAGTTTCCTTTGTACTATTTTTCTTTCATGCATTAGCCTTTTTTTTAATCAAGCTTCAGGAAAGTGTTTAGAGTCTTTAGATGATAGTGTGGCTTTTTTATTCATCATTTGTTTAGGAATTGTGGACCATGCTACGGTATAATATGTATATAGTTTTTTTCTTGAGAACAATCACTCCATTGGTTAAACATTTCTTCCTTGTATATCTTAATTTCAGCTTGTCTTAGTTAACTGAGATTGCAAGGAACTTAATCTGCAAAGATTATATGCTGTATCTGTCATCTTCGTGGGAAACCTTGCCCTGTTGTGTTTCTACTCTTGTACTTATAAACTAATACATTTACAAACACACACACACACACACATATATGTATGGATGTATGTATATAAATGATTAAAACTAAAGTTTGCAGCATCTGATGGTCCAAAGAACACTCCCCCCCCCGGGCAGGCGGAAACGCCCACACGTCAAAAAAAGGACAGAAAAATAATTGGTTAATTACTTAAGTTGATATAAGAGCTTACTTATCATAAAAAATAATAATAATAAAAAAAAAAAATAAATAAAAAAAAAGAAGAAGAAGAAGATATAAGAGCTTATGGATACACTGTAGTGTTTAGATTATATCATAATTACTAGTTACAATGGTGTTTCCATTACTGACTTTGACTAGGAGAACCAAAATTTTTGTTCTTTACAGACATGATGCATAATCTATTGATCTTTATGCATGATTTTGGAACTTACATGTGTTCAGCATATGATTTTTGGTTTAACTGGTACTATTGATAATTAGTTGCCTCATTTCTTGGATGGATTTCTTTTAACTCACTCTCTGTTCATGTAGCCTCTCATTTCTGATAATATTTTTTCCTTTTATTATGTAGGATGCAAATAAATACTAATAAAGTTTGAGATCTTTTTGTGCTGCCTTTATATCTTGGTTTTTCATTTGTTTTCTTGGGAGTGAAACACAATTGTGTAGTACATAGACATTGATGAGCTCTAGCTCAATTGGCTCCTTCTAGGCTTCTCCTTTTATAGGAGATAGATAGAGAGTGAGGTCATGGATTCAAAACACATCAGCCATTGGGTGTGTGTGGAACTTACCAATAAAAAAAATGTCCTACATAGACGTGCATGCACAAAAAAAGGGGTAATTTTTAAGTTGCAACAGCGTTATACTTTTATTATATATAGTTTCTGCTTGCCATCTTATCCAAAAAGAAAGTGCATATTAAGCGTGTGTTTAGCATTACTGATTTCTCCAGCATATTCTGCGTTTAACTTATTTTTTAGCATCAAGTGGGTCCCTT
The DNA here is from genome assembly GCA_030820535.1 of Quercus parvula. Taxonomy (NCBI): domain Eukaryota; kingdom Viridiplantae; phylum Streptophyta; class Magnoliopsida; order Fagales; family Fagaceae; genus Quercus; species Quercus parvula. The sequence goes on from JAUAME010000001.1 coordinate 29,259,778, forward strand.
TTCACTGTTCATGGGGCCTATTCACTGTGTAAAAAAAAAAGCCAGCTTATTTTGCCCAATGTGAACCGTTTAGCAACGGTAATATTTTAAATTATCCCCTTTCTCTTCAGCCTAGCAATGCGTATCTTGCAAGATCTCAGCTCTTCAATTTCCACAGCCCGACTCTCTCCTCATCAATGCCACAACTTCTTCATCTTCAATGCTCTTCAATTTTACATCTACCCACCAACAATCCAAATATCTGCTTCACATCTGTCTGCCACTCTTTTGTTCCTTTATTTGGACAAACCCCTACCGGTGATATTAGAGGCTGTGAGAGATCGAGAAAGACAAAGAAATTGATGCTGCCACTGTGAGGGAGATCAGCTGATGTGTCAGTGAGTTGTATTTAAATTTTTTATATTTATTAATGTGTTTTCCCTTTTGTTAGGTGTGGCTGAATTTTTAGGGTTTGTTTGATGATTATGATGGGTATACTTTGATAATTATGATGGGAATACTTTGATGTTTAAAGATTAGAGATCAATTTTTTGGGTATTCTTTGATGATTATGATGGGTATACTTTGACAATTATGAATGTCAAATATTGTGATTTATTAGTTTGTTAAAGATTATGAATCTCAAATATTGACTTTATTTTCCTTTAGATTCTTTTGTTTTAAATAGATTCTTGCTTATTCTTGACAGAGAAGACCAACAATATTCTTTGATTTATTAGTTGTTACACCTGCAAATGAAAAATTCAATGAAAATTTGTTCATTCTTTTTTCATTAATTTGTGTCCTCTAGATGCCTTCAGTTTTATATATGGTTTCTTGCTTCTATATATTTTGGCTCATTAATTTGAGAAGCCAAAGGCAGATATTGGCTTTGATGGGTGGTTGTGGGGTGCTAACATGATAGATGCTAGAAATATATCAAGCTCTATTATTGTTTGGTTAGTTGATTCGCTCGAACTTGAGGCGGTTAGAGATGTTTCTCAATATGTCAATCAAATTCTTTTGCTGCAATGCAGGACTCAATTGCATTTAGTTGGGTATGAGTACCATCTCTTTATGAAAGATCATATTATAAGCACATCGGCAACACAACTATGTTCAAATGATTTGAGTTTTGGTTGCTGGTTAAAATGAAATCCGTTCATGGCCTTGTCTAGGTTGAAGAATTTGAGTTTGGTATCTACATTTACTATAGGTTCTGCAAAAATTGCTTTTGGATTGACAGATATTGATAATTTGGGGATTTGAAGATTCATTTTGTAGCATGCAGCTAAAGGCTTAATCATCAGTCATCACAGGAAGGAAAGATTCTCCAACAGATAATAGCTAGGAAGGGGCTTTTTGCAAATAGAGAATTGTAGTTGGATTTAGAGAAATATGGAGGATCAAATTATGAGGTGTAGTCTGTGATATTTTGATACTTTGGAGAAAATTATGAGGTGCAGTCTGTGTGTGTGTGTTTATTTTCTGTATGTGCAGTCTGTGTTTTCTACTTTTCTTCTTTAATACATTTACGGGTTGAATGTGCCCTGTTCTTTCTATGCAGTTTTGCTGGTCTTGTGAAGGGCCCATAGATTTTTCATCCCTTAAACTCAATCTATAAGGAAGACCATAGTACACACTAAACTAGTAACAGTTCCATAGTTTAGCTCTACAGTCCATATTGCAACAGTAACATCTACACAGTAGTAGAAACAGCTCCACAGTCCTCACAATAGCAGTAGCAGTTTCACACATCAGCAGGAACAGCTCTATAGTAGGTAATTCTTTGATGATGATCTTAACAATTACACAATTATAACTTTGTTAAATTATTACTTTTGTTTGTTGTATGTCTTTATGTACATAATGTTTATTTTTTCTTGAGAGACTTATGTACACAATGTTACTTGGGCTGTTATTTAAATGAATGTGCAATAATGAAAATTTACACACAACAATAAGATTTTAATTAGGAAGGTTTAATGGAATATGGCTTGGAAGGTGTATGTATTTTATACCAGTAATTTTTTTAGCATATGAACTATATGAAATGATGCTTATCAGCATAGAATTTATTTGTAGCCAAAATGGTTAAGGGGAAATTGAAGAATGTTGAGCAAAAAGATGATCAAACAGAGTGGAAAGATCCAATAGAACTAAAAGCCTTTTGTGATTTGTGTGCTGCTTAAGTCCTAGCAAGCAATAGGAGCGGAGGATTTTTGAAAAATGAAGGGTATGACGGAGTGATAAAGCAATTGAAGTTGATTATCAAAGTAGTGAGTTAGCTGCAAATTAAAAAAAAAAAAAGATCATCTAAGAGGTGTATGGAAAGTATGGAAGCAGCTTTTTGAGACTAGGTTGTATTATGATCCTGACATTGGAAAAATTGATGCAAGTGATGAATGGTGGAAAAAAAGCTAAAGGTTAGTTTACTTTAGAGAATGTTGACAATCTTAATTTTCTGCAACTAAGAAATAGTACCATAACTATTGTTTGTAAACATGTAGGAATGTCCAAAAGCAAAAATGTTTCGTATAAAAGGGTTGCCGAATGCAAGGGCTATGGAAATCATGTTTGAAAGCACTGTTGCAACTAGAAAACATGCATGGACCCCAAATAGTCAAATATCAAAGGAAAGCACTGAAGGTTCTGGGGACTCTTCTGATAGCAAAGAATTTGTTGACCCCCAATGTCAGTCCCCTATAGTCATTGACCCAATGGATGTTGAATGCCCCTTAGTGTCGAGAGCAGGTCCGGAAATTAATAAGGGAAAAGGCTTGGCAAGAAATGTCCAACTCTTCAAAGGAATTCACAAGAGGCATGGTAAAAAGCATTCAGTTGTACAAGAAATGTCTAACACTTTGAAGAGCATGACAAATGTCATCATTGAAAGTAAAAGTGTAAGTAGTCATGCATCATTTACTTCCGCAATAGCTATTGAGGTTCAATCAGTTATGGAAATGGTGTTGAGTCTTCCTAGGGTGCAATCGCGTTATCGCCTCCATATGTTTAGTTCCTTATTTTTTATAGAAAATCAAAGTGCGAAGTACATGTTTGTATCAAATAAGCATGATAAAATGTTCCAATTGTTTTGGTTAGAGAAACAGTATGAAAAAAAGGCCTGATCTTTGGTGAACTGTGCTTGTATTGAAGGGGTTGATTGGAATGGTCATGTATGTGTTATGTAATTGGGGCGTTTGTCTTTTATTAGTATTGCTTAAATATACGTTGTGGGGTTAAGAACTTATATTTTATTTAATTATGTAATGGGTTAAGAACTTATGTTTTAGTATTACTTATGTTTTAGGTTTTATGTGAACAGTCCAATTGTTAGATATTTGGATTTTTCTTGTGTTTTAGGTGATTGTTACTTGATGATTATAGGAATTCAAAATTGGAATCACATATATGCTTATTGGAGTCAGATATTCAAAATTGCTTATTGTTACTTGATGCTTATGAAATCAGATATTTGGAATCACATATATGGTTAAAGGAATTCAAAATTGGAATCACATATATGCATGTGGTATTGAAATTTATTCAGGCCTCTAATTAACATATATGCTTATGCTACGGCAGAACAAGTAGGATGGTAGCTAGATTCTGTTTTGGGACAGATTTGAATAAACAATGTAGAAAATATTTGATAATAATATGTAGAAAATATGAACTGACTTGTATTGAATAAACAATATAGTTTGGTGTAGAAAATATGAACTGACTTGTATTGAATAAACAATTTAGTTTGGTGTAGAAAATATGAACTGACAGTGTAGAAAACAGTGTTGAAAATATTTTGAGTCTGTTCTGTGTTACTGACTTTTAACAATAATATGAACTTTTGTTGCTTGAGTAATTTTTATATGTATTGATCGGTTTATGTTACCACATATATGCAAGGAAATGAGTTTTGAAATAAGTGATGAGCTTGTACACGCAACATATTTAGCTAGGTATACAAGTGTCATAGTTTACATTAAAGACATATATGAACAAAGTACCAATACATACAAATATATAAACAGGGTATGAATGGGTACAATATATTTTACATGGGAATAAGCGGAAATTTCGCAATGTATTTAGAGTATTACACCATGTTTTTGGAAAATTGTGTAATACATTGAGTACTCAATATGGATATGAGGGTAGCAAAGGAGTTCGCTTAGAAAAGTTTGTGGCAATTACATTGATGGTATTTGGTCATTGCATGTGTAATAGAATGTTTTAGGATAAATTTCAGCGTTTGAGGTGAGACAATAAGTCGACACATGAAAATGGTAGTTACATTGTTAGGCAATGTTATGTCACAAGACATTATCAAGCATGCTAATCTTGCATTTCTTAATGTGCCACAACATATTCTCAATTCTAATAAATATTGGCCACATTTAAAGGTACTATATTATTTTGGTATCTTGATTTAATTTTATTCAATTTATTTTTACGATGAAAACACATTGCAAATTTCACATGGTATTTTTATGGCAATATTGATTAGGATTGCATTAGATTGATTGAAGGAGTTCATGTCCCCGTGATCTTATCATTTCATAAGCAACATACATATAGATAAAGGAAAGGGGAGCAATCAATTGCATTTGTGCTTGTGATTTTGACATGAAATTTACTTTTGCATGTGTTGGATGGGAAGTGTCAGCACATGACACAAGAATATTTTTAAGTTGCTTCAATAATGAGAGTGACAACTTTCCAAAACCTCAACTTGGTTTGTATTGTTGAATTTTAATTAATGTATTAAAGTATGTGTTATGTATTAAAAATGTTAATGTAATAAACATTCTCATTTGTAGGAAAATATTATCTTGTTGATTCAGGGTACCCTATGAAGAAAGGGTTCCTTGCACCATTTAAGGGGAAGAGGTACCACCTCTTCGTTTTTTAACAAGGTTGAACACCACAAAATTCAGATGAGAAATTTAATTATCTCCATTCATCAATTCATTTGGTCATAGAGCAAACTTTTGGTGTTTGGAGGAATAGATGGAAAATTTTGAGAGATGCTCAGCTATGATTTACGCATTCAAGAACGCATTATTGTTGCTACAATGTTTCTTTGTAATTTTATTAAAGCACATGAAGACAATGATATTGGACAAGAGCTTTCCAGACGAGACACATGTGAAAGTAGCGAGGGAAGTTCTTACAATGAAATGACACATGTGATCTCTTCTTTAGATGAACTTGAAATGAAAGTGATTCAAAACAAAATCACAACATCAATACGTGGGATTCTTCCATCGTAGGACTTCCTTTGTTACTAATGTTATAATTACCATTCATATTATGATTTTTTTTTGGGTCCAAATCTAAAAACTTATTATAATTACCATTAACATTATGGTATTTTTTTGATAATTCTAATTGATGGCTTTCATGAAATATGTATCTTAATTATGATATAGCAAACTTGATAGTAAATTATAGTTAAGACAAAAAAAAAAAAAAAGTTATTATTGTTGTTAAATATTTGTCTTTCATATTTGGAAGTCACTTTGCATATTCAAGCATTAAAATAGGGTTAAAATTACACATAAATTTTTTTCTACAATACTTTCAACACTTTTAGCTTTTTTTTTTACAATACTCTTAGCAAAAAAACAATCAGCTAGCTTTTAGCTTATTTTGTTACAATATTTTCAGTAAAAAATTTTCAGTTTCAATAAAATAAACGAATTACAATTTGACCCTAAAACTATATTAAACTATTAACAAGATATTTCAATTCTTTGTACTGTGACAGCCTTTTGTACTGTCTTTGAAATGTACAGTACAGTTTATAATTTCCTCCAAAACCTTATGGTTAAAATTATAAAATTAAACTTATAATAAAAAATTTTGCTCTTTTTTTTTTGGGGAGGGGGGGGGGGGGGGGGGGACGTGATCTCCAACACATATCACACAATTCTACCCTAAAATTGGCGCACGGACACGTCTTTAGTGCCTCAGAAGATTAATAATAAGAAAAAACAAATCTCCTAAAATGAATCATATCAGGCAAAATGTGGTTTTTTAAGGTATATTATGACTCTTTTTTATGGAAACTTTTTGTAATGTAGTGGTTACCAAAGGTTTTGTTAATTCAATAATTTGACATAACAAATTAGGCGTCTAAACAAATTGTCTTCATAACACATTGTGAAGAGGGATTACCTAGAATTTGTCAAGGCTAATGGTATGTTTTAAACGAAAAAGGGAACCCTAAACCCTAAACACTCAACCGAGGTAGATTTAGCAAATTGTTTTCACAATACATATGAAATTCTCGTTATATTTTTTCAGTACTTGTTAAAGCAATATATTCATTGTCTATTTGGTATTTAGTACTTTTCAATAGCTTTTTTATTATATTTTTTTTGTTAAACATGAGACAAAAAAAAAGTTGGGAAAAGTTAATAGATGCTCTAAAAGTATTGATTTAAGAAATATTTTATAGAAAAAAACAATTGCTTTTTTGATAGTTTTTTATATTTTCTTTAAAATTAATATTAAAATTTTCTTAAAATGATCAATTAATAAATACCCTAAAAGCACCCATTAACCAGACCTAAAAAGTGTTATATTTTTCTAAGTACTATTATTTTTTAAAATAATAAACAAAATAAGTGGACCAAAAGCTCATCCAAACAAATGTGCATAGGTCCATGAGATGGGCCTGACTAAAGGGGTTGGACCAGATATTGTCCCAAATCCAACCCAGCTGGGCCAGTGGTCATCACTCCTCCATCTTAGCTCGCTCACAACATTGACTCAGTGAGCCAACAAATCGTTTTCCTTCTCTAGGGTTTTTCTTTCAGAGCTTCAACTCCAATTCAGCCTCTCAAACCACAGGTAAGTAGTTTCTTTCTATTACAATTTATAAACCCACCAATCTTTCCTTAGAAAGATGTTTCATTTCACATGCAAAACACTGATGCAAAATAGAGTCTTTAATTCAAAAACCAGTTATGTTCGTTTTATCCAGACAATGCCATTTCTCAGTTCTGTCTCAAACTCCACAGAGAAACAATCTTTGACAGTCTCTTACCTCATGAACTCATGTGGGTTGTCCTTAGAAAAAGCTACTTCAGCTTCTAAGGTTGTCAATATTAAGTACACTGATAAACCAGACTTACTTCTAAACCTTTTGAACACTTATGGGTTTACAAAAGCTGACATTGCAAGCTTGATTTCTAAACACCCACCTCTGATTTTAGCTCATCCAGAGAAAACTGTAAGACCCAAGATTGACTATTTTGAGTCCTTGGGTCTTAGAGGACCTGACTTACCTAGGATTATCTGTTCAAACAAATTCATTTTATTGTCTAGTTTGAAGAAACAGATAATACCCACCATTAATTTTCTTAGGGGGATTATTCATACCAATGAGAATCTTATCTATGCATTGAAGCAATCGTCCCTTGTGATTCGATGCAACATTAAGAAGGTTTTGGTGCCAAATATATCCACTCTGAGGGCTCATGGAGTACCAGAAAAACATGTTGCAGGGCTGTTGATGATGCAACCTAAGTCGCTTTTGTTGAGGATTGATTTGTTCAAAGAGGTTGTATGTGCAATTAAAGAAATGGGTTTTGACCCGATGAGGCACTCGTTTATTTTGGCTGTCCGTTCAATGTCAGTAATAAGCAAAGTGAATTGGGAAAAGAAAAAGGAGGTTCTTAGGAGCTTTGGTTGGTCTGAAAATGACTTTCTTACGGCATTTAGAGTACAGCCAATGCTAATGATTTGTTCAGAGAAGAAGATTCGGAATGTGCTTGATTTCTTGACGACTAAGGGGGGTCTGATGTCATTGGATGTTGCTAGATGCCCAAATTTATTTCTGATAAGTATGGAGAAGAGAATGATTCCCAGATGTGCTGTTCTGCAAGTTTTGATGTCTAAAGGTCTGGTTAGCAAAGATATAGATTTAGTTTGGCAATTGAATAACAGGAAGGAGGACTTTGAGAAGAAGTTTCTGACTCCATTTATGGAAGAAGTCCCTGCAGTGATTGAGGCATACCAGGGTAAGATAGGATTTCAGGGATTCAGTGATTGATTGTGAAGCTTGAATCTGAGGGAAGAAGACTTGAACTTTGTAAATATGCTGGCAACTGGTGTGAACTTACAATATAGTGGTTAAGCAAGTTGGAGTGGAACCACAGTCTCCTTGTGTTTTCTATTTTGGATCTGAACAATCTGGGGAGACCAGAGTGGTTTAGCTTGCCATGAAATGAGATTTGTCACTTGGTGACTGAAGTGATGGTGATACATTTTGAAGAAAGCTAATATTAGTGTGCATGGTTAGAGGAGGAGAATGACAATACATGTTAGGCTTTTCATAGTTGAGGAGTATGACTTTCTTGATTGCTTTTGAAGGAGCTGATGATTTACCCGTTATATTGTATATATAGTTTCCTTTGTACTATTTTCTTTTTCAGGCATCAGCTTTTTCCCCCCAGCTCCAGGATAGTGTTTAGATGATTGTGTGGCTTATTTATGTATCGTTTGTTTATAAATGGTGGACTGTGCTGCAGTATAATATGTATATAGTTAATTCTAGAGAACAAGTACTTCATGCAAAAATTGTTTGATGGGGAACAAACACTGAGTAATAGCCTAAAAATGTATTTATGGTGTATTCTCAAACGCATTGATTATTTGCTCTATGAGGGATCTGTAATGAAGTTTTTTTTTTTTCTTGCACATTACCCTGTTTTCTTTCTCCACTAGTTAAACATCTCATTCTTGTATATCTTAATTTCAGCTTGTCTCCGTTAACTGGGATTGCTAGGGAACTTAAACTGCAAAGATTATATGCTGTCTCTGTCGTCTTTGTTGGAAACCTTGTCCTCTTGTACTTGTAAACTAGTACATTGAGAAACATATACATATATACATATGTATATATATATATATATATATATATATATATATATATATATATATATATATATCATTTTATAGAACTAAAGCTTGCAGCATCTAATGGTCCAAAGAAACCCCCACCCCCAAAATTGTGATTATGCAAACTAGAGTTTGCGGCATCTGTTGGTCCTAAGAAAAAAGAAAGGTTGAATTCCATTCAGGCGGAGGGAACTAATATAGAAGGAATACCCTTCCTTGAACAAAGAGACTACCCTCTACTCTACTCCCAAACTGGCCCCAAGTCCCATTGTAAAATGAGCAAATAGTAAAATGGTAGAAGTAGAAATTTCCAAGCACTAGTGGCGAAATTGCGGGAAATTTGGTACGCAAGGTAAATCAAAGTTGCATGAAATTTGGTATGCAAGGTAAACTATTTAGGAAGTAAAACACATCACCTCCGACTGTGACTATGTCAATTTTCATCCAAATTTCTTTGTTTAGGTCTATGTTTAAGTGATTTTGTTATTTATGTAATATTTTCTTTTGGGATATGGCTTGTGTCTGGTGCTTTTTTGCACTAAACAAACTACGATGTTGACACGTATTCAAAATTGGACATTTGTCCAAATCGTATTGTGTTCAGTGCAAAATAGCACTGGACACAAGCTTCACCCTTCTTTTTGTGATACTTTATATTTTCAAAAATAAGAAGGATGTTTCCTAGGGTAAATAGTGCATCAATTTCCGTAATTTTTTAAAGTTTTTATATTTTGGAAATTTCTCCTTTTCTAGCATAATTTTTTGTTTTGGGTTTGTGTATATTTTTCTTATTAGTTGGAGGTTGTAACAACGTCGAGTATCAAGCTTGTTATTATCAATAAAAACTTCAAAGAGTTTTTCTCTTTCTTTGCCTTTGGATTGAGGGTTTTCTTAGGCATGCTTATGCTATTTTTGAGATGGATGTATTTTACTTACGGTTATTCCATTGCGTTATATGTCATTTATCAAATTAATGTGTCAAAATTACTTTAAACTTTATAGGTTCTTCATTTAAATGAATGCTAATCACAAATTGGTACCATTCTAACTGATGACCCTAGCACTAAGCAAAAAATCTTTTTTTTTTTTTTTTAATATGAACTATAATTTCATTAATAAGTAAAAAGTAATACGACAATCGTACCTGCAAGTCTCCAGAGCCGTAGAAGGCAGATTGCAATTATTACAAGAGAAACTAGCTTTAAAAACAACAAAAAGTTTAGTGGTAGAACAAGTTGCTAAAGAGATCTTCTAGCTTAGCAAAACTCGCAACTAGCAAAACACAAATTTAAATCAAAAACATTACTAATGACAATAGAAATAGACCAGTCAAATGGTTCATTCCCTTCTATTATGAAATTGCACTAATTTTTAGACCTAGCCAAGTTTAAAGCCCACAAAATTGCAGCTGCTTCGGCTTGAGCAGAGTGCATAAGACATAGTGGAAGGGGATGCACTCACTGGCCCAATTCACTTGAGCATGTATTCTTCAATTGAAGGAATGATCAATGAGCTATTGGCTATAACCTGGATCCCTCCAGTGAATTCACTTGGTGCCCATCAAAGTTCATAACCTCAGGAAGAATAACATAGCAGTTTAATTTGGTAACAATTGGGATTTAGATGATTTTACAGACTAATTTGTCATATAAGTTGATGTAAAATGGGTCTCCAGTTGAATCCTGGGTTCGATAAATGCAAGTATATTGGCCTATAGTGATTGTTCATTAATGGCACTCAAACCGTGGTCCACTGGTCCGTGCTGCTCAAAACAACATCCTTTGTCTTTTTCTTTTGTACTTTTAGCTATTCTTCATCTCCTCATTAGTTTTCGTTTTTGCTTTTCCCTCTAAAGTTAATGTTTTCTTATATTCGTATTAGGTGTTGAATTTTCAGTGAAAGCAGCAATATCTTGCCTGAAAATAAGAGTTTACTACTTTACTTTCATCATTATGTCTGTCCTTGTTTGTGCTGTGCACATGATAGAACAAGATCTCGGTTACTTAACTAGCATATAATTAGCCAATCAGATTAATGTTAATCATTTGTCAAAAGAGGTGTTAATAAATATGGCAATTATGCTCATAAACAAACAAAAAAAAAGGAATATAAATCATGTCAAATATTTATGAATTTATATTCTATTTTCTAGGAGGAGCCGTTACTGGGTTATATAGGTTTGCCCTTTAAGACTAACAGAGGCCATACAAGAGAAATAATGTTACATACACGATTTTTTTTTTATCATATATTTTTTAAAAATTTTAAACTGGTTTACTCACAGTAAATCATTGCAATTTACAACAAATGAAAAAATATTATAAAAAAATTTGTGTATGCAATTAGTATTTTAGGGTCCGATTTTAAGAAATTTTTTATGAGAAATTAAAAAAACTGTCAAAAAAGTTAGTCACTATTTTATTTTTCTCATAAAAAGTTTACTCAAATGATTTACTAACGTATAAACGATAATAAAATCCTTTTATTATAAGAGGAATGTTTATAGTAATTTATCGGGTGATTCAGATATAATAAGGTGCGTATGTGTGAGCGAAACTAAATATTTGTGTGTTTGTTGCTTAAAAAAAATGTTATAGACATAACATTTCTTTGTAAGTAGTGTTGAGTGGAGTTAGAATATTATATAAAGAAATTAAAGGAAAAAAAAAAAAAAATCTACACTCACGAAATGAAAGATAACTAAACTATTTTTTCCCTTCCTAATTCTTACCCAATCTTGCTTTAATGAAACAGAACGATCACCCAAAAAGACTAGGCACATTAGAAACATTGTGGACCCTGGCAAATCATATAAAATCAAAAGGTGCATGGAAGATATTTGGTAATATTTCATTATAAAGATTGGATTGACTGAGTCAGATATGCCAAATCTAATCAGAAAGAAAAGGAAAATTCGAAGGTCACCCAGCTATAGTAACATGTCTCTTTGTCTGGGAAACAGCCTCATGAGTCATGATCTTCCCCACTTCTATTATTATATATGTGCCTTAGAGTGAAGTAAAAAACCCACCACACAATAATGCATACACAACTTGAACTTGGAGTACGAGGCATCAGGCATGCAACAAATTAAGGGCTATTCTCTGATGCATATTGCTGCCTTTGTGCGCGTGGTTATGGTTTTTCTCTTATTTCACCATGGGAATGGGATGATTTATTTTTTAACCTTTGGTTTTAAACTTTAGTCTAATTTTTATAGTAGTTTTTCAGACTTTCATGGGATTCTAAAGTTCGACTCTAGCCTCTAGGTGCTTTCGTACAACGTGGTTTCACATTCAAACACAGGCTGGCTAACGGTAACGAGCAGCGGGCCCCCCCAATTAACTAGAGTTTTGGACATTAAAGCCCTCATTCCAACAAATCCCCTAGTTCCAATGACATATATGCTTCCCATTTTCCAATTCAACATTTTTTTTTTTCCTTTTTATTAATCAAATGGAAAAGACACGATGATTATTATTTTTATTATTTATATATATTTTTATAAAGTTTCAATCTATGGCGTCTATTTTTAGTGATTTTTTTATTTATCATCAAACTAAGATACTATCAATTTTATATATAGACATGAATTGAATTTCAAATATCTTATTCAACCAGTTGAGGAACCCACTAATTATTATTATATAAGTCTAGTTAACAGGTGCCTATAGAATTTTTGTTAATTAATCATTTTAGAAAAGTCTTTATATCATTTTTATGTGAAATATAAAAAGTTGTCAAAAAAATGAATTTTTTTTTTTTCGTAACAATTTTCTTAAAATACTTGGAATTGATTTGCCAAGAGCCTTATAACCATGTTGTAGGTACTTCTTGGTGTCTAACATGGAAAATTTATGGTTCAAATCCCCTCTCTCCTAGCTATCAAATTATATTAAAAAAAAATTGTGATTCAATAAAAAGTCAAAATATCAAGGATATAAAAGTATATTGAATAAATGAATAATTTAAAAATCACCTCAAAGATAGGATCTTTTTTGTCCACTTTTAATTTTAAAAAATAACCCTACTTCCTAATTTAAAGGAATTCAATAAATATTTGATCCATAAAATAGTCAAGATCTAAGAATGAGAGTTTCTTACTCATAGTAGTTATGAAGAAACTAATATATTTTATATCAAAGTTGCAAGTTTATATGTAATTCGATGAGTGGGTTACAATTAGTTTAATTTGTTTTTGAGAAGAACAATTTAATTGGTAAAATTTTTTGTCGTTGAATAAAAAATCTAGAATTTGAACCCACCTATAACAAAAATCAATTAGTGTCTTGACCTTATGTCCAACAATACACTATCATATCTATAAATAAATAAATAAAAACTAACGATGAGAGTGCTATTGTCGGACATCCTACTATAGCAAATTAAATATGAGTTTATTAATATGTGCCCTTAGAGCATACATTAGTAAGGGCACATATTAATAAACTACTTTTGAAAACTTTTTATGGAAAAATGAAAAAATATTAACTGTTTTAATAGCTTTTTCAATTCTCTATAAAAACTTTTCCAAAATAAATGATTAATGTATGCTCTAACCGGACCCATTACATATTCCTCATTCTCTCTTTAAAGTTTTGCAAAATACAACGTTGAAACTAAAATGATGCTACTTCCACATTTTTGTACACAAGCTCCATTAATTGCGAAAGCTACTGCTTGTCTTTATTGCTTCTGAAAAACATCAAACATCTTTGTATGCTTATCTGACATTCTTCATTTATCTAGGCAGCTTGCAATCACATTCATAAACATACTATATGGTTTCATTAAAAAAAACACATACCATATGGATGTAAAATTACTCTTACCATTATTGACCTAAAAGAATGTTGTTCTCTTTTTTCTTAAACTATAAATTATGTATTTTTAATTATACTACTAATATTTATTTTACAATAAGTTATGTTTTGCTATTGTTAAAATAATGGTTAAATGACTAAATTTATCATTTTTTAACTACTTAAATTTTTTTGAAACAATTGATAATTTCTTATCGTATAATAGTAATTTGAGCCCACACATAATTTGATAATTTCAAGCTTTGTAACTAGTTCTATTCTCCAAAACCTGTAGATTTTTTAAGAACCTAATTTTTAATCCCCCAAATCTGTTAAATAAAAAAGTAGTAGCTCTTGGAGAGTCATGAAGTCGAGTTTTTCTATATCTTTTTTATTTTTTATCTTGGGTTTAGTGTCATGATGTTTAAATAGAGATTGTATCCCAATTCTTTATTTGGGCTCTTAATTTTTTTTCCAATTCTCATATGTCTTATAAAATATATAAAGTGAGATAGAGACAGTGTCCTAAACTTTAGGATCTTTCATAAAAAGTGAGATTGGAAAAGAAAAGGAAAAGCCTAAAATTTAATAACTTTTAAAGAAATAATAAATTACTATTTTAACCCATTTATGTTTTTAAATTTAAAATTATTTAACTAAAAGATAAAAGTATTTAAGAGAGTTTAAGAATCTGTATGAGCAGGGACGGAACCAGGATTCAAACTTAGGGGGGATCGGAGTTCTTTGTTCAAAGATTTAAAAAAATTGGAATATCAATACTAGAGGTTGACAACGTTGCATTATTAGCATTAATTTATTAATATTATCAGTATTTTTTCTTTTGAAAGAAAATCAATAATAGGATTTTATAATCAAGAGTCTTATAAGTCAATTGGCACATCCTAATATTTTCAAGGTCTAACTGATGTGTGGATGAAACGATCAATATGTAGCATAGGAGTTGTTTCTATAACTACGAGGGTGAAGTCATTTGAGAGGGGCATAGAACTCTCAAGTGAGAGGGAGAAATTGGGTAAAGATTATTGGGTTTTTTTTGTGATTTTTTTGCTAGAATTTGTAATTAATTTGTAATTATTGTTTTTACTTAGACCGGATTTATGATTTATCCAAACAATTTTCTTATTATTCAAATATGTGCATTTTACTTATTTATAGATTTTTCTTGTTATCTATTTGTTGGATTTCTTAGGTCAATTTGTAAATTTTGTGGGGAGGGGGGCCAAGTATATAAATTTCAAAGTTAGAATTAAAATTCTTTTTGTTAATATACATACTAGTATATATATTTTTTTCAAAGGTTAGGGGGATGGCCCCCTCAGCCATTGAGTAGTTCTGTTATTGTGTACGAGGATATTTTAATATGTAAAATGATAAAATTTAAATAAAAAATCTTGTTATTAATAGTATAAATAGATAAATTATAAAAATAATGGTAAATGGTACTAACGGTAAGATAATAGAAGCAGGGTCATTTTAGTCATATCAAATTAATCAAATAATCTTAAAAGAAAAAAAAAAAAAAAAAAAAAAAACTGAAAAGGTTAAAACATGTGATGGCACCTGTGCAAATAGAGAAGAATCCTAGGGTCATTCACGAGAATAAGTCAATGATAAATAAACAAACAAACAATGCCAAAAAGAAACAAGAACAAAAAAAAAAAAATTGCCAGTATTTTAGTTACACACACACACACAGAAACAAAGACAAAGTGCCTTCCCTTCCATTCTTGTATCATTCCTCACTCTTCCACTAGAGTCTTGAATTCTAAATAGTCATCTCCAAGGCAAAACCCGACCCCATTAACTGTTACACACACACAGGGACCTCTCCGAGAGGCACTAATAATAAATGCCTTGACACTGTCTTGTACGGCTTTTCTCCAACTACCTCTCCATTTATAGCCTCAATTTTGTTTTATTGGTGAACAAGAAAACCCATTATTGCTACGACTTTTCTTATTGCATTCATCTTCCCAATGTTTCTCTTTTAAGTTTTTCCTGTTAACTATCTGGAACTTACTACTTACATGACTTACTACTTTCATGAACTTTGCTTTGTTCTCCATGCTTCCTTGTTTTGCTGCTACATGGGTGTTTGACCAACTGGTTTGAGCATTACTATTTTGCGTGAAAGCAAACTTGCCCTTTTGATTTTTCCTCAGGAAGATATTTTCTTTCTTTGTTTTTCTGTCATTATCTTGGATTTCAGCTCCTACTGCTTCGTGGGTTTTCTCGAATCTGGTTAACCAAGAGTCGTTGGAGAGCATCTGAGGCTAAATTTGGGGTTTTAGTTTCCTGAGTTTCCTTCCAAGTCACTGTAAAGTACGTTCTTTTTCAGGTGAATTCTCTAATGGAGCTCTCTTTTTCATGATTCTGCTTAACAATCTTTGGTGGGTCTGTTTCTGTTTGCCTCAAAAACTCTGATTTCAGTGTTTACTGCTTCATGCACTTGTGGAATGGGGTATTTGAATTTGTTGCTTCTAGTGGTTCTTTTATGGGTTTTCTTCATTCCAAGCTCTTATGAGTTACATCCCTCCCAGACCCAAGTTTTATTGCAGATAAGGAAGCTTTTGGAGTACCCTTCCTCATTGCAAACTTGGGAAAATTACTCTGGAGACCTCTGCAACTTGCGTAAATCAGCACATGTGAGTATCACATGCCAGGACAGTTTTATCACTGAGCTCAAAATTATGGGGGATAAGCTTGTCAAGGTCAGTGAGTTCCATGGATTTGCAATTCCCAATGTGACACTATCTGAAGGTTTCTCTATTGATTCCTTTGTGACTACATTGACGAGGTTAACCAGTTTAAAAGTTCTTAGCTTAGTGTCTTTGGGGATTTGGGGACCACTTCCTGATAAGATTCATAGGCTATATTCGCTTGAACTTTTGGATTTGAGCTCAAATTTTATGTATGGTTCAATTCCACCTAAGATATCTAGACTAGTTAAGCTTCATACCTTGACACTGGATTCCAATCATTTCAATGACACTGTCCCTGATTGGTTGGACTCATTTTCAAACCTCACCATTTTGAGTTTGAAGAGTAATGGATTCAAGGGTCAGATTCCTTTTTCTGTAAGCAAAATCAAGACACTCACTGATCTTGTTCTGTCCCACAATGAGCTTTCTGGCAAATTACCTGATTTGAGCACTTTAACCAATCTACATTTATTGAATATAATTGAAAATCATTTGGATTCTGAACTACCAGTCTTGCCCAAAGAGTTGGTTACAGTGCTACTGTGCAATAACTCGCTCTCAGGAGAGATTCCTGAGCAATTTGGTGAGTTGCATAAACTTCAACACCTTGATCTATCTTTCAACCATCTGAGTGGAACTCCTCCCTCTGCCTTGTTCTCTTTACCAAACATCAGTTATTTGAATTTAGGGTCTAATATGCTCAGCGGGTCACTTCCAGATGAGTTAAGTTGTGGTGACAAACTTGGGTTTGTTGATTTATCTAGTAACAAGTTGATAGGCCAACTTCCTTCTTGCTTGAACAGTACTTCAGATAAGAGATATGTTAAAATTGGTGGAAATTGTTTGTCCCGTGATTCCAAAGATCAGCGTGAAGGATCGCATTGTCTTATAAGCAGTAAACAATCCAGAGGAAGAGATATAGCAGTAGAAGTTGCCGTCATTAGTGGAGCTGTTCTTGTTATGGTGCTTTTGGGGTTGGGAGTTCTACTCTTGTGTAAAAGATGCCGTTCAAGGACACAGGAGCAGCATGTATTGTCAAAGAACGTGCAAGCTAATACTCCAACTGGGATTTCCTCCGAGCTCCTTGCAAATGCCAGTAAGTTCCACATTGATCAGTTTATTTTCTTATCATTTGTTCAAAATCCAAGGCATGCTTGTCCAACTCACTCTGTCAATTTTGTAGTTTAGAATATATGAATAGAGACTAAATCATAATTGTGTAAACCATAGTCTGTGGTGCATATGAGAGCCTAAAGTGATAACCTTGCCTCTATTTTTTTTAGGGTTCATTTCTCAAGCAGCAAAGCTAGGGACACAAGGAGCACCTGTCTGTCGATTGTTTTCTTTTGAGGAGTTGAAGGAAGCCACAAACAACTTTGATTCATCAAGATTTCTTGGTGAAGGCTCTATGGGGAAGGTAACTGTCAAAAGTTGAACATGCAATGAAAATATAGATGATTCATGGATTCTTCAAAAAAGGGGGATCCATTTGGATCAACCTACTAATTTTGAGCATCACATACATATTTTTTAGGGGCATATTATACAAAGTAGGAATTTTATTGTAAGATGAAGGGGGAGCTAGAAATTTGTCAAAGCACCTAAGCTCTTCTAACTTCTACCTAGTATTTTGGTTATTATTATTATCATCAAAATCTTGAAATCGTGTTTCTCAAAAAAAAAAAATCTTGAAATTGTTGTGAAATCAATGAGAAAAATGTATATGTGGCATTCAATTGGTGGATCACATTATATATGTGAATATGTCCATTGCCAGCTAGCTCTTTTAACTTCTGTTTTATTTATTTATAAATTTTTAGATTTATAAAGGTCGATTGGAGAATGGGACCTACGTAGCCATTCGCTCTCTATCTTTGGTGAAGAAATGTTCGATTCCAAACCTTAAAGCTCGGCTTGATCTGCTTTCAAAGCTTCACCATCCACATTTGGTAGGCTTCTTGGGTCATGGCATTGATGGTAGTGGACAAGATGATTCCAGTAGCAGCAAAGTTTTTCTTGTATATGAATATGTACCTAATGGGAATTATCGCACTCATCTGTCAGGTTAGTATAGCACCACAGTAAACTTTAATCTAGCTTCATATATGAAAATATGTGTGCACCTGCGCATCTGTCTTTGATGGTTTAGTGTGTATACCATACTCTTTTTCTTGAATTAAGATGGGCCCCTCCTTGTCTGCACTGGGGTGGGGAGGTTGGTGCTTTTCTATATATTTTACGTATCATAGCTTTACGTATTGGAGGCTGTCAACATGTAATCTAGCTACGTATATAACTTGCAGAAAGTTGTCCAGAAAAGGTTTTTAAATGGTCAGATAGACTGGCAATCTTAATTGGAGTTGCTAAGGCTGTGCATTTTCTACATACTGGTGTAATTCCTGGTTGCTTGAATAACCGACTAAAAACAAACAACATATTGCTTGATGAGCATCGGATTGCAAAGCTAAGTGACTATGGGATGTCAATCATCACAGAGGAAATCGAAAAGTTTGAGGTATAATGCCTGGCTTTTTCAGGTTGAGTGTGCAATGTTATCTTGGTTCACCAAGCAGTCTTTTCTAACACATCCTGTTTGTTCTGTAGGCGAAGGAAGAAGACCCGAAATCATGGTATGATACAACCTATTGCCTGATTTATTAAAATAGAATACCTTTCAATTTGATGCTTGATTTTATCTACTGGAGTCGCATCTTAAATATTGTTATGTTGGATTTAAAAAATAATAATTGCATTATAACTGATAGTGCATTTCTGATGAAGATTTTCTTCAATTAAAAAGCATGAGGATCCAATCTTGGGATATGCATTATATATGTATTATTTTGGATCCAAAAAGAGAATGAATCATTAATGATGAGCCCCCTTTTCACTGCTTACACTGAGGTTGAGTATCCAATTCTTGGTATATACAGCAGTACTTCCATATTGATCTCAGCACTACCTTCATGCTGGTATTACTCTGCCACATGCAACATCACCATCATTGGTGCCATTTACAGTGCATGCCACTATCAGAAACACTGTTTCTTCTGTACCATTAGTTTCCTTATCATCCCCCTTGCTGTTATTTGGTCTTCTCACCTCTACTATTGTCAAAGCTGCTACCACCATGAACACTGCCATAATTAACATGCTGTCTGCCTCAGCAGCAGTAATACTGCCACTATTGCTACAATTATTGCTTCACTTATGCATTGACCACCACTGTCATACTGTTACTGCAGCTACCTAGTGCCCACTAATATCCTCTTTACTGCACTTTAATAGTTATTTAGAAATAGCTGACTCTATTACTTCCTTTTTTGCAGCCATCGAACAAACATAGAGGATGATGTTTACAACTTTGGATTCATATTGCTCGAATCACTCGTTGGGCCTATAGTGACTGGAAAAGGAGAAGCATTTCTCCTAAATGAAATGGTATCCACAAATTCAGATGAATGATAATTTTGAAACAACTATATAAAATTTCCAAATCTTTTGATTTATACATTTGTTTCAGTCTGAAAAATAAATAAACATAAAATCTATAATTTTCTAGATGAGCACTTTATTTTTCCATATAAATTTATATTTAGGTTATATATATTGATCTCAATATCAATTTTGTCTTCATTGAGAATGAAATGAGATCTCAAATTCTTTATTAACAAAGCTTAGTTGAACTGCTGTAAATTTTGATCTGGAAAACATGAGGATTGAAACTGGTCATGTTTTTAAAATGTCAAAAGATCAAAATGAATTGCCTAAATATTCTGAATATCCTCAAATTTTTTTTTTTTTTTAAGATACCTTCTTTATTGATTTTGTTTGAGATGGTATGTTTCTAAGACCTGGAGTCATGAACCACAGGCATCCTTTGGCAGTCAAGATGGTCGAAGACGAATTGTGGATCCAATAGTGTTGACCACTTGCTCGCAAGAGTCGTTATCAATAGTGGTATCCATCACAAACAAATGCATTGCTCCTGAATTGTTATCTCGTCCCTCTTTTGAAGATGTCCTTTGGAACTTACAATATGCAGCTCAAATTCAAGCCACTGCTGATTCTGATCAGAGATCAGATTCTACAACATGGTTGTAAGTTTATGGATAGCGCAACACCTGGGATTCATTCTAAAGAAGCCTTCTGAAATTTGTCGCCACACAAGGTATGCCTGCATTTGGGCTGCCTTCCCTCATAGCAATGTGAAATGTAAAAAGATGTAAATTTTTATTTTTGTTTGCTTGTCCTTTTATACTGCTGAATTTTGTTAGAATAAAAGTTGTTTAGTTACATTTTCTGTTTAAGACATATAATAGTGGTAGGCCTTTGTGCACAGTGCCTTTTTTGAATGGTATATTCAGATCTCAACCACCCCACCCCCACCAAAAAAAGATTTAAGTGTTCGTTTGTCATGATTAATTTTATCAATTTATATATAATACTTTCAGTAAAAAGTTTTCAATTTCAGTAAAATAAGCGGATCTCAAACAGATCTTGAATGATGTCGGATTACAACCAAAATTATTTTGAAATTTATTATTATTATTATTATTTTTTTTTTAATCCCATAGGAGGTTGGATTATTTAAAAACCTTCATTTCTATTTTGTGTTTATATAGGTGTTGGGTTGAAGGATTGACCTCAAATTAATTTTAATCAATTACCCAAGATGATTAAATTATCAAATAATGCAAAGTATAATCATATTGTATTGGGTACAATCAAGGGTGGCCCAAGTCCTAGGCAATTTAGGCCTAGGCCCAAGGCCCCCAATTTTTTTATTTTTTTTATTTAAATTTACCCTTTATTAAAAGGCCTATGTCATTATATATATATATATATATATATATATAATATGTTGTGATAAATAATTAATTTTTTTGATAACTTTTTATATTTCCCGTAAAAGTTGTATTAAACTTGCCTAATATAATTTATTAACAATGGCCCCAAGGATACTTATTAACATGACTCATTAAAATAAAAAGTCATGTTAACAAGTGTCCTAAAGGCACATGTTAAAGACTAATAAATGTTCAATTATGAGTTATAATGCACACTTTTCAAAAAATAAAATACACATGTTAATGATTCATTGGCTTACAAGTTACAAGCACAAATTCATTGTGGTTGTGTGTTTTTTTGGATATATATGTACAGTTTGACTTTATTTTTTTTTAAATGTATAGAAACATTATAAAATAAAACATTAAATGCATCTTAGCTACTATCTTTAGGGTATTCGTTAACAATATCTTAAAAAAAAAAAAAAACCCCAAAATAGTAGAATAATCTTAAAGATATTACAAATTTTTGTGTTACAAATCATGAAAAATTCGAACATTTATTTATTAAACGGTTGAAGTCTGCTTATTATATTCATTGTTAGTTTGTTACATTAAATTATGTCTTTTATGTAGCAAAGACCAAAGTATAACAAGCAGGGAGTAATAAAGAAACATACAGCTTTTTGTGCTACTCCGGCAAAAACTCTTTTCTCTTATATTCTTTTTGGCTGCTGCTTGCGTTATCTATCTATGGTGCGTTAAGCTAAGTGTATATAATATACTATCGTTTCAATTATAAAAAACGCGTATATATATATATATATATATATAAAATAGCCAAGCCTCTAGTGTAGAAGCTGAGCTCTGGCCTTGAGAGATGGTCATGCTATGTGTTAATTTAAATTTATTGGCTGTTGAAATTGAATTTGATGCTGTCATTACTCTTGGTTGGGTAGCTAGTTGTGATAATAGTAATTTACATCATGCCTCCTTTATTATGGATTGTAGATCCTCATCAACCAAATTCCTCAAATGAGGATGAAGCATTATTATTATGAAGCTAACAAATGTGCAGATGTTTTAGCAAGGATGAGAGCTAATTCAAACCAAGATCTTTTGTTATTTGATAGTCCCTGTAGACCTTTTTAAAATTTTGTTTTATAACACTGTGGTATGTATCATGAGAGACCTCGATCTATGTAAGTTGACTCCCTCTAGTTCTCTTTAATGATTATCGTTTTCTACCCAAAAAAAAAATATATATATATATATGATGATGCCGAAATGTTCACCAGTGAGATGCACGATCCTTACGCTCGAACAACCGTTGCCTGAAAAAAAAATAGAACAGTACAAGAACACCTTCAAAGGGGGCTCCGGTGTGGAGCCGGCCAAAAACCCTCCGAAGGTTAAGTCAGAAAACGTTTTTCAACTCTAGAGTGCTAGAGGGGAGTTAGTTACACATACCTCTTTTTTGGGGGTGTTGGTGCCTTTTTATAGTAGTGAGGTCCTGCCTCCTTTCCTTGCAGAGCAAGCCTCACAGACTTGTTGACCAAGCCTCTCAGACCTGCTGAGCAAGTCCCTCAGGCTTGCTGGACAAGCCTCCCATGCTTGTAGAACAAGTTTCTTGAAACGTGATGGGCAAGTCTGGGCCTTCGTCCTAACCGGGGGCCCATGTGAAAGGAAGGGCCCTACCTTCTTTGGGCGCGCGGATGTGGGCATATTGGGCTTGCCAAGGGGCCCATTGGGCCTAACAGGCCTTATCTCACAATTTACCCTCTTCAATATATATATATATATATATATATAATATAAAGGGTGCACTGTGCTTAATGTTTTGGCCTTTGGAGATGGTCACGAATTGCCACTCAAGACAAGACAGCTTCAATCTGAAGCTAATCACAAAAGTCGGTCCACACACAAACACAAAAGCTTGGCTCCTATTAATTCAACACACCTCAAACGACAACAAGAATATTTATTTAATAAGGAGCAAATTGCTTTAATGGTTTGTTTTGAGATAGTACATGTGGAATGTCGGTAGAAGAAGATTGGGATTTGTGGGTAAAGTAACACAACCATTTTAGAAGGAAATTGATTAGCCGCATTTGTAGATTGTATCCTGTGACAGTTATTGGGTGACTGATCAAAATCTTCTTTGTTATTTACTCCTTATGGGTGTGCATGGGTACAATCTACAGTCACCCAATAACTGTCACAGGATACAACCTACAAATGCGGCTAATCAATTTCCTTCTAAAATGGTTGTGTTACTTTACCCACAAATCCCAATCAATTATCAGTGTTTATCTCCCATGCACACCCATGAGGAGTAAATAACAAAGACGATTTTTTGGGTCGACCTATGGGTGTACATGGATTGAGTTGAGGAGATTTTTTTACCCAACTCATCATGATGGATAAAAAAAAAATCAACCCAACTTAACCCATCACATTTGTTCAATCCAATCCAATCCACATGGGTTGGGTTGGGTTGGGTCAGATTAAACTCATGAGTTGGACAATTTTTTTTATTACTATTATTATTAAATTGAGTAGAAAAAAAATATCACACTTGCTACCTGAGTTGATAAACAAAATATACATTAATATATAAACTAATATTTCAACTTAGTTGTAAATAAAATATGTTTAAGTATCCAACTGAGTTGATAAACAAAATATAAATGAACTAGTATCCTAATTCACTTATAACCAAAATATACATGAGTTCCTAACTCAGTTATAAACAAAATATATCTAAAATTTTTAAAATTTTTTTATTAATTATATAATATATTTAAATATACATTAAAAGAACTAATAGGATTTTATATTATATATAATAGTAGGAACCGAGGAAGTGCTCTATATCTGATTTTTTTTTTAATTATTAAATATATAATATATTTTAAACATATATTATAATATGGGTGGGTTGGGTCGGGTTTGGCGAGTTTGTAATTTTATGACCTAAACCCAACCCGACCTGCTATAAATTTTTTTTTGTAACCCAACCCAACCTAACTGGTTAGGTTGGATCGGGTCGGATTTGGCGAGTTGGCGGGTTTTCTACACACCCTTACTACTCCTGATAATCGGATTAACCCAATTATGAAGTTTTAGGAAGGAAAATCAAAGTGCTGAACTAGGTTACATGGTTGTTTGTTACTATGCTTTAACTCAAAGTAAGGAATATTAAAACTTAAAAGAGAGATTAGATGTGGTTGAACACGTTGCAAGTTAAATATTTGAAAACAAGGGTAGGAGGGCTGTCCAATCTTACCGTAAAACCAATCCTCATGATATTACACAAGTAATTTCTATATTTTTTGTTTTCAATAATTTGATTTTTTTTTTTAATTTAATAATTAGAGGTGGCCGTATTTGAACTGGAACGTCTTTCTTAAAAACACGAAAAAGTATTAGTTGAGTTATAAGACTTTTGCCTATAATGATAGTTGATAATTATAACAATGGAAGAGAGGAATTCAAATCTTGTTCTTCTCATAAATGATCAACTAACAATATTGGGTAATCCCATTTAGATTGCATAAAAACTTTTTTCAAGCTATATTTTGTAAAATTTACCCAAAATTACTCCATGTATATCATTTATCTCCAATAAATATAGAATTATGTAGAAAATGAAGGGCCAGCATTGATCATCTAGAAGTGGACATTTCAACCTACCCCCTCCTCTTGTAAGTTACATTATATGCGTAAAATTTAAGCTCGTATTTGATACATCAGGTAAGTTTCATAATTAAGCACAAAGCCCCTGACGACGAATAGGTGAAAATTGTTGATTTGATGTGCCCTAGTTCAGTTAACTCTTGCATTGCTTGAAAATTAATTTATGTTAAATCAACAAAGGCTATCATTCATGCATATACTAGGTAATATTGGCTGAGGATGCCTATTGAGTAATGATCATAAAACATTCAATACCAAGACTTTGATCACAAAATTTCTACTAGCCTTAATTGAATTAAAAGTAAAAAAAATTAAATTAAAAATGAATTACACAAGTCATCAATTTCTAAAAAATGGCATGATTAAATCTAGCTTATCTTTTTTCTCTATATACAACAAAAAACTGGCCATCATTTTTCTTATTTATATTTCATCTCTGCATTAACACCTAATAAGCATACTGATATTATATAAGTCTCAAAAATTGATATGTTAACTTTTAATTCACAATAAAAATGAGAATTATAAAAATTTATCTATTATGACACTAATTACATTGTCAAGTTAATTTGTAAATCTTTTAAAATAAAATTAATATTAGTATCAAAGTCTTTCACACCTGAGTCTCATAATATATAGTTTACATGGGTGAGTCATGGGCTAACTTAGCCCAGTTTATAGTCCTTAAATTGAATGGGAATGAAACTGTGGATTAGGAATCGGGAAAGGCCCAAAAGAGAAGAAAAAGCAACCATAATTCTTGCTTAGGATGGTGTGTCGGTTATACCATCCCCGGGCATTATGTCGGTGAATGCCAACCTAGCAAGAAAGCGACGCGCAATAACCCCTTCAGTTTAATCCCCACGCGCCCTCAAAGGGCAATGGTCATTCGTGAGAGTTTGAGCGATTACACTATTGTTAGGAGCTCCTTTACGGCATCCACATCCCTTTTTGTCAAATTGAAAAAAATTCACATTTTGCCCAATTAAGAATCTCCATCATCTCTTCTACATATTAAAAAAAAAAAAAAAAAAAAAACCCTCTAAAACCTCTCACAGTAGTCTACGTTCGTGTTAAATCCATTTACATATATATAAACTTACACGGACACTTTTCATTTTGAATTTGTTTATTTTTATTTTTTTAATGTATTTTGAGGATGAATGAAGTGAGTGGATATTGGGTTTTTTTATTTTATTTTTAAGCTGAAAAAAGAGAGAAACAATTACAACCACCAAGAGAATTTAATATTTTAATTAAATGTAGTGCAAAATAGATAATATGATGTGGTGTGTTTTGAAGAGTGAATATATTAAATAGAAAAAGTAAGTTTTTATATTGAAATAGACATAAATTTTTGAACGGGCTTATGCAAATGCTCTGATAAGAAAGGTTGTCAAAAGTCCATGCTTTAAGCCTTCCTCATTAGCTTTAAAAGTTTTTTTTAGTGTATGATGGTTATGATACCTAAGATAAACTCATACACTTCAATCACCGTAATCAATGGCATGTTTGGTACACTGAATTAATAATACATTAGGAATAGTAATCTTTATCACTGGGAATAGAAGATACTATAATGAAATAACTATTATTATTTATAAGTTTAATTGTTACATATGGAAAGCTTATAAAAGATGATGTATAAGGAAAATTTATATTTTTGTATATATATTAATTTTAAGACTTATTATACTATATGCATTAATGAATAGCTATTACATTTATTTTAAAGAGGATTAGTTATTCTTCAATTTAAAGAATAGTTATTCCTTTGTAATAACTAATCCATGTAATAAAGATACAACCAAATGACCGAATTGTTATTACACATGAATAATTATTCTATTACAGTAGCTATTACACTGTACCAAACATACCTTAAATGATTTAGAAAAAATGAAAGAAACTAGTAACTCATATGCATTTACATTACATGCACTAGTAAGAATTGAGAAATCTTTTAAATTAATGTACATTAAAAAAAGTGTGACTCTGATTTTGTTTTTTTTTTAATAATTAAGTTTCTTTTATTGGTTAGGTAAGCCGTAAGCGTAAGCTTTCATATGTTTTATTCAAAAATAATAAGTGTGACTTTTTTTTTTTTTTTGAGAATCAAGCGTGACTTTGTGATAAATACAAATATTTAAGTTTTTGTTGAGAGTGCTCTGTAGTTCAATTGGTATTTTTTGGTGTTGCCATTAAAAAAAAAAAAAATCCAGGATTTAAATTCAATTTTCAAATTATATAAAAAAAATTATGGGTTAGGTTAAGCTTTTATAATTTTTAATAATTTTTTTTATGATTCTTATCAATTCATCTTGTGTGGGCCAGTTTTGCCCTGTGTTCCAACTGTATGAGAGGAAGGGCCCGGCCCAATATCCCGTGTGAGGGGAGACGAACATCCGAGGACATCCAGCCGAGGAATGGACAAAATTATCATCCGAGGAGAGGTGGAGCATGTTTGTAAGGAATTGGGCCGTGTCCGAGGATGATGGTCACCTCGGTACCTATGTCCGAGGTGCCTGGTGAACTTGTTAATCACTCAGAACAACGCCTAGGACAAATCTTATAATGGAGCAAAAGGGAAAATATCAAACAAAAAGTAATGGTAGGAAATGACAAATATCTGGGGGTGCTGTCACCTCCGCATTAAATGTCTCCCAGCTAACCTTCTGGCCGCATTAATGTGGAGGTGATACCTGAACAGTGAACGAGCAGCTTTCCAGCTAAGAATAGAAGATTCAAGAGAGGGCGAGGGGGATGACGAAAAAAGAACATTGAATGCCAAGCCCACACGTGGATGATGAAAAAGGCAAAAAAGCTATGGTATATAAGGCGAGGAAGGACAGAAGGAAGGGGGACCGAAAAAAAGGAAAAAGAAGAAGGAAAATCAGATCTTTAGGGTATGTCCGAAGAGGATTTATTGCTACATACCACGCTCATATCTTGGATCTTTTTTACACTAAAATCCAATATTTTGGCCCAAGATCAGACTAGCTTTCTTTCCTACACTCTATAAATTCATTGTTTGGGCTACGTGGGCCTGGATCCATTCCCGTTCTGGATTCAAGTCAGATCTGGTCCTTACACATCTAAATAGAAAAATTCAACTCGCAATCTATTTTACAAAAAAAGAAAAAAAAATCATAAAAATAATGCAGTAGTTGATTTGAATGTGATATATTCTGCATGTCATTGGGAAGAAAGGTTTTCACAATTAAGAAAGGACATTCTTCTAGTAACTCTTCATTTTCTACCTAATTGTATTTTATTTAATTACTTGTCCAAATCCCAAAAAACAAAGAAAGAAATGAAAATCAACTATACATTTCCACACTTTCTTTTGCTTGTGTCCAAAATGTGTGTTGGAGGAGTCACTTCTAAGTTTGGTAGAGTGCACCAACTCAGTTGTTGATTCGATATCTCAGTAAATCGGCAAGCTAGTACTTTCAAAAATGTTCCTTGGGCAAAAGCCAAAGGCGCGAGTCTAACTGACACTTCTCTCGGACACTGTTCATCAAACTCTATAACCCGCGCGTGTGAAATGTCCTCTCTTTCATTTCATGAATAGCTATGTTTAACTGTTAAGCATATTTTTAACGTTATTATTCTCAAAACCTATTAAATTCAGTGAAAAATCATTTCCGCCATGGCGTCCCTATCTCAGCCAACGTCATAAGTGTTCATCAAAAAAAAAAAAACGTCATAAGTAACGACATCGACCAAACTTTAAATTAATAAAATCCAATAAACACGACGCCGTTTCCCTATTGTCTGAATATTTAAGAATAATAAAAAATTTTAGTGTGTCCGATTTCAACTCTCAACCTTTTTCTTTTAGGGGTGTAAATTTTTTCAGTTAAACTAATTGAAACTCAATTATTTGAATAAATAAAAATTTTAAGATCATATGAAATACCAAAACTTTTGCTACAACTATCTACTTAGGAAGCACAATGTTTTATTTAGGGTATCGTATCGGTGTCATACCCATATCATATCAGTATTATAATGGTTATTTTATGTTATAATTTTTTAGAAATTGCTTATATCATCATGTCGTACTCTTATTTATATCCATACTTGTATACGTGTTTGTACTTCTTACCTGTCCGCGTAACAAACTATGAGTAGTGTAGGAAAAAAAAAAAAATTCATGTGAAAGTAACAAATAATTACTCGTATTATTGTGACATTTTATGTGTTACTAGAACTAATCTTTTGATTTTTTTTTCACTAGAACTAATCTTTTGATTTTTTTTTCTTTAAAAAATAATTAATTCATTGAAATTCTCTTTTGTTCGGTTCCACTTTTTTGAAAAAAATAATAATTATGTTTTTTTTATATATATATATATATATTTTAAATTTTTTATCTTTTCCATTTTTAATCAGACACATTCTGGGCAGTCGGTACCATTCACTCACAAGTCACAGCTCTTGAGCCTCTCTCTCTCTCTCTCTCTCTTTCTCTTTCTCTTTCACAGCTAAATATCTCTCTCTCTTTCAAAAATGGTAAACCATCGGATTCAAAACGAACCGTTTTCGCTGTCTCTGACATTGCTCCGAATCTTTAGCTACTAACTTCACTGGTAACTTTTCTAAATGTCTTTTTATTTCATCTACATTTTTTAATTTTTTTAAAATTTATTTTTTTTATGCTTGCATTGTAGTTAGTCTGCTTAGTCTGAGCTATTTTATGCTCGAAGTATAATTATTTTTTGTTAAATTTTGTTTATATTAATCTGGATCTGATGCTTGTAAAACAATTTGTGAAAATTACTCAGCAGCTGATTATTACTATTTACTGCTACATTTCCATGTAGCTCAAATTCCAATGCTGCTGTTATTGCTAAACTTTGTGCTTATCAATCTCTAATCTTTTAGCCCATTTTTTGCTGATTTTTGTTTTTTTCTCAAAGTTTAGAAGAGATTATTCTAAATGTTTTTTTTAAAAATAATTTTATTTTAAAGCACTTATTTATGATTATTATTTTTTTCATACTTGAACAATTGGAAGAACAACTTTGAAAAGAGCTTGCTTTAGTTCATCTTTTACTCTTTATGTGATAATTCATTGTTTGTAATTGTAATTTTCTCTACTGTGTAACAAACTTCTGGGTTTTTTTTTTTTTTTTTTTTTTGAAGTGTGGAACATTTGGTGTTTGTGACTATACATATCTGATCAGATTGAAGTGGGAACTATAACTAGGAATTATTCAACTTTTTTCTGAAAACATGGTTCTAGGCTTGAGAGCAAAGAACCGGGGTGGCACCTCGGTTCAAATCAATTATATGATCCATGTTCAGGAGATTAAGCCTTGGCCCCCATCACAGTCGCTTAAATCACTCCGTTCTGTCCTGATTCAATGGGAAAATGGTGATCGGAATTCTGGTTCTACCAACCCTGTTGTACCATCACTTGGGTCGGTTGTTGGTGAGGGAAAGATTGCATTCAATGAGTCTTTTAGGCTGCCCGTGACTTTGTTTAGGGACATGTCGGTCAAAGGTGGGGATGGTGATACATTTCAGAAGAATTGCTTAGAGTTTAACTTGTATGAGCCCAGGAGGGATAAGACTGTGAAGGGCCAGTTGTTGGCGACTGCCATAATAGATTTGGCAGAGTATGGTCTTGTGAAAGAGACCTTAACCGTTAGTGCTCCAATGAACTGCAAGAGGAACTATAGGAACATGGATCAACCACTTTTGTTTATCAAAATTCAACCTGTTGATAAGAAACGCACTAGTTCCTTGTCGAGGGACAACCAACCGAGTGGGACGTCGCTGGATAATAATGGTGGTGAATCTGTTTCTGGCTTGATGAATGAAGAGTATGCTGAGAGTGCATCTTTCACTGATGATGATATTTCGTCTCACTCATCTCAGACGGCTTCTTCTGCTCTAGACTCTAATGGGGGCTTTCATCCTCAAAATGAAGAGGTACCCTTTGTTTATTTTTTGCCTCCATAGTCTTTTCCTTGCTACTTGCCAATTTTGATTCTACTATGATTCTATGAATGAACTAATGTGCCTGTATCTACATTGTGATTGCAAAAGAGGTTCATATTCTTTGGCTTTATATGCAGATATTATGTATAAATATATATACATACACATACATACATACATACATACATACATATATATATTCAATAGGATCTTTAAACATGTGAGGAAGGGAAGGAGGGAGAGAGAGAGCATTTGATTTGTAAATTGTTTGATTAATTGTGCATGAATTGTTAGATGAATAATGGACATAAAGTTTAGACAAAATGCTATAGCAAAAAATTTTCATATTGTCTAAATTCAATTTGCCTTTGCTTCTCTGGTTATATTGGTGGGCCTAACATGAGTACATGCATGTGCCTATAAAATAATCATCATGTACTATATATTTATGTTCTCTTTTTTGTTATAAATTACTTATGCTCCTGTTATTTGTCATACAATAATTGGAATTGTATTACAGAATGGACCAGACATGGTGACACATAGCACTGGAGGGGGTAACAAGGAACATGCCCTGGCTTCAAAACTGAAGCTTGAAAAATCAAATATGACTCCGCATGTAGCATCACATGAAAATCTAAAAAGGAGTTCATCTTGCACATCATCAATAGACTTATCCTCTGATCTGGGAAGCCCAGTAAATGTTCCTGCTCCTATATTGAACTCACTTAACTCTAGTTCAATGCCAATACAACAAAATGTTGCTTCTCTGGGTGCTCAGTCTTCCTCTTCATCTTTGGCGTATGAAAATATGGAGGAAGATTCTGATGCCAGCATTAGAAGCAATGACCATGGGCATTTGACTCAGGAAGTTCACGAAAAGGTTGCTAATAGCATGAGTGCAGTTTTAGGCAATGGTCAAAAGAGCATCAAGGAATGTATATCTAACAATTTTTCTATCAAGGTATCATCTCCAGACAATAATTCCCGGGTAGTTGAGAAGCTAGACTCCATTAGGTTTGGTGGTTCTCAAGTTAATGGGAAAAATGATGGGAAAGGTCAGGAAATTGGCAGGGTTCACAAAGAGGAGGCTGAAACCGGCAATGATACCTACGATAGTGCTACAGAGGATGAAAAGGAACCACATGAAAATGGAGATGGAATAAAAAACTTGGATGAGAAGAGGCATTCTACAGAAGATAAACCATCACATATTGAGTATGCTACCAAAGTGCAAGTCTCTTTAGAAGGCGATACATTTTCTTTAAGCAGGGGAAATCTTGGAATGCAGAGCAACGTCCTTAAAAGTGACAGATTAAAGAATGTCAAGTCTGTTAGGTCAACAACGGAAATAGCGAGGACCAATGGATCAGTAAGTAGTAATCAGCAAACCGAAGTAAAGGAAGTAAGTGTACCTGGAGATGCACTGCACATTGCACGAAACCTCAGAAGCAATGATAAAAAAGAATCTAAAGTTTATCCGAAGGATACCAGAAGTGCCCTTTTAGACAGCAAAATCCAGCAATTGGATCACAGAATAAAGAAGCTTGAGGGAGAATTAAGGGAAGTGGCTTCTATTGAGGCTGCTCTTTATTCAGTAGTTGCTGAGCATGGAAGTTCCATGAGTAAGGTCCACGCTCCAGCTCGGCGCCTTTCAAGGCTGTATCTTCATGCTAGTAGGGAAAATTCTCTATCAAAGAGGGCATCTGCAGCCAGAAGTTCTGTTTCAGGACTAGTTTTGGTAGCAAAAGCATGTGGAAATGATGTTCCGAGGTATATCTAAACCACATTATTTTCTGGTTTTCTTTAATGATTAGTTGATTGTGGATATTAGAACCACCTACTTATGAAGAGAACTTGCTCGTTGTCAGCATCTTGAAATATCACACACCTTGGGGGTGTGAACTTGCTATCTATGGTCTTACCCAGACATAAAATTGAAGCTGATTTAAATCATTCTACATAGACACAATAAAAATATGCCAATAACCAAAAGATGACAAATCAGAAGAATATGATATTTTCTTGAGAGACTCAACTTGTGCATCATCTTCTGCATAAGATTTATTTTGGCCAAAATATACTATTGGTCCCTAAACTTTAGCTCATGAGTGATTTTAGTCCCTAAAGTATAGATTCCCTAACAAACTTAAAGTGATTATTTTTAGTTCCTAAAATACTTAAAGTGATCAATTTTAGTTGCTAACAAATTTAAAGTGATCACTTTTAGTTCCTATGGACTGATGTTGTATTAGTTTTTTGTTTGGCTGCGTCATCTAAGGGACTAAAAGTGATCACCTAAACTTTAGGGACTAAAATTGCTCATGGGCTAAACTTTAGGGACCAACAGTGTATTTAAGCCTTCTATTCTATCTATTATGAGTTTAAGTTTTATATGGTTTTAATAAAAACTCATTTGTTTTTCCTATTTTTTGACTACAGGTTGACATTTTGGTTGTCCAATTCTGTTGTGTTGAGAACAATTATAAGCCAAGCCACTGGGGACCTAAAGCTACCACTCTCTGCTGGAGCTTATATTGAAAGGAATGGTGGGGTAAAGGGAAATAACAAGGTATCATCCTCGCTAAAATGGAAAGCATCTTCTCCTGGCACAGAAGAAAATGGAAAAACTCTGTATGGGAGTTTTGGCAAATGGGAGGACCCACATACATTTACATCTGCACTAGAAAAAATAGAGGGTTGGATCTTCTCCCGAATCATTGAGTCTATCTGGTGGCAGGTAACTTCTCAAATCCTTTTCTCCCTTTTATATTCAAATTTTAAATTCTCCTATAACTGTATGATACCAAACACTATGTTTTAAATAAGACATCAACTTTCCTCTGTATCTCACCTGATTTAGTTTACTGTTTTATTTCCAGACTCTGACTCCGCATATGCAGTCTGCTGCTGCAACAGCAATTCATAAAGGTATGGGTTCCAGCTCAAGTAAAAATTTTGGAAAGTTATCTAGTTCAGGTGATCAAGAGCAAGGGGACATTTCGTTAGACCTTTGGAAGCAGGCTTTCGGGGATGCCTGTGAAAGACTTTGTCCTGTCCGAGCTGGAGGGCATGAGTGTGGCTGCTTGCCTCTGATGTCTAGATTGGTAAATTTTTACAATAGACTTTTTTTCAAAGGAAAATATCAGGGCAGACATTCAGATCCACTAATTTGTTTAGCATAAAAGTTACTCCTATATGGTATCAAATTGACCTGATCATAATAGACTAACAAAAGCTTTAAGATCGAGATTTCATTCATCACATTTTTTGCTCAACTTTAATATTTTTGTGATCCTTAATAAGTAACATATATTTTAATTAAATGATGCTTTAGGCACAACCAGACAACATGTTTTCTCGCATGTGAACTTTAGTCCAAGTATTATTCCTTAAAATGTGATTTATTTTCAATATATGTTGATGCTATTAATCCCAATGCACCAAATGAATTATGAAAAATTAGTGAACAAAAAGTGACCACCAAAGTAGCAATGGTAACTATCATCTGCTCCGTTTTAAATTTGTCTTGACTATATTGTAAATTAAGTCAGTTGATCAGATCGTAAAATATCCGTGTATAGTTTCCTAATACATGTAAACAACCTCAATTTTTAAATCTCTTCTATGCTAAGTTGTGAAAGTACAATGTATGTACTACTTTTAGATGCATTCCTCTCTCCTTCAAGCACATGTTGGTATATTGTATATTGCTGTACATTAATGACAAAGGTTGGTAAAAAAATTAACATCTTTTAGTAAATTTGAAAATTCAAAATTGATTGTTAATACATGGATCTATCCCTACTAATTTCTCATTATGTTTCTTCATAAAATGAAAATTTATCAACCCCCTCCCCTCTCCCCATTTTTCTCTTTAAAAATGTGACATTAAAATGCATCTTTTTGTATGTGTAGATAATGGAGCAATGTGTGGCAAGATTAGATGTGGCTATGCTCAATGCTATTCTTCGTGAATCTGCAGATGAGAGCCCAACAGATCCTGTATCTGACCCCATCAGTGATTTGAAGGTTCTTCCTATTCCAGCTGGGAAATCAAGCTTTGGGGCTGGTGCACAACTGAAAAATGCGGTAAACCATGCAAATTGTACTTTCTGAGGCTAACTAAAAGCAGATCATTACTCATAATTGTAGATATTCTCGATCCTCTCAATTAAGTGTGTCAACTGAGTACTGTTTCCTGGAATTGTAGAATCACTCCTTCATGCTTCTTCTCTTTAAGTATGCCCTAATATGTTAATAAATATATCCTGTAAATGTGCTACATCTGGTTGCCCTTGAATGCCAACATTTGGGGGGAACAAAGGGCCTTTTAGACACTGCATTTACCCATGCATTGCATACTTTTAAATATTGATCACATCATACCAAATCAGATGTTTGCAGTGTGAGATCCATCAAATTTGGATTCCAATTTTATAATTGACCTGTAACATTCCTCAGTAGTGCTTAATTCCTTAGAATGTACCCCAAAGCTCATTGGATCGGGGAGTTTCTAATGCAACGTTTTGAGCAAGTATAAATTGGACATCCTAATTTACTGTTTTCAATGTTTGTGTTCTGTGCATAACAGATTGGAAACTGGTCTAGATATCTGAGTGACTTATTTGGTTTGGATGATGATGACTCACTTGAAGATGTAAATAACCATGATGACAATGATGAAAAAGAAGATACATACTTCAAGCCTTTCCATATCCTTAATGCATTGAGCGATCTCATGATGCTTCCAAAGGACATGCTTTTGAATGAATCCATTAGGAAAGAGGTATAATGCTGGAACTTAAACCACACTTTTTAGTCTCTGGTCTGGATGGTTAATATTTGTAGCTGTTATTTATGGTGCTTTATTTCCACTTTTGAAGGTGTGCCCTACATTTGGTGCACCATTGATCAAGAGAGTTCTCGACAATTTTGTTCCAGATGAGTTTTGCCCAGACCCAATTCCAGATGCTGTGCATGAAGCGCTGGACTCTGAGGTCAGTCAAATATTGAATCTGTTCCCCCCCGCCCCTGTCCATTCAGCTATCCATCCAGAAGTACTTCAGAAGAATTGCTCCATCTGTGCATGATATTGATAATTTTTAATGCATTCTTACTAGTTTTACCTTGGGAATTAGGAGGTTTGGCAGACTCCGGACCAAAATTCTCTACCATGGTGTTATTCTGTATTCTTGCATTTCTATCGCATAAGGATTAGCCTGATTTTCCTGTGTTCTTGCTCTTGTTTTGTTTTATATAGGATCATCTGGAGGAAGGGGAGAAGTCGCTGATGAACTTCCCATGCATTGCAGCTCCTATAGTCTATTCACCACCTTTGGCAGCTTCTGTTGCAAAGATTATTGGAGAGGTTGGAAGCCAACCGCACCTGAGAAGAAGTGGCTCCTCGGTGCTTAGGAAATCGAACACCAGTGATGATGAGCTTGATGAATTGAATTCACCCTTTGCTTCCATGTTCATTGATGGTTCCCGTTCTTCACAAGTTCTATCAAAACCCAGCTGGATATCAAAGGAAAAGGGCCATCAAACTGTGAGATATGAACTCCTTCGTGACGTATGGATGAATAGCGATTAACTCAATATATGTATCACAGGTATATATGTAGAATTTATCTCTTCGGAGTTGTATGTTTGTACTCCGGTTTTGGTTTCACCGTCTTAGGTGTCAATGTCTGTAAAAAAAAAAAAAGGGTGGGGGGCAATTGCAGTAGCATATATGATATAACAACTCAAACTTATAAATTGGGGTGAGAGAGAATTTCATAAAATGTTGGTTCCACTGGCCATTGATGTCAGTGATGAAATCTCATGAGAGATTGGCTTTGGGATTTAGATACATCATTGTGTTGCTGATTTCTTTCTTATACTATGAAAATGGCTTTTGTACAAGGGCTTCACTTTTAAAAGTAAAAAGGATCCCCAGCTTGGCCTTGTTAACTACGAGGAGTGACAGAATTGTTCCAGTATTGGAGTTACGAAGAAGGAAAAAGAAGGCTCAAAACCAGTCCATATTTGAGTAGCACTCAATTGATGTCATTGTCTACAAGACCAACTTATAGAGAAGGATTGAAGAAGATTTCCCTTATTCTACACTAATGGAAGAAGTAATTTCCCCGATGGGAACCATTGCTGAATTTACATTTTGATTTGATGGAGAAGTCATTTTGGTAACGCAAGATTATTGGCCTTGCATCAAGTTGGCTTCTATACAATGCATATTGCCAGCTAAAACCCAAAACCTCAAGTACTTCATATTCACCAGAGTTTTTGGGTTTATTATAAATAATTATTACAAAATAAAATAAAATTTAGTTATGTTAAGAGATTGGTAGCTCAATGAAATTACGTTGTCTCACTTATGAGGAGAATGCTATCGAATCCCTCCTCAATTGTTTTAACTTTTAATTATTAAAAAATGATTATATATAAGAAAAACATCACATTTATTAGTTCAAATACGCCTAGAGTCTTTGGTAAGGTTTCCAAAATATTTACAAATTGTCATGATAATGACTAATAAATACAATAGGTGGATAACAACATGATGATAAATGAATGTTTGAATTATTTTTTTATGGTTGAAGACATGTTGGTTTGTAAGTTTTATGTAGTAAAATTTGTAGTTTTCTAATATCACCCTATCTTTAATAAAGGAAAAAGTTAAAAAAAAAAAAAAAAAATCCTAGTCCCTTGAAACCCTTACTTTTTAGTTGTCATCTTAAATCCCCAACTTCATAAGTTATGACAATCTAACCCCATCCATCCATTTCTATTAAAAAAACTAAAAGAATTACCCATATTGTGATGGAAGGAAATTTTTCTTAGGCACCCATTACACCCAAGCAACACTATTTTGCCAACTCTACTATTCCCTCTTTCCCTCTCTTCCATACTATCTCCTCTCTCTACTGTTCCACTCTCTCTAATGTAATGAAAAATCAGTCCACAACATGTAATAGGTGCCAGTGAAAAATTTTCCCTTCCCAGATAGATTGTTCAATTAGTGGTTTTCTATAGATGATGGAGGATTAGATTGTTAAGTGTCATGACTAACAAGTCAATGGTTAAAATGAGAAATTTAGAAGTAAATATTTAATTTGTCATATCGGAAAAACTCTTTTTTTTTTTTTAAATGAAAAAAGGTTTTTCCTCCTTCTTCTTCTTCTATTATTTTTCTCTCTTTGTGAAATGGTTAGAAATCTTCTAAGCTACTGCAAGAACCCCTTCCCTCCTCCTCAACCCCTAGGTAATAATACTAAATAATTAGGGAGATGCATCAGACCAATTTGGTTATCGGCAGCTGGTGGCTACACATTGTGTTCAGGGTGGTCATAGGACCACCCTGACTTGGGAAAAAAAAAATTATATAAAGGGTAAAATACTATTTTAGTCCCTAAACTTTACTAAAAGTTTGTGTTTCGTCCCTAAATTTTAAAAAGTTATTTTTTCATCCCTAAACTTTGTAAAGAGTTTTTTGAATAGTATAGAGACAAAAATAAGGATGGAAAAGAACTTGTTCAATAGTTTATGGATGAAAAACAAACTTTTAGTAAAGTTTAAGGACATAAATAAAACATTTTCAATAGTTTAGGGACGAAATATAAACTTTTCAATAGTTTAGGGACAAAAAATGAACATTTTAAAGTTTAGGGACCAAAATAGTATTTTACCCTTATATAAAATTTAAAAAATTTATTATTTTTTTTATCCTTAAAAAAAATTTGTGACCGCCCTAAATTTATTTAGGCCATATAATTAAACTTTGGACAAAGTTTGACAACAAACTTGATTGTAGTCTTGTAGACTAAGGTTACAACTCTACTCAATATTTTTTTTATTGGATGTGAATTTTGACAAATTCACTATTGGATTGTATTTTTTTTTTAATATCCTTCATATTTGCAAACTTTCAAGAATATCGAAGATCAATAGTTTTGTTATCAATCAAATATTTAAATTTTGAGTTTTTGTAATCTAAAATTATATATAAAAAATAAGTTTATGGATCGAATAATAAATAATATCCGATTGAAATGAAATTTGACATGTGTTTTAAGAACGTAAAGAACATGCAATTCAATAGTTAGATTTTCAAAGTATGTAACCATGTTAATTCGTTTAGTAAGAGTTGTAGCCTTAGGTTACAACTAAAGTATATAGCCAAATTTTGTCTTTAAACTTTAGTTCCCTTAACAATATATTAGGGACTTTATAAACAAAAAGAAAAAAGCGCAAGA
Source organism: Quercus parvula (assembly GCA_030820535.1). Taxonomy (NCBI): domain Eukaryota; kingdom Viridiplantae; phylum Streptophyta; class Magnoliopsida; order Fagales; family Fagaceae; genus Quercus; species Quercus parvula. The sequence continues at coordinate 29,298,891 of JAUAME010000001.1, forward strand.
AAAATTTTATTTAACTAAAAATTCGAAAGAGATGTAGTTTGCAATATTGATAATGAGACAATCATGCAACAATTTCAAAATAAGAAAATTGTAAGACTTTATGTATTTACGTATTATTTTTTTGTCAATATATGAAGTTCTTTTTTTATTAGATTTTTATAATTTGAGTTTCTTAGTACCTATCCTGGAAAAAATTCCTAGAGTTGTCATTGGTTATTGGCAAAGGTTTTGAAAAAAAGGAAAAAAAGAAAGAAAGAGAAATCGACTCCCAATTTCCCTCATTAACCAAACAGTCATTTCTATCATTTTCTCTCCACTTTTCATCCCAACCAAACACATGACCTTTAGGGTGCATGAATAAATGGCGACTTTGCAATCCCAACTACCATCTTTTTTTTTTTTTACAAGACTCAGTGACTGTCTTTAAATATTTATTGGCGATAGATGACATACATTTAATTTCATATTGTAAGTATACATATATTATTATTTTGTATATGATCATTGGGTTGGGTTCAAGTTACACATGGTGTAACTCTAAGTAATGTTACACCACTAAATATTTTTTAATTAGATGCGAATATTGACAAATCCACCATTAGATTACATTATCTTCATATATTCTTCATGTTTGCAAAATTTCGAGGTGATCAAAGATTAATAGCCATGTCATCAATCAATTGTTAAAATTCAAATTTTTGTAGTTTAAAATAATGCATAAAAGATGAATTTATAAATCAAATGGTAAATAGCATCCGATTGATATGAAAATTGACATGCATGTTAAGAACATATAGAACATGTAATTCAACGGTTGGATTTTCAAAATATTAATTCAATAACAAGTTATTGGGTGGTGTAACATTATTTAGAGTTACACCAGGTGTAACTTGAACCTAATCCATGATCATTTGTTTAGTTATTATTTCATTGATCGTCTTAGCATGTGAGACTATTATACTGAGTAATATGTTTTTTTTAATAAACAGAGTGAGCATGCCGCATTCGATACTTTGATGCGATTTCTTTCTTTCTTTTTTAATAAAGAATTTATTATAATGATAAATGCTGTCTATTTTCTGATAATGACCATTGCAAAATCATTACTTAAAAAGGGTTTGTTCAAACTTCAAAGAAAAGGCTGATTTCATTTACAAACCAAGATCGTCGCTACTGCAACTACTTTGGCAAAAATATCAGATTCTATTACAATTAGATTGTTAAATTCCTACACCCCCCGGCGTGACCTCGATCCCTAGTGTGTTTACCTAAAATAACTAATCCTACCATAGTTTAATTACATTGCATGGTCCTTATCAGTTTATAAAATGAATATATACGTTTGCAATACTCTTATCAGTTTATTGTAACCTGTTAATGAAGATTTCAAGGGTAGGAACTAGGAAAGCCAACTGATTAATACATTATAATTAATACTTAAAGATTATATCACATGCTTTCCATCAAAAGTCATGGAGAAATTCTAGGAAAACAAGAAAATAAGTTGAAAAATCAAGCAATACTTCTTATAGGCAACAAATAATTGAAGTAACAATCATTTGAAAAAAAAAAAGTTAATAAGGACTTGTCACACAAGTTCTAAATTAATTGTTAGACATCAAATATAAAGAAATATATTATCATTGAACTTTATCATTTTGTATGAATAGAATTGAATACAAGTGAGTTTTCTAAAATGGTATCTAGAAATCATAAATGCTTAGAGCATAGTTTCACCAGCTAGTGGGAATGACCATGCACCGGGGCTACAGTTTGATCCGGCAACAACCTAAGAGAATTTGTTATATTTTTTGAAAAATCGAGCACGTTGAATATACATAATTTCATACATTTTTGTGAACATTTTTTGAAAATGTGTATGTTAAATGTTGCATATATAGGTATATATATGGATAGGTTGTAATAATGATGTTTGAGTTTGGAGAATGTTGTTTCATAAAGTGAAAATTCAAGTTCTGGAATTTTCTAAGTGAAAATTCGAAGTTAAGCATTTTCAATCAGTCGAAACTTTGGCTCGATCGCTCAAAATGGTAAAAAAAAAATCTTGGAGTTTCTGGATGTCTCGATCGCTGCTCGATTCTTGTTTAACCAATCGAAAAGAGAACTCGACTGATCGAAAGGAATTTTCGACCAATCAAAAATCGAAAATCAGGATTTATCTACAGAATTTTCTGGTGACTATTCAGAGAGTTTGAAGAGGTTTCAAGTCTTGTGAATGGTTTTATGAAATATTTTAACTCTCCATATGTGCCTTTTGATATAATATAACCCTATGGGTATAAATAGAGGCTTGTGTTTACTTGAAAAATAAGTTAAAGAGAAACACAATAAATCCTGTGGTCATTTTCCATAATTGCTATCTGTAGAACCCAACATCTTGGTTATATCCTGAGGACAAATTTGCGATAACCTTTTAGCAACAATAGTGTGGGGGGCAAATATTGTCTAAGGAAACGATATATTGCCTCCAAGTTATCTATTTTCTGTTTATCTTTTGTGTTAACCTTATTCTTTCATTATTACTTTGTGTAATATCTCCAACATTAAATGTACAAAATTAAATTTTGTGTAAGTTAAATATACAAAATTGGATACATTCTTTAAAATTGTTTGAAAAATGTTTAGTTGAATATGTAGAATTGTGTAACTTCTTTAAAAAATTCTTCAAAAATTGTATACGTATAATACACAAATTTCTAAATTATTTGAAAATTGTGTATGTTAATTGTATAAAGTTACCTATGTTCTTTGAAAAATTGTGTACATTGAATGTACAAAATTGTGTACAATCTTTGAAAAATGTGTACGTTAAATGTTCACAATATGTATATTTTTTGAAAAATTGTGAACATTCTTTGAAAATCATGAACATTTAGCGTACAAAATTTTTCAAAGAATGTACACAAATCTATACATTCAACGTACATAATTCTACCATATTCAAAGTCATACTTTTTATTACTTATTTTATTACTTCTACTAATATGATTTTAGGTCTTTCTTTACATTTTTTCATTCCCTCAACTTGAATCAACTCACTCTTTTTTTATTTGTGCATTAGTTGCTCTCTATTGAATATGACCAAACCATCTTAAAGACTCTTCCTTTTCTTTTCATAGATAGGAGATACCCTCATCTTTAAACAATTTCTCCACCTTGAATCATATCTTTCCATGTATATTCACTTATCCATCTAAACATTCTCATTTCAGCTATACTCAATTTACGAATATGTTACTTTTTAAGAGCACAAAATTCAATACCATAAAACATAGATGGTCGTATAACAGTCTACGAATTTTTTCCTTTAACTTAAGAGGTATTCTATGATTGCACAATACTCATGATGCTCTTTTCTACTTCATTTACCTTGCTCTTATTTTGTGATTCACATCCTCTTCAATCTCTCCATCTTTATGAATTAGATTTTGAATCCTCTTCAACCTCTCCATCTTTATGAATTAGATATCGAAATCGGTTGCTCTTTAATATCTCTTGACTATTAAGTCTAATTCCCCCATCATTTTTTGTTTCTACTTTTACTAAACCTTTTAAGTTTCTATTTTTACTAAACCTTTTAAGTATTTTACTAATTTTAAGTCAGCTGAGAAGGCCAATTTGGCATATAAATTGTCCTAGTATACAATACATAGCCGTTAAGAATTTTGGCTTAGACACAGATGCACTAACACATTTTTAGTCTTTGTAAATTTTAAGCATTCTCTATCTTTATGCCAACAAATTGCAAGATTACATAAAGTAATAATGAAAGAACAATGTTACTTTGTGTAGATGGGTCACTTAATGGGGGATCGGAGCTCCTGCTTCTCCCATGGGAGCCAAGTGGAGTGGTATATGGTCTTTTTGGTAGTGGGGTGCAAGAGAGTGGTCCTCTGGAGTGTGTACCGCTATCTCGATGGGATCCTAAGGTAGTGAAAGATACGGTGTTGACCAGGGTTGATGAGGAGGGTGAACAGTCTAAATGGGTGTCCAATATGATGAGAAGTTTTTGCAAAATTGTGGGTTTTCCTATTGTATGATATGAAGCTCAGTGTGTGGCTTTATTTCGTCTTCTGGAACAAGAATGTCTTGAGGTTGTAAATGAGGGGAGTGTTCGAAGACCTATTAAACCTGGTTAGAAAGGTCTTAGAGAACTTTGGGGTCTTGTATCCATAGTAATTACGATGGGTCCTCTTCTCATTATAGAGGTTCGTCGAACTGTTTGGGGGCTATTGGAAGTTGTAAATGACTTTGAGACTTCTTTCTTGGAATGTTAGGGGGTTGAATAATCCCCGAAAGAGAGAGGTTTGTAAGAATCTCCTTAAGGAATGGAGGTGTGATATAGTTTGTCTTCAGGAAACTAAGCTTTCTTCGGTGAACTCTACTGTCTTGTGAAGCTTATCGGGTAGTCCTTTTAATTATTGGGCTGTTTTGGATGCAGTTCAATCTTCTGGGGGGGTTTTGCTAATTTGGGATAAGCGGGTGGTTAAGAAAATTGATGAGTTGGTTGGTCAGTTCTCGGTTAGTGTTCTTTTTAGGGGAGTTTTGGATGGTCCAAACGTAGACCTTAATAGGGCTGTTTTGTGGGAGTTATCAAGGGTGTGTACTCATTGGAACAAGTCCTGGTTTTTATTTGGTGATTTCAACATTATTAGATATCCTTGCGAGAGGCTTGGTTGTGAATCTTTCAGCCCAGCCGTGTTTGCTTTTTCGGATTTCATAGAGAATAATTCCCTAATGGATTTACCATTAGAGGGGGCTTCTTTCACTTGGTTTAGGGATTCCGAACTGAAGTCTATGTCCCGTATTGACAGAACGTTAGTCTCTGCTGATTGGGAGGATCACTTTGGAAATGTGTCCCAGAGGGTGCTTCCTCATGTTATTTATGATCATTGTCCAATTTTGGTGGAATCAAGTGTTGTGGGGAGGGGGTATTGTGCTTTTAAGTTTGAGAACATGTGGTTAAAGGTTGAGGGTTTTGTTGAGAAGGTTCAACAGTGGTGGAACAATTATTGCTTCACGGGATCTCCTAGCTTTGTTTTGGCTCAGAAATTAATGGCTCTTAAAGAAGACCTAAAAAAGTGGAATAAGGAGGAATTTGGTGATTTGGCTTTTAAGAAGAAGAGTTTGTTGTTTGAATTATTGGGTTTGGAAGCCAAGGAAGATATTTTAGGAACAGGCTCGCCGTACTCAAGTTAAAGGTGAGATTGAAGTTTTAGCTTCCATGGAAGAGACTTTCTGGAGGCAAAAGTCCCATGCTCTGTATGTGAAGGAAGGAGATAACAATACATGTTTCTTTCATAGATTAGCTAATTCCCATACAAGAGCTAATCATATTAGAAGTGTTGAGGTGGATGGTGTATTATATAAGGATGAACTTGGGGTGTAGGCTCAAGTGGTCCAATTTTATCAGGAACTTTATACAGAGACAGACACGTGGCGTCCAACTGTGGATGGGTTGGATTTTGCTAGTATTGGGGAGGATGACAGGTTGTACCTTGAAAGGGAGTTCTTGAAAGAAGAAGTCTCCCAGGTGCTGGCAGAGATGGAGGGGGATAAAACCCCTAGTTCGGATCGATTCATCATGGCATTTTTTCATAAATGTTGGAGGGTGGTGGAGGTTGATGTGATGGCTGTTTTCAAGCATTTTCACAGGTATTCAGTTTTTGAAAGGTCTCTTAATGCTTCTTTCCTCTCTCTAATTCCTAAGAAATCTAATGTTGTCAATATTAAGGATTTTTGGCCTATTAGCTTGGTGGGCAGTGTTTACAAGTTGCTGTCTAAGGTGTTGGTGAATAGGCTAAGGGTGGTGTTAGACAGTTTGATCTTGGAGACACAAAATTCCTTTGTTGGTGGAAGACAAATTTTGGACTTAGTGTTAATTGCGAATGAGTGCCTGGACAGTAGATTGAAGTGTCATTCCCCGGGTGTAGTTTGTAAGTTGGATATAGAAAAAGCTTATAATCATGTTAATTGGGATGCCCTACTTTATTTGTTGAATAGGATGGGCTTTGGGTTGAAGTGGAGGGAGTGGATTAAAGTGTGCATTTCTACTGTTCGCTTCTTAGTTTTTGTGAATGGATTTACGGTAGGCTTTTTTGGAAGTTCTCATGGGTTGAGACAAGGTGACCCTTTGTCCCCTCTTCTTTTCTTTTCCTCTTGGTTATGGAAGTTTTATTTCGGATCCTAAAGAAAATTGAGGATAGTGGTTTGCTTCGTGGTTTTCATGTGGGACCAGTTAACTCTATCGGGGTTCGCATATCACATTTGTTTTTTATAGATGATACTATTTTGTTCTATGATGCTTCTAGAGATCAGCTGTTAGCTATTAGACTGGCTTTGTCTTGCTTCCAGGCCTTTACTGGATTAAAGGTAAATGTGGGGAAGAGTGAGATTGTCCCAGTGGGGGAGGTTGGTAATATTGATGTCTTGGCTAATATTCTCAGTTATAGGGTGGGTAGCCTGCCCAGGAAATATTTGGGCATGCCTTTGGGCACCCCGTTCAAGATTGCATCCATTTGGAACCCTATTTTGGAGAAGATGGAGAATAAACTTTCTGGTTGGAAGCATCTATATTTGTCTAAGGAGGGTAGACTTACTCTCTTGAAGGGTAGCTTCTCTAGTCTTCTCACATACTATCTATCCTTATTTACCATCCCTGTAGCTATGGTTGACAGATTGGAGCGTATTCAGAGGAAATTTTTGTAGGGGTTTTTGGAGGAGTATTTTAAACATTCTTTGGTGGCTTGGGAGAAGGTGTGTTCGCCGCTAGAGATGGGTGGTTTGGGGGTTAGGAAGTTAGTTCACTTCAACCAAGCTCTATTAGGGAAATGGTTATGGAGGTTTGGCCAAGAAGGAACTAGTCTTTGGCGAGGGTTTTTGCCACAAAATATGGTGAGGGTCAAGGGGGGTGGACTACTAAAGAATGTAGAAGGGCCCACAGGTGTGGCCTTTGGCGTGGTATGAATGTCGGTTGGGAGAGGTTCTCCAAACACTTAGCTTTTGTGGTGGGTGATGGTTCCCGCATACGTTTTTGGCATGATAGGTGGGTTGGGGATACCTCACTTAAAATGCTTTATCCTCAGTTATATGCGTGTTCTAGTGACAAGGAAGCCTGTATTTCTAACTTGCCTGTATTTTTGACTTGTTGGATCATCAGGAGGATAGGTGTAGTAGATTTTGGAACGTGAGATTTTATAAGAATTTTCATAAGAGGGAATTTGAGGCTGCCTTCTCTTTCCTAGAACTTGTTCAGTCTCGGATCCCAAGAGGTATTGGGTGTGATAGACCCCATTGGTGTCTTAATGGGAATGGTAAGTTTGATACTTGGTCTTTCTATTATAAGATTAGGGGTACATCTCTTTCTTGCTTCCCATGGAAGGGGATTTGGAAAGTCAAGGTTCCTAAGAGGGTGGCTTTCTTCATATGGACCGCAGCCCATGGTCGGATTCTTACCTTGGATAATTTGATGCTTCGGGGCCTCCCTTTTGCAAATAGGTGTTGTATGTGCTGCTGTTCTGTAGAATTTGTGGACCATCTTCTTATTCACTGTCCTATAGCTTATTCTTTGTGGGTGCACATGTTACAAGCTTTTGGGATTCAATAGGTCATGCCAGGTTCTATGGAGAGTTTGGTGTCTTGTTGGAGTAATTGGTTGGGGAAATTTGCTTCGGACATATTGAATATGGTCCCTGGCTATTTGATGTGGGTTGTTTGGTTAGAAAGAAACCGGCGCTCTTTTAAGGCTTTGGAGAGAACGCTTGATCAGTTCCAAGCTCTCAGCCAAAATACTCTTTTTGATTGGGCTAGGTGTTGGAGTTCTTCAAACTGTTCTTCTACTTTGGAGTTTTTTTCTTCCCTTAGAAGTGCCCCTTAAGCTGCTCTTCTTTTTCTTTTTTCTGTTGTTTTTGTTTGTTTTTTTTGTGTTCACCGTCATGAACACCTGTATTTGCAGTTTTCGTTTTTTAAATGATGAATATAAGTCTTATTACTTATCAAAAAAAGAAAGAAAGATATTTATCATCAGTTCAGATGTAAAGACAGGGAAAGACAAGGAAAAACCACGAAATTAAACTCATACCATGGATTAAAAAGAAAGAATGATATATTACAGTCAGAATTTAAGATAACAACAAGCAAAGTTTAACAAAGCAGATAACGAAAAAAGAATATTTTTAATAAGTATAAAATAAAAGTCATACATGCCAATTTCTTCTCTGCTTTTCATCTCTCACCGGAACTACATCACACTTACAAACATTGCATGAACACTAGGTAGGTAAAACAAGACTCAAAACGTCAAAAATTCAAAACTGAATCGGAATATTTGCATCCGAAAGTGCTTCAATACTCTCTGTGGTACTCTCACATTCATATATACTAATATAACAAAATGGATAGGAGGGCAGCCAAAGACCTGATGAAAACAAATCAAGCGGTCAACTTTGGTGAAGAACTAACAGCATTGATATGCTGGAGCTGTAATGCAGCCAACAGCCCTTGCCAGGTTTCTCCAGGTGCAGCTGCCACATGAAAATCAAGAAGTTTCTTCTGCTTCCTATAGTAATCTTCCAATGGCTTGCTCTGAATGGCACAAAAAATAATTATCCAATCAGTGACCGTGACCATCTTTCACTTTCTTTCTAGGCATGAGATGGAGAATTATAACAGAATCAAGTTAAAATCATCAAACTATACCATATTGGTATATACAATAACCAGTCCCAAAATTTTTTGGGGTTGACTATATACCTTAATGGCAAAAATTATGATTCCCAAAAAAAAGAAAAAGAAAAAAAAAGAGAAGGTAATACCTCCTCTGAATATAGATGGAACTTTTCCTTCCAGGTAGCTCCTGAATCAGCAGAAGAGGAATCTAGTTGTTTGTCCTGTGACTGCAGATTTAGATTACACCCAGGATAATTGCTCATGCTTAGATGATCATGACGATGAGAAAAGTTTCCAGCTCGTAGATTTTTTTTCAACAAGCTGTCTTCTGTGCATTTGAAATTCACCACTAAATCGATATCAGCGATTTGGTCAAGAATCTCCTGAAAAAGAAATAAATTGCAGCATTCAAAAAAAAAAAAAAAACACGTAAGAAATCATTCATTTGAGAGTAAAAAGTGTAATAACTAGAATGCAAATAGTTCACAAGTAACCCAAATCAATGTAAACTAAACTTACAGCTTGCATCCTTGTTCGAGGAATCCCATCCAAAATGAACCCCGTTTCGCCTCTGCAGTAACCTTCTTCGAGCCTTTTTGACAACAGGGCAAAAATGATCTCCTCTGGAACAAGCTTCCCTTCATTCACTGCATTTGCAATCTGAAATTGCAAAAATACAGAGAACAAAATTACTACCATCTCATGCCCAATCAATTTCAATCACACTAAATTTCTCATCTTGACGCACCCAAAACTTACACGAATCACATAAATTCAAAACTCAAGTACAAACAAAGGCTCAAGCACACGTTTTTGAAGTTTGAATCTTCCATGTATTTTCATCACTAATCGGAACAAACATTAAATTCTCACCTCAAAAAAACTGGTTAAACTTAAATCCCATTCGACTTGGCAAAGAAAAACAATGTTTTATAAAGTAACCATCACCAACGGTAACCTCAAATTAAACTCAAACAACATTAAATTTCCCAAAAAAACACATTATTCAGCTCCCATCCAAACACAACCTTAAAACACCCATTTCCAAAAAAATTGGAGAAACCTGAGCTGACCTGTTTGTAGAGAGAAGAGCGAGGGTGGAGCTCTTGGCGGACCAAGGTGCCCATGGAAATGTGAGGAACTTGGAGAAGCTTCGAGAGCCTCTCGCCGTACACGTGTCGCTTGATTCCACGGTCCCCCATGAGGACCCATTGCACCCCTCTCTCTGGAACCCACCCCCACCCCTCGGACTCGGCCATCCCAAGTTGACGTGGCGCTCCCTCGTCCTCGGAGTCCTCCTCTTCGCTGTAGTCGTACTGGAGCTGAGCCGCCGATCCGTAGGCTCGGGTCGAGAGGAGCCCGATGCGCCGCGGCGCGAGAGAGCGCAGCTGGCTGAGTACGGACATAGCGGCGGCGTGGAAAGTGCAAGGGTTTTAGTTTTTTTTTTTTTGAGAGAAAGAAGAAAATAGGCAGAGTCTAATGAAAGAGGGGTTGCTTTGGAAATGACAGTGAGGTTTTAGAGAGAGTGTGTGTGCGGAGAAACGGGGGATTTGGAAATTGCCATTTGTGTTGCCGCGAAACTACGTTTATACCACTGTCGTACTTTGTGAGAGAGTTTGGTGAGAGAAACGTGGGTGGGCCTGGGCTGCGGGAAGTCCTAAATTGTTTACATTGTAGTTTACGATGAGTGAAAATTCAAATATGTCGTTTATGCAATCTCTTTTAGTACTATTGGGCTTTTGAATTTGATTGCTTATAAGTTTCTAAGAAGTAGGCCACTGGGCCTTTAGATGCTTTAGGCTCAAAGTTTAGTAACTAGTTCAATTCTTTTATAATTTAATAGTATTTTGGGGTAAAAATATTTGAATTTTAAACGTCTTTATTACCAAAAAAAAAAAAAATGTTGGTCGAACTATAAATCTTTTGGTATTTTCCCATGCGAATTTAGTTTTTAATAATTAACAAATTGTTTGAATGGAGTGGGAGAAGAATGAAGTAGAGGGAAGGGGGATGGTGCAAAGAACTATGTTTAGATGTTTTTAAAGTAGGATAGGGAGAGGTTTGGAGTGAGATGGTTTTCATTAAGGTTTATGGTAGTGGTTGGTAGTGATTTTACTAGAATTAATGATTGGTGAGAGTTTTTGAAAATCAATAGAAATAACTCTGATTGACCTAATATATATCGTGGTAACCACATGATAAGAAAAACCTTTATTATTAAGACCTCTAAATATATCTCATAGACAAACCGAAACTACCTTCACTAAGTTATTAACACCTTAGTTACGTTACTCTCATACTAGGAGAGAAGGTAACAAAGTTGCCCATGGTCTGGCTCAGCATGCTGTTAATGTCTCAAACATTTTAGTGTGGATGGAGTATGTTTCACTACAACTTTTTTCTGTACTTCAAGCTGACATAGCCAGTTTAACTTAATAATAAGTTCGCTTCTATTTTCTTCTATAAAAAAAAAAACACCTCTGTTACTAAGTTTGTATTAATTAATTTATTTGAAAAAAAAAGGACAAATTACATTTTAAATTGTATACTTTAGAGTGATTTTAAAATTAGACCCTATAGTTTTGTTTGTTTCAAATCGAATTTTGAATTTTTAAAATCCTTCCAATTTAAACCTCCCTAATCAAACCCTAAAAAAGTCCAAAACTCTCGGCTTGAAACTATAAAATTTAATTTATAATAGTCTCCAAATATGGAATTTAATTTAGAACCTTTTTAACTATAGGCTTTGTATTCCTGTTTTAAAGGGTTTAAATTTTAGTTTACCCCCCAAAAAATTAACAAAGGGGGAATTCAATAACACTAATACCGTGTCACTTAATAAACATCACTTGAAAATGGTTACTAAATATCTTGTCTATAATGTTATACCACTCAACAATTTTTTTATTGGATTGTATTTTGACAAATTCACTATTGTATTACATTTTCTATTTATATCCTCTAACCTCTATGCTTTCAAAATTTCAAGATAATTTGAAATAAATAGCTATATTGTTAATTAAATGATTAAATTTAAAATTTTTGTGTATTTTAGAGTTATTCACTAAACATGAGTTTACTAATTGAATAGTAAAATTTCATTTAATTAACATGAAATCTAGACATAGCAAAACGGGTTAGACCCGTTTGACCCACAACCCGATTGACCCGTTTAAAAATGACCCATTTTGACCCGCGACCCGATCCAACCCGCCCGTTTTACCACATCTATCAACATTGAGTAGATTGAGATTGAGGTGTAATTTTTATAAAATATTTACTTATTCTTCTTTACTTAATATGTTATGTACTCCATTATAATTTGTCATTCTTTACTTGCCACCTTCATTTTCTCTTCCTATTTTAAATAGATCGAAGATTATACCAAGATTAGCTTTTAGAAAGCTGGAATAAGAGTTGCACCAAATTTGGGTATCAAGTCAAGTGTTTAGTGGTAATTGGTAACAATATCACCAGTGAGAATCTAATCACAGTTAAGGAACTCATAAACAATTGACAGATTACATCTATTTAAAAAAAAAAATTGTTTGAAAAATACGGGTCAAGACTCGCGACCTGACTCAACCCGCAACCCGACTAGACCGTTTTGAAATCTTGCGTGCACAATAAAAAATAAAAATGTGTATTTTAATGATGAGATTTTTAAAATATTAATCTAATAAGATTTTTTTGAATGATATATTTGTAAAGAGTTTCATTAGATATAAGTATAACTTAAGTCTGTCTCAATAAATTTTCATCTGTCATAATTGAATTCAATGTCAACCTCCAGAACTACTTTTAAACATGAAAACTGGCACCAGCACTGTGGCATCATCTAATAAGCGGGCAAGCTTACTTAGAAGCATATTCACTTTACACAACTTTGGTCCATGGTATGGATACTTAGCATTAGTCATGTCAAGTTGAAAGAATGGAATGTTTAATATTTTTTTGCGTTAAGTTAAAGCAAATCTATCACGTATCAAAAAAAAAAAAAAAAAAAAGAAGCAAATCTATCAAATGGTTCTTTAGATATAAAATGGAATACTAGATAGAGATTTTAAAAAATTAAAATCATACTTAGGAGTGTTTGTGTAAAGAGAATTATAGAATGTCTTTTTTTTTGGGCAAATTATAATTTATCCACTGATGGTTTAATTGAAATTTAAGTTGCTTACCTGTTATTTGAAATTTGACACTTTACACACCTGAGGTTTGACCGAAATTTAAGTTGCTTACTTATGATTTGAAAACCCATGATGCAAGTGTTTCGCTGGATTTTTTCTGATCTTATTTGATCTTGTATTTTTATGTTTTTTGTGTTGTTGGAGGGGAGAGATATAAAAGTGAAGCAAAATTACATATTTAGTCTCATTTTTTAACAAAAGTTAACCTTAGGTGGGTAAAGTTTCAAATTTCAAATCACAGGTAAGTAATTTAAATTTTAGTTAAATCATAGGTGGGTAAGTTGTAATTTGCCCTTTTTTTCCCCAATATAAGTCATGTCCAAGTTACACTTAATTTTGTGGTAATAGTATAGAATCAATTGATACTTTTAATCTCATAGTAGGATTTATACTTCAAATATATGTCACATTTCATATTAATTAAATGACAAAATTTAGTTTCAAACTTAGTTTGTAGCCAATAGCTACAACTCCAATTTATATCCTTTTTATTAAATGTGAGTTTTGATAAATTCATTATTAGATTATATTTTCTTCTTATATCCTTCATACTTGCAAAATTCCAAAAAATTAATGATCAATAGTTATTTTATCAATAAAATATTTAAATTTTAAGTTTTTATAATCTAAAATTATGCATAAAAAATAAAAATTATCGATCGAATAGTAAATAACATCCGATTAGTACAAAATTTGACATATGTATTAAAAACATAAAGAGCTTGAAATCCAACCATTAGAATTTCAAAATATATACTCATGTTAATTTTTTTAGTGGAAGTTATAGCCATTTGTTATAACCAAGTTTGTAGCCAAAGTTTGGCCTTAATTGAATGTCCTTGACATCCAAATTCACAAACTCAAAATTTTTTTTCCATATATATTATAATAAGAAAAACCTGAAGGTTTGAGCCTTGAGGAGAAAATGTAATCCCTTAATTTCCCAATAAATAAATCTATCAAAATATCTTTCTCAAGTTATTGACTGTTGTTTCTAAAAAAAAAAAAAAAAAAAAATTGAGTGTTGCAACACATCGAAAGAATTATACTGTTTAATCTGAACCGATCCTTATACTTTAATTTGGAGAGTTATTATTCTAGCATTACCATTTCTAGTTGAAAACGCACTTCTAATGAATCTTTTTTTATTTTTTATTTTTTTAAAGTATAATTTAAATCTACGAATCAAGGAATAAAGTATGGTAGGAATTAGCCTTTTTTGGTGCTTTTTGCACTATATAAACACTGGCTTTTGCCACGGGTAAGTCGAGTGAACTTCTCTAAAGAAATTGCTCAAGAGAGAATCACCTTGCATAGTAAGAGTTGCCCTCTTATTTCTTTTTCTATTCTGTTCCACCATTTTTGGTTGACCAAAGTATGGGCTCTAATTATGTAGAACTTATCTGAAATACCTTCTCATTATTTGAATTCAGTTTTCATAATTGGTCTACATCAACTTCTCTTGTTTGTAGGACAATAAAGGCAGCATGAAGAGTGGTGAAGCCTGCAATAGTTGCACTCTTATCTGGTATATAATTTAATGCTAACCAATTTTGCCTTGCATTTGAATTTTGAAAATTATAAGTACTATTGCCATTATTTTTTCAAAATTTCAAAGCAATTTTCACTTTCAAAATTAAGGGAGTTAATAACCAGAATGTAATTTTTGTCATTCATATTAAGGGAAAAATAGACCCTATGCCGTTGGCTCCAAGAGTTCAGAAAACATTCTATGTGTTAGTGTTACATACACCTCTTTTTTTTGTTAAACAATTTTGAGTAATTATTTAATGGGAAAATTGCACTTAACCCACTTGTGGTTTGACCCATTTTAACAAAACCCACATGTGGTTTAAAACTTATCACTTAACCCACCTAAGGTGCCTTCTGTTAGACACCCATTACCCAGCTATACCATTTCTATTAGAAAATCCCCTTTACTATTTAAGCTAAAATTAGAACCCAAATAAAACCCCCAAAAAGAAGAATGAGCTCTCTCCCTCTCTCTACCTCAGAATCCCTAAAAATCCCCAAACCTATTATCCCTTTCTCTCTTTACTTCGATTGCTTGACTGAGTTCAAGTTCACTAGGTCCCTATTCATTGTCGTCGTTCTCCAAGTGGTTCTGTGGTTGTGTGTTCTTTTATTTTGTCTTGATCTGTTCACGGTGATGAATTGGAACTCTTGGGTTCTCTGATGGCTAGTTTTTGGAAAGGGTGGTTGTTTCTTTGTATTTGGATTTTTGGGGTGTATTTGATGAGATGTGGTTTTTTATTTGGGTTTATGGGTTGTAGTGCTTGGCTGGAGATTGGGTTTGTGGGTCGTAGTGCTTTGCAAATGAGCTCTTGCTAGTATTAAGAAAGCCTCTTGGTAGACAAACAACCCTTTAAAAAATGTAAGGTGGGGTTGCTTTAGTTTTGGGTTATGTTTTGATAGATTGAAAGTTTCAAAACATCTCTTTGGTGTATTTTATTCCTAATTTTTTGTTTTTTTTTGTTTTGTTTTTCTCCCTAAACAATCACAACTGAGAACACACAAACCCACACCAATGCCGTGACTACCCAATACCCACCTGAAACATTTGTTTGCTGCCCTTTGTTCATACATTTGCAAAAGATTTTCACAGTTTCAGCTGCATCATCTCTGGAAGTTTCTTTATCTTTGCCCTTTTTTCATACATTTGAATTCAAAAATGGAAACCCAGAAGTACAAAAAGTCAAAACTAACTTGTGCTAGGGGATTCTTCATATTAATGGATGAATTTGCGAAATTTTGATCTTGAGATTTTTAGTATAAATGGTTTTTTTTTTTTTTTTGGGAGCTTTAGATTCAAAAGAGTAGATGGAGGAGAGAGACACAAAATATTATTGAAAATACATTTTTACCCCTGTTTTTCTAACGAAAAATGGTGAGGTCGGTTATGGATGTTTAACGAAGGATACGTCAGGTGGGCTAAGTGACACTTTTTAAACCACGGGTAGGCTTAATTAAAACCGGTCAAACCAT
Source organism: Quercus parvula (assembly GCA_030820535.1). Classification (NCBI taxonomy): domain Eukaryota; kingdom Viridiplantae; phylum Streptophyta; class Magnoliopsida; order Fagales; family Fagaceae; genus Quercus; species Quercus parvula. Next base: position 29,314,775 of record JAUAME010000001.1, read on the forward strand.
AGGTGAGTTAACTGCAATTATCCCTTATTTAGTATTAGTATTCCCTCCTTAGTCCTCTCACATCAATGGCAGCTCTAGCAATTTTTTTAGGGGGTTATTAAGAAACTCAAATTTAATAAAAAGAGAATTTGAATATATTGAGTTATTGACAAAAAAAAGAAAAAGAAAAAGAAAAAGAAAAAAAGAAGAAGCAAATATATGAAGTTTTAAAATTTTTTCTACAAGTTTTTATATTTTGAAATAGTTAAATGATAGTTTATTATCAGTTGTCATGATCTATTGTTAATGTAAGTAAGTCTGACCATTTTATTTTGTTAAGTTTGTATAACATTTTTAATTTTATATAATTGTCATTATCTATTTTCATTGTTTTTATAAAAATATTTTAAATAAACTAGTAAAAAAATATTTATATACAAATAAATAAACTAGTAATATAATTTTTTTTTCAAGTAAGGGGGTTCAAATGAACCCCACCTAAAGAGTATGTAGTTCCGCTCTTGTCTCACATAAAACAAGATCTATTAATCAAAATTGTAATGAGATCCACCATTTATGTGAGAAGAAGAAGAATCAGTCTCACATAAAACAAGATCTATTAATCAAAATTGTGATGAGATCCACCATTTATGTGAGAAGAAGAAGAAGAATCATGTTATTGTGCTTGGGAGTACCTAATAATTCTCAAACAGTTTCATACTTTTATCTGTCAACTTCTACTTGAAAGGAATTGGGCCTAAAACTACACTGCTGTGTTGTTTTTTGCTTCCCTTTTTTTTGGTCATTCCTGAAGAAGCAGGAGGCAAAAAAGGAACAGGAAACAGAACCGAAATATGGCTGTGAAGACTTCAGATAGTGCAGCAATTTATATTGAAGGTTTGGAATCTTTGATAAAAGCTAGGAAGTCCCAAGATCTATTCATGTCACGTAAGTGTTGTATCTTCAAAACCCCAACCATACTCCTCAGGCTTAATGAAAAGGCTTATGTCCCAGATGTGTTTTCTATTGGGCCTTTCCACCATGGCCGTCCAGAGTTCAAAGAAACGGAAAAAATTAAAACTAAGTATTTGCAAAGCCTTATTTCTCGATCACCCTTTCCAGAAGAAATGTTGAGAAATTTAACCAATTCGGTCAAGGATGTGGAGAGAGAAGCTCGTAAGTATTATGGTAAACCAATTGATTACACCCCAGATGAATTTGTTAAAATTTTGGTAATTGATGGTTGCTTCATTGTTGAACTGTTCCGTAAGGATTTTTATACAGAGCTTAGAGAAGAGGATGACCCAATTTTCACCATGTCATGTATGCGTCAATTTCTATTTCATGACTTGATATTGCTAGAAAACCAAGTACCATGGATGGTTTTGGAGCGTTTGTTCAACTTCACCCTGGATCCTAGACACAAGATGCCCCTAGTTGAACTCGCCCAAGATTTTTTTGGTGACTTTTTCGTTTCAAAGCCGCGTTCTGGTTACCCTCCTATCCAAGACATCAAGCATATCCTCGATGTGTTTCGAAAATGGTTGGTTTTACCAACTGAAGAGGAAAGAGGCCACTTAGATTGGGCTCTCCTCATGCCCTCTGCGACGAGCCTTGTAGAGGCTGGAGTAAAAATTAAGAGGCGTGAGTCCAAAAGCATCTTAGACATAAAGTTTAATAATGGAGTCCTGGAAATCCCTGGTTTGTATATTCATGAGATAACAGAAACCTTCTTTCGAAATCTCATCTGCTTTGAACAATGCTTCCCAAATTGTGAACCAAGGTTCACTTCCTATGCTGTGCTCATAGACAACCTCATCAACACTGCCAAGGACGTGGACATACTCTGTGAGAATAAGATCATCGATAACTGGTTGAATCCAGCGGATGCTGTTCCATTCTTCAACAAGCTTTACTACAATGCTTTTCTCAAGGAAATCTATTACCAGAAGTTTCGTCAGGATTTGAATAATTATTGCAAGCGCAGGTGGCCTAGATGGCGTGCTATGCTTGTGCGCAATTATTTTGACACACCTTGGGCTATTCTTTCAACTGCGGTCGCTACCATCCTTCTCATCCTCTCTTTTACGCAAACTTGGTACAGCATCTATTAAGAAACACAGTGGATAATAAATAAATGAACTTCTTGTATTATTGTATATTAGTGAATAACCCATGTCATGTACGGGAGTACACAGTTGGTATTGAACTTGAAGAAGAACAACACGGTGGAACAAGCAGAGTAAAGAAGAAAGAAGGAAAGATTACAGGGAAGTCCACGTGTCAAAGAAGCAAGAAGACACCAATAGAAGTGATAGATGTCAGATAGTAATTGGGTGAATTGATAGTTAGTTAGTTAGTTAGTTTTGGAGGGAAATTTTGTTAGACTCTGTTAGCCCTTGTTTCTGTGTATAAAAGCATAGGTGATAATTATTTTGTAATCACTTTTCATTTTCATCAATCAGAGAGTAAATTCAGTTTTCATTTTCTCTCTCTTTTACTCTGTTTCTAATATGGTATTAGAGCAAGTTTTCTTAGATTTCCTCTTTCATTTTCTTAGTTCCCAAACAGAATTTAGTGCTTCGTTTTTCCTCTTCTTTTCTCATCTATGGCTTCCGATTCCACAACCAACACTCAATCTCAATCTGCACATTCAGTACCTACTTCAAGTGCAACGATAGCAGATGAATATGCAAATAATCCATATTTTCTTCCTGCGAATGAAAATTCAGGTCTCATGCTCACATTGCAACCACTCACTGGTCCAGAGAACTACATGAGTTGGGCACAATCTGTGTTTCTGGCTCTCAGTTCCAGAAACAAGTTTGGTTTTGTGGATGGATCAATTGTTGAGCCTGATTCATCTTCTTCATTGTATAATTCTTGGAGTAGATGCAATACCACGGTGCTTTCTTGGTTAACTAATTCACTCAGTCTGGATTTGAAGGCTAGTGTTATGTACATCAACAATGCTAGAGATTTGTGGATTGATCTCAAAGATAGGCTATCTCAAGGTAATACTCCGAGATCTTTTGAACTTGGAAAGAAAATTGCACATCTTGCACAAGGATCACTTTCAATAAGTTCTTACTTTACGAAATTCAAGACCTTGTGGGATGAGTATGCTAATTACCAGTCTTTTACAATCTGTACATGCGTTTGTACTTGTGGTTCTAAGTCTTCACAACTGAATGCTCATCACAAGGAGCATGTTTTTAGGTTTTTGATGGGACTGAACGGTGGTTATGGCCATGTTATAAGTCAGATATTGCTGATTGAACCTTTGCCCTCTCTTGGCAAAGTGTGCTCTCTGATCTTGCAAGAGGAGAAGAGGAGAAACATTGGTCAAAGTTTTAACTTGATTCAGTTAGGTGATTCTGCTGCTATGTATGTGAACAATAGCAGAGGTTTTATTAGTCATCAAGGACAAAATAATGGAGGTAAAGGTGGTAATGGCAAGAAGGATAGGCCTGTGTGCAATTACTGTGGCTTTACTGGACATATAGCTGACAAATGCTATAAGCTCCATGGTTACCCCCCGGGTTACAAGCCAAAAGGAGGTAACAAGTCCATGGCAAATCAGGTTGCTTCAATGCAGACCACAGGGAGTTGTGGATTTGATCCAAACATGCATTCTGGTTTTCTATCTGGTGGTGTGCATCCTGGTTTTTTGGCTGGAGGAGCTTTGCAAGGTGTTGGTGTTCAATCGGTTTTGGCCTCACAAAACCATATTGGTCACTCTGGTGGAGGTCCTTTTGTGCAAGCTAGTCCACAGTTACCACTGTCACAAGCACAATGTGAGCAATTTTTGAATTTTCTGAAATGCCATATGGCTGCTGGATCAGGCAATGATGCCTAGACTGGCCACCAAGCTACTGTTGTCATGACTTCCTACCCTTCCATTCCACATTCTTTACCTTCCACATCATCCTCTCCTTCTACTTCATCAAACTTTTCAGGTAATTCCCCTTGGATTCCACCTAATCTTTCTCATTCTATCTTTGCTGCTCAAGTAGTTGATAGGCAAGCTTACAAATCAAATACTTGGATCATTGATACTGGAGCAACAGACCACATGGTTCATTCTGTTGCTCAATTGACTTCCATTACCTTTATAGTTCATACCTTTTTCTATTTGCCAAATAAGGAACAGGCCTCAATCACACACATAGGCACAGTGCATATTTCTTCTTCCTTGATTTTAACTAATGTCTTGTGTGTGCCCTCTTTTACATTCAACTTAATTTCTGTCAGCCAACTCACAAAGTCACTTTGCTATTGTCTCATTTTCCTTGGTGATTATTGTTTTATTCAGGATCTTGCTTAATGGAGCACGATTGGTCTGTGTAAAGCACATAATGGCCGATTTCTGCTGCAAGATTCAGCTTGTAGGTCTTCTGCATCTGTTTTTGTTGCTACTGTTTCTTCCATTTCTTCATCAACTTTATGGCATAGTAGATTAGGACACCCATCTCATTCCAAACTCCAATTGTTGAAGCAACTTGTACATGATGTTAATATCAATAAAACTGCTTCTTGTTGTGACATTTGTCATTTTTCAAAACAGAAGAGACTTCCTTTTACACCTAGCACTCATGTTTCAACTAATGCTTTTGATTTACGTCATTGTGATCTTTGGGGTCCATTTGCTACAAGCACTGTTGATGGTTTTAGATTTTTCTTAACAATTGCGGATGACTTTACTAGATGCACTTGGGTATACTTACTTAAACATAAGTCTGAAACACAAGTGTATCTTCCACAATTTGCAACTATGGTGTCCACTCAATTTAATTGTAAAATCAAAACCATAAGAAGTGATAATGGAACTGAGTTTTATCTCAAAGATTTTTTTCAATCTAATGGAATTCCGCATCAATTGAGTTGTGTTGATACCCTTCAACAAAATGCTATTGTTGAGAGAAAACATCAACACCTCCTTAATGTTGCAAGAGCTTTAAGGTTCCAATATTAACTTCCTTCATGTTTTTGGGGGGATTGCATTTTAACTGCTATTTACCTCATTAATAGGCTTCCTTCTAAGTCTTTAGGTAACCAAAGTCCTTATGAACTTCTCTTCAAATCTGAACCATCTTATAATCATCTCAAATGTTTTGGTTGTTTGTGTTTTATTTTAACCTTACCCCATAATAGAGACAAATTTGCACCTAGAGCTAGGAAGTGTGTGTTCTTAGGCTATCCCCAAGGCATTAAGGGCTACAAGGTACTTGATCTTACTTCCAATCCTGTTCATATTTCAAGAAACATTATTTTTTATGAACACATTTTCCCTTATGCTCTTTCCTCACAACCTTCCACTTCCTATTTAGATGATTTCATTTTTCCTCATTGCACTTTAGACCTTCTCAATCTGTTGGGATCAATGACTCTCCTTCCTCCACTTCAATTCTTTCCAGCACCATGCCTATTGCACCATTTGATGTAGCACCTGGTGCAGTGCCCAGTGCAGCACCTAGTGCAACACCTGGTGTAGTACCCAGTGCAGCACCTGGTGCAGCCCATGATGCAGCACCTCCTGCATCACCTAATGTAGTATCTAGTGCAGCACCTAGTGCAACACCTAGTGCAGCACCTAATTTTGCAAAACCTGACCATGTTGTCCCTCTATTCAGTTCAATTCCTAGTCCTTTACCTACTGTTATCCCACTTCCCTTATCTTCAACTTCTAATCCTACACTCAAAAGGTCCACTAGACCACATAAACCTCCTCCTTACCTATCTCAATATGCCTGCAAGTCTGTCAGCACTAAGCCTCAATCTGGTTTGCCATATGATGTTTCAGCTTATTTAGACTATTCTCACCTTGGCCCTAGCTTCAAATCTTTTGTTATGGCAGTGAATTCTACTCCTTCAGTCCCTGCCTCTTTCCATCAGGCAATGCAATATCCTGAATGGAGGGCTGCCATGGACAAGGAAATAGAAGCTCTAGAAGTCACTAACACTTGGAGTTTGGTGCCTTTACCTCCTGGTAAGAGCCCTATAGGTTGTAAATGGGTTTATAGGGTCAAATATCTACCTGATGGCTCCATTAAAAGATATAAGGCTAGGCTGGTTACTAAGGGTTTCACACAGAAATTTGGTTTGGACTACTCTGAGACATTTTCACCTGTAGCTAAGTCTGTATTAGTCCGAATTGTACTCACCTTGGCTACTGTGAAAGGGTGGTTTCTTCACCAAATGGATGTTAACAATGCATTCTTGCATGGTGATTTGAATGAAGATGTGTACATGTGCCTGCCACCTGGTTTTCACAGCAAGGGGGCCAATGTTGTATGCAAACTAAACAAGAGCCTTTATGGTCTTAAACAGGCCTCAAGACAATGGTTTGACAAATTTTCTACAACCATTCTTCAAATGGGATTTGTTCAATCCAAGTTTGATTACTCACTGTTTACTCACACTCAAGGGACTTCTTTTACAGTGCTTTTGGTGTATGTTGATGACATGTTGCTCACTGGTAACAATCCTGTTTGTGTGACCAGTTTGAAGAAATTGCTAGATGATAGATTTGGCTTGAAAGACCTTGGTTCTTTAAGGTATTTTCTAGGCCTTGAGGTAGCAAGGACTGATGTAGGCATCAGCTTGACACAAAGGAAATATGCACTTGAAATTTTAAAGGATACTGGTTTCCTTGGATCAAAGCCAGTTAGATTTCCAATGGAGCAAAACTTAAGGCTTTCAAAGCATGAGGGGAAGTTGTTAGCAGACCTTGGACTGTACAGAAGGTTGATTAGGAGACTACTTTACTTGACATTAACACGGCCTGACATCACTTATGCTATGCATAGGTTGAGTCAGTTTGTCTCAAAACCTAGAGAGCCTCATCTACTTGCTACTCACAGAATCCTTCAATATATTAAAGGGTCACTAGGGAAGGGACTCTTCTTCTCAAGTACCTCTGATTTACACATCAAATCCTTTTGCGATGCTGGTTGGGCTGGATGCCCTGATACAAGGAGGTCACTGACAGGTTATGCAGTGTATTTGGGAGAGTGTTTGATAGAATGGAGATCAAAGAAACAAGGAGTGGTTTCACGATCATTAGCAGAGGCCGAATACAGGGCAATGGCCAGCGTAGCATGTGAAATTACCTGGGTACTTCAATTACTCAAACACTTAAAATTAAGCACCCCAAACCAGCTATGCTCTTCTGTGATAATCAGACAACCTTGTATATAGCTGCCAATCTAGTCTTCCATGAGAGGACCAAACATATTGAGGCAGATTGTCATCTGGTTCGAGACAAAATTTTGGAAGGGATGATTAAAACTTTTCATGTGAATTCAAATGCTCAAGTAGCTGATGTGTTTACCAAAGCTTTAGGTTTCGATTCCTTCACAAGATTAACACAGAAGTTGAGTTTACGAGACATTTTCATGCCAAAGCAATTGCAAAAGGAGTTACAGATTGAAACTAATTTTCAAGTCCGTGATCTTCCAGCTCAGGACTTGAGGGGGAGTATTGAACTTGAAGAAGAACAATACGGTGGAACAAGCAAAGTAAAGAAGAAAGAAGGAAAGATTACAGGGAAGTCCCCGTGTTAAAGAAGCAAGAAGACACCAATAGAAGTGACAGATGTCAGATAGTAATTGGGTGAATTAATAGTTAGTTAGTTAGTTTTGGAGGGAAATTTTGTTAGACTCTGTTAGCCCTTGTTTCTGTGTATAAAAGCATAGGTGATAATTATTTTGTAATCACTTTTCATTTTCATCAATCAGAGAGTAAATTCAGTTTTCATTTTCTCTCTCTCTTTTACTCTGTTTCTAATAGTTGGAAATCGTGACTTCAAGTCACTATATAAGTGCATTTCAAGGGTGTATGTAATAAGGTTGTATAATAAACACTAACTTTAACTTATTATACTTAATCATGTTTGCTAGTATTTCTAAGGATTCCTTGTCTTATCACTATTACTATTCGTATTTGCAAATTGCAATCCAATACATATAAAGAACCATCTGGAATCTTCTCAAAAAAAAAAAAAAAAAAACTGTCCAAGAAAGGCAAAATTTGACATAATAGAACTGAACACCATTAAGGTTTATCTTATTAATCAATTTTCTTTCATCTGTTGGGTCATATTCCTTGTTGTGAAATAACGTTTTAATGTAAAGATAAAAGAAAAGAGAAGTGAGAAGCCAACTTAGAGAATTTATGTGGTTCAATAGTTTGCCTACATCCATGAGAGAGAGTTGCTAATAATCCATTATCTAAGAAAACAAGTTTACAACATTATTTATATATAATAACCCTACCCAATAAAAATTTCCCAAATTACCTTTGTACCATTTTGTGAGGGGCTTCGCCTGTATAGACTCCTTGTTTTACAATTGAAGAATACAAGAGTAAAAATGTTGTTTCAACCATCCGATGAACATGAATTTCATTCTAAAATAAAATTGAGTTCAATATGATCAAAACAACATAAGAACATTCTATTAAAAGATCAAGCCACATCAATATTTAACGATTAATATGCATTCTAACACGTCAAGGCACAAACAATGTGATTGTGAGGATTAGTTTTGATTGGTCCATAATTGGATTAATTTCATGTCAAAAGTCCATTGGTTTTTTTTTTTTTTTTTTTCTTAAAGAATAGAATGTAATTGAAAATAATCAAAAATTCATGAGATAAAGCCATAGCCAAACTGAAACTACCTCCACTACTGTTAACAACTTTGGTACTAGGTTTATATTTATTTATTTGAAAAAAAAGGACAAAATACATTTTAAACCATATACTTTAGAGCGCTTTAAAAATTCGACCCTATAGTTTCATTAGTTTCAAATCGATTTATGGGCTTTCAAAATCGTACCAATTTAAACCTCCCAACCAAACTAAAAAAATCAAACCCTAAAAGTCCAAACTAGGTTGGAAACTAGCGAAACAAAAAGTTTAATTTGTAATAGTCTTAAAACATGGAATTCAATTAAGAACCTTTGCAACTATAGGGTATATTTGAAAAAATTCCAATAATTAAGAGTTTAAAATTTAGTTTACCCCCAAAAAGAAAAAGAAAAAGGGGATATAATAACACTAACATTTTGTCATTGGATAAACATCACTCAATAATGCTTACCAAATATCCTATCTAAAATTTTTTTAGGTCCTGTTCAAATTATGCTTATTGTAATTTTTATCAAATTACACCACTCAATAAAATTTTTATTATATGTGTATTTTGATAAATCTACTATTGCATTAAATTTTCTCTTTAAATCTAATATGCTTGCAAATTTCAAGATAATTAGAAATCAATAACTATCTCACTAGTTAAATATACAAATTTCAAAATTTAGGTATTTTAAAGCTATTCACAAAATATGAGTGTAATGATCGAATAGTAAAATTTCATTGGATTAACATGCAATTTTGTATGCATAGTAAAGAATGAAAATGTGTAATGAATTACATTTTTTTTTGGATACCAATGAAAGAAGGATACAAGACCTACACTAAGGCTGGATGCATCCAGCTACAAGAACCAAGTACTCTAGTAGCACTATTGGCATAATTATAGACAAAGTCTAGTATAGCCTTGGGAACAAAAAGGGCTTTGCAACACACACCCTGTTGCTGCAGATTTAAGATATCATAGATCATTGTTTTTTCCTTCCAACTAGGATTACAATTTTGGTTACAGACTTGGACTATTCTATTACTACAGCACAAAAACAAAATTCTGTAGAAACCAAGATTTTTGGCCTTGACAGCAACCTCCATTAAAGCTTCCTTAGTTGTTGCAATACATGTAGGTGCTCCACAAATAACACCACTTGAAAACATGACAATCCCTTGTAGATTTTTTTGCCTTATAAGCATATGTAGTTCTCTTAGGTCTCTTCTTCCTGGCTCTAGCTATTTTAATAATCAAGTCCTAAGCTCCTTTAATGTTCTGGCAAGTTGGTTGCTTTTTCCTTCTTTGACTATCATGGCTTTCATACATGTTAAACGCGTCCCTATACTTGCAAGACAAAGTTTAGGTAGTTAGAATGACTTCAATTGGGTTAGGAGTTTTGCCATCATGTATCACCATGTTCTTGTGATTCCAGATTGTCCAAAGGAGAGAGAATATGGATGGTAGGTACTCCATCTTTCCTTGATCCATCTGTTTGAAGTTTAAAAGGATGTTGCTAATCCAGGTTTGCACACTTAAACTACCTAAATCAGAGGTATGGACTACTAGGGCAGAGCCATGCCAGCAAGCTCTAGCAAAGGTGCAGTGGAGGAATATATGAGATGTGGACTCGTCATCCTCATTACACAAAAGGCAAGTACTATTTGTGCCTATTCCTCTATTTTTCAAAATAAGGAAAGTGGGAATGCTGTCTTGTAAAATTCTCCATGTAAACAAGTTGACTTTGTATGGGACTTTCACCTTCCAGATGAGGTTCCATACCTCACAGGGAATCAGGGGAGGTTTGAGGTGACCAAGGGACTTCAAAGCCTCATCTTTAAGGAGCATTTTATATGCATTTTTTACTACAAACTCCCCAGAAGAGGAGTGTTTCCAAAGAATTTTGTCTGCTACAACCCTAGTCTTTGATAAAGGAATACTTAGGATATTAGAACCTTGAGGACCAGTGTAAACAGATATAACCAAGTCAGCTTTACATATTCCAGCAGTGTGATCAATGAGATTAGCGACAGTACCAGAAACCAGATTAGGATTTAGGAGGTTTTGGATAACACATTAGCACACATAAGAAACAGATAGGGGGATATAGGATCCCCTTGCCTAAGCCCTTTTAAGAGAGTGAAGGTCTGAGTCATGCTGCCATTGACTAACAGAGTATATTCAATAGTTGACACACTCCATTATCCAACCAATCCATCTAGGACTAAAATTCATAGCTATTAGGACAGCTTTCAAGAATTTCCAGTCTACCCTGTTATATGCTTTGCTCATATCAATTTTTAAGGCACCAAAACAATTTTTCCTTCCTTTCTTCTTACCCATAAGGTCAAAAATTTCATGGGCAATCATGATATTATCTGAAATGTTTCTTTCTCTGATGAAAGCATTTTGATAGGGAGTGATTAGATGATCCATGAAGGGTTTAAGCCTATTGACTAGGATCTTAGCAATAATCTTGTAAATCACATCACACAGACTAATAGGCCTAAACTGATTAATATTTTCTGGAAAGGGAGTTTTTGGAACTAAGGTGATAAATGTATGGTTAAGGGGTTTGAGTAAAGAGCTTGAATGGAAGAAAGCATGAACAGTGTTGAAAATGTCATTCTTCACAGTTTCCCAATAGTCCTAATAGAAAATGAAGGGATTCCATTAAGTCCAGGGGCTTTATGGGATCCTAATTAAAAGACAGTGGATTCTATCTCCCAGTTTGTGATTAGACAGTTTAGAGTTTAGATTATGTTGTGAAGACAATTGGGGTATGGGAAGGGCTTGGATTTCATCCAACATGTACTCCAAGGAGGCAGTAATCGTTCCTTTATAAGATTTTTTGAAGTGATCAACCAATAAATTCTCTATGGTCCTTTGATCTTCCACAGAACTCCATCCTTTGTTTTAAGTTGTAGAATTAGGTTTCTTACCCTTCTTTGTTTCACCATTTTTGAAAATTTTTAGTGTTCCTATCACCAAGAATAATCTAGTTACATCTAGCTTTCTGTGACCACATCACTTCCTCCTTATTCATGAGTGTTTCCAGGTCTTCCCTAACCTCATTCTCCTTCTTAGCTTCATCCAAGTTGTGAATGGAATTTTGTAACCTTTTTAGTTGTTCTTTCTTATGATTGATATCCCGTTCCACTCTTCCAAAAACTTCTTTATTCCAGATTAAGAAGGTTTTCCTTACATTTGATAGTTTATTCCTCAATTGGTAAGCCCTAGATCTAATAGGCCTATAATCCCAAGCTTGTTTCACAGCATCCTTGCACAAAGGATGAGATGTCCACATATGCTCAAATCTAAAGGGTCTCATATGGAAAGAGTGTTGGAAATCAAAGTCTAGGACAATTGGGCCATGATCAGATTTAGTTATTGGTAGATTCCTAAGGGCATAATCAAGGTAGGAGTTAATCCAATCTACACTTGCAAAGGCCTTATTAATTCTCTCCATAACAAAATGAACCTCCTCTCTCTTATTCATCCAAGTCAACCTTTAACCAAATGCTGCTAGATCATATAAGGCTAAATCAGAAATAAGGTTTTGTAAAGACTCTGCCCCTAGAATTGACCTTTAAGTGAAAGAAAATTTGTCCTCAGTATTGAGGACTTGGTTAAAATCCCCAATACAAAGCCAGTTAGGGTGGGATAATAATTTCAATTCCTTAAACTTGCACCAAACTTCCTCCCTTTTGGCTGATATAAGGTGACCATAAACAAAGGTAATGGAAAGAGGAGTACCTTTGTTGTCCAGCATGTTTGTGTGCATCAGGTGCTTTGAAGCATAAGTGACTTAAAGTTTCTGATTTGGCATCCAAGCAAGCAAAAGACCTCCACTCAGTCCATCTCTCGGGTACTCCCATCCATAAAAAAACCACACCTACTCCAAATACCTTTAGCTTTATCCTTTTCTAGTTGAGTTTCCATAAAAAAGAGAACATCAGGCCTAAACTTAAGGAAAATTTTCTGGCATTGTAGAACTGCAGAGGATGTGCCCAAACCTCTACAGTTCCAACTTATAACTCTCATGGCTGTTGGGGATGTTGATGGGGGTTAGCTGTCTAAAACCCTTCTTGATTTTCTGTGGCAGGTGTGATTGAACCTTCAATAATCCCATCAGTAACAATAGTGCCTAGTTCCATAACATCACCTGAGGATATGTCTTCCTTTTGCTTCCCTGAAGTGATTGAGTTAGAGATGAACCAATACAATAGTTTCTATCTGATGTTTCTTCCTAACCTCCTTATCTCCTTACGAAATCTCTTCATTGAATCTGAATTGGGAGTCTTCAAACCAGATTGTGTGTCCTCACATTCTTCAAGGCGAAGTCAAGCTTGTGGGAAAGGTTCAAAGTGTGCAGAGCTAGGGGAGGTTAGGCCTGGATCTACTACAATTGGGCCTGGTGAGCTTAAAGTGCGTATACCAACATCCATCAAAGGGCATGGACCAAGACTAGCAAGAGAATTTGAGTTATTATTAGTACTAGTTGGTGTCTCCTAATAGGCCATAGGGGGCGGACTACGGGTTTGGTCCTGATAATGGGTTTGGACCTGAGAGAGTTGAGGCCCTTTGCTTGTTTCCCCCCCTTTCAAAATGCAATCTATCTTTATCAATTCTATGAACAAGGGCTAGAGTCAGGAGATTCAAGGATGTGTCCCCTATTCCAAATTGAAGCTGGTAGAACCTCAGGTCTATCTCTATTTAGGCTATCAAGATTAAACAAAATAGTCGTACTGGACTCACTTTCAGTGTCAGAAACCAAATGTTGGTTGTCCTATAGTAAACCAGTTGTGATAAAAGGTCCCTCCTCTCCAATCCATGACCATCTTAAAGTGGATGATTTTGTTAGGAACCAAGGGGGGCGTAAGGCAAAGGAGGCACAAGAAAGCAGGTTAGGGAGAGGGTTTTGTACATTGTTAGGTTCCTTAGGGGGAGGATGAGGGGGTGGAGGGTTGCCTAGGTTTAGAGAGTTTATGGTAGTGTTCAAGGTGGTTTGTTCTGGGTCTTGTTTATTTTGTGTTTGAGTGGTTATGGCGGCTAAATGTGGGGAGTGGTGGCTCTGTGTTGTTGTATTGGGAACAGGGTTATGCAAAATCAGAGTATCAAGGTCAAGGTATCTACGAGAGTGATTTGCATGTGTTTGGGAAGAGCTATTAGAGGAAGAAGGATAAGGCATAGGTGGGTTGTGGTTTCGAGCTTGAGGCTATTGCTGCTTGTGGCCATACCTAATTTGTGTAGTCCACCTCCTTCTTCTATTATAAAAAGCTCATAGGAAATTGCCAAATTGAGGTTCAAGGGTGTCAAAACTTAAATTTACATGGTGAAGGTTCTGAATGCGAAGTTTTTTTCAGAAAAGCATCGTTTCAATATCTTCCATGCTCTGTAAGCACTAACTTCGTGTATGCCCAATCAAACCACGTTTGTTGCATAGCTTGTGAACCTTTTCATACTTACACTGTATCCAAAATTTTGAACCATCATTTAGACGAAGCACAAAACTTGAAATAACAAGCATCCATGGGTTGATCTGAACTCTAATTCTCATAAACCTAATATTACGAGGTATGATATCCTCCCAATCTACTTGCTCAAATATACCCATAATATGTCCCATCCTTCCAGCTAAGTCCGAGTATTGGTACTCCAAAGGAAGCCCATGCAATTGGACCCAAATTGAAACAAAATTTAGTTGAAGCCTTTCAATCACCAAGTTGGGCCTTTATTTCTCCAGAACAAATAGAGCCCCATCCACAGCCTATGGTCCTTCTGAGCAGATATGGTTAAGATTATCAACATGCTTAAAACATAAGATGTAAAAGTATGAAACCCTTCGATGATTGTCACATTACCTCTAATCTGCCATGCAGCATTGATAATTTGTTGGAGATGGTTCACAGAAAAGTTCCTGTAGTTTAGAATGAATCCAATGGCACAAAGGCCCCAAAAATCCCATTGGATTGTGACTTCTTTATGATTAGGTTCTATTACAGGGCCATGTCGAGCAAAAGGAATATCTTCATCATCACTAGAGTACAAGTCAGACTCAACTTCATCTGTAGACAAATCAGCATTGGTATCTGATCCACTACTTTCCGTCTAGCTGAATTCTCAAAAATTGAAATGGTCATCCATGAGAACCACAAGGATTGGATAAAAAGGTGTTGCATGCAAAGGACAAACAGAGAAAAGGAAGTAAGGTTCAAATATATGACATAAGGATAGAAGGAAAAGAAGGTATGGGAAGGTCAGAGTGAGATAGGGAGAGCGAGAAAAGAATGTCAACTAGCAACTTGTAAACGAAGAGACATTGTAGATGAAAAGACAAAGGAAGCTAGAGAAAAGAAAAAGCAGGGAACTTATCAAATATGCGAAAGGGAAAGGAGACAAAAAGAGTAGACAAAGCAGTGGTTGGCATTAAAGAGAAAAGATGGCTGAAGTGAGAGACAAAAGGGGGTTTAAAGTTGAAAGGTTTAAATTACATTAGATATAACTTAATATTGTCTCAATATATTTTGATTTGTTTTAATTGAATTTAGTATCAACCTTTAGAACTCCTTTTGAATGTGAAAACTAGCACTCACTATCGCTGAGGCATCATTTAATAAATGGGGAAGCTAAAGAACATTCACTTTACATGCAGTTTACACAAATTTTGTTAGAAATGGAGAGTGAATTCATAAATTCTGCAATACAAAAAAGGGAAGATCTAATGTCCTACCTAACCTAGTGTTAGGAGCTTTACTTGTTATTGATGATGGCATGAGGAAAGATGGTGCTTGGGTAGCATTAGATCAGTCACTTGGTTTTATGTCTCCTCAACACACTGATGGTTTCTCATGCCAGATTAGTAATGCTCCTAAGGGCTCTTTAAGGGGGACATGCCCACCCTCCTTATTCGAGTTGGATCGATGAACAATGTGAGGGGGTAGAATGTGGAGACACCTTGCTCCATATGATGCCACAAGGCCATGGTAGAGTATGGCGATGGTGGATAGAGTTGGTTTTTTATGATGGGCAGTAGCAGGTGGTGTTGAACTTATTTCGTGGTGCATGACATGGGTGGCTTAGTTGCTGATTACTTGTGTGCGGACTTGGTTGCTTGTGTGCAAGGCAGGGCTAAGCTTCCACGAGGATGTGAAAATAGATGCTGTGTGCAAGGCATGCACTAGTGGGTGTTGGCCTAGTGCATGGACAGATGCTAGTGGGCTAATGGCAGTTACCTTGTATGTGTGTGCTGCATTTAGGCATGTAGTGTGGGCTGTGTTGGCTGATGGGAGATGGCTTAAGCATGGGCCAAGCAGCTCAAAATGTTTATTTAGATGTTGTGTGGGCTGCTAAGTGTTGGGCAGAAGCCCCATGATCCGCTGAGACACAGGCTGTGTAGGAGTAGTTACCAAGGCAGTTTTTGGTTTTCTTGATATTCAGATCTGCTATGTAGGGACTGAAAACGTGGATAAGGAACCAAGACAACAGCAGTTCAAGGTGTCCTAAGTTAGACCACAAGTGGCAGATTGTCCAAGATCGAGGCAGTTACTAGGCAATAATTGCCATAACAGTTATTTATATGTATATGACCCTAATGCTGTTGGGGGTGTCAATAGCAGAGTGTATTTTGCCTTAGGGAGAATGCTAAGTATTTTCTTCAGGATTGTAAAGGTTTCCTTTGTACTTGAGATTAAGTGATAAAGGTTGAGGGTAGATTCCCTGTAAACATAGTGTGTGCTGTGTGAGTGTGTATCGCTAATAATTTGTTCTAAGTGTTCCTGTAGTGTGTGTGTGGCATTGCTTGAGACTAAGTCAAGGACTTAGGGCCATCACAAATAGAAAATTTGAGAGAAAAATTGACCAGTGACACATAGAGACAATTGGTTTACAAAGAAAACTAAATATGGAATGAAGAATATTTGGAGCATGAAGATCCTAGTAACTTTGGTCATGGTGTGGATACTTTAGTCAAGTTGAAAGAAAGGACTGTTTAATTTTCTTTGCGTGAAGTAAAAGCAAATCCATCAAATGGTTCAAATGGACAACATACTAGACAGAGATTATAAAAAAATTGTGCTTATTGTGTTGGCGTAAAGAGAATTTAAAGAAAATTTTGCTAGTATAAGTCATGTCGAAGTTACTCTTGATTTGTGATAATTATATAGATTCAATTGATATTTTGATAATCTTTCTATTAAATTACATGTTGGATATACATTCTGTATTAATTTAATGTCCTTTACATCCAAATTCACAAACTCAATTATTATTATTATTATTATTATAAGAAAAAACCAAAATTTTTAATATCTAATTATTGGTGTTTTGATTTGATGATAATGAGCAATCATCGGGAGTAGATTGTAGACATGCCATAATTAATGAAACCATAAATAAGATCCTCCCAACGCAATACCATGCTGAAACTGTGGAAGCCTATGGAAAATGGTGTGCTACTGGCTTGAGAAATAAACTCTTGAGGGCCATCTTTGAATATGATGCTCCCTCAATTGTTCAATCCTTAATGGTTTGTTTGGATTGAGGGGGAGTAAGGGAGAGTAGAGGAGAGTAGAGTAGAGTTAGCCGGAAATTAGCCTATTTCTAGCCAACTCTACTCCCCCTCCCTCTCCCCTCAATCCAAACAGGCCATAAACTCTGGGACAGCAGATGGAATGCTTGGTTATCTCTTTATTGGTATCATGCCTTGTATCCTTTAGCAGATGGAAATTCCCACCTAAAAAGGGAATACAATATATATAGTAGCATACGAATTAGCTATTCTTGCTAGATCCTTAGGGACCACACAAATTTGGAAGGGTGTAACCCCTCCTATGGTGCAACACTTGCTTTATCAGGACCCCGCCCCCCCTAAAAAAAAATTATCCCCTATGTTTTCATTGCTCCCCTCTATGTTGTATTGCAATTTCGTTATAGAATGATATTCAATCCAAGTTTCTATTTATTTATTTTAAATTCCACCTTAAAATTTAAACATTCTCTCTTGTTCACCCAAATTGGGAATTTTTCAAAACATAACTTTAAATCCCATAAAAGACCAAATCAGGAATTGGTGAGCTTTTAATCTAGCGGCACCTTCTCTAGTTGAAAAGCGCATTTCTTTGAATCTATTTAACTTAGGGTGTTCATATGAACACTATGACTTGCAACCAAATATATATATATATATATATATATATATATATATATATATATATAAATAAATAAATTAACATGCTTTGTCTACGCTACAAAAATTTATTATACACTCACTTGAGAATTTTAGGAATTTGAGTTTAACAAAAGTAAAATAATAATACGTTCACAACATTTTATAACAAATTAAAAGTTTACAAGGCAAACCTCCTTGAATTTCTATGTGTGTGTTACACAAATCTTTTTTTTGTCAAACAATTTCAAGTAATTATTCATTACTAGTACTCATCTCTCTCACATAATATTGATTCCATTAATTAAACTCATGATGAGATTTACCATTTATTTAAAAGGAGAAAATATCATAGTACTCAGGAGTACTTTAAAATTCTCAAACAATTTCATACTTTTATCAGTCAACTTTTGTTTACAATTCCATTTGAAATGAATTGGGGCTAAAATTAGCTTTTGTTGTGTTGTTTTTCCTTTCAATTTATTTTACCACCCTAAACTATATCTCATGTTACACTTACCACCATAAACTATAGGAATGCACACTTACCCCCTAAACAATTGCCAATGTAAAACTTTGCACCCCACTATTTAATTAGCTGTTAAGTTGGGACGGAAATTACAGTGAAACCCCTAAATTCCCTAAATGCCACAATTTTGAACTCTCTTAAATCACTCTCAGGTTCAGTCTCTCTCCCTCTTTTAATCTTTCTCCACTCCCAAGGGTGTTGCCTAGCCCACGTTGACGACAGCTAATCACATTGCCGGTTGTGGGTCTTAACTGGTGCTTCTGAAGACATGAAAGCCATGAAATGGGTGAACCCAAATCGAGCTCTTTGAAATCCAGTCACGAAAGCCATCATTGTTGGCCTTGCAACTCAGTGACTTGGTGGTGAGAGAAGGGGTATTAACACTAGTGGAGGAGTCTAAAAGAATTGGTGGGAATGAACTTGGTGTGTTGTTTCAAATCTAGCCATTGACGAAGTGGATGATCGAAGCAAAGATTGTGGGGTATTGGTTTGTTGATGACTGAAATAAGGAGCTACTTATTTCTGGGTTGTAAATTTGTGGGTTTGATGTAATTTTTCTTGGTTTGTTGTTTGATATTAATTTATGGGTTTGATGTTCATCTCATTTTTTGGATTTCATGTAAATTTCTGGGTTTAATGTTCATCTCAATTTATGGGTTTAAGTTTTTTTTTTTTGCTGGTGCCATAGGACCTTAAGGAAACAGTGAAGATGGTGGGTCCTTGCGTAATTTTTGCTAGACTTGTATTTTAGATTCTATGCATCTCTTCAAATGGTTCTGAATTATTTATAGGTTTTGATTGTTTCAAATTTTTGTTTGGATTTTCTTATCTTCTTTAGTTTCTTTCTTTTTTAATCAGTGAAACAGAGTGGGAGAGATTAGAGAGCTTCATGTTTGACTGAGAATGACAGATTTTTTTTTGCAAAATAACACCATTTTGTTTTTTTTTTGCAAAATAACAATGTGTGTGTTTGTTTCTCAAAAAAAAAAAAAAAAATTATTTAGGAAACTAGCATCTCGAGTTTGTTAGACTCAAGTTCCTATAGCAACTCAAGTCTAAGAGACTCGATTTCTGTGTGCTAGCAAAGCTGAGGTGGACTAAAAATCCATGTGGAACTTAGGTCTCTAAGACTCGAGTTCCTGTAGACCATCTTCTTCCTTCGTTCTTTTTCTCCTTTTTTTTTTCTCCATATGCCGTCCTAAGACAGTTTTTCCTTCTTCTTCTCCTTCCTCAAACATCCAAACCCATTTCTCAAAATCCCAAACCCAAACATCATGATCTCGAAATTAGAGCAAAAACCCAAACCCAAAAATCACGATCTTGGCACCAAAGCACCATGGGTTTGACGATCTCGGCATCAGAGCAGCTTGGGTTTGTTGATCTTGGCACCAAAGGCTCATTTTCTGTGTTTTCTATTTTGGTTTGTCTCTTGATTCATTTTTTATGTTTTCTAGGTTGGTCTGTTAGTGTTTTCTGGGTTGATGTTCTAGGTTTTTTTCTTTTCTGGTTGGTATGTTTGCGTTTTCTAGGTTGCTGTTCTGTGCTATTCTAGGTTTCTATTTTCTGGGTTGGTCTGTGCTGAGTTTTCTGGGTTGCTGCATTCTGTGATTTCTAGGTTGATGCATTCTGCGTTTTCTAGAGGGAACTAGAGACTCGAGTTCCACGTGGATTTTTTTAATCCACCCCAGCTACGCACCTCATGGAAATCGAGTCTCTGAGACTTGATTTGTTACAGTGAAATCGAGTGTAAAAGACTCGAGATGTTAGTTTCCTAAATATTTTAGAAACGGTGCTAACTAACAAAATTGTTTGAAAATGGGTGTTATTTTGAAAAAAAATCTGAGAATGACAGAGGTATTTTGGTCTTTGACTTGGTTTTTTGTCAAACTTAACTGACAAATGGATGGTGGGGTACAAAGTGTTACATTGTCAATAGTTTAGGGGGTAAGTGTTCATTCTCATAGTTTAGGGTGGTAAGTGTAAAATGGGGTATAGTTTATGGTTGTAAAGAAGCAATTTATAAGGAGGCAAAAAAGAGGGATAGGAAACATAACCTAAAATATGGCTTTGAACAAAGCAGATAGTGTTGCAATTGATATAGAAGGTTTGGT
Source organism: Quercus parvula (assembly GCA_030820535.1). NCBI lineage: Eukaryota > Viridiplantae > Streptophyta > Magnoliopsida > Fagales > Fagaceae > Quercus > Quercus parvula. The sequence continues at coordinate 29,335,202 of JAUAME010000001.1, forward strand.
AGCTTCCATAAAGGCTAGGATGTACCAAGATCTATTCATCTCAAGTAATTGTTTTATCTTCAAAACCCCAACCATACTGGGTAGGATTAATGAAAAGGCCTACGTCCCTGAAGCATATTCTATTTGGCCTTTCCACCATGGCTGTCCAGAGTTAAAAGAGGTGGAAAAAAATTAAATGTAAGTATTTGCAAGGCCTTATTTCTCGATCATCCTGTCCAGATGATATTTTGAGAAATTTAACCAAATTTGTCATGGATGTGGAGAAAGAATGAGCGTTATTCTAGGCCAATTGGTTACAGTCCAGATGAGTTTGTAAGAATTTTAGTGATTGATGGCTGCTTCATTATTGAACTATTTCGCAAGATAGCTTATAAGGAGCTTTAGAGAGAAGAATGACCTGATTTTCACCATGGATTGCATGTTCTCGCTTCTACTCCATGATTTGATATTGTTGGGTTAAAATGAATTGACCCCTTTGCCAATTAATTAATTACCCAAGTTAATTAATTAGATTCAATTACATGCAATAGCGTGATAGCATAAACAAATTATCAATTATACTAAATGCAGCGAAAAATAAATTTGACAAGGTGATTTGTTTACGAATGGGGAAAACCATTGAAGCAAAACCCCACCAGGTGAATTTAAAGTCATCACTCCCGAGAATCCACCATTATCAATTACAAACGGTTACAAGTATAAGGAATCTTAGTACCTAATACTAACATATAGTTGAACCCTTACCCGAATACCTAATTGGACTTGTATTGTAGCGGCAATCTTTCCATTCAATGCATGAATACCAGTACGTGACTAACCAATGATGCACAGATCCCAGTACATGACTAACACACCAACTTGAGAAAGATGTTGGCTGCAAAGTTCTTCAATTCATCACCAATGAAGATTAGGAAGCTCCTTGGTCACAAAACCCTTGGCGTAAAGACGCAGTAGCTTTTACAGAGAGAGATGAATTAGAGCAATTTCTACCTCTAAGGCAAAATTTGACAAGGTGATTTGTTTACGAATGGGGAAAAACCATTGAGGCAAAACCCTATCGGGTGAATTTAAGGTTACCACTCCCGAGAATCCACTATTATCAATCATAAGTGGTTACAAGTAAAAGGAATCTCAGTACCCAATACTAACCTATAGTTGGACCCTTACCCCAATACCCAATTGGACTTGTATTGTAGCTGCAATCTCTCCATTCAATACACGGATTCCAGTAAGTGACTAATACACCAAGTTAAGGAAGATGTTGGCTGCAAAGTTCTTCAGTTCATCACTAATGAAGATCAGGAAGCTCCTCGGTCACAAAACCCTTGGCGTAAAGACGCAGTAGCTTCTACAAAGAAAAAGATGAACTAGAGCAATTTCTGCCTCCGGTCACAATATGCATGTATTATTCTTTTGCATAACCTTGCATTACTGTGACGGCTCTTAAAATAATCCTTATATATGTCTAGGGTTGTAAGAAAAGAAATCCTACACAAATACTCAAGGATATGCATGTAATCAAGTCTTAAAAACCTAATTTTTTAATTTTCGATAAATATTGCTTGTGTCGAGGTTCTATCGAGATTCAACATTAAATTTTGATAGAAGTCTTTCTGTCGAGATTGCTATCGAGCTTTAATGAACAACACTTCCTTCACTTGTTTCTTGGTCAGACTTGCATGGCTTCAAATACTTGAACACTTGTTTCTTGAAGTACTAAACACATTCTAGATCTACCCAATTATAAGCAAAATGCGTTTTGTCAAAAGATTAGTCAATTACATAAATATGTCCCTAACAGATATTGCTAGAAAACTAAGTACCTTGGATGGTAATGGACCATTTGTTCAACATGACCATGGATCCTACACACAACGAGCCCCTAATTGAACTGGTCAAACCATTTCTCCACACCTTTTTCTTTACAGAGTCTTTTTATGGCTACCCTCCTATCAAAGATAGGAAGCATATCATCGATGTGTGTAGAAAATTGATGGTTTCATCAATTACAGGGGAAAAAGGCCAATTAGATTGGACTCTACCTTCTGCTACGAGACTCGTAGAGGCTGGACTGAAAATAAAAAAGGGCGAGTCCAAAAGCTTCTTGGACAAAATATGAAAATGGTGTCCTGGAAATCCCCCCATTAAATATTGATGTTCGGAATATCATCAACTTTGAATAATGCTGCCCAAATTGTAAACCGAGGTTCACTTCCTATGCTATACTCCTAGACAAACTCATTAACACTGCCAAGGACTTGGACATACTCTGCGAGAATAAGGTCATTGATAACTGGTTGAGTCCAAATGATGCGGTCTTGTTCTTTAACAAGCTGTACTACAACACTCATCTCAAGAAAGAAATCTATTACCAGAAGCTTTGCAAGGATGTGAATGAATATTGTAATAGCAGGTGGCTTAGATGGCGTAATTATTTTAACACTCCATGGGCTATTCTTTCAACTACGGCCATTGCCATCCTATTTATCCTTTCCTTCCTACAAACTTGGTTCACCATCTATTAAGAAACAACAGTTTGGAAATATGAACTTGTTTTATTGTATACTAACGAATAATGTAAAACTTCTAGAACTCTCTCTCTAAATAGAACACTGGAGTTTTATCGAATGAAAATGATTGAATACAAGCAACTGAGTTAATAGATAACTGCTACTACCATATATACATGATCTAAAAGCCAAAGGAAAAATTGAAGGCAAGTGGGGGCATGGGCTTCAAACAATTAAAACAGTTCAATTTGGCGTTGTTGGCTAAACAAGGGTGGAGGTTGCAAGTGGGGGGTGATTTTCTAGTGTATAGAGTTTTCAAGGCCAGATACTTTCCGAACTGTGGCTTTGTCCATGCAAGTATGGGTTGCAATCCTTCCTATGTGTGGAGGAGTATCCTGGTTGCTCAAGAGGTGGTAAAGAAGGGCATCAAATGGCAAGTGGGTAATGGAAGTAGGATTGGGATTTGGAGAGACAAGTGGCTGCCTACCTCATCCACTCACAAGGTTATTTCCCCTCCTTTAGTGTTACCTCTAGATGCCACAGTGGATGTATTGATAGATGCAGAGGCTGGTGAATGGAAAAAGGAGCTTGTCCAAAGGCTTTTCCTCCCTCATGAAGTCGAAGTGATACAAGGGATTGCCTGGAGTTCTAGGCTTCCCGAGGATAGGCAAGTTTGGACACAATTAGCTAATAGATGCTTTTAGTGTGAAAAGCGCATACAATATTGCTGTAGATATTAAGTCGAGGTCTGATTCGGGGGCTATATCTGATGAGAGCTGTTTAAGGAAGTTTTGGAAGCACTTATGGCGGTCTAATGTACCTCACAAGGTCCGTCATTTTACTTGGAGAGCCTGTAAAAACATCTTGCCCACAAAGGATATTCTTGAGAAGAGGAAGGTCCTATTAGAAAGTAGCTGTGAAGAGTGTAAGGCAGATGTGGAGTCATCAGGTCACTTGTTTTGGTCTTGTCCTAGAGCTCAAGAGACTTGGTCCATGTCTAATCTTATACCGGCGAGACACAGTTTACATTTCAACTCTTTCTTGGATCTTCTTTGGCATGCAGTTACGGTGGCTAAGTGGGATCAAGAAGTGGTTGGGAAGATTATCATGATCTCATGGGGTTTCTGGAATAATAGGAATGAGGTAATGAAAGGTGGGGCAAAGAAAAAGGTGCAGGCAGTAATTTATGGTGCTTTGGACTATTTGGTGGAGTACCAGTCTAGCCAAACAGCCACAATTATGCAGGAAGTGAAATGCCTTGCATCGTGGTCCCCTCCACCTCTAAACTCTTATAAGATAAATGTGGATGAAGCTGTTTTTGCAGCTCGAAAATCGGTTGGTGTGGGAATCCTTATTTGGGATGAAGGTGGCAGGTTGATTAGGGCTTGCAACAAGAAGATTCTAGCTCCTTTAGGTGCTATTAAGGTCGAAACTAAAGCCATAGAGTTTGGTTTACAATTTGCAAAGGATATGCTCATCCAGGATTTTGTGATTGAATTAGACTCCCTAACTCTGGTCAATGCATTCAAGGAAATATCGCCTCCCCCTTCAGCTGTTGCTGCACTGGTGTACTGCTCCCTGGCTGCATCACATGAATTTTGTAGGGTAGCCTTTTCGCATGTAGGAAGGCAAGGCAATAGGCCCACTCACATTTTAGCAAAACATGCCCTTCGCATTGTTGATTTCTCGGTTTGGATTGAAGAGACTCCTTGTTTTCTTGAACAAGCTCTTCTCTATGATGTAATTGTTGTCACAAATTAATGGAATTGTTTGCAGTTTCTCAACAAAAAAAAAAAAACCTCCCTATATTGGCAGGAAAAGTTGTCACAACAACTACCTATCTGATGCTTACACATGGAGCTGAGCTGTCAATCTATAACTATTGCTTAACTCCCTAATCCATATGAATAAACTGTTCATGAAAGGGTTTCAGCTTCTATTAAGTCTAGCAACTCCTTGCTAGCCCAAGTAGTCTTAGCTTGTACTGTACAGTTGTGCTATGGGCCGTGCTTGTTCCATGAATGGGGCTTTTAGGAATACTCTCTTCGGATCATAGTTTGCAGGAAGACTTATTCCACACTTCCACAACATCCATTAAAAAGTTATTAAGTAATGTAACATTAATAAAAATTAAACTAGATATAACTTTAAAAAAAAAAAAACCCAAAACAATTATACATATGATATTTAGTAACCTTTTTCAAGTAATGTTTACCTAGTGACATAGTATTAGTGTTATTGAAACCTCCCATTGTAATTTTATTTAATTTTTTTAATTTTTAGGGTAAACTAAATGTCAAACCCCTTATTATAGGAATGTTTTCAAATAAAACCATATAGTTGCAAAGGTTGTAAATTAAATTCCATATTTTAAGACTATTATGAATTAAACCTTATAATTATGCTCATTTCACACTGAGATTTGGGCTTTTTAGGGTTTGATTTTTTTATAGTTTGATTGGGGAGGCTTAATTTGGTACGATTTTAAAAGCCCAAAATTCTATTTGAAATCAACAACATTGTGGGGTGTAATTTTAAAACCACTCAAAGGTATATGGTTTAAAATGTAACATGTCCCTTTTTTTTTTTTGTCAAATAAATAAATACAAACCTATTACCAAAGTTGTTAATAATGTAATGGAGGTAGTTTCGGTTTGGCCGTGAAAATGAAATATTTTAATATATATATATATATATATATATATATAAAAGGTCAATTAGTTTTTTTTTTTGAAAACTCTTACTGATCATAAATTTTGGTAAAATCCCTACCATGTACCGATCACTGCCATAGACAGTGACAGAACTCCATACAGACCAAAGGGGGCCATGGCCCCCTGGCCTTCTGATTTTTTCTTACTAAAATATGCCAATATAAATTATATGAAAGATTTGGTTCAAAATTTTCATTTTTGGCCCCCTAAAATTGAACAATTCAGTGTCCCAAAAACCAAAAAAAAGAAAGAAAGAAAAAGAAGCTAAAGTGGTCATCTAGTTCATATATGTGCCCTGTTGTCCCATTCCGAAACAAAATTAAAAAAAAAAAAAAAAAAAAAATTTCTAACAAAAACAGTAAAAAATTCTCTAGGATCACATCCATAGACACAACATTCCAAGATTTTCAGAATACCACAAGTTTTACCTTATGTACAAACATATCCCAATGTCACACTTTGCAAGAAGTGAAAAAGATTACTTCCATTTAGCCACAAAAAAGAAAAGAAAAAGAAAGATCACTTCTGAGGGTGAATGCAAGCTAAAAAGGAAATTTGACTCCTTCTTGGATGTCAAAAGTGGGCTGTGAATAATGTTGTGTAGGCCCTACTTCAATATCCAGAGCGGACTGTGAATAATGTTTTGGCCTGCAACATATCCTCCCAAGATCAACTTTTTCCTGTTATGCAGCAAATGAAATCAGGCAGCAATAATGAATATGGTTTTCACACAACCAAATTTTTTAAGAGCAGTGATTAGATACAAAAAGAGAGAAATTTGGAAGTTTCGCGCGCGCACACATGCATGCACAAATGAGAGAGAGAGAGAGAGAGAGAGAGAGAGAGAGAGAGGAGAGAAATTTAAACAATGTAATTTGTCCTTTATTACCTCAGTATTATCATGATCATAGTGAACAGTGAAGATGCACCTGCAGCCCCTGATGTCATGTTGCCTCTTTTGGATTCCCACAACATAGGCATCATGGTAAACTGCATGATCTTCCCTTTCCTGTTAATAAGCCAGGTGCAGACACCAAGATGTACCAAATTAGAGCTAATTTAAATTTCAAATATTGAAAAGTTATTGATGTAATTTTGTCTTGATTGATGATTTTGTGGGATTATGTTTTATGTTTGAATTAGTTTTCTTATTGATGTGCTCGCTGAAGCCTATTTTAGAAAGGCTCCAGTTAACAAGTAAGACAGTGAGGTGGACTTTGACGAATGGAATTTTGAATTGGAAAATTTTCAATTGTTGGGTGCTAATTCCTAGCATCTTAGGTGCTGAATTAAGTTGCTTGGTGCTGATTCCATGCAAAACCCCCAAGTGCTGATTTTTGGTTTATCATTTTCCACTATGTTCAATTTTCCCCTTTATCCTCCATTTGATATTGTCTGGCATCACTGTTGACTGTTGAGGTAAAAAGAAAGAGACCTATAATGTTGAGGAAAGTTTTTGAATATCTAACAAGGCCGCTCCATTATTTTCTTCCCGAATTAAGTAAGACTGATAATATGTCAGTTTTCTTCTAAAAAAGAAAGAAAGATAATATGACAATTTAATGTTCTAGACTTTTTAATATCTACGAGGTCATTATCTCAAAGGCATCATGTTTGTTTGGACATGAGGACTCATGATTGTAACACAGCTTATGGATCATATCCAATTTATTAAAAAAAAAAAAAAAAAACCAAGGAAAACGTTACCTGGAAGCACAGGACAAGATCTCCAACCTTCACCTTATGACACTCAGAGTGTTCTAAAGGAATAGATCGCTCACGCACTCCCCTTTTTACATTCACCCATTCATCCTCCTCATAACCAAAGCCAGCAAATCGTACACGAACTGCCTGTGATATATAATAGCACCTTTACATATATTAGCCAATATCATGCATTATGATTTTTATTTGGTGGACACTGGACAATATCACATTTACCATATAATTGGATGCAAGGGGTTGACATAGATACTGATTTTGTGAGGGTATGATAAGTGCACCTTGTTGCATTGAGTATGTATACCATAAATGCATTGCAAAATAAAGCTCCTTTTTTTGTTACTTTTTGCTAACTTGATTGTTTCTTTTGCTAATAGTTTTCCTTATCCAGATAAATTGAATGTCTGAGAACAGTAATTAATCATGAAAAAAAAAAAAAAAACTAATGATTTTATGATTTGAACCAACATGGTTCTATTTTTTTTTTATAGGAAATGTACCAAATATTAGTGACCCTGACAATTGGATTCCTAATTCCCACAGGTAACTCATCGTTCTTTACCACTGAAAGTGGCAGATTATTGATATCAGCTAGTAAGCTATACAGTTATATACGCAATTCTTTCCCTTCCCTCATGAAGAGAGAAGCTAGTTATGCCAAAAAAAAAAAAAAAAAACGAGAACCAATCCTTAAACCAAATTGAATAAATTCAACTCTAAATTAGCCTCGCTGATATTATCGTAAATTTAAATCACGTTAAATACCAGTAAGGGCTCAAAACTAGCTCTTGCTTGAAATAATCCAAGCAGCTGCTGTTCATGATGCACATTTATGTGACAAACATTACAAAGTGGCCAGTTTCATTTAGCATGTAGACATGGAAGAGTTGTAATTATTAATAACCAAAAGGGTCTTATGTTAAAAAAATTGTTATTGTCCCAAAAGTATATAAATCTGATTATGAATCTTACAAGTTCGCCGGTACTAAGAAACTTGTAATTGAGGAATGAAGCAACATCATACCTGGCAAGCCATTAAAATATTAGCTATGGTTCAAAAATCAATTCAAAAGGAGATTACAATATTCACAACCAAGATTATATATTTTGAAATTGATTTTCACCCTGGTGGTAAAGATACTTGTGAGTTTAAATTATCTTGAGATTGCATTATAACATCACGGAAACTGGTATTCTGAGAACCACTACTACAAGAATCCTTATACTTTCATCAAGCTTTTAAACCTTTTGTTGTATCAAAGCAACAATTTGTGCTCTATTCTGAATTAATTAGAATTCAACAAGCAATCCTAAAAAAACACTACCAGCGTAGACAAGAACTACCTTTAGATCTTTTGGCCTATTAAGGCCAGTAGGCCACACAATATCATAAACAAAGTATGATAAGTGATGAAGTAGGAAGAATTAATTGATGCTTCAAAGTTTGGGGTTAAGGGAAGTACAGGGTGACGCTGGTAATAATTTAGAAAGGTAATAACATTATTATAAGAAAGCATGCATTGAAAATAAAAGAAGGTATATTATAACTCGGATAGAATCATACCAGTCATTGAAATGAATATTGATATAAGCAAAAGTTTCGTCACTTTTCAAGATTTTCTAAATCCTAACAAACCTTCACTTGTCCACAAATGTAATGTTTTACAAAAACCATTTCTTTCTTAGGCTGTGTTTGGTTGCTGTAAAACGTTTTCCGGAAAATACATATTTTCCGGAAATGCTAATTTCCGGAAAAGGAAAATGTTTTCATGGTGTTTGGTTGCATTGCAAAAAATTTTCCGGAAAATATTTTCTGGTGTTTGGAAAAGAAAAAGGAAAACTCAAATCAGAAAATGCAGAATAACACAAATTAGAAAAACACAAGCCACAAATTCAGGAAAACACAAATCTAGAATAACAGAAGCAAATTAAGGCTGGTTCATTCAAAGATTTTTACAGAAAATGCATCAAATCAGGCAAAAGAAACCAAAACCCAGCAAAAGAAATGCAACCGGTTCTTCGATCGCGCCGTCGATCGACGATCGCGCCGACGAGCGGTGCGCGTCCGACGAGCGCCGACGAGCGATGCGCGTTCGACGAGCGCGCTCGTCGATCGCGCCGCGTGATCGACGATCGTGCCGCGCGATCTCGTCGATCGCGCCGGTAGATCGACGATCGCGCCTCGCGATCTCATCGATCACGATCGTCGATCGTCGATCGACAATCGCGCCGGCGCGATCGTCGCTCTCTCTTCTCTCTCTGATCTGGGCTTTCTCTTCTCTCTCTCTCTCTCTCTCTCTCTCTCTTTTTCCGGAAGTCATTTGAAGTGAAAATGAGGGGAGAAACTGATTTCCAGGTCAAAGGTGAAAATATTGGTCAACCGGAATTCATTTTCCGGAAAATAATATTTTCCGTGACAGCCAAACATGCGGAAAAGGGTGAAAATGATTTCCTGAAATCATTTTCACCCAAAACAAACGCACCCTTAATGTAATCTTACTTTCACAGTTTCTTTTTACTTTTGTAATATATTTTGTATTTTTATTTTTCCAAGTTCTGAATTAATAGCAATGTGCTAACTGCAAACCCATTTTTCCAGTATCAAGTTCTATATTTGACCTTTACAAATATATCTGTACACATCAACCCAAATTCATTAATGTCAAAAGATAAAAAAATAGTATTGGCATGAAGTTTGAACTATTTAAAGTTTTAAACACATATTTAATAAATAAAAAATAGAACTTACTTTATTGAGACCGCAACAGATTGTAAAAAGGAATGTAGATTTATAATGTAATTAATGCAATAGTCTATTCTGGTTATCATTCCATCTTTACATACCTACTACACATAGTTATGTGCACTTTCAGGGTGTCTTTAAGAGGCAAAGTTGGAACAGCAGGGGTCACTGTTTTAGTATGACTCCATAAGAATGATTATAGGCATTAAAAAACAAGTATAACTACTCACAGACCACAAAAGTACAAAAGAAATGGAATTAATGGCTTCCTTTATATGTAATTGCTATATTTTGGGTTGGTCTTATGTAGACTACAAAGCTCCCACTTCTACAAGGTCTGTTAGAGGTCATTTGTAGGCAACCTCACCCCTAATATTTTTCCCTGGAGAAGCTGATTTCCATCCTCAAACCAGTGACATGGCGCTTTAGTTGAAAGGCAATTGCCATCACACCAAGGCTCGATCTATAATTGATATATCTTGGTATTACCTGAAAATTGTTCCTAGCACATTATCCTGTTTATCATGTCTTATAAATAGCAAGGGTCTTCAATACCCTCAATTTTTAGTTGACAAAATCCCCACAGAAATACAATGACCAACCTGCCTAAATTTAATTATTTCAAGTTGTGCAAATTATTGGGAAAAGAAATCAAGGAAATTGAAAATTTTAAACCAAGCTGGTAAACTTTTTCAACATATATATATATTTTTGACAGAAGTGATAGAATTTTCAACATATTTAAATATTACTAATTTGGGCTGTATTCTGATAAATGAATAAGATACACAAATTTAAAGGAACACATAAGTGCTCCAAAGTGAAGCCTATTCCAAAGCATAAGGCACACTAAAGCAATTAGTTAATGTCATTCATTTATGTGCTAAATTAGTTCTTGTATAATACAAGGAATATAATAATAACAAATCCTATTTATGTTGACATATAGATGCTGTAGAATTTATGTGCTATGTATAATGCATAGTACATATTTCCAATACCTATTAAGCATATATTGCATGTATCGATTAAAAGATATGTTCTCACCATGCATTATCTTTCTTTGATTTAGCTTCATATGTCAACCCTGAAAGATCTGAAATCTTTTTACCTGCATTGACCTTGTTATCATAAGCTTCTCTAGAAAATTATAATTGCATTATAATTTATTTATTTATTTGTAAGTTACACATGCACATAGTGAGTCTTGAACCTACAACCTCACCTTCCACCTAATACTTGCAAGAAATGAGGTGCTAATTGAGCTAGAGGTCAATGGCAATTATAGTTGCATTAAATTACATGTAATATTCTGATTTTACCATTATAAATAAGATAGCTTGTTGAGAATTCATTTTAAAGCATAGCATACCTCCATGGTCTGAAATGAGGATAACGTATGGCATTAATACAACAATTAAAGTGGCCAAAAATCTGTAGCCCTATGTATTGCCAAAAAATAACCCATCTCAGATGGTCATTGAGTGATTAACAGTAGCAGAAATAATAAATATGAAATACTAGACAAGACATAGAGAAGTAAGAAGCATACCTAAAACAATGAAAATAGTTTTTTATTAAGACAAAAAGATAAAAGATATAGTACTCACGTAGTTAATTAATATGAGTATGATACAAATAAAATATATTGGAAATTGAACTAATTAAATCAATTTGCAAAAATGCAACATTACTTATGCAACCGCAGAACCAACATAGTCAGTGCGCTACAAGATTTGTACTTAAAATATCTAAAGTGCACTTAATTTGGCTCATTTACTAATTTTCTGAAAGTGGGTAAAAGTACCCTTATATCTAGAAAAAGTAAGGCTTTAAAAACTGTACATAAGCAAGTAAGCTAATAAAGCTCAAAAAAAGAAAAGAAAGCTAAAGCTTAGAACAGAGTCCACAGTAAACTTCTGAGCACCATTTCATAAGCTGAGCAATAGTTCTTAAGTTGGGGCCAACATGCTGATAAGGTGCCCACTCTAGGTTGTTGAAGCAACACGCAATTGTGTGCAACCATGCATTAGTGCAAATTTCTTAATTTACAATCTATTGATTAAGGAATGGGCACTATTGAAAAATTGAACCCTAACCAAACCTACCTTTATATGCCAAGCCTAGACCATCATACTATCAAGGATTTTGTTGAGCTTTAAGCAGATGAATCCACATTAGGAGATTCATTAGATTGAAATATTTTGTGCTGTGATTTTCTTGTCTTCTTCTCTTCGTTGTGAATTTGATGATATGTCAGCATAAAGAATGTCTAAATTAATATTGTTGGTCCCTAAAGTTTAGCCCAAGACCAATTTAGTCCCTGAAGTTTAAAATGATCACTTAGTCCCTTAGATGACATGGCCAAACTATAAACTGACACATCATCACTCCTTAGAGATTAAAGCAATCACTTAAAATTTGTTAGAGACTAAAATTGATCACTTTAAGTTTGTTAGGAACTAAAAGTGATACTTTAAACTATAGGGACTAAGATCTCTCATAAGCAAAAGTTTAGAGACCTTGGACCAACAATGTATTTTGACCATAGTATTAATTTTTACTCAACAGGGAGAGATTTTTTATTTATTGATATTGCTGTAAACAAACCAAAATATAAAGTTGTGATAAATTAAACAACTTTTTAAAATTATTTATCTATATGCAATCACTATTTGAAGCATTTAATTAAAAACCAATGGAACAAGTATTGAACAAAATATTAATCATGAGTATCTTTTCAACAGCTTGCACCCATGCTGAAAAAATAAAAAAGACCTTTAGGATTTAAAAAGCTTTCAGGGGCTTTGCTTGAAATAGGTACATCTGAAAGATCTTCAAATAATTTCAGGGCACCAGATGAGGGAGTAATTTTATCTTGCAACTGTTCTTGTCTATTTTGGAACCAACTTTGCACCTATGACACAATGAGAACAAGGTAGAGTTATAAAAGTTTCAAATACAAAGAAATTGTAGTGTTTGAATGAAAAACCTGCTCCCATGTTATGGCAGATTTTCCAGCATGACTAGCTGAGCAACTGCAATGATAAAGCAAGCCAAGAAAAAGATACGATACGAGGATTAATTACACCCTATTATAAGGAAGCACATTATCTTCTTTTCACTTTAAGAAACCATTTCATTGAAGTATGCTATAGTTAAGATATGAGTGAAATGGAAGTTCACCTAAAGCTGGTTGCAATATCCTGGAAAAACGCCTGATCAAGTGATTGTTCCCCTATCTCCTTAAATATCTTCTCCATGTCTTTAATCTATGAACAAACAAAAAAGTAATAATCATCATAGAAGCTAGACAAAAAGAGAGCAGTATGATGGTAAATTGGTAATATGAAATGTAAATTGCAAATTAAATGAAAATAATCTATTCCAATTAGTGGGGTTCAACTAATCTCAAGATTTGATCTAAGGCTGCAAAAACAAAGGAACATTCTTATTAGCCCAAATGTAAAAGAATTTTGCACACACTGCCAATTGTGATGCTTTAGCTTTAGCAAGCTTTGATCAACCAAAAATATACCCACATCAGATCCTCTTTGTTTAAAAAGGTATCAGTTGGAAAACTCATCTCATCACCACCAGAAGCAACATAATAAATATATGAAGGCAGGTCACACAGTTCAATCATATATTGATGAGTAAAATGAACATGTCATAATTATACTAGAATATAAGATTTCACAATCTGTCATTTATTATACAGAAAGCATTTCTGCAAATCCCAGACAATGCTCTGACACAGAATCATGTATTATTCAAAATTATATAATAATTTCCACCATAAAATGTTCAGGAATTACTAAATCATCAATTTTGGAAGAAAGATCAACTCTTCCCACTTTGTTAGAATAATTAGCTAATCATCAAAACTTTGATGCAAGTGAAAGTGGAAAGTAAAGCATAATATAACAATTAATGTCCCCTCTGACAGGATTGTCAGACTAATCAATACAAATAAATGTACTCAATGTTGTTAAAATAGCGCTTAGGCGAGCTTAAAGCTCAACCCTGAGGTCCAAAGGCTTCACTTAGTCGAAGTGAAGCTCATTTAATGAAGTGCACCTCAATGACCTCATGCACGCTTTTCTGGCACTTTGTGAGAAAGCAAATAGCAGGCTTATGTGCACTTTTTATTTTTTGCTAAAAAATATATATATAATGAATCATCAAAAGTAACTACTTGATCTTGAAGGAAATGATATGGAAATTGATTTATTAATCAAACATTGTTTTAAAGGTGTTGTATTACACAAACAACTTTTTGTTTATAACAACATATCGAAAGACATGAACAAGGATAACTTACTATTCTTGTGGTTTTTGGTCTTTGCCTTTTGGATTTATTTCCAAAGAACCATATACTTCATCTGACCATAGCTATCCCAATTACGTAATTTTATAAGGTATAAGAGAATTATACAAAATGTCTTGTTTAAACTTTCTATGAGTAGATTGCTATCATTTTGTTGTCCATAAATAATTGTTATCACTTTTACTATATAAAAATTTAAGAAATAGAAATAACTTATATAAAATTTAAACTTACAAATTGTGCAATTGCACCATCCATTTTAGCTAAATAAGAAAAAGACATTATTATTTTGAGTCTATTAACTTTTTTTTTTCTTATAATATGCTCTGTATCTTTTTATTAGAAATTATATAATATATCTGAAATTGTGCACTTTACTTTAATCAGTCGCGGTCTTACACTTTGCTTTGCACCCAGACTCCAAGAGGCTTGTGTTCTTAAGTGCACTTGATGTTGATGGTATCACCAACACTGAATGTACCACGTGGTAACTCATATCCTTAAAAGAGGTATGAATCCTCTTTAGAGGTGCACTTTTCCACTGATGTCCGATGTGGAAATAAAGTTTATGCTGTGTTTTACTTGTACTATACAAGCCCTGTAACAAAAATTTAGTACATTCTAACTATTGAGTCTTATTTGGTAATCTTTCTCTGTTTCTTTTATGCAAATTTCCTTTGTCTCCTTTGGAGTTGCAAATACAATAAATGCTAAAACACCCTCATAGACAAAATAGCAACTTCAACCTTGATATGGTACAACATTATCAGCCATTCGAATCTAGACGGCAAAATCATAAGGTAAGGTAGTGCATACTGTACACAAAGCAGAAAACTCTACTTCAAACTACATCCCCTATGATTCTTCTTTCATTGGAGATTGCCCCCTATCCAAGCTTGATAAAGCCTCCCCAGCCTAGCACTGAAGGCCTCATTATGTAATATCTAACCACTAGCTAGCCAGCCAGCCACCCCCCCCCCCCCCAAAAAAAAAAGTCTTCTATTACTTTATTTTAGAATATACTTAATTGAATTGGAGAACCAAGAAAAACCCACAAGTGTCAAATTAGAAAGAACCCCATTAGAGAAGAGTACATGCAATCAACCATCTGAACCAGATAATAAAAGGAAGCTAAGTAAAGCAGTTAAATTTAAGCTGAGAAATGAAGGACCAATGAGTGGATTCACAAAGAGGATGATGAGTGTACCTCAGTTAGAGTGAATTCAGAGAGAGAATCCTTTGGACCAAACCCCTCCATTGCTGAGAGCGACTGATTGTGAAAGTGACGGAGTAAACAGAGGGAGAGAGAGAGGAAATGCCATTGTCTGTGACTCTGTGTATGTGGGGGGATTTGTCACTTACACGTGTCTTCACAGGGAAGCCTCGGAAGTCTGAACTCTGCACTGACCTTTCAGAAAAGAGGAATACTTTAAAAGGTACTAACTAAGCGCACCGTTTCACAGTAAAACAGAAAACAAAAAAGAGCTAAAAGAAGCATGGGACATAGGAGGACAATAGGCCCGTATAGGATGACAGAAGAAGCCCATTTTGCAAGAACCTGGGCTGCTGTGTTTGCAACCCAAGGACTGTGGGAGGCCGTTTAATACTGGAAAGCTAAATAAGCCCAAGTGGATATGATCGCATTGATGTTCCAGTCTGCTTGCGAGGAAGAGGATTTGATTGCACCTATAACATTGTAAAAAAAAAAAAAAAAACGTTTTATGCTTGGATTTGGAGCAAAGTTGTCAATATAAGGTCCTCTATATTTTATATATTACTAAAAGCTGAAGCGTAGCATTTAATATTACTACGCTCACGTTGAGCCACATTAGCAACCACGTTATCATTTTTTGTTCCCGATTTTTCTTATATATATTTTAAAACATTTTCACATTTAAAGTGACTTAAAAACTCTATTATTTAAAAATTAAAATATCTTTTAAACATAATTTTTATTATTAATTTTTCAAAACTCTCCCTCCCTTTTACCTCTTCATTTCCCCACCAAGGTTTTCGAACCCGGACCGAACCGGGAGGTCGGACCGTGAAAACCGAAAATCGGGATGAAAACCGGTTTTTTAAGCATAAAAAATCAAAATTTTTGTTAATTCTGTGAACCCCTAAAACCAGGGTTGGCCGCACGAATCGATGGCAAGAACCGTGCGGTCCAACCCCATAGCAAAATTTTTTTTAAAAAAAAAAAATTATAAAAACACTTAACACAATTTTATTCCACTTAATTAAATTATCCATCTCTTACAAGGAATAAAAAAATTATAATTAAAATTCTTCAAAGATATTCAACTTTACTTCAAAAATTAATCATAAATTTTAATGTTTTCATGGTTATTATTTTATTTTATTAACTTTCTTATTTAATTATTAAATATATGCTTGAAAATCATTAAATTTCTCTCACATATATAGATATATTAGTCAATTTTGCTAGTTTTATAAATTTAATATCTATATTTAGGTTTTGATTAATTATTAAATTAATTATGACATCATCATGGTTCAACCCCAGTTTCACCTCGGTTCAACCTCAAAAATCTTGAACTTCTCCCTTTTACGGTTCAATAAATGGTCTGAGTTTGAAAACCTTGCTCCCCACTACTTTCTATCTTAATATCATTCTTTTTCTACTTTTTTATCTTCCTTTATTTTAATTCTTCTTTTTCTCAACATTTTACTATAAATTTGACATTTTCTTTTTCATTCTATACATAGTTTTCTCACACAAAAAAGGTTACTTCTCTCTCTCTCTCTCTCAATTTGTTTTTCATTTTTTCTTTGATTTTTTTTTAAAAATTTTATTGCATCAATTCCTTAGGTTGATGAATTTTTGTGTTAATTAGAATTCTACTTTCGGTTGATACAATTTAGTTTTGTGTTTTAAGTCATTATCTTTTATATTTTCTTTGATTAAATATTATCCTATTGCATTATACATATAGTATGTAGTAATATAATGTTATTATATTACATAGAATGGCTTGGATAATTTGATGTTTATTGCTATATATTTTATTTTTACTCTTTTTTCCTCTCATCTTATTTTATTCTACATTTAAATCCAATCACACCCTCCACACTATTAAATTGTGTAGCACAAATCAAGAAAATGGTTAGACACAAACCTGTCTTCCTTTACTATATGTTGGGGGAATCAAAATATTTGTGTGACAAAGGGTCATATAATTTATAATTTAGGTAGCACCATTTGACTTTGTCTAGGCCCATAGATTGAGCAATTTGTAGACTTAAAAGGCTATTGAGAATGAACTTTTCAAATCAAGTCTAAAAAAATATGAACTACTATATATCATTTAGATAAAAACTTTTATCATGGATACATTAATAGTTTCTTTGCCACAAATTTAAATCACGCAAACTTAATAATTTTATATTATGTGTTAGCATTGTCTCTACTACTTCTTCTTCTTCTCAAAAAAAATTATGTATCAGCTTTAAAGGATGCCAACAATATTGATCTTATGGGAAAAGTTACATAAAATATTGAGAAAAAAAATGTTTTATATTACAATCTACTAAAAATATTTTTTAAATATTTAAACCTTTCTATTTTTCATATCACTGACATGTTTTACAACTACCACATATGTTAACTTAAGTCTTAATATTCTTAAGTTGTTTCAGCAAAAAGGAAAAAAAAAATTGTCACAAAAGAGTTCATGTAAAGTTTTTTGCAAAATGAAATATCTGTTTTGTAAGGCCACCAAACTTGGTAATTTGTAAATGATGGAAACACTTGCAACAATATTTGCATAGTTATATAGTTCCAACTAAAGCAATCGTGCATACTCTTAGTCTTCAAAAAACACACATCTACCTGTGGTTAAACGTTCATCTTGGGTAGTTTTAACTTTTCATATAATTTTACCTTTACATATTTATCTATTTTAATTTAGATTTAAAAATTAATTAATTTAGATATCTATAAGTAAACAATGAAATAATGATTCATGAATAATAAAAAAAAAAAAAAATTATCGATACATATTTATCTTGTGCGGTTGTAACTCTACATATAATTTTGCATTTATATATTCATCTAGTTTAATTTAGATGTTTATAACTTAATAATGAAATCTATAAACAAGGTAATTAAAACAACCATATTTCTACAATTCAAAAAGTCACAATTTCTTTTTTCAAAAAGAGGCCTTTTACATTTCCTTGGAATTATTTTTAAATTTTTTTTATAAAACCTTTGACATACCACTAGCCTAACCACTTCATACATTAAAACAATTTAAGGCTCATTATTATTTCTATTAATATATTATGGATATCTTAATTGATTGTGACCAAACTAGAGAAATGTCTTTCATATTTCCTTGAAAAAAAAAAAAAAATCATTGACATACCACTAACGTAACTACATCTATAACTATTTAAACCATCCATGATATCTATTTCTTATCGATAACCATAAAATTTACAACTAGAAAGGGAACATACAAAGTAATAAAGAATAAATGAGGAAAGAAAAAAAGAAATGAAATCAAACGTCAATTAATAATCGTTATTTGAAAAATAAAAAGGTGGTCAAGAGGAGTAAGAAATAAAATAGAGGTGGTTATATAGAGAACATTGAAAACTTTATAGTGCAATAAAATCAACCACTACATTTACTTAATTAAATCAATAATCAACAATTAAATATAATAATACAAAATTTAAACTTAAAATTAATCAAACTCTAACTAGGGAAATTATATATATATATATATATATATATATATATATATATATATATATATATATATATATATATATATATATATAATCATAATGTTCATACACCATGACTTAAAAAAATTTAATGAATAGTTCTACCTCTTATTTAATGTCTATGTTATGCAAATCATCAAACAATAAATATATGATAATGGTAAAAAAAGGTTATAAACAAGATTATGAAAATATGATAAAACTTTTTTTTTTTAAACTCTTTATAAAGTCTAGGGACTAAAATAATATTTCATCTAAAAAATTATCACACACAACGCGCTAGTCTGCAACTAGTTTCAGTTTAATAAAGGAAGCAAAATATTTCAGTATACTAATACTAATTTAACGTTTCAGATTATTGTTATATATTTAAATCAAAACATTTGTTTATTGACTTCTAATATCAACATATTAGTTTTTGAAAGTCACATTTTTTTCCCCATATATATAAGAACAAGTTTGGCTACAACTTTCACTAAAAAAATTAACATGACTATATATTTCGAAAATCTAACCGTTAGACTGTATTTTCTTTATATTCTTAATACACATATCAAATTTCATGTTAATCAGATGTTATTTATTATTCGATCTTTAAACTTAATTTTCATGCATAATTTTAGACTACTAATACTTGAAAGGGAAAATTACAACTTATCCACTTGTGATTTGGCCAAAATTTAAGTTATCTATCTGTAATTTAAAATTTGACACTTTACCCACCTGAGATTAGCGGGATGGCAATGGGGGCGGGGCGGGGATGAAGACCAAAGGATGGGGTCTTCGTCCTTGCCCCGCATGGTTTTGTCTTACTCCATCCCCGCCCCGCCCCGCCCCGCCCCACATGATGGGGAAAACTTTCTCACCCCATTCCTACCCCTTGGGGCCTTACGAAGCCCCGCCCCACCCTGTAAAACTTTACTTTTTATTATTTTGCCCTACAACTACTACAATTTTTTTAATGAAACTTATTTCATTAATAAAAATATACTTGAAATTACAACTAAATTTATCCCATCAAATCAAATCAATTTTTAGAAAAAATTGAATAATATATCTAAGTGTTTAACAAGACAATCATTAAAAAAAAATATTAAAAAAAAAAAAAAACCTCATAGTATAATACATAACAAAATAAAGCAGAGAACCAAATTGAGTAGAATAAAATAAGCTAATATTGATATGTTTGTTTAAATAGTAGGGTTTTAGGGTGTAGAAAATTTACAATTATAACCCTTAGCAACGCAACGCAAGGCGGGGCGGGGCGGGGCGGGGCAGGGCCAGGACTGGTCTAAAAAGTTTAAGCCCATCCTCGCCCTGCCTCGTGGTGCGGGGCTAAAATCTTGCCAATCCCTGCCCCACCACCTTTGCGAGGTGGGGAAAACCCACACGAGGCGAAGCAGGGAGGGGCGGGTTAAGGGGGGTGGGGAAAAATTGTCATCCCTAAGCTCAGTTAGAGTTCCATAACCTACCTTTATTAAAAACAAGGCTAAAAATGTAATTTTACTCCACTTTTTTGTCTCTTTCCTCCAAAAACACAAAAAACATAAAAATACAAGAGAAAATAAGATCAAAAGGTGGTTGGTAACAAATTTTATTCAAAATCTTAGCTTTTAATTTGTAAGAGATGGGTCTTTGAACTAACAGTTAAGGAGAAATAAGGCACTTGTAAAGAGAATGAAATTTGAGACTGAGTCAAATTGTAAACAAGGAATATCTCACTGTTAATTACACTTCCATTGGAATATTCGAGGAGAGTTTTTGTTAAGTAAAAAATACATGTTAAGCCTTTCTTGAGTATTACTATGATCTCTCTCTCTCTCTCTCCTTAAAAAACTGATCCCAAAACATGTGAGATCTTTTCTTATTTATAGTTCCAGTGCCACCATCTCAACTGTCTATTTGTAGAGTGGATGATCCTTCAAGCGAGATATTTGTCTCATTCTTTTTCTCAATTCTTTTTGAGGTTGTGATGAGTATGTAACAGGCTGTTGGAACACTGTTCAAAGGGGTTGTTCAACCATTAATGTGGTGTGCTTGGTTGGTACAATGTATTTAATGTGGAGGGGACGATGGCTTCATTGGGAAGTTTCTTCCAAACCTTGCTCGAACTAATTACTATTCCTTTTATTAGTCGTCATCCTAGGCATTGCCTAACAGTCCCCATTCCTCTTCTTAAGATTTTGAACCTCTTTCCTTCATCGGCTACGTAGTTGGATTCACACATTCCTTTGATTATTTGGGCCCAATTCTTCTATAAGATTGTTTCGATGGGCCCTTTCTAATTCCAACCTTGGCCCATTCTCCTTTAACTCCTAACCCTTACAGTATGCTATAATTATATTATCCCTAATTTATTTAACCAAAAAAAAAGAAAGATTTAGAATGTTTAAAAATATTAAAATTGATAAACGTGATTTAAACAAATTTCTCACAAATTACAAACTGACTGGATTTAAAAAAACGAATTTGACTAACATAATAACTAATTTGATGTAGAATTTTTCGTTGCATATATAAAAAAAACATATGTTAAATTATATTATAGAGATGTTTTATGTAAAAATTATATATATGAATATATGATTAATATGGGTTTATAAAAAATTAGTAGCCAAGTTAAAATTTTCTATTTTTTGTTAAATTCGTTTATTACAACGAGGAATGCGAGGTTTTAAATCTAGATGTCTCTGTTGAAAACACCTTAAAGTACTAGTTGAGTTATAAGACTATTGGTGATAACATTTTCTACTTAAGCCTCTCTTCTTCTTTTTTAACATTCTATTTGTTTCGATATTAATGTTTATTGGGAAATAAGTCAATTTTCAAAAAGCATTTTGTAAAAAAGTACATAATTTTCTTATATTTGGTAGTAACCTTAAAAAAGTACTCATTTTTTTTTCAAAAAAAAAAAAACTTTAAAAAAATAGTTTTCAGACCCGGATCGTTCAATAAACCAGAAAAGAGAGAGGTTTAAAATTTTTAAGGTCGAACCGAGGTTGAACTGAGATCGAACCATGATGATGTCATAGTTAATTTAATAATTATTTAATAAATAAATAAATATATTAAATTAGAAATAATAGAAAATTTGACTAAAATAAGAAAATATTTAGATACCAAAAACGTAATTTTATAAAAATAAATTATATATATATTTTTTATGAAGCCTACGTCTAAATTAAGCCTATGCCTTAGGCACAAATTAAACCAAGCCCATGCCTTGATGCTCAAGCCCATTTGAATGGTAACTTTCCAATTAAATTTAAAAGTGGAAAACAAAAAAGATAAAGGACTTAAAAAGAAGAAGCTAGAAGTCTACTAATTAAATAATAGCCTAAATACAAAACAAAGTCCAAGAATAAAGTGGTTGATCAGTGACTAGATGACAGCCAAGCATTACTTCACCATCTCCGTTGTCTGCAAAGCAACTCCAGAGTCTAGAGAAAATGGCTTGAAATGTTACACCACTCTCCCCAGTAGGAGCTTTCTCTCTTGCCTAACACAGTCGAGCCTTCTCTCCGTTACCACAGGGCCTTTCTCAGGCTTATGACCAGCTTTTCTCCCTCGGTACTGAGATGGATCAGTCAGTAGTTGAGGGCCTCCTTAACCTCTGTCTCACCAAAGAGGAAGAGGAGGAAATAACCATCACAACTAAGAGTAGAACAGATTTGCTAGAGGAATGTGCACTGAGCCTCTTTGGTCGTTTACTCACTGATAGGCACTAGAATTTGAGAGCTCTAAAGAATACACTAAAATCAGCTTGGAAAATGGGTTCCGATTTGCAGATTGTGGAGGTAGGAAATAGCGTTCTACAGTTCAAATTTAATTCGGAGTATCAACTGCAATGGGTCGAACGGAATGGGCCTTGGAATTTCGACAATAATCTGCTACTTCTATGCAGATGGAGGAAAGGTCTGTCAGCTTCAAACATTTTCTTCACTCACTCCCCGTTCTGGGTTCAGATCTAGGACCTACCGTTTGAGCATATGTCTATGGAAGTGGCTAGAGAACTCGGTAACTGTTTGGGAAAATTCATAGAATCTGACCGAAGAACTGGGAACTCTGATCAAGCGAAATTTATGAGGATCCGGGTGGACCTCCAATTAGATAAACCATTGAGACGAAGGGGAAAAGTCGCTAGTGAAGACGGAGAAAAATTCTGGGTTAGCTTCAAATACGAGAGGCTACCCATATTTTGCTACTTCTGTGGTCGATTGGGGCATGACGACAAGCACTGCCCGGAGTCTGCCGAGCACCTGAACTCTCCTCGACAATATGGAGATTGGCTCCGAGCTTACGGAAATTTAAGAAACACGGTGGAGAAATCAAAGTCCACCAGTAGTGATGGAGGCGGAGTTGAGGAATATGCAGCGCAAAGGGAAGTTCACACCCACTCGGCGGAAAGACACTCATCTGATTCAGTGATAAATGTGGGGTGCGGCAGCTCGGATGGATATAGAAAAAGTGACGAGAAGAACAGTGGGCTTTCAGGGAACTCCAATGGCGCCGAATCGGAAAAGAAGAATGGGGAGAAGATTGAGATGGAGTGCGATAACCCTACACGTGCGAGCAAGCATGCGGAGTCTAGTGAGTTGCCTACTGAGCTTCCTTGTGATTTCGGATCAATGAAACAAGTCCACGATGGGCTGTTGGGAGTGGGCCGGACTGCTAAGGAAGAAATGGGGCTTTCGGTGGACCCTTCCCACCCTAAGCCCATTGCTTTGTCAACAAATGCAGACTTATGAAAAGGGGGCTTTAAGGAAGCTAACACAAGCCCAATTCGGGGGGAAAAACAGAGGGCAAAAGTCCAAATAAAAAAATTAGCTAGGGAGTTGGGGAAAGGAAAGGGCCCAGACTCTGATACTCAGGTTCCATCAGTTGGTTCTAAGCGGGATGGAAAACATATTTTTGAAGACGACGGGGAGGACTCCAGAACAAAGAAGAGATGTACTAAGTCAGGTATTTCCCAACCAACCATTGATGAGAGATCGGTGGTGGCTGCTGTGCAGCACCGCCGGGAGCAATGATTCCCCTTAGTTGGAACTGCCGGGGGCTTGGGAACCCTCGGTCAGTCAGAGCGCTGCATATAATGGTGCAACGCTGGAAGCCCGATATTGTCTTCCTTATGGAGACTAAATCAAAAGTTAAGCATATGGAGAGAATAAAAAACAGAGTTGGGTTTGCTAATGGTCTCATTGTGCCCAGCCGGGGTAGAAGTGGAGGTGTTGCCCTTTTTTGGAATCGTGAAATTAATCTGGAAATTAAGAGCTTCTCTGGGAACCACATTGATGCTTTTGTCAGGGAGACTGATAACTCTTCAACATGGAGAATCACTGGTTTCTACGGTCATCCGGAAACTCACAAAAGGTACGAATCTTGGGGCCTTCTATCCTTTTTACATAGTCAGTACCAACTCCCTTGGCTATGCCTGGGAGATTTTAATGAGATTCTTTCAATGCATGAAAAAGCTTGGGGCCCTGTTCGGTCACAGCATCAAATGGATGGCTTTAGGAATATTGTGAATTTTTGTGGTTTCTCTGACTTAGGCTATTGTGGAAATGATTTTACTTGGTGTAACATGCAAGATGGTGAGAATAGAATTCAGTTGAGACTTGATAGGGCTTTAGCAACCCATGAGTGGATAGTAAAATTCTCAGGGATGAGAGTTTTTCACTTAGTGGACTCCACCTCTGACCACTGTGCTCTGCTTCTCAATTCTTCTCCTCCTCATAGATCACCTCGTATCAAACGCTTCCATTTTGAAGCCATATGGACAAAAAATCGGGAGTGTAGAGAAATCATTGATTCTTCGTGGGGGGTAGGGAGTGATTTGAGCACCCCTGAAGGATTAATGGAGAATTTAAATCTCTGTGCCTCCGAGCTATCCAGCTGGAGCTCCTCTGTTTACGGGCATATTCCAAAAAAGATCCAATCCAAGAGAAATGCCCTGAGCTCTCTAATGCAGCAAGATTGCTCTGGTGAGTTGGGTGCAGAAATTAGAGCTACCCGTAGGGAGTTGAATGAACTCCCAGATGATGAGGAGCTGTATTGGGGTCAGAGAGCTAAAGCTCATTGGCTCAAAGAGGGAGACAAAAATACTAAATACTTCCATGCTCATGCTTCAGATAGGAGAAAACAAAACACAATCTTGGGGATTTGGGATGAATCAGGGAGATGGTGTGAGGAGAAGGAAAGCATTGCTCAGGCTGCTGTGGCCTATTTTGAAAATATTTACACCACTGCTTCCCCCTCTCGGGTTGAAGATGTTGTGGCGGCCATTCCCGGAAGGGTGACGGAGGATATGAATGAAAGCTTAAGTCATGCCTTCACTAGAGAAGAAGTAGCCACAGCCCTCAAACAAATTCACCCTAGCAAAGCGCCGGGACCCGATGGTATGTTCGCTATTTTTTACCAAAAATACTGGGACATTGTGGGAAGTAGTGTAACTAATATGGTCCTAAATGTTCTCAACAACAACCTGCCTATTTCTGAAATTAACAAAACCAATATCTCCCTAATCCCAAAAAAGAACAACCCCTCAAGAATGTCTGAATTCCGCCCCATTAGCCTATGCAATGTTATCTACAAACTAATTTCAAAAACCCTTGCCAATAGGCTAAAAACCTTTCTTCCCTTCATCATCTCAGAAAATCAAAGTGCGTTTACTTCGGATCGCCTTATCACTGACAATGTGTTGGTGGCATTTGAACTTATGCACTTTCTAAATCACAAAACAACTGGGAAGGAGGGTTTCATGGCTGCCAAGCTTGATATGAGCAAGGCTTTTGACAGGGTTGAATGGTGCTTCCTTAAGAGAGGCATGGAAAAACTCGGCTTTTGCTCAAAATGGGTGAATCTCATCATGCAGTGCATCACTTCAGTTTCCTACTCAGTCCTTATAAACGGGGCTGCCTATGGTTCCATCAAGCCTTCTAGAGGCCTCCGTCAGGGTGATCCCCTCTCTCCTAGCCTTTTCCTCCTTTGTGCCGAGGGTGTCTCAGCTATCATTAATGAGGCGGTTAGGAATCATTCTCTCACTGGCATCTTTGTATGCAGAAGCAGCCCTAGTGTCACTCATCTCTTCTTTGCCGACGATAGCATCCTCTTTTGTAAGGAAAATTCTGATGAATGCCAAGAGCTTAAGCTTATTCTTCAGATGTATGAGAATGCTTCTGGGCAAAAAATAAATACTGAAAAATCCTCGATTTTCTTTAGCCCTAATACTACCCAGAACACCAAGGATGCAATCTTTTCCATTTTGGGGCCAATGAATGATTCAAGGCATACTAAGTATCTTGGCCTTCCATCCTTTATTGGGAGATAAAAAAAGCAGGTTTTTTATACTCTCAAGGAGCGAGTGGGGCAAAAGCTTGCTGGTTGGAAGGGTAAACTTCTTTCGTTGGGGGGTAAGGAAATTCTCATTAAAGCGGTGGCCCAAGCAATTCCCTTATACACCATGAGCTGTTTTCAGCTTCCAAAAGGTCTTTGTGAAGATCTTGAGAACATGATGAGACGCTTTTGGTGGGGCCAAAAATACCAAGAAGCAAAGATGGCTTGGGTTGGTTGGAAGCAAATGTGTGTTTTGAAGTCAAGGGGAGGCATGGGTTTCCGGAACTTGCAAGCCTTCAACCTTGCTATGTTGGCAAAGCAAGCTTGGAGAATTCTCACCAACCCAAATTCCCTCATTGCGCACGTTCTTAAAGCAAGATATTTTCCCACTGGCGACATTCTTAGTGCTTCTCTTGGCTCCTCCCCATCATACTCTTGGAGAAGCATTTTCAATAGCCTATGTGTTATTAGAAAGGGTTCCCGGTGGCGTATGGACAATGGCAAGCAAATCCATATTTGGGAAGATAAATGGCTTCCTACTCCATCTACTCACAAAGTCATCTCTCCTCCCACTAGCACTCCTATCTATCCAATGGTGTCTTCTCTCATTGACACGGATACAAAAAGGTGGAGATCTGAAATAATTAGATCCACCTTCCTCCCCTTTGAAGCTGATGCAATTCTAAAAATTCCTCTCAGCCGTAGTCTTCCGAATGATAAACTAATCTGGATGGGAAACAAACGGGGTGAGTTCACTGTAAAAAGTGCGTACCATTTGGCCCATTGCCTGGTTGAATCAGAGGCAGTTGCGGAAAGCTCTAATGGAGATCCATTTAAACCCCTTTGGAAGAACCTATGGCGCCTCAATCTTCCAGCTAAGGTTAAGATATTTGTTTGGCGGGCTTGTGTCAATGGGCTGCCTACTAGGGACAAGGTTTGCTCTCGTGGCATCTCTTCCAATCCTGAATGTCCCATTTGTGGAAAGGTTATTGAAAATGTTCATCATGCGTTGCTTCACTGTGACTCTGCTAAGCGAGTTTGGGGTTGTTGGTCTGATATGCCATTTATGGTCCTTAGAAATAGTTGGTCTTTCCAGGATTCGGCTATGTATCTCCTTACTAATAAGTCTTCCCATGATTTAGAGCTCTTCCTCACTGTGGCCTGGGCAATATGGTTCAACAGAAATAGAGTTATTCATGATGATATGTGCTCTTCCCCCTCTCAGGTCTGGCAGATGGCAGTACACTTGATTGAAGACTTCAATGTTGCAGCATCCTCTGAGTTTTGCTCTCCTAGATCTTCCCATTTGCACAGCTGGTCCCCTCCCCCTCCGGGAGTCTTCAAAATTAATGTGGATGGGTCTGCTTCAGAGCTTGAGGATTCTTCCAGCATTGGTATTATCATTCTGGACTGCAATGGCCATACAGTTGCTGCCTATTGCAAGCCTCTTGAATCCCATTTCTCGGCTGAGCTTGTGGAGGTGTTTGCTGTGGAGCAAGATCTTCTTCTAGCTTGGGAGTTACAGCTCTCACGGGTTATGCTTGAAAGCGATGCTCTCTCAGTGATTAATGCCATAAATGACTCTACATTTGGGGCTTACTATGGGCACATCATTCAGGACATTTCTTATGCTCAATCATCCTTTGATTTCTGCTCTTTTAAGCACCTCAACCGGTCCTTTAACTTTGCAGCTCATGAACTAGCTCAATTTGCCCGTAGGAATGGCTATGTAAATTTGTGGAAAGGGGTTACCCCTCCTTTTTTAGTTCCATTTGTTCAAACTGATTTGCTGCACTAACCTGCTTGGCAGGCCTCTTATTGTATCCTCTGTCTTTCAGCTTTGCAATATAAGGTCACTTTCAAAAAAAAAAAACTCCAGAGTCTAGAGTCCTTAGTCCAAACACAGAAACTGAAACAACAAAAAAAGGCAGAAAAATTAGAGAGAAAGCGCGAGTGAGACAGAAAAGAAGAAGAGAGGTGATGCGATCTAAAGGTCTAACAGCATCTCATGGTGGTTTGATGCATCAACAATGGTGGTAAGTACCAAAAATAAAATCCAAATCTGAACTACAAGAATCGTCAACGGTTTTCAAACCCGGGAGGTTCGACCGCGGTTTGCACGTTTCACTGCTTTGTTTGTATAGGCCGGTTCTTGAGAGTTAAAAACCCGTATTGATGAATGGTTTCTGATTAATTTGGTCGGATCGTACGGTTCGGTTCAGGTTTCACAACCTTATAAAAAATAAGTCATGAGTTTTCTATTGACCAAAAATAACTTTCCTTTAACCCTTTTTTTGTATACTATCAAAAAATAGAAAAATAAGAAAAACTATCTTCATGTAAAATTGTCCATTAAAACAAATGGGGTAAGGATTTTTTTTTTGGGTTGAGAATTTTAAAGTGTCCCTTGAGTCTACGAAGCAACGAATAAATTAAAGTCTCATGAGAATCCTATTTACGTAGCTTTAGAGTTTTTATTTGAACGTGTCCTTTCTATTTGATAAGCGCATCTCTAATGATTTTTTTTTAAATTTTTTTTAGTGTCATTTAAATCTATGAAGCGAAGAATAAAGCCTCATGGGGATCTTCCTTTATGTTTTTTATTCTTTTACCACCATATAAACATTGGCTTTGTCACGGGTAAGATAGAGTGAACTTATTCTAAAGAAATTATTCAAGGAAGTCATTAGACCCAATAAATTTGTATTTGGACTCTTTAAACCACCATAACTTTTTTTTTTTTTTTTTTTGAGAAAGTAAACCACCATAACTTGGAACTTGAAAAATAAGAATGAGAACATGAAAATACTGATGATATCACCAGTTAAATTAAGGTAGAATTTTAAAATATGAATATTTCCAAAATTGGATTTACTGCTTATGCTAACCTTTTTTTATCTTCAGGAATACTTCTGCTCAAATTAAGTAGCTTTAAATAAGTGTATATATTCTATCTTTTATCTCAAAAAAAAAAGAAAAAAGAAAAAGAAAAAGAAGTGTTTATATATTTGTTCTATTAGTCATTTATTTATAGCATGTTTGGTACACTAATATAATATTATTCCTATAGTCTAGTTATTTTGTATAGTTTGATTTTATTTTTATTACAAATAATAGTCATTCTTTATTAATATCTATTAATTCTTTAAAATGATAAATAACTATTTTTATTTAAAAGTGTTGTAATAGTTATGAGTAATGCTACATTCATAAATTATTTTACAATATTTTTACAAACTATTGATGTAGCAAATTCTTACTAGTTCTAATTTGGGCCCATCACTACCATCACATTTTTATATACAACAATTATTTGGAAAATGCTAAAACCACATCAACAGTTTGTAAAAATATTGTAAAATAGTTTGCGTGTATAGCATTACTCAATATACAAAATATTGTTAAAATATTTTCTAAAATTAAGATATTTTCAATATACAAACTTTCCAAGTGCACATAACAATTAATTATAACAATAATAAAAAACCCTGTCACAGTTTTTTTTTTTAAAGTACTTTTTTTAGAACAATTAAAAAGTCATTTTTAAGAAATGTAATTGTATAAGTAAAATATTTCTTAAAAATAGATCTTAAGTTTATTTTAATATTACAACTTACTACCAAACCTATAAATAAATTTAATTTTTCCATTATATTCATTTTATTCCCAATAATAAAGATTACTATTATTGTTGTAATCTTCATTGAGTATATCAAGAGTGCCTCTACTTTTCTTGACCTTACATACTATATTTTATTCTTAAAACTCTATATATTTAGTTTCTTTTCATAGAAAAGTTAACTTTATTTCGTATTTTACATACAAGAAGTGCATCTTAGGGCGATCTTTAAACTATGGCATCTTTTTTTTTTTAAGTGAAATGTTAGACTAAAGAAAAATTTAATTAATTATCATATTATAGATCCAAGGATTTATTTATTATCCAAAATTTATTTTTCAAAGGTTCTATTTCTTTATTCTCTTACTAATGTGTAGCCTCATGTATATGCATGGGTATTGTAGGGCCAGAAGGTCCTAGAGGCTTCGACCCATTCTATCTCAAACCCAAGGCCCACGCCGAGGAGGAAGAAGTGCCCGGGGACGAATGAAGGGAATCCAAACTGCCAGAATGTACTGCCGAGGACGACCCTGTCCTCGGCAGGCCAAAATCATGGGAGAAAAAGTTGCCACATCGCCCGAGGACATCCACTCGAGGATCACCAAAGAGATTCCAAGCCATATGGGCTAGCTATAGGGGAGTAGGTGGGGAGATAGCCCCAGGAAAAGCTATCACCTCCGTATTAAATACGCACAACTAACACCCTGACCCCCTTTGATGTGGATGTGACCCCTAGACAGGGCGATGGGGGCCATAGCAGCTCACAAAGCACCAAAAAGAATGGCTGAGGGGATGTGCACTTGAGGATATGCATGGATGACTGATAAGTGTAGGAGGAGGATGAACGGAAGAGAGGAATAAATAACAATAGAGACCACCCAAAGTAGGGTGGGGGCAGAAACAGGAGGGAGGCTCCTACGTGATCGAGAGGGGGTTGGCGCATTCCCGTCCTCGAGCGAGGGGTCCCTTCTCCTTGGGACGATTGGGTCGCCCGATTCTGTGTGCCTTTCATCCCCAAAACAAGCCGTCATCTCATCACAGCCCAACTTTTGGCCCCACTCTCTACAAATTCATTGTAATGGGCTCGGTCCGAAAACCGTGACCCTACAATTAGCATCGTCTGTGGAAAGTTGCTTGTGCGACGATGAGTGCAATAGCTTGTTAAGGCAGGGCCAAACTCCCAAGGGGGGACGATGATGGCCAATCTACTGGGCCGCAAATGGAGAACTGCCAAGAGTTTCCCAGCTCAACGGGCATCTAGCACCATGTGCATGGCCCTCGTCCCCATCAGGGGCCAGACGACCCGCGAACCTCACGGGCGGCCCCCTTTAGACCCCGATGAAGGAAGGCGGCGGCCGCGCGAAACACTTTCAAGGGGCTCCGCGGCGGGAATAGTTCTTGAAGATTGATATTAGTGCCTTCTAACTCACTCGAGCAGTTGAATGGGGCTTTAGCATGGGTGAATCCTCAGGAGACAGAACCAAGGTCTTGCATGGTCCTCAGACTCAAACCTATGAGAAAACTAATAACTCGTGACAAGTATCTAAGTGTCAGACAGAACCAAGGTCTTGCATGGTCCTCGGACTCAAACCTATGAGAAAACTAATAACTCGTGACAAGTATCTAAGTGTTAGACAAAACCAACGGGCATCTGGCACCATATGCGTGGCCCTCGTCCCCATCAGGGGCCAGACGACCCGCGAACCTCACGGGCGGCCCCCTTTAGACCCCGATGTTTCAAGGGGCTCCGCGGTGGGAATAGTTCTTGAAGATTGATATTGGTGCCTTCTAACTCACTCGAGTATTTGAATGGGGCTTTAGCATGGGCGAATCCTCAAGAGACAGAACCAAGGTCTTGCATGGTCCTTGGACTCAAACTTATGAGAAAACTAATAACTTGTGACAAGTATCTAAGTGTTAGACAGAACCAAGGTCTTGCATGGTCCTCGGACTCAAACCTATGGGAAAACTAATAACTCGTGACAAGTATCTAAGTGTTAGACAGAACCAAGGTTTTGCATGGTCCTCGGACTTAAACCTATGGGAAAACTAATAACTTGTGACAACTATCTGGGTGTTAGATAGAATCAAGGTCTTGCATGGTCCTTGGACTCAAACTTATGGGAAAACTAATAACTTGTGACAACTATCTGGGTGTTAGACAGAACCAAGGTCTTGCATGGTCCTCGGACTCAAACCTATGGGAAAACTAATGACTTATGGCAACTATCTGGGTACTAGGCAAAACCAAAATTTATTTCCGCTGAGCATTAAGTACAGCTATAGCTTCGCCTGAGTCCTTGGACCAGACGACTGAGGGAGATAGACGCTTTGGCATCCCTATGGGTCTCGGACAGAACTATGGCGTGTCATGACCTCCTCGA
Source organism: Quercus parvula (assembly GCA_030820535.1). NCBI lineage: Eukaryota > Viridiplantae > Streptophyta > Magnoliopsida > Fagales > Fagaceae > Quercus > Quercus parvula. Next base: position 29,367,314 of record JAUAME010000001.1, read on the forward strand.
ATTGTATGTTTCAAAACCAGCATTTTCTAAATGGTCGCACGGTTTGCAACATGAAGCGCATCGTTGTATGCTCGGCTGTTCTAGGAAAGGCGAAGGCAGTGCAAAAAATATATGCATAAGGAGAATAAGTAAACAAAAATACATAAAAAAAATATATATATATATTACGTTTCACCAAGCAAAAAAGGTTTCACCAAGTAAAAATCACAGGTCCCTTTCTATTAAATAAAATGATGGCAACATCAATTACAAAACAGCCGAGAAGGCTTGATTTACAACTAACTACAAGACAGTCGAGAAAGGCTTGTTTCACATCAATTACAAAATAGCCGAGGAAGGCTCGATTTACAACTAACTACAGAATGGCTGAGGTGTGCTGGCGGCAAAGCTAGCTAATAAAAGGGAGAAGGCTAGTGGTGATGGAGGATTCACAGTCTTGCTTAGGCAGCCTCTAAGCCTGTGTGCTTGGTGCAGGTGGTGATGAGGAAGAGGAGGCAGGAGCGCCCGAATTGGTTTCCACCTGCTGAGGCTGCCCTAAAGCGAACCCTGATCCACAATATAATGTCGGTACTCCTAGGAAGTCGCCCTCCATGAGTCTCGCCAGTTGCCTACAATGGCAGGGATGGCTCCCTCTGATATCTCAATTGCTTCCCTCAACTTCACTTCACTTTCTTCCCCTTCCTCTTTAGCCAACTCCTGCACATTCTTGGCTGGCGTTTGGAGGATAATCAGGAACCTAACACGATCTGCGCTAGCTACTGTTCCTAGTCGAAGGAGGAAAGTGCTCTTTCTTGTCCAGTTGAAGAATAGGAGGATCTTTAGCCTCTGTTCTGTTTGTCTCAGCTGCAACGCCCATGATTCAGGCGGCATATTTTTTGTTCAAAGAGAGTGAAGAAACTTGGAAATTCTGCAGAGTTCCAAGGCCAGTGGATGTGGAAGGTGGTCCTCTCAGGGTGCCTTATATAGAGGACGAAATCTGGGGGAGCTCACCACACACACACAGTTCAAAGAAGGAATGTCAAGCGAAATAATTCTCGCCCAATTCCCAAGGGAACCTTTAGCTTCCAAATCCGTGCCGCTTCATAAAGGCGCCGTTGAATACACGTCCCGTATACCGAAGCGATTCGCGTTATCCCCAAAAAGAAAGCATTGATGACGATGCACCTCGTATACCGAAACATCAGGAGCGTGCCATGGGTAGCCAGAGAAACCTTGGCACCCATAGGGAAACAAGACTCAACCGACTACGATTTAGGCCCGAGAACGTCAAAATCCTCCTCCCTGCCCGAGGAGCCGGGTAGCATGATTTTGAGGGGCTATTGTGGGGCTAGAAGGTCCTAGAGGCTTCGGCCCATTCCATCTCAAACCCAAGGCCCACGCCGAGGAGGAAGAAATGCCCGGGGATGAATGAAGGGAATCCAAACTGCCAGAATGTACTGCCGAGGATGACCCTGTCCTCGGCAGGCCAAAATCATGGGAGAAAAAACTGCCACATCTCCTGAGGACATCCACTCGAGGATCACCAAAGAGATTCCAAGCCATATGGGTTAGCCATAGGGGAGTAGGTGGGGAGGTAGCCCTAGGAAAAGCTGTCACCTCCGTATTAAATACGCACAACTAACACCTTGACCCCCTTTGATATGGATGTGACCCCTGGATAGGGCGATGGGGGCCACAGCAGCTTATAGAGCGCCAGAAAGAATGGCTGAGGGGACGTGCACTTGAGGATAGGCATGGATGATTGACAAGTGTAGGAGGAGGATGAACGGAAGAGAGGAATAAATAACAATAGAGACCACCCAAAGTAGGGGGGCAGAAACAGGAGGGAGGCTCCTGCGTGATCGAGAGGGGGTTGGTGCATTCCCATCCTCGAGCGAGGGGTCCCTTCTCCCTGGGATGATTGGGCCGCCCGATTCTGTGTGCCTTTCATCCCCAAAACAAGCCGTCGTCTCATCACAACCCAACTTTTGGCCCCACTCTCTACAAATTCATTGTAATGGGCTCGGTTCGAAAACCGTGACCCTACAGGTACAATTAAAAACAATTATAATTATACAGTTCAAATTATATATATTTTTAGAAGATGTTCAAATTATACATGGTATTAACTTACACTTTTTTTAAACCATACATTTCTAAAATATATAATGCTTTCTCATTATGTATGTGTGTGTGTATATATATATATATATATGATTTGGAAGTTAATTGGTTTTAGACTCTTCGGTTTTTACACCCAATAATTCACTTACCACAAAAATTAAAAATTTAGATAGACACGTGGCAGAAAATTGGACTCTAATTGAAATCGAATTTAGAATCTAATTGTATTTGGACTCTTCTTTACACTTAATAATTCACTTGGCACAAAATTAAAAATTAAATGGGACAAGTGGCGCAAAATTGAGAATCCAATTAAAATTTAATTAGATTTTTTCTAAGTTTTGGCTATATATATATATATATATATAGATAGATAGATAGATTTGTTTGGAAGAAAGACAATAACAACAACAAAAATTATGTTCAAGTTTCTTTTTATTTATTTAATGCAAAAATTAAATCATATTAGTATTGTAATATCAAAACCGCTAATTAATCCCCACGAGCCTTTATTCTTTGCTTTGTAGATTTAGGTGGCACTTTAAAAAGAATCATTCGAAATGCGCTTATCAAATAGAAAAGGTAGTGTTTTGAACTTCTAATGAAATACACACTCTAGAGCTATGTACAAGTTACAATGTATAAAGTAAAGGCATTTGTTTGTCACGTAAGAGTTTAAGAGTTTAGGGAATTGCTTGGTGCTGGTTGTTTCTGATTCTTTTAGCACTATAAATAGTGGCATTTGTTACGGGTAGGTAGGGCAGCGAACTTCTTCAAAAGAATTGCTCAAGAAAGAATTGCCATGTTCAGTAAGAGTTTCCCTTTTTTTTTTTTTTATAATTATTTTTTAAACTAAACAATAGGTTTCTTATGCAGAACTCATGTGTTCTGCAATATCTTCTCATAATTTAACTTTAGTTTTTGTGATGGGCCTACATGAACTTCTCTTGCAGGATACAAAAAGAAGTCATAAGAGTGGTAATGCCTGCAAGTAGTTTCGTTCTTATCTGGTATGTAATTTAGTGCTTTAGTATTTTTGCCTTAATTGGTTTGCTTGCATTTGAAGTACTTTACGCAAAGAGCCTTATTGCTCATTTGACACTTTTTACTTTCTTAGTACTTACAACAGCAATGTCTAGAGTTCAAATCTTCTTTCCACGTTGTAATAATAATAATAATAATAATAATAATAATAATAATAATAATAATAAATTTGTGCTTTCAAAGGCAAGGAAGATAATTATCAAAATGCAAATTCTTCCAAAAACACATTAACTGAAAAACAAACATTGGGTCATGGAATTAGGATGCTCCTAGTTTCAAATGATATAGAAACAATCAATTTTACAATGAAAAATTTATTTATGATATCTAACAATATATATAGTCTAAGTACGGTCACAAACACAACTATGTGTACTGGTGTGGGTATGACATGGTGACATGAGCAATTTTTTTAAAAAATATAACATAAAAAGACTAGTACAACATTGATATGACATTGATACAACACAGATATGACACATATACAGCACTCTAAATAAAATGTCTGTACTTTCTAAAATAGTATTATGTGGTATACACATTGCTTTAGAAGCAATTGATGTAACAATATTTTTGAAGTTTTTTTTTTTTTTTGTTGAACAAATGATATCTTTGAAAGTTGAAGTTAATTCAATACAATTTCTAAATTTAACTAAAAAATAAGATAAAATAAAATAAAGCGGCCTCTCCCAATCTCCCTAACAAATGTGAGACTCGTTGGGCAAGGATATATATATATATATATATATATGTGTGTGTGGGAGGGGTAAGATCTGAGTATGGAATAGAGCCCATGGGCCCAATCCGAGGAGGTGGAAGGGCCTATCCACACCTTAGTCCTAACCAAATGCATGGATGAGAATTCGAGGAAGAAGGACGAAGAGGTTGACTCCCTGAGGAGCCCTATGAGCGAATCTATCTCGGGAAGCGTCAAGTAGGACAGTTGCACCAAAAGACAATAATTGCTAGATTATTATTATTATTTTTTTTATGAGAGATGATTGCCAGGTTTTTTTATTTTTATTTTTACTAATCTACAAGATGCCAAGATGATTGCTTGTTTGACTGAGAGTCTGTTTGGATATCGCTTGTTGTTGAAAACTAAAAATACTGTATCAAAATAATTTTTAAATGTGTGAATAGTGCTATGGAACCCAGTTTTAAAGTTAGATTTGCGTTTTCCCGTACTTGCGGGTCCAGTGAACAGTGCATGAGACCTAGCCAAAAAAATGTAGACGCGCAAAACACTAGGTTTGCCACTATCCAAACTCACACTAAAAACTAAAAAGAATATTTCCATCAACAAAAACTAATTTTTTTTTTTTTATTTTTATTTTAGTTTTTAGTTTCATTAGTAATTTCTATCTAAGAGATAATGACAAAGACTAAATTGACACAATATTGAAACATTATAGACTAAATTGACACAATTGAAAGGTTATGAATTAAATTGAAATATGGTGTAAAGAATAGGGACCAAATATGTAGTTTACCCTATTATTATTATTATTATTATTATTTTCAAAATTTAGGTTGCAATAGCCCCCAAGCCAATGAATGGTTCTGTCCCTCTCTATATATAAAATCTCTTTTATTTTCCCCAACGTGGTTTCGCCACTGGTTATAATAATTATGTAGAACTTAAATATCTCCTCGTAATTTAACTTCAGTTTTCGTGATGGCTCTAATGAACTTCTCTTGTTTGTAGTATACTAAAGGCAGACATAAGAGGGGTGAACTGAAGCTTGCAACAATTGCACTATTATCTGGTATATAATTTAATGCTAACCCGTTTTGCCTTGCATTTGAAGTACTAATGCTCACCTGTAATTTTCTCTTAGAGTTTTGTTCTCTCCCAACACATACTTTTGTTGTTGTTGTTGGTTTTTTTTTTTTTTTTTTTTTTTTTCATGTATTTTGATTTTAGCAATAAATTTTCTGAAGTTTATATCCCAAAAAAAAAAGACATTATTTTTTAAGATTTTCAAAGCATTTTTCACTTTCAAAAGCAAGGGAGTTACCGACCCTATACAATTGGCTACCAAGAGTTCAAAAAACATTCAATGCGACAGTATTACACACTTTTTTTTTTCTACATTTTCTCACATTATATTTGATCTATTAATTAAACTCAGGATGGAATCTACCATTCATGTAATTAATAATTCTCAACAGATTCATACTTTTATTAGTCAAGTTTTGTTTACTATTCCATTTGAAAAGAATTGGGCCTAAAATTACCCCTTTTTATTTTTTTAAGAAGAAGCAATTTAAGAGGCAAAAAAGAAACAGGAAGCAGAACCTACAATATGGCTGAGAACAAAGAAGATAGTGCTGCAATTGATATTGAAGGTTTGGTATATTATTCCATAAAAGCTCAAATGTCCCAAGATCTATTCACGTCACCTAATTGTTGCATCTTCAAAACCCCAAATGAAAAGGCTTATGTGCCTGATGCTTATTCTATTGGGCCTTTCCACCACGGCCATCCAAAGTTCGAAGAAACGGAAAAAAATAAAATTAAGTATTTGAAAGGCTTTATTTCTCGATCACCCTCTCCGGAAACAATGTTGAGGGATTTAATCAATTCAGTCAAGCATGTGGAGAGAGAGGCCCGTGAGTGTTATGCTGGGCCAATTGGTTACACCCCAGATGAATTTATAAAAATTTTGGTGATTGATGGTTGCTTCATTATTGAACTGTTACGCAAGAGTGCTTATAAGAAGGCTATAGAGCATAATGACCCGCTTTTCACTACGGCTTCTATGCTTGGGTCTCTAAGCCGTGACTTGATGTTGCTAGAAAACCAAGTACCTTGGATGGTACTGGAGCGTTTGTTTAACTTGACCGTGGATCTTACAGGCAACAACGTCAACGCGTCCCTAATTGAACTGGTCAAATACTTTGTTAGTTCCGATTTGTGGATAAAGCTTCCTTCTGTTCACCCTCCTATCCAAGAAATGAAGCATATCCTTGACGTGATTAGAAAATTGATGGTTTCATCAATTGAAGCGGGTGAGGGTCAAATAGATTGGACTCCCTTGCCCTCCGCTACAAGCCTTGTAGAGGCTGGAGTGAAAATCAGAAGCGGTGAGTCCATAAAATTTGATAATGGTGTCCTAGACATCCCTCCATTGGTAATTCATGAGAAAAAGAATCATTCTTTCGGAATATCATCAGTTTTGAACAATGCTACCCAAATTGTGAACCTAGGTTCACTTCCTATGCTATGCTCCTAGACAACCTCATTAACACTGCCAAGGACGTGGACATACTCTGTGAGAACAAGATCATTAAGAACTGGTTGAATCCAGAGGATGCGGTCCCATTCTTCAACAAGCTGTACTACAATGCAAATGTCAATGAAATCTATTACCAGAGCCTTTGCGAGAAAGTGAATGAATATTGCAATCGCAGGTGGCCTAGATGGCGTGCTATGCTTGTGCGCAATTATTTCAACACTCCATGGGCTATTCTGTCAACGGCGGCAGCTGTCATCCTACTTATCCTCACCTTCGTACAAACTTGGTACGCCGTCTTTTAAGAAATAAGAGTATGGAAAAGTGAACTTTCCTGTATTATTGTATGGTAGCGTATACTCGTGGGATATTTTGTTTATTTTGCTTATTCCTGTTTGCTATTTAAACTCTTATCAATTTTGCTTTTCCTGTTTTTCAATTGCAATCCAATTTAAGCTAAACGCTATCCAGAAAAAAGGTAAAGTTTGACATAATAGAACTGAACACCGCTAATTTGGCATTTACTAATTTGCTGATTTGTCGAAAGTGGGTAAAAGTACCCTTATGCCTAGAAAAAGTAAGACTTCAAAAAACTGTACACAAGTAAGCTAATTTAACTATTAAAAAAAAAGAAAAAAGGAAAAAGAAAAAAGAAAAAAGAAAAAAGCAAAATCTTATAACAGAGCCAACAGTAAACTTCTGAGCACCTTTTCATAAGCCGAGCAATGGTTCTTACGTTGAGGCCAACATGCTGATAAGGTACCCACTTTTGGTTGTTGAAGCAACAGGTAATTGTGTGCAACCATGCATCAGCACAAATTTCTTAATTCACAATCTATTGATTAAGGAATGGGCACTATTTTGAAAAACTGAACCCTAACCAGACCAACCTTTATATGCCAAGCATGGGCCATCATACTATCAAGGATTTTGAAGAGCTTTAAGCAAATGAATCCACATTAGGAGATTCTCTAGGTTGAAATATTTTGTATTGTGATTTTCTTTTCTTCTTCTCTTAGTAAGGAATTTGGTGATATGTCAACATAAGTAATGGCTTAATAATACCGCTGGTCCCTAAAGTTTAGTCCCTAAAGTTTTAAATGATCATTTAGTCCCATAGATGACATGGACGAACTAACAATTGACACATCATCACTCCTTATAGACTAAAGCAAACACTTAAAGTTTGTTAGGGATTTAAATTGATCACTTTAAAATTTAGGGACTAAGATCTCTCATGAGCAAAAATTTAGGGATCTTGGACCAACAATGTATTTTGACGACAAAGTATTAATTTTTACTGAAAAGGGAGAGATATTTTTTGTTGATATTGTAGTAAACAAACCAAAATATAAATTTGTGAGAAATTAAAAAAAAAATTTTATTTATTTTATTTTATTTGTATGCAATCACAATTTGAAGCAGCGAATTTAAAACCCATGGAACAAGTATTGAACAGAATATTAATCATGACTATCTTGTCAGCAGCAGTTTGCACCCGTGTTGAAATCATATAAAAGACTTGAGATTTAAAGAGCTTTGAGGGGCTTTGCTTGAAATAGGTGCATCTGAAAGATCATCAAATAATTTCAGGGCACCAGATGAGGGAATGACTTTATCTTGCAACTGTTCTTGTCTATTTTGAATTCAACTTTGCACCTATAACACAATGAGAACAAGATAGAGTTATAAAAGTTTCGAATACAAAGAAAATCGTAGTGTTTGAATGAAAAATCTGCTCCAATGTTGTGGCAGATTTTCTAACAGAATTAGGGATTTGTTTGGGATCCGTTTATTTTGCTAAAACTGAAAACTTTTTGCTGAAAGTAATGTAAATAAAGGAAAAAGTTAGTTGAAATAGTATAATGGGACTCATGAATAGTACCAAAAAGTGTAGTAAGGCCCATGAATAGTAATAAAAATAAACTGAATAATAAAATAAATTGGCTTTTTAATTTGGAGCCAAACGCACACCTAGCTAAGCGACTGCAATGATAAAGCAAGCCAAGAACAAGATATGATATGAGGATTAGTTAAACTTTCTTATAATGAAGCACATTATGTGCTTATCACTTTAAGAAGAAACGGTTTCATTGAGGTACGCTATAGTTAAGATATGAGGGAAATGGAAGTTCACCTAACCAAGTGATTGTTCCCCTATTTCCTTAATTATCTTCTCCATTTCTTTAATCTATGAACGAATAAAAAAGTAATAATCATCATAGAAGACACCTGACCAAGTGATTGTTCCCCTATTTCCTTAATTATCTTCTCCATTTCTTTAATCTATGAACGAACAAAAAAGTAATAATCATCATAGAAGCTAGACAAAAAGAGAGCAGTATGATGGTGAAATTGGTAATATGAAATGTAAATTGCAAATTAAATGAACGTAATCTATTCCAATTAGTGGGGTTCAACTAATCTCAAGATTCAATCTAAGATTGCAAAAACAAAGGAACATTTAATGTAAAGAATTTTGCACACACTGCCAATTGTGATGCTTTAGCTTTAGCAAGCTTTGATCAACAAAAAAATATATTTGTAACACGGAGTTACCAAGTTGGCTCTAATATCATATGTAACGACTCAAGAAAAAATGCTAGCCATATCTATGCTATACCTCAAAATGACTAGTCACAATTAAGGCTCCTTGTAGTTGTTAATAAATCTCAAATTTACCCATTAAATACCCGATGTAGGACTCATCACACACCCACACAACACACACAATCAATCAAATTGGAGCATCACAATATCCACACTAGATCCTCTTTGTCTTGAAAGGTATAAGTTGGAAAACTCATCTCATCACTACCAGAAGCAACATAAAGATCCTCTTTGTCTTGAAAGGTATAAGTTGGAAAACTCATCTCATCACTACCAGAAGCAACATAATATATATATATATATATATATATATATATATATATATATATATATATATATATATATGAAGGCAGATCACACAGATCAATCATATATTGATCGGTAAAATGAACATGTCATGATTATGCTACATGCTAGAATATAAGATTTCACAATTTGTCAATTATTTTCCAGAAAACATTTCTGCAAATCTCACACAATGCTCTGACACATAATCGTGTATTATTCAAAATTATCTAACAATTTCCACCACAAAGTGTTAAGGCATTACTAAATCATCAATTTTGGAAAGATCAACTCCTCCCACTTTGTTAAAATAATTAGCTAATCATCAAAACTTTGATGCAAGCGAAAGTGGAAAGTAAAGCACGCTTATGTGCGCTTTTAATTTTTTGCTAAAAAATATATAATGAATCATTTAAATTAACTCCTTGATCTTGAAGGAAATGATATGAACATTGATTTATTAAAAAAAACATTGTTCTTAAGGTGTTGTGTTACACCAAAAAAAAAAAAAAAAGTTTACATATCGAAAGACATGAACAATAATAATTTGCTATTCTTGTAGTTTTTGGTCTTTGCCTTTTGGATTTATTTTTAAAGAACCATATATTTCATTTGATCATAGCTATCCCAATTATGTATTTTTATAAGGCACAACAAAATTATACAATTTATTTAAACTTTCTATGAAATGATTGTTATCGTATTGTTGTCCATAAATAATTGTTATCACTTTTACTATATAAAAATTTAAGAAATGAAAATAACTTATATCAAATTTGAACTTACAAATTGTGCAATTGCACCATCAATGTTAGCTAATTAGAAAAATACATTACTATTTTGAGTCTATTAACTTCTTTTTATTAGTAGATGCTATGCACTTGTCCCCTGATGTCCAATGTGGGAGTAAAGTTCATATTGTGTTTTACTTGTACCAAACAAGCCCCGTAATGAAAACTTTAGTACAATCTAACTATTGAGTCTTATAACTTAAGTCTGTCTCAATAAATTTTGATCTGTCATAATTGAATTCAATGTCAACCTCCAGAACTCCTTTTAAACATGAAAACTGGCACCAGCATTGAGGCATCATTTAATAAGTGGGCAAGCTTACTTAGAAGCATATTCACTTTACACAACTTTGGTCCATTGGTATGGATACTTTGCATTAGTACATGTCCAGTTGAAAGAATGGAATGTTTAATTTTCGTTGCATTAAGTTAAAGCAAATCTATCAAATGGTTCTTTAGATATAAAATGGAATACTAGATACAGATTTTTAAAAACTAAAATCATTCTTAAGAGTGTTTGTGTAAAGAGAATTGTAGATTTTTTTTTTTGGCAAATTACAACTTATCCATTTGTGGTTTAATCGAAATTTAAGTTGATTACCTGTGATTTGAAATTTGACACTTTACACACCTGAGGTTTGACTGAAATTTAAGTTACATACATGTGATTTGAAAACCCATGATGCAATTGTTCCACTGGATTCTTTTTTATCTTATTTGATCTAGTATTTTTATGTTTTTTGAGTTTTTGGAGAAGAGAGATATAAAAGTGAAGCAAAATTACATATTTAGCTCGGTTTTTTAACAAAAGTTAACCTTAGGTGGGTAAAGTCTCAAATTTCAAACCACAGGTAGGCAACTTAAATTTTGGTCAAATTACAGGTGGGTAAGTTGTAATTTGCCATTTTTTCCCCCAATATGAGTCATGTCCAAGTTACACTTGATTTTGTGGTAATAGTATAGATTCAATTGATACTTATAATCTCATAGTTGGATTTATACTTCAAATCCATGTCACATTTCATATTAATTGAAGGACAAAATTTAGTTACAAACTTAGTTTGTAGTCAATAGTTACAACTCCAATCAATATATTTTTTTATTAGATGTGAACTTTGACAAATTTACTATTGGATTATATTTTCTTATTATATTCTTTATACTTGCAAAATTCCAAAAGATTAATGATCAATAACTATTTCATCAATAAAATGTTTAAATTTTAAGTTTTTATAATCTAAAATTATGCATAAAAAATAAAAATTATCGATTAAATAGTAAATAACATCTGATTAGCACAAAATTTGACATGTGTATTAAAAACATAAAGAGCTTGAAATCCAACCATTAGAATTTCAAAATATATACTCATGTTAATTTTTTTGGTGGAAGTTATAGCTATTTGTTATAGAGTAATTCTACGGTACCCCCCCCCCTCTCAAAAAAAGGGGGCTACGTTACCCATTAGTAGGTAACCTGCTACACCAGGTTACTTTTTTCTCACATTTGACGGTTTCATCCTCACATTGTGCAGTTCTAACATCACATGTGACAGTTCTTTTCTCACATTTGGTGGTCCCCTTACTTTTTTCTCACATTTAACGGTTTCATCCTCACATTGTGCAGTTCCAACATCACATGTGATAGTTCTTTCTGACATTTGGTGGTTCCCTTACTTTTTTTTCTCACATTTGATGGTTTCATCCTTACATTGTGTGGTTCCAACATCATATATAACAGTTCTTTTGTCACATTGGGTGGTTCCCTTACTTTTTTCTCACACTTAACGGTTTCATCCTCATATTGTGCAGTTCGAATATCACATATGACAGTTCTTTTCTCACATTTGGTGGTTCCCTTACTTTTTTCTCACATTAGACGGTTTTATCCTCACATTGTGCAGTTTCAACATCACATGTGACAATTTTTTCTCACATTTGGTGGTTCACTTACTTTTTGTTCTCACATTTGATAGTTTCATCCTCACATAGTGCGGTTCCAACATCACATATAACAGGTCTTTTGTCACATCGAATAGTTCCCTTACTTTTTTCTCACACTTGATGGTTCCATCCTCACATTGTGCAGTTCCAATATCACATGTGATAGTTCTTTTCTCACATTTGGTGGTTCCCTTACTTTTTTCTCACATTTGACGGTTCCATTCTCATATTGTGCAGTTTTAACATCACATGTGACAGTTTTTTCTCACATTTGGTGGTTCACTTACTTTTTTTTCCTCACATTTGACGATTCCATCTTCACATTGTGTAGTTCCAACATCATATGTGACGGTTCTTTTCTCACATTGGGTGGTTCTCTTACTTTTTTTCTCACATTTGATGATTTCATCTTCACATTGTGCAGTTCTAACATTGCATGTGACAGTTTTTTTTTCTCATATTTAGTGGTTCTCTTACTTTTTTCTCACACTTGACGGTTGTTAAGGTACTTTTTTTTATACCTAATTTTATTTAAGTATCACCTATTTACTTTCAAATACACACACCCTATTCTATTCAAAGCCCAAGAATACTTATGCTTGGCAATATTTGAAAAACCCATGATTCAAGTCCATGGAAAAACAATTTTATCAATGGAATTCAAATCCATAATCAAAGCCTGTGATTCAAACCCATGGCAATTCATTCATCAAAAGCCCAATTCTCATTGGTAATATCAAAAGCCTAATTCTCATTGGCAACATCAAAGCCCAATTCTTATTGGCAATATCAAAGCCCAATTCTTATTGGCAATATCAAAACCCAATTCCCATTGGCAACATCAAAAGCCCAATTTTTATTGGCACTACTTTATCAAAAAGAAAAGAGCCCAAGATTATCAACGCTTGGCAAAGAAAAAAATATCATGTTAAAATGTTATTGTGGCAAAAAAGGACCATGGCAATCATCTTATGAAGAAACTCATTAAGAGCTATCTTGAGGATTATGTTCTCGTATTATGAACCATGAAATACATGGACATCATTTTGCATCACGACATCCATAATATATACCTTCTACACTCATGGTAAAACATTCAAACCCATAAGCTCATCATTTAAATTATTAGAAACAATGAACATTGCAATATGTAATTCATCATAGTAAGTGTTATTTACAAAAGTGTTTTGAAACTTGTCTTATTGTTTCAAACATTACAACTAATTGCCTTAAGGTCCATTGCAAGTATTTATGAAGAAACCCAAAAAAAATGTTTACTAATAAAAGTCCATGAGGAATAAAAACCCATGGTAACATATGCACACAACTTAGCCCATGTGAGCAAGAAACACCAGTAGAAGGCAAAGAAGAACAGCTCTTGTTCAGTCCTAACCAAAAAGAGTAATTAAGGACTCATACAAGGGAACCAAGCCTTTGAGAATGAACTAAAGGCTGTCCCCCCTATTTTCTGTCACCCCCACCTGATGTGAACAGTGCCCAAGGGCTATTACATCAGCTGAAGCCTAAAGAATGATGGAACTCCATCATCTTCCACAAAACTGCACCTCCAGCAGAAGGGGAGCTGAAACCAAATTGTTCAAACTCCAACAAATTGATGTTAAAAATGCTAAGAATGTTTAAAACGTGATTCATGTGCCAAGCCCATGAATCCTAAAGGGGGAAAATTGGAAACATGTGGTTTGGAGGGCATAAAGGGATCTCCAGCGGAACCCCCTGAAGTAGACTAAAACTTGACACCTGGCTTGGGGTGTTAAATCTTACTTCTCAGGGGTTTGAATCTCAATTGCAACATTACGATTCACTCATGATGCACGCTTCAAATCACAATAATCAAGCTCAGTCCCAAGAATCCTAGCATTTAATGCAAAAAGCTCTAAAATCCCATTATTACCCAAAAAGGCAAAGCAACCCCCTAAATGGATTTTTTTACTTCTGAGCAAAAATCCCAGGGAAGCTTGACTCTGATTCATCACCTCTGAGTGGCCACACATTTCTTGGAGTTTTGTCAATAAATGCTTCTCTAAAAACTCCATTATAAAAGCACAAGCAAGCTAACCAAGGAACTAACTTAGCCATCCCTTTGAGACTTAGAGACTTTGAAATTTGTTGGCTATTTTTTCTAGTGGTTCAGCTCTCTCTTAGCTCACCACCCATCATTCTTAACCTAGACCCATCTAGTCCCAGATATCCTTCTCCCCCCTTACACTACCATAACTCATAAATGTTTTTTAGTGAGTCACAAACAGCCCATTACTGACAAAAAGACTTCAGTCTCAACGTCTCTCCCATACCACTCACTCAAAAAACAGACCTCATTCCACTCGTCCATGCCTTATAAACACACACCCACCAAAATTTTAACTAAATATTTGCTGCATTGAGCTGGGGATCTTTCTCTCCCTTCACACCATGCCAATTAATCCTCATTTTCTTTTTCCTATGGAACCTTTAATGCTTACTTTTTATTTTACTGTAGAAGATATGATGTATTCATAATGATCAAACTCTTCCCTCACATTAATCTAATAATGGCTGAAAGCACAATAAATTCCCATTGAATGAGACACATAAAGACCTAAAATTTGCTTAAATTTATCTAATTATTGATTGTTGGACAGTGTAATTTTACCCCTGTTGTTGGACAATTTATCTCTTTAGACTTAAGTGAAACATTACCCTTACCGCTGGAGAATTCGTTTTCCCTTGGACTATCAAAATAGGACCACTAATATACTAATTAATTATTGTAACGTATTTTTTATTGGGCCTTTGTTGCTGTTTTGTTAAGTGCAGTTCTTGTTTTTTCTTGCTTGGATAGGCTTGTTATCACACCGAAAGCCTATGGGTGTTATCTCAAGAGCCCATAGTTGAGTCTCGGTTTGGTTTCCCAACATTTCATTCAGAGGCTTAAATTTATCCTTGAACAACGGTTTCATCCTCACATTGTGCAGTTCTAACATTACATGTGACAGTTCTTTTCTCACATTTGGTGGTTCCCTTACTTTTTTCCTCACATTTGACGGTTCCATCTTCACATTGTGCAGTTCCAACACCACATGTGACAGTTCTTTTGTCACATATAATGGTTCCTTTATTTTTTTTTTCCTCAAATTTGATGGTTCCATTGTTACATTAAGCAGTACCAACATCACAACTGTTCTATTTTTGTCACATATGATAGTTCTTTTGTCATATTGGGTGACAGTTCCATCCTCACATTGTGCAGTTCCAACATCACATGTGACAGTTCTTTTCTCACATTTAATGGTTCCCTTATTTTTTTTCTCACATTTGACGGTTCCATCATTATATTGTATAGTTCCAATATCACATGTGAAAGTTGTTTTGTCACATTTGGTGGTTCCCTTACTTTTTTTCTCACATTTGACGATTCTATCCCATATTGTGCAGTTCCAACATCACATTTGACAGTTCTCTTGTCACATATACTGGTTCCTTTATTTTTTTTCTCAAATTTAATGATTCCATCCTCACATTTTGCTATTCTAACATCACATTTGACAGTACTTTTACATTTGAGCCCACTACTAAAGTTATTTTTTTACTCACTAATAACCGCTCATCACAATAGCAATTTCAAAAAAAAAAAAAAAAAACTGTAGCTCTAGCATTTTCCTCCTTTTAAAAGCTATTAAAAAATTTAGATCTAAAATTTAAAACAAAATAAATATCTCAAACAATTAGCCCAACCACAATAATTACGAATAGTAAAGTTAAAAACAATTAAACTCAATTAACTAATTTTAACAAAAACAAACAACTCGACCCTTTTAAAAATTTTAAACTAAATATTTTTGTCCTTCATTGTTTATCATTTTGACCATAATGAAAAGTGTCAGCCTTATTTGAGTTAGCAAAGCCTCCACCAGCTAAGTTTAAGAGAGCCGTAATAGCAATGAAATGTTTTCTTCGTTAAAGACATATCAATGCTACAAAAGATCAATTTTAACATAATTGGCTATTAAAAGGTCAATTTTCATCTCTCTCTATTTTGTTCATTTATATTGCCGGCTGACAGTAACCCACACTAACTCCTTAGTGTAAGCAAAACCTATTGACATATGTATTAGTATCATAAATAATATGATCCGATAGATAACCACTTGAGAAGAAGCAATTCAGACATAATGTGCTTTTGTATTTCTTGATGAAGTTGTTTTATAGACTCTAAGTGTGTGTTTGCCTCCAAATTAAAAAACCAGTTTCTTTTATTATTCAGCTTATTTTTGTTACTATTCATGGGCCCTATTGCATTTTTTGGTACTATTTATGGGTCTCACTGTACTATTTCAGCTAACTTTTACCTTTATCTACAATACTTTCAACAAAAAGTTTTCAGTTTCAGCAAAATAAGCGGATCTTAAATAGACTATAAGGATTCTTATATATGAAAATGTGATAGCCTTGAAGGACTTAAAATGGTGGTCTTGGTCAAACTTTGATTATTTTAATGTTTTTTGTCCATGAATATTCACTTCATTAACATGTATCAAACAAAAGCTAAATTACAGGAGCACCCTTGAAAAAATTTCACCTATGTGAGTTTGGGGGTGGGGTCGCTCCCTATGAGATTTGGACTTAATCTCAAATACACTCATGAAATCGGGATTAGCACACGGTCGTAAAGTGCTAGCTATAAAAGCTCATGTCAAACACCTGGGTTGTTATGTGTAAGCAATGACGCTTAATTTCCCTAAAGCGGTCCTAGTTCAAGTCGGAGACCTCTACGGCTCTGGAGTTGAGATCGTTGTTTTACTAAGTGAAGGTTCAATGCAGAGCACATCTTCATGATGCATAGTGACCAGTCTTTGCTTGGTAATCTCTCTTAAACTAAAAAAATTCAATATTAAAATGAGTGGGGGACTGTTGGAGCATTTTAATATTAAATAATTAAAATAAATAAATGTTATAACATAAGTGTAAAAATGTGGGAGTGAATATGGAAGATGAGGAGTTAGTGAAAATGTTTAATCCCACATTGAAAAGGAGAGAGACTATTTTATTCCTTTTAATTGTGGTGATTAATGGGCTAACATGAATTGTTTCAGATATTGGACTAGATACGTGCACAAAGGGGAGGTGAAGGGTGGAGGTACCAAAAATGGAAATGAATCTGCCTCTTGGATCTTCTGAGGTTCTTGGCAAGGAATGGTGTTCTTTCTAGTGGAGTTTTGGGCTTGAACACTTTGCGCAGAGGTTGTTCTAGCCATATGACATTTGTTGGGCTGTTGTATCCTGGGGGAGACAAGTCAGAGACGATGTGCACCCGTTATAAAGTTTAGCCAACCAAGGGTTTGAATCTCCTTAAAGAGAGAGAGTGCCGCGCCTCAGTCCAAATAGTGTTGTGTAATTTTTCTTATTGAATTAATAATATTCAGAAATACTATTCAGTTTCTCATTGTGTTATTTCCATTATTATTGTATTTGCACCAACAGGTACAATATTATTGGCCACTCGAATCTAGATGGCAATATCATACGATAAGTTAGTGCATACTATACACAAAGCAGAAAACTCTACTTCAAACTACATCCCCTATGATTCTTCTTTCAATGGAGATTGCCCCCTATCCAAGCTTAATAAAGCCTCACAAGCCTAGCACTGAAGGCCTCAATCAAAACCCATCTTCATATAATCATATTATGTAATATCTAACCACTAGCTAGCCAGCCAGCCACCCAAAAAAAAAAAAAAAAATGTATTCTATTACTTTATTTTAGAATATACTTTGTTGAATTGGAGAACCAAGTAAAACCCACATATGTCAAATTAGAAAGAACCCCATTAGAGAAGAGTACATGCAATCGAAGAGTACATGCAATCAACCATCTGAACCAGATAATAAAAGGAAGCAAAGTAGAGCAGTTAAATATAAGCTGAGAAATGAAGGACCCATGAGTGGATTCACAAAGAGGATGATGAGTGTACCTCAGCTAGAGTGAATTCAGAGAGAGAATCCTTTGGACCAAACCCCTCAATTGCTGAGAGTGACTGATTGTGAAAGTGATGGAGTAAACAGAGAGAGAGAGACAGAGGAAATGCCATTGTCTGTGACTCTGTGTCTGTGGGGGATTTGTCACTTACACGTGTCTTCTTAGAGGAGCTTCAGAAGTTTGAACTCTGCACTGACCTTTCAGAAAAGAGGAATACTTTAAAAGGTTCTAAGCGCACCATTTCATAGTAAAACAGAAAACAAAAAAGACCTAAAAGAAGTATAGGACATAGGAGGACAAGAGGCCGATAGAGGATGAAAGAAGAAGCCCATTTTGCAAGAACCTGGGCTGTTGTGTTTGCAACCCAAGGACTGTGGGAGGTAGTCTAATACTTGAAAGCTAAATAAGCCCAAGTGGATATGTTCGCATTGATGTTCCAGTCTGCTTGCGAGGAAGAGGATTTGATGGCACCTATAACATTGAAAAAAAAAAAAAAAACCCATTTATGATACTATTTTATGCTTGGAGTTGGAGCAAAGTTGTCAATATAAGGTCATTTCCATAGAGGATCAGATAGAAACAGATTCAAGTTTGTTGTTGAAAGGGTTATGTCTAAACTAGCTGGTTGGAAAGCTGGTTTTTTGTCCTTTGCTGGCAGAACAGTCTTAATAAAATCTGTAATGTCCGCTATTCCTACATACGTGATGCAGGGAGCAGCCCTTCCGTCGCAATTGTGTGAGAAATTGGATATGGTTAACAGAAACTTCCTTTGGGGTACGACAGATGAGAAAAGAAAGATTCATCTTAAGGGAACTTAATGAAGGTCCTCTGCCCCTAACAGAAGGTAGCTTAAAAGTGGTTGACCTGATCCAAAATCAAGCTTGGAATTGGAATTTAATTTCCTTTGATCTCCAACAAGCCATTAAGGATAGTATTAGAGCAATGCCTCTTCAAATTTTTAATCAGGGGGAGGATTCAATTATTTGGGCTGAGTCTAAGGATGGTGAGTTCTCCACAAATTCTGCTTATCGCTTAGCTAACTCGGAGCAGCCTTCAGTTAATTCCTTTCAAGGATCCTGGATTTGGAAAATTGATATGCTCCCAAAAATAGTGCATTTCATGTGGCTTTGCCACCATAATAGCATTCCGGTAAGAGGAGTTTTGGCTTCGAGGGGTATTAGTTGCTGCACACAATGCCCTGTATGTAATGATCAGGAGGAGACCATAATCCATACTCTAAGGGACTGCAACTTTGCTCGCATGTTCTGGGATAAAATCAGTGTGCCACCTATACTCAGATATACCTTCGATGCGAGTCTATGTGACTGGTTCAAAGTTAACTGTCAAAGCAGTATTGTCCATCACTCTGCTATACCGTGGAGTATACTGTTTCCTTTTGCGGTCTAGTTTCTTTGGAAGCACAGGAACAAGGTTTGTTTTGAAAATACTCCTCTCAATCTTGTCCTCCATAAGACATGTTTCAGTCAGGCTTTGGAGCACTTTAAAAAAGTGGCAAAAATCAGGAGCCAAAATCTGAGGGTGATAATTCCTATAAGATGGCTGAAACCTCCTATGAATTGGCTGAAGCTTAATACGGATGGGGCGTCACTTGGAAATCGAGGAAAGGCTGGTAGGGGTGGAGTAATTAGAGATAGTGCAAGCAGATGGGTGAAGGGATTTTCACGTTCTATAGGATTTGCAACGAATGTGGTGGCAGAATGTTGGGCTCTCAGAGATGGGTTGCACCTAACAACCCAATTGGTTATTCAAAATATTGTAGTCGAGCTCGATGCCAAAACTATTATGGATATATTGCAATCTAACCAAGAAACTAATAACTTTTTCTCCCCTCTTCTTATTGACTGCAGATTACTCCTAAGGAATTTTCCTCAGAGCAGGGTGAGACATGTCTTTAGAGAAGCAAACTTTTGTGCTGATGCTATGGCTAGAAGGGGTGTGTCACAAGCTGAGGATTTTGCTGTATTTGATAATCCTCCATCTGATGATGTTAACTCTTTTGTAAATTCGGATATGTATGGGTTGTATTATGGCAGACTCACTACTACTACATTGGCCATTTTGGCTAGCTAATCTATTATTTTTGTTTCACACAAAGATGCTTTGATGAGTTTTGTTTAAAGTGTTTCAAAAATACAGGTTGTCAAAATCTACTTGTCATAAACTCTCTTCTTGCAAAGTTTTTCAAGAGTTTGTGTTAGGATAGATTTCATTGTATTCAACAAGTGAATATGAGTTAAGTGATTTATGACTTCCCTCATATGCTCATTTGTTTATTGTGGTTTTGTCACGGATTTCCAAAGGGGGAGATTGTTAGGACATATGTATTTCACTTGCTAGGAACATATGTCACTATTTTATATAATTGGCTTGTCCTTTGACAAAACGCACTTTACTTGTATTTGGTAGATTTATGATGTGTTTAAATACTTCAAGAAACCATGTTTCAAGATCAAGTGTTGAAGCCTTCAAGTTTGTCCAAGAAAACAAGCTGAAAGTGCAGAATTACTAAAACTCGACAGCTAGCTCGGTAGCTAGCATGTGTCGAGGTTTAAGGAAGCTGTTCAGCCCGTGTGCTCGACACTTGCTCGACAGCTTCTCGACACCTCCTATCTGTTGAGGTTTAAGAAATTCAGAATTCTGATATGATTTTCTTGGAATCCGTGAATGTGTCTGTGGGCCTTCTTTTCTCCTAGCCCAAAACATATAAAAGGATTGCTTTAAGGACCATCTAAAGGTTTGCAAGTTGCACAAGCATTGAGCAAACTCTGTTTAAGCAAATTGTGACCGGAGACGAAGTTCTTGTCTTAGTTCATCTCTTTCTCTTGAAGAAGTTGATGTGTATGTGCACCGTAGGGTTTTGTGACCAAGCGTCTTCTTTATCTTCATCGTATGGATAAACTGAAGAACTTTGCAGCCAACAACCTTCTTAGTTGGTGATTGAAGTCGTGTACTGGGATCCGCGTAATTGGTTAATCACGTACTTGGGAGCCTTGCATCAAAAGGGGAACTGTCACTACAGAACAAGTCCAATTGGGTATTAGGGTAAGGGTTCAACTGTAGGTTGGTAAGGTACTTAGGATTCCTTTACTTGTAACCGTTTGTTGTGATAATAGTGGAGTTTCGGGAGTGGTGACCTGAAAATCACCCGGTGGAGTTTTTGCCATTAGGTTTTCCCTATTCGTAAACAAATCACTGTGTCATTTCTTTTCCGCTGCATACTTTAGTTGTTTGGTGATTTGTTTGTGCTACCATACGCTTTGCATGTTAATTTGATTAATTAATAAACTTGGTTAATTAATAAATTATGATAGGCCACAAACTGAATGACCCCTTGTGATAGAAATTAATTAATTAATTAGCCAAGTTATTAATTAATCAATTTATCATGCAAACGTGTGGTAGCACAAACAAATCACCAATAACCTAATTATGCAGCAGAAAATAAATGACACGGTGATTTGTTTACGAATGGGGAAAAACCTAACGGCAAAAACCCCACCAGGTGATTTTCAGGTCACCACTTCCGAAACTCCACTATTATCATAACAAGCGGTTACAAGCAAGGAATCCCAAGTACTTTACCAACCTACAGTTGAACCTTTACCCGAATAACCAATCGGACTTGTTCTGTAGTGACATTTTCCCTTTCTGATGCACGGCTCCCAAGTACGTGACTAACGATTGCACGGATCCCAGTACGCGACTTCAAAACACCAATCTGAAAAGATTGTTGGCTGCAAAGTTCTTCAGTTCATCCACACGATGAAGATCAGGAAGGTGCTTGATCATAAAACCCTACGGTGCAAATACACAGTAACTTCTTCAAGAGAAAGAGATGAACTAGGTCAAGAACTTTGTCTCCGGTCACAATTTGCTTAAACAGAGTTTGCTCAATGCTTGTGCAATTTGTGTACCGTTTGACGGCTCTTAAAACAATCCTTTTATATGTCTAGGGTTAGGAGAAAAGAAGCTCATAGACAGATTCATGGATCCCAAGAAAATCAGAGTTGAAATATGAAATTCTTAAACCTCGACAGATAGGAGGTGTCGAGCAGGTATCGACCAACTGTCGAGTTTTAATGAATTTGCACTCATGCTTGATTTCTTGAAAAAATTTGAAGGCTTAAAAACTTGATCTTGAAACGTGGTTTCTTGAAGTAGTTAAACACATCCTAAGTCTATCCAAATACAAGTAAAATGCGTTTTGTTAAAGGATAAACCAATTACACAAAATCATGACATGTGTTCTATAACATGAGAAACACATATGTCCTAACAATCTCCCCCTTTGGCAATCCGTGACAAAACCACAACTAACAAATGAACATATGAGAGAAGTCATAAATCACTCAACTCATATTCACTTGTTGAATACAATAAAATCTATCCTAACACAAACTCTTGAAAAACTTTGCAAGAAGAGAGTTTATGGCAAGTAGATTTTGACAACCTGTATTTCTGAAACACTTTAAACAAAACTCATCAAGGCATCTTTGTGTGAAACAGAAATAATAGATTGCATACAAATAATAAGAAGCATGTGTATAAAGAGAGAAAAGAAACAACACATGAAAGGGGTAGGTGAAAGAAAAACATACATCAACAATATAGAAGAGAAAATAAGTACAATGTATGTCTATAAATGGTCACAAGACCTCATGTACAAGAACAATGTATCTAAGAAAGAAAGAAAAGAAAAGATACATAATATCCTCACTACATTCCTCAAAAAAAAATAACAACACTCCCCCTAACACAATGAACCCTAAAACTAACTCTCCCCTTAAGAGTGACTACTCTCATATCCAAAACTACTCCCCTTTTTTGTCACGAGTGACAAAGGGTAGAGTGTCAAGTAGACATCTCATCGGTAGAGCTAGCATCTCCATCATCATCTGAAGCGTCATCGTCATCACCATCATTATCATCATCATCCTCAGCATTAGAATCAGAAGCAACTAGATGAGGTGGTGAAGGAGTAGGCTAAGGTGCAAAACCGCCCATAGTCGCTTGCCGTCGTGCAATATGACCGACATGAACGTTCACCTGATACAACTTCGTAGAGAGTGTATCCAGGTGAGCATCCATGCGCTGCAGCTGCACCATGATGAGCTTATCACGGGACGCCGAATCTAAATGAACATCTATGATAGACAGAATGAAGTGAGAGGGAAAATCTATAGTGAGATGCTCAAGAAGAGATAGTAAAAATCGAGCATGAGGCTCTGTGATGGAGTTATAGTGAGAAAGAGGATGTAAAACAAATGTCATCACCATGTTCATGAATCTAAGACCTGTAGCAAAAGGTTGACATGGTGTAAAAAGACGCTCACCCCAAGCAGTAGGGCGCCCACAAAAAGAAGACATGAGCTCATCCCTAGACATTGTCCTCAGACACTCACAACTAGGATAGTCAAGAAACTCTATCCTAGGGACACGAAGCACATCCGCAACCAGCTGCGGTGTGACAAGAATGCGCGTACCTCGAACGTGAGTGAAAAAGAGAGGTACTGAACGATCAATCCTGTGCATGTTGGAGTAAAACTCCTGGATAAGCACGAGAGGACATGTGACTAGGACGTCACACAGTGACTCCCATCCCCTACTGTGAATGACAGAAGGAAGGTCAGTGTCGGCAAAGTCCGACAGAATGACTTGGCATTCCAAATGAATGCCTCGTCTAGAGAAGTTCTCCGAAAATGCCTTAAAGGCATCATCATCATGGAACCGGACGTTAGAAGGTGAAGGATCAGTAGAAGAAGAAGCACCAGAACGAAGAGGGTTTCGAGCAGGAGAGGATTTATGTTTAGGTGCCATAGACACGACTAACGTAAACAGATTTAGAGGGAGAAGAAGAGAAGAACAATCAGAAAAGTCCCAAGCAATTCAAATACATCAAATATATGAAAAGAGAGTACGTATGCATGGGAAATGCATGAATATGTGACATGCAAAACAAAAAACATCGTAGGCTCAGCCCAATCCAATCCTACCAGCACATAAGCATATTACACACATCTAAATGCATGAAAATACCATTAAAATGCAAATGGAATGCAATGTATGAGGTTTTAAACACATTTAAATGAAAACCCAAACCAAAATTTCATTAAACACTCATCAATTTTGAAAAACCCCAAAATTTTCAAAAAATCCCAAAACCTAGGTTTTAAAACATGAAATGCATGAATAAAGAGGGATTAGAAGCTTACCAAGTGTAGAAAAACTTGAAAAAGCTTGAAGAAAACTTGAGGAAGAGGTTGGGAGTGAAAGAGAGAGTGTTTGGGAGATGAACAGGTGCGGACAGATCGAGAGAGATCGAAGAAATGAGAGACGGATCGCGAAGGAGGTTTAAATAGGACCTTCAGTAATGCTCGACAGCTAAGGTATCGGGAGGTGTCGTGGAAGCTGTAAAGGGAGGTGTCGAGAAAGTGGTCGTTGACAGTTGAGGTATTGAGCAAGTATCGAGCAACAAAGAATCAGTTTCAAGAACAGAAGCTCGATTGATCCATCAGGTGTCGAGGAGTTGTCGAGGAGGTAGGAGCTTTCTCGATCGATTCACCAGGTATCGAGGAGGTGTCGAGATTGCGTTAAGAAAAAGGTTTGAGAAGCTCGACAGATAGCAAGGTATCGAGGAGGTGTCGAGCTAGCTTTTCAAAACAGTTTTTCAAGAGGAGAAAAACACAGATATGAATGCAATCTAACATACAACTCAACCAATGATCCAATCAACACAATAATCTCTCAAAATAGTCTCTCAATTTAAAAATTTTGAGCACAAGGATCTCCAAAACACACACACACACACAACAAGTCTAACCAATTTTATATTTCAAAAATAAGTCAAGACAGTTTAGTGAGCATACATTAACACTTGTAAAACTTGTGATGGCCAAATCACATTGAATCTACACATGTATCAAGAATAGCAAAGAATATTGCGTATTGTGTGTGAAAAAAAATATCGCAAGATTGCATAAGTGTATACATGTTATGACGATTTGAGATATGAGAAAATCACTTTAACTCACACACAATCATAACTGCTTGATAGGGACTATCACCTTCAAGGTACATCATATAACTCCCACATTTCCTAGAATACACGCTTGCAATCATATTTAAAAGCATTTTTGATCTTTTTGCTTTTGATTTTTCTTTGCATATTTTTCTTTTAAGTATATCATACATGGGCTTATTAGAGAGAGAGAGGAAATATCCAATGATATTTGACATTCCAATTTTGCTATGCCGAAGTACACAAATGTCATTGACATCACACTTTTGCTATGCCGAAACATACAGATGTCCTACATGATTGGCGAGCAACAGTGGTGAGATAGTTATTAATGCCTTTCTCTCAGGATTTTTTAGTCATTCCCGTAAAAAAGAGTGATACGAGTGTTAAGTATAAGAGACAACTCAATCTTACTCATCACAAACAAGAGCCATAAAACTCACTTGCTTAGTTGTGCATAGAGATGCTCATCTAAGCTACAAAAGATACAAAGTTTAGAAAACTTTGTTTCAATGGCCATCCAAGGTACACAAGCACCAATATACACAGAACACACTGTTTTTGTATTTTTCTGATTTTTCAAATTTTTTGTTATTTTTATATCAAAAAACAAAATAAACAAAAACTGAAAATAAACAAACAAAAACATATTAAATAAAGCAAGGCATAAAACAAGACTGACTCAAAATAAAAGCAAAAACACACAAGTAATGCAACAAACAAAAACAAGAAGATAGAAGAAAGTGATAAAATCACTTAGAGTCATTTTTCTTCCACACCTTGGAAGAACCTTTCCTTTGATTAAATGCTTGAACCGGTGGTGAGGGGGAAGAATTGAAACCGTTCAAGTTCAAAAGGAACATGAGGGCCTTGAGAAGATCACCGAGAGGAGCGAGAGATGATTGAAGCTGATTTTGGCTTCCAGATGCTATCATGCTGTTGCTCTGTTGAATGGCTAACCACTTATAGCAATTTGGTCGAGTATGACCGGCAGCTCCACAATGATGACAGAGATGCTGCTTCTTTTGTTTAGGCTTTTGAGAATTAGCCTTCTTAGTCTTAGGATTTTTAGCATCTTTCTTATCTAGTTTAGGGGGGGTGCTCCTAAGATAGATTTACCTTTGTCTAAGTTCTTACTAGCTAGACTAATTTTAACATCAGTGTTCTCAATATCAGTATTGCTAGCAGGAGGAACAAAAACAGTAGTACTAGTAGAAGCAGTATTAGAGGAAGAAAGACCATACCCTAAACCTGTTCGATCTGAAGCAGATTTCTGAATACTGAGCATCTCGTCAAGCTTAGCGCTTGAAGTCCTCTCCAATTGAGCTCTAACTTGAAACAGCTCCACCTCAAGCTTCTTTGTCTTCTCAGCCAAGAAATTGTTTTCAAACCTCAGTACTCCAATGGTCTGATTAGCCTCATCAAACTTAGTGGATAATTCCTCACGGTTAAGTTCCACATCACTGAGTTTCTTGGTGGCCAGCCTATAAAGTTTCTCATGTTTTTCAGAAACTTTGTACAATTTCTCATAGGCTGTATGGATGTCATCTTGATCATCCATCTTCTCAAATTTGGACTCCACCAATTCTTCTTCTTCGTCCACATCTTCAACAATTCCATTAGTAGGATTGACAGTGGCAGTGAAGGCATTCAAGATTTCGTCATCCTCATTGTCGAAATCTTCCTCAGGCTCAGTGTCGTTCAAGGTAGCAGCAAGTGCCTTACTCTTCCCAATGCTCTTAAGATACGTAGGACATTCATGTTTCATGTGCCCGAAGCCTTGACACCCAAAACATTTAGGTCCTACAGGAATAGTGTACTGACCACCTTCCTTAGCATCATTCTTCCCTTTGTCTTGCCCTTTAAACTGAGAAGAACTGGATTGCCTGCGGTCCTTTTTGAAGTTCCTTCCATTGGCATTCTTCATAAACTTTTTGAACTGCCTTGTAATGTAGGACTTCATCTTGAAATCTTCATCATCGGAAGACTCATCTGTGTCATTGCTTTTTGCCTTCAAGGCCATGCTCTTACCTTTTCCCGACTTTCCAATCCTTGATAACCCTAGCTCATAAGTCTGTAAATTACCAACCAACTCTGTAAAAGGAATTTTGTCAATATCTTTTGATTCTTCTATTGCCGTAATCTTGGCATGGAATCTCTCGGGTAGAGATTTGAGCACTTTCCTTACAATCTTGGATTCAGGAATGGTTTCCCCAAGATTAAAGGCTGAGTTTACTATGTCCTAGAGCTTGGCATAGAACTCATCAAATGACTCATCCTCCTCCATCTTTATTTCTTCAAAGCTTGTAGTGAGCCTCTGAAGCTTTAAATCCTTGATAACCTTTGTACCCTCATAGGTTGTCTGGAGGATGGTCCATGCTTCCTTTGCAGTTTCTGTGGAGGATATCTTCTTAAACTCCTCATTTGTGACTACACTGAATAAGGCATTCAATGCTCTGCTATTAAAGTTAGCTGCCTTGATCTTTGCTTTATCCCAATCGGCCGACGCTTCCTTTGGCTTGGTCCAGCCAATCTTTACAGCTTGCCACACCTTCTCATCTAGAGACTGCAAGAAAGCTCTCATGCGTACTTTCCAGTATGCATAGTTAGTGCCATCAAATAAATGAGGTATAATTAATGACTGTCCTCTATCCATAACAACAGGGGTCAATGGTTCAACATAGAAAAGATTAAACCCTAATCAAAGTGTGCCCGCTCTAATACCACTTGATAGGCCATAAACTGAATGACCTCCTTGTGATAGAAATTAATTAATTAATTAGCCAAGTTATTAATTAATCAATTTATCATGCAAACATGTGGTAGCACAAACAAATCACCAATAACCTAATTATGCAGCGGAAAATAAATGACACGGTGATTTGCTTACGAATGGGGAAAAACCTAACGGCAAAAATCCCACCGGGTGATTTTCAGGTCACCACTCCTAAAACTCCACTATTATCACAACAAGCGGTTACAAGTAAGGAATCCCAAGTACCTTACCAACCTACAGTTGAACCCTTACCCCAATACCCAATCAGACTTGTTCTGTAGTGACAGTTTCCTTTTCTGATGCACGGCTCCCAAGTACATGACTAACAGTTGCGCGGATCCCAAGTACACGACTTCAAAACACCAATCTGAAAAGATTGTTGGCTGCAAAGTTCTTCAGTTCATCCACATGATGAAGATTAGGAAGGTGCTTTGTCACAAAACCCTACGGTGCAAATACACAGCGACTTCTTCAAGAGAAAGAGACGAACTAGGTCAAGAACTTTGTCTCCAGTCACAATTTGCTTGAACAGAGTTTGCTCAATGCTTGTGCAACTTGTGCACCATTTGACGGCTCTTAAAACAATCATTTTATATGTCTAGGGTTAGGAGAAAAGAAGGCGCATAGACAGATTCACGAATCCCAAGAAAATAAGAGTTGAAATTTGAAATTCTTAAACCTCGACAGATAGGAGGTGTCGAGCAGGTATCGACCAGCTGTTGAGCTTTAATGAATTTGCACTCTTGCTTGATTTCTTGAACAGACTTGAAGGCTTCAACACTTAATCTTGAAACGTGGTTTCTTGAACTAGTTAAACACATCGTAAGTCTACCCAAATACAAGTAAAGTGCGTTTTGTTAAAGGATAAGCCAATTACATAAAATCATGACATATGTTCTATAATATGAGAAACACATATGTCCTAACAAATTAATTTGTCACAAGGGGTCAATTCATTTTTGGCCTATCACCTATCATGGATCCTTGATACTAAGATTCATCTAGAAGCAATGAATCTTGATGAGATCTATGTTGATGTAATAAATCCTGAAGATATTATTATGGCAACAGAGTATCCTAGAAGGATCGTTCAAAAGCAATAATTTTTATTTGTTATTATTTACATAAAAACTGAGTACTTTAATATAAAAGACCCCTTAGGAGAATTACAAGTTATAGAAGAACTTGATCATTCTAAAAGCTCAATCTGACTAAAGTTGCAATAAACTAAAAGTGCAAGTGAGTTAATCTGACACTTTAAAATCAGCCCACAATTAAAATTATATAATAGAAGACACATATATCATGTTTAAAATGTGCTCCTGCGGTAGCAATATCGAATGCATATGTTTATAAAGTGTTATGAACTAATGTTTAATATTCTAATGGCTGAACAAAATAATGAGTTGTTGCTGAAAACCATTGAAGGGTCATGAAAATAAGTGTTATAGGTGTGGTATGGAAGGTCATTGGTCATATACCTGTAGTACTCCTAAACATTTGGTAGATTTGTACCAAGCCTTCATAAAAGAAAAGGGAAAGGGAATTGGAACAAACTTTGCTAATCATAATGATCCTAAAGATCTTACGAATTATGTTGATTTTTCCAAATGGAGTGGATATGACTCATTTTGATGTCTTTGATTTCTTTGAGGATGTTGATGGAAAATTTGATAATTTGATTGGTGATGGAAATGTCCATATATACCAATTAATTATTTTCTTCTATTATATTATCGTATTCTAATAAGTATGATTGGTGATGGAAATGTTCATACCAATTAATTATTTTTCTTTCATTATATTATGGCATTGAAATAAGTATTTTTATTTTGATATGTATTATTTATATTTAAAGTTATAAAGTTTAATTTATATTTTGCATATGTGAAGATGCATGGGTCATACTAGCATAATCAATTCCAAGATGAATAGAGAAGATTTTTGTCTAGCAGACAGTGCAACAACTCATACAATCCTTAAAGATAAAAAATATTTTCAAATTTTAAAATTATGCAAAGCCAATGTCAATACCATATCAGGTTCATCAAACTTAATTGAAAACTCTTGAAGAGTGATTATCATGTTGCCAAAGGGCACAAAACTTTGTATTGATGATGCTTTGTATTCTTCTAAATCAAGCAGAAATTTACTTAACTTTAAGGGTATACATTATAATGGTTATCATATTGAAACTAATAATGAAGGCAGTGAAGAATTTCTTTATATTACTTCAATAGTATCGGGCCAGAAGCTCATCTTAGAAAAACTGCCTATTTTCTCTTCTGGGTTATATCATACTCCAATGAGAACAGTTGAAACAAATGTTGCAATACACCAGAAGTGTTCGAACCCAAAGGTTTTTATACTTTGGCATAATCATTTTGGACATCCAGGATCAATAATAATGCGTCGAATTATTGAAAACTCTAACGGACATCCCTTAAAGAACCAGAAGATTCTTTTATCTAGTGATTATCCATGTAGTACATGTTCTCAAGGTAAATTAATTACCAAACCATCACATTCAAAGATTGTTGTTGAGTGTCCATCTTTCTTAGAAAGAATTCAGGGTGATATATGTGGACCAATACACCCACCTTGTGGTCCATTCAAGTATTTTATGTTTTTAATTGATGCATCAACCAGATGGTCACATGTATGTTTACTTTCTAGTAGAAATGTTGCATTTGCTAGGCTTCTTGCTCAAATAATTAGGTTGTGAGCACAATTTCCTGATTATCCAATTAGGAAAATTCGTTTAGATAATGCTGTTGAATTCACATCTTAAGCTTTTAATGACTGTTGCATGTCAATTGGAATTGATGTTGAGCATCCTATTGCCCATACACATACTCAAAATGGTTTAGCCGAATCACTTATCAAGAGACTTTAAATTATTGCTCGACCTTTGTTTATGAAATCAAAATTGCTAGTTTTTGCTTAGGGTCATGCTATTTTACATGCTGCATCATTAGTTCACATTAGGCCAACTGCTTATCATAAATTCTCACCATTGCAACTTGTACTTGGCCAACAACCAAATATTTTTCACTTGCGCACATTTAGTTGTGTTGTATATTTACCTATTACACCCCTACAACACACTAAGATGGGTCCTCAACGTAGACTTGGAATTTATACGAGTTTTGATTCCCCATCTATCATTAGATATCTTGAACCTTTAACTGGTGATGTTTTTAAGGCACGTTTTGAGGATTGTCATTTTAATGAAACAATCTTCCCACCATTAGGGGGGGAAAAGTCATTGTTTGAAGCACAACGTGAGATTACTTGGAATGTTTCGACGCTATCTTATCTTGATCCTTGTAAAAATCAATGTGAACTTGAAGTTCAAAGAATTATTCATTTGCAAGGAATTGCAAATCAATTACCGGATGTATTCACTGACAATAAGAAAATACTGAAATCTCACATTCCAGCTACTAATACTCCAGCACGGATTGAAGTCCGTGTAGGACAATCAGTTAATACAACAGCAAATGAATCAAAGCCACACTTGAAAAGTGGAAGACTTGTCGGTGTTAAAGATAAAATTCCCCGGAAGAGAAAAGTACAAGAAAAACAAGTTGCAACCTTATAAAGAAGCTATACCTAGGAAACAGGTTACAGAAATAATTGATCTATCCAAAACTTATGAATAAAAATATCCTAAAAATAAACCTCTTGAAGAGTTATCCCCTGAAGAGGATTAGGTACCTTAAAATAACGAGATCTCGATACATTATGTACATACAGGAGAAATATGGGATAGAAATAAAATTGTTGTCGACAACATATTTTTATATAAAGTTGCTCTTGATATTACCAGAAGTAATGATAATGAATATGAACCACAAACCGTTGATGAATGTCAACGTAGAAATGATTGGTCAATGTGGAAAGAAGCGATTCAAGCAGAATTAAATTCACTAAGTAAATGTGAAGTTTTTGGACCTATAGTCCGAACACCTAAAGGTGTAATGCCTGTTGGATACAAATGGGTATTTGTACGTAAACGAAATGAGAAAAATGAAATTATAAGGTACAAAGCATGACTTGTAGCACAAGGTTTCTCGCAGAGACTTGGTATTGATTATGAAGAAACATATGCTCCTGTAATGGACGCAATTACATTCAGATTTTTAATTAGCTTGGTAGCAAAAGAAAATTTGGATATGCGATTAATGGATGTTGTTATAGCATATCTATATAGATCATTAGATAATGATATCTACTTGAAAATCCCTGAAGGATATAAAATGCTTGAAACATATAATCCTACATCTCAAAGTATGTATTCTATCAAGCTACAAAGATCCTTTTATGGGTTAAAGTAATCCGGACACGTGGTATAATCGCCTCAGTGAATATCTTTTGAAAGAAGGATTTGAGAATAATTCAATTTGTCCGTGTGTTTTTATCAAAAAAATCTGAATCTGAATTTGCTATTATTGTAGTATATGTTGATGATTTAAATCTTGTAGGGACTCCAGAAGAGTTAACAAAAATAGCAAATTGTTTAAAGAATGAATTTAAGATGAAAGATCTTGGTAAGACAAAATTTTGTCTTGGCCTGCAAATTGAACATCTTCCAAATGGAATTCTTGTTCATCAATTAACATACATAGAAAAAGTCCTGAAGCAATTTTACATGGATAAAGCTCATCCTTAAAGCACTCCAATGGTGGGTCGGTCACTTGATGTCAAGAAAGATCCGTTTCGACCACAAGAAGATGATGAAGAAACTCTTGGTCCTAAAGTACCATATCTTAGTGCAATTGGTGCTTTGATGTATCTTGCAAATTACACACGACCTGATATAGCATTTGCAATTAACTTACTAGCAAGGTATGGTTCTGCACCAGCTTGAAGACATTGGAATGGAATTAAGCATATTTTACATTATCTTTGTGGGACTACTGATTTGGGATTATTTTATCCAAATGGATCAAAACCACAGTTAGTTGGATATGCTAATGTAGGTTACCTTTCTGATCTACACAAAGGTCGATCACAAACAGGATATTTATTTACTTATGGAAATATTGCTATTTCATGGAGATTTGTTAAGCAAACAATTTCTTCTACTTCCTCAAATCATGTAGAGATTATCGCAATTCATGAAGCAAGTTGTGAGTGTATTTGGTTGAGATCGGTAATTCAACATATTCGTGAGAACTGTGGATTATCATCAATCATAAATAGTGCAACGATATTATACGAAGATAATGCCGCTTGTATCACTCAAATTAGGGGAGGCTATATCAAGGGTAATAGAAACAAGCATATTGCACCAAAATTCTTTTATACACATGAGCTCCAGAAGAGTGGCAATATTGATGTCAAGCAGATACGATCATGTGATAATTTGGCTGATACGTTCACTAAGCCATTACCAACTGCGATTTTTAAGAAGATGGTGCATAACATTGGCATGTGTCGACTTAAGGATATTTTTACCATGAACAATGGAAATTCTATGTACTCATGAGGGTGAGTAAATTTTCTAAAGGACGTGTGCTGATTGCACTCTTTTTCCTTCGCTAAGGTTTTTTCCCACTGGGTTTTCCTTTGCAAGGTTTTAATGAGGCAATCCTAAGGCACTAGAAGTTATACAAGAATATTGTACTTTTTTTCCTTAACCAAAATTTTTTCCCATGGGGTTTTTTTTTTTTTAGTAAGGTTTTAATGAGGCATATTCTTAGAAAGTGGTCATTCAAGGGGGAGTGTTAGAAATAAAGTCTGATTGGAATGTGTAAACTTTGGGCAATGAAAACGTTACTTGGGATGTGTAAAGGGTGAAATGAATAAAGCCTATAGGTGAGATGTATATCCATAAGTGTACTCATTATTACAACCTTATCCCATAAACTCTGCAAGCATTCTAAGGTCTTATATATATGTGAATTACTTTACTGTTATTGTACATGTCTAAGAGAGATCAAAAGAATTGTGGATGACCACTTGAATATAAGAGTTTATCAATATATATTTCTTGTTTCTTTTACTTTGTTTTGTATATTTCTATCATTTTACAATAGTCATGAGTTTTCTATTAACCAAAAATAGTTTTCCTTTAACCCTTTTTTTATACTGTCAAAAATAGAAAAATGAGAAAAACTATCTTCACATAAAATTGTCCATCAAAATAAATGGGACAAGGATTTTTTTTTTGGTTGAGAATTTTAAAGTTTCCCTTGAGTCTATCTTCACATAAAATTGTCCATCAAAACAAATGGGACAAGGATTTTTTTTTTGGTTGAGAATTGTAAAGTGTCCCTTGAGTCTACGAAGCAACGAATAAATTAAAGTCTCATGAGAACCCTATTTACGTAGCTTTAGAGTTTTTATTTGAACATGTCCTTTCTATTTGATAAGCGCATCTCTAATGATTTTTTTTGTTTATTTATTTATTTATTTTAAGTGTCATTTAAATCTATGAAGCGAAGAATAAAGCCTCATGGGGATCTTCCTTTATGTTTTTTATTCTTTTACCACCTTATAAACATTGGCATTTGTCACGGGTGAGAATTTTAAAGTGTCCCTTGAGTCTACAAAGCAACAAATAAAGTCTCATGAGAACCCTATTTACGTAGCTTTAGAGTTCGTTTGGTTGGAGGAGTGGAAAAGTGGGAGAATGGAAAATATTTGGTTTTCCCTCTTGTGTGTTTGGTTGGAGGGGTGGAAAAGTGGGAGGGTGGAAAACTCTTTTGTTTGGTTGGAGAGAAAAAGGGAAGGATGAAAAATGTAATTTATATAAATTAACTATTATACCCTTGTTACATAATATGTAAGAAATATATTTATTCGTACTCATTAAATAATATAAAATTTACCACATCATACATATAAATTTTTATTATTATTTTTATTATTATAATGTAAAAATTACAATAGTGTACATATAAATTTAATTGGGCAAAAGATTTTGTAACCAGCAAAAATGTGGTCAAAAAATTAAAAAAAAAAAATGGGAGAGAAGAGAACCTGGACGTTGCTGTGCTGTGAGAAGGTAAAGTGATAAGGATGAGAAGAGGCAAAAGTCATCAGGTAAAGTGATAAGGTTGAGAAGAGAATTAAATTGAGGGAGTAGGTGAGAGAGTATTTGTGTAAAATGCATTTCACAGCTCTTTTCCCTCCCCATTTTCCTTCCAATTTGGGAGGATAAAAAAAGTGGGTCCAGGAGGGAAAAATTTCTCCTCTATTTTCTGTCTCTCCTATTTTCTTTACTCAACCAAATAGTGGAAAACAACATTTTCCACCATATTTTCTTCTCCCTATTTTTCATCCTCCCTGTTTTCACCCCAACCAAACACACCCTTAGAGTTTTTATTTGAATGTGTCTTTCTATTTGATAAGCGCATCTCTAATGAATTTTTTTTTTTTTTAAAGTGTCATTTAAATCTATGAAGTGAAGAATAAAGCCTCATGGGGATCTTCCTTTATGTTTTTTATTCTTTTACCACCATATAAACATTGGCTTTGTCACGGGTAAGATAGAGTGAACTTATTCTAAAGAAATTATTCAAGGAAGTCATTAGACCTAATAAAATTGTATTTGGACTCTTTAAACCACCATAACTTAGAACTTGAAAAATAAGAATGAGAACATGAAAATACTGATGATATCACCAGTTAAATTAAGGTTGAATTTTAAAATATGAATATTTC
The DNA here is from genome assembly GCA_030820535.1 of Quercus parvula. NCBI lineage: Eukaryota > Viridiplantae > Streptophyta > Magnoliopsida > Fagales > Fagaceae > Quercus > Quercus parvula. The sequence goes on from JAUAME010000001.1 coordinate 29,402,794, forward strand.
CAAAATTGGATTTACTGCTTATGCTAACCTTTTTTTATCTTCAGGAATACTTCTGCTCAAATTAAGTAGCTTTAAATAAGTGTATATATTCTATCTTTTATCTCAAAAAAGAAAAGAAAAGAAGTAAGTGTTTATATATTTGTTTTATTAGTCATTTATTTAGAGTATGTTTGGTTGACTAATATAATATTATTCCTATAGTCTAGCTATTTTGTAGTTTGATTTTATTTTCATTACAGATAATAGTCATTCTTTATTAATATCTATTAATTCTTTAAAATGAGAAATAACTATTTTTATTTAAAAGTTTTGTAATAGTTATGAGTAACACTACATTCATAAACTATTTTACAATATTTTTACAAACTATTGATGTAATTTTTTCTTTTTTTTTTACTAAAATGTGATAGAAGTAGTAACAAATTCTTATTAGTTCTAATTTAGGCCCATCACTACCATCACATTTTTACATACAATAATTATTTGAAAAATGCCAAAGCCACATCAATAGTTTGTAAAAATATTGTAAAATTGTTTGCGTCTATAGCATTACTCAATAGTTATTCCTTAATAAGTGTAATATTTTCTAAAATTAAGATATTTATAAATAGAATAATGCTAGAAATACAAATTATTTTACAAAAAAATTTACAAACTGCTGATGTGGTCAGTGATTATTGGTAAATGAAAAAGTTATATTAATTATGGGCCTAGATGAAAACTAATAAAAGTTTGGCCACATCAGCAGTTTGTAAAATTATTGTAAAATAGTTTGTGTCTGTAGCATTACTCTTATAAATATACAAACTTTCCAAATGCACATAACAATTAATTATAACAATAATAAAAAACCCTATCACAATTTGTTTTTAAAAGTCCTTTTTTTTAGAACAATTAAAACGTCCTTTTTAAGAAATATAATTGTATAAGTAAAATATTTTCTAAAAATAGATCTTAAGTTTATTATAATATTACAACTTACTACCAAACCTACAAATAAATTTAATTATTCCATTATAATTCATTTTATTCCCAATAAGAAAAATTACCATTATTATCGTAAACTTCATTGAGTGTAATTTTCTTGACCTTACATACTATATTTTATTCTTAAAACTCTATCTATTTAGTTTTTTTTCATAGATTAGTTAACTTTATTTCATATTTTACATACAAGAAGTGCATCTTAGGGCGATCTTTAAATTATGGCATCTGTTTTTTTTTTTTTTTAGTGAAATGTTAGACTAAACAAAATTTTAATTAATTATCATATTATAGATCCAAGAATTTATGTATTATCCAAAATTTATTTTTGAATGGTTCTATTTCTTTATTCTCTTACTAATGTGTAGCCTCATGTATATGCATGGGTACAATTAAAAACAATTACAATTATTCGATTCAAATTATATATATATTTTAGAAGATGTTCAAATTATACATGGTATTAACTTACACTTTTTTTAAACCATACATTTCTAAAATATATAATGCTTTTAAATTTATATATATGATTCAGAAGTTAATTGGTTTTAGACTTTTTGGTTTTTACACCCAATAATTTACTTACCACAAAAATTAAAAACTTAAATAGATATGTGGCAGAAAATTAGACTTTAATTGAAATCCGATTTAGAATCTAATTGTATTTGGACTCTTCTTACACTTAGTAATTCACTTGGCACAAAATTAAAAATTAAATGGGACAAGTGGCGCAAAATTGAGAATCCAATTAAAATTTAATTAGATTTTCTCTAAGTTTTGGCTATATATATATATATATATATATATATATATATATATATATATTTGTTTGGAAGAAAGACAATAACAACAACAAAAATTATGTTCAAGTTTCTTTTTATTTATTTAATGCAAAAATTAAATCGTATTAGTATTGTAATATATAAAAACCGCTAATTAATCCCCACGAGCCTTTATTCTTTGCTTTGTAGATTCAGGTAAAGAATCATTCGAAATGCGCTTATCAAATAGAAAAGGTAGTGTTCTAAACTTCTAATGAAATACACACTCTAGAGCTATGTACAAGTTACAATGTATAAAGTAAAGGCATTTGTTTGTCACGTAAGAATTAAGAGTTAAGGCAATTGCTTGGTGCTGGTTGTTTCTGATTCTTTTAGCACTCTATAAATAGTGGCATTTGTTACGGGTAGGGCAGTGAACTTCTTCTAAAGAAATTGCTCAAGAAAGAATTGCCATCTTCAGTAAGAGTTTCCCTTTTTCATTATTATTATTTTTTAAACTAAAGCAAAGGTTTCTTATGCAGAACTTATGTGTTCATTTTTCTCATAATTTAACTTCAGTTTTTGTGATGGGTCTACATGAACTTCTCTTGCAGGATACAAAAGGCAGTAGTAAGAGTGGTGATGCCTACAAGTAGTTTCGTTCTTATCTGGTATGTAATTTAGTGCTTTTAAGTATTTTCGCCTTGGTTTGCTTGCATTTGAAGTACTTTACGCTAAGAGTCTTGTAACTCAATTGACACTTTTTACTTTCTTAGTACTTTTAATGAAAATGTCAAAAGTTCAAATCTCCCCTCTACATTATAATAATCAAATTATATAAAAAAATAATGATAATAAAAAAATTTGTGCTTTCAAAGGCAAGGAAGATAATTATCAAAATGCAAATTCTTCCATAAACACATTAACTGAAAAACAAACATTGGGTCATGGAAATAGGATGCTCTCAGTTTCAAATGATACAGAAACAATCAATTTTACAATTAAAATTTTATTTATGATATCTAACAATGTATATAGTCTAAGTACGGACACAACTGTGTATACTAGTATGGGAATGACATGACGACATGAATAATTTCTGAAAAATTATAACATAAAACTGCTAGTACAACATCGGTATGACACAGATATGACACGTGCACAACACTCTAAATAAAGTGTCCGTACTTCCTAATATAGTATTATGTGGTATACACTTTGCTTTAATAGCAACTGATGTTATAATATCTTTGAAGTTTTTTTTTTTTTTTTTTGAACAAATAATATCTTTGAAAGTTTGAAGTTAATTCAATAACATTTCTAAATTTTACTATAAAATAAAATAAAATAAAGCAAAGCGGCCTCTCTCAGTCTCCCTAACAAAATAACAAATGTGAGACTCGTTGGGTAAGGATATTATGTGGTATTCACTCTCAGTTATCTAACAATTGTCAACCCTTTAATATATATATATATATATATATATATATATTGAGGGGGTGAAAGGCCAGACTTATAACAGAGTTTGGAGAGCAGTATTTAAGAGTCAATCTCCTCGGATAAAATCCGAGGACGTTTTTCTCCAGTAAACTTCGTTTGTCTTTCTTTCTTTATTAATAAAATCCAACGGGCAATCAACTAATTCGCAAAAACCCAGGTTTCCAACCCAGTCTCTACAAATTTATTGTTTGGGCTTTTTTGAGCTTAAGTTCATATCTTTATAGATGGTAAAGTCCAAATTACGACCTTACAATTAGCATGTCTGTGGGAAATCCAATGTTTTAGCGAGTCTAATGCTCAGCATACCGAGGCGTTGCAACGGGATATCGATCATTGGCAGAGGAGACCATTTTATCCATGGTGCGTGCAATGCGGGGGATTGCTCCATGGAGAGCAATATTGGGGGCTTTTAACATTAAATACGTACCTCGTACCACTGTTATGGGCCAGGTTCTCGTGGACCTGGTGGCCGAGATCGCTGAATCCCTGGCAAATGAAATGGCAGAAGCACAGCACATGGATGGAAAATTGGTTGGCATGATCTCACTGCACAAGACACTTTGTCCAGACGAGTATATGTTGATGGCACTACAAATCAAAGGTGAAGGTGATCCGCAATGGGGCTAGTCCTAGCATTTTCAAAAAGTGCGTAAACAGAACCTGAGGCGTGCCTAGGTCCTCGGACCAGACGCTTAGGGGAAATTAACATTATGACATCTTCGAAAAATGCTTAAACAAAACCGAAGGCATGCCTGGGTCCTCGGAACAAATGCTTAGGGGAAATTAACAGTACACCATCTTCGAAAAGTGCTTAAACAGAATGTAAGGCGTGCCTGGGTCCTCGAACCAAACGCTTAGGGGAAATTAATACTACAACATCTTCGAAAAGTGTTTAAACAGAAACTAAGGCATGCCTGGGTCCTCGGACCAGACACTTAGGGAAATTAACACTATGACATCTTCGAAAAGTGCTTAAACAGAACCTAAGGCATGCTTGGGTCCTCGGACCAAACGCTTAAGGGAAATTAACACTATGACATCTTCGAAAAGTGCTTAAACAGAACCTAAGGCATGCCTGGATCCTCGAACCAGACGCTTAAGGGAAATTAACACTACACCAACTTTGAAAAGTGCTTAAATAGAACCTAAGACGTGCCTAGGTCCTCGGACCAGACGCTTAGGGGAAATTAACATTATACCATCTTCGAAAAGTGCTTAAACAGAACGTAAGGCATGCCTGGGTCCTCGAACCAGATGCTTAGGGGAAATTAACTCTACACCATATTCGAAAAGTGCCTAAATAGAACGTAAGGCGTGCCTGGGTCCTCGGACCAGATGCTTAGGGGAAATTAACACTGCGCCATCCTCGAAAAGTGCATAAACAGAACCTAAGGCATGCTTGGGTCCTTGAAGCAGACACTTAGGGGAAATTAACACTACACCATTTTGAAATGTGCTTAAACAGAACCTAAGGTGTGCCTGGGTCCTTGGACCAAACGCTTAAAGGAAATTAACACTATGACATCTTCGAAAAGTGTTTAAACAGAACCTAAGGTGTGCCTGGATCCTCGACCCAGAAGCATAAGGAAAATTAACACTACACCAACTTTGAAAAGTGCTTAAATAGAACCTAAGGCATGCCCAGGTCCTTAGACCAGACGCTTAGGGGAAATTAACATTACACCATCTTCGAAAAGTGCTTAAACAGAACCGAAGGCGTGCCTGGGTCCTCGGACCAGATGCAAAGGGGAAACTTACACAATGACATCTTCGAAAAGTGCTTAAACAAAACCTAAGGCGTGCCTGGGTCCTCGACCAGACACTTAGGGGAAATTAACACTATGACATCTTTGAAAAGTGCTTAAACAGAACGTAAGGCATGCCTGGATCCTTAGACCAGACGCTTAGGGGAAATTAACACTACACCATATTCGAAAAGTGCTTAAACAAAACGTAAGGCGTGCCTAAGTCCTCGGACCAGACGCTTAGGGGAAATTAACACTGCACCATCCTCGAAAAGTGCATAAACAGAACCTAAGGCGTGCTTGGATCCTCGAAGCAAACACTTAGGGGAAATTAACACTACACCATTTTGAAATGTGCTTAAACAGAACCTAAGGCGTGCCTAGGTCCTCGGACCAAACGCTTAGGAGAAATTAAAACAATGACATCTTCGAAAAGTGCTTAAACAGAACCTAAGGCGTGCCTCGGTCCTCGGACCAAACGCTTAGGGGAAATTAACACTACACCATCTTCGAAAAGTGCTTAAACGAAACCTAAGGCAAGCATGGATCCTCGGACCAGACGCTTAGGGGAAATTAACACTACACCATCTTCGAAAAGTGATTAAACAGAACCTAAGGCATGCCTGGGTCCTCGTACCAAACGCTTAGGGGAAATTAACACTACGACATCTTCAAAAAGTGCTTAAACAGAACCTACGGTGTGCATGGGTCCTCGAACTAGACGCTTAGGGGAAATTAACACTACACCATTTTCAAAAGTGCTTAAACAGAACCTAAGGCATGCCTGGGTCCTCGCACCAAATGCTTAGGGGAAATTAACACTATGACACCTTTGAAAAGTGCTTAAACGGAACCTAAGGTGTGCCTGGGTACTTGGACCAGACATTTAGGGGCAAAATTAACACTATGACATCTTTGAAAAGTGCTCAAACAGAACTTAAGGAGTGCCTTAGTCCTCGGACCAGACATTGAGGGAAATTTACAATATGACATCTTCGAAAAGTGTTTAAACATAACCTAAGGCGTGCCTAGGTCCTCGGACCAGACCTTATGGGGAAATTAACACTATGACATCTTCGAAGAGTGCTTAAACAGTACCTAAGGCGTGCCTGAGTCCTCGAACGAGACGCTTAGGGAAATTAACACTATGACATCTTTGAAAAGTGCTTAAATAGAACCTAAGGCGAGCCTAGGTCCTCGGACCAGACGCTTATGTTGAAATTAACACTACACCGTCTTCGAAAAGTGCTTAAACAGAACCTAAGGCGTGCCTAGGTCCTTGGACCAGACGCTAAGGGGAAATTAACACTATGACATCTTCAAAAAGTGCTTAAACAGAAACTAAGGCGTGCCTGGGTCCTCGGACCAGACACTTAGGGGAAATTAACACTATGACATCTTTGAAAAGTGCTTGAACAGAACCTAAGGCGTGCCTGGGTCCTCGGACCAAACACTTAGGGAAAATTAACACTACACCATCTTTGAAAGTGCTTAAACAGAACATAAGGTATGCCTGGGTCCTCGGACCAGACGCTTAGGGGATATTAACACTACAGCATCCTTGAAAAGTGCTTAAACAGAAACTAAAGCATGCCTGGGTCCTCGAACTAGACACTTAGTGGAAATTAACACTACACCATCTTCGAAAAGTGCTTAAACAAAACCAGAGGCATGCCTGGGTCCTCGGACCAAACACGTAGGGGAAATTGACACTATGACATCTTCAAAAAATGCTTAAATAGAATCTAAGGTGTGCCTGGGTCCTCAGACCAGACGATTAGGGTAAATTAACACTACACCATCTTCGAAAAGTACTTGAACATAACCTAGGGCTTGCTTGGATCCTCGGACCAAACTCTTAAGGGAAATTAGCACTATGACATCTTCGAAAAGTGCTTAAACAGAACCTAAGGCGTGCCTGGGTCCTCGGATTAGACGCTTAGGGGGAAATTAACACTATAACATTTTTGAAAAGTGCTCAAACAGAACCTAAGGCGTGCCTGAGTCCTCAAACCAAACACTTAGGGAAATTAACACTGTGACATCTTCGAAAAGTGCTTGAACAGAACCTAAGGTGTGCCTAGGTCCTCGAACCAAACACTTAGGGAAAATTAACACTACACCATCTTCGAAAGTGCTTAAACAGAACATAAGGTATGCCTGGGTCCTCGGACTAGACGCTTAGGGGATATTAACACTACAGCATCCTTGAAAAGTGCTTAAACAGAAACTAAAGCATGCCTGGGTCCTCGAACTAGACACTTAGTGGAAATTAACACTACACCATCTTTGAAAAGTGCTTAAACAAAATCAAAGGCATGCCTGGGTCCTCAGACCAAACACGTAGGGGAAATTAACACTATGACATCTTCAAAAAGTGCTTAAACAGAACCTAAGGCGTGCCTGGGTCCTCAGACCAGACGATTAGGGGAAATTAACACTACACCATCTTCGAAAAGTACTTTAACATAACCTAGGGCTTGCTTGGGTCCTCAGACCAAACTCTTAAGGGAAATTAGCACTATGACATCTTCGAAAAGTGCTTAAATAGAACCTAAGGCGTGCCTGGGTCCTCGGATTAGATGCTTAGGGGGAAATTAACACTATAACATTTTTGAAAAGTGCTCAAACAGAACCTAAGGCGTGCCTGGGTCCTCGGACCAGACACTTAGGGGAAATTAACACTATGACATCTTCGAAAAGTGCTTGAACAGAACCTAAGGCGTGCCTGGGTCCTCGGACCAAACACTTAGGGAAAATTAACACTACACCATCTTTGAAAGTGCTTAAACAAAACATAAGGTATGCCTGGGTCCTCGGACCAAACGCTTAGGGGATATTAACACTAAAGCATCCTTGAAAAGTGCTTAAACAGAAACTAAGGCATGCATGGGTCCTCGAACTAGACACTTAGTGGAAATTAACACTACACCATCTTCGAAAAGTGCTTAAACAAAACCAGAGGCATGCCTGGGTCCTCGGACCAAACACGTAGGGGAAATTAACACTATGACATCTTCAAAAAGTGCTTAAATAGAATCTAAGGTGTGCCTGGGTCCTCAGACCAGACGATTAGGGGAAATTAACACTACACCATCTTCGAAAAGTACTTGAACATAACCTAGGGCTTGCTTGGGTCCTCGGACCAAACTCTTAAGGGAAATTAGCACTATGACATCTTCGAAAAGTGCTTAAACAGAACCTAAGGCGTGCCTGGGTCCTCGGATTAGATGCTTAGGGGGAAATTAACACTATAACATTTTTGAAAAGTGCTCAAACAGAACCTAAGGCGTGCCTGAGTCCTCAAACCAAACACTTAGGGAAATTAACACTGTGACATCTTCGAAAAGTGCTTGAACAGAACCTAAGGTGTGCCTGGGTCCTCGGACCAAACACTTAGGGAAAATTAACACTACACCATCTTCGAAAGTGCTTAAACAGAACATAAGGTATGCCTGGGTCCTCGAACTAGACGCTTAGGGTATATTAACACTACAGTATCCTTGAAAAGTGCTTAAACAGAAACTAAAGCATGCCTGGGTCCTCGAACTAGACACTTAGTGGAAATTAACACTACACCATCTTTGAAAAGTGCTTAAACAAAACCAAAGGCATGCCTGGGTCCTCGGACCAAACACGTAGGGGAAATTAACACTATGACATCTTCAAAAAGTGCTTAAACAGAACCTAAGGCGTGCCTGGGTCCTCAGACCAGACGATTAGGGGAAATTAACACTACACCATCTTTGAAAAGTACTTGAACATAACCTAGGGCTTGCTTGGGTCCTCAGACCAAACTCTTAAGGGAAATTAGCACTATGACATCTTCGAAAAGTGCTTAAACAGAACCTAAGGCGTGCCTGGGTCCTCGGATTAGACGCTTAGGGGGAAATTAACACTATAACATTTTTGAAAAGTGCTCAAACAGAACCTAAGGCGTGCCTGAGTCCTCGAACCAAACACTTAGGGAAATTAACATTGTGACATCTTTGAAAAGTGCTTAAACAAAACCTAAGGCGTGCTTGGGTCCTCGGACCAGACGCTTAGGGGAAATTAACACTATGATGTCTTTATAAATATTGGACGGGACCTAAGTACACGGTGGTCCCCTCGGATCACTTTTTTTAGATCCAAAATTCCTTGATGGGTACACAGTTCGCAACATAAGCCCATGGTCATTTTCCTGATTATTTCTACGTAGTCAGTTTGTTTAAGTTTGTGGCCGTATGCTACTATCGGCTTTGATAAAATCAGGGTGACAACTTTTCATTACCATTAACATTCTAAATCACTTTAGGGGGGAAAATAACAACGTCCCCATTCATAAAATAATTATTGCAAAGAAAAGAAGGTTTCATAAAATAAAAAAGTGCAGTCATTTTTATTAAATAAAGGAAAGGTACATCATATACAAAGCGGCCTAGGTTGGCTTGTTTTAAAGCTAACTATAGAAAGAGAAAGTTCATGGGAATGGTAGATCCACAATTTTGTTCTAGCAGCAATCGAACAAGTATGGATGGTACCGGCAATGGGAAAGAAGAAGAGGCAGAATCGCTTGATGGACCCCTTTTCTCCTAACTACAAGATGTTCTGCTATCAAGGTGAACCTCAAAATTTGTCGCACCAAAAATTTGATGCGATCTTCTTTCTTACTCGGTTGAAAGGCAGGAACATCTTTGGCCTCTGGTTCCTTCACCTTAACTGCGTCATCCTAGATCTTGACGGCATCCTTGGTTTCTGAGGAGGGCTTGGTTTCCTTGCCCTTGTCTTTATCCTTGGCCATCCCACTCCTAAGGCTTTGACTACCATCCTAGCGGGGTCATTGAGAAGGCTTGAAGAAGTGGAGAACTTGGGATTTCTTGAGAACTCAAGAATATGCAAAAGTGAGGAAGAACGATTCCCCTTGGGCGCCTTATATATAAGGCGAAATCTAGTGAGAGTTAATCCTCTCGAAATTCAAAAAAAAAAAAAAAAAAAAAAAAAAAAAGACGAAGAATTATAGGCGGGACGAATCCCGCTCAATTTCCAATGAAACCCTCCACCGTTGGATCCACATCGCGTCATCAAAGTGGGGAACATGGATCCGTAAAAATTTAATGAAAGCGAACCTCGTATACCGAAACGTCAGGATCGCGGCTTGGATAGTTGAAAAGACGCCTTGCAGTCAGGAGTGGTGAAAAATGGGCGCGAAGGGGCAACTATCACATCGAGATCCTCCTTTCCCCCTATAGAGTAAGAAAAAAGAATCTCGAGGGGCTATTGTGGGGGCGAACGGCTAGACTTATAACAAAGTTTGGAGAGCAATATTTAAGAGTCAATCTCCATGGATAAAATCCGAGGACGTTTTTCTCTAGTAAACTTCGTTTGTCTTTCTTTCTTTATCAATAAAATCCAACGGGCGATCACCTAATTCGTAAAAGCTCAGATTTTCAACCCAGTCTCTACAAATTTATTGTTTGAGCTTTTTTAGGCTTAAGTCCATATCTTTATAGATGGTAAAGTCCAAATTACGACCTTACATATATATATATATATATATATTAAAAACCAAAACTTAGAGAAAATCCAATTAGATTTTAATTGGATTCTCAATTTTATGTCATGTGTCTCACTTAATTTTTAATTTTTGTACTAAGTGAATTATTGAGTGTAAAAATTGAAAAGTTCAAATCTAATTAGATTCTAAATTAGATTTTAATTGGAGTCCTATTTTGAGCCACGTGTTTATATAATTTTTTAATTTTTGTGGCAAGTAAATTATTGGGTGCAAAAACCAAAGAGTCTAAATCCAATTAAATTCTATATCATATATATAATGAAAAACTGTTACATATTTTAAAAATATATGATTTAAAATAAGTGTAATATAATACCATGTATAATTTGAATCTCTTCTAAAAAATGTATAATTTGAACTGTGTAATTGTAATTGTTTTTAATTATACCCGTGCCTATGCATGAGATTACACACTAGTTTATAAAGCTATTTGCCAACAAATTGGTGAGCATCTTTATATCTGATTTCACATAGTAGTCATGATAATTGCCAGATTTTTATTTTTATTTTTTTTTATGAGAGATGATTTCTAGGTTTTTTTTTTTTTTTATTAAATTTGAAAGATGCCAAGATGATTGCTAGTTTGAATAAAAACTAAAAAGAATATTTCCATCAAACAGAAACTAATTTTTTATTTTGGCTTTTAGCCACGTCAACAATTTCCATCGATCCAAAAATTAATGACAAAGACTAAATTGATACGACATTGAAAGATTAGAGACTAAATTGATACAATTAAAATGTTATGGATTAAATTGAAATGTTGTATAAGAATAGGGACCAAATATATTGTTTACCCTAGTATTATTATTCTTTTTTTTTTTTTTTTCAAAATTTAGTGGTCAATAGGCCCCAAGCCAATGAATGGTTCCGTCCCTCTATATTATAAAATCTCTTTTATTTTCCCGAATGTGGCTTTGCCACTGGTTGTAAATTGTAATAATTATGTAGAACTTAAATATCTTCTCATTATTTAACTTCAGTTTTCGTGATGGGTCTAATGAACTTCTCTTGTTTGTAGGATACTAAAGGCAGTTATAAGTGGGGTGAACTGAAGCCTGCAACAATTACACTATTATCTGGTATATAATTTAACACTAACCATTTTTGCCTTGCATTTGAATTTTGAAGTACTAATGCTAACCTGTAACTTTCTCTCAGGGTTTTGTTCTCTCCCAACACATACTTTTGTTGTTTTTTCTTTTCCTGTATTTTGATTTTAGCAATAAATTTTCTGAAGTTTATATTTTTTTTAAAAAAAAAAAAGCCATTATTTTTTAAGATTTTCAAAGCAATTTTCACTTTCAAGAGCAAGGGAGTTACAGACCCTATGCTATGCAACTGGCTACCAAGAGTTTAGAAAACATTCTATGTGTCAATATTACGCACTTTTTTTTTTCTACGTTTTCTCACATAATATTTGATCTGTTAGTTAAACTCATGATGTAATCTACCCTTCATGTAATTAATAATTCTCAAACAACTTCATACTTTTATTAGTCAAGTTTTGTTTACTATTCCATTTGAAAAGAATTGGGCCTAAAATTACCCCCTTTTTTTTTCAGAAAAAGCAATTTAAGGAGGCGAAAAAGAAACAGGAAGCAGAACCTACAATATGGCTGAGAACAAAGCAGATAGTGCTGCAATTGATATAGAAGGTTTGGTATATCATTCCATAAAAGCTCAGATGTCCCAAGATCTCATGTCACCTAATTGTTGCATCTTCAAAACCCCAACCATACTCAGCAGGATTAATAAAAATGCTTATGTGCCTGATGCATTTTCTATTGGGCCTTACCACCATGGCCACCCAAAGTTCAAAGAGGCTGAAAAACTTAAATGTAATTATTTGCAAGGCCTTATTTCTCGATCACCCTCTCCAGACGAAATGTTGAAAAATTTAACTAAGTCGGTCATGCATATGGAGAGAGAGGCTCGTCAGTGTTATGCTGAGACAGTTGATTACAACCCAAATGAATTTGTAAAAATTTTGGTGATTGATGGTTGCTTCATTATTGAACTGTTCCGCAAAAGGGCTTACAAGAAGCAGGAGAATGACCCGATTTCCACCATGGCTTGTATGCATCAATTTCTATACCATGACTTGATATTGCTAGAAAACCAAGTACCTTGGAGGGTGCTGGAGTGTTTGTTCAACATGACCAAGGATCCTACAGAGAAGATGACGCTAATTGAACTGGTCAAGTCATTTCTTGGCCATTTCGTTAGTGAGCGGCCTTCTGGTTACCCTCCTATCCAAGACATTAGGCATATCCTGGATGCGTTTAGAAGATTGTTGGTTTCATCAATTGGAGAGGATGGAGACAACTTACCAATACAAAGCGCTCTCATGCCATCCGCTACGAGCCTCGTAGAGGCTGGAGTGAAAATCAAAAGGTGTGAGTCCAGAGGCATCTTGGACATAGAATTTAATAATGGTGTCCTGGAAATCCCTCCATTAGACATTGAAGAGACAACAGAAACCTTATTTCGAAATATCATCAGCTTTGAACAATGCTACCCAAATTGTGAACCTAGGTTCACTTCCTATGCTGTACTCCTAGACAACCTCATTAACACTTGCAAGGACGTAGACATACTCCGCGAGAATAATATCATTAATAACTGGTTGAATCCAGAGGATGTGATCCCGTTCTTCAACAAGCTGTACTACAATGCTTTTGTCAAGGATATCTATTACACAAGCCTTTACTGGAAAGTGAATCAATATTACAATCGCAGCTGGCCTAGATGGCGTGCTATGCTTGTGCGCAATTATTTCAACACTCCATGGGCTATTCTTTCAACAACGGCAGCTGCCATCCTACTTATTCTCTCCTTCATACAAACTTGGTACACCATCTATCAGAAATAAGAGCATGGAAAAGTGAAATTCTTGTATTATTGTATGGTAGCGTATATTCGTGGGATATTTTATTTATTTTACTTATTCCTGTTTGCTATTTCTAAGGACTCTTATCAATGTTACTTTTCCTCTTTATAAATTGCAATGCAATTCATGCTAAACGCTATCCAGAAAAAAGGTGAAGTTTGAAATAACAGAACTGAACACCATTAATTTGGCTCTTTTACTAATTTGCTGAAAGTGGGTAAAAGTACCTTATATATGCCTTGAAAAAGTATGACTTTAAAAACTGTACTTAGAGAGCATCAGCATTAGATGTTCTAAAAAATATTATATTTCTACACATCAAAAAACTACTTTATCTATTTTAAAACACCACGTTACAATATCTCATCCATCATATCTCTTATTTTAAGACATCACCCAATAAAATAAGTTAAAAAATTCCCTATCTTTTAAATAAATAAAGAAACAAACAAAAAACACAATCCCAAGCAGCAGCATCCCACACACCCACCCACTACCGCCGCCAACCCACCCACCCACTGCCGACCCATCCATCAGAACCCACCCATAGGCCAACCCACCCACCACCAAATCCACCCATCTAAAACCACCCATAGCCTAAACCACCCTTTGGAACCCACCCACCACTGATCCACCCATCACCATCTGAACCCACCCATCAAATCACAACCAAAAAAAAAAAAAAAAACCACTGCAAAGAGAGATCGGTGGCACAATGAGGCGGCACTTGGTGAGGTTGAGAAGAAGAGAGAAAGAGAGAAGCAGCAAGAGTGAGAGAAGAAAAGAGGAGAGGTTGAGAGAGAATGGGAGAGGAAGAAATCTGACAAGTGATGAGAGAGGAAAGAGAAGAGAATAAAAAAACAATAAAAATTTCACTAGTCCATACACTTCCAAATATGAGATTACACTATTCATCCATGCCAAATAATTTGGCATTTAGAATATCTCATGTGAAAGATTTTTTGGTATTTGGTGTGCCAAATGTCAAATATTTGGCATTTGACACATCTGATGCTAGTGCTTTTAAGCAAGTGAGCTAATTAAACTCAAAAAAAAGAAAAGAAAGTAGAATCTTAGAACAAAGCCAACAGTAAACTTTTGAGCACCTTTTCATTAGCTGAACAATAGTTCTTAAGTTGAGGCCAACATGCTGATAAGGTGCCCACTTTAGGTTGTTGAAGCAACAGGCAATTGTGTGCAACCATGCATTAACACAAATTTCTTAATTTCCAATCTATTGATTAAGGAATGGGCACTATTGAAAAATTGAACCCTTACCAAACGTACCTTAATATGCCAAGCCTAGACCATCATACTATCAAGAATTTTGTTGAGTTTTAAGCACATGAATACACATTATTAGATTCATTAGATTGAAATATTTTGTGTTGTGATTTTCTTGTCTTCTTCTCTTCAAAATGAATTTGGTGATATGTCAACATAAAGAATAACATAATAATACTGTTTTTTTTTTAGAATACTAAGTATTTTTAACACACACACGGGGAGAGAGGAGAAGATTTTTTTAAAGAAACTTAATAATATTGTTGGTCCCTAAAGTTTAGCCCATGACTAATTTAGTCTCCAAAGTTTAAAATGATCACTTAGTCCCATAGATGACACGAACAAACTAGAAATTGTCGCATCATCACTCCTTATAGGCTAAAACAATCACTTAAAGTTTGTTAGGAATTTAAATTGCTCACTTTAAGTTTATCAGGGACTAAAAGCGATCACTGAACTAAGATCTCTTATGAGCAAAAGTTTAGGGACCTTGGACCAACAATGTATTTTGACCACAAAGTATTCGTTTTTACTCAAAAGGGATAGACATTTTTTGTTGACATTGCAGTGAACAAACCAAAATATAAATTTGTGAAAAAATTAAACAATTTTTTTTAATAAATAATTTACCTATATGCAATCACTATTTGAAGCAGTGAATTTAAAACCCATGGAACAAGTATTGAACAGAATATTAATCACGACTATCTTGTCAACAGTTTGCACCCATGCTGAAAAAAATAGAAGACCTTTAGGATTTAAAGAGCTTTGAGGGGCTTTAAAAGACACGAATGAAATGGAAGTTGACCTAAAACTGGTTGTAATATCTTGGAAAAACACCTGACCAAGTGATTGTTTCCCTATCTCCTTAAATATCTTCTCCATTTCTTTAATCTATGAACAAACAAAAAATAATAATCATCGTAGAAACTAGACAAAAAGAGAGCAGCATGATGGTAACTTGGTAATATGAAATGTAAATTGCAAATTAAATGAACATAATCTATTCCAATTAGTGGGGTTCAACTAATCTCAAGATTCGATCTAAGGCTGCAAAAACAAAAGAACATTCTAATTAGCCCAAATGTAAAAGAATTTTGCACACACTGCCAATTGTGATGCTTTAGCTTTAGCGAGCTTTGATCAACCAAAAATATATTGACACCAGATCCTCTTTGTTTTAAAAGGTATCTATTGGAAAACTCATCTCATCACCACTAGAAGCAACATAAATATATAATATATATGAAAGTGCGTCATACAATTCAAATCTTCTGTCCCATTTTTTCTTCTTAAATACTCCACAAATAAAAACATATCTATATTGAGTCCAAATCTTTTGTCTCATTCTTTCTTCTTAAATACTCCATGCTTGCAAAATTTCCCAAAAAAATTTAAAGATTAATAGCTATATCATCAATCAATTGTTTAAAATGCAAGTTTTTTAGTCTAAAATTATGTATAAAAAATAAGTTTATAGATCATATGGTAAATAACATTCAATTGATACAAAATTTTACATGTATGATAAGAATGTAAAGAAAATGCAATCCAACCATTAGATTTTCAAAATACGTAACAATGTCATTATTATTATTATTATTATTATTATTATTATTATTAAATTGTAACCTTAGGCTATAATTAAGTTTATAATCAAACTTTGTCTATAAAATAAATAAACCGGCTTTTCCTTAACAAAATGTGTGGAATACACTCTTTGTTTGTTTGTTTTTTTTTTTTTTTTTTTTTTTTTTTTTACAAAATAGAAATTCTACTCTAACCTAATTTAAGTGTATGTGTGTGAAACTCCCCCTGGAGACTTGAACCTCGGCCCTTACCACCCACACTTCACAAGCATTTATACTTGTAGAGTGACTATCGGACCAAGGATGTGCGGTGGTAAATGAACTCTCTATTAACAATCCTTTTATAATACAACATGTTTTTCAAGTAAAACTGGCCATGGTTAAAAATAAGAAGTCAAAATGGCAATCATCATTCATCATGACAACAATATGAAATCAGATATAGATTCACCAAATTGTTGGCAAATAGAAGTATTAAGGTTAAAAGTTAAAATAAAATATGTGTCAATGATTCATTGGTCTATTGCGTGATTCTGTTATTTTGTATGCTTTTTTTGAATGTATTCGTTCTATCCCAAATTATTGATCTTTTATTTTATTTGGAATGTCCCAAAATGAAAAGTTTATTTTTATAATTAATAAATAAAATTCCTATCTTACCCTTTATTTAAAAAGTCAATAACATTTTTTCTCTATAATTTAAACTAGTCACTAACAAGGTTTTTAGACCCGGATCATTCATTGAACCGTAAAAGGGAGAGGTTCAAGGTTTTTGAAGTCGAACCAAGGTCGAACCGGGGTCGAACCATAATGACATCATAATTAATTTAATAATTATTTTAAATATATATAAAATCATTAAATTAATAAGAAAAATTAAAAATTAACTAAAATAGTCCAAAAAAAAAATAGATAGTATTTTTTATAACATAACTTTAATAATACAAATAAAAATTATTAAATTCTAAAAAAACATAAATAGCTATTGAGTTTCTAAATTATTTTTAAGTCATGACAAAGCACACTTTAGTACCTAATAATTTTTATTTTATGAAACCCAATAAAATAGTTAAGAAAAAAATTAGTTTATTTGCTCATGGCCAAGCCCATTTGAATAGTCATTGTTCACCATTTATTATGAATTAAAAAAAAAAAAATCAAAAGCTAGATCAGAAGATGTCCATGCATTTAAAAAATGTTAAAGTTAAATAAATAACAAAACCAAAGAATGAAGTGCTTGACAGCAAGCAAGCATTATTGAAATAACAAAACCCAAGAATGAAGTGCTTGACACTAACGCACGCAGCAGTAAAGAAGAAGTCTCCAGAAGTAGTGAAGAAGTCTACAACATTTTTAGCAATACTTTCACAACAAAATTTATGTGAAAAGTTGTTACTAGTTTTAATTTGAACCTATTATTGAAATTATTTTTTTACTCACCAATATTAACTAATAACAACCTATTACTTAAAATTTATTGTGAAACATTAAAAAACTTTGTAGTAATATTTAATTGTAATTTTTTATTCTTTTTCCTTTCTTTCCTTACATGTGGAGAGCTCATCTTTTATTCAAAATTTAAAAGCTTTCAATATTTCCAATGCTAGGCAGCTAGTGTCAGTGTACTGTAGACATGTGGAGAGCTTAGGAAGCTTTCAATATTTCCAATGCTAGCAGCTAGTGTCAATGGAAAGTAAGGAACCGTGAGAAGAGGTCTAATTATGGTTCTCAGAACTGTGAGGTCCGACCATGGTTCGCACGGGTCCCTGTTTTTTTTTCATAGAACGGTTCTTTTTCTTTCAAGAACCGCAAAAATGAACGGTTCGAGGTTTTTCTGGTAGGACCATACGGTCCGGTCCAGGTTTAAAAATCTTGGTTGCTAACCCGTGCTATGCATGGAAACCTACCTATTTGTGAGGTAGACTAAAATAATTTTATTAAATATTAAATTGATTAAGAAACTACACAATTGCCTGATTTTCTCTTGTATGACTTCAGTTTGTGTTACAATTTGATGAAGAAGTCATTGCTTGAACTTGCAATGACTTACAAAAAGATGATTCATTGCTTAGAAATTATTGAAACAAAACAATATATATATATATATATATATATATATATATATATATATATATATATATATATGTATATATATGACTAAATAATAGAGAAATATAAGAAAAATATGGGTTACATTTAAAAGAATAATCCATGGCTATAACCATTGAAAGGAATTAAAAAATTCAAAGCCTACAAATTTTATATATATAAATGTGTGTGTGTGTGTGTGTGTGTGTGTGTGTGTGTGTGTGTGACTACACAACAGAGAAATATAAGAGAAAAATGTGTTACTATCAAAAGAATAATTCAGATGTTAAAACTTTTGAAAGGCCAAAAAATATTAAAGAATCATAAGATTTACTTCCTATAAATTTTTGAAAAAAAAATGTATATGATTACACAATAGAGAAAATATAAAAGAAAAATTGATTACCTTCAAAAGAATAATACATGGTATAGTCATTGAAATCTGCTAAACATGTTCAAAAATTGCAAAAGCTAATACAAATTCAGATGTTAAAACTTCCAAAATACCAAAAAAGTTATATAATTAAAGAAAAAGTTATTGAAACAATTCAAAAAATATATGAGCGTTTGTCGGGGACGTTTTTGTGACAAGGCCCGAAAATGCAAGAATGGCCCAAATCAAGCCCAAAATTTCAAATGTATAATTAACAAAAGGCTAATGGTACTTTGACAAGAGAGAATCAAAATGTTTATAACAAAAGTGCAAAAAACCATAATAAATGTTCAAAATGTGTGTAAAACACCCTTGAACGTTTAGACCTCAATTTACAAAATACCAATTCAAGCTTATTATCAAACAATATATGTGCAGAACATGAACATAAGCTAAAACAAAATTGATAAACAATCTAAACCATAAATAATCACAACCACAGCAGTAATAAAATGGCAAAAATAAAGGAAAGAGAGATGCAAATACAAGGACAACACAACGATGTGTTATCGAAGAGCAAACCGAAACCCTCGGCGTAAAACCTTTCCACCGCCCTCCAAGCGGTCAATAATCCACTAAAGAATCAAGTTGGGATACATGAACAGCAGAAGACCCTCCAAGAACGAAGTAGATAGTGTTAAATTGATATAGAAGGTTTGGTGAATTCCATAAAAGCTAGGATGTCTCAAGATCTTTTCACGTCACCTAAATGTTGCATCTTCAAAACCCCAACCATACTTCGAGAGCATAATGAAAATGCTTATGTGCCTGATGCATTTTCTATTGGGCCTTTCCACCATGGCCATCCAAAGTTCGAAGAAACGGAAAAAATTAAAAGTATTTGCAAGGCCTTATTTCTCGATCACCCTTTCCAGAGGAGATGTTGAGAATTTTAACCAATTCAGTCATGGAATTGGAGAAAGAGGCTCGTGAGTGTTATGCGGGGCCAATTGATTACAGCCCAGATGAATTTGTAAAAATTTTGGTGATTGATGGCTGCTTCATTATTGAACTGTTACGCAAGTCGGCTGATGTGGAGCTTAGAGAGGAGAATGACCCGATTTTCTCCATGGCTTGTATGTTACAGTTTCTATTCCATGACTTGATATTGCTAGAAAACCAAGTGCCTTGGATGGTACTCGAGCATTTGTTCAACGTGGTATCCCTAATTAAACTGCTCACAAAATTTTTTCACAAATTTTACTTTGCAGAGCCGGCTTGCGGTTTCCCTCCTATCGGAAACACGAAGCATATCCTTGACGCGTTTGGGAAATTGTTGGTTTCACCAATTGGAGAGGATAAAGGTCCAGATTGGACTCTCCTGCCCTCCGCTGCAACACTCACGGAGGCCGGCCTGAAAATCAAAAGGGGTGAGTCCAGAGGTCTCTTAGACATAAAATTTGATAATGGTGTCCTAGAAATCCCTCAATTATTAATTCAAGAGACAACAGAATCCTTCTTTCGAAATATCATCAGCTTTGAACAATGCTACCCAAATTGTGAACATAGGTTCACTTCCTATGCTATACTCCTGGACAACCTCATTAACACTGCCAAGGACGGTGGACATACTCTGCGAGAATAAGATCATTAAGAATTGGTTGAATTCAGAAGATGCGATCCCGTTCTTCAACAAGCTGTACTACAATGCAAATGTCAAGGAGATCTATTACCAGAGCCTTTGCAAGAGAGTGAATATACATTGCAATCGCAGGTGGCCTAGATGGCGTGCTATGCTTGTGCGCAATTATTTTAACACTCCATGGGCTATTCTGTCAACGGTGGCAGCTGCCATCCTACTTATCCTCTCCTTCCTACAAACTTGGTACGCCATCTATAAGAAATGGGAGTATGAAAAAGTGAACTTCTTGTAATATTGTATGGTAGCGTCTCTTCGTGGGATATTTTATTTATTTTGCCTATTTCTACTTGCTATTTATAAGGACTCTTTATCAATTTTACTTTTCCTCTTTATAAATTGCAATCCAATTCATGCTAAAAGCTATCCAGAAAAAAGGTAAAGGTTGACATAATGGAACTGAAAGACCATTAATTTGGCTCATTTACTAATTTGCTAAGTAGTTGAAAGTGGGTAAAAGTACCCTTACTCCTAAAAAATGTTAAGACTTTAAAAACTATACATAAGCAAGCAAGCTAATTAAGCTCAAAAAAAAAAAAAAAAAAAAAAAAAAAGCAAAATCTAAGAAGAGAGCCAACAGTAAACTTCTGAGCACTTTTTCATAAGCTGAGCAATAGTTCTTAAGGAATGGGCACTATTGAAAAATTGAACGCTAACCAAACCTACCTTTATATGCCAAGCCTGGACCATCATACTATCAAGGATTTTGTTGAGCTTCAAGCAGACGAATCCACATTAGGAGATTCATTAGATTGAAATATTTTGTGCTGTCGTTTTCTTGTCTTCTTCTCTTCGTAGTGAATTTGGTGATATGTCAGCATAAAGAATGTCTTAACTAATATTGTTGCTCCCTAAAGTTTAACCCGAGGCCAATTTAGTCCCCAAAGTTTAAAATGATTACTTAGTCCCATAGATGACATGGTCAAACTAAAAATTGACACATCATCACTCTGTATAGGCTAAAGCAATCGCTTAAAGTTTGTTAGGGGTTTAAATTGATCACCTTAAGTTTATTAGGAACGAAAAGTGATTACTTTAAACTTTAGGGAGTAAGATCTCTCAGAGCATCTCTAGCAGATTAGGCAAATTTTTGTATTATTTGAAAAATAAAGAGTGACTTTTACCTTTGAACTATCCACTTTTTCAAATACACTTTCTAACAGATTCTCTATCCCACTCTCTATCTCATTTAAATATTATTTCTTCATTCATTATTTATTCATTTTTTAACAACTACACATCTTCCAACATTTTTTTATTCAATACCTTATTATTATAATAGAAAAAAAAAATTTTGAAGAATGAACAGTAGCTTATTTTGTGGGTTTACTCTCTAAAGTAGAGAGGATTTTGTGTTTAGCTCTCCTATTAGAGATGCTCTCATGAGCAAAATTTTAGGGACCTTGGACCAACAATGTATTTTGACCACAAAGTATTAATTTTTACTCAAAAGGGAGAGATATATTTTTTGTTGATATTGCAGTAAACAAACCAAAATAATAATTTGTGAAAAATTAAACAGTTTTTTTTTAAAAATAATTTATCTGTATGCAATCACTATTTGAAGCAGTGAATTTAAAACCCATGGAACAAGTATTGAACAGAATATTAATCATGACTATCATGCCAACAGTTTGCACCCATGCTGCAAAAATAAAAGGCCTTTAGGATTTAAAGAGCTTTGAGGGGCTTTGCTTGAAATAGGTGTATCTGAAAGATCATCAAATAATTTCAGGGCACCCGATGAGGGAGTAACTTTATCTTGCAACTGTTCTGGTCTATTTTGGAGCCAACTTTGCACCTATAACACAGTGAGAATAAGATAAGAGTTATAGAAGTTTCAAATATAAGGAAAATCATAGAGTTTGAATGAAAAATATGCTCCCATGTTATGGCAGATTTTCCAGCACGACTAGCTGAGCGACTGCAATGATAAAGCAAGCCAAGAACAAGATATGATATGAGGATTAGTTAAACCCTATTATAATGAAGCACATCATGTGCTTACCACTTCAAGAAGAAACGGTTTCATTGAAGTACGCTATAGTTAAGATATGAGTGAAATGGAAGTTCACCTAAAACTGGTTGCAGTATCTTGGAAAAGCACCTGGCCAAGTGATTCTTCCCCTATCTCCTTAATTATCTTCTCCATTTCTTTAATCTATGAACGAACAAAAAAGATATAATCATCACAGAAGCTAGACAAAAAAAGATCTTGGTAATATGAAATGTAAATTGCAAATTAAATGAACGTAATCTATTCCAATTTGTGGGGCTCAACTAATCTCAAGATTCAATGTAAGACTACAAAAACAAAGGAACATTTAATGTAAAGAATTTTGCACATCTACGCTATACCTAAAAATGATTAGTCACAATTAAGATTCCTTGTAGTTGTTAATAAAACCCAGACCTATCCATTAAATACCCGATGTGAGACTTATCATACACCCACACAATATACACAATCAATCAAATTGGGACATCACAATATTCACACCAGATCCTCTTTGTTTTAAAAGGTATCAATTGCAAAACTCATCTCATCACCACCAAAAGCAACATAATATATATAAACATAATATATATATATATATATATATATATATACAATTTCCACCAGAAAGTGTTAAGGCATTACTAAATCATCAAATTTGGAAGAAAGATCAACTCTTCCCACTTTGTTAAAATAATTAGCTAATCATCAAAACTTTGATGTAAGTGAAAGTGGAAAGTAAAGCAGCTTATGTGCGCTTTTAATTTTTTGCTAAAAAATATATAATGAATCATCAAAATTAACTCCTGGATCTTTAAATCAATGATATGAACATTGATTTATTAAACAAACATTGTTGTTAAGGTGTTGTATTACACTATATATATATATATATATATATATATATATATATAGTGGCGGCTCCAAGAATATTTTTCAGGGTGGTCATTATTGACCAAAATTTAATAAAAAAATAACTTCATATATTGACCAAAATACACACACAAATACATAAAGTCTTACAATTTTATTTTACAAATTTTCTTATTTAGAAATTTTTGCATGATAGTCTAATTATCAATGTTACAAGTTACATCTCTTTCAAAATTTTAGTTAAATAACAAATTTATTAGGATTTTTCTTTTTGTTTGTAATGACTTTTTTTTTTTTTTTTGAGAAAAGTTGTTTGTAATGACCTAATATATTGTTAAGGGGGCCAAAATTTAAAGACAGAGTTTGGCTACAAACTTAGTTGTAGTCGAAGACTACAACTCGCACTAAACAAATTAACATAGCTACATATTTTAAAAATCTAACTATTAAATTGCATGTTATTTATGTTCTTAAAACACATGTTAAATTTCATGTTAATCGGATGTTATTTACTATTTAATTCATAAACTTAAATTTTTATGTAATTTTAGACTACAAAAACTCAAAATTTAAAAATTTGATTGAGATCTTTTTGAAATTTTGCAAATATGGAGGATATAAGAAGAAATTTTAATTCAATGGTGAATTTGTCACAATTCACATCCAATAAAAAAATATTGAGTGGAGTTAGTCTTATTCTACAGTCAAGTTTGTTACCAAATTTTGTCCAAATACTAATTATGTTGACCCTAAAAAATTTTAGGGTGGTCACAAATATTTTTAAAGGATAATAAAATCATAAAATTTTTAAATTTTATATATAATAATTAATTTTTTGCCAGGTCAATGTGGTCCTGTGATCACCCTGAAATCCATGTGAAACCACCAATGTATATATATATATTGTTTACATGAACAAGGATTATTTACTATTCTTGTGAGTTTTTGGTCTTTACATTTTGGATTTATATTTAAAGAACCATATATTTCATTTGATCATAGCTATCCCAATTATACAAAATGTTTATTTAAACTTTCTATGGGAAGATTGTTATCATATTGTTGTCCATAGATAATTGTTACCCTTTTACTATATAAAAATTTAAGAAATGGAAATAACTTATATCAAATTTGAACTTACAAATTGTGCAATTGCACCATCAATTTTAGCTAATTAGAAAAATACATTACTTTTTTGAGTTTATTAACTTCTTTTTATTAGTATATGCTATGCATCTTTTTATTAGAAATTATTATATAAAAAATTTGAAAAATGTACAATTTACTTTAATCCATCTTACACTTGAGGAAGTATACTATGCATCTGGTGCATGTATCCCTCTTCTCACATGAAAGTGGACCCCACACTTGAGAGGTCTACCTCAATGTAAGTGAGAGAAAACATACAATAGATACATAGTGTATTTTCTCCTTAGATTTTGCGTTTTGTGCCCAAACTCCAAGAGGCTTGTATTCTTGTCCCAGCACTGAATGTACCACGTGGTAATTCATATCCTTAAAAGGGGTATGGATCCTCTTTTGGTGCACTTGTCCCCTGATGTCCAATGTGGAAATAAAGTTCATATTGTGTTTTACTTGTACCAAACAAGCCCTGGAACAAAAAATTTAGTACAATCTAACTATCGAGTCTTATTTGGTAATCTTTCTTTGTTGGACAAAGTTTAGCTACAAAATTGGTTGTAACTTAAGGCTACAAACTCACTCAATAAAATATATATTACAACATTTTTTGAAAATCTAATCATTGAATTTCATGTTCTTGAAGAGGGTTCCAAGCCGGAATGGATTTTCTCTGTTTGGGTGCCATAGAGAGGTTCTATGAGTGAGAGAGAGAGAGAGAGAAGACAA
Organism: Quercus parvula; assembly: GCA_030820535.1. NCBI lineage: Eukaryota > Viridiplantae > Streptophyta > Magnoliopsida > Fagales > Fagaceae > Quercus > Quercus parvula. Next base: position 29,428,005 of record JAUAME010000001.1, read on the forward strand.
AACAGAAACACAATCTCAGACCATAAAAAGAGAAAAAGAGAAGTACGTATGCATGAAAAGTGCATGAACATGTGACATGAAAATTTAAGAACATAATGGGTAAAACCCAATCCAAACCTAACAACACTTACATCAATAATCAAGCACACATCTAACAAATGCATGAAACGTTGTTATAATGCTAATGGAATGCAATGCATGATCATATAGTAACAACATCATAATACCCAACCCAAAAATTTCAAGAGATACTCAAAAACCCAAAATTTTTGAAAAACCCCAAAACCTAGGTCTAAATGCATGAAATGCATGAAAAGAAAGAGGATTAGAACACTTACCAAGTGTTTGGAGCAAGATCTAGGCCGAAAAACACTTGGGTGTGAAGATTTGAGTGAAAGTGAAGAGTTTGGGTTGAGAGAGAGAGATTTCTATCGAAAAAGAGAGTGAAAAATGAAATTTGAATCACCTCGCATTTAAATAAAAATCGCAACTCGATGGATCGAAGTTTCTATTGAGGATCTGTCAAGCTTTAAATCTTGACAGAAGTGAATCTGTCGAGGTGCAATCAAGGATACGTCGACGGCAAAAGAAAGGTCTCAATGGATCGAGGAAGCTATCGAGAATCTATCGAGCAGACAGAGGGCAAAGAAAATTGGCTCGATGGATCGAGGAACCTGTCAAGCTTCTGTTGAGATGAAACCCAGAATTCTTGTTAGATCAAGAAACTGTTGAACATCTATAGAAAAGCGACCCAAAAATCTTAATGGATCAAAGATCTGTCAAGATTCTATCAAGAAGGCAGAGAGCACAGGAAAATTCCTTGATGGATCAAAGATCTGTCGAGGTTTCTATGGAGATTGAAGAAAGAAGCTCAATAGATATTGAATTTGTCAAGGATTTGTCGAGAAGTTGTCAAGCTTGAAGAAAAGGAGTTTTTCAAGGAGAAAAAAACAAAGAGATAAATGCAACAAGCAAGCAACTCAACCAAAAATCCACTCAACATGTTAAGCTCTCAAAACATCTCTCAGCATAAATGCGAAGCATTCATATATCCAAAACGCACACGCGCGCGCACACACACACACACACACACACACACACACACACACACACACTAAACAAGTCTAACCAATTTTATATTTCAAAAATAAGTTAAGATAGTTTAGTGAGTATTTATCAATACATGTATTTTTTGTGATAGCCAAATCACATTGTACCTGCACATGTATCAAGAGTAGCAAAGAATTTACGTGCTGTGTGTGAAACATAACAAGAGTGCATAAGTGTCTCATATTATGAATATTTGAGACATGAGAATAGAAACTGATTACTAACTCAACAATTTTAAACATGTGGGAGTTTTTTAGTGAAATGGTGGACAAGTGACGTGGTCCACCAGAGGACTGTATAATTTCTCCACATCAAATAGACTCACACATAATCATATATAACTGGTTGATGGGGACTATCACCTTCAAGGTACATCCTATAACTCCCACATCCCCTAGAAACACGTTTACAATCATATTAAAAACATTTTAATCTTTTTGGTTTTTTTTTTTTTTTTACAACTTTTTTTTAAAGCATAGCATGCATGGGCATATAAGAGAGAGAAGAAATACCCATTTATGTAAGCTAAAACATCCCAATTTTACTGTGCCTAAGCACACAGATGATATTCATGATTGGTGGATTTTAGTAATGAGATGGTTATTTATGCCTTTTTCTTAGGATTTTCTAGTCATTCTCATCAAAAAGAGTGATATGAGCATGAGATATAAGAGGTCATCTTAATCGTACTCATCACAAACACGAGCCACAAAACTCACTTGCTTAGTTGTGCATTGAGATGCTCATCTAAGCTACAAGAAATAAAAAGTTAAGAAACTTTATTTCAAAGGCCATCCAAGATACACAAGTACCAAAATACACAACACACACAATTTTTGTATTTTTGTGATTTTTCTTTTTTTTTTTTTTTTTTTGAAAAACAAATAAAGCAAATTTGAAAACAACCAAAACAAAAACATGAAAGAAAACACACAAAGCGTAAAACTAAACTGACTCAAAAGCTTAAAAACAAACAAACAAGACATGCAATAACAAAAGAGAGAGGAAGTGACTTAATCACTTGAAGCCTTTTTCCTTCCACACTTTGGAATTGGAGGAAGGACCTTTCCTTTTGCGAACCTTTGATCCTAAGGTAAAGGGGAAGAATTGAATCCATTAAGGTTCGAAAGGAACATAATGGCCTTAAGAAGATCACCCAGAGAAGCAAGAGAGGATGGAAACTGATCTTGGTTTCCGGACGAGAGCATACTATTGCTTTTTTGAGTGGCTAACCACTTATAGCAATTTGGACAAGTGTGCCCTATAGCTCTGTAGTGATGACAGAAATGCGGTCTTTTGTTGAGACTTTTTATTATTGTCTTTCTTAGTCCTAGGGTTCCTAGTCTCTTTCTTTTCAACCTTAGGGGGTGCTCTTAGAATAGATTTGCCATTGTCTATATTCTCACTAGCTATTTCAGTTTTAATGTCAACATTCTCAGAAATATCATCATTAGCAAGTGAAACAAACATAGTTTTACTAGAAGGGGCAATATTAAGAGATATAGAGAATTCATACCTCAATCCAATCTTGTCAGAAGCAGATTTCTGAAAGCTCAGCATCTCGTCTAGCTTTGCATTGGAAGTCCTCTCCAGTTGAGCTCTGACTTGGAACAGCTCCGCTTCAAGCTTCTTTGTCCTTTCAGCAAGGAAGTTGTTCTCGAACTATAAAGCTCCAACGGTCTAATTTACTTCATCAAACTTTGTGGAGAGCTCTTCTCGATCAAGTTCCACATCGCTCAGCTTCTTGGTGGCCAGCTTATACAGTTTCTCATGCTTTTCTGAAACCTTGTATAATTTTGCATAGGCTGTATGGATGTCATCCTGCTTATCCATCTTTTCAAATTTTGACTCCACCAAGTCTTCTTCTTCATCAGCAACTTCCATAATCCTTTCAAGAGGATCGACTGTAGTGGTGAAGGCATTTAGAATTCCTTCATCATCATTGTCATTGGACTCAGTTTTAGCTTCAGTGTCACTCAAGGTTGCAGCAAGTGCCTTACTTTTTCCAGTAGCCTTGAGATATGTTGGGCATTACTGTTTCATATGCCTAAAACCATAACATCCAAAACACTTAGAACCAGAGGGAACAGTGTATTGACCACCACCATTAGAGTCTTTCTTCCCTTTATTCTGACCCTTGGACTAAGACGTATTTCCTTGCCATCGGTCCTTATCTAATCCTTTCACATTGGCATTTTCAGGCAGAGACCTTGGCACCTTTCTTACAACCTTGGATTCAAGAATAGTTTCCCCAAGATTAAAGGCTAAGTTGACTATGTCCTTGAGTTTGGCATAGAACTCATCGAATGACTCATCCTCTTCCATCTTGATCTCGTCAAAGCTTACAGTAAGCCTTTGAAGCTTGGAATCTTTGACGGCCTTAGTTCCTTCATAGGTTGTCTGGAGAATGGTCCATGCTTCCTTTGCAGTTTCAGTTGAAGATATTTTCTTAAACTCCTCATTCATGACTGCACTGAAAATGGCGTTCAATGCTCTGCAATTGAAGTTTGCCACTTTGATCTTTGCATCATCACAATCAGTCGGCGCTTCCTTTGGCTTAGTCCAGCCAATCTCCACAACTTGCCACACTCTCTCACCTAAAGACTGCAAGAAAGCTCTCATACGTACTTTCCAATATGCATAGTTAGTGTCATCAAATAAAGGTGGAATAATTAGAGACTGTCCTTTATCCATGACAACAGGGGTCAATGGATCACACAACAATGATTAAAACCTAATCAGAGTATGCCTGCTCTGATACCACTTGATAGGGCAAAAATGTATTAACCCCTTGCAAATTATTTAATTACCCAAGTTAATTAATTAGGTTCAATTACATGCAATGGCATGGTAGCACAAACAAATCACCAACTAAACTAAATGCAGCGGAAATTAAATTTGACATGGTGATTTGCTTACAAATGGGGAAAACCACCAAGGCAAAAACCCAACCAGGTGATTTTAAGGTCACCACTCCCAAGAATCCACTAATCAATAAATAAGCGATTACAAGTAAAAGAAATATTACCAACTACCCTTGGCCTATCCCAAATTACCAACCTACAGTTGAACTTTCACTCCAATACTTAATTAGACTTGATCTTATAATGGCACTCTTTCTATTTAATGCACGAATCTCAGTACATGACTAACCAATGATGTACAGATCCTAGTACGTGACTAACTCCAGCAACTTGAAGAAGGTTGTTGGCTGCAAAGTTCTTCACTTCATGCATAATGAAGATCAGGAAACTCCTTGGTTACAAAACCCTTTGGCGTAAAAACGCAATAGCTTCTTTCAGAGAGAATAAGGCACTAGGTCACTCAATGCATATGTAACGGCCTTTAAAATAAGCCTTATATATGTCTAGGGTTGTGAGAAAAGAAACCCAACACATACACATCAGGTTGGGTCGTAAATCAGATCTTGAAATTTTGATTCCGTAAGTCTCAACAGAAACAGCTTGTGTCAAGCTTCAACATTAAATCTCGATAGAAAGGATTCTGTCGAAACTTCTGTTGAGCTTTAGTGAACAGCACTTTCTTCACTTATTTCTTGGCCAAATCTTCATGGCTTTAACAATTGACTTGAACTCTTGTTTCTTGAAGTAATAAACTCATCCTAGATCTACCCAATTACAAGTAAAGTGTATTTTGTCAAAGGATTAGCCAATTACATAAAATATGTCCTTAACAATGTTGTATTACACACACACACACACACACACACACACACACACACACAAATTGTTTACATATTGAAAGACATGAACAATGATAATTTACTATTCTTGTGGTTTTTGGTCTTTGCCTTTTGGATTTATTTTTAAAGAACCATATATTTCATTTGATCATAATTATCCCAATTATGTATTTTTATAAGGTACAAGATAATTATACAAAATGTTTATTTTAACTTTCTATGAGAAGATTGTTATTGTATTGTTGTCCATAAATAATTGTTATCACTTATACTATATAAAAATTTGAGAAATGAAAATAACTTGTATCAAATTTGAACTTACAAATTGTGCAATTGGACCATCAATTTGAGCTAATTAGAAAAAATACATTACTATTTTGAGTCTATTAACTTCTTTTTATCAGTAGAAGCTATGCACTTGTCCCCTAATGTCCAATTTGGGAGTAAAGTTCATATTGTGTTTTACTTGTACCAAACAGGCCCCGTAACTAAAAATTTAGTGCAATCTAACTATTGAATCTTATTTGGCAATCTTTCTTTGTTTCTTTTATACAAAATTTCCTTTTTCTCCTTTGGAGTTGCAAATACAATAAATGCTAAAACACCCTCATAGACAAAATAACAGCTTCAACATTGATATGGTTATTTTCGCCACTCGAATCTAAACTGCAAAATCATATGGTAAGGTAGTGCATAGTGCATACTGTACACAAAGCCAAAAAACTCTACTTCACACTACATCCCTTATTATTCTTCTTCCTTGGTGATTGCTCCCTATCCAAGCAGATAAAGCCTCCTCAGTCTAGTAGTGAAGGACTAAATCAAAACCCATCTTCATATTATGTAATATCTAACCACTAGCCAGCCACACACCCAAAAAATAAAAAGGCTTACATTAAATTCATTTTAGAATAGGCTTGGCAACACTAAAGTTCAAAGTTTGGTCAAGAAAGCACCGACGCAGCTACAAGGGTGCCGCATCCGTGTCCAACGTGGCCCGACACGGGGTGCGGTGGGTGACACCGCTGCCCGCGCATCGGTGCCGCATTTGGAATTTTTTTTTTTGGTTTCCGGATATGCGCCAACTAGGGCCGATTCGTGCCAAATCAGGCTAATTCGCGTAGATTCGGGTCGAATCGGATCATATCAAACCAAAACCGGCTTTGAATCAGGCCGAAATTCAAGTAAAAATTGCAAAAAATGAACTTTTTTCACAATCTATTTCTTTCTATAAATTGCTCTCTCTATCTATCTCTCTTTTTATTTTCTCTGTAGAATCCAAGTGGTTCAAGAAGCTATATAGCTTTGGAACTGGAAGAAACCAGTTGATTATCTTTTATTTTGTTTTAGTTTCAAACTTGGGATGTATTCTAATTTCCAAACATCATGGAATATTCTAGTTTCAAACTTGTGGGTTGTATTTAATTTATGAACATCATGTTTTAGTTATTATATACTATTGCCCTTAAATTTGGTATATGTTTATATAATGTGAAAAAGTATGCTTAGCAATATATAGAAAATATTTTTAAAAATTTTTTAATCGCCGCACCCGCACCCTATTTTTTCAAAAATTACCAAGTCCTACATCCAAATCCGAAAACACACCCATGCTTCATAGAGTTTGGTAGTAGTATATAAACCCAGAAGCTTAGCTGGTTGAGATACATAATTGAATTGAAGAACCAAGTATTACCCACAAATTTCAAATTCAAAAGCACCACAAGTAAAAGGAAGCTAAGTAAAGTGGTTAAATTTAAGCTGGGAAATGAAGGACTTAGAGTTAGGAGGCGGCTTTGTTATTGGCTATGTACAGCAGTTCTGGCCTCTGGCTTTGCTACTTAACTAATTGCTAAGGGATTTTCTATTTTCTTTTTCTTTTTCTTTTTTCTTTTTGTGCTTTTGATGTGTGCGTTGTTTCTGGGTAAGGACAAAATTATTTTATTTAAAATTTTTTAAAGGGTTGGGTTGTTTGTTTTGGGTAAAATTGGTTGATTAAACTTAATTGTTTTTAGTTTTACTATTGGTAATTTCTATTGTTAGACTAATTTTTTTTGGGCTTGTACCTATAAATTTTTTTTATAGCCTTTAGAAAGAGAAAAATGCTAGAATTACAATTTTTTTTTTTTTTTTTTACAAATTGTTGATGTGGTGAGTGGTTATTAGTAAGTAAAAAAGTAATATAATAGGTAGATCTAGATGTAAACCAATAAAAATTTACTACCTCAACAACTTATAAAAATGTTATCGAAAAGTTTGTGACTATAACATTACTTTTAAAAGAATCAATGATATTATTAAGATGGGCAAAGAATCAATGATATAAGTGGTAGGTCTAGAAAAGTCAGTCTCAGGAAGTCAAGAAACTGGAATGCTAAGGAATACGTCCTAGCAGCAAAATTTTTAACCAGAAGAGCCCTCAATGTGGAAGTTATCGGTAGAACATTTAAACCACTTTGGAGGGCAAGGAACGATTTTAAAATTCGAGAAGCTGATGATCACATACTCCTATTTGCTTTTGAGTTTGAAAACGACACTGAACGGGTTCTAGCGACAGAGCCGTGGGTATTCGATAAGCACCTAGTTCTCTTCCAGAGATATGATTTCACTATTCCAACTAAAAAACTGAGGTTTACTACAACAAAGTTCTGGGTTCAAATACATGGGCTGCCTTTGAACATGCTGGACGCCGAAACTGCTGTTGAAATAGGTGAAACAATAGGTCCTGTTTCTAAAACAGAGCATGATAAGGAAATGGTGGGGGGGTACTTTCCTACGTGTTAAAGTAGAAGTAGATGTTACAAAACCACTCTGTAGAGGTCGAAAAGTTGCTCTCAATGATGATGATGAAACTTGGGTCTCCTTCAAGTACGAAAAACTTCCGAATTTCTGTTACTGGTGTGGCATGGTCTCTCATGGTGATAGAGAATGTGATGTGTGGCTCAGCAACAAAGGAAGTCTCAGTCTGGATCAACAAGGCTATGGAAATTGGATGCGAGCTTCCCCTTTTAATCCGAAGAAAACTATAGTCACCACTGTTACAGGTGTTGGCGATGGCTTTGGTCCAAAAGCTACCAGAACTCATCAACCTCAGTCCGATGAAACTCTGGCTACCGGTCACGGGGGAAAAGTAAATGCGAATTCAGAGCAGGTGATTAATACAGGCTGTACAACTGGAGGGGAGGAGTTACAACAATCCACGCGGCCTGAATTGAATGCATTAAATGAGGAGTGCAACTCTATACAAAAACCGCCAACGGACCATGACATGCAATTAAGTGGTGATGATTCGGACATTAACAGCATACAAGTGGGAGATAACGTATCTGGAGATATCAATCAATATTTGAGGAGCCCCATCCACGCCGAATTAAATGGAGTAATAAGTGGAGATATAAACCAATCCGTTCCAAGTCAAACGGAATTGAAGGGCAATATTTCAGGGCTCATTAATGCTAATCAAAACTTAGCATTCAGTGACCCTAATGTACCGAGAAGGTGGAAAAGACTTAAGCGTGTGACACACGCATGGAACTGTTGCCCTAATTCATAAGAGAACACAAAAAACAAAAGAAACAGAGATGATGAAGACATGGACCAGCCGGAGTTACCTAGCAAAAAATTGCAAGTTTCAATGGTAGAGAGTCAACAAATCACAATGGTGGAGGCTGCGAGGCAGCCCCACCAAGATCAATGAGTATTATTGTATGGAATTGTCGTGGGCTTGGGAACCTACGTACAGGGAAGGAACTCGAGGTAGTGACTCGGGAAAAAGATCCCTCCGTCGTGTTTTTAGCCGAAACATGGGCGGACGAAGCAAGGCTAAAAGAAATAAAATGTAATATAAATTTTGAAAATCTCTTCTTTGTTGACAGGAATAATAGAGGTGGAGGTTTGGCCATGTACTGGAGAAATTCAATTGATGTTAATGTGGAGTCGTTCTCAAAAAACCACATTGATGCAATTGTGAACAAGGGCAAGGAGGATGCATGGAGATTCACAGGATTTTACGGAGAGCCAGTGACACACAGACGTTTTGAATCATGGGATATGCTTCGACAATTAAACAACAGGTTCCACTTGCCATGGCTTTGTGTCGGGGATTTCAATGAAATAGTCAGCAACAATGAGAAATTAGGGGGGAGCAATAGAAGTCATAGCCAAATGCAGTTATTCAGAGATGTCCTAGATGAGTGCGGATTCATTGATTTAGGCTATGTTGGGTCACCGTTCACTTGGCAGAAGCACTTTGCAGATGGGCATTCCATTTGGGAGAGACTTGATCGGGGAATGGCCAATAATGAATGGTTCTTGAAGTTTGCTGGAACAAAAATACATCACCTCTCCTCAAATAATTCGAACCATTGCCCCCTATGGATAATTCCTGATGGTCTAGACCACAAGTCACAAAACCTTTCAGATTTGAAGAAATGTGGCTAGCTGACCGGGGCTGTATAGAGATTGTGGAAGCTGTTTGGGCAGTCCCAGATGAGGCCAAACCTGCTGTCAAAGTGATCAAAAAAATTAAAAAATGTGGGAAGGAATTACATGCATGGAACAGAACCCATTTTGGGAATGTAAGAAGTGAACTAAAAAAGAAAAGAAAACAGTTAATTGAAGCCGAAAGGGAAGCCATGAGGACAGGCCGAAACTTCAGGATTCAAGAACTTAAGAAGGAGATATGTGATCTAGAAGATAAGGAGAACAGATTGTGGTTCCAAAGATCAAAAGCTTTATGGGCAGCAAATGGAGATAAAAATTCAAAGTTTTTTCATTGCCGAGCCACTCAAAGGATGAGGAAAAATTCAATCTTAAAAATTAAGAATGGAGATGGAGGTTGGAGTTCCAATAGTGAGACCGTAGCAGAGACCCTAACAGCCTACTTCCAAAATTTATTCACCTCACAAAATCTGCCTCTTTGTGAAGCTGCCACTGATTCCATCAATAGGGTGATAACAGAGGAAATGAATGATCAACTCTACTTGGAGTTCCAATATTGGGAAGTTCAACAAGCCATAAAGCAAATGTCTCCCCTCAAAGCACCAGGACCAGACGGTATGCCCCCATTATTTTACCAACACTATTGGGGTCTTATTGGTGAGGATGTTTCACAATCTGTCCTTAATTTTTTAAATTCAGCTTCTTTACCTAAACATCTTAACCATACATTCATCACTCTAATTCCAAAGAAAAAAAATCCTGAGCATGCTTCTGAATTCAGGCCTATTAGTTTATGTAATGTATTGTATAAGATTTTTTCTAAAGTCTTAACAAATAGGCTTAAAAGAATTTTACCAAAAATTATCACTGAACACCAAAGTGCTTTCACTAAAAGCCGTCTCATATCTGATAATATTTTGGTAGCTTTTGAGTCTTTACACAGCATGCAGAAACACAATGGGAAGGAGGGATTCATGGCCATCAAGCTTGACATGAGCAAAGCTTATGATAGGGTGGAATGGCCTTATCTTGAAGCTGTGATGGGAAAAATGGGGTTCAATGAGAAATGGATCAAACTTCTCATGCTTTGTGTCACCACAGTCTCCTACTCTATTCTTGTGAATGGAGAACCAAAAGGCTTAATCCACCCAACTAGAGGCATCAGACAAGGTGATCCTATCTCTCCATTCCTATTTCTCTTGTGCACTGAAGGATTGCATGGCCTAATCAGTAAAGCAGCAGGACAAGGTGATATTAGGGGCTATTCATTATGTAGAAACAGCCCTCGGTTGACTCACTTACTATTTGCAGATGATAGCCTGTTGTTTTGCTGGTCAACCAACCAAGAATGTCAAAGGATTTTGGAGATACTCAATACCTATGAAAAATGCTCTGGGCAAAAAATAAATAAAAGCAAGACCACCATCTTTTTTAGAAGATCAACTTCTAAAGATATGAGGGAGCACATTAAGCTTGCTTTGGGGGTTCCAGAAATAAATCAATATGAGAAATACCTTGGTCTTCCATCTCTTGTTGGAAGAAATAAGAAAGCTAGCTTCAATTACATTAAGGAAAGGGTGTGGAGAAAAATCCAAGGGTGGAAAGAGAAGCTATTGTCACAAGTGGGAAGAGAAGTCCTAATCAAATCTATAGTTCAAGCTATTCCCACATACACGATGAGTTGCTTTAAGCTTCCTTTGGGTTTGTGCTCAGAAATTGAAAGTTTCATTAGGAAGTTTTGGTGGGGACAAAAAGGAGATAGGAGGAAGATCCATTGGGTGCAATGGAATACTTTATGTCACCCAAAATCTGATGGCGGTATGGGGTTCAAGGACTTAGCCCTTTTTAATGATGCACTTCTCGCCAAACAAGCTTGGAGACTCTTGCACCATAAGAATTCCCTCTTCTACCGAGTGTTCAAGTCCAAATTCTTCCCGGATTGTTCAATTATGGAAGCTACGGATTCTGCCTCGGCCTCATATGCTTGGCATAGTATCCTTAAGGGCCGTGATGTCCTGTTGAAAGGAGCAAAATGGAGAGTGGGATGTGGACAATCCATCAGTGTATGGCTGGATGCTTGGCTGCCACCACTTGATCATCCACGAGTCCTATCACCACAGGTTGAAGGTTTTGAGAACTTGAGGGTTTTTGATCTCATAGACCCAGAATCTAATAGCTGGGATGAAAATCTGCTACATGGTCTGTTTATTCCCGAGGAGGTGAATTTGATAAAGAGCATCCCGTTATGCATCACCCCAGTGGAGGACAAATTGGTGTGGCCCTTCACTGCTTCGGGGGAGTACTCGGTAAAGTCTGGGTACAATTTTCTAGCAATGGATAACTTGGAAACTCAGGCACCAGGACAATTGGTGCAAGGAAATGGGATTTGGAAGCTGGTTTGGGGTCTTCGGATCCCAAACAAAGTAAAGAATTTCATTTGGAGATCATGCAGAGATGCCATTCCTGTGAAAAATAATCTGAAGAAGAGACAAATCCTCCAAGATGAGAGCTGCGATCACTGCCATCAGGTGACTGAAACGGTTCTACATGCTATATGGGAATGCCCAACCCTTACACCGGTCTGGGATTCCATTCTGGAACTCTCTTTTCGCACGAACCATTCGTTCCGAGACATTTAAGAGTTGTTACTCTTTGCTAACGAAAAGGAAAAAAATGTGGAATTGATGGTGGTAATAATGTGGACTATCTGGACCCGTAGAAACCAGATTAGAGTTCAGCAGAACGCATTCCCCATAGCCCAGGTCGTCCCAAATGCTCGGCAAATGCTCTCTGTCTTCCATCGTGAAAACAGAGTGCACCATGCTCCTGTTTCTGCACCTAGCACATGCCGAGTTACTTGGATCCCACCACCGGCAAGTTCACTTAAAATTAACTTTGATGGGGCACTTTTCAAAGATATTAACAAAGCCGGTCTGGGTGTTATTATCCGAGATAATCAGGGGCAGGTACTTGCATCTTTATCGGAATAGGTCCAATTGCCGTGTTCCTCTGATCTGGTTGAAGTAATTGCAGCAGCAAGGGCCATCGCATTTGCTCATGATCTCAATCTCTCTAATTACATATTGGAAGGTGATTCGGATAAGGTGATTAAAGCTCTCAAAAGGAACGATGACTCCCTTTCGGACTTTGGTCACATTCTCGCCTCGGCAAAAACCTTAATAGATGTCAATTGTATTACTTTTTCCCATACTCGTAGGATTGGCAATGCTGTTGCTCATAACCTAACAAAACATGCAAGACATGTCATAGGTTTTAAGGTGTGGATGGAGGATGTTCCTTCGCATCTTCATTCTGTATTGTGCGTCGACTATGGCTGATTTTAATGATAATTCACAATCTTCTTTCTCAAAAAAAAAAATAAATAAATAAAAATTTACTACCTCAACAACTTATAAAAATGTTGTCGAAAAGTTTGTGACTATAACATTACTTTTAAAAAAAATCAATGATATTATTAAGATGGGCAAAGTGTAATTTTATAGAACAAAATTGCTAAAATTAGTAACTATATATATATATATATATATATATATATACTAATATTTTTTATTAAAAAAATTTGGGTCCTTCTCCAAGTCTACCTCCGTCCATAGACAAGGACCCGTACGTGTATTCACAAAGAGAACGATGAGTGTACCTCAGCTAGAGTGAATTCGGAGAGAGAATCCTGAACTCTGAACTTACCTAAAAAAAAGAAGAATGCGTTAAAAGGTATTAAACGCACCGTTTCACCGTAAAAGAGAAAACTAAAAAAGAGCTAGTATAGATAGGAGGACAAGAGGCCCATAGACGATGACAGTAGAAGCCCATTTTGTAAGATCCTGAGCCGCTGTATTTGCAATCCAAGGACTTTGGGAAGCAGTCCAAAGACGGACTCCAAACTTGAAAGCTAGATAAGCCCAAATGGATGTAGCCTTTTATATTCCAGTCTCCTTGCGAGGAAGAGGAGTTGATGGCACCGATAACGTTGAAAAAAATCCCCAATGATTATGAAGATAATATTTTATGCTTAGAGCAAAGTTGCCAATACAAGGCCATTATAGTTTAGGAAGAGAAACGAAACATTTCAGTATCAACTAATACTAGTTTACTATTTTAGGATTATCGCTATATATATAAAACAAAAATTTTTAATTTTTTGTTGACTTCTTCTAATATTGACTCATAAATTTTTGAAAGCCCACAATTTTCTATGATGATATATATTAATTGAGTTTAAAATTTTATAAGGAATTCCTATAAAACTTTATATTAATAGAATATTTACCACAAATTAATAATTGCATATATGATATATAAATACAATCATGATAAAATTATATTAATAACTATCATAGTTATTATGCGTACCCAAAATATGGCTATTGGACTCAACCTCTAATTGGGCTCACAATCTATTTGTATTATGGGCTTTGGGTTTCCTACAACGGGTGATTCTTTGTTCGGAAACCTAAATACACTCCTGTCTGCTCAAACCTTTCTCTTTACCTCACAGAGTTGTTCCCTTTCTCCCTCAGAGTGATTACTCTTTCCTCTCAATGCTCTCTCCAGAATTGCCAACCCCCTTTTTTTCCTTAATCCCTCTAATTATAGTTTTAGATAAGTAGAGGTGTTATGATTACTTCCCTCTATTAGTGCGAATGAAGGTCCAATTCCATTGTCTTTAGGTGGGTCTTCAGGTGGGTAAGGTGGTATTGGCATTAGAACTGATTCCCACCTCCAAAAAACCTGTTCGGCAGCAATATTTCCTCTGATAGTACCGAGAAGCTGAGTCATTATTCTACCGAGCAACCACACACCCGACCAAGATAAGTTTGATCAAGAGTGGTTCGCTTTTGATGTTCAGGGTTGAATGGTCCCGTTATGTTTATTGGGCTCACGGTAAGTCTCAAGGGGGTGCTTGGATCAAGGTCTTAAGTCCAATGGGGAGGGGGCCAGGCGTTGTATCTCTAGTTCAGGGCCCAAAGCCCAACGGGCTTGGGGCCCTTTCCTGTACAGTTCTACAAGACCAAGTTCCAAGGCCCAACAACCCCAGGACCAACCCTGTACAATTATCAAATTATATATATTTTAAAAAATAAAACAGAGAAAATATTGTATTTTATAAAAATTTACCATGCCTTATACGGATTATTGACTAGTATATATATATATATATATAATTATATATAAGTTAAAGGGCTTCTATTAAAAAACATATGTGTCATCTCTAACCCAATATAGTGGCCCACCATTTCTAGTCTAATAATATAATGCTAGTTGGGCCAGTTCATCACAAATAAGTTGCATGGCCCAGTTCTGATCAATATCAGAAGTGAGTGGAAAAAACCTAGGAAGAAGTAAAAAAAGAAGAAGATAACTTTACATTTTACATGAATTCTGGAAATATGAATAAAATTTTAATTTGCCATGCAAGGATATATTCACTGCGTTTATTTGGTGCTGTGATTGAAGATGAGCATGGTTCTGTCAAAGTTTGGTACTGCGTTTGGCTGTGTCAAAGTTTTGAAGGATGGGATTGGGAGCAATCCAACAACTAACATATGGTCATTTGTAATTTGTTAGAGGACATTCTAGAAAATGTCATAACACGCTCGTTCTTGTACTTTGGATTTTGTTTGTAGAGCTTCCAATAATATTAATGTTGCTTTTATGTTAGCTTCTCATCTAGTGACATCTATAAAGATGTTTCTGTTTGGTTGGAGCACTTACCTTTAACTTTAATATCTTGAAGTTTATTCAATAAAGTTCTAAATTTTTACTAAAATAAAAAATAAAAATAAATTAATCTGCCTCTCCTCAACAAATGTGAGACTCGTTGGTCAAGGAACATATGTGGGAATTGGGATACACTCAGTTACCTAACAACCCTTTATAATACTTTCCTTTTTTATAAAAAGAAAACTTTATAATGCACTCACTTACCTAACAACCCTTTATATTAATATTTGTTAACAAAACTTGGCAAAAATATTTTATAAAAATGTTAAATATATAAACTATTTTACAAACTATTAATGTATTAAATGGTTATTGATAAATGAAAAATTAATATTAACGATAAATTCAGATAAAAACCACAGTAAAAAGATAAGAATCACAGTAAAATTTGGCAAGAACAATAATTAGTATATATATTGTAAAATAGTTTATTTTATATATGATTTTATATAGTCATGATTGCCGGTTTGACTTGAAAAACATGGCCAAAGTGCAGTATTAAAGTGGCTTAAAAAACGTGGAATTCTAGTTAAAAAGCACTCCATATTGTTTATATACCACAAAATTTCAGAAGTCAATGAAAAATCGAATTAGGGGAAGATGCTTTTTTGTCCGAAACTCCGTCCATGCCACTTCTTTTTTGGTACGTAATTCATATTGGTTCATATGGTTGAGGTAGTTTTGACGGTTGTTGGATATCTACCTTCTAGAACATCGAAGCCGGTATTTCTTCTTATGACTTGATTCCTTTCGCACAATGCCTTCTTGCTCATTCTCAATTGTGGACTTTGGGGCGACTCTTCATCATCACGCCCCATGCATAGTTGTTGGGCGTGGCTGCATGGGGTCCAAGTCCAATCCATCATACTTGTGTTTGTGGTGATTCAAAACCACCCACAGGGGGGAAAAAAAAATCAAAACCAACAAAACTAAAGAAGAAAGGGTTTTGTGTTTGGAATTTTTATATTATTTTTTTTAGATATTATGTAATTTGTTTTATGATAATTGTTCTTCATCATCGCAAGATAAGACACCAATTATTTTTTTATTTTTTAATTTTTTTGGGTATAGGTGAAGTTCAAATCTAATACAGGCAAAAAGCCACAAGAAACTATACATGTTTGTTTTAAGTTGTAAACCCTTGAATCTACAGGAAGAATTCCTAAATCCACTTAAAAATATAAGAGAAAAACCCTCTAAAATTTTATTAATGAGAAAACTAAATTGTCTTGGAAGGTTAAAATGCTCTTAAACTGGAAAAACAACCCTAGGGCTACTAATCTGATTTCTAAGGTGACTAGTAAATCAATAGTGAAAACTTTAGTTTAAAATGTCTTAAATGTATAGCTTAGTATGATACCTACGCTACTCCATTGACATAAGAAGGTTTTGTAACATTAACATGGCATTGATGACGAAGCTAACATCTGGCTGACGTAGGTTCCTATGTCAATACTTTACATGGATAGGGCTAATAGAGCAACATATCGAAATTCCACATTGGCTTTTTTTTTTTTTTTTTATAAGACGAAGGTCCAAAATTTGAACAAACAAAACAAGTGGGCTGGCCCACTTGTGTCCCACTTAACATTTTGGTGAAGGAGCACTGGAAGGTCTACAGAGCCCTTCCTTTTATTATTATTATTTTTTTTTTTTTTCAGAAGCAATTCCATCGGACTCCGTTTGGGTTGTGAATTGCCTCCGACCAAGAGTGACTGCCTCGTCTAAGCTTTTGAACCCAATGAGTCATTAGTAATCACATGACTAACAACCCTTGAGTCATTAGTTTTTTGGATCTCAAACCCATAAACAGCTTGGATACAGATCTTCGGTGCATCAACTTTTGATTTGATGGTGGTGGTCGACTTATTGGTTGTCGCAAATCTAGAGCTTGAGAGCACCGCGTGAGTAGACTAGGCTTGGTCGCTATTGGGTGGTCTTCCTTGACAGCACATCGGAGAATGAGACGGTTGTTGAACCGGCATGGTTTGGTGGGTGCATGGTGACTGATCGATGGGAGGCGGCCCGCCCTGCTGTGGCTTGATGCCTGATGGAGAAGAATAGTGTTGTTCTCGGTGGAGTTGAAGCAGCCCAAGAAAAAGGAGGAGGTGAGTTTTGTGGGGGCCATGTATCGTGTGAGAATGTATTTAGTATCAAATATGCCATGTTTTATTATTAAAATTCAATAGGTTTAAGGTATGTCAATATTTTTACACGTATGTCTTTTGTTTAATTATTAAATTTTGATATAAATACGTGGTGTTATTTTATATAAAATATTTTATTAGTCAAAATCGAATTTACAATAAATCGAATACAGAGCGTGAAAACACTACGACGGCGGCTAAACACAAGGTAGAATTTATATTGTAAAAAATACTAGATGAAAAAACGCTTTAGTACCATGCTGGCGGCTAGGATTTATGTACTACTCCGTAAAAATACCAACTTGAGATTAAATTATTTGTTCTACAAAAGCATGAGTTTACAACTGGTTTGGGCCATTCTGTCTTAATTTTTCTAATAGTTACATTTGTCATTAGATAAGATAGAGAAAGTTCTTGTAGTGTATGCTTGGATAGCACTTAAACGTGCTGCGTTTGCGTTTTCTCTTTTTTTTTTTTTTTCTTCAGCCGCAATTGTTGACTTGTTTTTTGTAAATAGTGCATATATGTACTGTTTATGAATCTCACAAACTCCACTTTTTATCAATTTTTTCATTAAAAATGGGTTCCATAATACTATTTACACATTTAAAAATTATTTTACTACAATATTTTCAGTTTTCAATTTCAGCAAAATAAATTCTATCCAAACATACCGTAGTATCACTTTTATGAATTTGGGCAAGAGCTTTACTGAAAATTCTGGAACAATCTCAAAGAAAAGAGCTCAGTCGTGCTCCATGACGTGAGACAATTACAGGTCCACGGTCTTCAAATCTTCGTAATTACGAAATCACCTTGCAATTTCAGTTGAAAATTCCCGGTCTTACAAGTTAGTTGGTCAACCACGACACGCGTCATCGTAGCATCTGTTTAAACCACGCCTTCGTACCAGAAACAGGTTCAGATTCATTTTTGATTTTGCACGAGAAAACAGTTCACTTTTCTACTTTCAAAGAAGCTCACTTTCCGAATATTTCTTTGTAAAGCAATACCAAGTTCTTAGTTCTTACCTTGCGAGTTGCGAATCAAGGGCATATATAAGTGTCACCCTTGTCTATTTTCTTATAGCGTTTTTGGGTTAGTATTTTTTGTTCTTTTGCGGTAAATATAAGTGCTAGCCAAACCCTTGTATATTTGCTTGGTTTAGTTTTGTATTTTTAGTTTTATAGCTAATTTGGTTTGAGTACATATTTTTTTTTAGAGTAAAATAGGCTATAACATAAACTTCCGTAACAGCAGTATGGACAAACTCACACAATATGAGCTTGTGTTCAATCACTTTGATGACAATGGAGATTCAAAGATATCACCCTCGGAGCTGCAGCAATGTGTTGAGGCAATAGGTGGGGAGCTTTTGCTGGCGGAGGCGGAGGCGGTGGTGGAGTTGCTGGACTCAGATGGAGATGGGTTATTGGGTTTTGAGGACTTCGTGAGGTTTCTTGAAGGAGGGGAAGAGGAAGAGAAAGTGAAGGATTTGAAAGAAGCATTTAAGATGTATGAAATGGATGGTAGTGGATGTATTACACCCAAGAGCCTTAAGAAGATGCTTAGTAGACTGGGTGAGTCCAGAACTATCGATGACTGTAAGGTGATGATTTCTCAATTTGATCTCAATGGTGATGGGGTCCTCAATTTTGATGAATTTAGGGTCATGATGTCATGATTCTTCTTTTAACTTCGTTGTAAAATAATCTAGATTAATAGCTACGTTGTGGGACGACCCACAATAATTCTTTTGTAACGAGGCAGGGCCTATATCTATTTCAAAGATTCATAATTCGTTTAGCCGAAGATATAAATGGTTAGGGGCTAGTTTCTCTTCCATTTTCATATCTAGTAAAAATCCTTATATTCAGATTCTTTTTTTATTAAAAAAAATCCTTGTTCATTGATTATTATGTAGCCGCTTGTTAATTACTATTAGAATTAGTAGTTATTTTTAATTTTGTATCTTCTAGAATTTTCTAGAATATAAATATCTCTCCATGTTTATTGATTTTGTTTGTTTATGTTTAGACCCCTTAAACCCAAATTAGTTTAACCTAATGAGTTAGTCAAGTAGTTACTTAGGTTAATTATGAAATCTAGGTTAAACAAACATATTACTTAGTACAAAAAATCAAAGAAGACAGTAATATGATTACCCAAGAAAATCAATGATATCAACCGTTTCAAGGTAAAAACTTGGAGAGGATTTAATCTAGTTATCCTCAAGGTAAATAAATCAACTATGATAGAATGGAAAATTACAATAGATTTAAACCCTAAATCTAAAGCTACCTTTTGTGAAACTTATTAACACGATCATGTGTAGCTCCAACTCCACAAACTCTTCTATCTTGGATTTGCTTAATACAAACTCCCAAGCTTGTAACTTTGAGATCTCACTCAAAGGTTTCAGATCACCATCAGTAATAGATCTTTATGCAGCAACTTGTTTCCACCAATTCTTATTTGTAGATCTCTTGTTCCAGCAGATGCTTGTTGAGTTAAAAGGTACAAAAATCTCACAAATCTCACATGAGTAACTCACAAGAATTCTAAAGACTTGTAAAACGTAATTAGGGTTTTCCTTTTATACCTAGTAGTGTTAGACTAAAACCCTAAACAATTTTGTGGGCTTGGCCTTGACTTAAAATTCTGCAGAACACGATTTTTGATGAGTCAAACTTCACAATAGCTTGCTTCTTCTTTCTGCAACTTGACAGTCCTTGAAACTTGACTTGAACAAACTTGAGCAATGTTTAACACCTAATCTAGACATGTTTTTGTTCCCGATTTGCCAACATACAAACATTGGGAAACTAAACATTTAATCCTAAATATTTAGAGCCTAACAGATTTTATTTGAATTTTTTTTTAATTTATAATTTGATAGTTAACACAATAGGAAAGGGAGATTCGAACCCTGGTTCTCCTAATGAAAAAAAAAGGTTATGCCACTAGTACTTTGTTAATTTTGAAGTAAAAAATTTTACATGTAAAACATTTTCAATAAAATATTTGGTATGACAAGTAAAAGTTTTCAAGCAAACTACCAAAACTAATGGCTCAATTGCCAAAGCTGCTGTGTCAAAGGTCCAGTGACCGAACCACTAGAATTGGTAGCCAAAATGGTAGCTTCATCGATCACTGTTGGAGCAATGTTATCGGTGACTAGATAGCTAGCATCAATGGCTTGAATTGTGTCTCTAGCTACAGAAATTGTAGCTTTGATTATCGGACCTCCAGCACTGGTCACCGGAACAGTATCTTCAATGACCAAACTACCGATATCGATTGTCAAAGCAGTGGCTTCGGCCACCTAATTGCCGAAGTGGTAGCTTTGGCCATTAGTGTAATAACCCAAGAAAAAGCGCTAGCCACATCTGTGCTATACCTCAAAAGGACTAGTCACAATTGAAGCTTCTTGCAGTTGTTAATAAAACACAGTTCAACCCAGTAAATACCCAATGTAGGACTTATCACACGCCCACATATATCACACAATCAATCAAATTAGGGTATCACAATCTCCCCCACTTAAATCCCTAACATCCTCGTTAGGGCCTACTTTGTGGAGTAGTGTCACTGAGCCCACACGGGATTACCGGGCCGACTCTGATACTATATGTAACGACCCAAGGAAAAGCGTTAGCCACATCTGCGCTATATCTCAAAATGACTAGTCACAATTGAGGCTCTTTGTAGTTGTTAATAAAGCCCAGATCTACCTAACAAATACCCGATATGGGACTCATCACACACCCACACACATCACACAATCAATCAAATTGGGGTATCACAATCAGACCCTGGCATTGGTCATCGAAGTGGGAACTCCAACCACCAAACTGCCGGCACCGATTGCCTAGCCCACTAGACATGTGACCTAGTCACCAAATGGGGCGAATGAAGTCATTATGTGTTTTTGTAAAATATTTTACCAAAATTTTAAAGGTAAAATGTCTTACGACTTTCTATAAAGGATTTTAAGGTTAAAGAAAAATATTTTACAATTTAATCACATTTTACTTGCAAACAAACACCTAAAAGTTGAGAAAGCATTTTTCGAAAAATATATTACTTCAAAATAATCAGAGCGTTAACTATAATACTCTCGAAATTTAGGAATTTCTAATCAATCTTGATCGATTCTTTTAGCATATTAACTAACATTCTAAATTCTATTTTGTAGTGATAAGTATGGTCAATATTTTCAATACTAGTACCAAATAACCATAGAGAACCTTACGATAGAAAATATTCACACCTATGAGGGAGTCATCATGTAGTAGTGAATAATTTCTCTAATGTTTCATATCAATGAGAATATCAATATTTATCAGATAACATTGATTATTAGACCATATTGAGTCATTTTTAAGTTCGTTTTAGTACTAAGGCATGGCATGTTTGTAATTTTAAATCTCTTTCTCTGCTTTGCTTTCGTATGGTTCGAGGACAACCCATCAGAGACAACATAGTTTGACTTATCTAAATGATCAACAATCATGCAATGTGGGGTTCGAACTAACTACTAATAGCATGAATGGTGTCAAGGGGACGGTAGGTGATGAATCTTGATGGTTGGGAGTTTACAATCGAAGTTTGAGGAATAGTCTTATAGTTGTTAATGATGTACTCATTCTGTCCTAACTTGTTTGTCTTAATTAGAAAACCCAACATTTTTTAAGGAAACGTCATTGAAAGATATCAGTTTCCAAAATTGCCCAAACAAAGTTATAAAAAATTTCTATTTTTTAAATAAATAAATAAAATTATCAAAAATTTGAAATACGAATTTACCCGGTTGGAATGAACCTCTTTTGGATCTGTTTTATACCAAACCAGGTGACATGATAGAATTTAGGACTCCTACCTCAAATGAATGTTTCGTAGTTAGTGTTGGAATACTCTTTTCAATAAATTAAATAAAATAAATCAAACTTAAAAACATACTCCTAATATAGTACAAACTCTATTGGCTTGCCTTCAAACACTAGTAGGTTAAAACCTAACAAACTCTAGTATTACAAACACTATTAACATAATACAAACACTATTATGTTAGGTTATGTGTTACAATTAAATTATTATGTTAGGTTATGTGTTACAAACACTCTAATGTTGGGTTATGTGTTACAATTAACTCAATATGGATATATGTAGTAGATTAAAACAAAAACTAATAACAATACTAGTTAGTAGTTATGGTTAATAGACTTGTAGGACAAGTATATTACTTGGTTTGTATATAAAGTAGGATTAGGATTGGACCTATACTATTAGGCTAATATATCTCTAATAGAGAGAAACATTCATAAAATGACAAAATTTGGTTATAGACTTTGTTGTAGTTAATGGCTACAACTCGCTCAATATCTTTTTATTGAATGTGATTTTGACAAATCTACAATTAGATTACATTTGTTTCTTATATCTTCTATATTTGCAAAATTTTCAGAAGATTAAAGATTAATAGTTATGTCATCAATCAAATATTTAAATATCAAGTTTTTAGGCTAAAATTATGCATAAAAAATAAATTTATGGGTCAAATAGTAAATGTAAGGACTAAAATTGGATTTGACCCAATATGAGATTGGGTTTTAGCTCAATAAGCCCAAACAATAAATTTATAGAGCGTGGGTGAAAGAACTAGTTCTATCCAACAAGAAAGACAATAACCATTGTTTTTTTTAAGAGAAACAAATACAAATAAAGTGAGAAAATTTGTCATCAGAGTCGTCTAAGGAGCTATGTCATAAGGTAAAGTTCTTGATCTTGATTACAGGAGTTCAAAGTATTATTACAAAGATCTCTTGATTTTTTCTCATCCTCCCTTTCTTTAGGCCACCTTTTCATGTTATATACTATAATCCTGATATCATCTCTACCATACACGTGTAGGTTAGGTTCTAAGAACTCCCTCCTGTCCCATCCAACACCTGCCAAAACCTTCAACTAGTAGTTGTAAGGCTACTTAACCACTGTTCAGGTATCACCTCCACATTAATGCGGCCAGAGAGTTAGTTGGGAGGCATTTAATGTGGAGGTAGCAGTTTTGAAGATATTTGTTGCCTCCCTTTACTCATCATTTATCCAATGTTCGACTTCTAATCGTGATGCAACCTTAAAGAATGTCCAGGATGATAAGGCCTTCTTACTGACCTCGGATCTTTGTTTCCGAGATGACTCTTCTCCTCGGACATATTTTGGACTATCATACACAATCCTTATTTCTTCTACTCATACCTTTCCCATAATAACTTTATTTGGCCGTCCTCAAATTAGTTAATATCCTCGGATTGGGCCATAGGCCCAATTCGTACAGTTGTAATAGTACATTCTGGCTAACTGGCCCCTACAATAGCCTCTTAAAATCTTGTTTTTCGACTCCTCGGGAGGAAATGAGGATTTTGATATTCTCAATCCGTCCCATTTATGGTTATACCCTGTCTACTCGAACTCCCAAATGCCTTTTTACATGCTCAAGGCACGCTCCTGACGCTTCGTCGTCCAGAGCGTGCCATCATTAAATTTTGGCGGCACCCTTGTCCCCCACGTTCAACGGCAGGATGTAAATCCAATGGTGGAGGATTTTTCTTGGTTTATGAGCAGGAATTTTCCCGCCTGTAGCTTCTGTGCCACTATAAATAGCATTTCAAATCAATTCCCTTTCCTACTTTCAACAATCATACAGTCCTAGAGCTCATACATTGAACCTGTCACTCTCTCTTATTTCCCTATGCATCTTCAAATACTAAAAATTTGTCCAAGGACCTTCTGTTCAAACCTGTAAGTTTCCTCAAACCTTCTTAGTTCTTGTTTCAAACTTGTTAACTTCTCTTCAAAACTTCTTAGAAAATGGGTAGGTTCAAGTGTTTAGTTGAATCCGAGGAGGATAGAGAGAGATTTAAGGCTAAGTACAGGATCCCACCAACAGTGGTAATGAGATACGCTACCCAAGGGGAATGGGTAGTTGATAGGAAAACAAGAGAGGTGGTCATCCCAATGATCGCCTTCATAGAGGGAGAGATGACCATTCCTATGGGTAACATCATAAGAAATTACCTTAGGTTCTTTAGGCTTTCTCCCACGCAATGTGCCCCAAATATGTTTAGGGTATTAAGGAGTATAGAAGTCCTAAATGAGAGAATGAATTTAAATTTGACCCATCACAATGTGAACTAGGTATACAACCTACACCATTTGACGGGTCAAGGGTATTACCTTAAGTCGAGGTATCCCGAAGTAAGGTTAATCTAATGCCTCCCTACATCAAACAAAGGGTTAAAAGAGACAGGGAGGTCTCGCCCCGATCATGAAGATGAGATCCAACGAGCTGCTAAGTAGCAAAAGACCGGCCAAACTTCACTAAGAGGTGTGGAGAGAGGAGATAATTAGCCACTGGAGTCTCAAGCTTGGCTTCCAACTCCCATGCTCAATGGTGAACCCTTGAAGGAGGATGCATCACTCAGGAATTTCAATGGGGGTATTGGATGCCATGTGGCCTCAATTTTAAAGGAGGCTTTGCTACTCCCCATTGATATAGTCGAGCTGCGGTCTATTAGGAAGAATGAGATTTTCCTTAACCTTAAAAGGTATTTAGGCATGGTATGATGTTATCCAAGCCACTTATAAGGTTATGTTATTTGTTATGTTAATAACTCTTTTCTTTTAGGCTGTCCAAGCCACTTATAAGGTTGAGGAGATAACCAACTCTTGCTATCGGCAGTTGGACGATGAGAGGAAAAGGCATGTAACAGCTGTGCAATCGTTCAACATTGCTGATCAAAGCAACAAAGACCTAAGGAAGAAGCTGACTGAGGAGGAGAAGGCTAGAAAAAGTGTTGACTCAGCTCTGGAAAGCGCTCAAAGGCAGGCCGAGGAGCAGAGGTAGCTCCTGCGTGATGCCAAAGAGCAATTGGCTTCTTTCAAAGAGTAGATAGCCGCCCTCCGAAAGAAATTAGAAGAAGCCCAAAAGTTTCAAGAGCAAATCGAGAGGTTGAAAAATAAGGCTGAGAAGGCAAAAATGGAGGCCGAGAAGGCTCGGGATGAGGCTGAGCAGCAAGGTTACGACCTCGAGGTAGCCAAGACCGAGGAAACCCTTAGGGCAGAGGTCCCAACTGTGTGTCGTATCTATTGCACTCAGACTTGGGATGAAGCCCTTAACCGAGCTGGGGTTAAGGCTTCTTTTGAGCTAAGGAAACCAAAAAATATCTACTACCCACCAGCCATTCGAGCCTCGGACCTTCCTTCCACTCAAGGTGAAGTAGCCTCTACAGTTGCTGAGCCGATTAAAGAAACGCAGCCTCTGGATCCTCTTCCTCCCAATCAGCAGGGGCAAACAAAAGAACCTGAAGTTCCCAAGGAAATATCCCCGGACAAGGCTGCAAAGGTTCCAAAAGACGGGGCAGCTTCCTAAGGTTTTGAACATGCCTTAGCTCTAGTTACCATGCTTGCTGAGGAAGCCCCTAAAGAGAAAGAAGAAATAATTCCTACGGAAGTAGATAAACCAGCTGGCAAGACTTCCAAGGACAAGATTTAGATAAAATTGAAACAATGAATCTTTATTTTTGTAATGTAATACCAATTTTTATAATGTAATTTCTTTTTTCTAAGACATGCTTTGATGAAATACGTATTTTTCTTTCTCAATTTTGTACAAGTTACTGTCTTTACTCATGTAATTTTGATTGTTCTTTGCTTGAAAATAACCATATACCATAAAAGTGCAAAGTTGTTTACACAAGGGAAAACAAGAGTTATACATATTTGAGAAAATATTCAAGCGTTTGACCAAACAATAACCAAGTCCATGGCACCCTGAAATGCTTTAAGTGATGCTCATGGGCTTACTTCGATTTACATCTTTACTAGGTGATAACAAACCTTGTGATCCGAGAAAGAGAGAGTTTGGAATTTACTTCTTTTAAATGCTTGAGTTGATGTTTGATTAACACTTTAATAGATATCAAAGGGTATTGATTTCCACTAAGTATGTGGTCCGAGGAACCTGACAGGACTTAATTTCTGTTCAATACTTCAATAGATATCAAAAAGTATTAATTTCCACTAAGTCTGTGGTTCGAGGAACCTAACATGACTTAGTTTCTATTTAATACTTCAATAGATGTCAAAGGGTATTAATTTCCACTAAGTTTGTGGTCCGAAGAACCTGACATGACTTAGTTTCTGTTTAATACTTCAATAGATGTCAAAGGGTATTAATTTCCACTAAATCTGTGATCCGAGGAACCTGACATGACTTAGTTTCTGTTTAATACTTCAATAGATGGGGAAACACATGATACATAATTGGGATGAATTAAAAAAGAACTAAACAGGACTGTTTTTATTAATAGTAATACCTTTTTAGGTTGTTTACATTCCAATGATGGAGTACAGTTTCCTCATCTAAATCCTCCAAATGGTACGCACTTATTCCTGCCACCGACGTGATGCGATATGGTCTTTCCCAATTAGACCCTAATTTTCTCCAGGTTGGATTCTTGGTAGTTCCCAAAACTTTTCTCAATACTAAATCTCCTGGGGATAACAACCTTAGCTTTACATTGGTATCATAACCTTGCTTGAGCTTGTGTTGGTAGTAGGCCAGTTGGACCGTGGCATTCTCTCTTCATTCTTCAATCAAATCTAAACTCTTTTCTAGCAGCTCATCATTGCTGTCTGAAGTGAATGCATTTGTTCTCAGCATTGGGAAGCCAGTTTCCATAAGAATTACAGCATTGGCCCCATACATCATTAAAAAGGGGGTTTCTCCTGTTAATCGGTAAGGCGTTGTTCGATACGTCCAAAGGATATGTGGTAATTCATCCACTCATCTTCCCTTTGCATCATCCAGCCTCCTTTTAAGTTCGCTCACTATAACCTTGTTGACAGTTTCAGCTTGCCCATTTCCTTGTGGATAGGCCAGGGTGGAATATCTATTCTTTATCCCCAGATCAGAACAGTACTTCCTAAAAGCTTTGTTATCAAATTGAAAGCCATTTTCCGAGATGAGAGTATGAGGAACCCCAAATCGAGTAATGATATTCTTCCAGATAAACCTCTTGACATCCACATCTCTACTATTAGCCAAAGGTTCAGTTTCGACCCGTTTGGTGAAATAATCTGTGCCAACCAGCAGATACTTTTTACTTCCCGTTGCTTTATGGAAAGGACTTACAATATCCAAGCCCCATTGGGCGAAAGGCCAAGGGCTAGAAATATTATTAAGAACTCCTCTAGGCTGATGAATGTTTGGTGCAAATATCTGACACTAATCACATTTTTTAACATATTCTTGTGCTTCCTTTTGCATGCTCAGCCACCAGTATCCTTAAGTAATGGCTTGGTGAGATAAAGATCTTCCTCCTGTGTGACTTCCACAAATTCCTTCATGCAGTTCTTCTAGGAGTGATTCCGATGCCTCGGGATGTACACAAAGCAGATATGGTCTAGAAAAAGAATGCTTGTACAACTTTTTGTCCTCGGACAGCCAAAACTGAGGAGCTTTCCTTCGTACTTTCTCAGCTTCTAACTTCTCTTCAGGCAGTACATCCTTTTCAAGAAATAACAGTATAGGATCCATCCAACTCGGCCCTACCTTGATTTGATAGGCTTGGAGCAAGTCTCTCTTCATTGGGGTAGGGGTGCATAAGGGTTCAACAAGTATTACTTTGGGTAAATCCTATGCCGAGGAAGTGGCAAGGGTAGCCAAGGAATTTGCATAGGTATTTCCACTTCTAGGGATATGTGATAAGTCGAAGAATTCAAATTTTGTTTGTATACGCCTAACTTGACCCAAATATTCCTACATTCTTGCATCCTGAGCTTCCAATTCACTTTTTACCTAACCTACTGCCAGTCTTGAATCTAAGAACATCTCCACTGTCTTTCCACCCATTTTCTAGACCATCACCATTCCCATCAACAAAGCTTCGTATTCTGCTTCGTTGTTTGTAGCCGAGAACCTCGACCTCAATTATTTTTCAATTGTGATCTTATTAGGGGATACTAGAACCAGGCCCACTCCTGATCCCCGCTGGTTTACCGCTCCATCCACATATGCTCTCCAAGATGAAGGGTCTTGTGTGGAGATCAGGCCAACCGATTTTTCATCCATGCCATGCCGCTTTATCTCTATTTCTTCAGTAAGTTCAGCAAACTCGGCTACTAGATCGGTAAGGACTTGGCCTTTTATAAAGATCTGAGGCATGTATTTGATATCAAAAGCCCCTAGAATCGTGCCCCATTTGGCAATCCTTCCGGTATAGTCCCCGCTCCGAAGTATTGACTTGAGCGGAAACTGAGTTAGGACAACCACGGTGTGTGCCTGGAAGTAATGGAGAAGTTTTCGCGTAGCATGTACTACCACCAAGATCGCCTTCTCTAGGGGTAAATAACGCATCTCGGCTTCATGAAGTGACTTACTCATGTAATAGACTGGCCATTGTATGCCGCTGTCTAATAGTATTAAAACAAAACTTACCGCATGAGGGGCTACTGCTAAGTAGGCAAATAAAACCCCATCCACCTCAAGACTGGACATGATAGGTGGCCGAGATAGGTAATCTTTAAGCTGTTGAAATGCCACGGCACACTCCTCGATCCATTCAAATCCTTTCCATTTATGTTGCAAAAGGAAGAAAGGTCTACACCTATCTACTGACCTAAATATAAATCGATTCAAAGCAACAGTCATCCCAGTCAATTTCTGGACCTCTTTGGGATTTCGAGGTGGCTACAAGCTGTTGATGGCCTTGATCTGATCAGGGTTCACCTCAATTCCTTTGTGGGTCACCATGTAGCCCAAAAACTTTCCTGAACCTACACCAAATGAGCACTTGGATGCATTCAGACTCAACTTATGCTTCCTTAGAATTTCAAATATTTTCGTGAGGTCTCCCACATGCTTGGACACTACCCTGCTCTTTACAACTATATCATTGATATAGACCTCAATACTCCTGCCCAACTGTGGTTTGAACATTATAGTCATCATCCGTTGATAAGTAGACCCTACATTTTTCAAACCAAAGGGCATCACTTTGTAATGATAGTTTCCTATAGGAGTGACAAAAGCTGTTTTTTCCTAGTCGTCCAGTGCTAGTGGTATCTGGTGATATCCTTGAAATGCATCCAAGAAACTCATTCGAGGATGGCCTACTGTCACATCCACCAATTGATCAATATAAGTCATAGGGAAAGGGTCTTTGGGACAAGTTTTATTGAGATCTATAAAGTCCACACACACATGCCACTTTTCAGTTTTCTTTTTCACCACCACCGTATTAGCTAGACACTGAGGATAGAACACTTCCTTGATGGCCCCTGCCTGTTTGAGCTTTGTTACCTCATTTCTAACAACCTTGGCATGCTCTTTAGATGGACGCCGAGGTGGCTGCCTCTTCGGAATAATGGAGGGGTTAATGTTCAAATGATGACAAATGAAATTGGGATCTACGCGTAGGGCTTCGTACGCATCCCATGCGAATACATCAACATTTTTCCTAAGAAATTCAACTAGTTGCTCCCTTTCCAATTGAGGCAGTTGAGCCCCAATCTGAAAGAATTTCTCCAGATCATCACCAATAATTACCTTTTCTAGATCTTCACATTTCACTTCGTCGACTGGTCTACTAAAGAGAGATGTCGGAGTTTCTGATTGCTATAAACCATTCTCAGCAATGGCCGAGATTTCAACCTCAAGCTGATGTCGGATGGCCGCTGTTAGGCACTGCCTAGCCGTAGACTGGCTTCTTGCTATCTCCAACACCTGATCCCCAGAGGGATATTTCACCTTCTAGTGAAGAGTGGAGGAGACGACTCCCAAGGTATAAAGCTAGGGTCTGCCCATAATGGTTGTATATGGAGAGAAAGCATCTACCACAATGAAGTCTACCTCCACTACATCCGAACCAGTCTGCACGGGTAATTTGATCTGACCCTTTGGAATGACCATTTTACCTTCAAAGCTCACCAGAGGAGAACTGTAGGCCGTTAAGCTCTCAGGTTTCAAATTCAGCCCCTTATAGAGGTCGGGATACATAATCTCAACTGCGCTACCCTAGTCAATCATCACCCTTTTCACATCATACCCACAAATTTTGAGTGTAACCACTAAAGCATCATCATGCAGCTATATGGTTCCCAGTTTGTCCTCATTTGAAAAGCCTAAAACCAGTGGGATGTCCATCTTGGCTCTCTTCGGCATTGAACTGGATCCTTCATCTAGGTAAAGGGATAATGACATTACTCTGGAGGGACAAGATCCGGTCCTCCCTGGGGTAGTAAATATGACATTTATCGTACCTAGAGGGGGTCTTGAAGAAGCATCTCTCCAAAACTCTGAACCCGTTTGGCTCCTTCAGCCGCTGGAATGATGTAAGAGTTGCTTTAATTTCCCTTCTCGGACAAATTGATCTAAATGATCCCACAAGTTTCTGCAATTCTCAGTAGTGTGTCCATGGTCTTAGTGATATTGGCAATAAAGGCTTTGATTACGCCTCATAGGATCTCTTGCCATCTTATTTGGTCATTTGAAAAACGACTCATTTTTAACCTACTCTAGAACCTGTTGTAATGGTTCTCGGAACACAGCATTAACCACCTGAGTGTTGGCAGATCCTGGCTACCCAACAAAGTCTCTCCGAGGTCGGTTATTATTGTATCGATCCGACTTGAAATCCCTCCTCTCTTAAGGGATCACCTTAGTCGTTCCTTTCCCTTGCAGTTGGTCTTCTTCTACCATTTTGTACTTGTCAATCAGATCCATAAGTTGGCACACACTAGCAACAGGCTTACCAGTTAGAGATTTTCTCAAATCATGCTCAGCTAAGAGGCCAACCTTGAAAGTATTAATGGCCACATCATCATAGTCTCCATCTATTTCATTAAACATTTCCTAGTATCTATCCGAGTAGGTCTTCAAAATCTCCCCCTCCCGCATGGACATAGATAATAAGGAACCCAAAGGCTAAGGAACCCTGCTGCAAGTGATAAAGTGAGCGCCAAAGGCCCGAGTGAGCTTCCTAAAGGAGTCAATTGAGTTTGTCCTTAAACCATTGAACCACCTCATCGCCACGGGACCCAAACTAGATGGAAAGACCTTATACATCAAAGCCTCATTTCTAGAATGAATTGTCATCCTCTAGTTAAAGTGACTGACATGTTTCATCAGATCTGTTCAACCATTACAAATGGTGAACGTGGGCTGATGGAATCGTCGAGGAAGACTTGCGTCTTCTATGTTTCGGGTGAAGGGTGATTTAGCGATTTGACTCAACGCCTTGTTCATGGCATTGTTCCCCAGACCTTTACGAGGCGGGCTCTTATATTTACATCTACGGAGGTACTCTTCATCGCAAGATAAAGACTCATTGGGCAGAGTTCTAGACCTCCGTCTATAACTAGTGTCATCTGCCTTCTCGGAGGACAGCTTGGAGTTGGGTGATAAATGTTTTCATTGTGCGTGGCGCAATTCCCTTTTCAATTCATCGATCCCACATTGCATGTCCCTATTATTCTTTGCATGGGAAATACGGCTCTTCCCTCGAGACTGACTTTTACTGGTATATGTTGTGCGCACACTTCCCTCACGATCCCCTCTTCGTTCAAGGTTTACAAACGGATCGTTACGTTGAGACCCCCTTGAATCTGCTTGGTGTAGATTCGCATCCATCTATTGTGGACTTGTATCTACCTAGTGTGGACTTGCTCTTTCCATCTTAAACGTTGCACTCGAAGTACCTTCAGAATAAATCAAGTTCTTCTCACAGACAGCGTCAATTGGAAGGACTGAAATTGGATTTGACCCAATAAGCCCAAACAATGAATTTATATAACGTGGGTGAAAGAACTAGTTCTATCCAGTAAGAAAGACAATAACTATTGTTTATTTAAGAGAAACAAATAAAAATAAAGTGAGAAAATTTGTTGTAGGGTCACAATTTTTAGCCAAAGCCCAAAAGATCTGGGATATAAGCCCAATAAGCCCAATACAATGAATTTGTAGAGAATGGGCGAAAGAGCTGGACTCCTAGTGAATGGATTAACAGATAACAAGGATTTAAAAAATGAACAAACATAAAAAAAACACAGATAAAGCTTGATGAATTAAATGTCCGAGAAGATGAACTGTTATTTGAACAATTGATCTTGAGAGCTAATACAACCCTTAGTGGTACGATGATTCTTTTTCTCTTTTTTCTCTCTCTATTTTCCGATCCTCCTCCTTCTGGGAGGTTTGTTACATTATATAGTTTCTTTTTAAACTATCCTGATTGTACAATTGTTCATCATCTAAACCCACACTCAAGTATATGTCCCATTTGGCATCTTCTTTGGCTCTCTGTGAATGGTGGTGGTTGAGACTGTACTGTTCAGAGGTATTCTCCACATAAATGCGGATAGAAAAGTTGCTGCAGTGTATTTAATGTGATGGTGGCAGCCTTTGCTTTTAGATATTTCTGCATCCTTATCATCTTTGCATGTGCCTGAAGTTCATCCTTATTGTTGAATCTTCTTTGAGGGTCACCTAAATTGCCTAAATATCTAATTGACTGATATTCTTTGTATCCGAGAAGTATAAACTCCTTGGACTATATCCCTCCATCTTTTCTTCACGTAATTCTACACTTTGGGCCAGTCCTAATCATCTACTTCTCCTCGGACGTATCCATATCCTCGAATAGGGTCTAAGGCCCAATATACCAATTTGGACTTTTACCCCCACATTTGTCATCAGAGTCGTCCGAGGAGCTATGTCATAAGGTCAAGTTCTTGATCTTGATTACAGGAGTTCAAAGTATTATTACAAAGATTTCTTGATTTTTTCTCATCCTCCCTTTCTTTAAGCCACATTTCCATGCTATATACTATAATCCTGGTATCTTCTCTACCATTCACATGTAGGTTAGGTTCTAAGAACTCCCTCCTATCCCATCCAACACCTGCCAGAACCTTCAACTAGTAGCTGTAAGGTTGCTTAACCACTATTTAGGTATCACCTCCACATTAATGCGACCAGAGAGTTAATTGGGAGGCATTTAATGTGGAGGTAAAAGTTTTGAAGATATTTGTTACCTCCCTTTACTCATCCTTTATCCAATGTCCAACTTCTAATCATGATGCAACCTTAAAGAATGTTCTGGATAATAATGTCTTCTTACTGACCTCAGATCTCTGTTTCCGAGATGACTCTTCTCCTCGGACATATTCTGGACTATCATACACAATCCTTATTTCTTCTACTCATACCCTTTCTATAATAACCTTATTTGGCCGTCCTCGGATTAGTTAATATCCTCGGATTAGGCCATAGACCCAATTCGTACAATTGTAATAGTACATTCTGGCTAACTGGCCCCACAGTAAATAATATCCAATTGATATGAAATTTGATATGCGTATTAAAAACACTAAAAATATCCAATCTAATTGTTAGATTTTCGTAATATGTAGTCATATTAATTTGTTTAGTGAAAATTACAGCTATTAACTATAACCAAGTTTGTATCCAAACTATATCCTTAAACAAATAAAATAGAGCTTTTTAGAGTTTTGTTCTTTAATAAATAAGCGAGTCTGGTAAAGTGTACAATGTGATATGTACATCATTTTGTTTTATATATATATATATATATATATATATATATATATATATATATTATTCTAAATCTTGAATTAAGATCTGGTGTAATAGTGCAACACCGCGCCTTAACGTGAGGGAGGAAGGTTAAAAAAAGTAAAGATGTTAAAAGGTAAAGGTTGAAAGTTTTTTTTTTTTTTTTATCCAAGGGCTGAGACCAAAAGTGCTTTTAATCTCAACCCTTCAACGTGGTGCAATGATCCTCAATCCCCTAATCTTTCCTCTTTTATTCTTTGTCTGTTCTCCTTACTTTTAAGAGTTGGATAAACAAGTCGGTCAAAAAAAGAGTTGGATAAACAAGTAAACAGATTAATCAACTCTGTTTGACTTAAAGAATTCCTGAGGATTCTAACTTATTTGGTAATCCAGTGGACGTGAGCTGTGCCACGAAGAGCACCTGAAAATTTTTCTTTACAATAAGATTTCCTAAACCTTTTTGACTGAAATAGTCAACACAGCGCTTGCTACGAAGAAGCATCACAAGCAAATTATGTTAAACAAAACGCACCCCTGAGTGATCTTTGTAGCTTTTCAAATATGTGGCAGATTATATTAAATTTATAGAATAACAGCAATTTATTATTTCGAAACAGAGAATACAGAGTAGAAACCTGCACTTTTTGTTTCGAATTGAGTTTCTTAATGACATATATACAGGATTCCACTGACCTTATCAATAGGTCTCAAACCTTAAAAAGTAAAAACATTTAAACAAAACACTAGGATTAGAATAACTGGTTTTAAATTGTTTGGACTAACTTCACTGGATGATGATTATTCACATATGGTTTGCGGATGCCTTTACTAAAGGCTTGGAAGAGCTTTCACACATTAACATATTCTCTCCTGGTAATTCTTCCACCAATCTTGATAATTTTTCCACAGCTTCTCCAGCACTTGGTCTCAAAGAAGGGTCTTCTTCTACACAAGCTCTTGCAAGATTGGCCAATGTGACAGCTGCTTCAAATGAATAATTCTCTCCCAATGCATTGTCCATCCATTCCCTTAGCTCATCTGCATCTTCTGACTGTAATATGGACTTGATTTTCTCTGAGAGCCATATACTCCCTTTTCCCTTATCATCTGGCCTTGTTATTGGCGTTTGACCTGATAAAACCTCTAGTAAAACCACCCCATAAGCAAAAATATCAATGCTTGGAGAAATTACACCTTGGTGAACATATTCAGGAGCCAAATAGCCTAGACTCCAAGAGGCTGGATTGGTTGAATAAAATTGAGGGCCTCCAATATCTTCTTCAATGCAACTTGCCATGCCAAAGTTCCCAATTTTGGCATTGAAGTCTTCGTCTAAGAAAATGTTCCGACTCTTAACATTTCTGTGAACATAGCTCGGGTTCATTACGTGGTGCATGTAGTGTAAGGCCATGGCTATATCAAGACAGATTCTCAGCCGCTGACTCCATGTCAAGAAACAATAACAAGAAGCAATGAATTGGTTTTTCATTGCCAAACCACCATGAAGCCAATCTTTCAAGGACCCATTTTTGGCATACTCAAAGACCAAAAACGAATCAGAATCAGGACCCTCACTCCAACATGTCCCCAGCAGCCTAAGTATGTTGGGGTGATTGTGAATTGCATCGTGGAAGGGTCCAAGCTCAATCTTTGAGATTGCATCTGGTTGCGTTTGCTTTATTGCCAGGTTCTTCCCATTGAGACGACCGTGATACACAGATCCCTCAATCTGATTACTTGAATTGAAGTCTTCAGTTGCTTTTCTCAGTTCCTCAACAGTATAAGTCTCGATTAGCATCTTACGTGGTGTAGCATCTACGGTCTTACCATCTAGAGGATCCTGAGACCCCTCAAATGAGACTTTCTTATCACTTGTGGTTCTTACACTGAGACTAAGCTGTTGCAACTCCACATCTACTACTCCCTTGCAGGAACTTTGTTTCTTCTTCTTTTTCTGTTGGATCACCACTAAGGCTACTGCAATACCAATGCTGACACAAACTACAACCCCACTGAGTGCAATATATAAAACAATCTTCCACATTTTGGACTTTTTCTTGTGGGGACTAATTACTGGGCTAGTTGCTGGAAAATGTAAATTGGGTTCTCGAGGTTTTGCAAGAGGACCAAGAACAGGCTCTGGCTCACCATTGATTGGAATCAGAAGAGATGTAAGAGGTATTAGGCTTTGAGGTCTAAAGGTCTGTAAAGATTTGTTGTTTGCAAATATAATAGCTTCTGGAGTAGTATTGAATTTAATGGCCAAGTTAGAAATTGTATCACCTTCAATTACCGGATAAGACAGCAAAAGCCTCGTCTTTGGACTTGCTTCAGATGAAGAAGGACAGGCACATCTCAATGGGATCAGTAACTGAACTTTATCACCAAGACTCCATGGTGACACTCCAGGGTTCTTCTCTTGGATGGCTTTGCAGGTTGTCAAGCCCTCCAAAGATTCAGCAATACCATAAAAGCTCTCTCCCTTTGTGGTTGTTTTTGTCACTTCAGCCTGAAAGAAACCACCTTTGCACTTACAATCAATTGGAATCAACAAAGACTGATCTTTTGGAAGGTATTCTGTCTCTGCAGAAAATCTATTAGCTTCTGCAATCACGAAACGACTGATGCCCAAGTAAAAGCTCAGGTTGGAAAGAGATGAGAAGTAGGAATTGGTGCGAAGAATTACAAATGTCTCACACTGAACCTGTGAGGCGTTTCCAATATTGCAGTGGTAGCCAGAAGCATCTGGAGATGTAATGTCACAACTTAGCAGGTTCTGTCCAAGTGCAGAGACAAATAGCCAAATGAATAAGACTAAAACTCTCAAGTGGAGCTTACTGATTAGAGCCATGCCTATGTAACACACTTCTTCAAAGAAAGGACGATTAAAAATAAAGAGTTTTCTCATTCCAAGAAAATGAATATTTTGGATCCATACAGAAATGGAGTTAAAAATAAGAGTATTTCTCAAATTTGTTCCTGGACAGGATTCTTGGGTTTTACAAAGTTATCTTATATTTTTACTCAAATACCAGCTGTTTGGTTAACCCACTTTATCTTGGGCTTTCTTTCATTCTCAAAGGGTTGGCTATCTATCCCAAGTTTTCTTTGCCAGTAATCATTATCACCACTCTTAATTTACGTCAGAAGATACATTGGGCTCAAATCCTATCTTACATGCATCAACATGTGTTATAGCTAGTCCATTCCAAGGTGTGATTAGACTTATCTCAACATATTGAATTTGGTGTACCGACATATTGTAGTTCACTGGCATATGTCTCATAGATGCAAATGGCACACATGCAGATATCACGTGCATATCATAAAATATTGCACTGGTTTTAATGTAAGAGCATTCAATTGTTTTAGGGTCACGCCATTTATCATAACTGGATAGTATGACTGCGAATATAGACTCTCTACCTTTTTTTCATGAGTCACAATCACACGCGTTAAGTTCACAAACATTTATTTTTATTTAAAGTATTTGTCTATTAAGAACTAACTTCATGCTGGAGGCTAGGAGTCTAAGCAAACTGTGGTAATCTAGATTCTAGAGTTCAAGTAGATTTCCAAAATTTTGTTTATATTTTATGGCTCTCATGTGGGCATGGAATGGTAAAACCATAGTAATTTGGTATATAAACCTTATCTGTTTACAAATACCATTCATTTGGCATATGACAAACATTTTGCCTGATTTAGGCATAATAGGAACAAGTAAAATGGGCACTTTTTTTCTTTTCTTTTTTATAAATGCAGAAAGTAAGAATCCACATCGATGATGCTTCTAACCACCACAATTTCAACTTTCAGATTTAGTACGTCATTGTACCTTTAGAAGATCAAAGAAAGTACCCTCGTTCGGGATATTGCAGATAGCAGTAAGAGCTTCAGATCTGCCTACATCATTCTCGCATTCCTTATAAATAACTCGGCCTAGTTTTCCATGCAACTCATGATTCCATGACCAGAATTCCTTTATCTTATGAAAGAGCTTATGCACAAGTCAGAAAAATAATCCATTACAACTTTGTTCTATTTACCATGATATTATTAAGTATATCCAATGTATTATACCTTCTACTTATATAGAGACTGACTTTACGTATAAGTTTTCACACATAAAATTCACGCTTATATGAGAGAGATGTGCTGTAAAGAATAATTTCTCGAATTCATGGCGCAATTGATTCCTCTCAGACAATATGAGCATGAGAGAACATATGTCAGCTGCATTCTAAGGTCCAATCATATGAGGGCATAGTGCTTTCACGTACATACAATTTTATGCACCTATAGATGTCATGTACAAGAAATAATAATTCTAGGTCAACACTCTTTATCACATTCTTTTTTCACAACTATCTTATGTCACAAATTGTGATTGGTTTTATATTATTTTTACTTGAATTCACTACTTTGTCTCCACCATTTACAGTCTACTAAATCAGAATTGTAGTAAAATTGTGGCACAAAAGGGTGTAATTCTAGGCTTTTTTTTTACCCAAAAAGCAAAGGATGAAAGCAAGGATTGCTGATTTGTCAAGCAGTATGGATAGATATGATGTAGATTTTGGAAAATGTGGATAAGTGCGAAAAGATATGGACAATGGCCATACACAGTTGAAGAGACCTAATGCATGGCAAAGTTGGGACATGAAAGAAAGGCTAGGGATTGACAGGTCACACTGGCCATGAATATACTAAGTTGACAAGCACCAATAACTTTTAAAAGTACCAGCTACAGTCAATTGTTCCCACACAGCACAACTTCAATTCACATGTCATTCGTCCAAGGGATTACCTTAATCTTTCTATCATATCTTTCAACTACCACCTAATAGAATTAGATTGCAACAATTATAAAATTATGGGTTTAATACATGAAACCAGTACATTATGTATAAGAAAGGTGACAAAGAGGGCAAGTACCCTTACCTTGAGCTCTCTCAATTAGAAAAATTCCTTGAGATTTGTGCTAAAAGTAACAGTTCTAAGTTGATTTTAAGTATATTAAAAAAAAAAAACAGTAATTAATCAAATAAATATTAAAATAGAAGAACAGTGGCCTTTTAAGTTTTTAAGCAAACCAGAAAGTTGGACGAAAGTGGGTGTACCATCATTTTAGGAGTCATTAGCTCATTCTGGCCAAAAGACTGGAGGATTCACTAGATTTTTCTTTTCCTATAGCACAAGTACCAAAAATTCTCTCTCTTAAAGGAAATTACTAAAATATTTTCCTTTATGCAAGTCTCTAAAAGAAATCTCATAGAGGAGAGAGAATGATTGTAATTTGTAGCATCCCATGACCGAAAGTAAAAGCATTTTTTCTGAAAACAAAACCAGCATTAGGATCCAGTCCAACGAACCGAAAGTGGAAGATAATAATCCAAGAATGAGGTGAGTCCATTAAAATTCAGTGGATAAAAATAATGACAAAAGGGAAAATATTTCTGTTTTTTTATAGTTAGAAAATGGGAAGGGTGAGGTGGAATTTGTATCATAGTCCGTACACAATAGACAATTCAAATAATGTTATTAACACGGGACTTATCACTTCACTTGTAAGTTGTAATTATTCATTCCTCCTCTATCCTGCATCAATGGTATTTTTGCCCTTGTGAATCTATCTTTTAAATAAGTCTCGAATCTTGGATTACATGCACGTGATAACAAATGCTAACCACCTATGTTAGTTACCAGACATTTTTTTTTTTTTTCTAACTTTTACAAACACAAGTTTTGGAGTTTGGAGCATGCCTTTGCTAAGACATGAATATATTTTTCTCATGTCGAGGATGCTCCAAAAAATCTCTTATGATTGGAGCCAAAGCATGGAAAACTAGAAATAGTTTACCATGTGACCAATCCTCATTCCTCTCAAAACATCTAGATCCAATGATCCATCAACTAGATGAAGGCAATGCGACACTTGGGGCAGAAGCAAAGCAAAGGAATATATTATTTCGTGTCAAACTAATAGTATATATTCAAAGAGGAAAGGAAAAAAGAGTGAGATTTGGACAGATCCAGGTAAGAAACATCAGATCAAGATCCATCCATTTAAAGAAGTTATAAACTTCCATGCATGTGATGTCCACAATCTTGTGGGTCGCATATTCCTATGCATATGCTCAAGAAAAAATTGACATGGTGTGGAACATAATCCTGTTTCTGCGCTTCAAAAAAAGGGATTTTAAAACCATAGTGTTCTAAGTCATGCATCAGGAGAAGTAAAAAAAAAAACGTGCTGTTGTGGTAGACATTAGACAAATTGGGTAAGAGTTTGTCTTAAACCAAGATACATTTGCACCAGTTTCGAAAATTTGCAAGATTATTCAATTATTGACAAATTGAGAATGTTAAAAGAATGAATCTGTCAAGAAAGAAGCAGCAAACAAGGTGCAATGCAAACTCATGTTTAAGGGTGCATATGAGGTCAATCATCCAGGTGCTCTAAAGCCTGTATAAAGCTTCTGTTGCATTCAAAGAAAAGCTAATCTATAATAGGGGAAACAAACACGTCAATTCGAATAATTTAATTTTCCCTCATTTGTATGAGACAGTGACATTTATAATCTAGCAATTTGTTCCTTTTGTGACAAGGAAATAATCTGGCAGATTCTAATCACAATAATATATAGCAAGTGACAATATCTTGCCTAGTGACAATATCCTGCCTTGGGTCCACATTAGGGAGAGAAGTTCAGCAAAATAATTGGGATACATGTTAAGCTTATTTCTGTCACTCCACAACTCTTACATTTTTTGGGTAAATCAGAAATTTTGAATTGAGCCAACAAACCAAATTGATATAGCATTACAACAAAATGGCACACCCCGACAGGTTTAACCGTTTAAGACAAAGCACAACCCAGAGATTAGAGCAAACAGAAGCAACATAAACCCAACTGGTTACACAATTCGGGAAGACAATACAGCTAAACACATCAAAGAACTAGAGCCAGAATCCAAGACAGCTAAGGAAAAATGCGTTTGATAATGATTATTATTTATTTCTTCAAGATATAGGCAGATACTAATGTAAAGGGAAAATGGCTTGCCATGAAGGCAAATACATTTGATAGCATCCAGCAAGTGAAATCATCTTAACTAAACAGGTAAATCATATCTGCCAGGTGCTAGCTAGAGTAGGATCCATATACGTAACAGGATAAGATGGGAGCTAAAAAACAAGGCTAAAGATGTACAAAGGAAACATAAAGCCAGTGATTCATTATCTGTTTCACAGAAGTCCCGTTTAGTTGAGCAGTGACAAAGTCATCATATGCCAGAACAATTTATTAGAGTGATGGTACTTGAAGGCTGAAGACAAAAGCTGTAAATGAAATAAATGGTATTGTCCTATAAATTTATTTCCAAAATGTTTGCAAGTTTCGCTTATTAGTTATTACACTTTAGAAAGTACAGGCCTCGCAATTTTAATTCATCAAACAGATAAGTAATATACACACAGTAAATAAGTTTAATACAATCCAATCATGATGTATTTGGCTTGTACCATGTCAATTGTTTTGCTGGGCTCCCTGTACACTCTTCCTCAGGAGGGATATTACTTGGCCTGGCTCAGAAGCTCCAAATACTGAACTTCCTGCAACAATGCAGTTTGCCCCTGCTGAAGCTGCCACATCAATGGTCGAAGGCCCTAAACCACCATCAACCTGCAAAATAAAGCATATTTTTCAATTAGTTGTCACTTCCCACATGCACAGAGACCAATGCTTTTCTATAATAGGAGAGGGTGTCTCAAGAGACCACTCTCTAGAGTATGTGGGACCCACATATGCTGTGACTGTAAGAGAGAGATTTCATGAGACCATCTCATAAGATACTTTTTCCTATGATAGAGCCATTTTTTATCTTCCAAAATCCAAGGGTTTTTTTTTTTAAAAATGTAATGAAGGTGTCCAGAGATCTCTAAGTACCTGACCATTCCCCTAAATGTGTGTAGTTCCCCGTCCCACAAACCAAGTAATTTGAGTAAATAATCCCTTGGGTAGCCTCAAAATGTTGACTAGAGGTTTTGAACCCAAAACCACATAGATCTCATGAGGCCTTAGGAAAAATCATTAGGCCAACCCCTTGGGGGTTAAATCCAAGTGACGTACATATATGGAAAACAGGAGGTAATATGGAATCAATTAAAAAAAGACGTAAAAGGAGATGGAAGATTTAAAATTCACTAAGGAAGCCACAAGTAATGCAAGACAGCTACAGAGTGAAATCTAGAGAAACATACAGAAGGCTAAAACCATTTTTAAGAATGAATCAAACATAACATCTAGGAAACTGTTTAAAAATGTAATCCACAGGAAAATAATGTGTCCAGTATTACCAGAATGTCTATAAAAGTTTCAAAAAAATGCTCCCAAAATTATAAAATTTCAGAGTTTCTAGCAGTACCCAACATTTCTCAGTAGAACAGGATTTAGTTGCTATGCTGAACAAATAGACAACACAATACACAACAGTCAGCTATGGATCCTCAACAAGTTATTTAGGGTCAGCCATATGTATTCTATTCCTCCATTCTACTCTATCTATAGTTATACTCTTTGTTACTTCCTTAATTGTCATGTCCTTTTTTATTACTTATATGATTTTTGGTCTTCCTCTACCTTTTTTCATTACCTCAACTTGGATCAACTCGCTCTTTCTTACTAGTGCAATAATCACTCTCCTTTGAACATGACCGAACCATCTTAAGTGACTCTCCTTCATCTATTCATTAGCAAGGGCTACGGGCTACCCTTATCTTTAAGCGGATATATTCATTTTGAATCTTATCATTTCATGTATTTCCACTTATTCATCTTAACACTCTCATTTCAACTACACTTATTTTACGAATATGCTGCTACTTAACTGCCCAATATGCAACATGAAAATAACATTACCACAAAACAGTAAACTGAAACAAGAAATTACCAATAAATCCAAGAAGATGAAAAATTCATGATTTGCTAGCAGGAAATTATAAATCGGAAGTAAGAGATTGACTCACCTCTATATCAAGTGATGGGTACTTCTTTCTTAGCACC
Source organism: Quercus parvula (assembly GCA_030820535.1). Taxonomy (NCBI): domain Eukaryota; kingdom Viridiplantae; phylum Streptophyta; class Magnoliopsida; order Fagales; family Fagaceae; genus Quercus; species Quercus parvula. Next base: position 29,470,851 of record JAUAME010000001.1, read on the forward strand.
CGAACCTGGATAAAGAAAACCAGAGAGAGAGTCATGGGAATGAACAAGAGATGCTAATCACAAGAGGAACTAAAAAAAATGTAACAGAACCTTTTCCATAGTCTCTGGCATGAACTTTTGTCCGCCAAATCCAGGTTCTACAGTCATTACAAGGACCATTTCCACAGGATGTTCGCCTTCAACCTGTGGGTTAAGGGAAAAAAAGTTAAGATTATGTTTGGTAACAATTTTTGTTTTCTATTTTCAAAAACTTGTTTTTGGAAATATAAAGAAAAAACAATTTTCTTGCATTTTTAAAGTCAAAAATATGTTTGGTTAGTTGAAATTAAAAAAAATAGTTTTTTGAAGAAAACAAATAGAAAATACTAAAATATGTTGTAACTAGGATTTGAACTCTAATGCTAACTCATTAAATGAGACAGATTCATTAAATTAAATGCGTATTTTCATTGACTTTTGAAAATTAAAACTAAAAACAGCTTTTTGCATGTTTTTAGTTTCCTTCACAAATTGAGTTTTGAGAACAGTTTTTGTTTTCTATCCATTTTGAGTTGCCAAACAAGTTTTCTAGTTTCAAAAATAGAAAATTATTTTTGGAAACAAAAAATAAGGAGAAAAACAGTTACCACATACTCTAAACGTCTTATCAATTTTAAAATCCTCTAAATAAATATGTTACTAATATTCAATATAGACAAAATACCAGGAAACCTTATATCATTTGGTTAAGGGAAGGTCGGATGTGGTTGTGTTTAGATTATTCCAAACAATATAAAATCCAGCTACACAATCTAAGAGCATGAAAATCACAGGAAGGCATACCAGTGGATAAACTTCTTCAATAGGCGTCCCAGGTTTTAACGCCACCCCAGGCCTCATGCCCTTTGCCTTAATTTTCTGGACTAGTTCTTGCCAATTTTCTGCAAAAAGTACCATAAGACTCCTTTAAAGAAAATAACTAAATAGAAAAAGACACGCAAGGGGGGGGAAGGCAACAACATGGCAGACGTTAAAACCCACCTTTGGAGACCTCAACATGAAATGTAAAACCAGAAGCACCAGCTTTTCCCATAGGATCAACATAATCAAGAGGATTTGTGACCATGAGGTGGCAATCAAGATAGGCACTGTAAGAAATGAAAATCCACACCTCACCTAGTTATACTGGTAAACCAGTGGCCAAGAAAATTTGATGTTAAAAAGATTTAAAGTGAAGGCTAAAAGAATTTTTACGTTGTGTGTTTTCTCAAACTTTCAATGACTGGAGCACCAATGGTTAGATTTGGGACGAAGTGCCTGCAAGAGCGAAAAAAACTTTAATAATAATAATGTTGAGCAATTCACCAGTTCCAAATAGGAAATGACTAGAGAATATTAATAAACATCATTTCTTGTGTCTTATCAGCAAGTATGCAATCATCATTTGTAACAACTACCAGTTAGCACAATTTGATTTAACTGTCCAAGTTAGCACTACAATAACTACAACAAAGCCTTAATCCCAAGTTAGCACTAACAATACTGAAATCCAAGAAATGCATATTGACAGGAAGTGAAACCACTTGGAACTATCTTCCTTCAATCAGGCCAGACAGCTCCTTTGCTGTTAAAAAAGGCCAAGTGCCCACCCAAAATTCGCACTGTTTATTGAAAATTTAAAACAAAAATGACCTAAACTCATAATTTTGCTAAAGGAACTTCTTAATGCCCTGAGCCACAATCCTATCCCATGTTACATCTCTGTCTTTCTCAAAATCCAATACCCTCTTGATAGCATTCACATCATTCACAATCACAACCACCAGAGTCAACACTTCTTTTTCATTGATAAATGATAACCATACCCAATAATTTATCACTAAATTTTTTTGACAAATTATTGGCAACTTACACACTTGATGGGTCTTGAACACAACTCTACTTTGCTCTTTCAAAGGGTGGAGGCACCATTTGAACTTGAGCTCATTGGAAAACAGAATAACATTTTGAAGGAAATCAACTACTTCAGAATCATTGTATCAATATTTAAGACACATGCACTTAAGAAAACTCTTTTGTATTTATAAGAAGAAAAAAAATCTAGTTGAACTCTCTCTAACTAAAACAAACACCTCAGGTCGTTCTATGGTATCTAATATAGATTTGGGGGGTTATGTAACACACAAAAATCCTAACCATCCATTGGAATATAGCCAGTTTTATTGGTTGAGATTATAACAACAATTGAAATGAATGTTCAGAACATTGGGAATCATATAATATACATTTATCCTTATTTCTAACTTACCTACATTTATATCCTCTCATCATATTCAGTACCTTAAAAATAGAATTAATTAAAAGAAAAGAAACGCAATTCCAAACCGAAAAGTAGGATGAAGCGAATTCGATTGCAAGCATAACAGGGTATGAGAAAAGCAGCCAAACCTACCCATCCTGCAAAAGCAAACTAGAAATCAGTTAAAGTAATAAAATTTCAAAGTATAGATTGATTAAACATGGTAGTAAAAGTACCATGATGTCCATGTGGAGCCAATCGGCGCCTAGACTGAGCATGCGCTTAGCCTCGGAAGCCAAATTGGCGAAGTCCGATGATAGCATCGACGGTGCTATTTTCGCCGCTACACCCATTTCAGGATTCGGCCACCTGGTACGGCGATGAGAGAGAAACAGAGGAGTATTGAGGGGGATCGGAGGAGGTTTTTCACTTCTTCTGTCTGATGTTCTTTGTCGTTAAACGAATATTCGAGAACGTGTGTGTGACTTTGGTTTCGAATTGAACTTTCGTTGTCCCAAATTCAAAAGAAGCTGCCTTGAACCTGCGAAACCAAAACGCGGTTTTAAGAACGCAAATGCTTGTTTTGTCCAAAAACGCGCGTTTAATTAGAATGACCGAGATTTTGGTGAAAGAGTGGGTTGGTGAGAAAAGGGTTTGGTTGGACTTGTATATAAAGCGGTGTCGTTTCCCAGGTTTTTTACTTCTTTTTTTTTTTTTTTGGGTTTTTTCGACCTTGTGATTTTTTACGGCCGGTGGTTGCTTACCTAACTGCTCACCAAACAAGTATTACTCCTTTATTTAAAAAAAAAAAAAAAAAAAAAAGGTCTTATTAAGGGGCCTTTTGACAATTATTAATAAACTGTTTCAGAAAATTTTTAACACTATAACTGTTATAATAATTTTTTTTTTTTTTACATTAAAAGTTTCTTAAAATAGTTTTTAAATCAATATCCTTAAGATATCCATTAACATCTCAAAAAAAAATAATAATAATAATAACAACAACTTAATAACTTGGTTTCCTTAAAACGAAATTGAAACTAAGATCTAACTCTTAGACTTCACTACCTAAGGGTACTTGGAAGTTGGAATCACTGCCAAGCTTGGAGAACCTTCTTTTTATTCCATTCCTAGAGCCTCTTTTTAATGGACTCAGGGGATTACATTGAAGTATTGAACCAAAATTACATCCTATAAAATCCTCAACAACATTAAAGACCAAAGTTGAAGAAGAAAACAAGTTTAAACTCAAAAATTAAATTTGGAAAAACATTTTTAAAAAAAAATACAACTTAGTAACTTAGATAGATTATGCTTCTTGCATCAATCCAACTTATGAGAAAAAAATTAAGAAGCAAAAGGAACCTAAACTGCAGTGGCAAAACCTAAAAAACCTAAACCCAACTCCCCCTGTAGAGTGGAGATGTTTACCACCTTAACCAAGATGGAAGGATATACACATATACATCTCCAAAGCTCACGAGACCATTAAGTCCGTTGCTTGCTGTTGTTGGACCTACGACCTTCGATATGGCATGCATCTATGGTGCTTTGCCACATTCTTCTGTCTCCTTTTCTCAATAAAGGTGTCAAAAAAGGTAATTAGTAAACTAAAACCAGTTGTGGTTCATACAATAAATTTTTCATATCATAACAAGAAGTGAAATAGGTACCTTGAGATCTTCATATTTTTCAATAAGCCTTTGCTGCCGGATTGCACCTGCAAATAACAGACCCAAGTCAAATTAAATAGACCACTGGTAGGCTTATCTATTCGTTTTAGTGCACACCATTAGCACATCATCTTAGAAGTGTTAACATGTAAAAAAAAAAAAAAAAGGGAAATACAAATACATTCATGTGGTAGTTCAACATGAAAGTAACTAAGCACAACTACATATTTTCTCTCCACCTACTATATGAATTATTGCCTCAGAAAACAGAACTTATTCATTTGGCACAGCTTACTACCATCACCAACCCCAAAGCCACCACTACAACTTTTCCAAAACCAAAGACAACATGTTTCAACAATAAACATCTCAACCACCACCATATCTCCAGCGCAATGCCCCACACTGCCACTAAAATACCATCATCAGCACCAACACTACTCAACCCATGCTCACATCACATGCATTTTCATCTAACTATTTATTTCTCAGCAATAAAGAAGAGAAGAGTTCAGATTAACCAGTCTGAGCACTTTGATTCACAAGCTTGAATTATCAAGATATGCCAATGGCTTAGATCATAGGACTAAGCTCCATGTAATCTAAGGTTAAGTGTTTGGCGTTTATTTAATTCTGCATTTCCAGATGTCTATCGGTCCTGTTTTAACAAAGCTAAGACTAAGAGATCATCCCTTATAAAGATTGCAATTAATTTGCTTCTCTTCCATATGGGACATTAGTTCAGGACACAATCTGGAAATAAATAAATAAAAAATAAAAAAGAACAAAGCAAACCTAGTTTTTTAGTATGAATTGATAGGATTAGTCTAAAATAGGGTTATTATTAATAATTTAAAGGGTTTTAGGGTTTTGTCTTCTTATAGATGGAAGATTATGAGGTTCTTGTAACATCTTGACTTTTATTATCAATTAACAAAAAAAGAGTTGCTTTTGAGTAAGAACCCAAGAAGAGGTTTTTCCCCTATTTCCTTGTAAGAAACTAAGGCTTCAATGTACAATAAAATTGAATCCTTGTCCCATTGCACTCCTGATTGCATTAGATATCCTTTAAAGAAGCATAGACTCACACAAACACAAATATATTTAGAGAGAGAGAGAGAGAGAGAAGGATGGCTATACTTTTTGAGAGATAAAATGGTTGTTTCCCTTTCTTTGCTGCTTCTCCTTGTTTCTTCTTATGCTCAGCCAGAATTGCTGCATCAGTATGCTGAACTGACTCAGACTTCAACTGCTTATCCTGAAAAGACAGGTGGTCCACAGGGCCACAGGAAGAAAATCAATATTTAAATGCACAATATTTTTAGAGAGAAAAAAAATAGAGGAATTATAAAGTTATGAAACGAAAAACCATAATCAGTGGAACATTTTTTTTCCTGAAAGGAACAGCACTTACAATCCAAGAGATGTTGTTCTTTAATTCATCAACGATTTCTGCATCATTTGATTTGCTAATTGCTTCCACGGTTTCTGTTATACCCAAAAAGAGAACTTAACACACAAGGATAAGAAATTGAAATCAAAATTCACATACTTCATAAATTCAAAATCTTACCTCTCTGTCAGCAAGACGATTACCTCTCTTTCAGCACATGATGAACAGTAAGAAAATATTAGTAAATGCACTAACAGTTGTAGGGGACAAATGGAAATTTAAAGGAATATATAACATTGCGAGATAAATGACAGGCCAATGATCTTTAGTTCAAAGGGCACTCCACCACCCATAAAAATGGGGTATGATCACGGGATCAAGCACTATAGAGTGAGTTACTTATCAAAAAACATGGTGAGTTAAATAACTAGAATCAGAGTTACATATTTTCCAAAAGGGTTAGGCACTTACCATACAAACTATGCTGTGTTTAAATCTGTTGACGGCATATGGATCCTTGGATTTGTCTAATTTCTTCTGTTCTTCCTGTTACACCAAAAATAAAGTTTCACAGAGGAGTAATTAACAAGAAGCAGAATAAATTAAAAGAAAGTTTCATATTCATCATAAATAAATAAAAAAGATTACCTTTATTTCATCAGGAAGATATTTCTTAAACAGAAAATTATATTTGCTCCTAAACCTGTAAGATCCAATATATATTATCCACACAACAAAAGTGCTTACAAAGAAATGTTAAAGAAAAAATTGGAAACTGTAGATTTCCATTTTAGTCCAAAAAAATCCAATGCTGGGAAGAAGACAACCAGCACACAAATGATCTACAATATTTTCTTTATTGGTAACTACACAAATAACCAAGGGGTCTTGAACACACGAACTCCACCTTGCTCTTACAAGGGGAGAAGGTGTCCTTTGCATAAGAGCTCATTGGCATGATCTACAATAAAAAATTAGCAAGTACTGAAAACCTCACATCAGAAAATATTTAATTAGAACCTTGTCACTGAATTGCCTGCCATCGGGGGGAGAAAAAGAAACCAAAAAGACAAACACACACAAAGAGGCTACTGCTTATCATCAAATGTACCAGTACCACATAAAGATTCAAAACGGGGGTCACATACAACCTAAAGATAATGAAATATCAATGTCATCTGGCATACATCAATGTAAAAGAGCATATATAAACATAACTAAACATAACCACTAATTTACCAAAAGATGTTTATTTGGAACATGAGATGTTATGTACAAGACTACAAATTTTACCAGTCCCATCATAGCAATAAGGAGAGTAAGACCCTTTATAGAAACACAAACTAGTAAAATATGTATCATTACAGGCATGCTAAAAAGTAAGCATTTTTTTTTTATAACAAAATACTTCATTAAATAAATGATAAAAGAGGCAACCCATGTACACAAGATGTGTCTCTCAAACATATTAGAAAAAGAAAGACCAACAATAAGCGCAAAACAAACAACTATCAAGCATCTCAAGCATATTAGCAAAAGAAAATAAAGAGGAAGCATTCATCCACTTAAATAAAGATTGAGGAAGGAAAGCTTGAGATCTGGACTAGATTTTTCACGTCCTTCAAAGGTCGTAGCATTACTCTCCACCAAAGACACCACATGATACAGTGAGGGATCACATTCCAAATCACACTACCACTTCTACCAAACCTGCCTTGCCCCTTGGCATAACCCTCAAGACCCTAAACAAAATGACCACCATAATCCAAAGCTCTTGAGCAATGAGCATTAAACTCCAGGCATAAAAAATCCAGGAACAATGCTACCCATTGGCAGCCTACTAGTTATTTAGGTATATACAATCTTGGGATAAACATAGATCAATGGCAGACATACCTTATATGCCTGGCTGCTGCTAGTTGAATCTTTACCATTGATGCAAACTTATTTTACAAAGGATAAAAACTAGAACCCGTAAAAGCATTTGATTCTGATTAATTAGAAATCCATGGCCAATTTGTCATTTAAGAAACATTCTATTGAGGTCCTGTTTGCGCGTCAGATCTCACAGGTGAGTCTATAAAGCCTCAAGTTCAAGCATAGACACCAGCTACTTACTTTGAAATCTTATACTTTTCCATTCTTTTTTCCCAAGAGCACTTAATAGAACAGTATCCAATTTACAAAACCCATAAATTATAAAGCAAAACAAATCTCAATCATACAATTCCAACCCAATAAACAAATACAGAAAATTGAACACTACCTCAACAATAGCCACTATAAAACAACCAACAAAAATATTTCACAAAAACAACATTAACTCAATCAAACTTACCCTCTTAGGAATTTGTACTGCCTCTCTAAGCCTTCCAACCAGCTTCTTGCAACTTGCCTTCATCGGCCTTTACACAATTCCAACAATAAGCCACTAATTCCATACACTACTTAAAAAATGACCAAAACAACATAGCAAAATAAAATTTAACCAAGCCACAAGCAAATCATTACCTATTCTTGTTTGCCAGCCCTGATTTCTTTTCTTGATTCGGCTTTTTATAGACCCAATGCGACCCATCTAAACGCACTTTTTACAATTGTTCGAATGTCACATCCACCAACTCAAGCTCTATCTCCTCCTCCTCCTCCTCCCCCTATTTTTTTTTTTTTTTAAATATCGTTTAAAAGGAACATATTAAAATACAAAAATTTTCAATAATTGAACTTAAAACAATTTAAATTAGAAATCTGAAAACTTTTTGTGTGGGTTACTGTTACTCACATCTTCCAAAGACGACAATTCATGTTCATCTCTATCCTCCTATTATTCAAAAAAGAAAAATCAAAATTTTTTAATATTCAAAGCATTATTAATGAAAACGTTTCTAAATTTTTTTAAAATAATTGAACTTATTTTTAAGAAGTAAAATAAATTGGACTATTGACAAAATAATTAAATAAAAATGGGCAGGTGTTTAGGGTTTCTCACATGTTCAAAAGAGGACAATTCGCGTTCACCACTGTCCTTGAACTTTGTTTTGGTTGAATTGGAAACCGGGTAATCGGTTTTCTTCATTGTTAGCCTCTGAACCAAACAGGTTTGTTTGCCCTAAAAGTTAAACAAAACTTGATGTTCATTGTTCAATGAAATTATCATTTTTTTTTTTTTTATAATGAGAAAGGTAAAAATTTGATTGTGACATTATTGTATAATATGAGTGAAATAAAAATCTAACACCACAAGCATACATAATGTCCCAAATAAACAACATAACACAAATAACAATGTTTCCAACCACTTTCCCGAATGATAAGTCTCTTTTTAACAACTAAAAACACAGGCATACTCAATCTTCTAAACCTAGCATACTCAATCATTCAGGATTTCATTGAACTAAGGACAAAGATTACAACCCAAGACTAAACTGGCTCCAGGGCTGGGAGCCAGCTAATCCAAACCAACAGAACACAAATGAAGAGTCTAAACAAACTCAACTTCAGACACTAGTTCAAATACTGCACTACAGAACAACAACACAGTCAAATTCATCCAAGTATACCCCAATTTGCACAGAGAATTTTGCTAAGGATGGAGTTGTCCACCTAATGATGAACAAACCCAACAAAATTCTAAAATCCATTTTCATTTTTTGTTAAATTTTCTTGCCTCCTGGGCATGAGAATAAACTGTTTAACCCGTTAGGGGTGAAAAGCTTCTGGATTATTCGGTAACTAGTTTTGGCAAGTAAGGTCAATTGCACGTAAGAATTTGATTAACGGTGAGTATTGTTGTCTAGATGTGCAACTAATATGTGTGAAGTTCCCATGTCTCATAAAATATATTTATATATATATATATTTATTTATTTTTTTTTGTTACATTTTCTCGGAAACCACACCTAACCATGAACAAACCCAACAAAATCAAGAACGACCCAACAAAAGAGCAAACTTAGGCCAATGGGTTGTATTGAAACTGTTGGGAAAGGCTTCTTTGTCATATGCTAATCAACAATAAATCCTTGATATCATATTAATTTCTCTCTTGCACAAGTCATGATCATACAAATATATAATAATAATAAAAAGGTAAGCTTCAAATTGACGAGCCTAAATTATTCCAGAATCTAGAAAATATAAACAACACACAAAACGAAAAAAGAGAGAGAGAGTGTGTGTGTGTCAACTGTCAATAATAATAATAAGAATTAATAAGAATTAAAAGAAGCAGCTCACTTGTGGTGACCGCGGGCGAAAAGCTAGAGTAATTGCCAAGCGCCGGGTCTCTTTCTGTGTGTCTCTTCCTTTGGATTTTTAGCGCTGAAGTAACGGGCGAGGAACCAATTCAGAAAAATACAAACATTTTTTTGAGAATCCAGAAAAAAACAAACATATATAGCCTCTAGATCATTCCGCTGGGTGTGGTAAATGAACCAAACTGTTTATAAATCGCTTGAACTTAACTTGGGTTGTGTTGTGTTTAAAGTCAATTAAATAAAGTCAAGCTCAAATGTAAAAATGTATTTATAAACATAAAGAGTCCATTTAACTATAATATAATATTATAGTTTTATGTGTATTTGACTAAGAGTGTACTTATATACACTTGTGAATGGATTGTATAAGTCTGAAACTAAGTTCATGTAACATCAAATTTGTATAGGTAGTTTGTTGATAATATAAACAATTTATTCATAGTAAAATTCATAGATTTGTGAAATGATAAGAAATTTTAGCCATAGTTTTACTATATATAGAAAAAAAAAAAAAAGTTAATCATGTAGCTCGTAAACAAACTCGAGCTTGTTTTGAAAAAAATGAATCAGGCTTAAACATGTAATCTTGTTTGGTAATAAGCTCTAACTTGGCTCTTGTTTGAAATTAAATTAAATGAAGAAACATGAACTTTTAATACTCGACTCAACTTGTTTACAGCTCCATTTAAACTTAGAAGTCTTGAATTGGAGTTGGATCAAAACATCCGATCTTTGTCCAAGAATCTCTCCTTATTTTCTTTTCTTTCTTAAATTCAATAGTTACAATGAGGTGAGGAGATTTGAACTTTGGACGCTTTTGTCAAAAATATCAGTGGTGCTAGTTGAGTTACAAGACTCTTGGTAAGGTCTAGGAATCTTAAGATAATATACACTAGAAAAAGTTTAGCTTTGAATTGGTTTGGAGACCATTTATGTCTAGTTTTAATCAGATGACTTTTTTAAAATAAAACACATGATATAGTCTTATAAATCACCATGTATTGAATTGGAGGAAATAACTCCAAACTAGTTTGGACTTTGGAGCTAAACTTTGTTGATATATATTTAGATTAATTTTCTTTCTCTAATAATTATGCGATAATATGAATTTGAGATTCACATGTTCCCAAATTAATGAATAATGGGTCAAGTGGCAAAGGATCTACAACTTTTCAAAAACCATATACCATTTGCCTATGAAGTAAGTTAAACAATTGGTTTGTCTTTGTCTTGATGTTGTAAAAGCAATAGGGATTCACCCTCTAGTCCATACTCTTTAGCAGATGCAAGCATTGGTGTGTAGCCCATATGTAATGGTCTATAGCTTGGTTTGACATGATGCTTGCTTGGATTAATTAAACAGTCATCTGATTGGTAGTGCCAAATTGTCAATGTTTTATATCCTGACTTCCTACCTACTTCTCTTAGATCTTCTCATTTCATTTCTTAATTGTTTGGTCAATAAAATGATTAAGGAATACACTTTGATTAACATTGTGTTAAATAAAGTCAACCCAAAGTTGTGATACTAATGGTCTGTTTGGATGGAGGGGGGAAGGAGGGGGAGTAGAGTAGAGTAGAGTAGAGTAGAGTAGATTTAGTACAAAATTAACTTATTTTTAGCCTACACTACTCTACTCCCCTCCACTCCCCCTCCCTCCACCTCAATCCAAACGGACCATAAGTTTTTGTTGTTGACTTTTTTTGTTATTAGGGTTTTGTTGTTGACTTGTTCTATATTAATTGGGACATAAATGTGTATATATATTGAACATTATTTATGTATTTCTGAACTTTTTGCAGAACAAACAAAATTCAGCACCTAGTGTGAATGAGGGCAAGGGGCGTGTTACTCGCCAATTTGGGCGTTGTTACAATTATGCAATGCTAAATTATTTGTTTATTTTTATACTACCAATCATGTTTTAATTTATTATTGAGATCAACTAATTATTATAATCTGATAACATCAGTAATCGCAGAAAGAAGTGTAAATAAAGAAGAGAATAGAATGTTAAAACTTTTACTATTCTTGAGGCGAGATAAAAATGGCATCCTCCTGGATGAACTAGTAGATCCTAAGATCCTATACCTCATATTTTAAAGGTGATCATTAGGGGGGCAGGTCAGATGGCATGTCATGTACTTCCTCCGACCTGTGTACTTGATAGTTGCATCGTCAACATTTATGATTTATGTAGAAGAGGATTGTATACCTCCACACATAGACAACAATGATTTTTTATGGTGCACTACAAATCAGTGAACCAATCATCAAAACAAGGACCTACAAAGAAGAATTACATTATTGGAGGGACACTAATATGGTGCCAGTTTAACCTTCTCCAATACTTAAGTTAGGAATTCACAAGAAACCCAATAATAAACTCAAAAGAGAACTACAAAGAGTCTTGTTTGATACTCACCTATCATATAGATCAACCCAACTTTCGGTTGACCCAACTTATCAAAATTTCAAATAGAGAGTCATAAAGAAACTAGCCTATCACTCGCTCAACCGATATATTGTGTAAATGTTTTCCTCACTTACACAATTAGATTCTTGTTCAATCCAACTTCTAATATTGCAACCTACAGGCTACAATATGTATTAGAATATACAATAATTCTCCACTAGGTTATAATATTTATGTTCAATTTTTAAATTTTAATACACAATCACACCATTATGTTTGAAATCATTGGATAATATAACATAATCAAATTCTTATGTCATTGTTTTGGTGCTTGTTTCAAGTCAGATAATGACTTAATCAATTTTTAGACCTTTATTTCATTTCCAAGTGTAAAACCCTTGTGATTGTTCCATGTACACTTCCTACTCCAAATATCCATTGAGAAAAACTGACTTCACATCTATTTGATGTACAACCAATTTGTAAATAAATGCAAGTGCTAAAAATCACAAAAATAAACATGATCCTAGCATAAGTACTTTTTCCCTATTTTTGTATCCAAGCAAAATTTAGCAAGAATATACACGATCCTAAGTACCAAAAATGGGGAACCAAAATTTAGCTAAAATCACACCATATGGTGAATTTAGACTTAGGTTAAAAGCCATTTTCCCCCTTTAGATACAAAATTGTAACTTTTAAATTTAGTGAACCAAAAATCGACAATTTGAGCCAAATTTAAGAAACAAAAGAAAAAATAACTTTGTGACCATCAATGATATGGGCATAAATCCAAATAAGGAGTGATGAATTGGAAACTGCATTTTTCAAAATGATGCATCAAAATTATGAAACTATTGAATTGGGACTAATGAGAGGGGAGGGGAGCAAAGCAACGTGGACGGCTCATCCCCTGATGGAAATGTTATTATTCTAAAAGCTTCATTATTGCTTTCCTTTTTGTTTTTGATAAACTTAAGATTCATTATTAAAAGAAGCCAATCAATAACGATCTTAGCTTTATCAAAAAGAAAAAAGATTCATTATTGACTAATTGTTCTAATTTCCAAATGCTTACAAAAAAATGGGTAATAGCTAATCTGTGATTATTATGAGACTGAAACCACCAGAAAAGGACACGAGTGAGAGAATTAGATGTTACTATGGGCTACCCCACGTAAAAGCTAGAAGACAACACAATTATTCTTTGAATGAGAATTCAGTAATGCATTAAACATTGGACTTTTGCTTAAGCACATTGTAGACGTGTAGTGTAGTGGGTTTAGTTCACATCCTACACACCTCACCATTTTTTAACTTTCATGTACAATAGTCTATGGACCCCCCCAAGCTAGAACCAGTCCCATGTGTTTCTAAATGCAGCCACCCTTCAATATCTATCTTCTTTTAGCCTGGCTTTAGTTAGTGCATGTGGATTTCATTAGATTTGATCTTTTCTTTAAACAAAACTCACCCCCCAAACCAAAAAAATAAATCTTAAAATACTACAAATACTATGAAAAGTTATTAAAGCATGTCCAATAACCTTTTTTAGTTACAAAATTTAGTGGAAAAAAAAAACGACGACTTTTTCTATACAAAACATGAATTTTGTGAAATCTTTGAGTTTATACTTTTTACCTTGCTTTTGAGAAAATTTAACGGATGCTTTAAGAGAATTAGTTTAGAAAATATTTATAGAAATATTTTGTGGGAAAAAAATAATAATAATTGATTGTTTTGATAGTTTTTTATATTTTTCTTTTGATAAATTTAATAGTTACAATAAAGAATAGCAAATTTGAACTTTCAATTAATTTCTTTGTTGGAAACACTAAAACATACTCGAGGTACAAATTTGACACCAATTCACAGACCAAATAGTCATTCTTGGGAATGTAGGAGAGGTAGTTTTCAAACCAAACTGACCACATTCTCTCAGGTGGAATGATGAGATGAACAATTTAACTCTAAGAAAAATAACAGCCCTATTGATTTATGATTCCCACAAAAATCTCTTTCAAAAAATCAACACATTATCCAGAATATCCCACTGGACTTTTGACGTGGAGACCATATCCTTTGTTTTTCTACCAATCACTTCACTGTGCCTAAGGCATAGAAGTCAATTTGTAAATTGAATCTATGTGCAAATGCATTGCACAACGATTTTTTAGTTTCTATTTTTCTACCCCCAGCTTGTAGAGTAGTCCAAAAATACCTAACCTTAAATTCTAGATTGAGGAAAATAGAATTTATCGTTTTATTATCTATTTTTATTTAATTTTTAGCCTTACATTACATGACCCCACTATGTTTGCCCTTGTATTGCATAGAATGAAGAAGTGTGCATGCCTTTTTCTTCTTCTATTTCTAAGGGTCCGATTGGAAGGAGGAGTGGAAAATTAGGAGGATGGAAAATTAGTGGGAGGATAGAAAATATTTAGTTTTCCCTCGTGTGTGTGTTTGGTTGGAGGGATGGAAAAGTGAGAGGGTAGAAAACTCTTTTGTTTGGTTGAAAAGAAAAGTGAGAGGATAGAAAATGTAGTTTATTTAAATTAACTATTATACCCTTGTTACATAATAAGTAAGAAATAGATTTATTTGTACTCATTAAATAATATAAAATTTATCAACAATTATATTTTTTAATGAGAAGTGTTACGTCCACAACATTTTTTGCAATACTTTCACAACAAAATTTATGTGGAAAGTTGTTACTAGTTCTAATTTGAACCCATCACTGAAATTATTTTTTTACTCACCAATATTAACTAATAACAACCTGTTGCTTAAAATTTATTGTAAAAATATTGTGGTAATATTTCTCAAGATTTTTTATTCTTTAAATTATTTCTCCTTTCTCAGCCTTCATTTCATCCATACGTTTTTCTTCTCTCTTTTTTTCTTGTTTTTCTCCTCCACACATTGTCCTTATCTCTATCCCCCTCTTTTATTTGCTTTGTCTCCCTCATTCAAGAACGTTCCAGGCTTCCAACACTAGCAGGCGTAGCTCTAATTCTCCAACGCTCTCTCTCTGTTTCTTCTCTTTCTTTTTTTTTTTTTTTTAACTTGATTCCAAAGGGCATTTGTGTAAAAATGCCATAAGTCCACTTTTCTCCCTACAATTTTCCTCCCGATTTGGGAGGATGAGATTTGTGGGCCCGAGAGAGAAAATTTTCTCTCGAGTTTTCCATCCTCAGTATTTTCCTTCTTTTGCCAAACAGTGGAAAACACTATTTTCCACCCACTTTTCCTCTGTATGTTTTCCATCCTCCCTAAAATCACCCCAACCAAACATAGTATAAATATACCACCCCTCCTTGACTCATATGGATGGTATAATGGGGCATTATGGGGATTGGGGAACAAATTTTTATTAATCATTTCCACTTGATCTTGTCCAATTTATGGCAAAATTAAAAATTGAGGTTTTGAGAGAAAAATAAAAAAAATGTGAAAAATAATTGTTCTTCCTTCCTATTTACTCAATTCATTTTTATTTAAACTTTGAAATAAGAGAATGGAAAGAATTTTTTTGTATCGCTCTTGATGATTGCTATTTATATCAAATTAAGATACCGATTAGTTTTGGTGTAGGCAAGCAACCTCAAATCTCTTATCTAACTACAAGAGAATTTACTAATTGAGTTAATTGTAACCCACTAGTATGAAATTAAAATGGCTAGGTGTTCAAGTTTTTGCTGAGAATTTGAAGTCGAGACTCAATGAAATTAAGGAAGAGTAAAATATTAAAATTACTTATGTCGACTTTATGATGCAATGAAAATGTTATAAAAGTATAAAACCTATAAAGTAGGGTAAGAAAATTTTGTGAGACTTGATCCGACATCTTAGTATATTTGGAGTGTTAAACTAAAGGGAAATTATTGTGTACTCCCGAAGTACCATAAATGTGTACTCCCTCCTCTCACATGAATGGTGAGTCCCACTAATTAAATTCATGGTGGGACTCGCCATTCATGTGAAAGGAGGGAGCACACATTTATGGTACTCCGGGAGTACCTAATAATTTTCCTAAATATTAAGAGCATTAGCATTGGGGAATGCTAATGCCATATCTAAGGGAAATTTGGCATTTTAAGCCTAAAAAACTCTTGCATCAGGGAATGGTAAACGGCAGTATTGCAAATTTTTTTGCAATACTGCTATAGTACAATTCTAAACATAGAATTGTACTGTTCACAGTATTGCAAAATTAAAATTATATTTTACTCCTCCTATTTCCCCCGAAATTTCTCTCTCATGCCTCTCATTTTTTCTGTTCTCTTCTCTCTCTTCCTTCTCTGTTTCTCCATCTGCTCTATCCCCTCTGATGCTTCATCGCCGAAATTTCTTACCCATCTTCGAAATTTCTCACCCATCTCACACAACCTCTCTCTCATCTCTCATCGCATGGCCTCTCTCTCATTGCACCGGTGCTAGGTTTTGGATTTTTGAGGTTGGAGGTTGGATTAGCATGGATTGGCGAGCTAGGTTTGGATCATTGGGCTGGGATCGGTTGATGGTGGGTTTGGATCGGTTGATCGGTGGGTTTGAAATGGTGGATCTGTTGATTGGTGGGTGGATCATTTGGGTTGATCATCGGTAGCTCCGGTGATGATTTTTGGGTATTTTTGACGGCTTGGGTTTCAAATCGGCGGTGTGGGTTTGTTGATTGGTGGCTTTGTTGATGGTTTGTGTTTGTGTGTGTGGCTTTGTTGTGGTTAGGTTGTGGTTGAAGTGGCTGGTTCTTCTGGGTTTCCAATGGGTTTTTTTTTTTTTTTTTTTTTAATATGGGTTTTTGTTCCTGTGGGATTTTGGGTTTTTCTGGGTTTTTGTTCCGATGGGTTTGTGTTTGTGTGTGTGTTTCTAAGGTTTCTAGGTTTGTTTGTGTGTGTGTGTGTGTTTGTGTGGATTTTTGTTTGTGTTTTTTCCGATGGGTTTTTGGGTTTTTAAGGTTTGATGGTTTGTGTGTGTGTGTGTGTGTGTGTGTGGTGATGGGTTTGAATAGGTTGATTGGTGTATCATGGGTCTCTGTGTGTGTGGCTTTGTGTGTTGAACTGGTGCTAGAGGTTGAGGGAGAAAGAGAGGAAAAAAAAAAGACCGTAGGAAAGCCTAGGAAAACCAAAAGTTTCGGTTAGAAAAAAATAATAAAGAAAGATTAAAAAATAATATTTTAATAAAAATAGAGTTTTGGGATGTAGGAGGTATTGCAAAATGGGATGGTATAATGATAAAGTGACTTTTTGGAATGGTAAAATAGAGTAGAATTAGAATTGTCTGATGCTAATGCTCTAAGGGTACATTTGGTACATTGAATGAGAATTATGATAGAAATGGTAATCTTTATTACTAGAAATAAAATGTTTCAAAATGGAATAACTAAATATATTCATAAGTTTGGTTGTGAGTTATAATATTAGAATAAAATTTAAGATCTATTTTAGGAAATATCTTACTCATATGTAATCATATTTCCTTAAATATAATATTTTTTTAAATTTAAGAGAGATATGAGTCATTTTTTAATTATTTTTTATTTTTATAATTGTTATGTGTATATCAAAAGTTTGTTTACTTAGAAATATATTAATTTTAGAAATTATTATACCTATTAAGGAATAATTATTACAAATTTATAACTATTTTAAAAATGAATAGTTATTCCTCATTTTAAAAATAAATATTCTTAAGGAATAATTATTTCCTATAATAAAAAAAATTACCAAATTAAATAATAGCTAAACCATAAAAATAATTATTACATGTCCCAAGCTATGAATTCATTATTCATATAAAAGAAATGAAAGATTAAAAGAAAAGGGGAAGTTAGACAGAGACCAAACCCATCTCTCAGGAAATGAATGCTATTCAGTGTTAATAAAGGCCACCCCTTTACCTTCATGTAAATGTGGGCTTCGGGCTCTTAAAGTTGATGTTGTTGTTTTTTTGATGGGACGTTGTTGTTGTTGTTGTTAACAGCAAGTCGATCGGCAATAGGCATCTTGCTTATTAACAGTCAAATTGTCAATCATGGTGGATGTTACTTCTTTTTTTTTTTTTTTGAGGAACTGGTGGATATTACTTGATTCTTAAATTTAATTAGTCATTAATTCGTGTTAAAAATTTAACAAAATATGATATTTTATCTATTTTATTTTATTATAAATATAGAATTTATTAATTAACGTAGCTGTTAATGAGAAATTATTATGTACTCCCGGAGTACCATAAATGCATGCTCCCTCCTCTCACATGAATGGTGGACCCCACTAATTAAATTCATGGTGGGACCCACCATTCATGTGAGAGGAGGGAGCACATATTTATGGTACTCCGGGAGTACTTAATAATTTTCCGCTCTTAATAGGCATTTATTATGACTATATAAAATTATTTATTATAATATATAAAGAAAATATGATGCGAGGCATTTTAATAACAAAGTTTAGTTACAAAATTGGTTGTAACTTAAGATTAAAATTTTATCTAATATCTTTTTATTTGGAGTGAATTTTGACAAAACAATCATTGGATTACATTTTTTTTCTTATATCCTTCATGTTTGCAAAATTTTTACAAAATTAGTTGTAGAGGCTATAACCTATTTTGTAACTAAATTTTGTCTATATTTTAATTAATGGGGTAAATATAGGAGATTTTATATAAAATTAATTAACAAACATATATTGGAATAATGATGCGGGAAAATGTGTGTTTTAAAAAACTTAGGTGCTAGTGTTAGAAAAAAAGTCAAAAACATCTTCAATTTCGGCTGCATTTGTTTTGGCTAAAAATGATTTCAGGAAATCATTTTACATCAGCCTATGTGTTTGGTAAGCACAGAAAATTGGGTCAAACGGAAATCAATTTTCGCATTGACTGTAAAATACCCCTCCCAAGCCGGAAATGAATTTCAGTTTCTATTTTACCTTTAAATGGTTTCCAGCACTCAGAGAGAGAGAGAGAGAAAGAGAGAAAGCACACCCCTCCGACTAGCCCAGATCGTGCCGCCCCCACTGCCTAGATCACGCCGCCCCACCGCCCAGATCACACACCGGCCAAACTTTTTTTTTTCTCTCTTCTTCCTCAACGCTTCTTCTCCCTTTTGCTGGCCATCGCCGATTTGGCCGTCATCGACCACCAGCCCACTCCTCACAGGCATCACACACTTGAAGATCCCAGCCCACCCCTCCCTCATCGCCGATCCACAAACACCCAAGACCTACCTTTCCAATGCACTGGCCGATTTGGCCGCCACCACCGATTGTCGATCTGGCTGCCACCAACCACTAGCCCACTCCACTCCACCCCCAAACCCATCCGATCTGGCCGCCGCCGCCTCCATTCACTCCGATCCTCTCTTTCCCTTAATCTCTCACTTTTTCTTCCTCCTCTCACTGAGTTTGTGAATAAAAGATGTTTTTATTTTGATTTTTGGTTGTGTTAAGTGTATATTTTGAATTTTTCTATTATAAAAATGGTTTAGGAGCTAAGAAAATGGTTGAGAAAATGTGAAAAAAATTGTAGGAAAATAGAATTTTTAGAATGTTACCAAACACCGAAAATCGTTTTTTGGACTATTTTCCAATGGAGAACCGAACACCCGGATTTCATTTTCCTTATGGGAATTCATTTTCCCCTGCATTCATTTTAGACTCGGAATTCAATTTACATTGAACCAAACGCAGCCTTCATATATGGTATAAATAGGAGATTGTATATGTCCCTATAATTTATGGGGAAAAATTCCAGTTTACCCTATCACATAAAATATCATATATTTTTTCTTTTTTGGAAAAGACCAAAATGCCAAACTATTTATAAACAAAGCATTTTAAATTTAGGTAGATAAGTGTTTTGGAGTTTGTGAAAAACATTAAATGATTTTAAAGAACTTGTTTGGTTTGAACATGTTACAAAGAACCCACTAGGTCTAATCAACAGATCAAGTCATATGCTTAAATTGTATAATTAAAGACTCAAATTGGTTTAGGTAATGGATCACTAGTTCACCGGTTTGACTAATCGGGTTGGTTCAGGTTTAATAATGATGACATCAGGATCACAATGTTCTCTTTATAGTCACATTCAACCAAAAAAATTGGTACTAATTATATGATACCCTAGATTTGATGAGTGTGTTTTGTGTGAGCATGTACGTTGAATCTTGAATCTTAGATTCAGTGTTTATTAGGTAAAATTTATCCATACAAGTAGTGGGATAATTATTGAGTACTCCTGAAATACCATAAATGCGTACTCCCCCATCTCACATAACTGTAGGTTCCACTAATTAAATTTATGATGAGACCCACAATTCATATGAAAGAGGAGAGTATGCATTTATGGTACTTCCGGAGTATTCAATAATTTTCTAGGTGGTGGCGGCTCTAGAAATTTTATTGAGGGTGGTCATTAAGAAACTTAAATTATACAAAATCTAATAAAAATAGAACTTCATATATTTACGAAAAAAAAAAAACATACACGTGGATTCCAATTAGCTCAACTGGTAAAGTCTCTCTTGGTTGTATAAGAGATCTGGGATTCAATTCCTGACTACACCAAAAACTAGACGTCATAAGTTGAAACTCTCTCTCAAAAAAAAGAAAAAAAAAACATACACACAAACACATAAACGTCATAAGAGCTGCATCTTTTTCAAAATTTTTCTTGGACTTTTACTTTTTTGTTTGTAAGGATCTAATATATTGTTAAAGGACCAAAGTTTAAGTACAAAATTTGGCTACAAACTTAGTTATAACTTAAGGATACAACTCTCACTAAACAAATTAACATTGTTACATATTTTGAAAATCTAACCGTTGAATTGCATGTTCTCTATATTTTTAAAACACATGTCAAATTTCATGCCAATCGGATATTATTTACTATTCAATCCAAAAACTTATTATATATATATATATATAATTTTAGATTACAATAACTCGAAATTTAAATATTTGATTGATGATGATAGCTATTGATCTTTTTGAAATTTTGTAAGTATAGAGAATATTAGAAGAAAATGTAATTAAATGGTGAATTTGTTAAAAATCACATTCAATAAAAAAATATTGAATGGAGTTGTAGCCTTAGTTTACAACCAATTTTACTGTCAAAGTTTAATTATGTTGGGCCTAAAAAAATTTAGAGTAGTCACAAAGTTTTTTTAAGGATAAAAAAATCATAAATTTTTTAAATTTATACATAATTATTATTTTTTTTCCTGGCTAGGGTGGTCCTTTGACCACCTTAGACTCTATGTGAAGCTGTCCCTGCATATAAGCGATTATTAGTGATTTTAATAGTAACTTGATATATATGTATATATATATCATTTATTTTTTCCCTACCATAAGTGTCGAAAGTCTTAGAATACATACCTAATTTTTTCCCTAAAATGTGTAATCCTTTTATGCCTTACCCATAAATACTAGGTAATTATAAGGAAAAATCATTAGAGTGACTCCAAAGTGATAATTAGAATACTTAACTTAAGACCTCATGTCTTCCCCCCCCAAAAAAAAAAAAAAAAAACTCAAGACCACATGTTGGATCATATGAAGCGTGAAAACCGCTAACCAACCATTGAGATTGTGTTTTATAATTTATACAAGTTAATTTCTTAGGACCCATCTTTGCACATGCATAAATCCTACTTTTACTAGCAGGGTCCATGTTGAACTAGTTATGGAAATATTGCTATTGTTCTAATACCTAACATCTTCATCTCAGAAGAAATTTAGTTAAGCTGTTGGTTAATTCTATCATTTTCAACTGTACTCCAACTTCCCCATCTAAATCACATTTCCCATATTTTGTCATTTGTAATGAAAAGTGAGATTAATGGGTCATAATTGAAAGTTGAAACCTTGAAATGACTAGAGCTTTCTTTATAACTTTATCTAGCAATTTCGTGTCTACCCTGCTACCAATCATTCTGGTGGTTGAGACCAAGCTAAGTGGATTCTGTGCATGATGTGTCTCTGTTCTCTTCCTTCTTTTTTACCGACATTTGCAGCTCAAGCTCTACTATACCAAAGTTGAGCATATTTTGGCATGCACTCTTCCATAAAATTGTTGCAAAAACTTGAGCCTAAAGGCTATACAAAATGCAAAATTTGTGGCCCTTTTTGTTAATCCCAGAGAAAAGAAAGGAACTAAACAAAATTGTGACATTTATGCTGGCATTTTAGAAAGTATGATAAAGCATGAGATTCAAAGTTGTGGAATGGATTCAAAGTTAATGTGGTAATACTAATTCCACCATTTCAGAATTGGTGGGAATTCATTTCTTATAGTACTAATTAGACATGCACATAATTTCCACATGATTATTAGCTCGGTAATCAGTACAAAATTAGATTATGCACTTTTCCATATCAGAAGCTGGGGTCAGCCTTTTTGAGTTATGACCATGGCGTGTCCCAAACGTGTTAGGTCAAGGCTGGTGAATAGTGACCGTTGTTCCAAGCGTGTTCGCTGTCTTTCCTTGACAATTCCAATTTCTATGGTTTCCTTCTTTTCTTTTCTTTTGAATTATATTTTTTCCCTTTTATTTATTTATTTATTTATTTATAGTTATACTACTTTTTATTTTTTAATTTACAGCACCCTTTTCCCATTTTTGTTCTTTTATTTTATGGTGAAATCTATCCTTTGCCAACTGCCCCAAAAAATACCAAAAAATTGGTTAGGTTGTGCCAGATATTTTTGGTTTTTTTTGTCAATTATAGAGATATATATTTAGAATATCTATAATTATTATAGAAAAAAAAAATGGCTGAAATAATATCCATGTGCCTAAGTATATACAAGATTTTCTTGCTTTCAACGTTTCTTTTGGAAAAAAAATAGGTATGTGAAGTCCATTTTCGGTGGTAGCCTAATAGGTACATTACCAATCACAATCACTTTGAAATGAAGATGGACGTTTGGGAGATAACCATGCCTAAATCAATGTATGATTTCATCTTAATATTACTTATCCGAAAAATCTTTTCCTCTTTTTAAGAAAGAAAATTAAATTGCACTTAATGATTCAATATTGTCAAGTCAACTAAACAGCTAAACCTTTCATCTCCACACCCACCCACACGCTCACCACTAGTATACACACATCAATCCTCCCAACAAATAAATTAAAGCCATTTTTTTAATATATAAATTAAAGCCATTTAGAAAACTTCACTCTCCCCAAAAGATAAATAATACAGAGTTACAAACAACGCAATTCACAACATGAAAACATAGTTATACAGCCAAATCATTACCGGTTAATAGGTTTTTTTAGAACTATATTATTTATTATAATTTTTGTCATAACTTGTTGAGATGGTTGACTATAAGTACTTGACAAACTCTTTAAATTCGAATCATTATTTTTTCCCTAAAAAAGAAAAGAATCATTATTTTTTTTTTTCACCACTTATAGTTGTGACATGAAATTGTGTCATTTAGACTATCCTCTTATGTTTGCTAATGTCACTTACAAAATTATTTTATATTTTATATATATGACAAAAAAAAATTTTATTTGTAATTTTTTATTATATAATTTCTCTTACATGATAAGTTTTTAACTAAAGTAAAGTCACTTTTGTATGATTAATAACTGATCTCGTATAAGTAATTGACAAGTTCTTTTACTTAGAATCATTATTACTTTTCTCTAAAAAAAAAAAAAAGAATCATTATTTTTTTCACCACTTATAAATAACCATACAATATGTTATGACAAAAATTGAAGCATGAAATTGTGTCACTAGACTCTCCTCTCATGTTTGATAATGTCACTTACAAAATTATTTTCTATTTTATATACATGATAGCACAATTTTTTTAATATAATTTTTCTAAGATGATAAGTTTTT
Organism: Quercus parvula; assembly: GCA_030820535.1. Taxonomy (NCBI): domain Eukaryota; kingdom Viridiplantae; phylum Streptophyta; class Magnoliopsida; order Fagales; family Fagaceae; genus Quercus; species Quercus parvula. The sequence continues at coordinate 29,494,750 of JAUAME010000001.1, forward strand.
AACAAAAATAATGTCACTTTCGTATGATTTAATAACTGATTTATTTTTCCACCTAATCCTAACACATTTGACATTACGCAAGTAATTGTGGAAAAAAAAATTAAATCACATATATTTATTGAAAAAAAGAAAAAAAAAAAAGAAGAAGAAAGAAAAGTAATTGAAAGACTCAAAGAGTGACATGCACACAGAAACAATTTTCAGAGTAGGTCCCACCTCTGTAAATACACTATAACACTCTCACCAGTCACCAGTCACATTTCACAGAAACACAATACGAGATAGACTCCTACTTTGATAAATATAAACTTACCTTTCAACTTTCTAAGGCCTCTCTCTCTCTTTCTTCTCAGAGCTATTTCAGATACACTGCCTTTTAAAGTTTTATTACAGTATTTTATTATAGTATTTTACATAACGCCAAAAAACCCTCTCTCTTCTTCACTCTCACCCACTCTGTAAAAGCTGTTTTGTTTTTTTTAAGAGTCTCTCTGTGTTCATGATGATCAGACTGATATAGAGAGAGAGAGAGAGAGCGAGAGAGAGAGAGAGATGGGTTCGTGTGTATCGATTTATAGAAACTCTAGCTCCGCCAAAGACGACAAGCTTGTCATTCCTCCCTCACCCATCAAGGAAATTCCCACCAATGGTGACCGTCCGATTATCCTCAACAACGTTGTTTCTGTTAAGTCTCAGTGGTCGCCTTCTCTCTCAACCCCCAGAGTCTACGGTATGCTTCTTCTTCTATGTAAAAAGCATAGCTTTCTTTGAAAAAAAAGAAGTTGTATTTGATTATATGGTGCAAGAAATCAGATGGGTGTTTTTTGTTTTTCAAATTTTCTTACTATATCTGACGGTTTATTACGTTGTATAATATTTTCTCTGTTTCTTTTTGTTTTGATATTTTAAGTGATGTTTGATCTATAATGAAATGGGATGTGGGGTCTCTATGGATTACTTTTTTCATTTTCTACATGTTTGAAGAAATCATCTTTTTTTCTTTTTCTTTTTTTATAAATTTTTTCTTATATTCAACTATTACATTTGTTAGTCTTAGCCACACAGTATTTGACACGCTTCCTTGTTGATTTCATTAGCTAGATTGGATTTTTTCAATTTTCATATATCTTTTTTGTTTGCTAGTCTTTTATGATTTGAATCGGTTTATTCCATTCATTTATCAATCAGTAAGTTTCACTTTTGGTTATAAATAAATCCATTTGTTTAACTGCACTTTCTGAATATGATCTTCCTCCTTGGATTTATTTTCTATTAGTCTATAAATGTTTATGGACTTCTTTGAGAAGAAAGGCCTTCTTTTATTCTTTTGGCTAATAGGCTCTGATTGTTATGAAGGACAATCAAAGCAAAAAAAGCTGTTCAGAGCTGTTAGATTCGATTCTTAGAGTGGTGTTGTAAGGAAGACTAATATGAGATTGATGAAAGCTTTTTTGAGAATAAACTGGGAATAGTCTTTTTGCATAAAATTGGGGTGGTAAAACATTTGAGTAAACCTTCTTTTTATTTTTATTAATAATTCCTTCCTAGTGATAAACAAAATACCATGTGGTTGCCCTGCTGGCATAGGGATTATGGATTTTGTATCTCAGAAGTGTTGTGTGGATGATGTTATAAGATGTGGAGAAAAAACCCCACATGTTCAAATGAAGATTTTTGTTATATCAGGAACTCGCTATTGGTGAAGCAGAGTGGGAAGTAAACCTTTGTTTTACTGTGGCAAGGTGTGAACTCTAAAATTCTAGATGCCTTCTAGGTAAACTCGGGGTTTGTAGAAAACCCTTGTCCTGTGCTTTCATTACAATGTCGAGCTTTCGGTAGATACAGAATATGTTTTGTCTCCAACTAATATTTTCCTTTCATTATAGTTGTCTGATTAGACAACTGGTCCCCCCACCCCCTCTTTGAAAATTGTGTATATCTATAGGCCTTTAGTTTAGGCCCATATTAATGAGATGCATCAGTGACTCTTGAGGATTAAATTTGTACGCTAGACTGAGTGATGGATGGACCACTGTATAGGATATGGAAGGGTAAGTCAGATTTAAGTAAATTGCTAAGAAAGAAGATAATACAGTTAATATCATGAAATTAGATGGAATATTTTCAGGAGAAATTAAAGGATTACCACCCCAACAATATGAAGGTAAAAATCATGTTTGGTCTCTAGTCACTTGTATGGTTTCATAAAAAGTGAACATTAATGGCATTTTCGGTGAAGCTCTTTGAGAACTGTTTCATTGCATATTACTCTCAACTTTTTAGCGAAGTGGCTTTTCCATTAGATCTAGTATGTCCAACGAGAATAGCCCTTATAAACATTCTCTGTTGCACTTGTGTATTTTGGTTAACCATTTTTCTATCTCATCAAACCTTTAGCTTTCTAGCGTCCTTCTTTTTTCTAAAACTGAATTGCAGTTTAAAATTTGGTCATTTGGTAATGTTGTTCTAATAATGTTGTTTGTATTTTTTGGAAATACGTGTGGGTAAAAAAGTGTGTAGAAATATGTATAATGTTGTTTAAATACTGAAAACTGTTGCTCAAAACACCTTATCAAACAGCCATCAGAGCTGTGCCATGGTCATGATTCCATGTCTCCTTTTGGGTATGGAAGTGATAGTAGAAATGTAGCAAGTGGAATATAGGTTTTCCATCCACTTCGATTTTGAAAAAATAGAAAATAAAGCTGCAATGCAATGCAAAGCATTGCTAGTCTCCCTCGTTACAAGTTAGTTCAAGAAAGAGGAGAAAATATCAATATTGGTGATAGGTCAGAAATGATGTTTGGGGGGCATGTGTCACTTTAGTGGTTGGTCTCATTTATATCTATAAGTTACTCTTTATGCCTATATTGTGCTTCAAGTTGAATTTTGTGTTGTTTTTTCTTTTGCAGGTAGCAAAGAGGAAATTTTTTTTGATTCTCAACCCTGGTTAGAGTCAGATTGTGAGGATGATTTTTATAGTGTCAATGGTGGTAAGAATACAAAATGCTTTGAACCATTTTTGTCTTGCATGCGTGGGTCATGGGAAGAAAGTTCCATACCTTTGTATATAGTAATGGTTTTTGGATTTTATATGGTTGTCTACTTAACTGTATGATGAGCAATGAAGAATGCAGAAGCTAGACATGCAGAAATATTTGTTTGTTCAATTTCCCCATCAAAATTTGTTGTATTCATTGTCTGTCTTGCAGATTTTACCCCATCCCGCGGCAATACTCCAGTCCATCACTTATCCATTGGAACCCCACGAATCAACATAGCTCGTTTTGAAGACAGAATGCCTGGTTCCTTACCTGAACCATCCCCAACAGATAACATAAAGAAACTAGCTCGTTTTGAGGACAGAATGCCTGGTTCCTTACCTGAACCATCCCCAACAGATAAGAAAAAGAAACTAGCTGAACTATTCCGAGAGAACAGCAGACACGAAAATGAAGATGTTGACAACCTAAATACATCAGGCAATCAGAACATGGCTAACGGAAACATGGAAGCTAAACCGACTGTACTTGACCTCACCCCAAAGTCAGCACATGGTACCCCATATGGAACTAACTCTGTCTGTAGTAGTGAAAAGACTCCTAATGGAGGCATCTTCACCGGGAAGGAGAAACCAATGAGGTCCGTGCAGTGTTGTCTTCCAAGCTTAATTTCAAGCGCTAGCTTTAGTGATAGGAAGAAGAAAAGCCCTGCTATAGATGTACATGATGAACCTTGATGTGCAATGCCTCTGGTATAAATATTATGGAAGAGACCCAGGTTCTTGTTTTCTTTGTGATAACAAATCCTAAGCTACTTAACTTCGCTTTAAGATTTTTGTATAGTGTAAGCGGTATCTGTTAAAAGAACTCGTGTGAATCATGGATTTGAGGGCATGTAAAAAAGCAATAGTGGAGATGTTCTAACTCCATTGAGGAATTTTACTGTCTCAATCTCAAAAATGAGGTTACATTTTTCAGGTTGTATGTAATTATGTATCTGCTGTCATTTAAATAAATAAAAATAAGAGAAGAAAGACAAATGGCCTTTGTCCCTTGTGTTGTGACCTGCGTCAAGGCTGTACTCTGATATATTAAGTTGATTTGTCGGGGAAATTTTTTAAAAAATATCGAAATGATACTAATTATACTATTTAACAAACTCCAACTGTAGCTGTAATCTTTGTTGATAAAAAATTAATGCCAATTTTACTAGCAATAAAGATACACAATATATTTCAATTTACATGAATATTTTATTAATAAGATGGAGTTTGACTGAAATTATCAACTTTTGAACCAATAGGTTATCTAAACCATAAATTCTTCCCAAAAAAAAAAAAAAAAAAACATAAATTCTTTATTTAAAAAGTTTATTTTCAAACCCTAACGAGTCAAATTAAGTTTGTAATTGTAAATAAAGCCATAAGAGAAATGCCCCTGTTGGCCTAAAGTATTTGGGAGTATTGAATAATTTTTTGATCTTAATTCCCTAAACTACTATAATATTTTATATAAGTACATGCCAAAAACATGATTTTTTTTTTTTCTTTATAACAATTTTAAATAAATGAAGTCAAATTTAAAATTTTGGGGTTAAATAATTCTTTTAATTACCTGTAGACCGTAGTAGAAATAAAAATAAAAATTCCCAATTTTTTTTATCTCATTTTATTTTCTTTATTTTTCTTCTTCTTCTTTTTCTCTGTCTCTCCCGCTCCTCCGGTGTTTAAGAGATTTGGGAGCATGTATGTTGTTTTTTCCTGTACCCTGATAAACAAGGACTACCATTTTAATTTATATATATATATATATATATATATATATATATATATATATATATATATATATATATATAGATACTAGTAACACAGACATAAAGAAACTATAGACATGGAAATGTATAAAAGAAGTTTTATTATTGTTTTTTTTATATATTTATTTATTGCTAAGGTTTTTTTATATACAGAAAGAATATAAAGTTAGAAGACAAACTAGAAAGAACCACTTAGTACATGCATATAAGTGTTTAGATATCATGAAAGTTAGAAATAAAAGAAAATAAGAACATTGGGTGTCCTTATAATAAGAATAGTGGCATTTGGATTCAGCGTAAAAAACCAATTTATTTTACTATTCAGTTTATTTTTACTATTATTTATGAGTCTCACTGTACTTTTTAGTACTATTTATGGATCTCACTAACTTTTACCTTTATCTACAATACTAACTTTTACTTTTATCTACGGTATTTTCAGTAAAAAGTTTTCAGTTTCAGCAAAATAAGTGGATCCATAGCATGCGTTTGACTCCAAATTAAAAAGTCAGCTTCTTTTATTATTAAGCTTATTTTTGCTACTATTTATGGATCCCATTGTACTTTTTGGCACTATTTATGAGTTCCACTGTACTATTTCAGCTATTTTTTACCTTTATCTACTGTAGTTTCATCAAAAAGTTTTCAGTTTCAACAAAATAAGAGAATCCCTAATAGACTCATAGTGTTATGGCTCGAATGTTGAATAAATTATTTAAATTTAGTTTAATAATAGAATAAGGCATCCTAAATAGTTTAGTATTGTTATTTATTTGTATTCAAATTAATTTTTATGTTTTAGGATATGATTAATTCCTATGTTTTAGGATTTATTGACGAAGTTATCTTATCCTTGGCTATTTATGTAAGTTGAATGCATTAATGAGAAATAAAAGATAACTTAGTTGATTTGAGGTGACTAGCCTCCTAAACTTGAGGGGGGAAATAGATTTTTTGGTTAATTTTTCAGCTTATTTCTCACTAATGCATTCAATGTACATAAATAGGAAAATTATTAGATACTCCCGGCGTATTATAAATGCGTACTCCCTCCTCTCACATGAATGATGGGTCCCACCATGAATTTAATTAGTGGGACTCATCATTCATGTGAAAGGAAGGAGTACACATTTATGATACTCTAGGAGTACACAATAATTTCCCACATAAATAGCTAAAAATGAAATAATCTCATCAATAAATCCAAAAAATTGGAACCAATCCTATCCTAAAACATAGGAATTAAATATATCTTCTTTCGCTTGTACATAAGAATTAATTTGAATACAAATAAATAACAACAGTAACCTATCTAGGATGCCTATTCTATCATTAAACTTAATTTAAATAATTTATTCAGCACCCAGGTCATAACATATAATGACTTATATTTTTATTGTCTAGTATGAGGCTATATGAGTTGGTTCCATAAGGTGTCTCTTTACCGTTTGCAAAAATCCACGACTCTTCTTGTATGCTTTTCTAATCTATCATCAACCGATATTTGTCTTAATAACTAATTTTGTGACCTTTAGAATTTGAACTCAGGGCATTGACCTTAACCAAACTTGTCAATGCCATCTCATCAATGGAACCCATCATAACTAAACATTTTACTTCCCCCTCTCTCCTTTAAAAAAAAAAAAAAAAAAAAACTTTGAAGGGAAACATCATGTTGTAGATAAGTGTGTGAGTGTGTTTTCGCAGATGATAAGTGTTTTGTTTTGAAATGTGTTTTATTAAAAAAGATAAAAGAAAAAAAGAGTGTATTATTAATATAACAATGTAGGTATAATCATAAAATTCGAATATTATACATGTAGTACAAGGTGAAGGTGAGAAGGTGCATGATCTTTGAATCGTTCGGAGCTGCCTTTCAACACTTGCCATAAATGAGCAACTTTTTTGGCCTGTTTCCATGCATGGTTGAAAACTTGAAACCTTATTAATCTTTGAACTGGAGTAGACTAGAAAGGTGGTCCATTGTGAATAATTGGTACAAGAACGTCAACGGTTGATGAGCCTTGGTCTGTTAAATATGTTGACCTCACACATTAAGGTCTCCACCTTCCAAGACTAATAAACCCTTTGTTTGCCTAAAGGGCCCAAAAAAGCTTTAGGGCAGTTCAAGGCTGGCAATGGGACAAGTATATGACTGATTGCACATGGTTTTTCACTTTCAATTTCTAAGCCCCATATTGAGTCTAAAGCTGGAACGCTCCAACTTTTAACATGTAAAAAGGGCAGAAATACTTTCATCAGTTGGGAGAAGGGCAGAAATACTTTCATCATCAGTTGGGAGAAGGGCAGAAATACTTTCATCAGTTGGGACCATGAAAATTTAATAAATTTTCTTGGCCCCCCAAAAGAAGAGAAGGTTACCGTGTTTGGTTTGCTAAGTTTTCATCACTCACATTTCTTGAGCCTCACACTAAGTGATGTTATTTGGTTCAATTTTCATTCTTAATTTTCATAACTCATTACTCAAAAAATTTAGTTAGGAGTTGTGAAAAATGAGAACATTTTTAAAAGTTTTTGGGTGATGGAAATTGAGTTATGATGTCATTTCTGTAAATAATTCTACTCAAGTAGGACTCAACACCAACAGACACCAATTTATAACCACTCAAAATTGATTTTTTTTTCTCTCTCTTCATCATCACATAAACCGATCTCTCTCTCTCTCTCTCAACAAGATCGTTTTCTCTCTCCTATGCTTTGCTAGATCGATTTTATCTCTCCTCACTTTTGGTTCATCTCTCTCTCCTCAATTTCGTGATTTTGGGTCTCTAGTCTAAGGATTCTTGAGTTTGGATTTGCTGTGTTTGTGGGTTTGAGTTTTTTTTTTTTTTTTTTTTGGTGGTGGGTGTGGGTTGCAATTTTGGATTGCTAATCTATACATGTGTGTTGATGGGTTTGGATTTTTGGTTGTGGATGTGGTTTAAGGCTTGGGTTGTTATGGAGGTAGGTTTGTGTGGCCCTTGGAGGTGGTATTGATGATTGGTGCTTTTTCTTTTTGTGGGTGTGGCTGATGGTTGTATTTTCATTTGGTAGTTAAGAGATTTTTCTTTTGGTTGTGGCCTTGGTTGTGTCAATGGTAGTGGGTTCAAGGTTTGTTGTTGGTGGCAGTGGTGATAGAGCTGAGTTTTGGGTTTGTTGCGATGGGTGGAATGTTTTACTATTGGTGTGTCGGTTTCATCTTCTTCATCCTCTGGTAGTGGCTATTCTGACTAATGGGCTGCACAAAAATGAGTTAAAATTGCTTTTTTCAAACTGAAAACTAAGGGGAATTCAAATGCCAAACACACTGTGGAGTGAGTTAAAAGAAAATAGGGAAATAGATATGAGATATGAGAATTGAGTTTTGAGGTATAAGAATTGAGATATGAGTGATGTGAGATCCAAACATAGCCTATCTCTCTCAGTGACATGGAAATTTCTCCCAAAACACATAGTTAGCTGCCATAAAAAGAGATACCCCAATTGCCTAAAAAAACATAAATTCTTTTTAGAGTTTCAAAGATAACAATAACTAATTAAATGAGTTTGCTAGAGTCAGATCAGCTTATCAAATGGAAAAGATAAGTCACCTGAAATATGCCTCATGGAAATTGTAAATATATCTAAATAACAAGAGAGAAAAGCTATAGACTACTTTGCTAGGCATACAGAACAAAGTATACTTAATCATGGTTAATGAAAACTCATCCAGGCTCTCCTGGTAATGGACATTCAAAAACAGTATAAAAACGGATGAAGATGAATGAAGCAATCTAAGTACAATAGAGGCCTCAAAAGTCAGAACAAAATAAAATTGCCCTCAAGCAGAAATGCCGCCTAGAATATGAACTTGCTGCCACCAGACTCTGTCATAAAGGCATTGATATACCTGCAATATGGACAAAATGGATTATTTAATGAGTTGAAATTATCATAAGAAACATACCATTATACCAATGAGCTATAGATCAATTCTCACACCCTTGTCCCATAATAATTGGTTGGAGGATGAGGTCATGGAAGATCCATTGGGTGCGTGAGTCTTTTACCAATTCAAAAAAGTGTATCACAAGAAACATAATACTGTGCATATATTGTTGTCAACACACACACACACACACATACATGTGATCAGAACTAGATCAGCATACATAATTGTTTCACAAGTAAGAATCCTTTTTTTTTTTGGGGGGGGGGGGGGGGGGGGGGATGTGTAGGTTGAATATTAGATAATTGGCCCCCCCCACCTGCTATGTATTTTCCTGTTTCCATTAAGCTTAGCCAATTATAATGGTTGCCTACATCATCTATGTTTATTAGGGACAAACGCATAGTGAATGTGATGTTTTCCTTCCTTCAATTGGCCAACTGATCTTATGTTGCCGTTCACATCACAAATGAAGATTTTGCAGGTTGGAGGCCAACCGAAATAACTGATACAATGTTTTTGCTGATTACTTACTGTGGAAGAATTATGATCTTAGCAATATCAGCGAAAAATAGAGAGAAAATCAACACAAATTTTACATGCTTAGGTAGGGTGCCTACATCCACAGGAGTGGGTGGCAGAAAAAAAATCACTATCAGAAAATAAAGAATTTACAATACTTTTATAGTGCCTCCGAAGATACCCTATTCTGGTACATTGAAATTTCTCAATATAACCTTACTATACACCCCAACCTATAATTCGTCCCAGAAAAACAAAAATAAATTAGCTGCATTTGGTCTCAATGGATCTGCTCCACCCCTAAGGCCCCTAACCCAACTCTACAATTTGACAATCCTAAATAATCTTCAATTAAGCAAATAGCTTGAACTTTCACTTCAATGGTCTCATCCCTCGCATAAGCAATACCATAATGAAGGTCCATCCCCCTCTTAGGGTGTGTTTGGATAAGCTATTGCAAAATGGTGTTTTGGGTTTAATTGAGCTTTTGTAAAAAAGCTATGATGAATGTTGTTGTGAAATGAAGTTTGAGTTTTAAAAACATGCTTTCAAGCTCCCAAAATGCCTAACCAAATGAACCCTTATAAAATTCAATGGCAACACTCAATTGAACCTTGCCAATAACAAGGAATTTCCCATCCCTTCACCCATAGAGAGGGGGGCGCGGGAATACACCCTAGATAACTACAAAAACCCTTTAAAACATCTTGAAATATCTATCTTACTATCGCACATGGGCGTAACATGATTCATATCCCTAACTATAGATAACCGCAATAGGTCCAACTTCAGTTGAGACAATCAACATCTACCCTAACATACAGAATAGCGGTACCAACCAACTCAGTTTTTCCAAAAAAAAAAAAAAAAAAATTCCATACCTCTACAAAATCCTTAATCCAAAATAGGGCCAATGAGGGTAGACTACATATACCCATTTGGAAGTTCAATTGATACACTTCTCCTAAAGTCACAAATTCATACAAACATACATACAAACAAGTGGTGTGCACTAAATTCCTAGTCAAATTTTTTCAACAAAAATCTCTCTCAAAAGCAAGATATATATAAAAGGGCATGAAGAAAGCATCAAATAAATAGGCACACATGAGAGTGACACGCACCTTGAGGAACTAAACTCCAACTCTGAGAATCAGTGGACAAGCTCGATACAAGCCTTGCCGAAGCTATCGCGTTGTGCAACGGTATCATCGTTTCCACGCTGCTTAACTCCAACGGTAACCTAATCACAAAAACAACTGTAACTCTCAGTTAAAGGAACAAAAGAAAAACTTTTGTGTGTGTCATTATGAGGCTCACATGTGACGATTTCAAAAGTTTCTATCTTCTTTTTTTCTTGGGAACCAAACAGGAGGCAAGAAAATGAGAGCTCGGAGATCTCACTAAGAAATGCGGGAAAAGCGTCCTGCGGAGGCGGAGGCGGAGGCAGAGGAAGAGGCTTGTGATTGAGAGCACGATTTGAGCAGAGAGAGCTTAGGAGCAAGCGATCTTTTGCCGAGTTTGAAAGCGAAGGGTTGTAATCGCGACGATAACCTCGAGACTACATTTGAGTACGCCATTGTTGGCTTGGCTTCGTTGAGCTTTTTTAATTAGAGTTCTCTGTGGAATGTGCAGATCAGTTTACTGTTTAGTAAGGGATGAGATTTTAGCTTTCAATGGGTTGGGCTGAATAGAAACACTTAGTTTGGGCTCGAAATTGGAGGCCCAATGACAAATCAACCCCAACCTTTTTTCTTTTTACGGTCTCACCCGAGGCACGTGCATTGTTTGTGCTCTTGAATATTCCTAACGATGTATCTCATGACGTCCGCAATGCATGTTGCTGCATATAAATTTGTCCGTTACGGAATAATTTATATAATTTTTTACTGAAAAACTTTTAAAATGTGAGAAAAAAAATAAGATTTTAAAAAGTTGTATATAAAAACTAAAAGGTAAAAAATGAACTTATAAATTCTAGTTAAACAGAGATGTGTGTAAATAGGTATATATTGTATATACTCAAAACATAATATTTTTTTGTGCGCAAAGTAGTATGTCCTCTAGGTTTGACGGGTTTAACGTGTGGATTATTGCTAACTCTAGTCTTAAGTCAGATTACAAATGATAAAAGTGTGGTGCACAATCAAGATTTTCCTATCTCTTCTAAGCTGGATCCCATGTATTGCACAATCAAAGACTTAAATTGGACTAAGATTTTCTTGATCCCCTTCCCCATGCACCTGCAAATGAGGCTTTACTAGGATCCCTTTTTGGGTTTGCTGTGTGAGAATTCAAATTGAGCTACCCAAGAGATACTTCCACTTAACTGTTAAAGTTGTGTGTATATAACTTTTTGTTATAAAATAAGATAAAAGTTGAAGAGGTACAAATAATTAATTGCATTATTTTCTCCACTTAACTAGGACTTGATTCTCATATATGCAAGGTGTGAAGAAGGCAATATTTTGTCAAAGGCCATTTCATAATAATGAAAATTAAGGTGGGGTTCACATGACTAACTTGTTTACAATGATTCCTTCCATTTTAAACTTTTTCGATGCCTTTCCAAATGATAAAATTGTATAATTGTGATGGGGTTGATACTTTGTCTTTCCCCATTGGTCTTACACAATATTTTCAGAACGGTCACCATCATTGATTCATGTTAATATATGTCAATCAATCTTCATGATTTTCATTAAATACCAACGTTACATGCGGGTTGTTAAAATTGGTTAATTGTTATTTAGATCTGTTAGGATTTATAAATGTTTTTGCAAATCATAGTGTCAAAATTGGATTTTACCAATAAAATTGTGTTAGGGTTAAGTTTGGGTTACAAATGGCATAAATTAAGACGACAAAGTTTCAATTTTCTCAAAGATCATAATTTGTTGATCTTTTATCCATATTTTTTGCACCACAATTAATTTTTGAATGAAGCTTATTTCATTAGAAGGTATACATATATATGGTAGGCTTTGAAATAGATTCAAATTTAACCCAATTTGGATTTAAAATGTGTGAGACAAAGTCATTCAAATTTGGCACAATTTTGCTGTTTTCAATAGTTTCACTTGAGAAAAATTGTCGAGATTTGCAATTTGAATTCTACTAGAAGAAATGTTATATTGGATTTCAGGGACAAAACTACCTTGGGGCTGAGGGGGGCCATGGCCCCCACCCACCCCCAGCCTTTGAAAAAAAATTCCCTAGTATATATATTAGCATAAAAAATTTACTTTTGGCTCTAAAATTAATATATACTTGGCCCCCCTCTCCCAAACAATTTACAAGCTGACCTATGAAACCAAAAATGAAAAAAATTATCAAATCATCCCTTGTTTGGTTGTCCCAAGAATATCAAGAAAAACATTTAGCTAAATATTTGGACCACTTACAAATCCGGACAACAAGGAAAATCTACAAAACAATTCACATATTCAAATAATAAAAAGAATCTTTGTACAAGGTCTAAGTAAAAAAAAAAAAAAATTATAACAAATCAATTATAAGTCCTTAAAAATGCAAATCACTAAAATCCAATAATCTTTACCCAATTTTTACCTCTCATTTGAGAGCTCTTTGTCCCACTCAAATGACTCCGCCCCATAGTCATAGAGACAACTCCTATGTTGCTAATCACTCCATCCACACACCAATTAGTGTCACCAACAATTTGGATTAGTTGGTGTCTTTAACTCAACCCATGAAAAAAATTTATTTTTTTAAAGAGCTGCTGCTCTTTAACACAACCAATGGAAAATTTTATTTTTTTGTGAATGATAGAATTTTATTAATTTTTAATGTTTTATTAATTTCGGGACACACTTGTCAATTTTTTAAAGGAAAAGATCTCACATCTTTATGCTACGTCAACCTTAACCAAGTAATTATAAGAAAATAATCCTTAACCAAGACACCAATAATTGTCTCACCATTTTTTTTTTTTTTTGAATATTTGTGCATGATGTTGATTAACCATTATTTTAGTTGTTTTATTAATGTAATACTAGAAATGGATTTGAACTGTTAACTATAGTTTTTGTATTTTTTTTTTTTGAATCCTTTATATATAGCATTATGAAGTTATTAGGTATAGAAATATGCGAAAAGAACAAATAGATTTAAAAAAAAAAATTATAATATGGATAGAATAAAGAATTGGTCCAACCTCAGTCAGGCTTTGAAAATATCAAGACGTGCTAATTAACTTACAGAACTCTTGATCATAAATATCTATTATTGATTTAAAAAAAACGAAAAAATACAAAAAAATAATAATAATAATGCATCATTGTCAACCTTTAGTATTAATATTCCAACATTTTCAAATTCTTGAACAAAGAACTTTGGCCCCCCTAAATTTGAATCCTAGATCCATTCTTGTTGGATTTTAACACTACTTTGAGCGCTATATAAAGCATTGTTGGCGCAACTTTTTTTTTTTTTTTGATGATTGTTGCATGACTTTTAGAAGCAAGAAAGACTCCTAAAACCAAACTAAAACTTTCACATCTTCAACCGTTAAGCCTAAATTGAAAAACATTATTCTTGTGCCTAGAACAAAAATAAGAAAAACTATTGTGTTTTCCTATGCAACTTGAGCTTTAAACTGTTTGTGAAACTACAGAGTTTAAACCCAATGAGTTCAGTGTTGCTACAAATCTTTGAGAAGTTTGTTGGAGTACTAGAGGTTCTTGTTCATGTGAACTAGGTTAATTTGTTCATGGAGAATATCATTATTAAAAAATTTACGAGGTTCTACGGGGGTGGAGCTAGGATTTTTTGTTTGGGGGGCCAAATTTTGTTACTAATATATTAGTCTCGAGTCAAGATAAACCATCACACACATGTGTAAATGCACATACATAAATATAAACATTAATATTTTGGTACTAGAGTAAGTCATAATTTATAAATATATTGTTGTAAAATAGCAGAAGCTCAAATTTACCAAGATTGATTGTGAAAATATTTAATTTACGCTTGAGAAAGATCTCAAACAATTAATAGGAATGAAGAAAATTAATCCAAAAGAAAATAGTCACAAAACACCAAGATTTACGTGATTCAGCAATAGCCTACATCTACGAGCGACGACGAACAAATTTCACTATAACAAATTTGAGATAATACAACTTGGTGTAGAAGCACTCTCACAAACCCAAATCTCAAATACACCCAAATAGCTCTCTCTCACAAATACAAAACCAAAGAATCAAAGGTTCACAAATACCAAATACGAATATCATATACCAAATGCGAATTGCGCACAAACCAAAGAGAGGGCTACAAATCAAATCCAAAAGTTGCAACACAAAGAAAGAGCAAATCACCAAACTGCAGAACCAAAACCAAGCGTTAACAAACCTCTCTCACTATTCCAAATTGCAACACACAAATATCAAAGAACCAAACAAAAGAAAGCCTCTTTTTCTCACACACACAAAACTCTAAATTTGCCACTACACACTTTGTTTATATAGGATATTCAAGTCGGCAAAGATGCAAGTCCTTCGAGCAATAGAATTTGTAATGCAATTTCCTTGAGTCCACGTGCACCATACTAATCCAAGCAAAAGATAGAGTTTACTCCAAGTATATATAACTCTAAATCACATGGCTATCTCTCAAGTTCAGCTAAATCAAATCAATCCAAAAGTTGCAAGATACAAAGAAAGAGCAAATCACCAAACTGCAGAACCAAAACCAAGCAGTAACAAACCTCTCCCACTATTCCAAATTGCAACACACAAATATCAAAGAACCAACAAAAGAAAGCTTCCTTTTCTCACACACACAAAACTCTAAATTTGCCGCAACACATTCTGTTTATATTGGATATTAAAGTCGGCAAAGATGCAAGTACTTCGAGCAATAGAATTTGTAATGCAATTTGCTTGTGTCCACATGCACCATACTAATCCAAGCAAAAGACAGAGTCTACTAAGTATATATAACTCTAAATCACATGGTTGTCTCTCAAGGTCAGCTAAATCAAATCAATCTCATGTTGGACTCCAAAGTCAAGTAGAATTCCAAGACTAATATGAGAACAAGTCTCCTTCACCATGTGAAAAGAGATCAAATTCAAGTAGACCTCCACCAAATGAAAAGTCATCCAAAACAAGGAGTCCTAGTTCAATTTAAACTAGGCAAAAAACAAGTGAATCCACTTATAGTGGAATTACTCCCATATAGATCATGTATGTGCATAAAAAGCCCCTAAATTCAGGCCGTATCTCTACATATATTGTATACAAAATTAACTATTTTCACATATTTATATTTGCAATATAATTTTTTAGGGGAATTAATTATCTTTTAAACTCCATTGAGTATACAAAATTTGTCTAGTTTGATATTAAACATGTACAAAAAACGAATTAGAGAAAATAAAAACTACTTTGTCTCTATAACTACTAGACCAATTGACAAATTCTATTGGTTTTTAAGAGCATCATTGAACTAACTCAAACATTTGAGGGGCCAACTTCTATTTTTGTAACTAAACATTTAAAGTTTTTAATACTTATACATAATATAAAATAATTTTTTAAAATTTTAGGGGGGGCATGGCCCCCTCAAGCCTTGTTATAGCTGCGCCCCTAGTTCTACAACTATCGTGGTAACTAGGAAGGCAAACATATTTTTTGTATAATTTACATAGAGATTTTAGGATTGCAAATGTTATGTGAGTATAGAGTATCATAAATGTTTCTTTTTATATATTGAATTTTTTAAGGAGATTAAATAGATCTCTAGAGTGGCTTTTCCTTTGAGGAGGTTCTTCATTAGTTTTCCACTTTGTTTATAACTTTTGTGTTGCATGTTTATTGCTGTGTTATTACTGCTATTGTGATTTGATATTATAATCTATAATTGTATGGAGTAAAGTAAGAAAAATGAGACAGAAGATTTGGATTTGCTTATTATATACAGGGAATTCATAACAAACTTGTGCAATAAATCCACTATTTCCGTTATTTAAAGATTAAAGTGCTTGGGGCCTAAAATATGATAAATAAATAAAAAGTGGTATAAGAACTTTTAGAACACATTGGGTTTAAAATTAGATTTTCCAAGAACTAGTATTTTATCAACATTTGGATCTATTTTCAACCTACTTCAATCTTCCCCGATCTTTTTACTTTTGGGTGAGAATATTACTTGAAATCATATTTAAGTTAACTTTCACAAAATTGTTTGGGGTATACGTCTGGCAACTATTTTCAATAATTGACCTACAAGAAAATGAGCTGGATCAATACAAATAACACAAATCTATTCAAATCATGGCCTTTTTTTGCCAAAGGTCTGCACGCTTTTTCTATGAGAGTGGACAAGAGTACAAGTGTTCAAATTGCAATTTGAAACCATAGCACTAAAAGAACGAAAATCATTAGTTGCTTCCATTACGAGTGATATCTATCTGCCTATATCTGGGCATCCACCTCGATTATAAGGTTAATTAGTAGTTACCAAATCAATCCCCAAGTTTAATTAATCTATCCCCTTATTGCTCACAATTCCACTACGAAATCTTTTACCCTTTATAACCTAAGATAAGATTAGCTATATATTTCATCTAAATTAAAGTACCTAGCCACTTAAAAAAGAAAACAAATTTGCAACTTGAGGCTCATGCATTTACATGAATCATATCTTCATATTGTCATTTTTAGTGTTGGACTAAGTTAGGAACCAAAATTGGTCTTGGTTCTTCGTAAGAACATGGAAAGATTATGTCAAAAAGTCAAATATTAAGCTATTCTTGAATACTATCCATTGTAGAAAAAGCGACAGCCTTGTTGGTAAAATTTCTTAGAGGTTACTTCCAAGGATCCAGATCATATCCACATTTCATTAGCAGATCAAATCCACCTTTATTTATCTAACTTGAAAAGGAATTTGAATTAAATTACTTATCAAAACTTTTTTTTTTTTTATAGAAAGGAAAATGGAATATACAAGATTAATAAAAATAATTACTTGTTTATCCAGCCAAATGGATTAAGATCATTTAGAGTTTTTAGGGTAACTCTACGTAGAGTTTTGAAAATCCTATTCATTCATTGTGAAATGAATGGATCAAATTTTAACGTGTTATTTACATTTTAAAAAGCTTCTACCATTGCTATTTTGGTGAGGCTTTTTTTTTTTTTTTGGGGGTGGGGGGGAGGGTCTAGTGTCATTATATATATATATATATATATATATATATATATATATATATATATATATATATATTTATAAATTTTTGATAGGCCATAAACTGAATGACCCATTGTGATAGAAATTAATTAATTAATTAGCCAAATTATTAATTAATCAATTTATCATGCAAACGTGTGGTAGTACAAACAAATCACCAATAAACTAATTATGCAGTGGAAAATAAATAACATGGTAATTTGTTTACAAATGGGGAAAACCTAACGGCAAAAACCCAACAGGGTGATTTTTAAGTCACCACTCCTGAAACTCCACTATTATCACAACAAGTGGTTACAAGTAAAGGAATTCCAAGTACCTTACCAACCTATAGTTGAACCTTTACCCCAATACTCAATTGGACTTGTTCTATAGTGATAGTTCCCCTATTTGATGCACGGCTCCCAAGTTATTAATTAATTAATAACTAATTAATTAATTAGTTCTGTAGTGATAGTTCCCCTTGTGATAGAAACTAATTAATTAATTAGCTAAGTTATTAATTAATCAATTTATCATGCAAATGTGTGGTAGCACAAACAAATCATCAATAAACTAATTATGCAACGGAAAATAAATAACACGGTGATTTGTTTACAAATGGGGAAAACCTAACGGCAAAAACCCCACTGGGTAATTTTCAGGTCACTACTCCTGAAACTCCACTATTATCACAACAAGCGGTTACAAGTAAAGGAATCTCAAGTACCTTACCAACCTACAGTTGAACCCTTACCCCAATACTCAATTGGACTTATTCTGTAGTGATAGTTCCCCTTTTTGATGCACGGCTCTTAAGTACGTGACTAACTAATTGCGCAGATCCCAATACGCCACTACAAGAAAATGTACTTTTAGTGACGAAAAAATTCGTCACTAAAAATCCAGCTTTTCGTCACTAAGAATCTTTAGTGACGAAATCGGACTTTTAGTGACGAAACTCATTTCGTCGCTGTAGCCCCGTCGCTAAAAACCCTAGTGACGAAAATTTTCGTCGCTAAAAGTCTAATTTGATTTTTTTTTCAAAAACTTTTAGCGACGAAATCATTTCGTCGCTAAATGTTTTCCTCGCTAAAAACAGTATTTAGCGACAAAAATATTTCGTCACTAAAACCATTTCAGTTTATTAACATCATATTTAGTGACGAACAATTTCGTCACTAAAACTATTTTCTGGTACATATAGTGACGAAAAAATTCGTCACTAAAACTATTTTTTGGTACATATAGTGACGAAAAAATTCGTCACTAAAACTATTTTTAAGAAAATCCAAGCACATATAGCGATGAATATTTTCGTCACTAAAGCTATCTCTTACAAAATTATGCTACATTTAGCGACGAAATATTTCGTCACTAAAACTTATTTTCTATTTTTATTATTTTCATGATTTTAATATTAACCTGTAACCTGTCATTACATTATTAAAACCTCACATTTAATCAAAACATTTATTTTAACACATTTATAAAAATCAATCCATATATTCCACAAATAAAAAATAAAACAAGTATCCAATTCAAACTCCTTCCATACAATAATTGTTTGCAACACATACAATAATTCAAAATGTTTTATAACAATACAAAAAGTGTAGCATAATGTAATTAGCGCCTAAGGGAAATGTCCTCATATGTCTTCAAGTAATGCCAAAAGTAAATCCCCTAAAGCCACCAATAAGAAATCTGCACAAATATAAAAACACTAGTACATTAAAATCATAAAGTAAAAACATTAACTATGTTATAAGAAAATGAAGTGTTTTAACTTGAAGGTAAAATACTAACCAATAAGTGTTTTAGCTTGAAGATGAACCACGCCCATAGGTAAAAGCGTCATCATAACCCTTACTCCTCAAAAAATTAAGAATATTATTTTGGACTTCATCTTGCTTAGCTCGTGCCTCTTGCTCCTTAGCTCGCTCCTCTTCGTCCCTAACTCTTGCCTCTTTGAGCTCAATTATCTCATTTTCTAACCGATGGATATACTCCACCGAGGAATTAGATGAGGCAGTGGTTACTAGAGAAGAGGAAGGTCTCATACCAAGTCCTTTTACAATACCAGACTTTTTCTTAAAAACCAAGTTTGAGATCTCCTCTTGTGTAAGGGGAATTGCATTAGGATCTTGACAATGATCCTCTTGCACTTTGAGAATAGTTTCCTACCATTTGAAAGAGATAAAAAACAAACAATCACAACATTAATACTACATATGTTATAACTTTACAAACATGATAGGGATGGAATGATACACATACATATGTCGCTTCATCCTCATGGTGTATCCACTTATTTGTATTTGGATTGAAATGAACATCTTTGTAAACTTTTGCCAATTCAGGAACTTGGCCGCCATTATTATTTGTCTAATTAATTAACATTCGAGTGTTAGATAGTTATAGTTAATTAATCACAACATATAATATACTAAGGTTTAAGAAAATGAAAGAACACGCACCTCCTCATCAACCCTAATAGCAAGTGCCTTTGTCCCACATCTATGTTTGCCAGAAGTTTTGCTCCTATTTTCAGAGTTCTTTCTTGATTTTTCCTAATAAAGAACATTCAAGATATTTATTAGATCATGAATAAAACAATATATATTTACTTCATCTAAGTATTAATCTAATTATTTAACAACATAATATAGTAAATATTACATAATAATAATATACGCATAAATAATTTACCAGCCAATCCTTATTGGTCCATTTCCCTTCAATAAGTCCAGTCCACTGCGCAAGTGTGGCATTCTTTGGCGGGTGACTTTTTGCATAGTCGGCACCATGAGATTCTACAAGCTTTTTATAAGTCTGATACAACTTGTTAGAGCCATTACTCAATAATCTTCCACATTTTGTATTTATTGTTTTCTTTACCAAGTTGGAATCTCCTTCTAGCTCAAACTGATCCTGTAAAATAAAGTGTATATGTATTATAAAAATATTATTATATGAATTTAATATGTTTAGTGACAACAAAGACAAGTTAGACACTATCAATGTAAATTTACCGCAATACTTTGAAGAACCACATCTCTAGTAGCAGCATCAACACCTTTCCAATTTTTTACGTTGTAACTAGACAAATTACTTCGCACTTGTACACCAATTTGATTAACAAGCTTGCACGCATTCTTCCCAACAGGAACATCATACTCTGCAGTTATACGTACTGGCAGTTTACCACTCTTTTCAATAAGTGCCCGTACTGCTACACCACGTGTTGTTCCACGGGTATTTCTGCTAGTAGATCCTATTTAAACATTATCAATGTTAAAAAATTATATATTCCATATACATTAAGTATAATCTCAATAGTAAAGACAAGATGCAGTTGTAATTAAGTATGTTCTATGTAATTACCAGTCGTGCTAGTTAATGCGTCGGTAGCCTCCGCACTAGAAGCACTTTGGGCGGAAGGATTTGCTTCAAGAGGTGTTTCCGTAGATTGAACCGTAGATTGAACAACCGGGATAGATGCCTCACCTCGTGAGCGTGTAAGTCGTCTTGGTGCCATCTGTAACTAACAAATATGCATATAATAGAACAACAAAATCATTACAAATAATAGAACAACAAAGTTATTATCTATTGTACCCTATGGAATATCTATTGTACCTTTTGGATTAAAGAATTAGATGACTCAACATCATTCTCATCGTCACCAATAGGTGGTACATAATCATCATCTAGCACAACACTAGCTCTACTTCTTTTCCTTTTTGCACAATTGGACTGAGCAGAATCCTTTAGAGAAGTTGAGAAGTGCTTCAATCCCAAAGCATCAATTATCTCTTGATTTTGCCTCATTCTATCCAATCTTGCCATCTCATATCTCGGTATATTATGAGTGTATTTGGCCTTTTTGGGCATTTTTTGAAACTATGTATTGACATAAAAGATAAGTACAATTGCTACTGACTTAACATTATAAAGTTCAAGATAAACACAAAACATCTCAATAACAATTACTACTAACTTTACATATCATAATCCACACCATTATCCATATCAAGCAATTCACAAGTATAAAATTTGAACACAAATGCTACTAACTCAACACAATAAATGACCACATCTCAATAACAACTGCTACGTAAACAAGCATAAAACTTTAAGACAAGCACATAACATTTAAGACAATTAATATGAACTCTACATATCATAATCCATATCAAGATCAACATCAGGTATGTCATGCTCTTCATTTTGATTAGCATCTCTTGAAGTTCCACCTTCAGGAACAACCTCAGTTTCAACATCACCCATACAATACTCAATAATATTGTCTTCAACATTAATAGGGATAATATCAACAATTGCTTCTTGTTGGAATGCATCACTATCTTCTGTATTATCATTGGATTCTCCGCCCCCGACTTCCGGGACATCAAACACTCCCCTATGTTGGATGCATTGCACAATTTTCCAAGGGTCACGCAATTTAGTATCTTGAAGGTAGAAAACTTGTTTTGCTTGACTAGGAAGTATAAAAGGGTCATTTTGATACCATCGACTTGTAACATCAATGCTCGTGCAGTGTGCATCGGTTCTTATCGTTCTCCTTCGACCATTGGTACCAGTATTGTACCATTCACACTGAAACAAAACAACTTTATGACGAAACATATACTCTAATTCCCAAATTTTGCACACATGACCATAAAAGTCATGCATTTCTCCTTCATGGTCCCCTTCGGTACATACACCACTGTTTTGGGTTACACGACGATTGTCTAGGTCCCTTGTATGAAACTTCACACCATTGACCATACAAACTGTGTACTCCTTCACATGTGGCTTAGGACCATTTGCTAATGACCATAATTGTTTAGTAGCTTCTGATGACTCATTAACTTTCAATCTATTCATCTATAATGACATACAACAAATGATATTAATTAGTAATAAACAATGACGAATAAATTTAAATGTTTAAATTTATTAGTGTGTGATTAAATTTCAAATGTCTTACACGTTCTCTAAACCACTTGGGAAATTCTTGTCGTTGGATTTGAGTTATAGCTTCTCCAGTAAGATTATGCAATGTGCTTTTGTGTTCACTGTTAAAAATAAGGTGATTTATTTTCAGCTAAGCATTACAGATAATGTTCAAAACTTGATTAAACAATATATGCATATGAAATCACATACTTTAAATAAGGTTCTAGCTCAGGACTATTGTACAACAAGTACCAATGAGCAGTATCGAGCAATGCACGAGACAAGTTGCCATCATTACGCCTACCACCTGTAGGTCGGGCAGTCTGTGAAAAAACTATCAATTCTTCGCTAGATTCACCAAAATCTTCATTTCTTTCTCCTCGGTTATGCACAGTTTCGATCCCATCAATATACAAAGACCAGTTGTTAATACATTCTTTAAGAATGTAAGCCTCTGCAATCGAACCTTCTGGTCGAGCTCGGTTGGAAACGTATCTTTTCAATTTTCCAAGGTACCTACGAGGAAAAAATACGCATAGAATGTGATTTTATACCACGTGAGAAAGATGCAATTGAGAATGGGTCAAATGATCTAATTACCTTTCAATTGGATACATCCAACGATATTGTACCGGACCTCCTAGAATTGCTTCTCGAGGCAAGTGAACAGCAAGGTGGATCATAACATCAAAGAATGCTGGAGGAAAGAACCTCTCAAGCTTGCATAGTATAAGAACTATACGTTCTTCTAGTTTCTCCAATTCACTTCGCTTTAGGGTCCTTGAGCATAAGTCTTGGAAGAAGTTTCCCAACTCAAACAATACAATACTAATGTCTTTATCTGCAAACCCTCGCAACCCAATTGGAAGAATTCGTTGTAGTAGCACATGACAATCATGGCTCTTCAAACCAGATAATCTACCATTTTTTGCATTCACTGACCTTGATATGTTGGCTGCATAGCCATCCGGATACTTGACTGATTTCAAAAAATCATAAAAACCATCCCTTTCATTGGGGCTTAATGAAAAGAAAGCCCGAGGCTTGTCATATGATCCATCAGGACGTTGTTTCAAATGCAACGTGTGTCTGAAGTTCATATTTTGCAAGTCTATTCGTGCCTTGTCAGTGTCCTTATTTTTCCCCTCAATGCCCAACAAAGTACCATAAGTACTCTCACTAATGTTCTTCTCCACATGCATGACATCAATGTTGTGCTTAAGCTTCTTATTTTTCCAGTATGGAAGCTTGTACAAAATACTTACCTTTGACCAATTTGGCCCCCCAATAAGTTGTCTCTTCTTGTTGCTTGGATGTTTTCCTAAAATTATATTTGGCATTCTATCTAACTGCTCTTGTATCTTTCCCACTTGTAACTCTAAAGATCTCGTTCGTTTCTCCGGTAAACCATTATGCAATCGACTATGTCTCCAACGATGTTCCATAGGTAAATAAGCTCGATGGTTAATGAATCCAATTTTACTTTCCAAAGCTTCTGAATATGGTTGATCATTGCAAGTGTAACAAGAATGATAACCCTTTGTCCTCCACCCGGACACGTTACCAAATCCAGGATAGTCATGTATTGTCCACAACAAAGTTGCACGCATCTGAAAATGCTCTTTACTATAAGCATCATAAGTTTCTACACCTTCTTCCCACAACTCCTTCAACTCATCAACCAATGGTTTCAAGTAAATATCAATCTCATTTCCCGGTTGATGAGGACCAGGAATAAGCAAGGACAACATAAAATATGGCTCCTTCATAACCAACCAAGGAGGTAGATTATAGGGAATAAGTATGACAGGCCACATACTATAGTTGTTGTTCATATTCCCAAAAGGATTAAATCCATCTGTAGCTAACCCCAACCTTACATTGCGAGGTTCGAAGGCAAAATCAGGATGTTGCAAATCAAACTCCTTCCACTCCTCACTATCAGCCGGATGTCTCATTATCCCATCATCCACACGTTTGTCTTTATACCATCTCATGTCCTTAGCTCTTTGGCCTGACATGTACAATCTCCTCAGTCTCGGTGTCAACGGGAAGTAACGCAATACCTTATGAGGAATCTTCTTACCTTGGGTACGTGTATCTTTGTACCTAGGCGCCGCACACACCGGACATTTATCAAGATTTTCATTTTCCTTCCAAAATAGTGCACAATCATTTTTGCAAGCATCTATATGCTCGTATGACATGCCCAAGTCACGTAATATCTTCTTTGCTTCATAAGTTGACCGTGGAACCAAATTACCTTTTGGTAAAACCTTTGTCAGCAATTCTAGCATCATATCAAGTCCTTTATTACTCAAGTTGGTCATTACCTTTACATTCAACATCTCAATAACAAACTTCAAGATACTATAATCAGTGCAACCCGGATACAACTCACGCTTTGCATCTTCCTCAAGTTTGTCAAAATGACGCATCTCCTCATCTTCGGTTGCATTTCTTGGTTCCCCTCTAATTCGGTCACCTACTAAGGCATCGATACCGTCCATATGATCACCATCCGACATTTCATTATCATGAATGTTCTCGTTCAATACACGAGGTTCTCCATGATTATACCAATTAATGTAAGATTGCATAATTCCACGATGAAGCAAATGGATACGCACAGTTTGAGGAGATTGTCGATAGCAATTCACACAATGAATACATGGGCACGGAATATTACCACTCAAGTCCACAACCGCTACTGCGGAATTAATAAATGCATTGACCCCTTCAATATATGGATGACTTAATCTGCCATCGGGTGTCTTACCCATTGTCATCCAACTTTTATCCATGTTCGACTACAATTATAAGATGAATCCTACTTTAGTAAAATAAGGAGAACTCATGCATAATGTATTCTAACATATAATCAACAATATTCATTCACATTTGCAAGAATTGAAAAACACTCCCAATATGAATTTAAACTACCTTATAACACCATGCAAGCCACCCGCTTGCTCCAACACAACAATCCACCACAAAACAAATCACAAACATCACAAGTACAATGCTTACAAGTATTGAAATCGAATAAAATACTATTCATTACATCTGATCAACAATATTCATTCACATTTGCAAGTATTGAAAAACACTCCCAATATTAATTTAAACCACCTTATAACATCATGCAAGCCACCCGCTTGCTCCAACACAACAACCCACCACAAATCCAATTACAAATATCACAAGTATAGAATTTTATAAATTCTTAACTAAAATTTACTTACTTTGCTCAAGTTAATCTTACAACTTTCAAAGAAAATCCAAAGTTATTGCAAATAATGTGTATTTAGCCTGCAAAAAAAAAAGCTAAATTTATAAGTATTTCAATCTTGAAAATAATCCTCTCATAAATTACTACACAAACTCACAGCTTACTAATATTTCAGTAACTCTTTTAGCAACTCAAGATACACACTTATGACCTGCAAGAGAAGACACCTATGTATCAAGAAACTACACTTCCAGACATACTATTGACACAAATTAGATATACTCCTTTTGA
This sequence comes from Quercus parvula, assembly GCA_030820535.1. Classification (NCBI taxonomy): domain Eukaryota; kingdom Viridiplantae; phylum Streptophyta; class Magnoliopsida; order Fagales; family Fagaceae; genus Quercus; species Quercus parvula. Next base: position 29,520,705 of record JAUAME010000001.1, read on the forward strand.
AATTCCAAAATAAGTACTTTTATTCCAATTTTTTTTCTCAAATGATAAAATACATATACTATTATAATCATCAATTCCAACGCTCTATACAGAGTTTGGGGTTCCACTAAAACACTAAAACAAAAAGATAAATGAATGTAAGCTTCTATAAGATGCTATAATTTCAGTGCTCCTCAAATTTGGTAGGAAACTAATAGTGGGTCCATAAGCTGATGTAATGTCAGTTAAGTAAAATCTGAAAAGGAAATAATAGAAATATGTCTAGATATACATAATTGAAATCCACAAAATGATAACACATATTTATAGCATTTTTTTTTTTGATAAGTATTTATAGCTTTATAAATCCTCAAGAACGTGATACCATAAATTGAATCAGGACCACTGTGTTCTGAAACGAATACCTACTTAAGCACTGTGGTGTGTAGGGGCATCACCAATGAGCTTAAATTCCTGCACCTCCTTGAAGTTCAACCATGGCTTCTCCCAAATCTTGGCTTCATAAACACAAGTTTACACTAAAAGCCACTAAACTCAATATTCTGTAAGCAACCATAGAAAGACTCAATCACTATGAATGCAAAACAGTAGGTTTATTCTGAATTTGAACTTTAAAAGTCAATTAAGCTATTAATGAAAGACCCAGACATTGAAGCTTCAAAGTGCCCAAAAGAAGAAAAAAAAGCCACCTACGAAACACAAAAATATTGTAGAGTATCAAAAGTTTCAATACAATCTAAAGCATCACTACAATAGCCATGGAAAACAGAGCAAGCTCAACTATTACAAACCCATGAAATCAAATACACGCAATTTGCATAAACAAAGCAATAAACAACACCACCTGCCATAAACATCACAATAAAGCCTGCACAGCAACCTCACCAAAGAATAATAATAAGCAACCTCACCAAACATCACAATTGACACATTAGTTCTAATCGAGAGGAACAAAAACCACAAACTAATTTTATATTCGAGCCAATTAATAACCAATATCGAGTCTAATACAATATATTTTATATCCTAATCGCCAAGCCATCCCAATACCATATCTGAGTGCTCAAAGTTCTGCAATATTATTCGTTGTGAAGCCAATATTTAATGACAAGCCTCTATCAAATTTATTCGTCAGTATCAAACAGAGTCAAATGCCACAATCAACGACGTTAAAAAAAACCACAAATAAACCAACGACATTCCCAAATAAACCACAAACTTTAAAAAAAATACAAAAATAAATCAAATTAAAACACAAAATAGTTAGCCAGAAAGAAGAAATGGGAAACGAACCTCAGAAGCGAAAGGTCGGAATGCGAAAGGTCGGAATGTGAAAGGTCAGAAGGTGAATCGTCGCCGGAATGTGTAATGGTTTGATATCGGCGACGGTGGGCTTATCGGCGACGAAGATGGGCTTATCGTCGCGAATGGTTATCGGCGTCGTCACGAATGGTGTTGCCGGAGCCGTCGCGAATGGTTCGCAACGATTGGGTTTGGGTTTTGGGCTCAGACCGTCGCGAATGGGTTGCCGAGGCCATCGCGAATGGTTCGCGACGATTGGGTTTGAGTTTGGGTCGGAGCCGCCGCGAATGGTTCGCGACGATTGGGTTTGGGTTTTGGGCTCAGACCGTCGCGAATGGGTTGCCGAGGCCGTCGCGAATGGTTCGCGACGATTGGGTTGCCGGACCGTCGCGAATGGTGTTGCCGGACCGTCGCAACTGGTTATCGGCGACGGTGAGGCTCGACGGCGATTGGGTTTGGGAGTGAGGCTTGACGGCGATTGGGTTTGGGAGTGTTTAAGCTTGGGTTTTGGTTTCTGAAAAATCACAACTGAATGGGTTTGGGAGTGTTAAGTTTTTTATATATATATTAAACCTTTTGTGACGAAATTATTTTCGTCTCTATAGGCCACCTTCAGCGACGAATTACATATTCGTCTCTATAGATCACTTTCAGTGACAATAAGTGGAACGATTTTTTAGAGACAAAATAGTTTCGTCTCTATTGGGGTCTTTTCGCGACGAAATTTTTTTCGTCGCTGAATAGTCTCCCAATAAAACCTACAGCGACGAAACTATTTCGTCGCTGTAGTCTAATTAAATTCGCGCCCCATTTTTCATTTTGGCGCCCTTGTTTCTGATCAACAAATAGCGACGAAATTTCAATTTCGTCACTAAATGTTATTGTTTTTTCATTTTTAGCGACGAAATTCAAATTTCGTTGCTAAAGATTTTTTTTTTTCCCATTGTTAGTGACGAATTTTATATTTCGTCACTAAATGTAGGTTTTCAGTGACGAAAAATATTTCCTCACTAAAATTCGTCGCTAAAAATACATTTTGTTGTAGTGCGCGACTTCAAACACCAACTAAGAAGGTTTTTGGCTGCAAAGTTTTTCAGTTCATCCACATAATGAATATCAAGAAGATGCTTGATCACAAAATCCTACGGTGCAAATACATAGCAACTTCTTCAAGAGATAGAGATGAACTAGGGCAAGAACTTTGTCTCCGATCACAATTTGCTTGAACAGAGTTTGCTCAATACTTGTGCAACTTGTGAACACTTTGACAGCCCTTAAAACAATCCATTTATATGTTTAGGATTAGGAGAAAAGAAAACTCAAACACATAATCACGGATCCCAAGAAAATCATATCAAAATTCCGAAATTCATAAATCTCAACAAATAGAAGGTGTCGAGCAGGTGTCGAGCACACAGGCATAAGATAGCTTCTAAAACTTGACACATGCTAGTTGTTGAGCTTTAATGAATGTGCACTTCTTCAGCTTGTTTCTTGGATAGACTTGATGACTTTAACACTTGATCTTGAAACCTTATTTCTTGAAGTATTAAAAACACCTAGAACTACCCAATTACAAGTAAAGTGCGTTTTGTCAAAAGATTAGCTAATTACAATAAAGAATGACATATGTTCTTAACAAGTGAACCACATATGTCCTAACAATCTCCCATTTTAGCAATCCGTGACAAAACCACAACAAACAAATGAACATATGAGAGAAGTCATAAATCACTCAACTCATACTCACTTGTTGAATACAATAAAATCTATCCTAACACAAACTCTTAAAAAACTTTGCAAGAAGAGAGTTTATGGCAAGTAGACTTTGACAACTTGTATTTCTGAAACACTTTAAACAAAACTCATCAAGGCATCTTAGTGTGAAACAGAAATAGTAGATTGCATACAATTAATAAGAAACATGTGTATAAAGGGAGAAGAGAAACAACACATGTAGAGGTAGGTGAAGAAATATACATCCACATATAGAGAAAAATAAGTACAATGTATATGTAAAAACGGTCACAAGACCCAATGTACAAGAACAATGTATCTATAAAAAAAGAAAAGAAAAGATACATGATATCCTCACTACATCCCTCATATTAACAACACTCCCCCTAACAAAATGGTCCTATACTAACTCTCCCCCTAAGAATGACTACTCTCATATCCAAAACTACTCCTCCTTTTTATCACGAATGATAAAGGGTAAAAGTGTCAAGTAGACATCTCATCAGTAGAGCTAGCATCTCCATCATCATTATCTGAAGCATCATCGTCATCACTATCATCAGCATCCTCGTCGTCAGAATCAGAAGCCATGGAAGGAAGTGGTGAAGGAGTAGCTTCAGGAGCAAAACCGCCCATGGTCGCCTGCCGCCTAGCATTACGGCAAACACGAACGTTCACCTGATACAACTCTGTGGAGAGTGTATCAAGGCGAGCATCCATGCGCTGTAGCTACGCCATGACGTCACCAAGCATCACATCGCCCATAGCAGAAGAGGGAGCGGATGTGGATGGAGCTGAATGAGATGGAGCTGAACGGGAGGGAAGAGTTACTGAATCCGACTGCCTCGATCGAAATTGTGCCTCACTATGTTTTACGGTAGCGGCGTCTATGGCACACATGAAAATGAAGTGGCGTAAGATCCTCGTGATAGTGGAAGGAAAGATGAGCTTATCACGGGACATCGAATCTAAATGAACATCTATAATAGATAGAACGAAATTAGAAGGGAAATCTATAGTAAAATGCTCAAGAAGAGACAACAAAAATCGAGCATGAGGCTCTGTGATAGAGTTGTAGTGAGAGAGTGGATGCAAAACAAAGGTCATCACCATGTTTATGAATTTAGGACCTTTAGCAAAAGGCCTACATGGTGTAAACTGACACTCACCCCAATTAGAAGGGCGCTTACAGAAAACAGCCATGAGCTCATCTTTGGACACAGTCCGCAGATGCTCACAACTAGGATAGTCAGGAAACTCTATTCTAGGGACTCGAAGCACATCCGCAACAAGTTGCGGTGTGACAGGAATGCACGTACCTTGAACGCAAGTGAAGAAAAAAGGTACTGAACAATCAATCCCGTGCATGTTGGAGTAAAACTCCTGGATAAGCACAAGAGGACAAGTGACTGGGACGTCACACAGTGACTCCCATTCCCGATTGTGAATGACAGTAGGAAGGTCAGTGTCAACGAAGTCCGCCAGTATGACTTGGCGTTCCGAATGAACACCTAGTTTAGAAAAGTTCTCCGAGAATGCCTTGTGGGCATCATCATCACGGAACCAAAAAGAGAGAGGGGCAGAATTAGAAGACGAAGAGGCATCAGAATGAAGAGGGTTCCGGGCCGGAGTGGATTTACACTTAGGTGCCATAGACACGACCAACGTAAACAGAAAGAGATGGAGAGAAAGAAAAGACAATCAGAAAAGTCCCAAGCAATTCAAATATAACAAGTATATTGAAAAGAGAGTACGTATGCATGAGAAATACATGAACATGTGACATGCAAAACAAATTGCAACATGGGATCAGCCCAATCCAAACCTATCAGCACACAAACAGATTGCACACATCTAAATGCATAAGAATACTATTATAAGCTAATGTGATGCAATACATGAGATTTTAAACTCATTTAAGTGAAAACTCATCCCAAAATTTCAACAACAACTCATCAATTTTGAAAAACCCCAAAAAATTTTCAAAAACCCCAAAACCTAGGTTTCAAAATATGAAATGCATGAATAATGAGAGATAAGAAGCTTACCAAGTGAGGAAAAACTTGAAAAAGCTTGAAGAAACCTTGAGGATTAAGATTAGAGTGAGATGAGAGTGTTTGGGAGAGAAAATGAGAGAGCTATCGAGAGAGAGATCGAAGGAATGAGTTGCGAATCGCATGAGGAGATTATATAGGCCCTTAGTAAATCTCGATAGATGCAGGTATCGAGACAGCTATAGAGGAAGGTATCGAGGAAATGGTCGTCGATAGATACAGGTATCGAGGAGGTGTCGAGGAACAATCCATCAAATGCAAGAACAGAAGTTCGATTTATCCACCAGTTGTCAAGAAGCTATCGAGGAGGCAGGAGCTTTCTCGATCTATCCACCAGGTATCGAGAAGCTGTCAAGATTGCGATATGAAAAAAAAACTTAAAGAGCTCCACAAACAACTAACTATCGAGAAGGTGTCGAGGAGGTGACGAGCCAGCTTTTCAAAACAGTTTTTCGAGAAGTGAAAAACACAGATATGAATGCAATTCAACATGCAACTCAACCAATGATCCAATCAACATATTAAGCTCTTAAAAACATCTTTCAACAATAATTTTTAAGCACAAGGATCTCAAAAACACACACACACACACACACACAACAAGTCTAACCAATTTTATATTTCAAAAACCAAGTCAAGACAGTTTAGTGAGCATACATTAACACATGTAAACCTTGTGAAGGCCAAATCACATTGTACCTGCACATGTATCAAGAGTAGCAAAGAATTTTGCGTGTTGTGTGTGAAAACTATCGCAAGATTGCAAATGTGTCAACATGTTACGACGATTTGGGATATGAGAAAATCACTTTAACTCACACACAATCATAACTATTTGATGAGAACTATCACCTTCGAGGTACATCTTATAACTCCCACATCTCCTAGAATACATGCTTGCAATTATACTTAAAAACATTTTTGATCTTTTTGCTTTTTATTTTTTTTGCATATTTTTATTTATGCAAAACATGCATGGGCATATAAGAGATAGAAAAGAAATACCCATTTAAGTTAAGCTTTTGACATTGCACTTTTGCTATGCCGAAGCATACAAATGTCATTGACACTACACTTTTGCTATGCCAAAGCATACATGTGTCACATTATGATTGGTGGGCAATAGTGGTGAGACGGTTATTTATGCCTTTCTCTTAGGATTTTTTAGTCATTTTCGTCGAAAAGAGTGATATGAGTGTTAAGTACAAGAGATAACTTAATCTTACTCATCACAAACAAGAGCCACAAAGCTCACTTGCTTAGTTGTGTATAGAGATGCTCATCTAAGCTACAAGAGATACAAGTTTAGAAAACTTTATTTTAATAGCCATCCAAGGTACACAAGTACCAATGTACACAAAACACACTGTTTTTGTATTTTTCTGATTTTTCAATTTCTATTTTATTTTATTTTTATATGAAAAACAAAATAAACAAAACTAAAAAAAACCAAACAAAAACATGTTAAATAAAGCAAAGCATAAAACTAGACTGACCCAAAAAGTAAAGTAAGACACACAAGAAATGCAAACAAAAACAAGAAGATAGAGAGGAAAGTGATAGAATCACTTGGAGCCCTTTTCCTTCCACACCTTGGAGGAATCTTTCCAACCGATGGTAAGGAGGAAGAGTTGAAACCGTTCAAGTTTGAAAGGAATATGGGGGTTTTGAGAAGATCTCCAAGAGGAGTAAAAGAGGATTGAAGCTGATTCTGGCTTCCATATGCTATCATGCCGTTGCTCTGTTGAGTGGCTAACCACTTATAGCAATTTGGTCGAGTATGACCGGCAACTCCACAATGATGACAGAGATGCTACTTCTTCTGTTTAGGCTTTTGAGAGTTAGCCTTTTTAGCCTTAGGGTTTTTAACATCTTTCTTCTCAAGTTTAAGGGGTGCTCCTAAGATAGATTTACCCTTATCTAAGTTCTCACTAGCTAATTCAGTTTTAATCTCATTGTTATCAATTTTAACATTATTAGCAGGAGGAACAAAAACAGTAGTACTAGTAGAAGCAATATTAGAGGAAGAAAGACCATACCCTAAACCTGTTCGATCTGAAGCAGATTTCTAACTGTTGAGCATTTCATCAAGCTTCGCACTTGAAGTCCTCTCTAATTGAGCTCTAACTTGAGACAGGTCATCTTCAAGCTTCTTGGTCTTCTCAGCCAAGAAGTTGTTCTCAAACCTCAATGCTCTAATAGTTTGATTAGCCTCATCAAACTTTATGGGCAACTCTTCACAGTCAAGTTCCACATCACTGAGTTTCTTGGTGGCCAGCCTATAGAGTTTCTCATGCTTCTTAAAAAGCTTGTACAATTTCTCATAGACTGTATGGATGTCATCCTGATCATCCATCTTCTCAAACTTGGACTCCACAAATTCCTCTTCTTCAACCACATCTTCAACAATCCCATCAATAAGATTAACAGTGGCAGTGAAAGCATTCAAGATTCCGTCATCCTTATTGTCGAAATCATTCTCAGGCTCGGTGTCGCTCAAGGTAGCAGCAAGTGCCTTGCTCTTCCCAATGCTCTTAAGATATGTAGGACACTCATGTTTCATGTGAACGAATTCTTCACACCCAAAGCACTTGGGTCATGCGGGAACAGTGTACTAACTGCCATCCCTAGCATCCTTCTTTCCTTTGTCATGATTCTTGAACTGAGAAGAACTAGATTGCCTACGGTCCTTGTCAAAACCCTTTCCATTGGCATTCTTCATAAACTTCTTGAACTACGTGGTGATGTAGGACTTCATCTTGGAATCTTCATCATCTGAAGACTCATCTGTGTCACTGCTCTTGGCCTTTAAAGCCATGCTCTTGCCTTTACCCCCAATCCTTGTCAATCCTAGCTCGTAGGTCTGCAAGTTTCCAACCAACTTAGTCAGAGGAATCTTGTCAATATCCTTTGATTCCTCTATCGCTGTGATCTTGGCATGGAATCTCTCGGGTAAAGATCTGAGCACCTTCCTTACAATCTTTGGTTCAGGAATGGTTTCCCCAAGATTGAAAGCTGAGTTCACTATGTCCTTTAGTTTGGCATAGAACTCATCGAACAACTCACCATCCTCCATCTTAATCTCTTTAAAGCTTGTAGTGAGCCTCTGTAGCTTTGAATCCTTGACAGCCTTTGTACCCTCATAGGTTGTCTGGAGGATGGTCTATGCTTCCTTAGCAGTTTTAGTAGAGGATATCTTCTTGAACTCCTCATTGGTGACTGCACTGAATAACGCATTCAATGCCCTGCTGTTGAAGTTCGCCACCTTGATTTTGGCTTCATCCCAATCGGCTGGTGCTTCCTTTGGCTTGGTCCAACCTATCTCAACAGCTTGCCACACTTTCTCATCTAAAGACTGCAAGAAAGCTCTCATGTGTACTTTCTAGTATGCATAGTTAGTGCCATCAAATAAATGAGGTATAATTAATGACTGTCCTCTATTCATGACAAACAGGGGTCAATGGATTAACAAAGCAAAGATTAACCCTAATCAGAGTGTGCCTGCTCTGATACCACTTAATAGGCCACAAACTGAATGACCCATTGTGATAGAAATTAATTAATTAATTAGCCAAGTTATTAATTAAACAATTTATCATGCAAACGCGTGGTAGCACAAACAAATCACCAATAAACTAATTATGCAACGGAAAATAAATAACACGGTAATTTGTTTACGAATGGGGAAAACCTAACGGCAAAAACCCCACAAGGTGATTTTCAGGTCACCACTCCCGAAACTCCATTATTACCAAAACAAGCGGTTACAAATAAATGAATTCCAAGTACCTTACCAACCTACAGTTGAACCCTTACCCCAATACCCAATTGGACTTGTTTTGAAGTAATAATTCCCCTTTTTGATTCACGGGTCCCAAGTATGTAACTAACCAATTGCACGGATCCCAGTACGCGACTTCAAACAGTAACTAAGAAGGTTGTTGGCTGCAAAGTTCTTCAGTTCATCCACACGATAAAGATCAAGAAGATGCTTGGTCACAAAACCCTACGGTGTTAATACACAACAACTTCTTCAAGAGATAGAGATGAACTAGGGCAAGAACTTCGTCTCCGATCACAATTTGCTTGAACAGAGTTTGCTCAATACTTGTGCAACTTGTGAACACTTTGACGACCCTTAAAAAAATCATTTTATATGTTTAGGGTTAGGAGAAAAGAAAGCTCAAACACATAATCACGGATCTCAAGAAAATCATATCAAAATTCTGAAATTCATAAACCTCGACATATAGAAGGTGTCGAGCAGTTGTCGAGCACACGAGCATGAGACAGCTTCTAAACCTCGACACATGCTAGCTGTCGAGCTTTAATGAATGTAAGCTTGTTTCTTGGACAGACTTGATGACTTCAACACTTGATCTTGAAACCTTGTTTATTGAAGTATTAAAAACATCTAGAACTACCCAATTACAAGTAAAGTGCGTTTTGTCAAAAGATTATCCAATTAAAATAAAGAATGACATATGTTCTTAACATGTGAACCACATATGTCCTAACAATTTTGGATAAATTTGTTTTGAAGACATGAATTAGTAGGGAAATTTCTTATTTTGTAGGCATTTTAAGTGGAATTAGAGATATATTTTTACCAAATTGTCCTTAAGTTTTTTTTCTATTAAACGTAAGGTTAATTTAGAGGTATTTCTGAATCACATAAAAATCTAGTTCAAATAGAGAAATCCTCTTATAGATAGTATAAAATAATGTGTCAAAAATACAATCCATTTATTTTTAAAGTAAATGGATAATTTTATCCAAAAAAAAAATGTAAATGGATAAGAGAAAATAATAAAACTTTTACCATTCTTGTCCGTATGCTTCCATATTTGAGATTGTACTATTCACTCATGCCAAATATTTTGGCATTTAGAACACCTGATGAGAATAGTTTTTTGGTGTTTGGTGTGTCAAATGCCAAATATTTGACATTTAACACATCTTATAGAAATGCTTTTAAAGTAAATGGATAGTTTTATTAAAAAAAAAAAAAGTAAATGGATAAGAGAATAAGATTTTAGGAAATCAACGATATAACTATATATCCGAACTTTAAGGGTGTGTTTGGTTTGTGTTTTCAAACAACAATTTTCAGTTTTTAAACAACATTTCATGTATTTTCATACACTTTTTCATCCACACGTATTTCAACAAATATTTTCAAACAATAATTTTCAGTTTTTAAACACATGTACCAAACAGGCCCTAAATGATCCTAATCCAAAATAAGCACCCCTTGTAAATTAAATATGGCATATATAAACAAGACATGCATCACATACATCTTATATAAAGTTAATACGATATGGATTTGAAACTATAGCCAATAATAGAGGTTTCAAATTTAAATAAATCTCAATAAAAATACCATATATATATATATGATATATTGTGTATGTTTGGATTGCATTGAAAATAGGTTGTGTCTGATGTCTGCATTTTTTTCCTGGATCCTATGCACTGTTTATGGGACCCGTAAATACGAAAAAAAAAAATTTAACTTTAAAACTGGGTCTCACGGTACTATTTACATATTTAAAAATTATTTTGTTACAATGTTTTTAGTAATAAGTGTCATTCAAACACAATCAATGGTCTTTTCTGTCTATATTTGGTTTCCCTCAAAATTGATTTTGATAGGACCAGTCCCAATATATCCTCGCAATCTATTTCTGGCTTCAGAAATTTTAGCTATATAAGAGACTGTTGAGAGTCATGATTCCTCCTTATCCAATTGCTTAGCAATATTCAAGAAGGACCCCAATTGGGACCCACACGGCCACGCCAACCCATTCCTTTCTCAGTGGAAAGAACGAGAAAAGTGCCAAGTATTTTATTTTTTTGGTCAGTTAGCCAGAAAGAAAGAAAGAAAGAAAACCAGTTTGTTTTCCCACATACTTGTAATATCCCTTCTTTCTTTTTTACTCTTATATAAAGGGAAGGTTCATTCTCAAACTTATCACACAAAACCAACAATATGGGAGTCCCTGGCATGTTGGGTTTGGCTGCTTGGAGCTTCTATGTCCTAGTCTTGGCAGTTCAGCCTCATCAAGCACATAGCTCAATTCGTGGTTCCTTTGGCCTAAACAAAGGTGCTGTAGCTTCACCAGAGAATGGTCTATGCGCATCTTCAGTGACTGTACATGGCTACAAATGCGAGGAGCATGAAGTAAATTTCTCATGCATAACTATTACATATATTATAGTTTGGCTTGTAATCAAACATAAGTATAGATGTAAATTAACGTGTGCATGTAAATTTAATTTTCAGGTGACAACCAAAGATGGGTATATACTCAGTGTGCAAAGGATCCCAGAAGGTCGTGTTGGGGGTACTGCTGGGACTAAGAAGCAACCAGTCTTAATACAACATGGGGTTGCTGTCGTAAGTGCATGATTTATATACATACATATTTAGTTATTTAGTTATTTTTTGACTGCGTTTCCTGCATGTAAAATTAATAAGGTGGGGTTTTTTCTAGTTCTGTTTTGAGGAGTGAGGACTAATAAGAGGAAGAGTCTAGTCTAGTCTAGTCTAGTCTTCCCCAGGGAACTATGCCATTTTTTTGGTGTGAAACCTGACACCATGGTCTTGAGTCTTGAGTCTCTTGACACAAAAAAAGGGTCAAATCCGCGTCAGTTTGCACATTATGGAGCACTCTATATTTAGTCTAACTGCTTTAATTTCTCAAAGTAAAAACTTTCGAATGATTCCGCTTTGAATTTTTTTTTTTTTTTTTGAGAAACTCGCTTTGAATTTTTGGTTTCTTTTAAAGCATATGATGAGGTCCAATTTAGCTAAAAGAAAAGCCTGGAACAAAAGTGCCTTTTAAAAGGGAATGCATGATTTACGCATCTACTTAAAGAAAACATGAGTTAGGTTACTCATGTACGCTGATGATATGTGAAGTCATATCAGACTCTTACAAAGTAACCATTAAAATGTGAGGTTGGTCATTGGTCACCACATTGTAAAGGTAAATTTGCTCACATGAAAGATGAATGTTTGTGCACAAAGGTGAAAACGAATTTGCCAAGAGATATGGTTGGATACATAATTTGTTGCAAGGGTATTCCCTTGCAACAAAACGAAATACATGAAACAGATAGTCCATTTTGTTAAGTTTTTTAAAAGTATTTAATGGTTTGCAAAAAAATAAGTATCACATCATTTAAAATTAAATATAATTTTAAATATAGTTTTAGATTTATATTATAAAATCTAAACTATATAAAAAATTAATCCATTAATAGAAAAATTCTTTTATAATGCTAAATTCAATGGAGAATAAGAGATTAAAAAAAAAAGCAAAACTTTTGTATTATTAAAATTTGAACTTATAAGTTGGATGATTAGATTAACCGATTAATCCAACTAGAGAGGATTCCATAAGGTTTGAACCCTCAATCGTGCTAATTTTTAAGTCAACCAACATACCACTAATATATGTCTATATCTCTTCAAATGTGGACATATCCCATTTTAATCAGTCTTTTTTGTGTGTGTGGCTAAAAGGTATTTACAACAAAAGTCACGTTTACATTACCAAAGCGATATGGGTCTGTTTTTAATACTACTTTTTTTTTTTTTTTTTGAGAAGGTGTTTTTAATATTAGTTGATTGTTCCAATAATCCATTTGATGTTTTATGGCCACCACGACAAAAGGAAGGTTATGTAGAAGAAAATGTATACTACCACAATAATTTCCATAATTTTTGCCAAAATTTATTTATGTGGCAAGTTGTATTTTTTTATTTTTAGAATCTATATGGCAAGTAATGGAAATACAATATTGGATTCATATGAGTCCATTATTTCACCACTCACAAATTGTCACATTGTAAAGTTGTAGCAAAATTGTAAAACTAGTTGTGGTACTAGACCTAATCCATGATGTTGAAGGTACCCTGTTAAAATCTAACGGTCCGCAAAATCATGCACCGGTTCACGCATAATTCCATTCCATCTGACTAGAGTCACTGGACCAGAGTTGAAGATATCTCTACGTAGCTTCTTAACTTGTGTGAACTATTACAGTATTACGTGTGTTCTTATTACTTGACCCACAACATGCAGAGTCTCACATAAACTGAGATATGGGCGGGCATGATGTTTGTTTGTTTGTTTGTTTTTGATGGGAAGGCAATTTTGTTTTGTTGTTCGTGAATTTCAACGATGTAGTTACGTGTGTCACAACATGCTCAGTCTCAAAGAAACTGAGATATGGGCGGGCATGATGTTTGTTTGTTTGTTTTTTGATGGGAAGGCAATTTTGTTTTGTTGTTCTGAATTTCAACGATATAGATAGAGCATCACAATAGAGCTAAAAATTTAACCTTCTAGTATTATAAAAAGTTATTTTATCTATTCAGTTTATAAAATATGTTATAGGAGTGGATCTATTTTAACTTTTAATATAATAAAATAATATAAATATCATAATAAAATAATATATTTACTACAATAAAATAATATATCAATTATAATAAACAATAATCATAACTACCTACAACCGTTATCGTTATCGTTACCGTTTCCGTTACCACTATCACTACCGCCATTGCAATCGCTACCACCGCCGACACCACAATAATTTTTTTAATCCCAAATTATATATATATATATATATATATATATATATATATATATATATATATATATATATATATATATATATATACATACACAATTATTTTTTTGGTCTAAAACAATTTCTAATATCTTATAACTAAACTTATTATGAAATTATGGTAAAATATGGTAAAAGTAACATTTATTATATAAAATATTAACTCCATAAAAATGTTAAAAAAATTTTCTTTTCTTTTATTTTTCTCTTAATTCACCTGCCAACCGTAACCCTCATGTCTCATCTCATCCAACTTTTAAAATATAATGCTTCACTTTCCAAGGTTTAATTTGCACCACAAGACCTTAAAAAAAAATCCACTCCATAATAATATAATATACTTTCTTCTCTCATTTTTCACTCCTCATCTTCAGTTATTTGTTTCCTTCTTCCCAATTTGCACCATTCTTCTTTTTCTTTCCTTCAGTTTACAAGCTTACGCAACACGAGAGTACAAATAGGTGAGTCTATAGTCTTCATTTTGTAAAAGTTCTTTCACTTTCCTCCCTCAGTTCGCTCTCTCTTTTCCATCACTGAAAGAAAGAAGTGTAGAGAGGGAAAAATTCCCGACCTATCACAAGCTGACACATCATACTATCAAGTCCACAAAATACAGCCAATTACAAAGCACCACGTATTGTTGCTAAGTTTTGCTATCACTACTCAGAAACCAATAGAAATTTGCCAAGTGTCATGCAAGAACCAATCACACCTCAGCACGTGTAAGCGATGACACAGGCAGCCTCACACGTGTAAGCGATGACATAAGCAGACCAATCAGGCTGTGACATGTGTCACCAATTAGACTCCGCCACGTGTCGCTCACCCACCCCCAAACTCCTATAAATAGAAGCCATTCCTAAGGCATTTGGAAGAGGAGATTCAGAAGGACAAAAGCTCTGCAAAAATTAAGCCTCAAAGCCTTCAAGAACTTCAATCCCAAAATTGAAGAACACTCGAAGCAGAATCATCCAAGATATCTGCCTAGATCCTAAAGTTTACGGGAATCAAGCTCAAAAGCCTCCAAAAACATCAACAAACCACAAATCGGTGAAGCTCTACGGATTCAAGCCTCTAAAGCCCCGAAGAACTTCCACCACAAACCTTCAAATACGAAGAACATACGAAGAACACGAAGAACGCGAAGAACAAAGGATTTCTAACAAGTTCATAGCCAGAGATTCATTGCAATTTCGTTTCAACAATCTTCGATCCATCCCTCAACCAAATTGAAGGATATTTTGTGTTCAAGTCAAAATCACATTACCACAAATCCAATTAGCAAATCTTTCAAGGAGATTGAATCAGAGGATCACTCTTTTGTAATCACAGAGAATTGTACCACAATCATCAATACAAATTCGCATTTGTGAAACTATTTTACTTGTTTGATTTATTTCGAACCGAGAAATTTAGTCGTCCACAAATTCTGGCACGCCCGATGGGACATCTCTGCCTTTCATCTCATTCTCCTTCAAAGAAAGAAATCTTCATCATCTTGCTACCAACTTCAATGGCCTCTAGCAAGAACATTCTAGCTTCAACAATAGCTACTTCAACTAAACTTGGTACGGCTACCACCAACAATTGCATTGGTGCAAACAATCGTAGCCAAACTAAAGCAAACAATCAACTTCAAACTCAATCAACCAAGAAAGCCAAGGTCCAGACAATCATCTCCTTAGACCCTCTCACAAGAAACAAGGTCATCAACAAGGACATCTCCACCTTGGAACACCTCAAGTATGGGGGCAAATCCCCTTCTTCTTACACAAGAAGTTGGTCGCGTGATCTCTTTCCCATCAAAGGGAACCCAAAAAATGAGATTTCACATGCTCACTTCAAATCGCTTTCTTCTCCATCATCTTGGGAAGTTGTGTCAGTCATGATGACTAACACCTCTACCATGGAAGAAAAGATGGCTGAAATGCAACAAAGGGTCGTCCTTCTCACAAAAGCACTTGAAGATAAGGACCTCCAAATTGCAACTTTAATGAACAAACTCGAAGTTCAAGATCTTGGTGAATCAAGCCATGGTCATAAATTCACATCTGCAAAGGATGACGAAGGGAGAGAAATTGAAAACACTCCCCAACAAGAACAATCTGCTTCGATGGCTTCGTTGTCAGTCCAACAATTACAAGACATGATAACAAATACCATCCGAGCACAATATGGAGGTTCTTCTACGAGTTCTCTCACATATTCAAAACCCTACACAAAGCGCATCGACAACATGAGAATGCCAAATGGGTATCAACCCCCCAAGTTCTTGCAGTTTGATGGCAAAGGAAATCCTAAGCAACACATTGCTCACTTTGTAGAAACTTGTGAGAACGCAGGGACTCAAGGAGGCCTCCTTGTAAAGCAATTTGTTCGTTCGCTTAAGGGAAATGCCTTTGATTGGTATACAGACTTAGAATCCGAGTCAATCAATAGTTGGGAACAACTTGAAAGGGACTTTCTCAACCGATTCTATAGCACAAGGCGCACAGTAGGCATGATGGAGCTTACCAATACTAAACAGTGGAATGATGAGCCCGTCGTTGATTATATCAATCGGTGGCGTTCTTTGAGTTTAGATTGCAAAGATAGACTTTCTGAAATATCTGCTGTAGAGATGTGCATCCAAGGCATGCATTGGGGACTTCTTTACATCCTTCAAGGGATAAAGCCTCGAACATTTGAAGAGTTAGCAACTCGTGCACATGACATGGAATTGAGTATCTCTAGCCATGGAAGTACAAACCCTTCCATACTTGAGGAAAGCAGAAAGGAAGTAAGGAGGAATGACAAGAATGCAAAAGTCAACCTCAAAGACCCAATGATTGTTAACACTACCGAAATCAAGGTTCCAAGAAGAGGAGCAAATGCAAATGAAAAACAGCTTGAAGGATGGCAAAAGAACGAGGTGCGTCGTTTGACTTTTAAGGAACGTGAGCAAAAAGTATATCCGTTTCCCGATGAAGATGTGCCAAACATGTTAGAACAACTACTGCAATTGAAGTTGATTGAATTTCCAGAATGCAAACGGCCAGAAGACATGGGGAAAGTTGATGACCCTAACTACTGCAAATACCATCGCATCATTGGCCATCCAATCCAAAAATGCTTCGTCTTCAAAGAACAAATCATGAAGCTTGCCAAAGAAGACAAGATTGATCTAAACTTCAATGAAGTTGTCGGGTCAAACCATGTGACCGTTGCTTGTGATGTACTTCCAACTCTCAAGCAGGGGGCAAACACTAACCAAGCTTACAAATTGATTGACAATGACGGCATAAGGATCGGCCCCATCAATGGGAAGTTCCTTAAACACTTCTACACTTGAAAATCAAGAAATGCTCCTCGGTAAGAGCTTAAACTACCCACTACAACGCTGCAAGAGTACATGATGTCTTCCCATTACCCTTGAAAGCGTACCAATAAGGAGAAATTAATCCCACTCTATGTCACAAATTGCTAGTGTGGCGTAGTGGTTGGATGCCTATGTCACCCTTGAGGCCATCTCGGGTTCGATCAATGGTGATACCCATTATTACACACTGAGCCCTCCTTTTTGCAAAAATACATAAGAAAAAAAAAATACAAAAAAAAAAATCTTTTGAACTACGTGATGACTTGATCCCTTTTGAGGGTACGTAGGCAA
The DNA here is from genome assembly GCA_030820535.1 of Quercus parvula. NCBI lineage: Eukaryota > Viridiplantae > Streptophyta > Magnoliopsida > Fagales > Fagaceae > Quercus > Quercus parvula. The sequence continues at coordinate 29,538,096 of JAUAME010000001.1, forward strand.
CTTAGTATCTTTTTGCTGAGTTCAGTCACGCACTAAAAAAAAATTTATCAAAGAAAAAAAAGAAGAAAACTTTTGAACTACGTGATGACTTGATCTCTTTCGAGGGTACGTTGGCAACTTAGTATCTTTTGCTGAGTTCAGTCATGCACATAAAAAAAAAAAAAAAAAAAAAAAGAAACAAAAAAAAAATGGAAGCAAAAGAAAGCAAAAATCATCAGAAAGGAAATTATCAAAAAAAAAATCATCAAAAAAAAAAAGAAATTATCAAAAAAAAAAATCTGTTGAACTACGTGATGACTTGATTCCTCTCTGAGGTACGTACGTAGCTAAGTACTTGTCACTGAGTTTAGTCACATGAAAAGAAGAAGGATTGCCAGTCTAGCTTGAAGAGTTTTCCAATGGTCATCAATATGCTTTTAAGGTCCTTTCGGTTGACAAGGCATTGCTTAAGGACAGTCAAGTTCTCAATGTAATGATCAAGGGTCGTTGTAGCAGAAAATGAAGACTGTAAGGAGTTGACATTGAAATGATGATGAACGTAGCTTGATGCATGGTTGTAGAGTAAAATGAAATCTCCAACTTCTTTTGCAAGAAACGAAGTCTTCATGGCATTGCCCATCTTCTATGGATATTTTCCCACATCTTTGAAGTATGTTTGGCATCACTTATCTCCTGGGGGCATCTTCTTATACCTTGCAAGTCTAAACTACATCATCTCTCTTCTAGGTTGTGCCACTTCATAGCTCTGAAATTTGAACCACATCATCTCCCTTCTGAGTGGTGTCGTTTCACATCATGTCTCTGAAATCTGAACGACGTCAACTTCCTCCAGAATGATGATAGATTATATATCCGAAGTCGATGTTGCATCATCTCTCCTCTATGGGCATGTTCGTGCAATGTTAGAATTCTTGATGGCATGTTTCGACATCTTCAAAGTCTTCGCAGCATACTCTGGCGTCTTCAAAGTACTATACACCCTCGATGTCTAAGCTATGTTGCCTCTGAAAATTTGTGCTAATGTGGAGTGTTGTCGTGACTTTATGGCTTCATGAATGTTGGCACGGCATTGGTGCAAATGGAGCTTTGACATGGCTTCATGAATGTTGGCACGACTTCAATATAAATGAAGTGTTGACGTGGCTTCATGGCAAAGATGGATGTTGGCACAGCTTTGGTGCAGATAGAGTTTTGACGTGGCTTCATGAATGTTGGCATGACTTCGATGCAAATGAAGTGTTGTCGTGGCTTCATGGCAAAAAAATGAATTGTTGACATAACTTCATGACTTCGATGCAAATGGAGTGTTGTCGTGGCTTCATGGAAAAAATGGATGTTGGCACAGCTTCGGTATGAATGAAGTGTAGATGTGGCCTCCATGCAAATAAAATGTTGAGGCAGCTTTATGGCAAAAGAAAAGTGCTAGTGCAGCTTCATTACAAAGGCAAATGATGGTGCGACTTCATAGTAGATGCAAATACAAATATTACTTTATGGCAAAGATGAATGTTGGCATGGCTTCAGTACAAGGACAAAGGCTAGCACGGCTTCATTGTAAAGGCTCACGATGTGACTACGTTGCAAAAACTCTTGAAACGGCTGCGTTGAAAAGATAAGTGTTGGTGTAGTTTAATTGCCAAGAGAAACATGCTGCATAACAAGAACAAGCAACAACAAAAAGCTTGTCAGAAGAAAATCTCATGGCACGTCTAAAAAAAAAAAAAAAAAAAAAAAATCTACAAAAAGAGAAAGCTTCAATTTTAATCTCTAACCTGTCAAAAAAAAAAAAGAGAAAGAAGGTCAGTACAAAAAAAAAAAAAAAAAAAAAAAAAAAAAAAAAAAAAAAAAAAAAAGCGTAATTTCTCTACACTTATTATTTCACCCACTGAGGCTAAGCTTGTGTAACTCAATGCATGCCCCGGATGGCCTTATATAGAGGTTTATGGAGCTCAAAGTCAGATTTTGCAAATTCAAATGCACTCAAAGTCAGGAAAATCTGCACCAAAGTTTGAAAATAGAAGATAGAGAAACAAAAAAATGGTGGCTCACCATCTCCCTTTTGACCCTCAAGTCTAAACGCAGTCACCCTCCTGTCAGAGCAGCCAGCATCAGAACCACAATGTAGACTAAAATTGCAACAAGTTCAACGAAGCCTGCGGATTCCCATCCCAGATTTCTAAAACTTCTGACAAGATTTCACAAAAAATCAACCCATAGAAATCTTCTAAGGACTTTGATGTACAAAACCCAGAAAAAATCATCAACAACGGAGCCACCACGCACCGCCACGCACGGCCACAAATTCCCGACGAACTCGCGAGTTTCTCATTCAAGTCTGCGTAAATCTAAGAGGAATTTTACAAAACCAATGCCACCACTAGATCCGTTGACCTCCGATCTACAAAACCCAGGAAAATCAACCCCAAAAGAGCTTCCACGCGCCGCCACGCGCCACAGGCGAAGCCACGATCTTTCAAAACGACCCGCGGCATACTCCCTCAAATCTGTGCAAATCTGCCCATGATTTCACAAAAATGACAAAACTATGGTCTTCTACGGCCTTAGATCGACGAAACCTGAAAATTTCAGGTCCAAAATCACTGTCACGCGCCGCCAATCGCCACCAGAAGATCCGGCAATCATCAGCGTCTTTTCACGCGCCGTCACGCGCCGGCGCAGACCCCTCACGCGCTTCACGCGCTCAACGCGCCAAGCGCAAGGCGCCCAGAGCACGCACGTGTCACACGTGCCACACGTGCACACGTGCCACACGCGTCCAAAGCAGTGACGTCATCCATGACGTCACCCCCACTAACCGGTTTGACCGACCTGGAAACCTGACCCGGTCCGAACCGCCTGCAAAAAAAAAAAAAAAAAAAAAATTAAATAAGAAAAAGGTGAAAAAAAAAAAAAATGCTTTGACCAAGTGGACCCTTGACCTTGACCAAAAAGTCAAAATTTTCAAAATGGACTTGTCCCACTCAATTTTTCGAGTACATTCCGATTTTGGGACCCGTTTCTTCATTTGAAGCTCAGAAATTGTGCAAATGTCCAGTTTCCAAAAGTTGACTTTTGCACAAATGTTGACCAAAAAGTCAAAATTTTCAAGAAGTACCTGTCTTGCCCAATTTTTCGCGTAGATTCCATTTTTGGGGTTTATTTCTTCATTTGAGAATCCGAAATTGCTCAAATAGTGTGATCCTACAACTGTTGGTTTTAATGTGAACTTTGACCAAGAATCAAGATGTTCGTGTAAAGCTTGTCCTATTCAAATTTTCACATGGGTTCTGATTTTTGAAATCCACTTATTTGTTTTGGACTTGGAAACCACCTATGTGACCCACTTCCCCGAAGTACCAACAGTATCCAAAAGTTAAGCTCCCAAGATCAAGATTTGAGATTCATTCACTTAATTTGGATTCCCTCAAGGTTATTCTCCAGACTTTATCAAAGGCTTCCCTTCCAAAGTACAAATAAACTCTCACAAATGTGTCTTGAACTTGAAATTACACTGGGTCACTAATTCAACTTACCATTCTCGTTCGGTGCCTACCAGTCTCCAACCTACCATTCTCGTTCGGTGCCTACCGTTCTCATCTACCATTCCCAGCCACCAATCTCACCAAATATTCTCAACCGCCATTCTCGATTGCACAACCATCATTCTTCGTCTCTCCACTATAAATAGAGGAGCCGGGTTCATCAAGAACTCATCCAAAAAAAAAAGAAGAAGGAAAAAAAAAAAAAAAAAAAAAACACATTGAATCATGAAATGAAGATTTGCTTCTTTCAAATTTTCAAGTCCTCTTTCTCACAGCCATTTCTCACTATGGCCTTATCATTTTCAACACTTAGCAACCAAAATTGCTTCATAATCAGTTTGAAATCAACCCTCTCATGGTTCAATAGAAACCCTCTTCACAGTGTCATTGTAGTTTTGAGATCCACACAAATTTTGTTTCTCCACTTAACGACTACCTTTGTCCATAAAATTACTCATAACAAGGTCTGCATCGACCTCCCATGCTTCCGTGGATTTGGTTGGCCAGGAAATCCAAGTCCAGCAGAGACACCTGTTCCTAACCTAAGGTCTCCAGTAGTCTCTTTCCAATTGCTTGGTCTCCCAGCAGAAGCAGTGGTTCGGAACAAACACCAACTTGGCTGGTTTCTAAGACCAGAATCACAAGTTAGCTCCATCTTTCTTTTTTCTGTGCTTTTCCAACAAGTGGCAGTAGGAGAAAATGGTAAAAAGTGTTGGGGTATCCTACAAATTGTCTTTCATCCAACACTTAGAATGATATCCAAGGGACCAGCTCATCAGAATTCAACCTTTGGTGTCGGTAAATGGTCGCCAAAGCCTCATCCTATGTTCCCACAAGCAGGAGACCCAAAGGTCATCGTTGCTGGTACCTCAAAACACATTTTCTGGAATTACTCCAACTTAAATTCAGCTTGAGGTATTTCAGAAAGTACTCTTCTGAAATTACTTCAACTTAACGTCCGTCAGCATGGTCCCATTACGCAAGCACATTCTACAACTTGCTGTCGGACCTCATTCAGCATGCAGTCAGTCCCAGATCCAAAGGTGTACTTCCCAGGAACATTTACACCAGAGGGTCCCCAACATACAGGGCCAGCACCATGGAGGCGTATGTTTCACCCATTCGCTTTGCTTCATCCCCCTCATCTTCATCACCAACACCAGCACCCCCAGAATCCGTAAGCTTCTGAAACTACCTCAACTTAACTTGAATGATGCGACGACACAAGCGCATTCAATCACATTCCCACATGGCCTCGCCGTAATCCGAAGTATACTTTTCTGAAATTACTTCACCAGGGGTTAAAAGAAAAAAAAAGAAAAAGAAAGAAAAAGAAAAATGAGGCTAACCCCCCGACCCTGCATGCTGTGCCCAACCAACATCTTCACATCTTCCCTATCTTCTACACCCTGTGATCGCCGCCAACGATCCAAAATACTTTTTTGAAATTACCTCAGCTTAATCTCTACTGAAATGATTCAATCTTGCAAGTATATCCAACTTCTTGCAAACAACTTTCAGCCTCACCAACCCACTTCAAATACCATGGAACACTCTTTTGAAATTACTTCAACTTAACCTATACTGAGAAGGTCCAGTCATGTAAATACATTCAAATACAGGCAGACCTCTTTTCGGTCTCATCAAAGCCTTTCATATGGGTGGGTCTACTCTTCGGAAATTATCTCATCATGCTGAAAGCTCCACCACCTTCAACTATTTCACTTAAAGAGTCAAGTGTGTAAAAAAAAAAAAAAAAAAAAAAAAAAAACCAGTTTTTCGAAACTCATTCCCACACTACACTCCAAAACTGTGTGCGTGAACGAGTCTCGAGGGGGCATTTGTAGAGAGGGAAAAATTCCCGACCTATCACAAGCTGACACATCATACTATCAAGTCCACAAAATACAGCCAATTACAAAGCACCACGTATTGTTGCTAAGTTTTGCTATCACTACTCAGAAACCAATAGAAATTTGCCAAGTGTCATGCAAGAACCAATCACACCTCAGCACGTGTAAGCGATGACACAGGCAGCCTCGCACGTGTAAGCGATGACATAAGCAGACCAATCAGGCTGTGACATGTGTCACCAATTAGACTCCGCCACGTGTCGCTCACCCACCCCCAAACTCCTATAAATAGAAGCCATTCCTAAGGCATTTGGAAGAGGAGATTCAGAAGGACAAAAGCTCTGCAAAAATTAAGCCTCAAAGCCTTCAAGAACTTCAATCCCAAAATTGAAGAACACTCGAAGCAGAATCATCCAAGATATCTGCCTAGATCCTAAAGTTTACGGGAATCAAGCTCAAAAGCCTCCAAAAACATCAACAAACCACAAATCGGTGAAGCTCTACGGATTCAAGCCTCTAAAGCCTCGAAGAACTTCCACCACAAACCTTCAAATACGAAGAACATACGAAGAACACGAAGAACGCGAAGAACAAAGGATTTCTAACAAGTTCATAGCCAGAGATTCATTGCAATTTCGTTTCAACAATCTTCGATCCATCCCTCAACCAAATTGAAGGATATTTTGTGTTCAAGTCAAAATCACATTACCACAAATCCAATTAGCAAATCTTTCAAGGAGATTGAATCAGAGGATCACTCTTTTGTAATCACAGAGAATTGTACCACAATCATCAATACAAATTCGCATTTGTGAAACTATTTTACTTGTTTGATTTATTTCGAACCGAGAAATTTAGTCGTCCACAAGAAGGAAGAAGAAAAAGAAAACTAAGCTTCATGCCGACCGAAACGGTGAGGATGATGGATGAAGCAGAGGTGAGAGTTTGACGAGGAGGATGATGGGCGAGAGATTGAGAGAGAGGTGAGAGTTTTGTTTTTGAAAAACAGAGAATGAGTGAAACGGAGGAGGAAAAAAAGTAATAGATAAAAGAAAGGAACATTATTTTAATGAAAGTTGGGAATAAAAAATATTATTTACTTTTAGCTTTGAGCTACAGTATATAGATGTGTACTGTAGCAAGTAATTAAAAATCTACGGTATATAGATGTGTACTGTAGCAAATAGTTAAAAATTTTTATCTACAGTTCTACTGCTGCAACTCTTTTTTTGTGTTAAAAATTTTTATCTACAGTTCTACTGCTGCAACTCTTTTTTTGTGATTTGGTGTAGCTATTTTAGCTACACTGTGAGTGCTCTTACGTGGGAAATGTTTGATTGGTTTTTATTTTTTTTGGTACAGGATGGATTGACATGGTTTCTGAATTCTCCGGAGCAAAATCTACCGTTAATTTTAGCTGATAACGGGTTTGATGTGTGGATTGCTAACACCAGAGGGACCAGATTAAGCCGAAGACATGTCTACTTGGACCCTAGCCAACAGGTTCTGTTCCTCTTTCCCTTTACTATTCATCGATTTAATTACTTCATAAAACTATTTTATGCTGCATATATATGATGATAGATAATAGTGGTTTCTTGTTTTTGTTTAGAGAAATGTTTCATATAAAAAATTTAAAAAAAAAATTCACAATATTGTTTCATAACAATTGACAAACTATTACTAATTTTTTGAATCCACTATTTAATTTTTTTCTTTTATTTATTATTAATAATTTGCCACGTCAATAATGGTGAAAATTTTTGTCAATAATATATATATATTTTGGTATTCATAGACTTTCTCTTTTATTTGACGTGGCAAAAGGTTGGGAATAAGAAATTTTAAGATGAGTTTGCTTATGATTATACTAGTTTTAAGTAGAAAGATATATTAGCCAAATCCTAATTAATATCCTACTTGTATAAAGGATTCAACTTTGATTAATTTTTTTTTTAAATCTTTAATTAAAAGAAAAAGGAAAGAATTTTTTTTTTCAAAAATTAAATAATTCAAAATATAAAATCTTCCAATAACTGAATATATAACATGATATAATTTAGATGATCACTGTTTTATAAGGATTCAATTTCCTTGATTTTCGACCATGAAAGGTTCTGGCTGCTTCCCACTTGCTGCTGATCAGAAGAAAAGGAAAACAAAATAGAAAAATAGAACAGGCTCTGAAAGTCTAAGTGCGGTGGTTGATTAGCAATACCCACGTGGATGTCAATATCAAAACAGAAAAGCAACTTAAATAGACATTGATTGGAACTCAGGAAATAGGTTTGGATATAGGTTCATCAGAGAGCATGATAAAGAAGGAAAGGATCTAGGAACACTAATGAGTGTGGCATTAAATTTAATTGTACCTATTTGGAGGTCTAAAAGAATCAAATCATAGGACATATGTAGGTCTAAAAAAATCACTTATTTTTGTAACTGTTTTTTTTTTTTGATGAAATATTTTTGTAACTGTTAAAACTAGAATTGGGTTTGAATTTTGTTGAACTTTAGGGTCACCATTGAGCAGGACAAAAAAGTGAAAACAAGCCTAGCTTGTGGTCACACCTAGTTAAATCATATATACTATATACTTATTGGGTTGTTGCATTTTATATATATATATATATATATATATATATAAAAGATTGAGAATTGAGTTGGTAAGTGGGTAATTGTTTTTAAGCGTTACATGGGCAATTTAGTATATCTTTTATGAAAGATATTTGATTGTAGACCATTTGACCTCATCGATTGATGTGGTTCGTGTGGATTTAATTTTTATAATTTTCCTTTTCTTAATTCCCCTCATCTTCTTTATTGTGTGTTACTCATGGTTTGTCAATATTGTACATGTGACAGGCTTTCTGGAAATGGTCATGGGATGAATTGGTTTCCTTTGAGCTACCAGCTCTTTTTGACTATGTGTATGGCCAAACAGGGCAGAAGATTGATTACGTGGGCCATTCCCTGGTGAGCGTCAACATCATATTATGCACCCCTTCAAAGCTACATATGTTCCACTTTGAATCTAAGACATATTCATTATTCTTAGATTTGCAAAAATCCTTTGCAATGCTATGAATCATTTTGTTATCTTAATTATGTGGACGTCTAGCATTAATGACTTTAGCCATATACTAATAAAATTGTCCAAACTTTCTGTTGAAAATGACAGAGTACTAGTAGTGTGATGTTCAAAAGTTTGGAATAACTAGAAAAAACCGTCCATTGTATTCTATTAAAATTTGGACACTTGGGCAATCTTTGACAGGGAACTTTAACAGCTTTGGCATCCTTCTCGGAAGGTAAACTAGTGAACCAGCTGAAATCAGCAGCATTGTTGAGTCCTATTGCTTATTTGAGCCACATGAAAACTGCACTTGGCAATATTGCTGCCAAATCCTTTGTTGGTGAGGTAAGGTCATCAATGATGCCCTACATAATGTTAATTTATCAAACAAGAATAAACAGCATGCACATGACAGAAATGCTTGATTTTGACAACAGATCGGCAGGCTATTTGGTCTAGCAGAGTTCAATCCCAAAGGGTAAGAGTCCCAAGAGTTACTGATGATATAGAAGTTACTTCATGTTATAGAATTACAATGTTCTAAATTGATGGTTTTGATCTGCAAATCCTTTTATATAGGGAAGCTGGGGGTGACTTTATCAAGTTTCTATGTGATAATCCCGGGGTTGACTGCTACGACTTAGTAGCCGCACTAACTGGTATTAGTCTCTGCATTGATCGGTAGCTTCAATAGTACAATGGATTTTATACATAGAAAATATTTGTGAGGGAACTAACTCATGCAATGGTACTAACTTTGTGTTCAATCAAGGGAAAAATTGCTGCCTTAATTCCTCAACCGTTGATCTCTTCCTGACGAATGGACCTCAGTCAACATCAACCATGAACATTGAGCACCTTTCTCAAAGTAAGTTTGTTTCTGAACTTGATAACTTTTTAGTCTGATTCTTGTGATGCGCATTTTAAACTTTTTTCTTTTCATTGAGACTGTATATGACTTATTACTCTTTTGGGGTATGAAGATTCATGTGATCAAAAGGCTTAAGGTGCAATATTACACGAAGAATGAGCTTGTATATACTATTTTTGATGTCATTTTATACAGTGGAAGTGTGGAACTGGAAGTTGTATGTCACTTTACTAATGTTATTTCTTAGTACTTCACCACGAATAATTCTTTTTAGGTAGTCTTTGTTACAAACTGCCAGAAAAGTCATTGATATTTACTTATGAATAACTCACTGAGGAAGATTTTGAACTATAAATTTGCAGCTGTTAGACATGGTGTTGTGGCAAAATACAACTATGGGAGGCATGACTATAATTTGATGCATTATGGGGAAGCCGTTCCGCCAATTTATAACCTCTCCAACATTCCCCATGACCTTCCTATGTTCCTTAGCTATGGTGGCCAAGATGCACTCTCTGATGTCCTAGATGTTAAACATTTACTTGATGATTTAAAGTCCCATGATGTAGAAAAGCTCTCAGTTCAGTTCATCAAGGATTATGCTCACGTAGATTTCATCATGGGAGTGAATGCCATGGATGTAGTTTACAATCAAGTGGTTAAATTTTTTAAGGGCCAACACTAATGATCCTTGATGGAGGCCTCGGTTGTGTGATCAACATTAATTAGCTAGTTTGTATTTATTACTAGGTAAAGTACTTTACCTAGCTAGTAGTAAAGGGAGGCGACTCAGCTTCTAACTGTGGCGGCTTCGGCCTTTGGCTCTACTTTTACTTGGCCATTGAAGTTTTTAATTTTTAATTTTATATTAAATTTAATTTTTGTTGTCTTTAATGCATTCAAAGTAAGGACAAAATTATTTAGTTTAAAATTTATTAAAGGGCCCGACAATTTATTTTATGTAAAATTGGTTGACTAGGTTTAATATCTTTTAAATTTGCTATATGTAGTTTTTGTTGTTGGGCTAAATTTTTTGGGCTTAAATATTTTGTTTTATATTTTAGATGTAATTTTTTTATGGCCTTTAAAAAGAGGAATATGCTAGAGTTACAAAATTAAAAAAAAAAAAAAAAAATTACTGATGGAATGAGTAGTGGTTATTTGTAAGTAAAAAAAAAAAAATATAAGACTGTGTTTGGTTCATGTAAAATATTTTCCAGAAATGCTATTTTCGGGAAAGGAAAATATATTCAGGCTGTTTGGCTTCCTCGAAATTCGTTTTACAGAAAATCAATTCTGGTGTTTGGTTCGTTCAAACCTTTTATGGAAAATGCTTTCCGTTTTACGGAAAATCAATTCCCATGTTTGGTTCGGTTAAACATTTTACGAAAAACGAAATTCATTTTTTATGGAAAATCAATTTTCATGTTTGGTTTGTAAATCATTTTACGAAAAATATGAAATGCCTTACAAATTCAAGTACCTGCATTACCTAGACAAACCTGTAACAGTACAAAACTAATCATCCACTTCAACATAAAAAATAATCATCCAAATTTAAGTATCTGCATTGCCTAGACATATCTGTAATAGTACAAAAATAATCATCCACTTCAACATAAACAATAATCATTTGAATATACCCATAATATTTATATAAAAACAGTCACATCAATCGTTCACCATTGGCATTACACCTCCATGGTGTACAAAAATGATACCTACTCGTGGTATTCGAACAGTACAAATACATAATTTTGGCAATTGTATCGTCCCAATAATACAAAAGACTATATATATAATACAATGGTAGATCAATACTAGTACTACAACAAAAGATAATTCCTAAAGCTACCGTCACAGTCAACATGAAACAAACAAGTCAAAGTTGTGAGTACAAAAAACCATCCAACCACAGCTTTCTTAGCCTAGCATTCATGGCTAGAAATCTCCGTGCTGCCTTCTCATTTTCACGAAGATGGTCAAACGCAGTTACGAGCATGTCTTCGTTATACCTATTCGCCATCATAGCCATGACCTCATTGTAAAGAGCTGTGTAATCCACCGAGCCCTGGTTGATTTCTTTCAGAGCCACAACTATTTCCTTCAACTGATCAGACAAATCAGTCAACACACTATCATCAGCATTAGAAGGTGCACGCCCTCTTTTGCGAGACTTGGAAATTCCCAACCCAATGTTGGATGACTCGACTGCATTCTTCCCTTTCTTGACCACACCTTCCTCCACATTGTCTGCAACAAACTCAGCACTGTCCCCATTGTCTGGCTCATTCTTAATATCCACATAGGACTTAGAAAAGCCACCCGTGGCTGTGTCCTTCCCTACAACAATAGTTAATTCATCATATATCTCAATTTTTTTGTTTAGATACTCCGCATGCTTTTGATGTGCTTGTAAGGGAGAAAGGAACGTATAATAACAATGTAATAATCACTTCACTCATAAATTCAATATTCAATTCAATATAGATGCCATTAAATGATTTAGGTCAATGATAAACAAAAAAATCTATTAGGGAACATGAGACATAACCCATGATTTTGAAGATAAGTACAACAAAAAATACAATGTACAAATGCTAAGACTAGATCTTACAATAGATCCGCACATGAAAGTTATATTTAAAAAACCTTATAAAAGCAATGGAATCCTAAAAAGAATGACATTATAAATTTCATATAAAGAAGGTACTTGAGCAGCCTTGTCTTGTTCTCAATTCATAAATTATAAAAGGCAAAAACATATATTATCATTTATATTAAGAAAATATAATTGGAATCCATACCATGACTTCTTCTTGGTATGTCTTCGCGTTGCATGTTATCATTTTTAGGTTATCATCCCAGCCAAAGCCATTCTTCTTTTTAATAGTCTGAATAGTGGACCACATGGTCCTTAGAGTCCGCATCCAATTTTCAACATAAAGAGGGGTGGCACTCAACCCCAAATTGAGCAGTTATCTCCTTCGCTACAAGAGCAAAGGAGCCTGCCTTGAAAGTGCTAGACGGCTTGTTGCCCTTTGCAGCCTCCTGCACAAGTAGCCTAAGCATCGATGAGTGCATGGGCGGCAGCCACCTGAACTGCTTGCTGCTGCTCACCTTCTCTTTGCCCTTTGACATTACTACATATGAAAATTGTATAGTGAGAGTAGCATTTAGTAATTACGCTCGGAATATGAACAACAAATCAAACACACATACAACCACACTTATAGATGTGCACAACAGAATGAAACATGCTAACACTGGAAATAACAATGTAACACCATCAAATAACAATGTAATGCTGAAAATACATTTTCATTACACCACCAGAAGTCTATACTAAATACATTGTCTTTACAAAAAAAAAAAAAAAAAAAAACACACATGTTACAATCATAGAAATCTAAATAAAGTACTACTCTCCACTCTTGGTATAATCAGACCACATAGCTTGGTATATCTCATCTCTCTTAGCATTCCACAGTCCACTGTCTTCAATGAACTCCCGACGTGATTGTGTTTCTTGTTGAGGGTCACTAGACTCTACTTTGTTCATTCGTCTTCCATAATATGGTCATTTGGTTCAACCCCCATAATGTGATTATGAACCACACAATATGCTAACACTACTTTCACTTGGGTTTCAAAAGACCAAAATGGTTCTGCATCCAACACTTGAAAACGTTTCTTCAACACTCCAAACCCTCGCTCAATGGTAGTTCTCAATGAAGAGTGTCGGAGGTTGAACAATTCTTGCTCATTCTTAGGAGGACGATCACTAAACTCTTTCAAGTGATATCACACACTCTGATAAGGTGACAATATTCCATTTTTATTACCATACCGAGCATCACCAAGATAATATTTACCTACATAATATTTACCTACATATATTCAAAAATAAAACAAAATCACTACTATGCTTAGGAAAACACATAATATTTATTAAACTAATAAACCAAAAAGGTGAAGTAATCGTCTAATACATTCGGGAATTGAAAATCCCCCTGGCCTAGCAAATGCATCATTTAACACACATGAATCATGTGCACTGCCTTCCCATCCAACCAATACATAAGTGAACTTTAAGTCAAAACTAATGGCAGCTAACACATTTTGCGTGGTTCCATCTTTGCGACCACGAAATCTTCCTTGTATTTCAGGTGGCACAGATGCACGAACATGTGTACCATCTATTGCTCCAACACAATCCTAATTTTCGACAGACATAATGGTTTAAAATTACACAAATCTTCACAATTTACAAAAATTCGCAAGTTGCAATATTTACTTTAAAATATGTGTAGAACCTTCTGCTATTCCTTATCTCTGGCGGTGTATCTTCGCTACGCAGTCTTAGTAGATCTCTATATAATTTCAGGACCCCTCTAAGGACGACTTTGAAGTATCTATGAACAGTCTCAGTTGATCTATAGATCCAACTACCCATTACACGGAACCTCACATTATGACCAATAATGTGTAAGAAAATGAGCACTTGCTCCGTAACAGACATGTGAATAGTCGGGCGTACGTGCTCCCCCTTAGTGAGGATGTGACATAAGTGGTGGAAAGCTATAGGCTTCATCCTAATTTATTCACACAATGTCTCTCACTTCCATGCAGAATACTATTTATGTATTCCTCTCTCTCGGTTGCATGATTAACATAAAGCACCCTAGGCAGTCGTTTACGTCTACGCTGCAATTTCCTTAACAATGCAACCCCCCATAAGGAGGACAGATGCAACTAAGGCAAGAATTGCAATTTTGGTTTTTTTCTTCATCTAAAAAATCACAAACACTGTGGTCCAAGAGGTATGTAAACAAGCATGCTATTGATTACATAGTAAATAAAAATAGCCACAAACAGAAAACATCCAAACCACATTGATAACGAGTACCAAATCACATTGCATTCTATTTACAATCAATATTTACACCATCACAATACCATCACATTGTGTTCTATTTATAATCAATATTTACACCATCACAGTACCAACACATTGATAACTGCACATTGATACCATCACATTGCATTCTATTTACATTCAACATTTACACCATCACAGTACCAACATAAACCACATTGATAACTGCACATAATACCATCACAATCAATATTTGCATCAACAAATCACATTGCATTCTATTTTTGTATAATTGTAACACCAACAACAGTTAAATTCTTAAATCAATAATTACAAAATGGATAATTAAAAAAAGTAAATAAATAAATAAATAAATAATTATATAAATAAATAAATAATTATATAAATAAATAAATAATTATATGAAGTAAATAATTATATAAATAAATAAACAAACAAATAAATATATATATATATATATATATATATATATATATATAGATCGGATCCGAGAGGGTGGGTAGGAGGTTGGGTTGTTTATGGGTTTTAGGGAATGTGGATCAGAGGTCAGGTTTTGGTTGGAGGCGTGTGGATTGGACTGAGAAACTCACTCACCATGGATTTTGGCTAGATGGGTTTGAGGGAATGTGGATCGGAGGTCAAGTTTTGGTCGGAGGTGTGTGGATCGGAGGTGTGTGGATCGGATTGAGAAACTCACTCACTGTGGGTCGGATTGAGACTGAGAAATGGAAACTCACTCATCGTGGGTCGGATCGGGACTGAGAAATGGAAAGGAAACTCACCGTGGGTTTGCGTTTTGCGCTCGTCGGACTGTGGGTGGAGCTGTGAGGAGTGCGTGTGGAGTGCGCTGTGAGGAGTGCGTGTGAGAGCTTGTGTTGCTGTGAGGAGTGCGCTGCTGTGAGAGAGCTCAGACTGTGTTGTGTGAGGAGTGGAAATGGTTTGAAGTGAAAATATGGATGGAAATGATTTTACGGGTGTTTTGGGTTATTTTACGGTCAAAGGGGAAAAGCATTTCAGTTGACTGAATTTACTGGTTCAACCAAACACTCAAGTTTTACGGAAAAGCATTTCCGGAAGTAATTTGAAGCCAAAACAAACACAGCCTAAGTGATGGGCCTAGATGCAAACTAGTAAGAATTTGCTAACTTAATAGTTTGTAAAAAAATTTGTGAATGTAGAATTACTCTTAAAAGAATTAATGATATTGTTAAGAAGGGTAAAGTGTAATTTTAGTGAACAAAATTGCTAAATCTAGTATCTATATATATATAATAGTATTTTTTATTAAAAAAATTAGGGAGTATTCCCTCCTCCTCCCCCCTCCCCCCAAAAAAAGTCCAATAATACCTCCGTCCATGATTGGACTTACAATTTTGAATATTTTATATGCTTTCCTAAAATTTGTGGAAAAGATAAAGTGTGAAAGTAAGTGCGAAATATGTACTTTCCTAAATATGCACTTTTTGTTTGATTGGAAATAACTAAGAACGTGGATGAAGATTGTTAAGAAGATTATAGAATGAATCTATAAGATAGTCATCCTTAATACAAACAAGGAACCATTATTTTCTACCTTGTAGACTACTTGTCAAGCCCAAAGCATGTACATTCCAATACAAATTTGGAAGATATTGAAGTGAATAGACATCTTGGAAGATTTCTAGTGACTCCATCTAACAATCTAAATAGATTTGATTTATCTAGGGAAGACACAGAATTTGAGCATGCATGCTAGACTTAAAAAGTTACTTTATTTTCCCCTTTAAAACTAAGGACGGAACTAGAATTTCAAGAGTGAAGGGGTCATACCAGGCTACCTATACAACAAATATTCATGGAAGCTTAGCAATTAATTTTGCTAATATTTCCCACCTTATCATCATAACTCTATTTTTTCTTCTTCCTTTGTGCCTCTCTTCTCCCCATTATTCTCTATCTATCTTACCATTACTCTTACTACAACCCTTCAATTTAGTACTACACTAAAATTAACGTTTACTTGTCAACTCTAAACAACATTTGAACCCAAGGAAAATCAAATTTTAATTTTAATCTGTTTTGCTAGTGCAAGTATGAGTTCTTCATTGTTAAAACTAGTGTATAACCCCGTATATATGCACGAGTATAATTAAAAATAGTTACAATTATACGGTTCAAATTATACATTGTATTAGTTTAAAATTTTTTAAATCATACATTTCTAAAATTTGTAATGTTTTCTCATTTCATATTTTAGAAATGTATAGTTTTTAGACTTCACAATTTTTGGAATTTAATTTATTTTAGATTTTACGGTTTTTGCACCCTATAATTCACTTACCACAAAAATTAAAAACTTAGATGGACATATGGCCGAAAATTGGACTCCAATTGAAATCTAATTTAGAATCTAATTGGATTTGGACTCTTAGATTTTTACACTCAATAATTCATTTGGCATAAAATTAAAAATTAAATGGGACACGTGGTGCAAAATTGATAATCCAATTAATATCTAATTGGATTTTCTTTGAGCTTTGCCTATTAATATATATATATATATATATATATATATATATATATATATATATATATTTATATATATTGTGGACCTTTTTTGTGTTTTGGGCTTGATTTCTCCTGTTGTACCACAACTCATGTTTCTGAGGTAGGAGAGTTGGGATTGGCCTAATTGAAACACACCTTAAGCCAACTTCTACCCAAGTTGGGCCATCCCCCATACAGACGCATCTTGGTAGGAACCTTGAATGTACTGCATGCTCACGGTAGGAAAGGCTGTTATAGGTATTACAGCTGGAAGCACGATGTACTAATATAACTAAAACATTTCTACTAATAACAATAATATGTGAATAACATAGCAAGGGAGAATAGCGCAATACGATTACGAATAACAAGACCATGACAAAAAGTTTTAGCAGTAAGATAACGAGTTAGTCATTGATCAAAAAAGAAAGAAAGGATTCATCTGCCAAAGAAATGGACTTAGCTCTTCAGCAAACACAAGCCCAAAAAGGGAACCGATCTCCAATGTGAGTAACCTTAGAAGGAACTTCTATCGTAAATATTACACACTTTGGAAAAAAGGACCTAACTGGCTTAAACTTGAATTCTTAGCTTATCAGAAAGTGGGTCTATTGAGAGGGAGAGAAATGGGTAGCCAATTGATGCATGCCGTTGCTCCTATCAGTCATGTTTCTTCCCTTTTTTTGGGATTTCTATATCTTTCCTTTTTCTTTTTGTTTCTTTTTTTACTCTGCTTCTTTTTCTTTCTTTCTACCTCTCTTTTTTGTTTGCCATCGTTCCTCCCTCATTCACTGTTCACGCCTATGGCCTTTTATATTGCCTATCGTGACAGGATTTACCATTTTTACCCCTTAACCATTTTTGGCTCACTTTGGGTGTCCTTTTAAGATTGCCCACTAGTTTGCTGGCTACCCAGCCATTACCATTACATTGTGTAGGCTACACCACCCCTCATTCCCAAAACCAAAAATGGTTTTAGTTTTGTCTCTAACCTCTCTTAATACTCACATTCGAATAAGGGTTAAACATGCATCTAGTGATTCCATCTAATGTTTACTTCTTTTGGGTGAGATGTCATCCCAACAAGACATTTCTCTTCAAAAGAATTTAAGCGGGAACCCCAAAATAGACTCCTCCCTTCTCCTCATTGCTAGACCACGTCCTTTCATACCTTTGACTCGTGGCCCACCTTCCTTGTATTGGCTGGATATAGGTAGGTGGTGCCTAAGTCCTGTGTGCATGCTCCACTTTCGTCTAAATCTATTACTTTTCTGGCCTTCATGCATTTTCCATTGCCTTTAGGTTTGTCTAGTTTTGCTATACATTCTAGTATCTGTTTAACTCTTGCGGCATGAAAGACACATGGGCCTATGGGCTTTCGTTCTTTACATTCCATCTCCTCTTTGGACTGGGTATTGCCTGGGTTCGGGCCCTCTCCCTCCTACTTGGCCCATGTCCCCTTTTTTCCTATGTCCGTGGGCTGGCTGATAATCCTACCATGCTGCTGCACTGCTCCTACTATGATATTACCTCTCTTTTGGTTTGTTGTTACCTCTGGGCTTACGGATTGAGGCTCTTGCTAGTCCATTTTCTACATTCTTTCTTCTTTTGGGCTTCACTGGCCAGCATTCCTACTGAGCCAGCCCATTCCATCCCTTGGGCTTTCTTGGCCTATTTCATTCCTTGAGCTTCCTCAGCCCATTTTCTTCTTCCTTACCTCTTTTACTCCCATGGATTTTTGCTAAATCCTTTGGGCTTCTCCGGCCCAATTACCGCATCCTTACCTCTTATTACCTTTCATGCTTATTGGCCTTCATGCCAACCCTACGAATTTACTATTTCATTTCTTGGGCTTCCCCAGCTCATTTACTTCTTCTCCACCTCTTACTACTTCCATGGGTTTACTACCTTCATTCTTGGGGCTTTCTCGGCCCATTTGCTTCTTCTTGGTCACTTACTATTTTTGTGGGCATGTTGACCATTATTCTTACCATTCTGGCCTGTTGGTTTTTACTTTATTATTTTCCCCCATCTTCTTCATATTGTTGGGCTTCTTCTCTGAAAATCTAATTAGTGTAAAAAACACTTATGAATGTTTAGACTCTCAATTTCAAATTTAACCAATACAAGCTTATACCCAAACAATAGATGTGCGGAATAATAGGTACAAGCAAAAACCCACACAGATAAAACCTCTACATCATAATTAATCACAACACAACAACAATTAATGGTAAAGAGTAAGGGTTAGAGAGATGCGAACACAAAGATAACACTGGCACATGTTATCGAAGAGGAAACCAAAGAACTCGGCAAAAAACCTCTTTACCGCCTTCCAAACGGTAAAATGATCCACTAGAGAATAAAGTTGGAGTACATGAATAACAAAAGACCCTCCAAGCCTAGTCTACCTAATGTACTTGAGCCCTCCAAGCTCCTACTACCAACTGGTTAAGCCCATTGTATCAACCAAATGAATTGGTCATCTTCAAACTACTTCCCAAGTCCCAAAATACCTCATCACTGATTTAGGTATGGTGAGATAAGGATTTGACAAATGAACCGCTCAAGGATATGTCAATGGAGAGGGTGAGAGTAGAGGAATTTGGAGAATCAAAAGTCTAAGATTGTGGATGAGTCAATCTTGGATTTCTTTAGAGTTTCTCTCTCAAAATTCTCTCTGGAAGCTCTCTACATTTCGTGGATATAATGGTATTTATAGTAGGGTACGTAAGGAATGTAAAAAGTCACTTTTCTACAAAACATGGCATTCTGGTGACTCAGTCTTGCGGGTGGGATAGGTTGTGAGTTTGAGTCACAAGATAACTGCTAGGCCAGACTGTACTTTTTGTCCTGTAGTGCTCCAATTGTCATAACCCTTCAGCTTCCTACATGCTTCACACGTGTAGCATTTTGGTAAGTTGCCAGTCGTGAGTCACTCATGAGATCCAGTTGCAAGAAACCTCTTGAATGCTCACACACTAGAATTTTTTCACACTCTCTCACACACAACCCTTACATAATTCCCACCTAAATACAGGGTATCTAATTGCTGAATTATAAGCAAATTTGGCATGGAATAAAATCAACACATGATTGAATAAATTCAACCTTACAATCTCTCCCTTTGGCAATTCCATGACAAAACTCTACAACAGACTCTAGACTTAAAATGTGAGTTGGGAACAGTTGCCAAAACTCACTAACACTTAACTCTAGATTTTGTGAAGCTTTTGAACCATACAGACAAGTTTTCCTGAAAACAATAACACAAGATGATCATTGTAAGCAGAAATCTTGAAATGCATATGGAGCAAGCACAATGAGATCAAGCTATAAAGAATATAACAATAAAGCATGGTTTGACCAAATATGAACAATCACTATAAATAGTGATCACAATGATCATTCACACAAATAATGAACATCCAAACATGCAAGCTAATAAGTTCAATGCAAAATATCATTTTCATGTCCAACACTCAACCGATGCAAAACACTAAGGTAGTTACATCAAGGATACAAGATCCAACAAGGGCATAAGTGTACTAAAGATAATGCAAACATAATCTAAAAGTACTTAATAGCTACAAAGCAAAGGTACATAATTAAAGCATAGTCAAGTACACAACATAAACCATGAAATATGAACATAGACTATAAATAGCATAAAACAAAAAATTAAACAGAAGCTTTTTTTACTCTTGCTCTTCATTGCATTGCATTTCTCCATTGCTCCCCTTTGATCTAACTCTTCCTCCCCTTATCATTACACTCCCCCTATCCTAAACCATCTCTCCCTTTTTGTCATGGAATAGCTAGTCCTTATCTTCCTCTAGCTTCCTTTGGATTTGGTCCTATTGAGTTTGGAGAGATGTGAACTTTATGTCAAAATAGGTATGTTGTGAGTGCATGATAGATGCGAGTCCGGACAATTCGGTGCTGATGTCTTGTACGGATGCTATAATGTTGTCTAATTTCTCATCATAGGGATGTGAGCTAAAGCTTGAACCACCATGAAGAGCATGACTCACTTGCTTGACTCCTTTTCGGCTGTGTCCTATGATAGCATTGAGAGTGCGAATGTTGATTGGACTTTGCTTAGGATGAGGGTACTCATCTTCCAATGGATGAATGCCTTTGAGCTTCAAAATTTTTGAGATGAGGCAATAAAAAGGAAGGTAGTTCCTTAAGGCTGCTTTTTCAGCAGTCTTGCTCAAAATGTGGAAGATATGTGAACAGATATCAATTTCTTCGTCAATGATCAAGTCATAAAGAAATAAAGCCCGACCAAGATTCATGTGTCCGGTGCTTGAGAGAAGATAGAGGTTGTGGAACATGATTGTTGTGAGCAACCTCAATTCAGGAGATAGTGATGAAAAACTGACGGATTTCCCATTATGAGAGAAGTCCAAGTTTTCTCTAAAAGTATCTCGAAGCAAGTTAGCCTCCAGATCCAAATGATCATACACTGGTGGTTTTCGAAACACTGGCCGGTTGATGTTCAAAATGATAGCAAGATAGGAGGGTGTAGCCGTGAAGTTGGATAAAAGGAAGTTCCAATCCTTTGTGGCGAACCATTTCAGAATGTTCATGTCGAGATGAAAAGCTTGCTTAACCACTCGTTCTACCAACAAGGGGGCATCCTGGAAGTAGTTCACATAAGCTTGAGATAAGGCATATGATCTAAACTTTTCAACATCATAAAATCTTGTCGATGATCAAGTCTTCTTTGACTTAGGGGTGAGGCTATCAAAATCAATCATCGGTTCTTCTCCCTTGCTACTACTTCCTTTCACAACTGATTTCTTGAAGGGAGACATTGTCAAGCTATATCATGTAATATCAAAAAGCAAGATGAAACACAAAGGACAACAAACTTGATCAGCAACAAGTTAGTCCCAAATCAGAAATTTTGAATTAAAACCCTAAAAACTGAATTTAAAGAGTAATTAAAAAAAAATTGACATGTGAAGACATAAAATATCAAAACATGATAGAATCATGACATTAAGCACTCAACATGTCAAGGTGTGTGTGTGTGCATCAAATGCAAAAGTGTGCAAACTAGGGCAAAATGTAACAACACATAATCACATGATGTTTCAAAATCAAAGAAACATGATTATCCCTACAACCTTTGTATTCAATGGAATCATTCGAGACACACAAAAACATCTAAGAGGCATTTTATCTTCAACATGGTATGCATAACACAAAACAAAAAATAGTACAATGCACAAAAATGAAACACAAACATGAAAACATGTAGAATAAGCATTATACCAACAAAACCAACAAAACTCATATATCAAACTCATCAAAACATCAACAAAACCATATTTCCATATCACAACTTAAACACAAAATCCAAAAAAACTAGGGCTAAAAACTTGAAATACATTGAAAATAAATGAAAGCCAATACCTTTTCTTGAAGATTGATGAAGGATTAATGAAGAAAATGGAGGTTTTGGGAGAGGGAGAGGCAGACAAGACAATAAGGGTGCACGTGATATGAGGGAAACTAAAATTTTTTTGAAAATTGTCTTGGATTTAACCCTATTTGTGCAAAACATGGAATTTTCGCGGCTTGATTGACTCGCGAGAAAGTCACCAAAATGAGCCGCCAAAATCCCTTGAACAAAATTTTGAAAATTTTGTCTAAAGTGTTTTTCGCGACTAGAAGGTCCACTCGCGAGTAAGTCGCAAAGGAAGTCATGAATCCTTCTGTGTAAGCTTGTGACTTGAGCTTCCACTCGTGAACAAGTCGCTAAATTGAGTCGCGAAATTCCTAAAAACCCAGAAATTTTGAAAATTTTCTAAATATTTTTCGCGACTAGGGGACTGACTCACCAGAGAGTCGCGAGAGCATCTAAGTAAGCTCGTGACTAGCTTGACTTGTGAGTGAGTCGCCAAAATAGAGTTGCAAAAAATTTTGGTTTTTCTGAAAATTTTCAAAACATAATACTTTTCAAAAAAACAACTAAAAATACTCAAAAATATTTTTGTGTTTAATCAACATATGATTGAGTATGTACACCACATTTAATCAAGTACAATCACATAAATGAATAAAGCATTCATTGACCATAGACATGTGTGATGTGTGTGGGTACCAAATATAGTCCCTAGTTTAATGTGAAACTTCAATAATCAATTCAACCAAGACATACACAATTAGCACTAGGAAGAGTGACCAATCTCAATTATAGAAATATGCATATATGACCTCTCACAAAATTTGATTACATAACTTTAAAGCATTTCTTTTGGCTTCTTACATTTCTTATTATTTGATCATTTTAGAACAATACATCTCATTTTGAGATCGATGCCTGAAATTTTTGATATTTCAATTTGATGATTAAGCCTTTGGCTTTTGGGCACCATACATTATCATTATAAGTCGTTTTCCCTTTTTTCTAGTCAAATACTAGTATGTGCGATGGTTTTTGCACCTCATTATCTCTTTTCAAGATTTGACATTGGTTGAGCAATAAACCATAAACAAAAGAGTGGAAAGATATATAGGCACAAATCTATGCATGTCTCAAGATCAACAAAACCATTGGCTAATCATTCATAACAAGTTTGAAGATCTATTTACAACAATCACATAAATGTCAAGATTTTGCCCATAATGATATGAGTGCATAAGAACAAGCTAAGCTCGTAAATGCACAAAACCATTTGTACGAAGGTACATGGCAAAACATGCGTGTGACAAAACATAATAATGCCAATCAAACTTTTTAAATTTTCTACTTTTTTTGTGTTTTTAGATTTTTAACACAAAAACAAGTAAAGATTGATAAAAAAAGAACAAACATTCAAAGCTATTAAAAACAAACAAAAGCAGTAAAAAGCTAGAATGAAAAACATAAGCAAACAACCAAACAATGTCACAACATATGGAAAGAATTGATGCATGGACATGTTCTAATGCTTATGCATATATACCCTTCTTCACCCACACAGCACGTATGTTTGGAGTGATAACCTTAAAGGATTGGGTACTCAAGTTACGATTCTCAAACCTTAGGGTGAAGTTTGCCAAACAAGAAGTGATGGTGTCTATCATCTTCATCACATCACCAATATCAAAGTCAACTTCTCGCCCTTTTGATTGCTTGAGGTTTCCCTTGCCATTTCTTTGTTCTCTTAGCCTTTGAGAACTTGTATTTTTCAATGCTTGAAGCTTGTGGCAATTAGGTCTAGTGTGTCCTCGGATTCCACAATGGTGGCAAAAATGTTGAGTTTGAGGAGTTCTTTGTGACTTCGGAAAAGATTCTCCTTTAGCCTTGGGTTTGGCCACAAATAGATTTGGAGGTTTTGTCAAAACCATTTGAGCAATCACATTTGACTTCTTCTCAACCTCCACATTCTCACCAATTGGAGTTGCTACCGTTAGCTCCTTGGCTTTAACAAACTTCATCTCCTTAAACACATTGGCGCTTGAGCTACTTTCTCCGGTGTGTCCTAAGCCGCTTTTGTCGGAAAAAAGCTTTTGATGTACAAGCACTTCATCAAGTTTCTTGGAGGTAACACGCTCCACTTTGGCATTAGCTTGAATCACTTCAAGCTCAAGAAACTTGATCTTGGAATAGGCTACGATTAGTTCTCCATTCAGCTTTTCAACTTCACACTTCGTTTCTTTGTATCGCACTAGAAGACTTTTATAATCCTATTCAGCTCTCTTCATTTTTCTTATGGCTGCCTTAGCCACTCTTGCATACTCTCTAGTCTTCTCAAGAAGAGAATTATAGGTTTCTTGCAATCTCTTTGGTCCTTTGTAGATGCATTCTTCATCTTCATCATCAGATTCCTCCCCAACTCCCATAGACTCCACTTCAGTGTGCTTATCGAGCTTTTCCACTAGAGTGCTCAAATCATTCGAAGAGTCCATAGGTGCAATAGTCATAAATGCGGAGTAGTTTCCTTCTCTGCCACAACTTTCTTCTGAATCTGAATTGGAGCTGTTCGAGTCACTAAGGGAAGTGGCAAAGACTTTACCCTTTGCCTCCAAATAAGTGGGGCATTCTTTCTTCACATGCCCATGCCCTTTGCACTTATAGCACGTGACCGCCTGGGATGGAGAAGAATCTTTGAAATCCTTCTTCTTGAAATATTTCTTGTCCTTTTTGAAATCTGAGAATTTCCCCTTCTCAAAAGACTTCCCATCCTTTTTAAATTTTAAGAACTTACGAAATTTCTTAGCAAAGTACGCCACTTCCTTTTCAACCTCATCCTCACCCGAGGAGTCTTAAGCTTCCACTCTCTCATTGATTGTTTTTAGAGCAAGAGATTTGCTCTTCCTTTGTGATGGTAGAGATAGCTCATCGATTTGAAGAGAATCGATGAGTTCTGGAATTTTAATCTCATCAAGGTCTTTACTCTCTTCATTGGCAGTAACCTTAGCATGAAAGCTCTCTAGCAATGATCGTTGTATCTTCCTCACAACCTTGGAGTCCTACGCAAGGAAGTCGATTTCGTATCGTATCGGCCGGTACGGTCAGTATATACTGTGTTGGCCAGTGCACTGGTACAGGTACACTCCCTGTTTCGTACCGAAAAAAATACCAGCTGTACTAGCGAAATCCAGCTATTTCGGCCAGTAAATGGATATCGGGCTGAAACACGAAATGCTTTTTTTTTTTGGTAATTTTGGCAGTTTAATTTTAAAATCCTAATGGCGATGCAAATATGAGTAAGTCAAGAAAACCCAGCAGAAAGAAGGAGAAAAATGAAAGAAAAATGCACAATAGCTTTGCAAAATGAAGTTAGAATCACCTCTTCTCTTCTTCTAGACTTCAACTTCATTATTCTTCACATTTTTCTTTTACCATCTTCTTCTGACTTAACGATGATCGATTTGGTTAAACTGTTTTGTAACTTTGTTCTCTACCCTCCATTCTTCCCTGGTCTTACCTTTTGCTTTTTTAATGTAAATACTGAGTAACTTGTATGCTTGGTCAAAAAAGTACACTTGCCTTTTGATTTTCACAAAGCATCAGATTTTGAATTGGTGTCACCAATCTTGTGACACGTGGACTGGCATTTATTGAGTTTAGGGGGGTGTTTGATTATTGGGATAATTACATATAACTCACCTATGGTTTTGGTGAAAATCACTTTGCCTACCCGTGGTTTGAAAAGTATCACTTAACCCACCTGTGGTATGTTTCCATCAATCTCCGTAACCCACCTCAAGCCCAGCCGTTACAAAAACACCTTTTAACCCCAAAACACAACATAACGCGAATCAAAACACCCAAAACTCATAAAATTTTCGAGAGAGAGAGACCTGTGGTGATATCAACGTGTTCTTCGTGGTTTGGAGTGTCTAGAGGGGGAGAAAACACAAGTTTCGCAACATTGAAGTTAGGGAAGGTAGTTTCAGTAAAGAAAATCAAGGTATTTGTTTCTATTCTCGATTTAGGGTTTCAGATTTTGTTTAAGTGCCAAAACAAAAAATAGCACAAAAATGAAAGAGAAACAAGATCAAAAGGGAGAGTTTTGTGAAAATTAATATTTGGACCCTATATTCAAAACTCCTAATTTCACCTCTCTGTATTCAAAACTTGTATATTTGGACCCTATATTCTAAAGACCCCCTTCGTTTTCACCTCTCCCTGTACTCAAAAACCCGATGGAGTAAACTGCAACCGACATAAAAGCCTTAAGCATTTGGATGAAGGAGACAGAGAGGTAGATGTAGGTGGAGTTAGAGAACCAGAGGGAAAATGAGTACAGAGCTCTAATGGGTACCACAGATTTGAGGTAAAGGTCACGAGTCATGGTGGATGGGAGTTCCACGACCTTGAAAACTTTGACGAGAAGGTAAGTGAGGAAGGAACAGAAGGACATGTGGATCATGGTGAGTGAGATCGGGAATGGCTAGTTGTAGAGCTTGAGGTCGAGGATGTACTTGTTGTACATGATGACGGAGAAGCTGAGGAAGATCCAAACTGCTTCTGTTTTGGTTTTGAATTTTCATCATTCAGATTGTTATTATATGGAATTGTTGTGTTCATAGATCTTTTGCTATTTTTGGATGTCAGATAGCTACGTGTGTTAAAGCTTTGATTTTTAGGAACTGTTTTTTTTTTTTTTTTTGGTTGAAAAATATTCGTTTTTGTGCCCCCTACTAATTGTATAGTGGAAGCTGTGAGGAAGAGGCATCATAATTCTACGGTTACTACAGCAGTTGTAGGACTGATTCCAAGTCTTCTTCTATGTGATCATATACCTCTGGATTTGTATCCTCTGGCATAGGATTTTCAAAATCAGAAGCAATATAGCTGCTTTCTTCACCTTCATCACAGGTTGCCACTTCAGTTTTCTCATCCATTTTTTTCTTTAAGCGACAGAGGACAAAGGCTCTCTGGTGAGGAAGAGTTATTGTTGGTTGATACTTGTGCATAACCCAACTGGTCCTGACCCCATCACAAACATGACCTCTATGGAACACTAGAGTCTTCTTTGTACCAATCACATTGTCGATGCCTTTGTCAGTACCCATTTCAGATCGTGGTCAATTATAGTGATTTTGGGACAAAAGCAATTGTGGGTTTGGTTTAGAAATTTGAGATCTTCTGAAGTTTTTTTTTTTTTTTTTTTGGATTGGGCATTATACTATCTATAAAAGTGGTTAAAGATGATGTCCAGATCGTATACCAATACCACTTTTTGATCTTGTGTTTCTTTCATTTTTGTGTTATTTTTTGTTTTGGGAGGAGAGAGACATAAATTTTGAGCAAAAATACATATTTACCCTTGATTTTAACAGAGGTGAGTTACGGAAAACAAACGGAACATAACACAGGTGGGTTAAGTGATACTTTTCAAACCACGGGTAGGCAAAGTGATTTTCGCCCAAACCATAGGTGGGTTTAGTGTAATTATCCCTTGATTATTTAATAGTTTTCACTTTTATATATTTATATGTTGATAACTCCATCAAAAAATATAAAAAGTTGCCAAAGTGATATATTGAGTTATTAGAAATATAACTTAATATATTGTATAAAATAGTAAAAAATAGCGGTAAATCCGAAATGGTACACCGGTATTGACCGGTATCCGAAATATATAGTACCGCTAGTCAAACCGATACAGCCTCCAGTACGGTATTGACTTCCTTGGTCCTCCATCTTTTCACCCAAGTTGAATTTGCCAATCACCACTTCATTTAGCTTCCCATAGAAGGAGTCGAATGACTCATCTTCGTTCAACTTTATCTCTTCGAAGCGAGTGGTGAGCATTTGTAACTTGGTGTCCTTCACCTTTTTGGTGCCTTCATATGTGGTCTCCAAAATTTCTCATGCCTCCTTGGCAATTGTAACATGTGAAATCTTGTGAAATTCATTGGGTGAGACACCACTAAAGATAGCATTTAAAGTTTTACTATTAGCATTGGCCGCTACAAAGGCTGCCTTATCCCAAGTAGATTTGGCAGCCTCCGACCTAGTCCATACGTTCTCAACTACGTCTCATATGCTCTCATCGATAGAGCACAAGAATGCACGCATACGCACTTTCCAAAAGACGTAATTGCTCCCATTAAAGAAGAGATGTGCATTTAGGGATTGAGACCTATCCATTATAGGGTCAAGGATCACACCTAGGATGTAGAAATCTGACAAAATGTATCCGCTCTGATACCAATTAAAAGTTCAATTAGTGTGAAAAACACTAATGAATGTTTAGACCCCCAATTTCAAATTTAACTAATACAAGCGTATACCTAAACAATAGATGTGAGGAATAATAGGTACAAGCAGAAACCCAAATAGATAAACAATTCAACATCATAATTAATCACAACACAGTAGCAATTAAAGGTAGAGAGTAAGGGTTAGAGAGATGCAAACACAAAGATAACACCGGCATGTGTTATCGAAGAGGAAACCGAAGAACTCGTCGATAAACCTCTTCGCAACCCTCCAAGCGGTAAAATGATCCACTAGATAATAAAGTTGGAGTACATGAATAACAAAAGACCCTCCAAGCCAAGTCTACCCAATGTACTTGAGCCCTTCAAACTCCTACTACCAATTGGTTAAGCCTAACCATGTCTTCTCTAGCTTTCTAGATCCCACAATAAACATATTGCATCAACCAAATGAATTGGTCATCTCCGAACTGCTTCCTAAGCACCAAAATACCTCCTCACTGATTTGGGTATGGTGAGATAAGGATTTGGCAAATGAACCTCTCAAGGATATGTTAATGGAAAGGGTGAGAATAGAGGAATTTGGAGAATCAAAAGTCTAAGATTGTGGATAAGTCAATCTTGATTTTCTTTAGGGTTTCTCTCTCAAAATTCTCTTTGGAATTTCTCTACATTTCATGGGTATAAAGGTATTTATAGTAGGGTACGTGAGGAATGTGAAAAATCACTTTTCTACAAAACAAGGCATTCTAGTGATTTAGTCTCGTGAGTGGGATGAGTCATGAGATAACTGCTAGGCCAGACTGTACTTTTTGTCCTGCAGTGCTCCAGCTGTAATGACCCTTCAGCTTCTTGCATGCTTCACACGTGTGGCATTTTGGTGAGTTGCCAGTTGTGAGTCTCTCGCGAGATCTAGTCGCGAGAAACCTCTTGAATGCTCACACACTTGAATTTCTTCACACTCTCTCACACACAACCTTTACATAATTCATACCTAAATACAGGGTATCTAATTGTTGAATTTCAAGTAAATTTGGCACGGAATAAAGCCAACACATAATCGAATAAATTCAACCTTACATTCCCCCATTGGGCCTTTTTGTCAAAAGTGGGCATCAACATATATACATATATATATATACACACACACATCTCATTTTGTACCCCTTACGACTCAAGCCTTTGTTCCTCAATGATGCTGAAATTCTAAGACCCAAAGTTGGTTTAGGGCCCAATTAGATGTTAAATGAACTTGAGAAATGTTAAAATGAAAAATGTAACTTTTAATGAGCAAATAAATTTATTTTTGAAAAAGTAAAGCCAAGGAAGCCCTCGGCATGCGCACACAAGAATCAACCTGCGCGCGCAACCATGATGCATGCACACGCAGGCTCGATCTTGCGCACACATATAGGGTTCTAGAAACATTAAAAAAAAAAGTTTTCTATATTAATGCTGAGTTTTGAAACGAATCCCATATCCTTTGGGAGTCGTTCCAAACCCCCCATTTTCACGATATAAGTAGCCATACATAGTACATTTTCAAAACACACATAAATCTTAAGGGAAAACACTAAGATTCACTAGTAGTGAATCAAAGAGGAAGTTTTTTCACAAAACATCCTCAAGTCAATTTTCTTTACATTAGGGCCTTTTCTAGCCTTGACTTTTGTGGTGGGCCTTTTTGCAACTGTCTGCCGGGTTGCCTCCTGCCACGCTATGACCCAATGGTTCTGGGTAGGGGAGTCAGAACTGGCTTGACTACAATACACCCCAAACTAGCTATTGCACAAACTAAAACCCTTTTGCTAAAATTTTGATCACATGCCCATGGCAAAGGAAACTGTTACAAAAGAGTTACGGCAGGTAGGTGTAATATAACACCAACAAAAGAAAATATGCCTACTGTCAACTAGAAATCAGGAAATACTAAATGAAACAAAAGAAAAGGCAACGCAGCAATATAAATGTAATATAAACAAGATGATAACAATAAAGAAAAAGGAAATAACACTGATGTGTAATCAATAAAAAATGAAAGAAAGAATGATCAGTCTGCCATGTTTGGTTGTCCTACGGAGTTAAGTCCAGGAAGGGAACCACTTCTTCGATGTGGGTAACCTCACAGGGAGATCCTGCCACGGAAATTACCCACTTTGAGAGAATGAGCCTCAATGGCTTATCCTCAAATTCCTTAATCCTTGCTAGAGGATAGGCTTTTAGAGGGAGAGAAGGGATTAGCCTATCAATGCATGTTTGCTACCACACTCTTGCCTACTCTCTGTTTTGCTTTCTAACTCTCTTTTTCTTCTAAGTTCTCTACTTTTTTCTTTTTTCTTTTTCTCTTTCTTTCATAGTTTTCTTGTGGTGTTGTTATGTTATCCCCTTTCCTCCTTATTCTATTTCCTGTGCATGGCTAATGACCTTTTTATACTGCCTGCCGTGATGGATTTTTACTATTTTACCCCTTAACTGCTTTTGCCTGGGTGTGGGTGTCCTTGCAAGCCACCCACTGGTCTGTCAACTGCCCAGCCACCACCACTTACTTATGCTGGTCGTGCCATATCCCATTATCAGACAAAGAGTCTTATTTTGTTTGCTTGCTCACTGTGGCATTGCCATGTGGATAAGGGTAGGCATTCTCTCTCACTATCTCTCATGGCATACACCTAGTGATTCCAACTCATCTTTCCCTTTTTTGGGTGGTATGTCATCCCAGTAGGACATTTTCTCTAAAAGAGTTTGAGCGGGAACCCCAGAACAGGCTCTTCCCTACTCCCCACCACTAGACCATACCTTCTCTTACCTCTGACCCATGGCCCACCATTCCTGTATTGGTTGGGTATAGGTTGGTGGTGCTTGAGCCTTGTGCATGTTCCACTTCCATATATGTCCATGGCTTGTCTGCTGCTCATGCGTTTACTATGACCTGAAGGCTCGTTTGTACATTCTATTGCTCGTTCTTAACCTCTTGTGGCGTGAATGGGTCTCTGAGCCTTCATTCTTCATGTCTCACTTCCTTCTTAGGTTGGGCCCTGCTTGATTGTGGGCTTTTCCTTCTCTAATCCATTCTTTGCCCCTTTCGCGGGTCTGTTAGCGCTTCTTCCATGCCATTTTATCACTCTTGCTATGCTATCATATGACCCGTGCTTGCTGGGCCTCTTTTGAACCTACTGTATGATTTCCCTTTACTTAATTCCAATGGCCCAGTATTATCATTGGGCTAGTATTCATGCTGTTTTGGGCTTCCTTGGCCCATTCCATTGCTTCCAAGCTTCCTTGGCCCATTCAAATTCTTTATTCCCATGGACCTTTGCTAAGTCTTTTAGGCTTCTCCAGCTCAAATTACCATATCCTTTACTTTTGGGGTTTATGGGCTTTCCCACCAACCCTTTACCTACTTAATTCATTACTTTGGACCTCTTTGGTCCATTCTTGCTTGCTTTCTATTTCTCATAATGCCCATGGATATACTACTTCTTTCTCTGGTCTCCTTTGGGCCCGCTTGCTTTCTTTGAGACCAATTTGTTATTTTCTAGGCCTATGATCCATTATTCATGTCATTCGGGCTTAATGGTTTTCTTCTTAATTTACTAACTCTCTTCCTCCCATATTGTTGGGTTTCTTCCTGTTATTGGGCCTCCTTACCAAAGTGGGCATCAACAATCTTTGACTTTAAGATTACTAATCACATTTCTTATTGATTGTGAATAGATTTGACTGAGGGGAATGGTCAAAAATCAATTGCGTTATTAAAAAAATACTAATTAATTATGTTAATAATGAATGAGTCATCTGAAACTTTAATAGAGTTTCACCTTAAGTAAATTAATTATCTTAATAATTAATGAGCCACATGACAAAGATACATTAGTTTTACATGTAATATATATATATATATATATATATATATATATATATATATATATATGTTGAAGTCTTTGATAATTGAATAAGAGATTTGAGATTCAATTCCCGTCTACACCAAAAACCGATTGGTATCTTAGTTTGATAATAAAGATTTATCATTAGGAATAAACATCATAGGTTGAAACTCTCTAAAAAAGAACTGCAGTTTTACCAATAAATTGAAGGATATGTTTCTAGATAAATGAGCTATGGAACTAATGGTGATTTTCATATCCCTACATCAAGTTTGTCCTCAAAAGTAATATTTTGCTTTTATTGAATTAAAAAATTTCACTGTGCAATATAATTAGAGTTCTCTGTGGAATGTGCAAATCAGTATTCTGCTTAGTAAGGGATGAGATTTTAGCTTTTAATGGGTCGTGATGAACAAAAACACCCCGTTTGAGCTCAAAGTTGGAGGCACAATGACAAATCAACCCCAACCTTTTTCTTTTTACGGTCTTACCTGAGGCACGTGCATTGTTTGTGCTCTTGAATATTCCTTTTTTTTTTTTTTTTTTGGATGAACTAGAAATTTTATTCAAAGAGAAAACAAACTACACTGGCAAACAAGCCTCGCCCTGAATAACAGAAACAAAAGTAAGGGGGCTGTTACCAACATCAAAAGAACCCAAAAACTTAAAAGCTAAAGACTACTTTGTTAGAGAGTGGGGAGCCATATTGCACAACCTAGGCACCCAACAAACAGAGACCTTAGAAGAAGATGCCAAGAGAATACAAGAGTCATCACAAATGGACTTGATTCTCCAGAGGGGGGGGGGGGGGGGGGAGCTTCAAGATCAGAAAGGAGATTGGAACAAACTTGAGAGTCTGATTCTATGATTGGAACAAACTTGAATATTCCTAATGATGTATCTCTTCCACGTACATGATGCATGTTGTTGCATATAAATTTGTCGGGTTTGGGAACCATTTATTTAATTTTTTACTTAAAAACTTTTAAAAAAAAAAAAAAAAAAAAAAAAGAAAAAGAAAAAGGTTTTAAAAAGTTGTACATAAAAGCTAAAAGCTGAAAGATAAACTTATAAATTCTAGCTAAACAAAGATGTGTGTAAATGGGTGTATACTTTATGCACCCAAAACATAATATCTTTTTGCGCTTGTAGAGTAGTATGTCCTTTGGGTTTGACGGGTTTAACGTGTGGATTGTTGCTAACTCTAGTCTTAAGTCAGATTCCAAATGATAATAGTGTGGTGCACAATCAAGATTTTCTTATCTCTTCTAAGTTGGATCCCATGTGTTTCATCCTAAAAGACTCAAATTGGACCAAGATTTTCTTGATCCCCTTCCCCATGCACTTGCAACTGAGGCTTTGCTAGAGTCCCTTTTTGCGTTTGCTGTGTGAATCAAATTGAGCTACCCAAGAGATACTTCCACTTAACTGTTAAAGTTGTGTGCATATAACTTTTTGTTATAAAATACGATAAAAGTTGCAGAGGTACAAACAATTAATTGCGTTATTTTCTCCACTTAACTAGGACTTGATTCTCATATATGCAAGGTGTGAAAAAGGCAATATTTTGTCAAAGGCCATTTCATAATAATGAAAATAAAGGTGGGGTTCACATGACTAGCTTGTTTCCAATGATTCCTTCTATTTTAAACTTTTTCAATGCCTTTCCAAATGGTAAAATTGTATAATTGTGATGGGGCTGATGTTAAGCATCGTGGATTTTGGCTTTCGCCTTTCAAGGATGGGGGCTCATACTCTGTCTTTCCCCATTGGTCTTACACAATATTTTCAGAACGGTCCCCATCATTGATTCATGTTAATATATGTCAATTAATCTTCATGATTTTCATTAAATACAAAGGTTACATGTGGTTGTTGAAATTAGTTAATTGTTATTTAGATCTATTATGATTTATAAATGTTTTTGCAAATCATAGTGTCAAAATTGGATTTTATCAATAAAATTGTGTTAGGGTTGAGTTTGGGTTACAAATGGCATAAATTAAGATGACAAAGTTTCAATTTTCTCAAAGATCATAATTTGATGATCTTTTATCCATATTTTTTGCACCACAATTAATTTTTGAATGAAGCTTATTTCATTAGAAGGTATACATAAATATGGTATGCGGCTTTGAAATAGATTCAAATTTAACCCAATTTAGATTTAAAATGTGTGTGACAAAGTCGTTCAAATTTGGCACAATTTTGTTGTTTTCAATAGTTTCACTTGAGAAAATTTGTCGAAATTTGCAATTTGAATTCTACTGGAAGAAAAGTTATATTGGATTTTAACACTACTTTGTGCGCTATATAAAGCATTGTTGGCACAACTTTTTTTTATTTTTTATGATTGTTGCATGACTTTTAGAAGCAAGAAAGACTACTAAAACCAAACTAAAACTCACATCTTCAACAATTAAGCCTAAATTGAGAAACGTTATTCTTGTGCCTAGAACAAAAATAAGAAAAACTATCGTGTTTTCCTATGCAACTTGAGCTTTAAACTGTTTGTGAAACTAGAGTTTAAACCAAATGAGTTCAGTGTTGCTACAAATCTTTGTGAAGTTTGTTGGAGCACCAAAGGTTCTTGTTCATGCGAACTAGGTTAATTTGTTCATGGAGAAGATCATTATTAAAAAATTTAAGAGGTTCTGCAGGGGCGGAACTATGATTTTTGGTTTGGGAAGGCCAAATTTTGTTACTAATATATAAGTCTCAAGTCAAGATAAACCATCACACACATGTGTAAATGCACATACACAAATATAAACATTAATATGTTGGTACTAGAGTAGTTCATAATTTATAAATATATTGTTGTAAAATAGCGGAAGCTCAAATTTACCAAGATTGATTGCGAAAGTATTTTAGGCTTGAGAAAGATCTCAAACAATTAATTGGAATGAAGAAAATTAATCCAAAAGAAAATAAACAAAAAACACCAAGATTTATGTGGTTTAGCAATAGCCTATATCTATAGGCGAAGACGAAAAAATTTCACTATAACAAATTTGAGATAATAAAAATTGGTGTAGAGGCACTCTCACAAACCTAAATTCCAAAAACACCCAAATAGCTCTCTCTCACAAATACAAAACCAAAGAACTAAAGGTTCACAAATATCAAATACGAATACTAAATACCAAATGCGAATTATGCACAAACCAAAGAGAGAGTCACAAATCAAATCCAAAAGTTGCAACACATAAAGAAAGAGCAAATAATCAAACTGCAGAACCAAAACCAAGCAATAACAAACCTCTCTCACTATTTCAAATTGCAATACACAAATATCATAGAACAAAACAACAGAAAGCCTCTTTTTCTAACACACACAAAACTCTAAATTTGCCGCAATACACTCTGTTTATATTGGATATTCAAGTCGGCAAAGATGCAAGTCCTTCGAGTAATAGAATTTGTAATGCAATTTCCTTATCTCCACGTGCACCATACTAATCCAAGCAAAAGACAGAGTCTACTCCATGTATATATAACTCTAAATCACATGGCTGTCTCTCAAGGTCAGCTAAATCAAATCAATCTCATGTTAGACTCCAAAGTCAAGTAGAATTCCAAGACTAATATGAGAACAAATCTCCTTCACCATGTGAAAAGAGATCCAATTCAAGTAGAACTCCACCAAATGACAAGTCATCCAAAACAAGGAGTCCTAGTTCAGTTTAAACTAGGCAAAAAAACAAGTAAATCCACTTATAGTGGAATTACTCCCATATAGATCATGTATGTGCATAAAAGCCCCTAAATTCAAGTCATATCTCTACATACATTGTATATAAAATTAACAACTTTCACATATTTATATTTGCAAAATAATTTTTTAGGGGAATTTATTATCTTTTAAACTCCATTGAGTATACAAAATTTGTCTAGTTTGATATTAAACATGTACAAAAAACGAATTAGAGAAAATAAAAAACTACCTTGTCTCTATAACTACTAGACTAATTGACAAATTCTATTGGTTTTTAAGAGTATCATTGAACTAATTCAAATATTTGGGGGGCCAACTTCTATTTTTGTAGCTAAATATTTAAATTTTTTAATACTTATACATAATAGTTTAGGATTGCAAATGTTATGTGAGTATAGACTATCATGACTGTTTCTTTTTATATATTGAATTTTTTAAGGAGATTAAATAGATCTCTAGAGTGGTTTTTCCTTCGAAGAGGTTCTTCATTAGTTTTCCACTTTGTTTATAAATTTTGTGTTGCATGTTTATTGCTATTGTGATTTGATATTATAATCTATAATTGTATGGAGGAAAGTAAGAAAAGTGAGACAGGAGATTTGGATTCGCTTATTATATATAGGGAATTCATAACAAACTTGTGCAATAAATCCACTATTTCCGTTATTTAAAGATTAAAGTGTTTGGGATCTAAAATAGGATTTAGAAAAAATGGTATAAGAACTTTTAGAACACATTGGGTTTAAAATTAGATTTTCCAAGAACTAATATTTAATCAAGATTTGGATCTATTTTCAACCTACTTCAATCTTACCCGATCTTTTTACTTTTGGGTGAAAATATTACTTGAAATCATGCATATTTAAGTTAACTTTCACAAAATTGTTTGGGGTATACGTCTGGCAACTATTTTCAATAATTGACCTACAAGAAAATGAGCTGGGTCAATATAAATAACACAAATCTATTCAAATCATGGGCCTTTTTTTGCCAAAAGGTCTGCACTCTTTTTCTATGAGAGTGGACAAGGTTACAAGTGTTCAAATTGCAATTTGAAACCATAGCACTAAAAGAACGAAAATCATTAGTTGCTTCCATTACGAGTGATATCTATCTGCCTATATATCTGGGCGTCCACCTCAATTATAAGGTTAATTAGTAGTTCCCAAATCAATCCCCAAGTTTAATCTATCCCCTTATTGCTCACAATTCCACTACGAAATCTTTTGCCCTTTATAACCTAAGATAAGAGTAGCTATATATTTCATCTAAATTAAAGTACCTAGCCACTTAAAAAAGAAAACAAATTTGCAACTTGAGGCTCATGCATTTACATGAATCATATCTTCATATTGTCATTTTTAGTGTTGGACTCAGTTAGGAACCAAAATTGGTCTTGGTTCTTCGTAAGAACATGGAAAGATTATGTCAAAAAGTCAAATATTAAGCTATTCTTGAATACTATCCATTGTAGAAAAAGTGACAGCCTTGTCAGTAAAATTTCTTAGAGGTTACTTGCAGGAATCCAGATCATATCCACATTTCATTAGCAGATCTAATCCACCTTAATTTATCTAACTTGAAATGGAATTTGAATTAAATTACTTATCGAAACCTTTTTTATTTATAGAAAGGAAAATGGAATATACAAGATTAATAAAAAAAATTACTTGTTTATCCTGCCAAATGGATTAAGATCATTTAGAGTTTTTAGGGTAACTCTACAAAGAGTTTTGAAAATCCTATTCATTCATTGTGAAATGAATAGATCAAATTTTAACGTGTTATTAACATTTTAAAAAGCTTCTACTATTACTATTTTGGTGAGGTTTGTGTGTGTGTGCGTGTGTGTGGTCTAGTGTCATAATTTTATTTATTTATTTAAAATTTTGGATAAGTTTGTTTTAAAGACATGGATTAGTAGGAAAGTTTCTTATTTTGTAGGCATTTTAAGTGGAGTGAAATATATATTTTTACCGGATTATAGTTTTTTCTCTATTAAACATAAGGTTAATTTAAGGGTATTTATGAATCACATAAGAGTCTAATCCAAATCGAAGAATCCTCTTATAAATAGTATAGAATAATGCATCAAAATAGAATCCATTTATTTTAAAGTCAATGGATAATTTTATCAATAAATAAATAAATGGATAAGAGAATAAGATTTTAGGAATTCAACAATATAATTATCGGAACTCTAAATGATCCTAATCCAAAATAAGCACCCCCTGTTAATTAATTATGGCATAAATAAAGAAGACATGCATCACATACATCTTATATAAAGTTAATATAATATGGATTTGAAACTATAGCCTCAAATTTAAGTAAATCTCAATAAAAATACCATATATATATATATATATATATATGATATATTGTCTTTTATGTCTATATTTGCTTTCCCTCAAATTTGCTTTTGATAGGACTAGTCCCTATGGGCTCGTTTAGTACATGTATTTAAATACATGTTTTCAATTTTAAACAACATTACACGTATTTTTACACATTTTTTCACCAACACATAATATTACCAAACAGCCCTATATTTCCTCGCAATCTGTTTCTAGCTTCAGA
The DNA here is from genome assembly GCA_030820535.1 of Quercus parvula. Classification (NCBI taxonomy): domain Eukaryota; kingdom Viridiplantae; phylum Streptophyta; class Magnoliopsida; order Fagales; family Fagaceae; genus Quercus; species Quercus parvula. The sequence goes on from JAUAME010000001.1 coordinate 29,576,722, forward strand.
AATTTGTAGCTATATAAGAGACTGTTGAGAGTCATGATTCCTCCATATCCATTTGCTTAGTTAGCAATATTCAAGGAGGACCACAATTGGGACCCACACGGCCACGCCAACCCATTCCTTTCTCAGTGGAAACAACGTGAAAAGTGCCAAGTATTTTATTTTTTTGGTCAGTTAGCCAGAAAGAAAGAAAGAAAACCAGTTTGTTTTCCCACATACTTGTAATATTCTTTCTTTCTTTTTTACTCTTATATAAAGGGAAGGTTCATTCTCAAACTTATCACACAAAACCAACAATTAATATGGGAGTCCCTGGCTTGTTGGGTTTAACTGCTTGGAGCTTCTATGTCCTAGTCTTGGCAGTTCAGCCTCATCAAGCACATAGCTCAATTCGTGGTTCCTTTGGCCTAAACAAAGGTGCTGTAGCTTCACCAGAGAATGGTCTATGCGCATCTTCAGTGACTGTACATGGCTACAAATGCGAGGAGCATGAAGTAAATTTCTCATGCATAACTATTACATATATTATAGTTTGGCTTGTAATCAAACATAAGTATAGATGTGAATTAACGTGTGCATGTAAATTTAATTTTCAGGTGACAACCAAAGATGGGTATATACTCAGTGTGCAAAGGATCCCAGAAGGTCGTGTTGGGGGTACTGCTGGGACAAAGAAGCAACCAGTCTTAATACAACATGGGGTTGCTGTCGTAAGTTATTTAGTTATTTTTTGACTGCGTTTCATGCATGTAAAATTAATAAGGTGGGGTTTTTTCTAGTTCTGTTTTGAGGAGTGAGGACTAATAAGAGGAAGAGTCTAGTCTAGTCTTCCCCAGGAAACTATGCCATTTTTTTGGTTTGAAACCTGACACCATGGTCTTGGTCTTGAGTCTTGACACAAAAAAGGGTCAAATCCGCGTCAGTTTGCACATTATGGAGCACTCTATATTTAGTCTATCTGCTTTAATTGGTCAAAGTAAAAACTTTGGAATGATTCCGCTTTGAATGTTTGGTTTCTTTCATAAGCATATGATGAGGTCCAATTTAGCTAAAAGAAAAGCCTAGAACAAAAGTGTCTTTTAAAAGGGAATGCATGATTTACGCATCGACTTAAAGAAAAAATGAGTTAGGTTACGCATGTACGTTGATGATCTGTGAAGTCATATCAGACTCTTACAAAGTAACCATTAAAATGTGAGGTTGGTCATTGGTCACCATATTGTAAAGGTAAATTTGCTCACAAGAAAGATGAATGTTTGTGCACAAAGGTGAAAACGAATTTTCCCAGAGATATGGTTGGATACATAATTTATTCTACCCTTGCAACAAAACGTTATATATGAAACAGATAGTTTATTTTAAATTGTTAAGTTTTTTAAAGTATTTATTGGTGTGCAAAAAAATATAGTATCACGTTATTTAAAATTAAATATAATTTTAGATTTATAATATAAAATCTAAACTATATATAAAATTAATCCGAAAAATTCTTTTATAATGATAAATTCAGTGGAGAACAAGAGATTAAAAAAAAAAAGTAAAACTTTTGTGTAATTAAAAATTTGAACTTTTAAGTTGGATGATTAGATTAACCGATTAATCCAACTAGAGAAGATTCCATTAGGTTTGAACCCTTAATCGTGCTAACTCTCAAGTCAACCAACATACCACTAATATATGTCTATATCTCTTCAAATGTGAACATATCCCTTTTTAATCACTCTTATTTGTGTATGTGGCTAAAAGGTATTTACAACAAAAGTCACGTTTACATTACCAAGGCGATATGGGTCTGTTTTTAATACTAGTTTTTTTTGTTTTTTTTTTGTTTTTTTTGTTTTTTTTAATACTAGTTGATTGTTCCGATAATCCACTTGAAGTTTTATCGCCACCACGACAAAAGGAAGGTTATGTAGAAAAGTATGTTTACTACCGCAACAATTTCTATAATTTTTACCACAATTTGTTTATGTGACGAGTTGTAAGAGGTAGAAATAAAATATTGAGTCTATACAAGTCCATTATTTCACCACTCATGAATCGTCACATTACAAAATTGTGGCAAAGTTGTAAATCTAATTATGTTACTAAACTTAATCTATGCACCGTTTCACGCATAATTCCATTCCATCTGACTAGAGTCACTAGACCAGAGTTGAAGATATCTCTACAAGGCTTCTTAACTGGTGTGAACTTTTACAGTATTACGTGTGTTCTTATTACTTGAGCCACAAGGCCCACAACATGCACAGTCTCACATAAAATGAGATATGGGCGGGCAATTTTGTTTTGTTGTTCGTGAATTTCAACGATGTAGTTACGTTGTGCATGTTTGATTGTTTTTTTTTTTCGGTGCAGGATGGATTGACATGGCTTCTGAATTCTCCGGAGCAAAATCTACCGTTAATTTTAGCTGATAACGGGTTTGATGTGTGGATTTCTAACACCAGAGGGACCAGATTAAGCCGACGACATGTCTCCTTGGTCCCTAGCCAACCGGTTCTGTTCCTCTTTCCCTTTACTACTCATCGATTTAATTACTTCATAAAACTATTTTATGCTGCATATGATGATAGTTAATAGTGGTTTCTTGTTTTTGTTTAGAGAGAAATGTTTAATATATAAATAAATAAATAATTCACAATATTGTTTCATAACAATTGACAAACTATCACTAATTTTTTGAACCCACTATTTTTTTTTTCTGTTATTTATTATTAATAATTTGCCACATCAAAATTGTGAAAAATTTTGCCATTATTATTATTATTATTTTTTGTATTCATACACTTTCTCTTTTATTTGACGTGGCAAAAGATTGTGGATGAGAAATTTTAAGATGAGTTTGATGCAAAGGGAAAGTGTGATAGTACTAGTTTTAAGTAGAAAGATATATTAGCCAAATCCTAATTAATATCCTATTTGTATAAAGGATTCAACTTTGATTAAAAAAATTTTGAAAAAAAATTCTTTAATTAAAAGAGAAGGAAAGAGTTTTTTTTTCTTTTCAAAAATTAAATAATTCAAATGATAAAATCTTCCAATAACTGAATATATAACATGATATAATTTAGATGATCACTGTTTTATAAGGATTCAATTTCCTTGATTTTCGACCATGAAAAGTTCTGGCCGCTTCCCACTTGCTGCTGATCAGAAGAAAAGGAAAACAAAATAGAAAAAAAGAAGAGGCTCTGAAAGTCTGAGTGCGGTGGTTGATTAGCAATACCCACCTGGATGTCAATATCAAAACAGAAAAGCAACTTAAATAGACATTGATTGGAACTCAGGAAATAGGTTTGAATTTCTTTTGTTAGATTTTGGGTTTGGATATAGGTTCATCATAGAGCACGATAAAAAAAAGGAAAGGATCTAGGAACACTATAATGAGTGTGGCATTAATTGTACCTATTTGGAGGTCTAAAAGAATCAAATCTTAGGACATATGTAGGTTTTTGGAGGTAAACTTTTTTTTTTCTGTAAAAAATTGGCTTATTTTCGGCAAAAAAATCACTTAATTTTGTAACAGTTAAAACTAGAATTGGGTTTGAATTTTGTTGAACTCAAGGGTACCATTGAGCAGGACGAAAAAGTGAAAATAAGCATAGCTCGTGGTCACACCTAGTTAAATCATATATACTATATACTTATTGGGTTGTTACATTTTATAGATATAAGTGGGTAATTTTTTTTTTTTTTCAATGTTACATGGGTAATTTAGTATATCTTTTATAAAAGATACTTGATTGTAGACCATTTGACCTCATCGATTGATGCGGTTCATGTGGATTTAATTTTAATAATTTTCCTTTTCTTAATTCCCCTCATCTTCTTTGTTGTGTGTTACTCATGGTTTGTAAATATTGTAAATATGACAGGCTTTCTGGAATTGGTCATGGGATGAATTGGTTTCCTTTGAGCTACCAGCTCTTTTTGACTATGTGTATGGCCAAACAGGGCAGAAGATTGATTACGTGGGCCATTCCCTGGTGAGCATCATCATCATATTATGCACCCCTTCAAAGCTACATATGTTACACTTTGAATCTAAGACATATTCATTATTCTTAGATTTGCAAAAATCCTTTGCAATGCTATGAATCGTTTTGTTATCTTAATTATATGGACGTCTAGCATTAATGACTTTAGCCATATACTAATAAATTTGTCCAAACTTTCTGTTGAAAATGAGGGAGTACTAGTAGTGTGATGTTCAAAAGTTTGGAATAGCTAAAAAAACCGTCCATTGTATTCTATTAAAATTTGGACACTTGGGCAATCTTTGACAGGGAACTTTAACAGCTTTGGCATCCTTCTCGGAAGGTAAACTAGTGAACCAGCTGAAATCAGCAGCATTGTTGAGTCCTATTGCTTATTTGAGCCACATGAAAACTGCACTTGGCAATATTGCTGCCAAATCCTTTGTTGGTGAGGTAAGGTCATCAATGATGCTCTACATAATGTTAATTTATTAAACAAGAATAAACAGCATGCACATGACAGAAATGCTTGATTTTGACAACAGATCGGCAGGCTATTTGGTCTAGCAGAGTTCAATCCCAAAGGGTAAGAGTCCCAAGAGTTACTGATGATATAGAAGTTACTTCATGTTATAGAATTACAATGTTCTAAATTGATGGTTTTGATCTGCAAATCCTTTTATATAGGGAAGCTGGGGGTGACTTTATCAAGTTTCTATGTGATAATCACGGGGTTGACTGCTCCGACTTAGTAACCGCAATAGCTGGTATTAGTCTCTGCATTGATCGGTAGCTTCAATAGTACAATGGATTTTATACATAGAAAATATTTTTGAAGGAACTAACTCATGCAATGGTACCAACTTTGTGTTCAATCAAGGGAAAAATTGCTGCCTTAATTCTTCAACCGTTGATCTCTTCCTAATGAATGAACCTCAGCCAACATCAACCATGAACATGGTGCACCTTTCTCAAAGTAAGTTTGTTTCTGAACTTGATAACTTTTTACGCTGATCCTTGTGATGCGCATTTTAAACTTTTTTCTTTTCATTGAGACTGTATATGACCTTTTACTATATTGGGGTATGAAAATTCATGTGATCAAAAGGCTTAAGGTGCAATATTACACGAAGAATGAGTTTGTATATACTATTTTTGATGTCATTTTATACATTGGAAGTGTGGAACTGGAAGTTGTATGTCACTTTACTAATGTTATTTCTTAGTACTTCACCACGAATAATTCTTTTTAGGTAGTCTTTGTTACAAACTGCCAGAAAAGTCATTGATATTTACTTATGAACTCACTGAGGAAGATTTTGAACTATAAATTTGCAGCTGTTAGACATGGTGTTGTGGCAAAATACAACTATGGGAGGCATGACTATAATTTGATGCATTATGGGGAAGCCGTGCCACCAATTTATAACCTCTCCAACATTCCCCATGACCTTCCTATGTTCCTTAGCTATGGTGACCAAGATGCACTCTCTGATGTCCTAGATGTTAAACATTTACTTGATGATTTAAAGTCCCATGACGTAGACAAACTCTCAGTTCAGTTCATCAAGGATTATGCCCACGCAGATTTCATCATGGGAGTGAATGCCAAGGACGTAGTTTACAATCAAGTGGTTAAATTTTTCAAGGGCCAACACTAATGATCCTTGATGGAGGCCTCGGTTGTGTGATCAACATTAATTAGCTAGTTTATATTTAGGGAAATTATTATATACTCCCGGAGTACCATAAATGCGTGCTCCCTCCTCTCACATGAATGGTGGATCCCACTAATTAAATTCATGGTGGGACCTACCATTCATGTAAGAGGAGGTAGTACGCATTTATGGTACTCTGGGAGTACCTAATAATTTTCCTTTTATTTATTACTACGCAAATTGCTTTACCTAGCTAGTAATAAAGGGAGGCCACGCTGCTTCTAACTGTGGCAGTTTCAGCCTTCGACTCTGCTCTGCTCTTGCATGACCATTGAAGTTTTTTATTTTTATTTTTAATTTAATTTTTGGTGTCTTTAATGCATTCAAAGTAAGGACAAAATTATTTAGTTTATAATTTATTAAAGGGCCGGACAATTTACTTTATATAAAATTGGTTGATTGGGTTTAATGTCTTTTAAATTTGCTATTTGTAGTTTTTGTTGTTGGGCTAAATTTTTTGGGCGTAAATATTTTGTTTTATATTTTAGATCTATAATTTTTTTACGGTCTTTAAAAGTATGAAAATTTTAGAATTACAAACATTTTTTTATTATAAATTACTGATGTAGTGAGTAGTAGTTATTCGTAAGTAAAAAAAAAATAATATAAGTGATGGACCTAGATGCAAACTAGTAAGAATTTGCTAATTTAATAGTTTATAAAAAAATTTGTGAATGTAGAATTACTCTTAAAAGAATCAATGAAATTGTTAAATGGGGCAAAGTATAATTTTATTGAACAAAATTGCTAAAATTAGTATCTATATATATAATAGTATTTTTTATTTAAAAAATTAGAGGGCATCCCCCCTACCAAAGTCCAATAATACCTCTGTTCATGATTGGACTTACAATTTTGAATATTTTATATACTTTTCTAAAATTTGAGGATAAGATAAAAAGTGTGCATGAAAGATATATTTTCCTAAATATGCACTTTCTGTTTGATTGAAAATAACTAAGAACATGAAAGAAGATTGTCAACAAGATTATAGAATGAATCTATAAGATACTCATCCTTAATACAAACAAGGAACCATTATTTTCTAACTTGTAGACTACTTTTCATGCCCAAAGCATGTACATTATAGTCATCCTTAATACAAACAAGGAACCATTATTTTTTAACTTGTAGACTATGATAGGCCAAAAACAAATTGACCATTTGTAATGAATTAATTGATTAATTAGCCAAGTTTATTAATTAATCAAATTAGCATGCAAACGTGTGGTAGCACAAACAAGTCAACAATTAAACTAAGTGCAGGAAAATAAATTAACACGGTGATTTGTTTACGAATGGGGAAAACCAACACAGCAAAAACCCCACCGGGTGATTTTAAGGTCATCACTCCCGAAATTCCACTATTATCACAACAAACGGTTACAAGTAAAGGAATCTCAGTACCTTATACCCTACAGTTGAACCCTTACCCAAATACCCAATTGGATTTGTTCTATAGTAACAATTTCTCTTTTTGATTCATGGCTCCCATTACGTGACTAACCAATTGCGCATATCCCAGTACGCGACTTTAATCACCAACTAGAGAAGGTTGTTAGCTGCAAAGTTTTTCAGTTCATCCCAACGATAAAGATCAAGAAGATACTTGGTTACAAAACCCAACGGTGCACAAACGCAGCAACTTCTTCACAAGAACGATGAACTAGGGCAAATTCTATCTCCGGTCACAATTTTCTTGAACAAACTTTGCTTAACATTTGTGCAACTTATGAACACTTTAATGACCCTTAAAATAATCATTTTATATGTCTAGAGTTGTGAAAAAAGAAAACTCAAACACATAATCACGGATTAGAGTCAAAACAGAACTGGAATTTTTTTTTTCATAAACCTTGACAGATGCCTATCTGTCGAGCAGCTGTCGAGCCACGGGGCTGGAACAGCTTCTTAAGCTCGATAGATGACTAACTGTCAAGTTTTAATGACAGACACTTCTTCAGCGGACAAACTCGCATGGCTTTAAGACTTGATCTTAAAACATAATTTCTTGAAATATTAAACACATCTTAAATCTATCCAAATACAAGTAAAGTGCGTTTTGTCAAAGGATTAGTCAATTACATAAAATAGTGATATATGTTCCTAACATGTGAATCACATATGTCCTAATAGACTACTTTTCATGCCCAAAGCATGTATATTCCAATACAAATTTGGAAGATATTGAAGTGAATTGACATCTTGGAAGATTTCCAGTGACTCCATCTAATAATCTAAATAGATTTGATTTATCTAGGGGAGACTCAGGATTTGAGCATGCATGCTAGACTTAAAAAGTTACTTTATTTTCCCCTTTAAAATTAGGTGAAAATGCACTTTTGGTCCCTACATTTTGAACTTATTCTCATTTTGGTCCTTAAATTGAATTCATGCCTACCTTAGTCCCTAAAAATAGAAAATCACATCTATTTTAGTCCCTGTTATTAACCTACTAACAAAAAAATCCTACCCGGCAAACGAAGCGCATATGTGGCATGTTAGATACTGATGTGGCTAATAAAATAATATTAAAAAAAATTAAAATGCCACTACAGCATTTAAATTTTTTTTTAAACCACGTCAAAAAAACAATGAAACAAAATTTGAAATTATGATTTTTTTTGAAATAATAAAATAATTAATTTAATTTCCTTTTCTTTTCATTTACATTTTGGAAGAACATGTTCTTTGTGTTCTTCATGTTTTGGAAAGAACATGACTGTTCATGTTCTTGATACCCAACAAACCCATCAAAACGTGAAAGCAAAACCAAAATAGAAGCCACCAATTTGAGATTAAACCGATCAAACACATGTGAAAAAAAAAAAAAAAAAAAAAAAATTCAAAACTGATCAATCTATCAAACCCATATAAAATCAAAACTAAATCAAACCCATCAAATGGATCAACCCATCAACACATATGAAACCAAAACCAAATCAAACCCATTAAACAGATCAACCCATCAAATGCAAATCAAACCAAAACCAAATCAAACCGATCAACCCATCTATCAACAAAACCAAATCAAACCCATCAAACGGACCAACCCATCAAATGCAAATCAAATTGATCAACCCATCTATCACTGTGGATCTCTAAAGGTGGAGGTCACTACCACGATGGCGGTGGCGCGTGGTGAAGAAGAAGGCAAAGCTTGTGAGCTCCAGCCATGGAGCTATGGTGAAGAGAGAAAGAATTTGAGATTTGAGAGAGTTTAGTGAAAACGTTTTCATGGAAAATGCTTTCCATTGTAGAATGTTAGATTCCAAGCATGCATATCTTAAGGACACTCTGCAAGTGTTGCCATTTGTCCATGTGGAAAGGCTTTCCAGAGTGTAAACTAATAGATTTCAAGAGGAAATATGCATTTGTATAAGACAACAAAATCTGCTTTGAAGTTTCACAAAGTAAGGTGCGGCTTTTGTCTAGTGTCTTGTGACATTGGACCCGCTGCGATCATGACATGTGTCTGAAAATGGACATGTGTCATGATTGTAACAGATTCAGTGCACTAGAGGCACTAGACAGAAGCCGTGCCCCTCAAAGTACACCTGCTTGTGTGAGATAGGTACAAATAAAAGAATTTGATGAATTTAAAGAAAAAGAATTAAAAAGATAAGGTTGTGAAGTGTCAGATTCCTATTGCTTTTTAAAAGAAATGATTTAGTTTTTTTTTTTTAAATAATTATTTTTTTATAGTTTGCATTTTTTTGTTCTTGTGATATGAGTTTGTGTTCTTGAGTTTTCGGGATTAAGTTCTTTTGTATTCTTTTTCAAATCTGAATTTATGTATTTTTATGTTTTCAATTTTTTATGTTTTTTAATTTTATTAAAATTGATAAATTAATTTTTTTAAATTAGATGTTGATGTGGCATTTTTTAATATTAATTTATTAGCCATGTTAGCATCTAACATGCTATATATGCACTCCGTTTGCCATGTAGGATTTTTCTGTTAGTGAGTTGACGATAAAGACTAAAATAGATGTGATTTTCTATTTTCAGGGACTGAAGTAGGCACGAAATTAATTTAGGGACCAATATGAGAATAGACTCAAAATGTAGGGACCAAAAGTGCATTTTCGCCTTAAAACTAAGGACGGAACTAGAATTTCAAGAGCGAAGGGGTCATACCAGGCTCTCTATACAATATATAATCATGGAAGCTTAGCAATTAATTTTGCTAATATTTTCCACCTTATTGTCATAACTCCTCTATTTTTTCTTCTTCCTTTGTGCCTCTTTTCTCCCCATTATTCCCTATCTATCTTACCATCACTCTTACTACAACCCTTTAATTTAGTACCATACGAAAATTAACGTTTACTTGTTGACCCTAAACAACATTTGAAGCTAAGGAAAATCAAATTTTAATTTTAATCTGTATTGCTAATGCAAGTATGAGTTTTTCATTATTCAAACTAATGTGTAACTTCGTGCATATACATGGGTATAATTAAAAATAATTACAATTATACGATTCAAATTATACATTGTATTAGTTTACACTTTTTTTAAACCATACATTTCTAAAATTTGTAATGGTTTCTCATTATATATATATATATATATATATATATATATATATATATATATATATATATATATATGATTTCGAATTTAATTTATTTTAGACTCTACGATTTTTGCATCCAATAATTCATTTACCAAAAAAATTAAAAATTTAGATGGACACGTGGTCAAAAGTTGGACTCCAATTGAAATCCAATTTAGAATCTAATTGGATTTAGACTCTTATATTTTTACACTTAATAGTTCACTTTGCACAAAATTAAAAATTAAATGGGACATGTGGTGCAAAATTGAGAATCCAATTAATATCTAATTGGATTTTCTCTAAACTTTTCCTATTAATATATATATATATATATATATATATATATATATATATATATATATATATATATATATATATATATATATATATGTATATACGTGTGTGTGTGTGTGTATAGACACCGCATTTTGCACCATTTACGACTCAGGTCCCCGTTTCCCAATAATGCTAAAATTCTATGACTCAAGGTTGGTTTAGGAACCAATTAGATGTTAAATTGACTTGAAATATTTTTAAATGAAAAATGTAACTTTTAATGAGCAAATAAATATATTTTTGGAAAAATAAAATCAAGGAAGCCCTAGGCATGTGCACACAGGAATCAACCTGCGCACGCAAGCCTGATCTTGCACGCACATGTAAGGTTTTAGAAACATTTAAAATAAATAAATAAAAAATAAAAAATAAAAAATAAAGAAGAAGGCAAGTTTTCTGCATTGATGTTGAGGTTTGGAACGAATCCCACATCGTTTGGGAGTTGTTCCAAACCCTCATTTTCAAAATATAAATAGCCATATATGGTACTTTTTCAAAACACACAGAAATCCTAAGGGAAAACACTAAGATTCATTAGAAGTAGTAAATCAAATAAGGAGTTTTTCACAAAAAATCATCAAGTCATTTTTTTTATTAGGGTCTTTTCTAGCTTTGATCTTTAAGTTTAAGATTATTAATCACGTTTCTTATTAATTGTGAATATATTTGACTGAGGGGAACGGTAAAAAATCAAGTTTGAAAAGTTTTTGTTTTAAGGTATTAAGTTCTAAGATTTTCTTTATATTTCTTGCTTTAATTTATGTTCTAATCTTGTTTCTTTGCTTGTTTTATGTTTATATGTGTTTATGTAGCTTAGGTTTATGTAGCTTTTATGTTTTAAAGCATGTTAGGATAATAGATTTATCATTTTGAAGCCTTGCTCTATTTGGTCTGTTGCTAGGGTTTCTAGGGTGGATTCCACTTGCGCATAATCCTACTTGCTCATGCAGGCTTGATTATGCGCACATAGGCTTGTTCATGCGAGCGCATGATCCTACCCAGAAACCCTAACCTTAGTTTTTCTGATTTCGTCTCTTATTTCACATGTAATGCTTCTGTTTTAGATCCTTTTTTTTATTTTTTTATTTTTTTTTTATGGTTTTGAACTTTTGTTTCACATGCTTGTTGTTTGTTTTCTTTTCACATGTTAAAATTAGGATTTATATTTCATTTATTTGTTTTAATGCCATTGTTGAGGGCCATTTGTGGAAGCCCAGCAGACAGAAGAGCCCAATGATAAGGGCCACAAAGAATTGACAGGATAAATAGCAAAAAAGCCCATTAGGCCCAAGCGGCAGAAATAATGGGTCACTGGCCCAACAAATATATACATGGGTCTTGAAAAGGCAAGCGGGCTCAAAGAAGCCAGGAAAGAAAGAAATAGCATCCCATGGGCAGAGTATGAGTTAGAAAAGTGAGAAATGGTCGCCGCAGGCCCAAGGCAGTGTAAACTAAGAGAGTAAGGGGTTTATGGCAGGCTCATGAACCCCAAAAATAAGGATAAGGTTATTGGGCCGGGGAAGCCCAATGAAGTTAGTAAAAAGCCCATGGGAGTGTGGAATTAGCAAACAGGCCGAGGAAGCCCAAAGAAAGCAATCGGGCCGTGGATGCCTAAAGGGACATAGGAGCCCATGAGTAAAAGCAAAACAGTGCCCGTGACAGGCCACTAAGAAAAGGGATAAACGGCTGGCCCAAAAAGGGGTCCAGCAGGATTAAGTCATTATGGCAGGAATAACAATTCAACGTGGCAGGCAGTGAAGAAAACCAAAAGTGGGCCAAAGAAATGTAAAGCCCATTATCATACGAGGCCTAGCTCCTGAATGGAGTGAAAAACCAAAAGAAAGCCCGCATGAAAGGCCAGGAAACGCAGACGGAGAGTCTCCAAGTTGCGGCAGACTCTTGGACAAATTTGAAAGGGAAGCACGCGCAAGACCCAGGCGCCACCAGCCTGTACCCAGCCAATATAGGACATGGTGGGGCCATGGGCCAGAGGTAAGAGGTAAAGGGGGGTGTGGTTTGGTGGTGGGGAGAGGGAAAAAGATCTATTCATGGCTCCTGCCCAAGCCTCTTTTGGGAGGTACATCCTGCTGGAATGATAGACCACCCAAAAGAGGCAATTTGAGAGGGAACCGTTGGGTGCATGCTCTGAGAGTGGAGAGAGAAGGCATTAATGTCGTGGCAGGAAGAAATGCTACAACATACAGAGGAATAAAACAAGTCCGCCTCTGTCTGGCGAGGGTGGGTGTCACACAGTGTGGTCAGCAAGTACACCCAGACCAGATAAAGGCGGTTAAGGGGCAAGACCGTAAAACACTAGCCACGGCAGGCGCTATAAAAAGGCCCTTGCCGTGCCTTATAAAAGGGGATAAAAAACAGGGCACATTTTCGGAGAGAAAGAAAGAAACAGAGCAAGAGCCAAAAGAAAAAAGATAAGAAAGAAAATAGAAAGAAAAGAAAGGAAAACTGAGAAAAACGGGAGCTATAGGGCATGCACCCATAGATCAGTTTCTCTCTCTCCCCCTTCAAATCCAACCTCCTTCAGAAAACGTAAACAAGGACCATCTTTCTTTTGGAGCAGCAGCCATTCAGGTCCGACTCCCTCAAAGCCATTAATCCCCACGACAGGATCCTTTTCCTGGGAGGGTTATTTGCGTTGAGAAGAGGCGTTCTTTCCTCTTTAGCCTTGCTACGGCAAACAGTTTTAAAAGAAAACTTAATTTATGCCCATTTAAATTAGCCAGTATTATTCTCTTCATTTTTTCTCTGTGATTGATATCATTATGATTGTAATCATGCTTTAGTAGCAGGGAATACCTAGTCGTTTATTAAAATAAGTCAAAGTGCTCTGTCTTAGTTATTATTATATCTGTCTGCCATAATTTGTCTGCAACAGTTCAGCCTGTCATAACTTGTCTGCTACAGTTCTGCTTGCCGTAAATTTGCTCCTGGCAGACATGGCATAAGTTTGTGCACAAACCGGCCTAAATTGAGTTACAATTAGAACGGCCCCAGCTCCCTTACTCATAAATACTAGGGCCTATCATCGCAGGAGGCAGCCCAGCCCATTACCGCAGGAGGCAGCCCAATCCTACCAAAAAAGGCCCCTACAGCCATGAACACGTATTCACATGTTCATACATTAATACCATGGGTGTTGTGATGTAGCAAGGTAAGTAAGGTAAGTCATGCATTCACATATACATGCATTTTGTTTGTAATCTTGTTTAGGATTGATAAACGTGATATAATGAATAAGCATGTTATGTTCTTAATGTTTTCAATGATCTCTTGACGATGCCATATTTTGTTTATTACTTATTGTGAAAGACCGCACCCCCGGCTCCTTTTTATGGAGTGTTGGGCCAAACCCACGTGAATGAGTGAAGTCGTGTTATTGCCTCTCAAAATGGAGGTTCTACTAATTATATTTTCTCTTTTAGATTAAGGGTTTTACAATAGAGTCGTCACTTATTTAATTATTGGAATAAATAAGAAAACCAAAATTGAAAAATTCCTTATTTTATTAATTTGCAATTGAATTTACATTGATCATAGGAAAATTACATGGTTTTAGTCGTAGATACAATCTAAGATAAAGTACATAACTTTGTTTCCTAGTTATAATCTAGAAATTAAAAATTACATGGATAAGCATTGGTCTATCAACCCTTGATCTAAGTTTGGAGACTATGTTACAATGTGGGAAGGTGTTAGGCACCCACCTTGCCCGATGAAACTGGTCTTCTAAATTATGGTGGCCAACATTCATATCACACTATCCAATATGTTATCAATCAATTCGCATGTTGAATTTAAATTGTGTGCATGTGATAAAACCTAAATCAATTTATTAAGCAAATTATTTGGATTGAAAAATAAATTCTAGTGAATGTGTGTGGATGGTGATATCCTAGATTCAAGAATTTAAAAGAATTATTAAACAAACATATTTTTCATGTTTTTTATGTGGATTTAAGATTGAAACTAGTGCTATACATGAACATGTAATGAACAACCAAGAACATATAAGAACAATTAAGAACATTCAAACATATTCAAAGGAATTTAAATGATTATTATCATGCTTTAATCTTAAACTCTCATCATGGCAACACAAAAAATAATTAGGGAAAGGGATTATACCTTCATGCAAGATCCATATGGTGGAGGAGGAGACTCTTGAGGGAGGTCCTAAGGGTGGAGGAAAAGAAGAGTTAGGAGAGGAAGAATAGGTCTCGCTCAATACTTTGAGTCTCAAGAAGACCAAGATATGACAAGACTACTCAATTTCCTAAAACTCAAGAGATGAGAAAAGATGGGGTTTTTGTCATCTTGGATTGAAAGAGATGGGGATTTATATAGTAGTGGTGGAAGAAATATGAATGGAAGGTCATTTAATGAGGGTTGACAAAGAATCGTGAACCTAGACCTCATTTTAGCCTTGGGGGAAATCTAGTGCATTAAATGTAGAGATTGATGGGAGCGAGATTTTGCTGTAGCTACTGTAACAGCTTGTAGAGCCAACTTCAAAAAATCATATCTTACTCAATTCTGATCGGAATTATCTTGTTCTTGTGCTTAAATTGAAACCCCGAATGTCTAGTTTCTGAAAAAATTAATCTCATTCACAGATTCAAAATATTCTGAAAGATATAAATGAAATGGTGAGCAGAGGTCATTTTTTATAAAACAATTTCAGCACAATTAGCATTAATAGGTCCCAAATTAGTTTCCAATTAACATTAATAGGCTCCAATCACTCCCATTTCAGACCTATTTAGTTCCAAATTTACCCTAATTAAAAGATAATTATACAAATTACTCATTGAATGATTAATGTTTAACTATCTAGTTAATTAGGTATGTGCAACTCTACCACAAAATGTAATCCTAACTAATTAAATTATGACACATTATTGATCTCAAACTAATTATACTTATAACCAATTGAAATAAATTGGTCATAATTACATATAGTTGGACTCAATTTGTGATAGTGCATCTTAGCCATTAAAACTTGATTTGATAACAGTGCATATCAACCATTAAAACTTGATTTGATGATAACTTTCAATTTGGTGGTCCGATTAGGGCTTATGGCCAGTCGATTTGATCGTTACAACATCAAGATCATTTTGGTGAAATGAGATTAAGAATCTAATGACCAAAATCAATATGCATATTTCCATGGGAAAATTACCATTTTACCTTCCAGGTAAGGTTAAATGCGAGTTGCAAAATGAAGTGTCAACACTTATGTTTTTGCCTTGAATATGATATGATGACATGGTGTTAGATGAATGTTAGGTGGATGATATGTATGATAGTAACATGCTAGGGTTTATGAATGTTAGGTGGATGATATCTATGACATGTATGCTAGATGTAGATAAATGAATGATTAGGTCTTTTGGGATGATTGATGTCATATTGTATGCTAGTGTGTGTGTGTGTATGTGTGTGTGTGTGAGTTAGAATGTAATATTGAGTGTGCCTTTAATAGATTTAAGACATAAAACATAATGAGAGGAAGCCAACCCTAGGGTTTGGCGGATTTGGGTGTCTAACACCTTCCCAAAACAGTACCTAAACTCCGAACCCATATCTCTGATAATAAGATCATCAAAAAGGTCATTTCTCGAGAGGATGCTATATATATGGTTCCTAGACCATTGCAAAAGCTAGGTGGCAACTCTTCGTTGTGTCCATAATATATATATATATATATATATATATATGGGTTGGGTTCAAGTTACATCAGATGTAACTCTAAGCAATATTACACCACCCAATAACTTATTTTTTTATTCATATTTTGAAAATCCAACCGTTGAATTACATGTTTTATATGTTCTTAATATGCATGCTAATTTCATGCCAATCAGATGTAATTTACCATTCGATACATAAACTTATCTTTTATGCATTATTTTAAACTACAAAAACTTGAATTTAAACAATTAATTGATGACATGGTTATTAATCTTTGATCACCTTAAAATTTTGCAAATATGGAGAATATATGAAGATATGTAATGTAACGGTAGATTTGTCAAAATTCACATTCAATTAAGAAATATTGAGTGGTGTAACATTGCTTAGAGTTACACTAAGTGTAGCTTGAACCTATATATATATATATATATATAGTTTACTTGGCACAAAATTAAAAATTAAATGGGACACGTAGCGCAAATTGAGAATCCAATTAAAATCTAATTGGATTTTCTCTAAGTTGTGGTGCCTGTTCTCAACAATAGGAGTGGCATAGGCCCTACATTTAACGGGCATCAAAGAACCTTAGATGTTATAAATCTAATAGAAACCCTAATTGGTGTGACAAAAATCCTAAAATCACTAATTGCTTTGATTTGGTTCTCTTCATGAGGAAAAAGAAAATAGTATCTTATGTATAAGGTTTTACTTCTTGGGAGTTTTAGGAGCCCTTCTGAGCTCTTTTGGATTTACCCTATTAATTGGGTTTCCCTATTAGAGCACAAGTGGCTTTGGAACTTCTAGGTGATACGCATATAAGGGGATTTGATTCTGTAGGATAGGGAATGCCAATTGCCAGTGTAGTGCTTAGTCTTGTTCTCGAAGAGTCTCTATGCTTCCCTGGTAGTTCCACCAGTCAGATTCGATTGCTTTGGTGAAGCTAAGAATCCTGAACCACAAAGGGTTTTTTTTTTTTTTGGTGAAGAAGCAGAAATTGGTTTGTGAGATATTTTCTTAAATAGATTGTGAAATCGGTGCATTTCATCAATCTAAAAAAACCTAATTCAAAGTGATTGTGATTATTGTGGTCTCTTTGGTTTTAACAATAAATAACTCATTTGCACAAATATTTAAAAAGTTAAATTAGACAAGTGGCACAAAATTAAACTCTAAATAACTCACGTTTAATAACTTATTTGAACTTTCTTTAAATTTTACCTTTATATATATATATATATATATATATATATATATATATATAAAGATTGAGAATATAAGTATAAAATATTATATTTCAATATTATATCACAATAGTGTTTTCAGCTTTAAATCTTTTCTAGACTCATCTTAGTTTAACTGAATTTGTCAAGAGTCTTATAACTCAATGACATTGTATACTCTCTTTAATAAGAAGAATCAATGTTTAAATTTTTCTCTCTTCAATTATTATAATAATTAAATTATCAGAAGTTCAAAACTGGACTTTTTATCAATAAAATTGAAGTAGGCTATAAAAGTCCCTATCAAATTTTTCCACAATCATAGTCAAATAATTTTATGTTGATAATTATATATACTATTTAGTTGAAGTGGAGGAACTTCAAACCAATGCCTAACACTAAGTTATTATAGTACCTCCTAGTACTAAATCATTTTAGCCACTAGCCTTATAATTCAATTGATTGTCACCTCCTAGTCTTTCTAAAAAAGAAACTTAGGGTTTATATCCCCTCTCCCTCAAATGTCGATTTAAAAATAAAAAAAATCATTTTGGTAAATTTTTCTTTGTAATAAATAGTAAAATATGGTTTCACCACTTAAAAGACTAGATTTCCAAAATGACTACAAATGGCCTCCATTAAAATATTCATGTAAATATTTTTATGTTGAAACTACAAAAACTTTTATATGAATATATATATATATATATATATTCAAAAGGTTAGTGAAAAAATTATAGGCGAAAACACCATTTTGGGATCACAGTCAATTTGGTCCATACATTTTGGTAGCAGTGAATATAGTCCCTGTTATTTTCAAATTGCACTCAATTTGGTCCCTACTGTTAATTTATTAACAGAAAATGCCTACGTGGCAAATGGTGTGCACTATTGGCACACTTAAAGCTTACGTGTCATATAAAATAATATTAAAAAGTATCAAATCAGCATTTTTATAATTAATAAAAAGCCACGTAGAAAAAACAAAACCTACAATTCTAAGCTGATTTTTTTAACGGAAAAATTAAAAATGAATTAAAAAATAAATAAATAAATAAAAACTCAATATTAAACGCATCAAGATTTGAGTAAGAACCGGCAAACTTTGTTTGTGTTTGGATCTAAAAAAAAGCAAAGGATCTGGATTACCAACAATTGAACAAAGAGAATCAAACCAATTTAACCTTTGATATACTTATACATCACTGAAACGTTTGGATGCAAATGGATATGGGTTCTTTACTTTCAGATATGAGGAGGAGATGAAGTCTGCAACAAATTTCGTGGAACCCAAGCCATGGCCAAGCTTTGCACAGCCAAACCGCATGGCTATCGCCAACGACCACCATAAGCCACAAACAAATGGCTAGCGCTCACTCTCTCTCCCCTCACAAGGGTTTCTCTCTCCTAAGCTTGATTCTCCCTCTTTTGATTTTCCTTTGATGTGTGCACTGTTGAGATTGTTTGTGACTTTGTATTTATGGAATGGGGTTTTGATTCAGCTTTCAACATGGGTTTGTGTGATGCCCCAATTTGATTGATTGTGTGATGTGTGTGGGTGTGTGATGAGTCCCACATCGGGTATTTACTAGGTAGATCTGGGCTTTATTAACAACTATAAGGAACCTCAATTGTTACTAGTCATTTTGAGGTATAGCACAAATGTGGTTAACGCTTTTCTTTGAATCGTTACAGTTTGGAAATGAGGTGGTCTTTGTAGTGGCAGTTTGTTGAAGAAAGTTAGGTTTTGGAATAGATTAGTGTAAGAAAGGCAAAGACATGTTGGGTCTTTTAATTGAATTTTTTTTTTTATAGTTGCCGGAAATGAGAAGGGGAGAAATCTCTAACTAACCGATCAAGAAAAAAAGAATGAAGAAGGAGACTGAACAACAACAAAGATTAACACTTAATAAACCCATTTTGAAAGCCTCCAAGCAAGATCAAGACTAATCAATCTCCAAATCAAAACAAATCATGCTGGGAAAATTCACTTTCACTTCCTAGGTCATTTGCAAACCTTCAATGTTTGTGTGTTTGGATTGCAAGAAAATGAAAGAAAATCATAATTTATTTTTATTTTTATTTTTTCCATTAAAAAAATCAATTTAGAATTGTGGGTTTTTTTTTTTTTTTTGACATGGCTTTTTATTAATTATTAAAGTGCTGATTTGGTAATTTTTAATATTATTTTATATGCCACATAAGTTTTAAGTGTGCCAACATTGCACACCATTTGCCACGTAGGCATTTTTTGTTAGTAAATTAATAGTAGGGACCAAATTGACAACAATTTGAAAATAACAGGAACTAAATTAACTGCCACCAAAATATAGGGATCAAATTAACTGTGACCCCCAAAATAGTGTTTTCACCAAAATTATAAATTGTGCCCACAGACGGTGTAGGTTATAGGCTAATAACAAATATAAGGTCATATACCAAATATGAAAGAGTTTGAGGGACTATTTGTATATATTTTTTTGAAGGTTAAAATTGAATTACCGGAAAGTGTTTGTCACCGGAAATTGAATTACAAGAAGTAGGAGAGAGGGATTGGAATTCAAGTTCTCCACATGGAAAAAGTTAGACAATAGTCACTAAAGTGATAAGACTCATATCCTCATATAAATAATGTTAATTCTTCGTTGAGATTTCCATTTATTTAATATAAAATGTTAAGGTTCATGGGCATTGTTTTACTACACCAGGTTTAAAAATGGGATGGTCAACCGTTGAATGTTGACATCCTTTTAATAAAGATTAAAAGATGACTAAGCATTAAGGCTCCATATGTCTATAATTTAAAATTGATCAGCAATATTAGTGAATAATATGCCAAAAACTAATCCAAGTCATAATGATGATTTGTCTAGGCTGTCCAATGCGTCATGACTTGTGTATATAAAATGTGAGCTACCAGACTAAACCTCAAGTGAATATGATCACCATGATAGCTTTGTTTCAACTCCAAGTCTTCCATGACCTTTAACCACCAACATTTTGCTTAGCCGGCAATTCAAACATTGAACAAATATTGCACTTCACAAATCATGCCCTTATTATGTCCCAGAATTACATGAATGCCTGCAGAGCTAGGTTGTACAGACTTATTGCTTCATGTGGCAATATGAGAAATCGGAGGATTCTTGATGTTATAGCTTATAGGGGTACCATGTGTCATCAATATTTTGAATGTTGTTCCAGTTTTGCAAGAAAACGAGGAGTAATAACTAATAATATAATGATAGAGACAATTTGGATGTTTACAGTAAATTTCCTGCATATATAATTGTAGGAATTGGATTGCTCAAACAGACAACACCCCCCCCCCCCCCCCAAAAAAAAAGAGAGAGTAAAGACTTAACGAGAAGGAAGAAGTAATGGCGACCATGAACACAATTTTCTTGATGCTGATTTTTGTTGCTTGTATCACAAAGGAAGCCTTGGCAACCCAACATGTTGTTGGAGGAAGCCAAGGTTGGGATGAATCCACAGACTTCAACTCATGGACATCAGGCCAAACCTTCAAAGTTAGCGATCAACTTGGTATGTTTCCTATTCTTAACCATGCTAGTTAAGAACTTAGCCTTGCTTTTGTTATTAACTTCATTTGTATAAATCAATTATCTTTTTTGGACAGTTTTCAAGTACACAACAGGGTTGCACAGTGTTGTTGAACTTGCTAGTGAGAGTGCCTACAAGAACTGTGACCTTGGTACTGCACTAGACTCCAAGAGCAGTGGCAGTGATGTTATCAAATTGAACAAGGCTGGCACGCGTTACTTTGCTTGTGGCACATTAGGCCACTGCAGCCAAGGCATGAAAGTAAAAATCAAGACAGTCACAGGGAGTGCACCCTCTTCTCCAGCATCATCTTCATCTTCACCCACAACTTCTGATGCTTCTGCTTCTCGATCTTTTGCTTCATTTGTTATGGTTGTTGCATTCTTGGCCACCTTTTTGCTCTATGTGTTTTAAGGATATGAAGGCTGGGTATATAGATTCACCTGGTACTGTTTGGTTTGATATTTGAGGGATTTAGTCAGTATGATAGTATTAAAGTTTGGGTTGAAAAACAAATGCATCAGTTTTATATTCTTTGTTTGATTATGACATTTGAAATAAGAGGTGAATAAAAATGGCAGGGTTGCTTTAACCCTAGCCTGGTTTTTTTGTAGTATATCAATCAACCTTGCCAGTGAGGATTCTGCTTCACATTTGGTGATTTTACTCGTGGCTTGAATCATTTATCTACAATCAAATCAAATCAAAATTCATAATGATAGTTTTGAGTCCAAAAAAAATATTCATAATTTTAGTACAATTGATGTATTGCAAGCCAGGAAAGATGCAAACGCCAAACTGGGATGGCCTCAAACGGTGTCAAGAAATGTGACAATTCATTGGTTTCAAACATTTTTTCCATGTTTATCTACTTAAAAAGACAGATTGAATTGGTTAAGAATTCCTTCCTTTTATGGTAAAAAACTGATTTAGATTTTCAAGATCCATTGAACCAAATTGTTCATTTATTTTGTGGGTAACATTCGGATAGTAGGATGGATTTGAATAACATGCCTAGATTCAAAAATCTCAAATTTTATCAACTATGTTGTTGGTTACAAGATTTTGAAAAAGAGTCTTAAAAATGGAATGAATTTATACAACCAAAAGATTGGAATATTACTTCTTTATATTATAAAAAAAAAAAAAAAAAAAACAAACAAAACAAAACAAAAATGATGTAAGTTAAAAATTATGACATGTCTTGGATTCACGTGTTTTTATTTCTTATTATTTTTAGGGGAAAAAAAAAAGAATATTCCTTGCCATCAAGGTTTGATCCTGATGGATATAGCAGTGTTCTCAAATCTGCTGGTTCTTTGAAATTGGCTGTCACTCTGTGACTCCGTCAGGCCGTTAAGTCTTTTTCTATTCCCAGGTAGTCCAAATTTGACACACCCAAGAAGAGAAAATCGAGGTGCATAGCTTCCTGCTTTATTAAATCCAACACGTGCCTCTTGCTGTTAATAAGTACTATATGAAGTCAAAATTACTCTCTAATAATTTATTAACAAAAAGTCTTAGACTATAAAATTTTTCTCAACTTTGTGTAACAATTGTAATTTGGCAGAGCGTAAGTGGAAAAAAAAAAAAAAAAAAAAAGAAAAGAAGTAGGTTTATGTATAAATAATGGTTAATTATTTATAATCTATCACGTAAGGATTATGGTAAAAAATTATGGAATAATTTATGAACCTAGAATTACTCATTTATTAAGGATCGGTTAATGATTGGACAATAGTTAAAATAGTTAAAATTAATTATTTTATTATAATTAATAGAAAAAGTTAATGAATATTCTAAGAACATTTGTTTGTGAACCATTTTAGGAAAAAATTTATAAGAAAAGAGAAAAAAGGTAGTTAATGTTTTAACAAATTTTTCAATTTTTCATAAAAGTGATATAAAAATTTTCTTAAAATAGTTTATTAACAATTGATCTAAGGGCACCTGTTAACATAATTCATAATTAATTAATCAATTTTATTTAAGAGTATGAATTAGTTAAATAAGTATTTGTTTTTGTCATTTTCCAATGCAGTAGAACCCATTTAAATTCTTTCTAAACAAATGCATGAGTGCACTCATTAACAAAAGTAAACTATCACTTATTTCCTAGGGTTAAAGGGATTCCTCAACCTTCTAGCACCTCTTGTAGTATATCGCGTTGTCTTTTTTCTTCAACAATTTAGTGACATGGATACTTGACATTGTATGGGTAACTTGTCTTAATGGACGACGCTGAAAAACATATGGGTAACTTGTTTTAATAGACAACACTTATTTGAGATCTAACGATCAGAACTATAAATGTTTGATTTCGTTTCATTTATATTATTAATCTGTTTGTTAAGTGCCAAATAAGTGCTTTATGTTAAAGTCCCATTATCCAAGTGTTACCAAATTACTAATGGAAATGGATAGCATAATCAATTTACATATAAATACCAACCAACCAAAGGGATCCGAGCACGTGTATTTAAAAAATCTTGGGGAAAAAAAAATCTTGAAAAAAAGAGCGTGAAAAGTTCCATGAAAAGAAGGCAGTGTATTTAGTATTTCCTTCCAGCATTGTACTCTTTCCCATTTGAATTCCGCTGAAGTAAAGAGAGTGTGTGTGTGAGAGAGAGAGAGAGAGAGATCAGATAGTGAAGAAGAGAAGAGAAGCGATGCCAGAGGAAACGACTTCAATTGACTACGTTATGGAGGCGGCTTCTGGGCCCCACTTCTCCGGCCTCCGTCTCGACGGACTCCGCTCTTCTCCTCCGTCTTCTTCCACTTCTTCCCCCGCTGCTCACCGCTCCCCCGTTCCCGCTTCCGCTTTCTCTTCCTCCTCCTTATCATCGGCTCTAACCGACTCCAACGCCCTCAAGCAGCCTTTCGTCATCGGTAAATTCCACTTCTCAACTCTAAAAACTCACTTCCATTTCTTCAATTTTATGAATTAAGCAATTTCCTTTACAACTCTCACTTTTTTGCTTGCTTCTACGTCGCACCACGCACTTTCTCAATATTGCTTTTCAAAACCAAAATTCGCTCTCATTTTTCCTTTGGATCTTGAAGATTGGAGTAGAAAGTGCTTTAAAGGAAGAAATCCACATCTGCTTATCTATGCTCGTAGCAATATTCTTAGGGTTTTATTTTGTACTTATTCGTTGTGTTTGTTGCTTTAGATTGTTAATTATTGTTT
Organism: Quercus parvula; assembly: GCA_030820535.1. Lineage (NCBI taxonomy): Eukaryota > Viridiplantae > Streptophyta > Magnoliopsida > Fagales > Fagaceae > Quercus > Quercus parvula. Next base: position 29,601,006 of record JAUAME010000001.1, read on the forward strand.
CGGTAATTGAGTAGGAGTTTCGGGCGGTACGGCTTCGGGTAAGACCACCGTGTGTGACATGATCATCCAGCAACTCCATGATCACCGTGTCGTGCTTGTCAATCAGGTTGCAATTTCTCTCTTGTTATAGAAAATAGAAACCATTATGTTACAAGCAATGCTATGTACACAACTTGTTAAGGTGGCAAATTGTGATTGGTACGACTTTAGTTACACATGCGCCTATCACTTACACCACTTTTATCATGTACACTTTGTTGGCAAATTGTGATTGGAGCAACTTTAGTTACACATGTGCCTATCACTGACACCACTTTTATCATGTACAATTTGTTAAGTTGGCAAATTGTGATTGGAGCAACTTTAGTTACACGTGCGCCTATCACTGACACCACGTTTATCGTGTACAACTTGTTGAGGTGGCAAATTGTAATTTGAGCAACTTTAGTGACGGTTACACCTGCCACTGACACCACTTTTGTTATGTACCAATCGCACTCTGTGTGTTTTGAACTCACAATCTCACCATTATTATGACAAAAAGAAGTGCTAATTGAGCTATAGCTCATTGGCGTGTACCAATCAACAATAGACCTAGTCAATAGTTGTGAAAGTTTTGTGTCAATAGACTTATTGGTATGATATTGACTAATATTGTGGTTTGTTTGGTATGGCAATGTTATAGGACTCGTTTTACCGAGGTTTGACTGCTGAAGAATCCAATCGTGTGAATGAATATAACTTCGATCATCCTGGTAAACTTATTTGTGGTCACGCAAAACTTTGCATGATTTATGATGTAATTTTGCTTTTGGTAGTGTTTTGGTTTTTCAAGATCATTTTGAACAAGTTTTGTTGATTTTTGTTTTGGTTGTTGATCGCAGATGCATTTGATACTGAGCAGCTTCTGGATTGCATTCAAAATCTCAAAGATTGGCAACCTTACCAGGTTCCGATTTATGACTTTAAGATACATCGTCGCTGCAAGGATAGTTTTCGGCTGGTACTGACTTCACAACATTTTGAACCCTTATTGGTTTTGCCCTTCAATTGGTTTATAGACACTGTAGAGTCAACATAGGTCTGAGCTGAATAAACATTAGGTTTTAGGATTTACTGTTATTAACTTTCTGAGAGAATGATAAATTGTTTTGATAAATTGAGTTTATCCATTTTTGATCTGCCAAGATTTATTCTTGTCACTTTTCAAAAAAACTTAATCAAAATTATTTGCCAGGTAAATGCTTCTGATGTTATTATTTTAGAGGGGATTCTGGTTTTCCATGACCAACGTGTCCGCAACCTGATGGATATGAAGATTTTTGTTGATACTGGTTTGATTCCTTTCATCTGGTTGTCTATCATCATCTTCATCATTTCATTTGTATTCTGTCATTGTCATTTATCAATTTTATTATTAGAGCTAAATTTTTTACGGGAGGCTTTCTTGTTGCAATCTCCCTGCTGCTATATTTTTGTATATGAATCAAAATTGTGTTTAGTTCTTGAATTTAACGTTTCTCTTTCTCCCAACCAGTTGAGATATTTAGGGAATTCTAGAGTTGATTGGGAAGTTTATATGTTGCTGTTCAAGCTATGCAGTCACAAGTCGATCACTATTTGCAAGCCTAGGGGGTGTGTTTGGCATTTGGGTGGACAAGAATATTGTCTTTCTTACTAACTATATTAAGGGAAGCATTTTGATTGTTAACACTCAAAAGCTAGCGCCTATGACTTATTTATATGATGCATATCAATCTAAAAATGGCAATAAGGGTCTGGATGAGTTAGGTATTTCTAAACATCTCCCACATGGTGTCCCTAGTTATATGAGTTGAAAGCTATCTGGATGTTGCTTTCCAAAAATTGCCAAGAAGCCTGGGTCTGCATTACCTGTGTGTGTTGTTTGTTTGTGTGATTGCAAGCAAGTTGTGCCAAGCCAAACACTCAAAGGCTTGACATTGTCTGGATGAAAGGCACCTAAAGATTTGGGTTAAACTGTGTTTGACTTGTGCCTAGAATTGAATTTCAACCTCAAATCATTAGATGCTCGTCAAGTTTATGAGTACTTTGAGACTGTATTCAACATGATTGGCTAAGCAAAGAATGAAGCCCCATGAGGACTACATTTTATCATTAGGCTTTATACCTTATGCTATTATATTGTCATTAGATAAAAATTTATAGAGAAATTGATAATACATCTCATTGAGCAATATGAACCCATGTGGTGGGCTGTTTACATAGCACACACACCTATGAACCATGGATTTAGTGAGGGAAGATTTTTGGGAAGGTACAATCCCTTGCTTCTTATGAAATAGAGGATATGCAACTTTGATTATGGTTCAAAGTCCCATTGGGGAAGAACAAATGAGCAATATGATATCAAGGGAAAAAATAAGTGTAGATTCCACATTACAAGAACCTTGTTGGCTTGCTTGCTCATTAAGAAAATGAGCCCAACTAAGCCTCAGCTTGACTCATTTTCAATCCTATGTTTCCAAACATTTGACAGACTAATAGAGACTGCTTATAATTTTTTATTGTTAATTGCATTTCTCTTTTACTCACCCTCTCCCTCTCAAATTCCTCACTATATTATTTTTGGTGAATGATTGCTTTATAGATGCTGATGTGAGGCTTGCTCGTAGAATAAGACGTGACACAGTTGAGAGGGGCAGGGACATAAACTCTGTTCTTGAACAGGTAAGTTCCTTAGTGATATCTGTCTTTGTAGTTGGCTTTTACCCAAATTTTCCCTAGAGATTTATAAGTTATAACTAGCAGAAGCATATCTTTCAAGTTCCATGATATGTAACATTATTTAGTTCATTTAAATGATGTGTTATTGAATTATAATTGTATTGATGCACAAGCATTTTCCTATCACTTCAAAAGCAACATCCACGACTATTTTCATTTGCTTCTTGAGTTTGGAGTACCTTGACTATCGCGATATGGTGTTAGGCTGCTTACAAGGATGCAGCTCATTTATTAAGCTGCATTAGCTTTAATTTCAATCCATCTTCTACTCATTGCACTGTATGGTTTTGGACCTTTTGACATGTATTTACATTGATGTTGCTACTTTGGTAACTTTTGGTTGTGAACTATGGGAAATTTAGATCCTGTGCTTCGAAAGAATCTCTTCCTTCATTGTCCTGTAGCCCACTCTCTCTGGGTTTATATGTTTCAGATCTTTGGGTCCCAATGGGTCATGCCAGGCTCTGTGGTAAGCTTAGTGTATTGTTGGAACTATTGGCTGGGTAAATTTAATTCAGACATTTGGAATATGGTTCCTGGCTGTTTGATGTGGATTGTTTGGACGGAAAGAAATCGGCGCTCTTTTGAGGATACCGAGAAATCCTTGGCTCAATTACAAGCTCTATGCCAGAAGACTTAATTTGTTTGGACTAGGTGTTGGGGCTTCTTGGATTGTTCCACTATCTTGGAGTTTATTTCTTCTCTTAGTATTGCACTTTAAGTTTTTCCTTGTTGTTGGTTGATGTTTGTTTGTCTGTTGTATTTCCTTGTGTTCACCATCATGAACACCTTGTATTTGCTTTCTTCTATTTTTCAGTTTGTTTAATAATACTCTTATTAACTATCAAAAAAAATATTTAAACATATGAAAACATTATAATTGATACATTGAAAGAATTATGTTAATTGTGCAGTATGCAAAGTTTGTCAAACCTGCTTTTGATGATTTTGTTCTCCCATCAAAGAAGTATGCTGATGTGATTATTCCCCGGGGAGGTGATAATCATGTTGCCATTGACTTGATTGTGCAACATATCCGAACTAAGCTTGGTCAGCATGACCTCTGTAAAGTATACCCCAATGTGTATGTCATTCAGTCAACATTTCAGGTATGTGTTTCTGTGATTGTGTTATTAACTTATTATGTTTTTGTACCTTTGAAATTTCTCTTCAGAAAGATTTTGTTTTATGGACAGACAAAAGAAAGTTTGATGGGCATTGCCTAGACTTCTCTATTCTAAGAACAAGACAGTTCCTGTTCCATTGATGGTTCATAGCCTCAAATTATAGTCAATAATGATTGGTGAAGTAGAATAGATACAAAAGCGGCATTAGATGAGGTTAAAGTTGGTGTTTAGTAGTTTGAAGATATTGAAAGTATGTTAGATAAATTACTTATCAAAAAAAAAAAAGAAGAAAGTATGTTAGATAAATAGTCAAACAAGTCACCATGCGGCATGTGACCTGCCCCAGGTAATTACCAAATGGAGGGTTTTTTTTTTTTTTTTAAATATTAGATGGTGTGAATGATTGACTTGGCATACTGTCACTAAAACAGAAAAAAGAGTATAACAAATCCCTTACCCTCATATTATAGCATCATTCGCCTTATGGTTGATTCCATGCCTGTTAGTTTTAGAATGGCGTACTTTATTATTCATACTATGTGGTATTCTCTGAGGACTAGATAATCTATCTAGCAACTGTGTTGTGGCACATCAACAGATCTTAAACAAACAACAGGCAATGGCAATAACACAACAATGGTTGAATATTAAGATTTTGTATGGATTTCTACTGTACACCCTACACTCTGATATGCAATTCAGTCATTGTTTACTCATATGTGTGACCCTTGTTGTAGATAAGGGGTATGCATACGCTGATTAGAGACCGGGAAATATCGAAGCACGACTTTGTATTTTATTCAGATCGACTTATTCGTCTGGTACTTTCTGCTGCATGGCTTAGCTGAAGCTCATAATTGACATGTGTTTCAGTACCCTGTGTCTTATAACATACATAATGCAACCGCTTAATGTTGATTTTATTTTTCAGGTTGTAGAGCATGGCCTTGGCCATCTGCCATTCACTGAGAAGCAAGTAGTTACTCCAACAGGTGTGTTAACTGGTTGTTCAATTTTCTCAAATTGTTTTAACCAGTAAACTTCTTTTAATTAGTTGATTCATTAGAAGACACTACGGGGGAACAACCCAAGTACACAAGAAGTAAATTCCTAAATCTATGATTTTTGTACAATTCTCATAATAGTAAAGCATGTTGGTTGCTTGAGGACAAGTGCTCATGTCTGCCTGTGTCCCACCTTGTTTAAGCACTTATTAAAGATTTCATTTTTCTTAGCATTGTTTACAATCTGGAGAGTGTAAAGTATTTCTGTCCATAAACTTATTTCGTAGTTGTCATTTCATGACCATTTTACAATCCATGATTCTTTTGCATGCAAACCTATTCTTAAATATAGATTAACATATATGGTAAATATGTTAAACTCAAAAGATCTTGAGAACCATGTCTGTGCTGGCACACTTTTTGCATTGCAACATTGCTAGAGAAATGTTGACTTGTTGGCAGTTACAAGAAGCATCAAATGCTAGAGGTGTGGAAAACCTTCCTGCTCTGTTTGATGTGGGGTAAATGGAGAAAGCGCAATGCTAGGATGTTCTAGGGAATTGAAACTCCTTTGACTCAGCTTAAACTTGAGAACCATGTCCCATGGGTGAGGCCTAAGTCTCTGAAGGAGATGTTGACTTGTTGAAGAGGCAGTTACAAAAAGCATCAAATGCTAGAGGTGTGGAAAGCTATCCTTTGTTTGATGTGGGGTATTTGGAGAGATCTTAATGCTAGGATATTCTAGGGAATTAAAACTCCTTTGACTCAGCTTAAACTTTTACTTCTGAGATCTGTTTTTGTGTGAGCTAGACCTCTCAGAGTATTTTTATCATTTCTCTTGTACATTACATGTGTACTTGACTACTTGAATTTGTGTTTTGTTTAATAAACTTCTTTGTTATTCATCAGAAAAAAAGGGGAATTTCTCTGAAGTATTGTTATTCTTCTATTTCAGCATCGGTATATACTGGGGTTGACTTTTGCAAGAAATTGTGTGGGGTTTCCATCGTTCGAAGGTGAGCTTTGGATCAGGTATTGATTTCGGCAGTTTTTAGTTTTCTAGTAATGAGTCTTGTATATTCAAGACACGCCTTGTGTCCAAGTATCCATCTTATACTGTAAACATGAAAAATCTCAGATTCTCATTAGCCCGTCAACATGGGAAACTTGTCTTGCAGTATTGTGACTTCTTTTTATAATGCTAAGATCTTTTCTTGTTTGTTATGTAATAGTGGTGAAAGCATGGAAAATGCCTTGCGTGCATGCTGTAAAGGAATAAAAATTGGAAAAATTTTAATTCATCGTGATGGAGATAATGGCAAGCAGGTAATTGTGTTATTTTGTAGAAGAAATAATTTGCTTTTGAACTAGAGCCATGCTTTCTATTCTTTAAGAATTGGATATAATTAATTTTAACAGTAGATTTGCCACCTCGCTTTAAGCAGCTTATATATGAGAAGCTTCCCAAGGATATATCTGAACGGCATGTCCTGCTTCTAGACCCGGTTCTTGCTACAGGTACTTGTTTGATTTCCATAAAAATCTACTGTCCTTTCGTTTACTTGATTTCTGCCAATACTGCATCATGTAAGAATAGGCCAACAGAGTGCATTTCTTAAAACCTTTTGTCATTCTTGTTTTCATTTCTTTTTCACTTTGGATAAAAGATTATTTATTGAATGGGAGATGGTATATGTGAGAAAGGAAGGAGATTTCATAAATTTTAAAGAAAGAAAAACAATTCTGCTTACAAAGTTTGATCATTTGCTCTGTTCTGTCTTCATTCGTTTATACAGCTTCGCCTTGTGTTGCCTGCACATCCTACTCTCATTAAATGAATTTCTTTTGAGCCTTACATCCAATGTCTGGCAGTTTATGTTTTTTTTTTTTTTTTTTTGGTTCATGCTTAACTGGTGTATTTGCCTCCTATCATTCCTTGCTGCAAAGTTCTGTACTTGTTAACTGTTCTATATCAGACTTTTTCTATGTATATGCAGAGCTGTTAAGCTGTCCAATGGAATAATTGAATATGTGATGGATGTGCATATAATTTTATAAACAGTGTGGAGTACAGTACATTTCATTGCTTAATAGCCATGGTGGTATATTAAAGATCTGGCTTATCTTTTAGGGGATATTCTGTATTTTCTATTGATGCTATGCTTGCATGCTGATGATTAGAAATCTATCTTGTTGCCTTTCTAGGGAATTCTGCTAACCAAGCAATCGAACTACTCATACAGAAAGGTGTACCAGAATCCCACATTATATTTCTAAACCTCATCTCTGTAAGTAATTTCCTTGCTGTTTGCAAATTAATTACTCATTTTCTTACAATGTCCATATACACCAACCTATACTGTGTTATGTTGACTTCAGGCCCCTGAGGGAATTCACTGTGTTAGCAAAATGTTCCCATCCTTGAAAATTGTCACCTCTGAGATTGATAATTCTCTGAATGAAGAATACCGTGTCATACCGGGTTTGGGTGAGTTTGGTGATCGTTATTTTGGTACTGATGATTGATCAGTGATCGTTGAAATGTGAAGATTTTGAGACATAACAGGACTGGCCTATGCCTTTGAATTAGGTTTTTTATTCAAACTACTAGACAGAAGATCTGCAGATGCATTTATATGAATTTCATAGCAGCCAGCTTTGCTGCTATTTTCCTTTCTATGGTACATTTATGTTGTCAAATATTTTACTAAGAATCTTCAACAGAGCATAATGAGATGATTGCCAGTTTACTTAAGTACAGATAAGAAACTGATATTTCAGATAATTCTACGTAATCGTTTTTCTTGCAATGAGATGTGGAGACTGTCCTCCTTAATCATCATAACTGCATGATTATAGACAGAGGTAAAGTAAACAGTATTTTGGTATCGGAATAATATTCAAGACATAAGCGTAATAATAACTGAGACAATGACAACAACGAAAATTAAAATCTTCTAAAAAATCCTTCTGATCATGTTTAGCTGTTTGTATCACAATCTTGCTGCGTTGCCCTCCTTACAAAATCCAACACAACTGTGGCTAACTCTGTCTGCTGTGCTGTGTACCCATGTTCTGCACCTTCTATTATATGCAACTTGTGATTAGCTATAACCTTTGCAAACTCCAGTGCATCTTCAACAGGGACGATCTTGTCAGCAGATCCATGCACCGTCAAGACCTTACATTCCTTCTCAATCCCAGAACCCACTTCACCCATATTTGTACCTTGACACTCCACCAAACTTTCCCTAGTCACTCGATAAACAACACTTCCTGTTTTGTTGTTCTTAACATCAACGAACCCCTCTTTCTCTATCATTTCCATGTAGTCTTTACCCAAGTGAAACTCAACCCCTCTCATCAGCTCAAAACGACCAGAGATATTCACAACTGTATGAACATCATGGTACTTAGAAGCATACAATAGAACCACATCACCCCCTTTACTATGACCAATAATGGCATTCACAGCTCGATTTGCTACTCCACCAATGTATTCAATCACAGCACGTAAATCTTCAACCTCTCCCCAGTACCTACCATAGCGTAAAGATCCTTGGCTCTTTCCATTACCAGCAAAATCGAAGCGAAAGGCATTTATCCCATCATTTTCCAAAGCAAGAGCTAGCTTCTTTATAGTGTTGTTCTCCTTTGTGCATAGGAAACCATGGCACAATATCACACTCTCTTTCGACCCAGTTTCATGCAATAACCCCACGAGATTTTCACCATCTTTGTTTGGTATTATCACCTTCTGTTGCTTAGCCTTGCGTGCGGGGGAGGCTTCTTTTTGGTCTGCCTTCTTTCTGATGGCCTTCGATGAGTTTTCACATTCTCCTGGCTGTGGTGGTATGATTGCAGAGGAGGGGGTTTGAGATTTGAATTCGGAGGACATGACTGTAGGGGATAAGGAAATGAAAAAGAGCAAGAGATAATATTGGTTCACGAATCTGGAATGAAACACAATCACTCAATCAGATCAGCCCGTTGAGTTCGCGAGTCGCTACTCCCTTTAGAATTTGTGAGGAATTTATTATATTTTATATATCCCAAGGAGTAGGTCAACATTATGAATTTAGGAGTTTGGGTCAACATTATGAATTTAGGAGTAGGTCAACATATTTTATACTATGGACAAACATTTTTCAGACCAAAATTTACCGCTTTTGAGTTATTTAACGGTGAGTGATCACAAAAATTATTGGGTTTATGTAGATAGGAGTGGGCATAAACACTACTCACAATTGCACATCACTTATAGTATTATGAAATTGGATGTGTTGCTTAAATTATTCATTTAATTTTCCATTTTAAGTCCAGACCTCCCCTCTCTCTCTCTCTCTCTCTCTCTCTCTCTCTCTATATATATATATATATATATGTGTGTGTGTGTGTGTGTGTGTGTGTGTGTAATTGTCTATTTAGGATGAGTAAATCTAGGAATATACTTAGTCGCACACCCAATTTCACAATTTATTATGAGTAGTAAGATACTTTATACTCATTACTTATTATATGGATTCATTACTTTTCGTCAATCACTTACAATTATACAAGTCAGTAAATTGTGAAATTAGGTGTCAAAATAAGTGTGTTCACGGGTAGACTATTTAAGTTAGAAGGTTGTGATAGGAGGAAGATTGTGGTAGACCATTTAAGGAATAAGGTGAGGTTGAGATTAAAAATTCACTTTTGATCTCAATCCTTGGATTATAATTTTTTTTTTTTTTTTTTTTTTTTTTAAAGTTTTGATGAGCAGTTAACTTTTCTCTCTTACATGAAATGTGCAATGCAAGAGCCAAGAGGACATAATAAGTCATTTCAAAAGTTGTGAAAAAGAATGAAAAGTTATGTGGGTGCAATTTTTATACCTCGATTTTGAGTAGTTGCCTATAAAAAGTGTATCTTATAAGACATTTCTTTTATAATATGTGAAATCCACGTATATTACAAAAGAGATGTTTTACCGGATTGATTTTTTTTTTTTTAAAAAACTATGTACCACTATCATATACACTTTCTCAATTTCGCACCAAAATTTGTATCAAACTCATTTTCGCAAAAATGTCACAAAGTAAGTCAAACACGAAAATAAATTTAAATCCTTAAAAGATATTTAATTATCAGACAGTACCAGTTTCTAGTATATTATCCATTCCCGCCCACACCAGGGAACAAGAGGAGAAGCCAAGCTCCGGACACTGCTAGACTCACAATGCCTCTTTGCCTCCTCTCTACTCGCCCACCCTCCTCTCTCACTCTCATCACCTGCCACGCGTCCTCCGGCGCACTGCGCACCCACCCTTCCCCTCCTTCCACGTCATCCCTTTCTTTGCCCCCAACCCCTCCTCCCTCGCTAACCTGCGCCCTCCATTGCCCTCACTTCCAATCGTACGCACCCTTCTCTCTTTCTCACTATCATTTTTTTTTTTTTTTAATTAACAGAATAATAACTGCCCACTTTTCTTTTTAACTGTTTCAATTTTTATTTTTCAGGTGCTCCGGGTGCACTCACGAGTTCAATCTCCACCGTCCGATCATCGTCGACGAAGCCACCGACTTCTTCAACACCCTCGGTGTCTCAGATTTCACCTTCGATACTTGTAGACTGGTACACCTTATAATACCCCCCCAGCCTAATTTCTAGGGCTTTTTGAAAATTCATTGTAATGCCTTTGTTTTTGGCTTTCAGTGGGAATGGCGGTGCCGTGCAAAACTCGCGGTTCGCGGCTCGGCGGAAAGCCCTCTTATCGGGCTTTATCAGGAGGGTACTCACAATGTAGTAGACATTCCTCAGTGTAAAGGTAATTTCGCAATTTAATTTTGGATTAATAAATGTCTTAAATTTTGTTGTTGGAGTTTAATTCTTTGCTTTTGTGTTGTGTTGTGCAGCTCACCATCCCAACATTAATGCTGCAGTCGAATTGCTTAGACGAGGTAAAGAAAAATTATGAATTAAAAAAAGCTTAGTTTTGTTTTGAATAATTTGTTTTACTAGGTGTTAAGTTTAGCCGGTGAATGGTATAATATATGTTTCTTTTGGATAATTTTTTAGGAATTACTGAGTTGAATGTTCAGCCGTATGATGAGGATCAGGGAACGGGTGATTTGCGATATGTTCAGGTGAGTGAGTAATGCTACTAACCACGGGATGATAACTAATTTTAAATGACGTGACACTATCTAGATTAATAAAGGAATAAAATCTTCGCCGTGAAATGGTACATTTCTATTTCAAATGACATGCGGGGAAAATAAGGCCTTTTGTGGATATGTTTTGTAAATGCAGTGGTTGTAGTTTTTAGAATTTTGGAATTTGACTAGTGGTGTGGTGGGTGTGTGCAGATGGCGGTGACAACATACAACACATCCCTTCCGGCCTCTGAAAGATATAGAAATGGTTACTAGCTGAATTCATATTAATGCTGCCTTGTTCTTTTGAGTTTTTAACACTGACCAATTTAAGATTTAAATTTAATGAACTTATAATTGTTTCCAGGTAAAGTACAGGTCTCTCTGGTTTGGAATTCAAGGAATGAGAATTCCCCCAATTCCGAAAAACTTAATGCCTTGGCCAATGTGAGCTTTACCAGCCTGCTTTGTTTTCTTGTAACTGTTGTAGGTGTTTTTCTTTGGTTTGTTTTTTTATTATCATATTTTTATAACTATGGCAGTTTCTATGGAGAAATGGTGGACCAAAGAGCAATGTCCATTTAATCCATTCTGTGTGGGCTAACTTTCAGACATCAGCTAACAATGTGAGTTAAAACGCTTTTCTGAAGAGAGTATATTTTATGTATAGCATGTCACGATTTATTTGTTCTATGTGTACTTTATGATGTTTCAGATTGTCGAACATCAGCAGTGGTAACAGTTGTACAATTGAGCATATCTAAAGCATTTCCTCTATTTTAATAAAACCTTTTTTTTTAGTATAGGATTTGTGCTTTCTGCATTAGTGTCATGGGAACAAAATGTCTAGAGTGAAAGTTCAAATGCTTTGAATATTCTTTTGACACTGACTGTTAATGATGGGTTTTGAAAGCCTACGGAAAGGATAATATGTTGAGGAGATGATTGAAATAAAAAGGGAAATGAATATTTCACTTCCTGGGTATACTCTTACAATGGTTAATATTTCCTTTACAATTATGACGTCTAATGCAGGTCATCTCTGTTTAAGATCTGCTTTCTTTTTAAGATCTGCTTTCTTAACTGCAAGACTTACTGTATTCTCTCATGTACTTATTTGCTATGCACTATGTTAGGATAGTTTACAAATTGTTGTATTTATTCAAAAGATTGAAATTTGTGGAACTAAGAATGTTTAACTGATGATGCAGATAATTTTTGGGAATAGATGGAGACATCTTTTAGGAGAGAGAGACTTTTGGGAACATGTTGGAGGAATTGATATTGCCTTGGCTCCATCCAGTTTTGGCCAAGCAAACACACGGGTAGATGGACTTTCTAATCAAGCAAACCCCTCTTCTTATTTAATTGAGCATGTATATTCTTTCTTTTAGATCAAATTTTGGACAGCAATGGACATGTGGATCAAAGTAGCATCAATTCCTTGAAAAGATAGGATTTATGGGCTGGAAGGCATAGAGAACTTGAGTATTGGGATTTAGATCCTGCCTTTTTGTTTGGGATGCCCAAGTTTCTTTGTCCTTTTATGTTTTTTGCATCATTTAGGTTTATTTTCATTTTTTTATTTTAGATACCTAGAACTTGATAGCAAGACATGCATAATTTTATCTTATGTTGACACAAGTAATAATAATATTCAGTCCAATGCTAATTTTTTTCAGGCTTTTGATATCTTGCTCCGGAAGTTACAGAAGTATGTTCCTTTTGGTGCATCTGTTGCTGATTTGTATGCAGGAGCTGGTGTAATTGGATTATCATTAGCAGCCACTAGAAAATGCAGGCAAGAACCAAGATAGTTATAAATGCGCTTGGGCCTAGAGTCTTATTATTTTCAAATTTTCTAACTCATTGTTGTTATTATTGTTTTTCAGGTCTGTCAAATGCATTGAAATTAATAAGGAATCAAAGTTATCTTTTGAGAAGACAGCTGACCGCCTACCAAAAATTGTAGATAGCAGCATCAGTTGGCACCATGCAGATGCTTCAAAGGTTGGCATTTAACCCATAATTTAAGGAATTTATGAAAATTCCTCACGTGATTAATGCTTATTGCAATAATGTTTTTTTCAATATGAAATTCTTTTATTTTACAGGAAATGAAATGGTGCTTGTATAGAATAATCTTAGTGTTTGGCCTTTGATTTAGCTATGGAATGGTTCAGGACTAATTCAATGATGTACTTACAAGTAAACAGGAACCTCTTTCTTGGATGGTGGGATCTGATGTAATTGTGGTTGATCCTCCTAGAAAGGGACTGGACACATCTCTTGTTGATGCATTACAGAATATAAAATCAGTGAAGCATAAAGCTAAATCATCATCTGAAAGGTTGGAACACTTTGTGTTTCCCTAGATAAATTTAAAACCATTTCTCATTAACGGTCCCTATAAAGACTGTTAAAATCATAGAACTTGGCAAGTTATTAATACATTATGATATGTATGTCAACTTCAGTCCACATGAGTTCAAAGATGAAAAGAGACCATGGATTTTGCGTGCAAGGGAAGATTCAGTTCAGATTGGAAGCAAAACAACTTCAGTGGATAGTCAAGCACTACCTGAAACCCTTATTTATATAAGTTGTGGGTGGGAAAGCTTCAAAGAGGTACTTCCTCACTTAAAGTGGATGTGATACAATGCCATGGAATCAGATTATATTCTTCTTTGATTATACTTTTTCCCACTACTTTTGTCTTCTTTGATAATTCTGAAGTTTAAGTTGACTATTTTGTTAGCTAAGTTTGCATCATTTTTCTAACAGGATTGCAAGTTATTATTGTCTAGTAAGGCATGGCATTTGGAAAAAGCCCATGGTTATAATTTCTTTCCTGGCACCCAGAGGTATTGATCTCTTCTCTCATTCCATTCTATCTTGCCCTCCCAACAGTAAATCGGTCCTTTATGAGTATGTCATCTTGAATGTAACTTTGTGTTACTTGTTTTGATTTCAAATTGAGATTAAATTTTATAAAACCCATGTTTTACCCCTCCAATCTTAACATGCCACATCATCTTATCACATATTTAAGAATAAACACAATCACACTCAATCAATTCTAATACCCATATATAAATCCAACCAAATTGGAAATTTATTGAGATGTTATTAAGTGTGGTAGGATGTATTGAATTTTAAGTAAAATGCTGACGTGACAATCACTTATTAGATGGTATAAAACATGGGTTTTACACCCCATCCTTATAGAATTTAATCTCTTTCAAATTATATTGCAATCATATAGCTTTGCATGACTATACGAACTAAATCTATATTTCTAGCCACTTTTTAGTTTTTAGGTAGCTAACTAAGAACTTCAAAGGACTATGTTCTTGTCAAGTTTGAAGCATTAAATATGTCCATGACAATTAATTTTGGGTTATGCTTGCAGCATTGAGGTTTTAGCTGTGTTCAAGAGGGGTCAAGGAGGCCTCAAGAAAAAGAAATTGGGAAAGAAAAAGAAGAAACGCTTGTAAGGAACACTGAGCTATGGATAAAGCATAATGGACTACTATCCAACTGCACTTCGAGTAGACAAAGAAGATGCAACTATTAGAGATGGGCAAATTGCATGCAAAAAGAGTCATATAGATGAGAGATGTCTGAATTAGAAAGCAATTGTCATAGTTGGTTCCCCTGTATTGTTGCATTCAAAAAAAAAAATTTGTTCATCATTGAAGAAATTTGTATAAAATAGAACAGTTACGATAAAATGAAGTTTGATATCATTGCATTATCTATTTTATCACCTTTAGAATTTGACAAAAGAATCATAAGTTGTAAAAAAAAATTAATAGAAACAGGAAGAGATGTGTTGCTTCGAGAAATGTGCTAGTGCCATTTGTATTAGGAGAAGACTCAGTTCTCCTTTTCTCCACCCGTTGTTCTTGCCAAATGGGGAAATGCAGTCAAAATGTTGTAGGGCATTAAGTCCTGCCGGGTCAAGATCCCTACAACAGGAGGTACCTAGAAATGGATCACACTATCAGGTATGTTTTCACTCATTCCCATTTCAGATCATAAATATTGTGTGTGTTGCATAAATTATCAAGTTGAAAAACTCACCCCGGCTGCTACATACTTAGGTACAATGAGCAAATGGCGGAGTCCCACCTGCCTGAAAAGCACCATAGCTTTTGCCACTGACATGCTTTCCGACACTGTGTAAGGCGTTGTATTGGTGAGAGGATGCAGATCAATGTACATGTCCATTTCATCGCTTGTCATAGCCACTTCAATATTTCCTTCCCTCTCAGCCAGATCAACCCAGTTAAATTTCTCTCTCACTTCCCACTCCTCTGTTCTCCTTTTCTCTCTCAATAACCATTTTTTCTTTAGAGCTTGAAGAAGGTGAGCTCTTAGGATTATACCATGTACTTCTGTTGCCTTAGTGGCTATTCCCAATGGTGGCACCACGCCATCATCTACAACAGGGAAACCATTGTGTGTAGTATTTCTCAGTACATCCACAATACGGGCCACCTTTTCCACTCCATGGAGAGTGACTACTGGTGGCTTTGCATCAGCAAACTCACCAACTGTGAGGTTTCTCATCCATGGTTCTGGATGTGCATCCAAGAAAGGCAGGCCTTTTAGGTGTAGTATAATTTCATAGATGCTTGGATTGAAACTGTCTCCAATAGTTTTGGCAAGTATGAGGACAATCATTGTTATGGGTAGTAAGAGAAGGTTATTGGTGAGTTCAAGGAATATTATACAAAGTGAAACAGTCATCCTCATTGAGCCAGCCATAAGCGAGGCTGCACCAAGCACAGCAAAAAGCCCCTGGTCAATATTTGAATAAGACCCTATGGCAAGACCTAGTAGGCGGCCATAACCTGAGCCCATGAGGATGATTGGGAGGAAGAGTCCAGATGGGACAGCAATGCCAAAGGTAAACAGTCCCAAGATGCAATAGAGTGCAAAGAAGATTAGGAGAGAGGAGGTTTGATATTCATAAGGAGTGTTTGTGGAAATGATGTTTCGGACAGCATCATCATTGGTGGTAAGAAGTAGAGTGGCTAGATCATTGTAGTAACCATCAGGGCAATTAAATTGCTTGAAGTTGCCTGACCTTCCATTGGTGGGGCATTCAGTTTCTGAAAGGGAGGAATCACAAGGCCTGCATTTTACTAGAAAAGGGAGACCATATTGACAAGCTGAGGTGAAAAGTGAGACAGTGAGACTGAGAAGGAGCTTATGGATTCTTCCCTTCCTGCAACACCATAAACAAAATAGTAGTAATTATTGCTATCACAATGAGACCTAGATATGAAAACTCAGGTCAGTTTGAGTTAGGTCCTTGTGACAATCATAGTGTAGGTTAAATTTTGGATGGCATGAATCAAATTACTTGAAGAAATTGGGCCATCTAGGTGTAGCTGTTTAGTGGTCTGATGGTTGTCTCTGTTACCTCACTTCAAGTTTATGTTTGACTGCAAAATGGCCTAACTTAGCCTGAATTGTGCTCTCTTGTTGCATTATATTAAAGCGTTAAAGAGAACGAAGAGTTGGACATGATGCTTACTGATTGATGAGATTGTAGAGTCTGAGGACCTTGTGAAGACAATAGTTGTAAAGGCTTCCCAAAACTCCACCAATAATGCCAATTACAGCAACTGGGATGATATCCATCACATGGTACTTAATAGTAACATTGCTCACATCAAACATAACAAGCCCTCCTGACCCGAAAAGTCCACATTCCCCAGAATTGCATATTTCAATAAAGGCCCTGAGCACCACCACCACAACAGCGGTGCTGAAGAATGTTCTCCAGAGGAGGGCACTCCTCCACCATGTAGCAACCTCTTCAAGAGAAAAGAGGACACCACCCACTGGGGCTCGAAAAGCTGCACAAACTCCTGAGGAAGAACCACAGGTAATTAGATCACGGCAGTCCCTGTCATTGTTGAAGTAACGAAGCCAGCGCCATTTAAGCCGGTAATTATTAGGTCCCCCTTGGCCTAGTAAGGAGGCAATGCAGCTGCCAATGTGTACCAAGGGCCCTTCTTTCCCTAAATCTAGTTCAGCAGAGAGCTCCAATGCTTCCAATTATTTACACTAGTGAAAAAGTTTCAGGCCGCTTAGCTAATGATAAACAAGTGTAAAAGAGGAAAGACCTGACATAGTAAAGTGACATCTAACATTGCCTACTACATCATGTACATCTTTTATTCAAGAGTAACTCCTATTTTATTCAGCCAAAAAAAAAAATTTCAGCAAAAAAAAAAATGGAGTTACTCCTATTTTAAAAATAAAAAATAAAAAAATCTTCTCCCCGCGGATATATTTTATTAACTTTCCTTAGATTTACTAACTAAAGTTTGAATTAAAAAAAGTAAACATTTACCAATACATTACAGAAGTTTATGTTGTTTAGGCATTGAACATTATCAAACATTGACAGCCCCTAACACTGTAACGATAGGAAAATAATAATTATAGTTAATAGAGCTCATGAATTGATTTCTGATTGGTAAGTAAATCCCACTGGAAGAAACCTGTAGTCTCTGGTGCTAGCCACATTGAAGTGTTCCTGTAATATAGTACACTAGAATTGTTCCTCCAAAATCAATTTCTCAGTTTTAGCACGTACTCTGTTACTAAAAATATACAGGCAATATCATATATGTGAAAGGCAACACACCTTGACAATCAATGTTATAGCTCCAAACATGTTGGGAGTATCAACTCCATTAAGATAAGCTTTGATTTCAGGTATCCCAGGCCCAGCTTCTGTTGGCGCGAAACAGACGCAGAGAGCAGCAGCACCCATTGTCAGAAGTAAATTAGCCCCAGTGAAATAGATGAATCACATAAAAAACCTGCACCACATTAGAAACCAACAAAGAAGATTTGCATCCTAGCCATTGACATAATAGATTACACAAAACTGATTATAGGAGCTGTGACCGTGTGAAATGAAATGGTTATCAAACCTTTTCTTCTGGATCAAGTGGACAACGAAAAGAAGCTTGTAGCCAGCAATGTTCTCAATCGCAAGATTGATGAGGGTGGAAATTAAACCAGTAAGAAGTCCAACAAGGAATGCAAGTGTCCATTTCAAGAATACGTACTGCAATACTTGGACTTTAGATCTGCTTCTCCAGTCCTGCTTGAATAGGTCATTCTCATTGATCCTGCATCAAAATGACTTTCAAGTTTCTTCTACGTAAATGTTTCTTGGAGGAAGGATTGAAAAGATAGAAGATGAGAAAGAGAACTGAGTTCTAAGAACAATGAGATGGTATGATGTTAGTTATTACTCATAGTCCAATGAGATGGAGGAAAGCGTTCGGCTTCTCTTGAGTGGCTGGTTTAGTGGATTACATTCTTCATCAGCTTCTACTTCCATGTTTTGGGTGGTGGTTGCTTCTGCAATAAATTGACTTGATTCTTTCTCCATTGGAGCAATAAGTCTAAACACAGACTCTTAGAAGCTCAGAAGTTGGTGCTCTTGGTTGGTTCTGGATTGGAACAAAGTGAGCTACCTTTTCTGTTCTTAGGGAATTCAAAATGAGAGAGAGCATGCAATGATGCAGTCTACATGTTCATACTTGTTCTGTCTATTAATAGACACATGATTGTTTCTTTGCATACATGTCGAAAACATTGGCTTTAAGATATGTTTATGGAGTAGGTGGTTGCGTTCTTTCCTGAGCTGATTGTGAACCATGGATTGGACGCTTGCCAATGAATGATGACTAATTCGGTCATTTCCTTTGAAACGTCACAAATTTTTAGTAGCCTACCAGGGATTACTCTCAAAATTCTGAGTCAGAAATGGCAAAGTTCATTTTCAGGGGCATTCTCATGCTTGCATTTGATAGTTACATATTCAACGTGACTTGTGCATGTCTCAACTATTACTATAGTGATGCTTAAAAGGTAGAATTTACACTTTTATTATGGCAGTAAATGAATCTTTTGGGTCAAAGGCACTACTCTACTAGTAACTAGTCTGCCAAAATCTCCCTCCAGTTCTATTGTGACCGCTTCACAGAAATAAAAACTACCAAACTATACAATGCCTTTTGATCATATCACTTTCTATCGTAATGCATATCCAATCTGCCTGTACTCCATACAAATTTCTCCTACACTTTACATAAAAAATTTCCTAAGAATTCTATAAATTTCTATGTATTGTAAATAACAAAATGGTTCTAATCTCAACTCGCAATGCCACATGGCCGGCTGTGATTAGCCAATTGGATAGATCAAACTGGCCCTTCAAGTGTCTGAAAGGCCACACCTTATCCATAGTTTCATAGCATAATAATTGATTATTAAAATTATGCCTATTTAGTCGGATCAACATGGGTTTATTGACCCCACATATCGGCCTCTTCTTCATTTTCAATATTCCAAGAGGACCAAATAATGTTTCCTATTTCTCTCCTATAAAAAAAATGTTTTTCCTATTTATCATCCAATGCCATGTGTGGGTTTTTTTTTTGGTCTCGATAATGAAATTCACGATGCAGTTGTCCTATATATATATATATATATATATAATCAACCAACCTGGAGCTCGATCCCAACTTCCTATTATTTGATAATATAAATTTTTTTTAATTAAATTAGTAAGGTAACATGCATAATTAAATTTTTTTATCACTTATTTGTTTTGAGAAATCCTAATCTACTGGTACTATTGTATTATAAACGGATAGACTTAGTGAATATGTATCTGCACAGTCATGAGATTACTCGTATTGCAAATTTATAAAGAGATGACTGCGTCAGCTCAAGGCATTATGGGGTTTAAGGCGACTACTTTAAGTGGGGTCTATTCTTATATTTTAAATATTAATAAAAGATCTATTTTTTTACGGAAAATAAAAGATCTATTTAACTTTTTTTCCATTAAAAATATATATTTTTAGATGCAAAATTACAAATTAAAACAAATTCATCCTATTACTCAATGACTATATAACTAAAATAAACACTATTTATTGAGTGAAGCAACCAAATACTAAACAATTTTGATTGAAAATTTTGATAAAATTATATATTTGATCTCTAAATAAAATTTGAGCATAAATTTATGTACAAGTGGGAGATTAATGAGTTTTACACTCTAAAACTAAGAAAAATAAACCGTCATTGCCATAGCCAAAGAAAAGAATTTTCTTTAACGAGTTTTTCTTTGATAAAAAAAACTACTTAATATCTATTGATGAATATTTGAGACTTAATTAATACTTCTATTAGTACAGGGTTATCTCTATTCTCTATTGGTAAAAATTTATGGGCATTTTTTCATTGGAAGCCTTAGGCAATTGCCTATTTGTCTCACCCATTAATCTGGCACTAGACTTCACTTACACTAATCATGAGTAGTAGCAAATTGTAGGGTTTTTAAGCCTTAAAAACACCAACCTCGAGTGACATGGTTTTGGGACCTCAACAAGCAAGGAACAACATAATTTTTCACATTATAACTTTCATGTTTAGACAAAAAAAAATAATGTTAAATTTTGTCATTGCATAGGTGATAGGTTATCAACTAATAAAATCTATGTTAAATTGTTGGGTTTTTGAGAAATTCACAACGTTGGACACGTCACCATTTTTTAATTGATTTGTTCCTTTAAAATTTTTATAATATTAAATATATTAAACCATCCAAGATATTATTAGAAAAAAGAAATCCAAGATGAATGTGTAAACTCAATTGATTAATATATTTAGTATTATAAAAAAAAATAGAAGAACAAATCAATACAAAAAATTTTAAAAAAAAATTGGTGATGTGGCCAATGATTCGGTCCACTTTGGTCTATTCTATCCACTTTAGTCTATTTCTGTTCATATCGATCTAATTCACTGCACTTATTTAAGACTGGGAAAGACAAGTTTGGATGGAGAATACCTATTCTAAATCCAAATTTATTAAAAATATATAGATGATAAAAAGTAATATTATTATTTTTAATTGTTTAATTTAATGATTTTTGGTATTATCATTTTTTTAATGTTCTTTTTTCCCCCTTATTTGATATTAGTATTTTAGTTTTTTAGTGAATTACACAATTTTAGTATTTTGATCATAGTTTTAAAAATAGGACTGGACCGGTCGGTTCAACTTGGAACGAGGCACCAATCTGATCTTGAAAAAACCCTCAAAATTTGTCAAAATTGGAAATTGAGAGCTTTTTTGGTTCTTTGACCGTACCAATTTTTAAAACCACAGTTTTGATATGATATAATTTGAATTTGAAGACCAATTTCTAAATTAGATAAACATTAGAAGATTGCTATAACTATGGTTCTTTTAACCTTTTAAATGAATAACATGAGCACAGGAAAGCTTTTTTGTATTGACATGTGCAGCGCATCTTGCAATTTATAAGCTATTTAATTAACATACTATATATAGCAGAAATTTGTTCATAAATAAATTTATGGTCATCTTTATTCTCTAAGAAGAATGATCATATATATTTGCATACAAGCGTTGTAATTCTAAGTAATGTTATACCATGTAATAACTTATTATTGAATTCAAATTTTGAAAATCCAACTGTAAAATTACATATTCTATATGTTCTTAACATGCATGCCAATTGGATGTAATCTATCATTCGATTTATAAACTCATCTTTTATGCATTATTTTAAATTATAAAACTTTGAATTTAAAAAATTGATTGTTGACATGATTGTTGATCTTTGATCATTTTTAAATTTCGTAAACAAGGAAAATATATGAAGATAATATAATCCAATGGTCAAAATTCATATCTAATTAAAAAATATTGGGTGATGTAACATTGTTTAGAGTTACACCAGGTATAACTTGAACCTAACCCTGTATATATATATATATATATAGAGAGAGAGAGAGAGAGAGAGAGACACACACACACACACACACACACACACACACAAAAAAAATATTGTAACTGTCCCACACATTCTGAGAAGCTGCATCCAGTGTATATAAAACCAAAGGAGTTTGAATTTTGGTTAACATTATAATATTTTACCACACAAGATTTTGAGTTCTCATAATTTTACATGTCAAATTGTCAATATTCTAAAATATACTCTCTCCGTCCCAATTTATTTATCCAATTTCAAATATCTAAATTTTTAAGAAAATATCATTTATTGTCTTATCTGCTGTATAAAAATGTCTAAGTTTCCAAAACTAACCTTAAATAAATTTATCAAAAAAAAATTTGGAAATAAAGTGAGGCATGATAGGAACATTAGTAAATTAATAGTTTTTAATTTTAGAAACAGGACAATATTTTGTATACATCCCAAAATGGAATAGAGTATAAACAAATTGGGACAAAGGGAGTATGTTTTTTTTTTTTTTAAAGAAGATTATATGACTAAAATTAATTATATATTTAAACCCTCAATAATTAGAATCTTGATACACCATATTTTCTTTAAATGATAGAATAGATGCCATAAAAAGAAATAATTATATATAAAAACACAATCATAATAAGTATACATTAGTAATTATCATAATTATATATTATATATTTAGGACAACATTTGGCTACAAACTTATACAATATCTGTGAGTTCCAGTTAGCTCAACTGGTAAAATCTCTGATAGTTGTATATGAGATTTGAGGTTCAATCCCTACCTACACCAAAAACTGATTGGTATCTTGGTCTGATGATAAAGATCTATCATCAGAAGCGGATGTCATAGGTTGAAACTCTCTCCCAAAAAAAAACAAAAAAAAAAAAAAACTTACACAATATCTTCTCATTAGATGAGTGGATTCTAATTAGTTCAACTGGTAAAGTCTCTGATGGTTGAATAAAAAATTTGAGATTCAATACCCGCCTACATCAAAACCAATTGGTGTCTTAGTCTGATGATCAGGACCGAACATCATAAGTTGAAACTCTCTAAAAATTAAAAATAAAAATAAAAAATAAAAAATCTTCTCATTAGATGAGAGCTTTAAAAAATTCACTATTAGATTACATTTTCTTTTTGAAATTAAATTCAATAAGGATGTGGTGTAAAACTCTTGTTTTACACCCTCCAATTTCAATACGCCACATCATTATTTTTTTTTTTTGTACCACACACAATCAATCCTCACTTATCCCCATCAAAAATCAAAACTTAGCAATGCAAACTCGAATCCAGACAGTCTTCTACGGCCTTTGCTCCAACCAACAGTAGCCCATCCGGCCATCTTCATTGACGGTGAGTTCTTGGGTCATATCAAGACCATCATGGCCTGCCAAGAACGCAAAAGTCAAATCTGGGATTAGAAAGCTTCATTGATACCAATTTCCTAGCAAATGCAACACACCCTTACCATCCCTACCAAGAACCCTTTAATCCCATATCTCTTGTGAAGAATTGAAAATAATTTTTTGTGAAACAAACCCAGTAACAGACATTCACACAATAGCCTGACTTTACCACCCTTTATTGCAAATTGGAAACAAAAACTCACGCTTTAAAATAGGCATATAGAAAACAACGTGCAAGGCATTGAGGACGAAGAAGGAGACAAACTACAAATAGAGTTCAGCCGTGCTCCTCCTTGTCCTCCACCTCCCAAGAACTCGTCGTCGATGAAGATGGCTAGATTGGCTGCTGCTGGTTGGAGCAGAGGCCGTAGAAGACTGTTTGGATTTGAGTTTGCATTGCTAAGTTTTGATTTTTTGATGGGTATTAGTGAGGATTGATTGTGTAGCACACCTGTTTGATTATTTGTAACTATTTGTAAAATGATGACGTGGCATATTGAGATTGGAAGGAGTAAAACAAGAGTTTTAGACCGTGTCCTTTAGGGGTGTCCACGGGTCGGGCCAGGTTGGGTTTGTGCCCAACCCGGACCCGACCCGAAACTTTCGGGTGAGTCAAAATAGAACCCGAAACCGACTTGGAATGCTAGTCGGATCGGCCGGTTCGGGTCGTGTCGGGTTTTCGAGTTCATCGATCAGTTTTGGTTTTATCTCCAATGCCGTTATTTTGGCCGGATCCATCGAGATCTGGCCGATATTTAGCCAAATCCATTGAGATCTAGCCGAATCACGACAAGATCTCACCAAATCTCAACGAGATCTCGCCGGATCTCGTCGGATCTGGACTAGATCTCGACAAGATTTTGTCGAATCTCGTCCAATCTTATGGGTTTCAAGTAAATTTTCGCCAGATAACTTCAAATATCAACGGATTTTGTATGTTTTCGTTGAAGAACCTTCGAATATCGCCGGAAGTTTCTGGGTTTATGATCAGGTCGGGTTGCTCGGGTTTTGGAAGAGGAAAACCACCAACCAACCCGAAGGCATCGGGTTTCGTGGGCAATGACCTGCCACCGACCGTCGAAGTGTCAGTTTGGGCGGTTTTCGGTTCGGGCTCGGGCGGGTTGGTCAAGTATACGGGTTGGGTGGACAGTCCTAGTGTCCTTATTGAATTTAATCTCTTTCTTTTTATATCTTCCATACTTGAAAAAATTTCAAAAGATAAAAAATTAATAGTTATGTCATCAGTAAAATGTTTAATTTCAAGTTTTTGTAGTTTAGAATTATATATAAAAAATAAGTTTGTAGATTAAATAGTAAATAACATCTTATTGAAATGAAATTTAACATGCATATTAAGAGTATAAAGAAAATACAATTGAACCACTAGATTATCAAAATATGTAGCCATGATAATTTTTTTGTGAGAGCATTAGTCAATGATTACAACTAAATTTGTAATCAAACTTTGTCCATATATTCAATAGTCAAACCTTGCCGAGCTTAGTAGCGTAAGCTTGTAACTGTGTTGAGGCATTAAAGTGATTAAATGTATGTTATGATTTTTTTTTTTTTGATGAAATGTATGTTATGATTGGCTAGAGTGGAATCCATGCATTTATGCACTCTTCAAATAGGAATTCATTTTCTAAAAGATCCGGGCTTTCATGCTTTGGTGGGATGTGGTTAGCTTAAATTTGTCTACCATGGAGTCAACTTTAGCGTGCCCCTTTTCCATTGTGATTTAATAATTTCATATAAAAACACAATCATAATAAATTCCCATTAATAATCATCATAATTATTATATTTCATATTTATGAGAAATTATTGTGTACCCCCGAAATACCATAAATATGTACTCCCTCCTCTCACATGAATGGTGGGTCTCACTACTTAAATTCATAGTAAGACCTACCATTTATGTGAGAGGGGGAGTATGCATTTATGGTACTCCGGAAATACCTAATAATTTCCCCATATTTAATATTTCATATACAAAAACAGCTAAAATAAATTTCTCATAATAATTATTATAATTATCAAATTCCATGTTTAAATACAAAATAAAAGAGAGAGATTTTTTTTTTTTTTTTAATTTTATAGAATTTTCTTGCGTTCAGCACGTGTTGTTGACTAGTATAATAAAGTTGGAAGAAAAGTTCTTTGAACCAACTTCATGGTGATTTAAATGAACATTTACATATACTTTTAATTAAATGACTTACTATATATTAATGTGATTTATATACACTATTTAATAATATATATAATTAAAATACATATGAATAATTTTATAAATTAAGAATTAAATCACATAATAAGTTGGAGGAATCTCCTTTCAATCCAATTTAAAGGCAGGTTTATCGGATGTCCCCGAAGGGACAAAGGCAGGTTTTATGCGATAAAAAATTACAACTATTTACCCCGGTATAGTTATAGCAAAAACTGTTTGTTGATTGGCTCTTTGATTTGGGTTCCTCATAAATTAAACAATGACTTCAAATCTGCTCTACACAACACAAAATCCCTACACAATTAACTAGATGCAAGGATATAAATCCTATACAACTTTAATTCAAAAATGGCTTGATGACATTTCTTAGTCAATCTCATGAAAGAGAACCTGAATTTCAATCTCATTTTCCCCACTTGTTGCAATTTGTTAGGAAAAAAAAAAAAAAAAACAAGTCAGACTAGAGAGAGTAGGGTTTTTTTTTTTTTTTTTAACTAGAGAGTTTACCAAGTTAATATATTTTCATGGACATATGCTTTAAATAAACCTAAAATAAATGATTTATACATGAAAAAAAAAAAGTGAATAATAGAAGAAAAAAATGTGACATTAATAATTATACTTTTTTTTTTTGCTTAATTTTCCTTTAAATGAGTGTTTGTACAGTTTTTTTATTATTATTATTTAATATGAAAGGGGTCATCAATACTTATATGTATTTTCTTTTTAACATATGCTTTAAATACTTCTAAAATTAATAAGTTATACATGACACAAAAATGAATATTAGAAGGAATGAGAAATTAACATTTTAGATGAGTTTTTTTTTTTTTTTTGAGAGAGTTTCAACCTATGGCATCCGCTCTTGGTGATAGTTCTTTATCATCAGACCAAGACACTAATCATTTTTTAGTATAGGCGGAGGGATTAAATCACAAATCTCTTATACAACCATACGAGACTTTACAATTTTTTTTAAATAAGAAGGAGGGCCAATAAGTAATTTTCTTTTAAAAAAATTATTAATAAATATAAGGGAGAGGATTTTAAAAAGCCAGCAATGAGAAAAGGGTTTGAACTTTTAAACTTTGAAACCGTACAATTTTTTACATGCAAGACTTCAACTTACCCGATTCTAAAAGAAAAATTAGCCCCAAAAAATAATTTTAAAAAGAAAAAATTGCATGAATGTGAAAGCATTAATTAGCTTCAACCTCCCTTTTAGATGGATATGTCATATACTATGTATTATGTATATATATGGCAAGTATCTTTTTAGATTACTCTGTGTAATGAATTCAACTTATTTCTTTCTTATGATTATAAAACCATAAAGTCTCCACCTTAATTTCTCAAAAAAGTTTAGAGAAAAGTCCATTCATTGAGAGAGAGAGAGAGAGAGAGAGATGGGAGGGTCTAGACTGATAAAGCCTGTAGTAGCTTTCTTAATCGTTTTCGTTGCATGCTTGCTGTTTTATCGATCTTCTATATCAACGGGAGTGACAGGAAAAAAATGGCTTCTCAATTTTCGATCTGTAAGGATCTTTTCTTCTTACTCTTTATTTATAGGGCTTTTGTATTTCTTTAATCGCAAGTCATTTCTTGGAACCTTATTCTGGGTATTGAACATTTTATTTTAGTATATATTTATGTAATATTTTTCTTGTTTTTAACTCTTATATTTATTTATGTTATTTCTATGATTTTGAGTATAATTGTACCATTGTTTTGGGTGTTTAATGTTTATATCCAAACCCTGTATATATACCCATTGTTCTACCCAAACATATGCTAGAGAAGTTCCACACTCAACAGTTGGGTTTTCTGAGTTTGATAAATACTAAGTTCTTATTAGTTAACCGAAATCGCATGAAAAAGGACATGTCTTCGAAATATAACCCAAGCAAGGTTTCATAAATACAATAAAAAAAATTTTTAAAAAAACCAAGGAAAATCAATTGATCAAGAAGAAGTTGGATTCTCTAGAACTACACCATGCCCAAAGTATAAACAGATTATGAAAGATCTGTAGATAAATGTAGGGATGTGCACTATGCAATCAATTCACCGATCTACCAACACCAACTCAATCCAATTCAGCCTAGTAAGTTCATTGGATTGGTTGTGGGTTAGCCTGAACTCGACTTATACACACTCCTAGATAAATGGTTACATGTTCTTTATCCTTGTAATAATTCTTTTTTATTTTTTTATTCTTGATATTTGCAATATGGTAGATTATACTTTAGGCCAAAGCTTAGATACAGTACCTTAAGTGTAGTTTCATAGGTACTCATCTTAAATGTTAGACATTCGTCCATTTTAAACATCTATCCAAACGGTGTTAAAATCCTCTCTATCTGTTAACTTTTTTCTTTTTTCTTCCTATCTCACAAAAACTGAAAAAACCCAATGACTAGAATTCTTCGGACTTCTCACACCCAATCTAAAGAAAAACTTCTTCACCAAAATCCATAATCCATAGGTTGTTTTCAAAATTATGAAACACGTTGACTTCAATTTTCATTTAAAATAGATTTATTGGTTGGAGAGATGAACTTTGCTGTACAAAAACTTCCAAGACCTTGAACACCTAATTGTCTCTTTGGACCGACAATTTCAACACTTGAAGGTCATTTGGATAGAACTTATTTTGCTAAAACTGAAACTGAAAACTGAAAACACTATAGCAAAATAATTTTTAAATGTGTAAATAGTATCGTGGGACCCATTTTTAATGAAAAGGTTGCTGAAAAGTGAAATTTGTGGGTCCGCGAACAGTGCATAGGTGCACTGTTCACGTTGAAAAGTCAACAAAATCGGCTATTTAAAAAAAAAAAGTGAAAACGCAAAATGCAACGCAGGAAACGCGGATCCAAACCACACCTAGAAGCTCCCATTAATGCCAAAAGAGAAACTATTATTAAAATTGCGTAACCACCTCTCATGGATGTCTTTCACTATTATATTTGCTGATTGAGATTGCTATAAGAATTGAAGGAATTGCCGATGTAGTCAACAAGTTGGAAGGTTTGGCAGATTTCGCTTGCAATGGACCAAATCTAAAGCCATTGGATTTTGAGAGAGAGAGAGAACTAAAGCAAGCCAGAGATCGAGAAAAATAGGAAGGAAAAAAAAAATGTCTTTAACGCTATTTGGAGATATATTCAAAATGGTCAAATGTCTAAAATTTAAGAAGAGTATCTAAAAAACTATACCTAAGATATTATATCTAAGTTTTGTTCTATACTATATCAATGAGATTGGATGACCTGGTTGGATACTTGGATGTTTCATAGATTTGATTTTGTGCAAACTGTGGGCTGAACTCAAAGTTGGAAGTAGACAATTGTATGTTTATGCTTTAATTGACGCATTTTATGTTTTGATGCTAGATGAAGAAATGATAAATTATATTATATATATTGATGGAATCTTGATGCTTTATTTTCATCATCAATGAAGATTGGTTTGAAATGCTGAAATGTAATGTATTTGAACATGTCAAATACTGATTGGTTGATAATATTTTGCATATAAATCTAATTTAAATATTTATAATCAATAGTTGTATAATTGAATACAATAATTACGGAGAAAAAGAAAATTAATCAACATATTTTTCATTCCTTACCAAGGACGAATATCATGCTTGATGCACTTTATCCTCTTGTATCATATTATCCCACTATTCAATCACATCACTCCCACTCTCCAAAGAAAGGAATTAAACCCCTGTGAAAGGAAATTCCAAAAATTACGACAAAATAATAATAATAATAATAATAAATTAATTTATATATTGTCTCCTACGTCAATATGATAGATTGATAGGCAAATAAATTAATAAGCATTAAAATTTCTTACTTTGATGGTGAAAAATTAAATTCATTTTATTTAGTGAAGTTTTAGTTAACTTAATTGATAAAATCCCTTATTTTTTTAATGGTGAGAAATCAAATTCACTTCATTTTTCTAATTTTGGCTTTGAAATTTAGCCAAAAGATGACATTTATCCTTCTTATGTTTGATAATTTCTACTTTTGTTACTAGAACTCAGAATCCAATGATTTGTCGCAAGTGCTGAGGAGTGCATCCATGGAAGATAGAACAGTCATACTGACCATTCTTGATGAAACATTAGCAAGCCCAGGCTCTGTTCTTGATCTCTTCCTAGAGAGCTTTCGAATTGGCCAAAAGACCCAACAGTTCTTGAATCACATAGTTGTTGCTGCTGTGGATAATCAAGCATATCAATATTGCATTTCTATACATCCCCATTGCTTCCAACTCACATCAGTTACATCCAAATTTGCAAAAAGAAAGGGATCCACAAGCCCAGATCACCTTACGCTAAAAATAATGAGACTTGACCTTTTCCTTGAAGTGGTTAAACTAGGTTACAATTTCGCTTTCACGGTATGTGTTTTTTTTTTTTTTCGGTTCTAGCAATTAAGAGGATGGTTATGATCATTATTTAATGTTGATAATTCCATATATATGCACGTTAATTTTTGGTTGCAGGAAGCAGATGTCATGTGGCTTAGGAATCCATTTGAACATTTCGACAGTGTTAAAACAATAACACTTGCATGTGGTTCCAATCCACAAGGGGGTAGCAGTACCATGACAGATAAGGGACTCTTCTTCATGAAAGCTGATGAAATATCCTTTGAATTCTTAAAAATTTTGCGTTTTGAGAGGGTTCTATTCCCCACCTATCTAGACAATTCGATTTGTGAGATGGTAAGTCACAAGCTTAAAGGGTACAGTGTTAAACATCTGGACATAGCTTATTTTGTTGGATTTTGTGAGCCAAGTAAAAATATGAGCAAGGTTTATACTATGCAGTCAACCTGCTGCGACAATGTAAAGAGTAAAGTCCATGACCTCAGGCTTGTTCTTGATGACTGGATCAACTTCACAGCACAAGTGTCAACTAATGCTAGTATGGGGACATCCCCTTTTACATGGAGAGCTCCGAAGAAATGCGTAGGATAAAAAAAAAATGCTTATATCAAAATTTAGTTCCATGAAGTTGTCTTGTAGATAGCAAAGTAGAATGGCGAGGATCTTATTCCGTTTGCTTGTAACGTTAATCACGAGGTCAACTTGAAAGGGAAAAAAATTTACTAAAAGGACTTTGCATGCACCGTGTAAAACAGTATATATTGGATTATTTGTGGCATCCCAAATAAGATCATAACTATTTATATATAGGTACGGAAGTTTTATTCTGGAACTCCAAACAGGTAGCTTCCAATATCTACTTAGTGATCATGAGTACTATTGCCTTTCATTTGGGAAGTTTGTCTAGATCACAAATTTCTCCTTAAGGCTAAGTTGCAGATCTTATTAATTTTTATATATATATATATATATATATTTATTTTTTTTTGTCCACATTTTTATTTATAATATAAGATGGTGTTGTACTCACATGAAAGCAACACTCAGAGTTCTTCAATATATAAAAGGAAAACCAGGTCAAGGGATTTAATTCTCAGCAAAGTCATATTTGCAGTTCAAAGCATTGTGTGATGCAAATTGGGCAAGATGCCCAGATACTAGAAAATCTCTAACTGGGTATTGTGTATTCTTGGGAAATTCCTTGATATTTTGGAGGTCTAAGAAACAATCTTGTACAAACATTCAGGTATGTTTGAATGAGTGACAAATTAATCAATTATGCGTGTTTTAGCAATCCATCCTTGTGTGAGCAGTGAAAAATTACAACTATTACCCCAAATAGGCACAGTACGTTTATCACAATCCGAATTCTACTTATTGATTGCTTCTTTCATTTGGGTTCCTCATAAATTAAGCGATAACTTCACCATTAATTAGATGCAAAGATATAAATCTTTTTTTTCAAATGCAACTTTAATTCAACCTGTATTTAAATCTCATTTTTCCCGATACTTGCAACTTTTTAATTTTTAATTTTTTATAATTTGATAGTTAAGGAACGGGAGATTTAAACTTTGAAAGTTTTCATTAAAAATACCAAAATATCCAACTAGTTGAGTTACAAAATTCTTGACACCACTCCTTACAAATTTATGGGAAAAATAAAGGTCCAGCTAATTAAAGATAATGCTATTTTTTTTTTTTTTTGGGAGTTAAGAGCCATATTTTCCAACTCATTACGTGGTGTTTTATAATACTATCAATGTTTATTATTTAAATAAGTTTTGTAAATTATTAAAAAATTTATATCTCCTTACAAATTTATGGAAAAAATAAAAGTCCAGCTAATTAAAGACAATGCTTTTTTTTTTTTTTTTGGGAGTTAAGAGCCATATTTTCCAACTCATTACGTGGTGTTTTATAATACTATCAATGTTTATTATTTAAATAAGTTTCGTAAATTATTAAAAAAGTTATATAGTTAAAACCATATATGAATAGTCTCTTCAATCACTGCATTATAAGTTGGAACAAGATAGCTCAAAACTAGTTTGAAATTAAACTTTTTCCTTTCTCAATGCAAGATTGAGCAAGACTTCATCAGTTCAACTATACCTACCCTATAAAAAAAAGGAAAATATATGACTCTAAGCATGTTGGGAGAGTCTTGGACTCCAACCACCACTAGGAAGTTTACATGTGTTCTGTCATAGACAATGCACGTGATTCACTTAGTTTGTTGAGTTAAGTAAATTATGTGCATTCCATGTGACAAGAATTAATGTCATCTTTTTATTGGTAGTTGGAGTTTAATGTACCAAATATGTTTAGAGCCAAATTTTATCATATATATATATATATATATATATATATATATATATATATATATATATATCAAGTGCATGGATGAGAAAGCATTTACTTCAACTTGCCTTTTAGATGGTTGTGCATAAATGGCATGTATCTTTTCAAATTATTCTTTCTCTTTCTGTAATGGATGCGATTCAATTATTCCTTATGAATGTATATACCATAAAGGTTCCACCTTTCTCACAACAGGTTTAGAGAGAAGTCCATTCATTGAGAGAGATGAGAGAGATGGGAGCGTTGAGACTGAAGCCTGTAGTAGCTTTCTTAATCGTTTTCTTTGTAAGCTTCTTGTTCTATAGATCTTCTATACCAACAGGAGTGACAGGAAATAAAAGGCTTCTCAATTTTCAATATGTAAGAATCTTTTCATCTTAATCTTTAAATATAAGGTTTTAGTATTAATTTAATTGTAAGTCTTATCTTGGAACATTTTTCTGGGGGTTGAACATATGATTTTTTAGTATATTTAAATGATTTCGAGTATTATTATACCTTTGTTTTGGGTGTTTATTTTTTATCTCCAAATTAAACCTGTATATACAGCCCTCTTCCTTTTCGATCCAAACATATGCTAGAGAAGCTCCTGACTCACCAGTAGGGTCTTCGGAGTTTGATAAATACTAGTATGTTCTTACAATCTTACTTAACTGAAATCGCATTAAAAAGAACATGTCTTTGAAAGACATCACAGAGTTCACCCACAACCGCCTTTGTCACGACCCAAATCCATGGAACATGAATTTAGATATATGACTAACTTGCTAAACTTACATAACTTACTAAACATAATTAATCCAAAAATAAATTAAAACTCCAAAGAATAATACTCTTAAAAACCTCTTACAAAAAAAATCCAAACTCCACAAATTTAGAATAATCTCCAAAATATAGTGAAATCTAAAGAGGAATAAAAAAATAACTAAAAATCTTTTAAGACTTCAAGTATTATTGACTTCGCCTAAAACTCACACGCTTTACCTTGCACCTTACGAAGCAATCCAAAGGCTCTGTTCTCCAACTAAACTTTAATCTGAAAATTGTAATTGATGGGGTGAGCCACACATCCAGTAAGCTATTATACACAATATACAACAAAATAGAGTCAAGCAAAACACGAGTTTGATTTCATAATTTCACTCAAAATATTCGATATAGTTTTTCAAACATATAAGGAACCACTGAACACACACACACAAACACACACACACACACACATATATATATATATATATATATATATAATTAAATCTTAAAGTTATTCGAAAACACATACAGATAATTGATCAGATCACAGTGTCACATATACACATCACATATTCTCACATACAATCCTGTGAGCAGATACAAACATCCAACCCCTACTGATGAGGGATCAACACATATTCTCACATACAATCCTGTGAGCGGATTTACACATATATCTGATATATCTGATCAATTCCAAAAACACTTATCTTGAGTCACATATCACAAAGCAAAGTTTATACAAAATATAATAATTTACTTGGTATTAACAATTTCTTTTCAAATACAGAGGCATATCAAAGATCACAATATCGAATAGAACATAAATCAAAGGATGCTTGACACTCTTTAGGGAACAAATAGAGACTGAGGAGTTTATGTAAATATATTACAATTCTTAAGTAAATCTGAAAATTGAATTTGCTAAAAGAAACATTTTAAATGCCGTTTGGAGAATAGGAATATGACCTTGAAATCATTTGGTTTTAAACAAACTTAAAGAGCAAGAACCTTTTAGAAAACTTACTTTGAAATTCAATCATTTTTTGAAAATAGTTTAGTTTAGAAATCATCTTTTAAATGAGATTTGGACATTCAAAACATTATTTAAAATTCGAAGTTTCTCTTCAAAACATTATCTAAAAGTCGAAGTTTCTCTTTCAACGATGTAAAAATACTGCTTTCAATAAACTTTAGAAAACGTAAGCTTTAAAAACATAAATTTTTAAAATCTTTAACTTCTAAGAACCTAAAGAATAAAACTTATGCATATTATGCATAATTACTTACAGCAGTTGAATCACTCTGAAAGTCCAGCTAAAACAACCTCCAAAAAGCCTCAAAACGCTCTTAAATAGAACCTATCATCAATCATAAAATATACTTAATATCCTCCACAAAATATAAATCTTATTGACTTATACAAACTGACTCACTAGTATTAAACTTTGCTAAACTAATAACACTTTTAACACTAAATTAGAGTTTCTCTAACCAATGATGTTCTAACCAATAATATTCCCTTGCAATAATCGAAACTCATATTACCATGAGGAAGGCAGTAGCCAAAATATCATTGACCTAGGATTTAATATAAAACCCCAATGAAAATATACCTGAATAGAGATTTTGTAATCTATGGCTTGTTCTAGAGACACACAGTGGCCAACCTAAGATTAATTATATAACTCCAATGAAAAACGTGAAGGCCATATTCATTAATAATATTTTGATCCATGACTTTGTTCATGGATACACATGGTGGCAAAATCATTGACTTCAATTATATTATATATGTACATATCTGAAGGAAGACATATGCCATAACCATAGATCCTTGAAATTCCGTGGCTCAAATTGGGGTTATATATATATTTATATCCCAACGAAACAACGTTAAAGGCTTAAAGCCATCCTAACGTTCAAGCCATCCTGTAATATATATATATATATATATATATATATATATATATATATAACCCAAGAAAAATGATAAATCTACCTAATATATATAACCCCAAACGTTAAAGCCATAATCATAATTAAGATTTGAAATTCCAAGATAAGATTCTAACATTTTAATTCTTTGTTTCTAATGGTCAAAAATCATACATTGAATAATCTGATTGCCTCTTCAATTGTATGTGCTCTAACTCCAAGGAAAAACACCTCTTAGCCAACTTGATAAAACCCTTCCTATGAAAACCCTAATTTATCTTTCCTCCGCCTTATATTTTAACACGTCAAAGATGTGGGCTTAGTGGGGTAATGGGCTAGAGTTTAAAATCCACTTGAGCTTATCTCTTTAGTCTCCAAGAAGCCCATAAAACATTTTCATTTTTTATTTATTTATTCATTATTTTAAATGCTGCACCAAACTATATGCACTAAAACTTTAATTTTCTCACCTATTTATAGCACCACAAAATTGTCTACTCCCATTTTACTGTACACACACATATAGCACCTCAACTCTATATTAAAAATGACAAGATGCACCGATAATGATCATAAAATCAAATCAGGGTATTACAGCCTTAAAAAAAATCCTACATAACCATTAGTAATAAAGATATCATGCCACCACCTCGAGCTTTAGGTCATGTGACAAATTCGCGGGATAACATTATGAGTCTTGCTAAAGAAAATGTAAACATGTTTGATAATTTCTACTTTTGTTACTAGAATTCAGAATCCAGAAAGTTGTTCCAAGTGCTGAGGAGTGCATCCATGGAAGATAGAACAGTCCTACTGACCATTCTTGATGGAACATGGGGAAGTCCAGGCTCTGTTCTTGATCTCTTCCTAGAGAGCTTTCGAATTGGCCTAAAGACCCAACGGTTCTTGAATCACTTAGTGGTTGCTGCTTTGGATAATCAAGCATATCGATATTGCACTTCTATACATCCCCATTGCTTCCAGCTCACACCAGTTACATCCAAACTTGCTAAAAGAAAGGGATCCACAAGCCCAGATCACCTTATGCTAAAAAAAATTAAATATGACCTTTTTCTTGAAGTGATTAAACTAGGTTACAATATCGTTTTCACGGTAAGGTTTTTTCTTCCTTTTTTTTTTTTTGGTCTAGTAATTAAGAGGATGGTTATGAGCATTAATATTTAATGTTGATAATTCCATATATGTGCACGTTAATTTTTTGTTGCAGGAAGCAGATGTCATGTGGCTTAGGAATCCATTTGTACACTTCGATCCCCGTGCACGGGTAACAATTTCATGTGCTTTAAGGGGAACCAAAATCCTAGATAAGGGACTACTCTACATGAAATCTAGTGCAGAAGCCATCAAATTCTTAAAATTCTTGCAGTTTAAGAGGGTTCTATTCCCCACGTATCTAGACCGTTCTTTTTGTGAGATGGCAGTTCACAAGCTTCGAGGGCACACTAAATATGTGGACACTGGTTATTTTGGTGGATTTTGTGAGCCAAGTAATAATATAAGTAAGGTTTATACCATGCAATCAACATGCTGTGACAATATAAAGAGTAAAGTACATGACCTCAGGCTTGTTCTTGATGACTGGATCAACTTCACAGCACGAATGTCAACTAATGCTAGTAAGCCTAGTATGGGGCTATCCTCTTTTTCATGGAGAGCTCCAAAGAAATGCATGAGAAAAAAAAATGCTTATACCTAAATTTAGTTCTATGAAGTTGCCTTGCAGATAATAGCAAAGTAAAATGGAGACGAAGTGACGAACATTCACGAGGTCAATTTGAAAGGAAAAAAAAAAAAAACTGAAAGGACTTTGCACCGTGTAAAATAGTACATATTGGACTATTTGTGACATCCCAAATAAACAGAGGTTGTTGTTATTCTAAAGAAGTT
Source organism: Quercus parvula (assembly GCA_030820535.1). Classification (NCBI taxonomy): domain Eukaryota; kingdom Viridiplantae; phylum Streptophyta; class Magnoliopsida; order Fagales; family Fagaceae; genus Quercus; species Quercus parvula. The sequence continues at coordinate 29,637,913 of JAUAME010000001.1, forward strand.
CATAACTAGTATTTATATATAGTCGGGGAAGTTTTATTCTAGAATTTCAAACGGGTAGCTTCCAATATCTACTTGTGCAGAATATATAGTACGTAGCAACTTAGTGATCATGAGTACTATTTCCTTTTATATTAATTTCTTCCTTATAATTATAAAAACCATAAAGGCTCCTCCTGTCTCACAACAAGTTTAGAGAAATGTTCACTCATTGAGAGAGATGGGAGCGTCGAGACTGATAAAGCCTGTAGTAGCTTTCCTAATCGTTTTCGTATAGTATGCTTGCTGTTGTATCAATCTTCTATACCAGCAGGAATGACAGGAAAAAAAAAAAGGCTTCTCAATTTTTAGTCTGTAAGAATCTTTTCTTCGTGATCTTTATTTATAGGGCTTTAGTATTACTTTAATTATAAGTCATATCTTGGAACCTTTTTCTGGGTGTTGATCATATGATTTTAGTAATATTTTTCTTATTTTGACACATATATACCGACGCAGCTATAGGGGTGCCGCACCCACATCCGACACAATCCAACGCGGGTTGCAATGGGTGACGCCGTTGCCCATGCATCAATGCTGTGTTGGAATTTTTTTTTTTTTTTTTTTTCGTTTTTCCGGAGCTAACTCGATGCCAACTCAGGCCAATTCACACCGATTTGGGTCGAATTAGATCATATCAGTTGAAACAGGCCGATTCAGGCCAAAACCAACCGATTTAGGCCGAAACCAACTGATTCAGGCCGAAATCAGCTTTGAATTAGGCTGAAATTCAAGTAAAAATTATTATTATTATTATTATTTTAAATGAGTGCAAAACGCACCGTTTGAACTTGAAGCATCTTTAAACAAACAAACAAACAAAAACCCTAAAATCTCTCATTCTCTTCTCACTGATTGCTCTCTAGCCTCTACCTCCCTGCCTCTCTGCTCTCTCGCTCACTCTCCGTCTCCCCTCTCTCACTCTCAAAGAACCCACGGCCACTCACTCAAGGTCTCAATCTCTCCATCTCACGGTCTCAATCTCTCCACGGCCACTCACTCACTTGTGGATTATATTTAATTTATGAATATCATGTTTTAGTTATTATCTACTATTACTCTTAAATTTGGTATATGTTTATATAATGTGAAAAATTGTACTTAGCAATATATAGAAAATATAAATAAAAATATTTTTAATAATTTTTTAATCGCCACACTCGCACCCTACTTTTTCAAAAATTACCAAGTCTCACACCCACACCTGAATTCATAAAACAATCGGTGCTTCATAGCTATATATATGTTATTTGTTTTATTTTGAATATTCTTGCATGTGCCTTTGTTTCGGGTGTTTAATCTTTTAATGTTTATGGATAGAAAATATGCATATTGATGCATATTTTCTGCCGAATAGAAAGAATTTTTTTTGAATGCAAGAGAAAGAATAGTCGAGTAAATCACACACACATATATATACTAAAGAATTTTTTTTGAACGCAAGAGAAAGAATAGTTGAGTAAATCATATACACACATATATACTAGCCTTATCATGCGCGCAAACACATATATACTAGCCTTATCACGCGCGCGAACACATATATACTACCCTTATCACACGCACTTCGCGCATGTGATAAGACTTTTTTTATAGCAAAAAAAAAAACTTGTGTTTTTATTTTATATATAATTTTTATTTTGAAAATCTAATTTATAAGTGGATAAAGCAATTTAAAAAATCAATAAGAGAGTGGCCAAAGTTTTTAGGCAATGTTTTAGTAATTTAAAATGCAATTTTATCTCAAAATAATAATTTTCTCTCATTTATTATGTATCTATATAAAATATTTGATAATTATGATAGTTGTTAATATGTAATTACTATGAATGTGTTTTTATATGGAATTATTAAATATTTAATTATGGTAAATATTAATAAGTATTTATTATGATTTTTTTTCATATGGAAGTATTAAAATTTTAGCTATATATAGTAATTATTAATTAGTATTTGCATTTTATGAGAGGTAAGTGTCTTAACCATGATCCCAAAAAATTTCTTGTTATAGACTAGCAAACATATTCATGGGCCTTGATCAATACAACCAATTTTTATAAAATTAATAAAAATTATATGAATACAACTAATTCCACACTTATTTTCACAACTATTTGATATGACTAACTATGAATATTGGGGAAAAAAATAGAAGTGCTATGTCCACAACATTTTCACAACAAATCATAGGTGGTAAGTTGTTATTAGTTCTAATTTGAATCTACAACTTAAATTACTTTTTTACCCACTCAAAACAACCAATAACAACCCACTACTTAGAATTTGTTGTGAAAATGTTGTGAATATAACATTTCTCAACCAAAAAAAAAAAAAGTCTATGTAAAAAGTGAGAGGAAGACAGTTATAGTCTGTCACATAAGATAATTATAAAAATAGGTATAGAATTGGTTGTGATCCTAGAAAAGAGGTTTTGAGGTTCAAAACCTCTTTTCTAGTTCAGGGTAAAGAAAATTGAGAAATATGTTGTGTAGACAAATTCATTTTTCTAATTGAAAGGATAAAAATAGAAATGCCTTATTGAAAGTAGACAAACTCATTTTTCTAATTTTGGCTATGGAAGAATATTGTATTTAGATTATAGCTGCACCTGGCAAATTAAGTTCACTCAAGATATTATGCCACGTACCTCGGGCTTTTAGGCTTTAGTTCGTGTGTCAAATTCGCAAGATAACATTATAAATCTTGCTAAACAAAACAAACTAAATCTAATAATGTTTGATATTTTCTGCTTTTGTTTTTAGAATTTAGAATCCAGAGAGCTGTTGCAAGTGCTGAACAGTGCATCCATGCAAGACAGGACAGTCATACTGATGACCATTCTTGATGAAACATTGGCAGTCCAGACTCTGTAGTCTGTCCTTGATCTCTTTCCAGAGAGCTTCCGAATTGGCCAAGGGACCCAACGGTACTTGAATCACCTGGTGATAATTGCCTTCGATAATCAAGCATGTCAATATTGCACTTCCATACCTCCCCCCATTGCTTCCAACTCAAACCATTTGCATCCAAACTTGCTAAAAGAAAGGAATTCACAAGCCTGGCTCACCTCATGCTTGATAAGAAGAAATATGACCTTTTGCTAGAAGTGCTTGAACTTGGTTACAATATTGCTTTCACGGTAAGAAAAAAAAAAAAATTTTTTTTTTTTTTGGTTCAAGTAATTTAAGATGATGGTTATGATATAATTTAAGGTTGATAATTCTATACGCATGTTAATTTTTGGTTTCAGGAAGCAGATATCATGTGGCTTAGGGATCCATTTGAACACTTCCATGCCATTAAAGCAATAACATGAAACCTGGTCCAATAGCCATCCAATTCTTAAAACACTTGCATTTTGAAAGGTTTCTATACCCCATGTATCTGAACAAATCTCTGTGAGATGACAACAAGCAATATCGCTCACAAGAATGAAGTGCACGCTAAATATATGGACACGGGTTATTTTGGAGGATTTTGTGAGCCAAGTAAGAATATGAGTAAGGTTTATACTATGCAATCAACCTGCTGTGACAAGAGTAAAGTACATGACCTAAGGCTTGTTCTTGATGACTGGATCAACTTCACAGCACAAACTTCAACTAATGCTAACATGGAGCCGTCCTCTTTTACATGGAACGCTCCGAAGAAATGCAGGGGATAAAAAAAAATGCGTATACCTAAATTTAGCTCTATGAAGTTGCCTTGCAGATAATAGCGAAATAAAATGGAGAAGATCTTATTCTGTTGCTTGTAACATTAATCACGAGGTCAACTTGGAAGGCAAAATAAACTAGGGTTGTGTTAACGGGCACTTTATGATGCTCGTTAACACCCAGCTTTATGTCAGTATTTTTGCTTACAGTGCCCATTAACATCCAACTTTATGTCCGTATTTTTGCTAGCCTTTTAGGTTGTAGGGTCAGTTTTATACCATGTCCTTCTTTTTCTCCAATTTATCCAATTTTTTTATTAAGTGGAATCCACATTATTTTAAACTTAACAAGCACCGCACAGTACTTATTAACATTTGTCTAAAAGGGCTTGCACCATGTAGCTCATAAACAAAGGACATTGCTGTTCTAAAGAAGCTCATAACTATTTGTATACGGGGTAGTTTTATTCTGGAACTCCAAGCAGGTAGCTTCTAAAATCTACTTGTGCAAAACATAGTACATACCAACTTATTGATCATGAGTACTATTGCCCTTTATTTTGGTAATTTGTCTAGATCAGAAACTTGAAATTTCTCCTTAATGCTATGTCAGACCTTAACTATGAAAATTTTCTTTCGTCTTTATATAATAAAAAATGGTGTCGTACAAACATTCAGCTATGTTTGAATAAGTGGCAAATTAATAAATTATGCATGCTTTAGCAATCCATCCTTACTTCATTAGATTTCTGTGTGCAGTGACACAAAACCTTTGTTTGGAGCACTAGAAGCTCATCCGAGCCTCCTTTCTGCTTCAATTTTTCTTCCATTAAACATGCTCGAGGAAACAATTTTGTAGTCAGTGATTACCAACATACATTCTGCTGCTAGTTACCACTTTTCCAATACCCTGTATGAGCTACTCGGAAGCCAATTAGAAAAATTTCCTTCTTCAGTAGGCAGTTTACAACTTCCCCCCATCAGAAAAAGTGTCAAAACTTCTCCAATGCCTCTCATTGAGTCTTCCAGATGACAATTCTCTCTATTTGACGTGTAAACAATTTACCCCTTCCTCTCCAAAAACAACCAAAATTTCTTCAAACACCTATACCTTGTTTCTCAATGCTTGTTAAGCGGCAGACCCACCTAGATGCTATCAAGATATTTTTATTTCTTGTGATTCTAATCTAACATCATCACAATCTTATCAAACTCAGACATTTGGGTAATAACCAATCCCAAGAGTTTGTCCGAAAGAGTAGTTATACTGTAATAATTTTTTATTAATATATTATTCCCTAATACTCCTATTAGTTTTATTCTAACTAAATTAATTGCATAAACACTTAACAATATACTACTTACTATTAGTATTTGTTACCTGACTGTATAGAAGGTTCGTCAGATAAGCAAATGGTAGAAGGCTCTCCACTACTCGTTATTCTGCAATATCAATCAACTTTCTCAAAATTTATGCAAGATTATTTTGATAAGTCAGCAGCAATGTTCTTGCTTAATTTCCATTTTATTTTACCATAAGAGATAATTTGGAAACATTGAGACTTGTCATCTGTGAGGCAAGTTTGCTTTCATCAATTCCTTTACAGTGCAACAACTGGATTGTGAGAGACTTTTCTTCAATTTACCTTGAGCCCCAGCAGTCAAGTGCGCATGTGACAAAGACCAAAAATGGCTAACAAACACAGAGAAGGATATACAATAACATTATGGAAGAACATATAACTCTCAAAAAGCATTTGAAGTCCATCAATAGTAACATCAGACTCCCAAGTTGAGTATCTCTCATTACTTGATGAACCTTAAAATAGGGTCAAATGGCAGTGCCTCACCCATTCTGGACATAGGTTACCTTCTACTTTTCAGTTGAGCAAGGAAAAAGAAATTATTACTGTCCAAAGAAATCTCCCTCCTTATTTGACATTAATTATCTTCTCATGTGTGGTAGATAAACACATAAATTGCCTTCAAATGGACGCGAGATGAAAAATCATTACTTTAGATTGATAACATGCAAAAGGGATAAATGCACCAAGTCAACTAAAGAACAGGATTCACATAATGAACTTACATGGACCGAAAGCCTCTCACACTCAAAGGTGAAGTGTTCTACAAATTAAAGGCAAGTTGAAACGCAGTTAATATTTAATAGGGAATGTCTCCGGCAGGTAGATCCCAATTATCTTCTTCATCATCTTCCTTCTTGTTTTTCGAGACTTCCTGGCTGTTCGGTGGTGGAGTTCTTGAAAAAGGGCGCCTGCTATAGAATGAGACAGATAAGCAGTGAATAATCATTATCAAGGGAGAGATTTAACAGAAGAAACACTTCATGGCTTGCTTGTAGGTGAGGTGTTTAATCACAGGTTAGTATATTCTATTCTGTAGGATCTAAAAAAAACAAAACCACAAGAATATGCACTGCAATCACAAAAATCATCCCACGCCAACTAAGATAGCCAAAGATAAAAAGCTTTAAACATGGACACCCTAAAATCAAAGCACAATCGATGAAGCCTTTTTGCACTTTGACATGAGAGATGCGAATTTGAAACAAAAAGCTCAAAATATTAATTATGTATTTCAAAAGAAACCGCACATATATCTACTGCTCTTCCTCATGAAAAGAAAAAAGATTTCTAATGGAAATTGAACTGCCTCATTGTATTATAAATAAATGTGCAAACCTATCACACTAATAGAGTCACAGAAAAATGTTTCACACTATCACACATATAATCTAGGAAGCACAGACAAGGACACGGGTATGTGTATGACACGAGTATGACATGGGGACAGCACCCTAAATGAAGTGTCCTTGCTTCCTATCATATAATGGTGAAATTCTGGAACTGGTGGCATTTCACAAGACCCTCAAAAACCTTATCCCCAAACTGTCAATACTACAAATGTCTCCAAGGCCCCATAAATGAAGAACTCTCACTGTTACTCTATGTGTAAGACACAATTGTTTTAATCCTAATGTCAACCAGAAAACCAAACATCAACATTGGTTGAGTAGTATTTACAGATAGCTGCACAAGGAGACGGAACCCCAAATCCCACATATAAACACCAAGTACCAAAGAATTAGCAAAATATTTCCAAACTAAGGACACCAACTAAATTGAACCCAAAAAAGACCAAAACTTTATCAACCTTTAACATCATCAGCAACCACAAATACAGAAAGACTAAGAAATAAGCTAAGTCAAACAGTACCATGTTATTGTTTCAATTAAGACTAATTAGCAAAGTATAAAAAAAATTATATTCTTTTCCATTTCCTCAGGAAAAAAAAAAAGGCCAAACCTTCTTTTATTTCGCTTAGCAGCGTCACGTGTCCTGCGCTTCTTCTCGTCCTGTTTGTTCTCGAAGAACCTTCTGCGCTTACACTCTTGAATAACACCAGCCCTCATCACCTCTCTTCTGAACCGACCCAGAAGCCTCTCCTCGGGCTCATTGTCATCTACTATCACTTGCACATTGTATGCTGAGCTGAAGTAGAGAGTGTTGGAATAGGCCAGAGAGGGACATATCACAGAGGACAATGAAGAAGGTAAAGAAGATGAAGTGTGTGGGTCCTCCTGCGCCACAAGTGAGACCAACTCATCTCTGGGTTTGTGGGTCTGAAAAGGAGTGAGCTGGGGTGGTGGGGTTTTGGGTGGTTTTGAGGGTAAGAGAAAGGAGAGGAAGTTGAAGAGAGAAGAGGATGAGGTAGCCATGGATGATGATGAAGAAGAATTCAAGAAGAACGATTATTTGAGTCTCTTTTTTTTTTTTGTTTGTTTTTTGTGGGCCTTTTGATTTTGGTCTTATCGGGTTGGGATTTGGGTCTGGGTCTATGAAGTTGACCCGGTAATATTGGGCTTGGTTCTTGCTGTGTTTTGGAGTTTGTATGCGAATTTTCTGCTGGGTTGGAATTAGTTTTGGTTTGGGCTTGTGTGGCTCTATCTATTTTTTGGGCCATGTGATCTATAAATGTAGTAAAAATAGGCCTAATGGAAGAGTAGTAGGATTTCAGTCTTGTTGGGTCAGTAGATTTTGGTTCAATGATTTTACACTTTGAAATCATTTTTTTTTTAAGAACAACATTTTATAGTTTTTTTTTATATATATAAACAGCTCATTTTTAAAAAGTTACAAAAATAAATAAGTGTACCAAATGCATAAGTCTCTTTGAAAAGACAAACTTGCATAATTGCATTCATGCTTATACTTTGTGCTAGGAAGTTTGGTACAGGTCATTGTGGAAAGGCAAACATGCATTGGTTCTATACTTTGTATTAGGAAAAGTGGAAAACACAAAATTGGCTGTCAATTTGGACCTTTGTTTGGTCAAAATTTGAATAACAGTTTGTCAATAATTGACTTTTAAATTTGCAATTAGGAGTTAGGACAGGTCCAAGCAAAAAAAAAAAAATGAAAGCAACTAGTAATTTCAAGAGCTTGTTGGAGCACTAAGGTTGGGCAGGAAGGCAGGCTTTGCGTGAGAGAGAGATTTTCTGGTCACAAATTGTCAATTTAGACTAAAGAGTAAAGAGCTCTCTCTCTCTGCCCATTTACTTTTCAAATTTTGTAGTCTAGTCTTCTACTTTGACATCTTTGTAGATATCCAGTGCTGTCACTTGTCAATGTGCAAATGTTGAATTTCATCTTCAACGTGTCCTTATTTTAGTGATAATTTGTTTATCAATATAGAAACAATGACATGAATCGGATTCTATGAAATTGCCAGTTGACAATAAGGGCTAAGTGAAGCGTGTCTCTACTGTAATTTATTTTTATTGGTTTATTTTGTTAAATTAAAATATATATAAAAGTATTGATATCTATTATATATACCTATAATAAGGGGATTTTAAAAAGTTGTACCTTGCCAACTAAAAAATTAAGCTAGATAATAATCAATACCAAACAAAGGTTGCCCCTAAAAGTAAGAGTGAGAAACTTTTGAAAATTGTAAAAGCCTAAGATAGTGGCAAAGTCACAAGGATTTGGTATCATCGATATATATATCACTCTATATATACCTGCGACATAAAATAAAAATTGCAAAGGCACATTCAATGGTCCCCCATTTTTAGGATGTCCTTAAAAATAAGAGTCGGTCCTTCCAAGAATTTCATTTGGCTGTATGCCCCATTCCCACCCCCCCCCCCCCCCCCCCCCTCCTCCCAAAAAAATAGGCCCAAGATTTTTTTTTGGCTAAAATATTATTTTTGTGCATATAGCTTGACTTCTATTATCATCCTTAAAATTTTAAAATTTCTACTTTTGTCAGGGAAAATAAAATAAAAAATAAAAAATAAAAAAATTCACTTCATCCCTCCTTACATTTCTCTCAAGTATTGGACAAAAAAAAATTCAATGATATTTTAAGAGACAGAAATTGAACATTTTCAATTTTATGCATGAAAATTGAACATGTACCATATTTCATGGAGGAAAACAAGTTTTTTTTTCCATCTTTTTTTCTAGATTTTTTTTTTTTTTTTGGTAATACAATTTGCTCTTGCGTTTAAGTTTTGAATCATTTTTAACTTGAAGTACTTCATTTGTTCCATTGGATTTTTTTTTTTTTTTTTCCAATTCGCTTTTGACTTATGAGTAATGTGTTTGATCTCTGAATTTGTAATTATGGAAATATATTTGGTTGATTAACTTTTCCATTGTTTGTCAATGTTAAATTGAGACGAGAAATGATAAATTCATTATTGTGTTAAAGAAATAGTTGAATAGGAAAATGTTAATGCTACGGATGATAGACTATTAGTGTTTGAAGTAATAATGGAGATTTAATATATATATACAGACACAGACACTATTTGATAATGGTAATTTAAAGTATTCTAAATGTTATAGACAAATTTATTATACCAATCACTATTTAAGAAGATAATAATGTATCAAAGTTGGCAAATTATTCTAAAGTATATTTATAAGTTATAAAAGTTTTCTTTTGAGGTTATGACTCATTTTAGTATTAGCAAACTAATATTTGTATGCTTTTTGTGTCTGTGTGTGCATATATTTATATGTATAAATACTTTAAATTTGTCTTGGCTAGTATGTCAATAATTTAATTTAATTCTTATAAAAAAATATACACTATAATTTAATGGATTTCAAATAGTTTAACGGGAAAGTTTTTTGTCGAATTAAAGATTGACTTGGAATCAATCTCATTTGAAGTAAAAAGTTGGTATCTTGACTTTTGATAAAGAGTACGTATCACGAAGTAAATAAAATTATTTTCAAATTCTCTCTTATATATTAAATAAATAAATATTATTATTTAAGTCCTAGAAAGCACGGGTGCAGCTCTAGGGCCACCGGACCCGCACCCAACGCACACTGACACAGCGTGTGGTGTGCAACGCCACTGACCACACGTCCGTGCCGCATCGTTTTTTCCTTTTTTATTTTCGGATTCGCGCCAACTCAAGTCGAGTAGACGCCGATTCAGGCCAAATCAAACTATATCGGTTGAAACAGGCCGAATCAGGCCAAAACCGACTTTGGCTCAGGCCAAAATTCTAGTAAAAAAAAAATATGCAAAAGCAAAACTCACCGTTTTGAACTTTGAAGTAAACTTTAAACAAACAAAAAAACCCTAATCTATAATCCCTCTCAATTCCTCTCTGCCTCTCTCATTTTCTCACTCTCCGTCTCCCCTCTCTCACTCCCTAACCCATGGCGCCACTCAATCAAAAATCAGAATTTTCCTTTGCCTCACTGCCCAAGCTCTCTCAATCTCAATCTCTCCATCTCTCGGTCTCAAGCTCAACTTTCACTGACACTAACCCAAGTCCCAAGCTCACTCAGGTATTTTGCTTTCATTCTCACCCTCCAATCTCCATTATACTCTCACATGCTCTATTTCTCATTCTATATCTGTCCCTCAATCTGTATCTATTATTTGATTTTTTTTTAATTTTTTATATAAGTTGTAATGTTGAGACTTGGGTTGATCACTTGATATCATATTTAGTTATTATATATTTTTCAATTTATTTGTAGGTTAAACAACTTAAATTGAAATTATTGAATTTTCAATGGATAAAGCTACTAGCACAAAACCTTCATCAGATGGTCCTCTTTGGCAATATGTAACTAAATTGGAAAAACCTCCTGGTTCTACTTCTAAATCAGGTGGAAACACACATTTTAAGTGCAACTATTGTGATGGAATTTTTAGGAGATCATATTCTAGGGTTAAGGCTCATTTATTACAAATTAGTGGTAAAGGTATTAGAGCATGTAAGAATGTGACACTGGGCCATAGATTGGAAATGCAGAGAGTGCATGATCAAGTTGAGAAGGATAAGTTAGAACGAGAACGCAAAAGTCGAATTCCTTTACCCCCGCCTCTACATGGGCCTATTCCCTCGGTCTGAAAACAAGAAGAGAGTGGTACTACAGATGCAGTAGTTGATGGTAAGAGGAGGAAGGTGATTGCAAATTCTCCTTTGGAGAGAGCATTCCAAAATAGAGCTAAAGCTGAATTGGATAGTAGAATTGCTAGGATATTTTATATTGGTGGGCTTTCGTTTCACTTTGCAAGGAACTCAAATTATCGTAATTCCTATGCATATGCTGCTACCCATAACATTCCGAGTTATGTTCCTCCTGAATACAATGCCCTAAGACCAACACTTTTGCAAAAAGAAAAAGCTAATGTTGAAAGACTTTTGAAACTAGTTAAGGACTTTTGGCTTGCAAATGGTGTTAGTATAGTTTCTAATGGTCAAATTCACAAAGGAGACCTCTTATTAATATTATGGTTGCACTAGATAGGGGTCCAGTGTTTATAAAGGAAATTAATGAATCAAGCGAGTTCAAAAACAAACATTTTATTGTTGGAGTGTTGAAAGATGCTATAAAAGAAATTGGAAATGAAAAAATTGTCCAAGTCATCACTAATAATGCTAATGTGATGAAAGCTGCTGGAGCTCTTATTGAAGGTAAGTTTCTCAAAATATTTTAGACACCATGTATTGTCCACACTCTCAAACTAGGTTTGAAGAATATTTGTGCAACAAAAAACACTGAAAAAAATGAAGTTACATATGTGGAATGTAGCTGGATTACAAGTATTGCTGATGATGCATCTTTCATACGTGTTTTTATCATGAAACATTCAATGAGATTGGCAATGTTTAATGAATTTTGTCCATTAAAACTGCTCTAAGTTGCTGATACTAGATTTGTTTCGATTATTATTATGTTGAAAATGTTGAAGTTGATAAAAAAATGCCTTCAAGCCATGGCTATTAGTAACCAATGGGCTTCTTATAGGGAAGATGATGTTGGAAAAGCTCAAAAAGTGAAAGATTTGATTTTAAGTGTTAGGACATATGAGATTCACTTGTTAGGAACATATGTCATTATTTTATGTAATTAGTTAATCATTTGACAAAACACACTTTACTTGTATTTGGGTAGATCTAGGATGTGTTTAAGACTTCAAGAAACTTTATTTCAAGATCAAGTGTTAAAACCATGCAAGTCTGTCCAAGAAACAAGCTGAAAAGTGTCTATCATTAAAGCTCGACAACTAAACTATCTATCGAGCTTAAAGAGCTGTTCAGCCCCATAGCTCGACAATAGGTCGACAAATAGGGTATCTGTCGAGGTTTATGAAAAACAGAATTTCAGTTCTATTTTGACTCCAATCCGTGTTTATGTGTTTAGACTTTCTTTTCTCACAACTCTAGACATATAAAATGATTATTTTAAGGGTCATCAAAGTATTCACATGTTGCACAAGTGTTGAGCAAAGTTTATTCAAGTAAATTGTGACTGGAGACACAGTTTTGCTCTAATTCATCGTTCTTGTGAAGAAGTTGTTATGTTTATGCACTGTAGGATTTTGTGACCAAGCATCTTCTTGATCTTCATCGTTGGAATGAACTGAAAAACTTTGCAGCCAACAACCTTCTCTAGTTGGTGATTGAAGTCGCGTACTAGGATCTGCGTAATTGGTTAGTCACGTACTGGGAGTGGTGAATCAAAAGGAGAAATTGTCACTACAAAACAAGTTCAATTGGGTATTGGGATAAGGGTTCAACTGTAGATTGGTATAAGGTACTGGGATTCCTTTACTTGTAACCGCTTGTTGTGATAATAGTAGAATTTCGGAAGTGGTAACCTGAAAATCACCCTGTGGGATTTTTGCCGTATTGGTTTTCCCCATTCGTAAACAAATCACCATGTTAATTTATTTTCCGCTGCATACTTAGTTTAATTGGTGATTTGTTTGTGTTACCACTGCTTGTTGTGATAATAGTGGAATTTTGAGAGTGGTGATCTGAAAATCACCCTGTGAGATTTTTGACGTGTTGGTTTTTCCCATTCGTAAACAAATCACCATGTTAATTTATTTTCCGCTGCATACTTAGTTTGATTAGTGATTTGTTTATGCTACCACGCGTTTGCATGTTAATTTGATTAATTATAAAACTTGGCTAATTAATCAATTAATATATCACAATGGGTCAATTCGTTTTTGGCCTATCACTAAGTGATCATTGAAAGGATGTTGTTGATTATATCATTAAATTCACAACACCTATTTATGATATGCTACAAGACTGACACAGATAGACCTTGTCTCCATCTTGTATATTAAATGTGGGATTCAACGATAAAGAAGGTGAAGGCAAGAATATATCGGCATGAAGGCTTGGAAGCAAATGAGTATAGCTCATTTTTTTAATGTGGTGTATGATATACTCATTGATTGATGGATTAAAAATTGTATATCATTACATTACTTGGCTCATTCCTTAAATCCTAAGTAAGTACTTTCATTTTCTATTTTCCTTAGTTCCCTCTTTTAGTAAAACACACGTTTCATTATTTATATTTGTTTTTTATTTTTATTTTTTAACTAGGTATTACTCCATTGAATGGCTTTCGGAGAATTCAAAACGCGTTCCTCCAAAACGTGTCCCTCCACATCAGGATTATGAAATTTCTATAGAAAGGAGTAAGAGTTTGGAGCAATACTTTGAAGATGAGTATGAATTAAGGATGGTGAAAGTTGAGTTTGCTACATTTTCAGGAGGGAGGTTTCCTTCACCAGATGCCTTGATAGATAAGTGGGTCTTATAACCTTTGGTTTGGTGGCAATGCCATGGCTCTTCATTACCAATACTTCAAACCCTTGACTTTAAACTTCTTGGATGACCTTGTTTATCGTAATGTGCTAAGAGGAATTGTAACACATATAAATTCATTCATTCCTTAAAAAGAAACAAAATGGCTCATGCACGTTCTAAGCATTTGGTATATGTGCATTTTAATCTTCGACTCTTGTTAAGAAGCAATGAGGAGTATGTAAATGCAGCAACAAAGATGTGAGATATTGCAGGAGACTCTTAGAATGAGAGTGACATACATGAAGGAGCTGAAATTCTTGAGAATGCTACCCTTACACTTGATGAGCCAAAGTTAGAGGCCATGGTTATTAGGAACGCTAGCACTAGTGTTACTACTAGTGAAAGTAAAGTTCAAAGTGACACTATTGATCTTGACAATGAGGATGATGGTTGTATTTGATTGTCTTGAACACTTATCTTTTATTTTGTTTTAGTTTCAAAGTTGTAGGTTGTACTCTAATAACATAATGGAATGTTTTAGTTTCAAACTTCTGGATTATATTGTAATTTATGAACATCAAGTTTTAATTATTATCTACTATTTCTCTTAAATTGGTATATTTTTATAATTATATGAAAAAGTATTCTTAGCAATATATAGAAAATATAAATAATAATTTTTTAATTAAAAAATGTATCCTGCCACACCTGCATCGTATTTTTAAAAAAATTGCCGAGTCACCACATTGCCTCCGCACCCAAATCTGCACCTGTGCTTCATAGTTTAAGTCCCAAATAAAAATTCTAGACTGTGCCGTTGACCTAGATATGCTGCCATAACTAGCTCCGAAAGCTTCATTTCTTCCTGCACTTTTGTTATCGAATCAGTTTATATTTTATTCTCAAAATTTTGGAGGAAAACAGGAATGCGTAATACTCTAATGCTGATGTTTGATAACATAACGATGATTCTTAATTACTTTCTGTCATGATCTGCTGCTCTACTCGATTTCTTACGGTATATTCTTTATGGTAGCTAGTGAGATTATGAAGCTCCCATAGCTCACAAAGAGGCAACAAACTTCTTGTATCCAATGCCATTGACGATAAGTGAAGCCATGCAACCAAAAAAAGTACGAGTCTTTTCTGTCTTGGTGTGAAGCCAGCAGGTTGATGATGATCAACGTTCGCGGCTTAAAGTAGTTCCAATTCAAAGGCTCTAATTATTTAACTTATCGCATTCCTTACTGGACAACATGCTCCAAACCATTCCAATGATAATGATTATTGTATAATAACGTTGTTGGTAGATTAATTATAACAGTTATTTTGACGGTTGAAAGGGAAATTTTGGACTCTTGAGGTCGACTTTATATATGCCACTACAATTTTTTGCATGGGTGTGACCCATGCAACCACCATAACTTTAATGCCATTGGTGGCATATTTCGCTTATATAGCAAATATTGCGTTCTTGCTTTCCCTTTTACTTTTGTGGGTTTTTATATATATATAGATTCAATCTCTTTGGGATGACAATGGAACGAAGTTACTTATAAAAAAAAAGACAATGGAACGAAGTCAAGTGGCAAGTCAAATTATGGGTGTTTTTTCCCTTCTTTGGGGGTGAGAAAGAACCTCTACGAGACGAGAGGGGCGAATCAGGGTAGAAGTGGCGGAACCGTCGCCAATTAAGATAGAGATGAAATAGAAAAGAGAGAGTGATATTGAGGTGTTTCGAAATACAAAAAAATAAGCATTTTAAGGATAATAATAGAATATGTACTTAAAAAATAAATTATAAATAAAATATAAAAAATATATTAAATATATGCATAAAAATAATTTAAATATTATAGGCAAGACAAAATGGAGCAAAGTAGACAAAGCATATCTCATTATGTCCCCCTCTTAAAGGCATGGAAAATGCAC
Source organism: Quercus parvula (assembly GCA_030820535.1). Classification (NCBI taxonomy): domain Eukaryota; kingdom Viridiplantae; phylum Streptophyta; class Magnoliopsida; order Fagales; family Fagaceae; genus Quercus; species Quercus parvula. The sequence goes on from JAUAME010000001.1 coordinate 29,653,657, forward strand.
GCAAGGCAAATTATTGAGCAAGGGATAACATTTTTTGCCACCATATTACTCCTCATCATTTCATTAACAAAACAGTATTTGGTCATCATCAGATGCATTATATTTTAAAACTAATATTCTTTGAAAAAAAGTACAAACTTAATTAATGTTTTACACAAAATTTAATATGCCTGTCGAGAAAAAACATGTAATTTAAAAGTGAAAATTTTAGTAATATTATCTCAATGCAAACTTAATTCAATTATCATGTAGTGTAAAATTAATAAAAAAAATTAGGTGTAACTTGATCTTACCTCATAAAAGAAATTAATGACAGAGATAAAAAAGAATTATATATAATCTAAAAACAAAACAAAAAAATCAAAAGAAAAGTAGAAAACAAAAGATGTGGAAATAGCTTTATCCACCTTAAAGAATTAAATTGGGCTTAGGCAAGTGGTCCCTAATGTGTGCTAATAGCTTGACACTACACTACTACGGTACAGTCACTACTACATCCAAACAAAGTGCGATTGCGCCAATAAATAACCCATAGCTGTCGAGTGTGGATTCAGTATAATATTGAGTCCAATCCGATTCAACGTAATAGAATCTATTTTTAGATCCTAATTTGATGAAGGGACATTCTATTAATCAAAACAAAAATTGAAGATCTTGACTGATTCGAATCCAAGTAACTACTACAACATATACATGAATATAGTACCTTTTTTTTTTTGCCAAAGGAACGAATCTATTTTATACGACTGAGAATCATGGTTCTCTTCTCAACCCAAAAATAAATAAATAAATAATGGTTCAAATCCCCTATTTTTCACTCTTTATAACAACATGATTTAATATATATATATATATATATATATATATATTTACTCCAAAAAAAAAAAGGATTAATCTAATTTATATATTCTAGTTTTGTGCCAAGTATTTCAACTTAAATTTTTAATCAATTTCAATTTTATATCAAGTATCCTTATAATTGGAAACTATTTCTAATCCATTTACAACTACTTTAAGCTTGTTTAAAGCTAATTAAAATTCTTTCAAATTTATAGTTTACTTAAGTAAACACTTTAATAAAAAATTATCAACAATATCATGTTTAAAAAAAATGTTATGTCCACAATATTTTCGCTACAAATCTTAAGTGGTAGATTGTTATTGATTGTTATAGTTGAACAAAAAAGTAATTTAAGTTGTGGATTCAAATTAGAACCAATAACAACTAACCATCTATGATTTGTTATAAAAGTATTATGAAAATGCTGTGGACGTAACACTTCTTTAAAAATAAAAATAAAAACTAATTGTGGCTTTTAAATAGACTTTTAGTATGACTAAAATTATATTTTTTTTTTAAATATATATATTTAAAAATTTTAAATTTATTTTCACATAATACAAAACTAATGTTAAGAAATAAAATTAAGTATATAAATAGGTTGACAAAATACTCTTCTTCTTACTAAAATGAAGCAATTCTTTGAATGAGTATTTTGATATAGTGTGTATATATATATATATATATATATATATATATATATATATAATCAAGGAGCACAAAATCAAATGATTTGAAGTAAACAAATAGTTTTTCCTATTAATAATTGTCTTTTAAAAGAATTTGAAATTCGTCTTTCAAAATGGTTATGGTCATTTAATTATAAAATTCTTTTTTTTTTTTGTGAAATATATTTTCTAAGACAATGTTTGAATACAAATTTATTTGCTTTTCAATATGTCAAGGGCAAATTACAACTTATCCACCTGTAATTTAACCGAAATTTAAGTTACCTACCTGTGATTTAAAATTTGACACTTTACCTACCTGAGATTAGCTCAGTTAAAGTTTCGTAACCTAACTTTGTTAAAAACATGATTAAATACGTAATTTTGATCCACTTTTATGTTTCTCTTCTCCAAAAACACAAAAAACATAAATTTACAAGATTAAATAAGATCAAAAAGAATATAGTGGAACACTTGCATCATGGGATTTCAAACCACAAATAGGCAATTTAAATTTCAGTCAAACCTTAGGTAAGTAAAATGTTAAGTTTCAAACCACCGGTTGGCAACTTAAATTTAAGCCAAATCACAAGTGAGGTAAATTGCAATTTGCCCATATGTCAATGCATAAGAATGGATCACGCACTACTATTCAATTGATTAAATTATAACCATAGGCACTCATTATACTCTAACATGCATGTCTATTGTAATCAAGTAAATAGTATAAACCCATAAAAATAAAGTATATAGTATAAAATTTCTCATTAAAAAGTAAATATAAAACTCATATGCCGGACAAAGTGATGATTATTACGGTGCAATTACACCATTGTTTTTTTTTTTTTTTTTGGATACTTGTTATCAAAAGTAATAAATTACACAAGATTTATTTGTATGAAGATCCAAAATTTATTTTAACAAGTGCTTTTAGGATACTAGTTAAGAATTCAATTAAAGAAAAAATTTATGGGAAAAGAAAAAAAAAAGCAATTAATATTTTGATAGTTTTTTTCATTTCCCATAAAAGTGATGTCAAAACTTTCTTTAACTAGATTCTTAACCAGTGCCCTGAGGACACTCGGTAGCATTTTTCTTTATTTTAATCTAAAAGTACCTATAAAACTTGTATGTTGGACGTAGTGATGATTATTATTAGTGCAATTACTCTGTAGTTATTAATTTATTATCAAAAGCAAGGACTGGTCTTGGACCCAAGATCTATGAGAAATTATTTGGTACACGGGAAATAATAACCCTCCTATCATTTTACAATGGGTTTTATACAAGTAAAATTTATCATAAGATGGATTAAGTACTGTTTTGGAGTATTGAATAATCTTCCTTCAAGAATAATGTACTTTAAAAAATTGCAGAAAGTTATGCAAACACCAGTACAACAAGCAGCTTAGCACAAAAGACAACCAATTTTTTCTCAAAAAACAGAAAAGAAGCATTTTCCACAAGCTACACAAAATTTCATTGTGAACAGTATTTTTTACATTCTTACACAAGCACAATCAAAATCTAACATCTTGGTACACATCTATATTTAGTTCTAAATTTCCTGGCATGAATTCTCACAATTCCTCTCAATCCAAACGTGGTCAATGACGCATATCAAGCAATTTCCTATTCTTTACTGTCACAGAGCCGAATGATGTCAACCCAATAAGTAATACAACAAATATATATCACCATTCAATCAGTTTTTTTTTGTTTTTTTTGTTTTTGGGATTAATTATAAATGAATTTATTTTATTGCCTATAATATATAGAATGAATATATTCTACATCATTGTCTCCACAACCACCTCGTGCTGATGTTGATGGCTTCATTTGTAATCACAGGCCTAGTGACTTTTGCATTTGTAGATGCTTTAAACAAAAGATATTATAATGCTTTGCACTTGAAAAACATACTTGGGTATGTTTTTTTGAGGTCCACCGCATTCAGATTAGATGAGCAATCTTGTGAAATTAAAACCTTCAAAAGCTCTTGACCCTTGATTTAAAAGAAATAAAAAAGGAGGGGACCCCAATAAGCATGTTCTCAATTTCCCATTAGAAGCAATCTAGGAATATAGTAATTAGTATCCCAAAATTAGTGACTAGTAGGTATGAAAAGTCCTAATCAAGTTCTAAAAATTGTGTAACCAATCTGAAATAAAGAATAATCAGTGCATAATTGTAAGTGACAGGTTACGGTTTCCAAGCATTCTCTTTCATAATCTATGAACTAGGCTAATGTTTTTGTTAGCCAATCCCATGCTTGGCTTTCTTAATAGATTCTTCTTTTGGCTTATAATTTTAATAAACAACACGCGTCGAGCACAAGTGCAAATAAAACGTACTTGATCATGACAGTGAAACTTAGGCTATAAATTATAATTTTTTTTTTTTTTTTGAGAAGGGGCTATAAATTATAATAATGTGTCAAAAACGAAAACAAAACAAAGTATAAAGGGTAAATCCACCACACACTAATCAGTGGAAAGACAACACATTACACACCCTTTGAAAAGTTTAAATCAATGGTGCATAGGGGGAAAATAAAAAAGAAACATCTGAAAAAGATAGGCTTATCCAATGGAATTCCACTTTCTTGGTCAGGGCGTGCCATCTTCTCTGTAATTTGGTGATTAAACTAAAGTGGCCAAAAAAATTGTTAATTTAAGGCCTAAGGGATATTCTTGATTAGTACGATTTGAATGGGACAGAAGTAATGGACCTATAAAACTAAGCAATCAAACATATTATACAGTATTTGTTCTTTCTTGGGTTTGCAGTTCATCCTCCTTGCCTGCTCACTGAACAATATTCAAGACCAATAACTGCCACTCACCTTAAAACAAATGTCACCTTACGTTATGCCATTGCTATACACTATTTTACAAAGCATCCCAAAGTTTTTATAAATAAAAATATTGCGTTAAAAGGATGAGTCTAAAAAACCACATGATCATTTTACGGACCAGATTAATTAGCACATGCATGATGTTGGTAACTTTATGTTGGTGATTGATTTATGATAAAGACAGCTTCTGAGTGCACTAGCTAGTACTATTGCCAATAGGCTCAGCAAAAAAAAAAAAAAAAGAAGAGGAAGAGTACTATTGCCAACCACCCAAGGTAATATCTTTGCACTAGAAACCTTTTTAAACAAAGGGAAATAAAAATAATCATTCTTGTTTTAATTGTTACTAGTTGTATACTTATGAAATGTGTGAGAATAGATAATTTTTTTTTGTAGTATAATGTATAATTTGTTTTTTAAAATTTCTTGAAGATAATTTATTTTTCCTAAAAATTAAACAATTTATAAAATTATTTTTTATCTTTTTATCTTAATCAATATATTACTCTATTATTTTTGGTGCGTTTAATTGATATTATTCTTTTTTGAAGTTGTCCATATTTTTCAGAATTATCTTATGGTGCTATTTTTTTTTTCCAACTAAACTTTTTAAATTTCAAATAAATTATTCAAACTTCTCATTCTCTTAAAGGAGATTATCATGATAATAAAAAATCATAATAAAATTAAATTAGATATTACTTAAATAATTGATTGGCACATTCAAATTCATAACCAAGATTGTGTTTTAATATAAATTCAAATTGTCACTTCCAAAATAACTTTAGAGCATTCACACAAAAGGTGTGAAAATTGCTATATTGTCATTTTAGCACCAAAACCACAAAGAAAAAAAAATCTTTATCAAAGTTGCCAAACCTATAAAAATGTATATATATATATATATATATTATTTTAATATGGTAATGGTTGTGGTTGTTGTTTATTGTGTTAGATATATTATTTTATTGTGTTATTTATATTATTTTAATCTGTTAAATGCTAAAGTAAATCCTTTGATGCTAGGTATATTATAAAGTGAGGTGCTAAAATAGATAAAGTAGTATTTTAAGTTGCTAAAATTTATATTTTTTAGCAACCTTGTTATGAATGCTCAAGTATTAACTCAAACAAAAATCAACCAAAACTATAAGAGGTAGATGCAAAGTAAGGATGCAAGAAAAAAAAATCCACCAAAAAATGAAAAAAAAAAAAAAATTGTGTGTGTGTGTGTGAGAGAGAGAGAGAGAGAGAGAGAGAGAGAGATAACATTTTTTGTGGGGAAAATTATGCATAGAATGAGACAGAATGACAAATTTATAGTAAAAGAATTTGAATAAAAAAAGCCAAAATAAATGAAGATAAATTAATAGAAAAAAAAAAATGTTGTTAAGGTAGAGAATAGTGAGCAGATGAAAATGTAAAAAGAGTTAAAAATTTTGGAGAATGTGAAACAATAAGTTGAGAAATTAATAAGAAAAATAAGAAAGAAATTGTTAAAAATAGGTAGATAATGTGGCACAATGAAAAAATAGCAAAATTAATTTATCAAGCTTTTATATATATATATATATATATATATATATATATATATATATATATATATATATATAAGGAAGTGGGAGCTTTTAGATCGTGTTCGATTTTAAACACCAATGATTTGCTAATGTCCTCCAATTGAAGTCGAGCTATTTGCCTTCTGAAGTTACGGGAAGTGGCAAATGGGTACATACTCGAGAACCATGGCTTTATTCGAAGGTGACCCTTGCAATTAAATTTGCTAGAAATAAACTACATCAACATTAATGAAAGTGTGGTTAAATATTCCACACTTCCAATTTAGAAAAAAATATATATATTCCACACTTCCAGGGGCTGCTATAAAGAAGAGTCATGTTAACAATTAATGTTCCAACGACATGTGTTAAGGATTAATAAAAGTTTAATTATGAGCAGTAATACACTTTTTTCTATAATATATATATATATATATATATATATATATATATACTTATCAATAGTTTATTGATTTGCAAGCAAAAGTGTAGTTGTGCGTTTTTTTTTTTTTTAAATATTTATACATAGCTTGACATTATTTATTGGAAAATCAAAAAGTATATTAATATAGTATTAAGAGCAAATTACACTTTTCACCCTAATTTTTTTACCCTGATTACAATCTTTAGACTATTGAAACATACAATTGACCCTCAAAAATTATAACTTTATTTTAATGTCTCTATACCATTTATTTTAGTGTTAAGTATGACAAAATTTAGTATTAAGAAACTAATTTATTCGTCTCTCTAAAACAGACAACTGAGGAATAAATAGGTATTTTAATGCTAAATTTCATTGAACTTAACAACAAAACAAACAGTATATATTGGTTTAGGTGTAACATTTTTTTTAAAAAAAAATTAGGGGGATGACAGTGTGTTTTGATAATTTGGGAGGTTATATATAATCAGGGTAAAGTTTATGGTGAAAAATATGATTTTCCCTAATACTAAATATCCATTATGATATATCTTAGAAGGCACTAGTAAAGAAAAGCTGAAAAAGGGTTTTTTGAAACACAAAATTCAAAAACTAATCAATTGTCAAGTAAATTTTATGAGAATATATATATATATATATATAAATATATATATCACCTCTTATTTCACGTCTTAAATATTTACCGATACATAAACGTACTCAGTACTCTCACCCAAAAACAAAAAATAATAATAATAATAATAATAAAATAAAGAAGCAAGAACCAACCACGCAAGTAACACGCACACACTCGTTCCCTCTCTTAAAAAGGCTTACCTTTTCTGATATCAAAAAAAACCTAATAATACAACGTTGTTGTGGATGGTGATGATGGTGGTAAATAAAAAAATTGATTTTCTCGGCGTATTACAATCCCATATAGACAAGACGCACACAAAATAAAGCATAAATTAATAAAACCCATTTTTCTGGGATAGCTCTTCAACTTGAACCCAAGCTCTTTCTTTCTTTCTTTCTATATCCTTTATTGTTGTTGTTGTTCACTCCTACCCAAAATCTCTCTGTGCCTTAATGGCCTATCTTTCACTATTTCTATCTCTCATTCTCCTTCTCTCGCCCCAAGTTCTCCTAACATTTATTGCTGTACTACTACCACTACCCTTGTTTTCAAGTGTAAGTCCTAGAAACTTGGGACTACCCAGTTCCTCTTCTTTGGTTTCATTGCTCATTTTATAACTGTGTCCTCTCTCCTTTGTACTGCTTAACTTGACTTAGACTTCCCTGGTATGCGCCTCTCTTTCTCTCTCTACGTCTACTGTATATATGTGTGCGTATGTGTACACGTGTGTTTATATATTGATCATTTCTGCCGGTGGCTCTTTTTGCCTGCCTGTGTCGGTTTTTCATGTAGGTGTGTATGCTTGTCTCGTGAATCTTTTTTGGTAAACCCATGTTAAAAATTTATCTTTTGTCTAAGCCTGCTGTCTATCTTTGACCTTCCTTTTTGTTTTTTCGTTTCCTTTTGAAGTTTCAAAGGTGTGCATGTTCATTGTTTTATCTTTTGGATCTTGATAAGATTGATTTTACAGGTGTTTCTCATCTGAGTAATTAGTTGTTTCTTACTTTTTATTTCTTTTCTTTTTGGATTTTATGTTTTAGTCATCCTATCAATTATGATTAAACCCATTAAGAGTGTGTTACTTTAATATGAATTTCTCAGTTGAGTGTTCTATTTTTCTTCTTTAAGGTTGATGTTTAAATTTACTCACTTCTATAAATCTTGACAAGTTCATGACATAAATTGGTCGGTTGGCCTCAATATCTCTGTGAGTATCCATAAAATTTCTCCCGAGGGGCTTTTGCTTATTTATTTGTATCTTTCATGATCTAAATCCCTGATAGAATTTTTTTTTTTTTTTTCCTATATGTTTATTTCTGAAAGGTGCACAAATTATTGATTGGTCCATCAAGATTGGTTTGAAGTTCTCAATCTATCATCTAGCTAATTTTATCCAAGTGTTATGATGATTTATGCATATTGTTAATTGGGTTGCCGATTATCATTTCATTGGATCTTTTATTTTATTTTAATTACAGAGAATTTTTTCGGTTTAAAAGAGTTGTGACTCATGTCCCAAGGTAAACAAATAGAGGGTGAAGAAGAAAGAAAGGATTTGTGTACAGATGATAGCAAGCATGGTAGCATGAAAGGAGGTCTTATTGCCATGGACTTGGGAAGTAGCAGTTGCATATATTCTCATAGTCCCCCACCAATAAAGATTAGAGTTGGTCCATGGGATGGATCAACTTCTTCAAGGGTTGGTGGTTCCTCAGGTGGTGTACCTCAGGATGCAGATTATTCCGTTGTTGCTTCACTGAGTGAGGAGTTAGAGGCTCTTATCTTGGCCAGGGTTCCTAGATCAGAATACGGGAAGTTCTCTATTGTGAACAAGATGTTTTTAACTCTTGTGAAGAGTGGTGAGGTATATAAGATTAGGAAGGAAATTGGGTTTAAAGAACCTTCTGTTTTCATGTTGGCTAGTGGGGAGACTAGTTGGAGGGCATGTGACAGGCAATTCGGGTCTTGTAGAAAGCTTCCGATCTTACCATCAGATATTTGTTTTTCATCTGGGGATAAGGAGTCAGTTTGTGCTGGGACTCATCTCATTGTTTCAGGCAAAGAATATGATGGTGTTGTTATTTGGAGGTATGAATTGGCATCAAACAAATGGTTCAAGGGTCCTAATATGATGAATCCAAGGTGTTTGTTTGCATCTGCCACATGCGGTACTTGTGCTTTTGTTGCTGGTGGCATTGGAATGGTGTCTAATTGGAAAGCTTTGAGCTCAGCTGAGAAATATAATCCAGAGACCAAATCATGGGAATCCCTTCCAGGTATGCACAAGAAGAGGAAACTTTGCTCAGGTTGTTACATGGATAATAAGTTCTATGTGATTGGAGGGACAGATGAGGAAGGGAAAGGTCTAACTTGTGCAGAAGCATTTGATGAGCAGAGAAACAACTGGGACTTGATCCCAAACATGTTAAAAGATTCACCAGTCCAAAGTTCCCAATCTCCACCTCTTGTTGCTGTTGTCAACAATGAGCTCTACTCACTTGAAGCTTCTTCAAATGAGCTCAAGGTGTACATAAAGGGCAGCAATTCATGGAAGAACTTGGGACCAGTCCCAGTAAGAGCTGATGTTGCTAGAGGATGGGGAGTAGCATTCAAGTCTCTAGGTGATGAGCTACTTGTGATAGGTACATCCACTAATTCAGTCCATGGCATGACTATATACACATGCAGCCCAGAACCACAAGCTGATAAATTGCATTGGAGGGCTATTGAGGGTTGCACAAACCAGCGCAGCCCCTTCATTTTAAATTGCTCTGTCATGGTAGCCTGAAGTTGAAATCTTAAGCAGGGACTTAAGTTGTTGGATCTGAGCATCTGAATAAAAGCTACACTTCGAATTTAGGGAGTTGTCAGTTGTCACTAGTACGAGTTTCATTGCATTTGCTCTAATATTCTATTGTATTACTATTGCATGGGTGTGTTTCTTGTCCTAAAAAACCTTTGTGATGATGACACAAGGTAACTTTAACGAATGTTACAGATTTTATCTTTTTCCAGCTCCTGTGTGAATTTTTTATCTTGGAAGGGAGGCTCTCTAAACAGGTTACCTATAGCTTGTGTATGTCTCATTTATCAAACAAAGTTGTCAGCTTTATGATAAGAATAGGGAAATTTTACAATATCCACTCTTTTTTTGTGAGTATGATACTTTTACTGGTAATAAGGTTAATTATCTATGACATTATGATTAGTAACTTTGTTACAAATGTTGTTAACTCACATCACATTAAGCCACTCCACTTTTTTTTTTAACTGTATTATTTTTCACGTTATATTATAACCGATCAAATAAACTAGTGTTTATGTCAAATATGATAACAAATTTTATCGCATCACATGATAACTCATGTTTCTTTTCTTTTAAATTTTCTTCTTCTTTTTTTTTTTTTTGTCATTTTGAACGGATATTAACAAGGTTACATATGATAATAACTTTGTAGCATTCGTTAATAATTCACGTCACGTAATACTCACTCGATAGGTATCATAAGCATAACCCCAAACCATTGGAGTTACCATTAAAAGACCTATATAATGTAATACAAACAAAACTATGGGCTTCTCACTTGGTTTGCCATGTCTATTAGCAATTTGAGAGAGCCTAATTCTCCCATAGTTTTTCGAAATTGCCTCTAGCAACTTCTTCTAATGACCATTGATAAGATGTTTTACAAGGCTTTAGCGTTTAATGTTTACCTTTTAGCCAAATCAAGAAAAGCTTATAGAGCATGTTAACTCAGCGTTAAGGATATCCTAAAAGCCTCTCCAAGGGCCAAAAGAGCTTTGAGAGATTTTTATACCCATATGGTAAACTTTTAAAAGAATTTTATCTACTCCCTAAAGTTAAAATATGCTTAAAGATCAAAATTCAAGATTTAGCATTAAAGATCTTTAATACATTGTTTCAATTTAGTCTTTGATTTTTTAAATGTATGTCATAAAGTTTCTTGTCGTCAAATAATAGATGGAAAAGAATGACATAACAAACAGAAACACTAAAATCAAACACTCATATTAACATTGAGCCCATTAATAATAATAATAATAATAATAAAGACATGGGAATTTCAGATGTGAAATCCTCAAATTTGGTTAGTGTTTTTGTTTGTCATGTTATACTTTTCCATCTACCTATTAATGACAACGATATTTTTGACAAATTTAGAAGGTTAAGAAATAAACTTAAGGATCATTTTGAAACACAAGGTAGACGTTGAGGATCAAATTTGTAATTAAACCTTGACAATATTGCCTTCAGTAAAAACCAAAGTTCACCAGCATCACGAACCAAGAAGCAAAAGGATAGTGTAATGTACCATTCTGCAAAGGTACCAAACTCTCACTAGGTTGGAGTGGTAGAGTGATTTGGAATAAGAAGCACCACGTGAATTTAACAAAGGATAGAGGACCAAAGCCATGTCGTACCAAAATTTAAATGGTGGAATCCACCCAGTAAAGTCACTTTGTAAGAAGCACAAACTGAGAGAATACAACACTAGATATTAAGCCAAAGCCATCCATCATAGTAGTAGAGGCACTAAAGTGATAAAAACAAACAAACAAATCAGATGCAGGCAGGCAGGCATGAAGTGAAGTGGATTGAGTATTTTAAAAAGGGGATCTTGCCTTCTGAAGCTAAACGAGGGGTCATTCTGATGTGAAATAATGTACTATATCACCTATCAAAATTAAAAACAAAATTAAAAATTTAAAGAGGGAGGGGGTGGAAGAGAGAGAGTTTCAAGGAAAACACAAAGTAGCCATTAGGATTTGATTTTCATGCAAAAATGGAGGCAAAAAAAAAAAAGAGTTTCAAGGAACAAGACAGTGCAGTGGACAACTCCACCATAATCGATTTCCCAATTTATTTATTTACTACAAGGAACCACTACTTGACAACATCAACCTATCAAAAGTGGGGGACAGAGATTTTTCATTAAAGTAGACAAACGATTTCATTAAAGTAGACAAACGATATCATAATGTTACTCATTCCAATGAAAATTTTAAGGCATCATCAATGTTAATGTTACTCCAACATCCATATCAAAACTAAAATAAACAAAATTCCATGAATCAAGTTCCATACAAGTACTCAAAAAAGAAAATTTGATGAAAAAGACAGTAAATCAAAGACAGGGTTCTCAATTTTAAATGATATATTATCTTAGAAGGATAGATTCTACTTTAAAGGAGTGGACAGTACAGAAATGAATAACTAGAATTCCCTGTAGCCACCACATTCAAGAAGAAGCACCGCTATGTAAAGCTTGAGACTTCCTGTTTTTCCTAGGAGCCAACTGTGTTTCAGGCTGCATCCAACAAAATCATGTGGAAAATTCAAATTCAAATTCAAACGGTGATAAGAGTAATAATGTCCACCAGTCTACTTAATTACAGAAGTTTCAGATCCAAGGAAAAAATGACAATAAAAATTATATTCTTTGTTTGAATGTGGTACAATTATTTTTTATCTAAATAAAACCAATCCATGAAAGTAATTTTAGAGAACTGGCAGACATATTTGACCTCAAATTTTGTTTCATCAGCTCCATCCACTATAGCAAGTAGCTTCCTAAAAGGATGGGGACAGAGCCATAGAGGGGAATTAAACATGTCGTTTTATTTTTCAAATTCCTTTCAGTGTACATTTCAAGTATGAAATGTGTATATAACATTTCCAAGAATCCAATGCATTTTTATGAAACTAGTTTTAACTCTGAAATTGCCATTACAAGATTATCACAAATTACCTCAAAATACCATTTGTTTGATAATTTTGGTCGTGTGATTTAATGCACTACCAATTTCTGGGTTTGATTATATGAAATAGCACGGATTCAATGAACTTTCAGAGGGGCAATTAAACATTCTATTGATAAACTATACTGATTATGACATACATTTTATCTTCTTTGCCTAGGAAATGGATAAATAAAACCACTTGCATAATGTCACAACTATGCCATGCATATGTTGGACAGATGCGTTGGCTGGCATCCATCTTGAATTAAAATCACAATTAAAGCAGCCCCCCTATTTACTTATCAAATATATATATATATATATATATATATATATATATATATATATATATATATATATTAACTTTCAATAATCGGCACTTGAAACTCTCAATTACCTCCTTCTTGACTGGCTCTTCCCTTTCAGACAAGGTCAACTCAATATGGCAGGGAGATGACATATAGGCTGCATAAGGAATAAAAGAATAATATTTAGAACAAATACACGAGCCCATCCCACCCACACCCAAAAAAAAAAAAAAAAAAAAAAAGCAAAGAGGGGGAAAAACTCACGATTGATTCTCCCATGAGCACGGTAGGTCCGGCGCCTCTGTTTCTGGGCTTGGTTCACCTGGATGTGAGATATGTGCAGAGAATCCACATCCAGACCTTTCACCTACATAAGAGGTTGACACAATTTTTCAGATGGTTTAAAAAAGATCGAACCAAGAATAAAATATCAACTATAGTGAAACATACTTCTGCATTGCTCTCAGCATTCTTAAGTAGGTCAAGAATAAATTTAGCCGATTTAAAAGGCCAGCGTCCTTGACCATTTGAATGACGGTTCTTTGCCTGAGCAGTTCGACCAACACCACGACAAAAGCGTCGAAAGGGAATGGCTTGTTTGTGGACCAGAACATCTTCCAGATACCTTTTAGCCTTTGCTAAAGGCAACTTTCTAATAGCATGGGCTGTCTCTCTTGTGTTCTGGAAATCAATAGCCCAGTTACAACATAAACAAAGTAAAGCAGATAAAAGACACAATATAACGGTACCACTTGATAGCAATAAATACATTTCATTGCTATTGAAAAAATTCAGCCTAGTCATTACAATTGCACAAATGATTTTATACAACCTAATCAAGGGCAAACTCACTTGCATAACGAATAAGACGTCAAAATATATACAATCAAAAGTTGCACCAACCATATACTATATTCAACAGCAATAATCAAGCCTTACGCCAAAAACTTTAGGGCCAGCTATGGATCCTCAATAGACTAATTAGGGCTAGCCATATGTATTCTTTTCCATCATTCTATCATATCCAAAATCACACTCTTTGTCACTCCCTTAATTGACATATCTTTTTTAACTATTTATATTAATGTTATTTTAGGTCTTCCTTTACTTTTCCCTTTTTTTTTTTTTTTGATAAGTAACGAAAATTTTATTAAATAATAGAAAGCAGTCAACCCGAGTACATTGGGGATGTACTATGGGGCCATAAATCAATAACCAAGGTTAAAACGATCAAATAAAACAGGAAGGGAAGAGCAAGAAAAATGACAAAAGACCACACTCCAATCCAGGAGAGTGTGTAAAAAAAAAAGACTTAAACTCTAACATAGAGCGTTCACATCCCTCAAAGCTTCTAGCATTCCTTTCGCACCAAATACACCATAACAGGCAATGAGGCACAACTCTATATTTCTATGCCATCCAAACTTACCCTGCCAAGACTCAAACAACTCAATAACCTTCTGAGGCATAACCCAATGAATTCCAAACAAACAAAACACCAACGACTGCATCTCACAAGCAATGGGGCAATGAAGAAGAAGATGATCAACTGACTCCCCACACTTCTTACACACATAGCACCAATTAAGAACTAGCACACGTCGTTTGCGAAGGTTATCTGTTGTTAAAATCTTACCTAAGGAAGCAGACCATGAGAAGAAAGCAACCCTTGGAAGAACCTTCGATTTCCAAATTATTTTCCAAGGGAAAGATAAGATGGTAGGAGGGTAGAAAGAAAGATAGAATCCTCGAATCTCAAACCCTCTACTCCTTGCTGGCTTCCAACAAACCCGATCTAGACCTAAACCCCGTACCGTCGTAGAGTAGACCATATCCATAAACAAATCAAAGGATTCTTGTTCCCAATCCTGTGGAGGACGACAAAATTTAGCATCCCAATGAATTCTCCCACCAAACCAACACATAACCTCTGCTACTGAAGAATCCTTTGTTCTACTAATACAATAAAGTTCCGGAAAAATCTCCTCGAGAGTACGATCACCACACCACACATGCTTCCAAAACTTCACTCTAATACCATCCCCCACATCATAAAGAAGGAGTTTAGAAAAACTCATCCAACCACTCCTAATATGTCTCCACAAACTAATACCATAAGCACTGGTCACCTTTTTCGTGCACCAACCACCCCAATCATTCCCATAGAGCTTCGGTCTCCATGCCATACCTCCATAACCATTTTCCTAACAAGGCAGAATTAAAACTCCTCAATCGTCTAATACCCAACCCTCCAACCTGCAACGGCTTACAAACCTGAGCCCAACTGACTAAGTGTAATTTAGGTTCACCATTAATGCCACTCCACAGAAAATCTCGTTGTAGCTTCTCCATACGATTAGCCACCTTCCTAGGTAAAGGCAGAAGGGAAAGAAAGTATGTAGGTAAGGAGGAAAGAGTACTTTTAATAAGAGTTACCTTACCCCCCTTAGAGAGATACAACCTCTTCCAGCCTACTAATCTCCTTTCCATCTTCTCCAAAATAGGATTCCAAACTGACAACTCCTTAAATTTAGCTCCTAGCGGTAGCCCCAAATATCTCAATGGAAGAGAGGATTGCTAACAACCCAACATCCCCACCAGAACATCCATATTGTGCACCACCCTTATAGGAACCAACTTAGATTTCCCCAAATCTACTTTTCCCTTGATTTGATCATTTGAATGAACTCTCTCCTCTCTATACATTATCAAACTATTTCAAGTAATTCTCATTCATATATTCACCAATAGGGTCACTCTTATCTTTAAGCAAATTTCTTTATTTCAAATCCTGTCTTTCCCTGTATACTCAATAGCCTTAGCCTAACAATCAGTACCACATAGCATAGTTGGTTTCATAGCAATCATATGGTTTCATAGCAATCGTATACAATTTTTACTTAAAAGTATTCTATAATTAAAAAATACTCCTCATGAGCTTCTCCAGTTCATCCAGCTGCTCTTATGATTCACATCCATTTCAATCTCTTCACCTTAAGAACTATTGATCCAAGATATCAAAATAACTCATTTTTTGGAATCTCATGACCATCAAGTCTTCAACACTTACAATCCCTTCACCTTTGTTTCTACCTTCTTCTTTTTTGATTGATAGGTACCTTTGTTTCTACTTTTACTAAACTTACATTCCATTTACTATGTTTTAGTCCTACTTAATTGAAAGCCTTTACATTCTAAAGAATCCCTCCAAATTTCTAACTTGACATTAACTTCAAGAGATATGGACTTAATGTTGATCCTTTATCCAAACCTATACTATAGGAAATTCACTTGTGATGCCTCCACTTGTTCTCCCACAAGTTACAATTCCATCATACATATCTTTACTCAATTTAAGATACCTTAAATGAACTCCTTTATTTCTTTTTTAATTTTTTATAGCGAGGAACCTCTTCAAGGCAGGATAACTTCTTGTACTCTCCCCACTTGTTCTCACACTAGTTAAAATTCTATCATACATATCTTTACACAATTTAATATACTTTAAATGAACTCCTTTATTTATTTATTTATTTAATTTTTTAATAACGAGGAACCTCTTCAAGGCAGGATAACTTCTTGTACCCACCCCTATTGACTATCGAGTAAACCTCATATACACAACCTCACTCGCTAAAACCATATATCTAGTAATCCCATGACTCGAACTAGAGAACTCATGGAGGGTTCCCATGAGGTTAACCAATTGAGATACCCTCCTAAGATCCACCACATAACCATTGAAAGTACTACCCTATCATACACCTTTAGGTCAACAAAAACAATACAGAGAGCTTTACAAGCGTCTCTATCTTTTTCCATCAGATGTCAAAGTAAGAAAATAGCTACCATGAGATTTCCCTTGCATAAAAGCAAATCTATTCTCCAATATTGTTGTTTAGTGTCTTAACCTATGTTCAATCACTCTATCCCAAAGTTTCATAGTATGACTCAAAAGCTTAAATCCATGAAAATTTCTACAACTGTTAATATCTCCCTTGTTCTTATATATAGGTATTAGAGTGTTTCTCCTCCACTCACTAGGAATTTTATTAAGACTTAAGATCTTATTGGAAACCAACTAAAAAGCTACTTCCCATTAAAATTATGAAATCCAATATTCAAAATTGAGCAATGTTGTCCCCCCCACCCCACCCCCCCTCCTCTGCCCTGCTTCTGTAAGAAATTTTTTCAAGCTTAATAGAAGAGTCAAATTTTTGAAAAATGTGTCCAATAGACATTTAAAGCATAGTTAAAGGGGAACATTGCTGAGTTTTATAGTTTATGAGAACAATGTGACTAAAGCATGGTTGAAAAAGAGAGGGAAATCAAAAAATTTCAAGTTTCTAGTTTGCGTTTGATCAAACTCCTTTACTCCCACCAGAAGAATCCATGAATGTGCAAGCATTTACTGAACTTTCTGTTACAAGCAACAACTTCAGCAGTTCAGCATATAATAATGCAATGATTTTTAACAACTCCTAGCATAATTGTTCACATATTAAATAAGCCCCCCCATCATCCATCAAGTTTTACAATCCATATGAAACAAAATTAAACACCCATTTAGGACATTCCACTGTCGAAACACAAATTGGCATCAACCATGCAAAATTCACAAAAATTCTCATTTAAACCACATAATGTACAATTTAAATAACACAATGATACCTTGAAATGAACTCTCAGATCCGAGCCCCTGGCCTTGCAGGCTGCACAGACAGAAAGACACTCAAATATTACACCCCATGAATTTCGCAAGTGCGTGTTTGTGTGAAACTCTAAAATTCTACACACCCAAGAAAAAAAAATATACTCAATTACCCAAATACTCACAACTCCACAATCTGAACAAAATTGACTGTAACTAACACATGAAATCCTAGTTCTTAACGAATACCAATAGAAATAGTAATAGATTTCGTAATGGGATATTATGAAATTGAAAATGCTCACACTTAGTGGGATTATCAGGCTCCTTTGAATACTTCACCTACAAAATTTAGAAACCATAGTAAAACAAACCAAACATAGAAAAGCATAAACACATGTTATATATGAGCAACAAGGAAGAGATTTTAGCTACCATTGTTGTTGGTTCAGGGTAGATTGGGAGGGTCACTGATCACTGAGCTTTCTGGGGCAAAGAGAGCGTTGTGTTTAACGCTAACGCGATCGATGGAGTGAAACCCTAGCTGGGTTTTAGGGTTTAGGGCTTGAGCCGAAGCCAATACTGATAAACGTGGCTTGGGCTTTTCGGGTTACAGGAAGATAGCTCAATGTACTGGACATTTGACTTGGACTGTTTTCGTTGAGATGGGCCCAATTTGTCTATGTTTATGGTTCTCATCATGGCTTCAAATTTTTGGTACTAGTAGTTAATGAACACTTCTTTTTCTCTCTTTCTGCCCCCTTTTTTTTTTTTTGGTAATTTGATAATTGAACCCTAAACGTCTCCATTGGAAACATTGAAATGTGTCAATTGAGTGCTCATTTGGTAGTAGTGTCTGAGCATTATTCAGTTTTCAGTGTTGTGAAAATACGTGTTTTGAGTGTTATAGAAATAGGTCTCAAAAGTGTTATTGTTATTTTAAACAAAGTCAAACAGCTCCTAAGCTATTGCTTATCCACTACATGAAATTTTGATTATAATATAAAATTTAAGCTGTTGGAAATTGGAAATTGAGATAAGTTTGAAGTGCTAGTTCAAGTTTACTACAATACATTTTCTTCTCAAAAAAAAAAAAAATGTTTACTACAATACATTTGAAATGCTAGCTGGATTTTACTATAATACATTTCCCAATTTTGGTCTTTTATTGTGTGGCCTTCAGCAGTAAATAACCCTTAGTACCACATCAATTCTCCAATAACATTCAATTTGCTTTAGCACATATCTTAAAACCAACTGACATACTAAAGGCTATATATATATATATATATACACATACATGAAAGTCTTGTTGTAAAGAAATATATATAACATTTCAATAACAAAACTATTTGTTGTATCTTTAGACAATAACAAAAGAAAGTGTGACCACTTATATATAAAAGTTATGTATATACAATTACTCTAGTTTTATTTGTTTTTTTCTTTTTTTATATAAGATAGAATTTCTATTCTAACATAATCTAAGTGTATATGTATGTGAAATTCCCTCTTAGAGACTTGAATCTCAGCCCTTACCCCCCACACCTCACAAGCACTTATACTTGTGGAGTATAATTCTTAAAATGCATTATGTTTTCTTTTAAACTAAATTCAAATAATAATAAAACTTTATTGAATTTAATTATCCTTTCAAGTTTAAAGAGATAATATTGTTTTTATTTTATTAATCAGTGCAGTCATCTATTTGAATTTAGTTTGATAACCTAATATCATGTACCCAAAAATTGTACCTAAGTTTTACCATTAATTATATATGTAGGGATGATAGGCCCAATAATATATATTGGGTCAGGGCCCGGTCTAAGGATGCCTAGTAGTCCAAGGATGGTTAAACGCTGTTATGGAAGTCCGCGTTAGGGAATGAAGAAAAGGGGTTTGGTCATAAGAGTCCAAAAAGGTGGTCCAAGGAGCACAACAGAGGTCCAAAGGTGTGGTCTGCCATCCAGGGTAACATTCCAAGAAGTTCTATTGATAAAGATACATATTATGAAGGTATAGGACAAAAGGGAACTACGAAATAACTAAGAGAAAGCTGCTACCACCGCATTGAATATTATGTAGCTAACTCTCTAGCCTAATTAATGAGGAAGTGATACCTGAACAATGATTTTCAGCCTTACAACTACTCCTAAAGACTTCAGGAAGGTGTTGATGGGATAAGAATCAACACCAGTAACCTGGTCTACACATGGAAGGTGAAGATGAAATAAGAAGAGAGTATAAAAGAAAAAGAACACCCGGAGGGAAGGTGATTGGAATTAAGAGAGAAAAACACTGTAAGAACAAGAATTAGACTTGTAACCATATAAAAAAGAAATATATTCTAGAACTAATCTCCTCGAATTGAGCCGAAGACATTTTTCTTTGAATTAAACTATTTTATCTTTGTTCTTTTGTCATCTGGGCCAACTATAATTGTTGCATGATTCGTTAGAGCCTAGTTTTGAACCTTATTCTCTACAAATTCATTGTATTGAGATCTTTGGGCTTAAATCCTTTAACTCTTTGGGCCTAAATCCTTTAACTCTTTGGGTTGAGAAACCGAATCTTGCCCTTACAATATACATTTAAATACTTGTCTATAAGTTTTTTTTTTAGAATATAAATTGTAGGGACACGATTTTGGTAACCAAGCCCAAGATGTGTGGGATCTCGGCCCAATGAGCCCAGTATAATAAATTTGTAGAGAGTGAGTTGAAGAACTAGGTCCTAATGGGTTGAATAATGGCTAGTACTGAATTAAATAATAATCAAACACGAATAAGAGGTTCTGATGTAAGGGGACTTTCAATCCGAGGAGGTCACCCTTGTATAGATTGATCACAGTTGGATACAAAGATAATTTAGGTTGCTACAGTATTCTCTTTTCCTATTTTCCAATGTCCTTTTCATGAAGGGTCACTCCCATTATATAGCTCCCTTTGGGTCATCTTGGTGTTACACTTGTTGATCATCTGAGCCCCTACTTGAATATATGTCCCATCAGACACCCTTTCTAGCCTTTCTGTGAGTTGTGGTAGCTAAGGCAGCACTATTCAGAGGTCTTCTCCACATAAATGCAGCCAGAAAAGTAGCTGCAGTGCATTTAATGGGGTGGTAGCAGCTTTCCCTTAGATATTTTTAGATTTCCTGCTTTCTAGTATGTTCATAAGGCATGTTCCTATCATGGGAGCTTTTTGGAGGGTCATTCTAATGGCCAGAATACATACTTGAGCTGCATTCATTATATCCGAGAAAGAATTCCTCCTCGGATCACCCTCCACTCGTCCCCTACTCACGAGACTTTAATTGGGAACTTCTGATAGCTATCTGTCCCTCCTTGGATCTATCAATGTCCTCGGATGAAGCCCAAGACCCAATATATGATCTTGGGCCTTTATCCAAATTATAAAAAATTTATTTCTCTATAATACATTTCCAACTGAGGCACAGATCATAAGCATGCATGTAGTTTCTAGTTCGGAGAATATGCTATGCAAAAATAAAATAAATAAATAAAGGAATCTACCCACATATTTTGATGAAAATTATAATCATTTAGCAATATGTGTTAATATGAAAAAAAAAAAAAAATACAATCCTTAAAATCATATCACATCATATAAAATTAAAAGTTATGTCTCTAGGCTTGCACCTTGTGAATGGCCCTCACATTTTTTATCTTTCTTTTATTTATTTAGTGTAAAATATTATTTTGGTCATTAAATTTTACCAAAAGTTTGTTTTTCGTCCCTAAACTTTAATAAGTTATTTTTTCATCCTTCAATTTTTGTAAATAGTTTTTTTATGGTTTAGAGACAAAAATAGGGATGAAAAATAAATTTTTTTAATAGTTTTGGACAAAAAGTAAAATATTTTCAATAATTTAGGGACGAAAAAATAACTTTTTAAATTTTAGGGATTAAAAAACAAATTTTTGGTAAAATTTATGAATGAAAAACATTTTTTTAGTAAATTTTAAGGACCAAAATAGTATTTTACTCATTTATTTATTTGCATTTTTCTTCTTATGTCACATGGTGTATTACAAGTAACTAACTTGTAACTCTATGCATATGTATGAACACACTTAAAGATATACAATAAGATGCATAATATAATATAATATACATACACACACACACACACACATATATATATATATATAATTTAAATACTATTGATAGTCATTTTTATATTTTGTTAACTCTTTGAAAAAATTTGTAAGGATATTATTAGGTATAAAATGTAAATTGTTTTTTTTTTAATTATTGTGAAGCACTTTTTTTTTAGGATTTATTTATTTTAGACTCTTTGATTTTTGTACTTAATAACTTACTTGGATGAATATTTATGATGTGGCCTCACATTTTATTCGAAAATTAAGGAATAAAACTCTTTAAAAATAAATAATTTAGAATACATTGCGCAAAATTAGAATTCTAATTTAAAATTCTAATTTGAGTTTCTTTCAGTTTCACCTATTATTATTATTATTATTGTTGTTGTTGTTGTTTTTTTTATTATTGTTGTTGTTAACATGATTTGCTTTAAATAAAACCATGTTGTCAAAGTTTAAAAATACTATTCTTATTAAAATTTGAATATCAAGAGTTTCTAGAAACTTTTTTGAGAAGAGGAGTTTCTATATATATATATATATATATATATATATATATATATATATATATATATATATATATCGGAAATCACCAAATAACGTTATGATTAAAAGTCAATGACAAAGTCCTTTTCCAAAAGTCAATTAACAAAAGTTTTAAGAGGTTTGAAGTTTATTGTTTATTTTAAATTATCTTAATAAAACATATATATGTATATATTTGTTGATAAAACCTGGTCCTAGACAACTTTCTTTCGCCAAATAAACTAGACATAAATATTAAGAAAAACACTCGTGATAGTCTTAATTTAGTATGAGGAAAAAAAACTTATTTGCTTTGTATATATAATACTAAAATAATTCTTTTTTATAGCCTTTTGGTCCAATGGCATCCTGTCTTCACTTGTGAATTGAGATGCCTGAACATGGGATTTCTCCACACTTCCACAGTTCCGCTAAGCAAAAGATAAAATCAGGTGACGAATTAAATTAAAGACTATTTATTTAATTCTTAAGATTAGTGACTATAAATCTTTATATTTTGTAATGGCCTGTTTGGAAGTTTAAAGAGGGAGGAGAGTAGAAGCGAGTACAGGAGAGTAGAGTAGTGGAGAAGAGAGTAGAGTGGAATGGTTATCTTCCACCTTATTTGGATGTTTTTAAAATTAATAAAGGGGAATTGAGTAATTAGTCATTTCTCTTGTTTGGATATTTTAAAAATTATGATAGAAATGAGGAGAAATGATTTAAATAGACAAATTTATCCCTATTTGAAATAGACTTGTAACATTAGTCTATGATTAATTTGTTAGATTAAATAATTATTTAATCAACATTCTCATTCCATCAAATACCCCTAATAAATGTATCAAAATATCCATCAATATATATATATATAACTACTATTAACTATTATAAAATAATTTTTATTACCTCAAAAAAAATTATAATAAAAATTAAATTAAATTTTCTTTATTGTATATACTTGTGTTGTGTTGAAGAAGAAAGAGTTTAACCAAAAAAAAGAAAAAAAAGAAGAAGAAAGAGGTTTTCCCTGCGAAAGCGAACCCCAAGGAGAACCCGTCAGAGCGAGCCACCGTCGTGTCAAAGCATGGCAATTGGAGATCAACAATGATGGTGTGGTGGTTTGGAGCGGCGGCGATGGCGTGGTGGTTTGGAGCGGTGGCGATGGTGGATTCTCTCTCTTTCTCTTATTTCAATGCTCTCTTTCTCTCACTCCGATTCTCTCTCTCATATTAGATGTGGGTTTTGGTTTGCTTTGAATTTTTGTTGTGGGTCTCTCATATCGGTGTGGATTGGAGATTAAAATTGGTAGCAGGGACTGAAGATCAACGGCGATGGTGGATTCTCTCTCTTTCTCTCACTTCGGTTCTCTCTCTCAGATTGGATGTGGGTTTTGGTTTTGGTTTGAATTTTTTGCAGGTTCAATCCAAATCGTTTTGCTTCTTCTTCTTTTTTCTTCTTTTTTTTCTTTTTTATTTATTTTTTTATTTTTTTTATTTTGATTTTGTTGTTAGGGTTTCAATTTCTAATGGAATTTGTATTTCATCGCGAGCTTGAATTTTTCTTGTTGGGTTGCCTTATTTGCAAAGTCAATAACAAAGGTAAATAGTGAGATTCAAAATTTTTTTTCTCATATTTTCTCGAGAAACAAACAAAGATTATTTATATAATCTGTTTGTAATTTTGTTAATTTAAAAATGTTAAATTAGGGAATTCATTTGGTCAATAATTTATCTACTCTCCTCTCCTTCCAAATCTCTCAAATTTGGGGGAATTAAAAATGAGGGGTTAGAGGTAGTTGAAATCCCCCAAAATCCCTCTTCCTCCTTTCTTAAAAAAACTTCCAAACAAGGTAATTGAATTACTCTCCCTCCCTTTACTCTACTCCCCCTCCTTTTTTTAACTCCCAAACAGGCCATAAGTGTTACCTTTTATTTATTTAATTTTTTTTGAGATAGTTGTAAGTGTGTTACCTCGGATAATGTATTTGGATATTTAACTTTTAAAATGCACTAGGTTACATATTATTGTTGACCATGATTTGAGTAAGTTGACTTAGGGTTTAAGAAATTAATAATCAATCAGAAATCAAAATCCACTTAAAAAAACAAGCCAAAACAAATCAAATTTGACTCTTTTTTATCACAATATAGATAACTTTTCTTTTTTCTTTGAAGTTTGAATATAGATATCTTATTCAAAGCACATTGTCAAATACTGTTTGAACTCAACAAGTATAATCAATATTTTATTTTATTTTATCTCAATTTTTTATTTTATTTTATTTACAGTTTAGACAAAAATATAAATACACTCTATAAATTTGGCGAATTGTCATTTTAATCCGCTTAATTTACATTTTGTTATTTTAGTCTATTAGCTTTGACAATAGTATCATTTTAGTTCTTCGTCAATTGCATTTCGTTTAAAAAACCATTAACCCTCTTAAAACAATTTTGTTTCACACTATAAAATAAATTTGAGTTAATGGTGTTTTGCAAATCACAATGGATGGAAGGACTAAAAAAACAGTGCTATCAAAATTAATGGATTAAAATGACAAAATTTAAATTTAGTAAACTGAAATAACATTTCAACAAACTTATTGGATGTAGGTTGTGACAAACTATAAACGATTGAAAATAAGTTAAAAAATAATTGAGAATGAAAATGATTTTAGTGATGGTTCTTTGTAAAAATGCATAACACTCATAGGTTACCACCTCAACAATTTATGAAAAAAATTTGTGAAGTGAGTTGTAAGAATAGCAATATCATAATATACCAAATACTATATAATAAAAGTTTGGTCTTAAAAATTGTGGTTGTTTCAAATGTCAAGGAGCTATTTTCTCATTCTCCCAAAAAAAAAAAAAAAGTAGCTATTTTCTCTTTACACAAGTGTCCAAATTTTCATTAATTATTAAGATAGTTTATCTTGAATTAAATTCCATTGCTAATAGTTTATTCTATGTAAAACATTACTTGTTTTAATATATAAAAAAAACACTATTTCATATGTTCCAAGAAAAGTTTAAATTCTACTTCAACTAAAATTCTATGTAGTTTAAAGTCATTTAAAATATTAATAAATATTTATTTTAATTATTTTGATTAAAATAACATAGGTGGGATTGTCATGTAAATGGATCGCGGATGTAAACTTTTATTATTAATAATTTTATGAATTAATTACTTTTTAAACCTTAGAGTTTTAGGTATGTTTCATTTAAATTTTCAAAATCTTTCATTTAAACTTCAAGGTTTTTAAAAACGTTTCAATTTAACCTTTTAGCATATGTTTTCTGTTGACACCATTAAACATCACATTTTAAACAAGTTTAAATAATATTTATTTCATAATTAAATGAAACTTACTCAAAATTATAAATTTTAAATAAGCAAATATGATATTGATAAATTAAATTTTACTACTTTAAATTATACTTTTGATTACACTTTGCACCTTAAACTTTTTGAATACATGTTTTGTACTCTAAATTATAACTCTTATTACACTTTGTATCCCGACGTCAAGTTTATTGTTATCTTGAATGAAAATCAAAAGTTTAGAATGCAAAATATAATTGGGAGTATAGTTTAGAATAGTAAAATATAATTTAATCATTCATTTTAAGAGTTTGAAAAGATGAACAATTGAGTCTTTTCACTCTGTGATTTACTTTTCTATCCAAGTTAACAACAAACTTGATATCAGAGTGCAAAGTTTAATAAGGTTCATAGTTAATGGTGTAAAACGTAATCATAATATAGTTTAAAATGGTAAAATGTAATTTAAAAAAAAAATATAATCTATAATAAAAATATGAAACTATAAAATTTTAATGAAATGATTAAATAAAGAGAGAGAGAGAGAGAGAGAGAGAGAGAATGAAAAAAATTCATTCCAACAAAAAATGTTTTAAAAAATTTTAAGGTCTAAATGAAACATACCCCAAATTAAAAGGTAATTAATTATTATTATTATTATTTATTTATTTTAACATAGAATAGAAATAAGCATTTTCCACGAACTTCCTCAGTTCCTCCTAGGAGAGTAGGGAAGCAAGAGTGAAAGAAGGAAACAAAGGCACACAAAAGCAAGTCTCCTCGCCCCCTCTTCGGTCTCAGGTGGTGGGAAGCAAAAAACAGCGAGCAAGCTTCCATTATTCACACTCTGTAAGATTTTATTTACCATATTTCCTTGCACTTTCTCTCTCATACACGATTCCTTTTAAGCTCAAGATTTCTCGCTTTTCAATTTCATTTCCCATTGTCGATTCCCCAAACCAACATATCTTGCACTTTCGCAATCTGGGTATTTTTTTCAAATTCCATATTTTTGCACACCCCACTCTTTAATTTCGAGTATTTTTCACAAACACTTGCTATGCGTAACTCGAATTAGGGTTTTCAGAAAGCCACTCTGGTCCGCACATCTACTATTTCTCTTGCAAAATTAGGGGTTCTTAAGGTTTTTGGTGCGTGCCCTTTTGGTGTAATACTTGAAGTTAGCTCTTAAAAGTTTGAATTTTAACGAGTTTTGATCCTTCTTGTGTTGTTTGGGTTTTGTGGGTGTTTGTTGAAATTAGCTTTGAGCTTACATTTGTAGTTAGGGTTTATGTTTGGTCTAAAGTAGTATGAGGCTGTGAATAGGAAAAGTTAGGATTTTTCTGGGTTTAGATTTTTCTGGGTGGACTTGAATCGATTAGATAACTATGTCTGCGAACAATAATAACCCGCCTAAGAGCCTTGGGGCCTCTTCATCACCCTTTGGCAATGCTGGTATGCCCACAAACCCTTCGTTTACACAATCACAAGCTCAAGCACAAATTGAGGCAGCCTTTCAAAATCAGTATCAGCTGTCCCAAGCGCATGCTATTGCACAGGCACAGTCGAAAGCCTTGGCTCACGCTCAAGCTCAAGCACAAGCGACACATGCCCAATTCCAAGCTCATTTACAAGCTCAAGGGCTGTCACTCAGCCAGAACCATTCAGCTGGCATTGGTAATTTGGGTGGATCTTCGCCCTCCATGTCAACGCCTGGTAATTCAAGTATTAAGCGGATGCCCCAAAAACCCCCGATCCGACCTCTTGGTGTTTCCCCTACGCACATGGTTTCCCCCTTGAGACAAATGGAGCAGTTTTCTGCCAATCGGAGAAAGAAGCAGAAGCTTCCCGAGAAACAGCTACAAGATAAAGTGGCAGCGATTCTGCCTGAGTCTGCTCTATATACCCAGCTTCTTGAATTTGAGGCTCGTGTTGATGCTGCTCTAGCAAGAAAGAAAGTAGACATCCAAGAGGCCCTTAAAAGCCCACCCTGCGTGCAGAAAACTCTTCGAATTTATGTTTTCAACACTTTTACAAACCAGATTCGCACCATTCCAAAGAAGCCAAATGCTGAGGCCCCTACTTGGACACTTAAGATAGTTGGTAGAATCTTGGAAGATGGGGTAGATCCTGATCAGCCTGGAGTGGTCCAAAAGTCAAACCCTCTGTACCCTAAATTCTCATCTTTCTTCAAGAGAGTGACCATTTCCTTGGACCAGAGACTATATCCTGACAACCATGTCATTATGTGGGAGAATGCTCGAACCCCTGCACCTCATGAGGGCTTTGAGGTGAAGAGGAAAGGGGATAAAGAGTTTAATGTGAACATACGCTTGGAGATGAACTATGTGCCTGAGAAGTTTAAGCTTTCACCAGCATTGATGGAAGTTCTTGGTATTGAGGTTGATACCCGCCCGAGAATAATTGGTGCAATCTGGCATTATGTAAAAGCTAGAAAACTACAGAACCCGAATGATCCCTCTTTCTTTAATTGTGATCCACCTCTTCAAAGAGTTTTTGGGGAAGAAAGGATGAAATTCACCATGGTTTCACAGAAGATATCGCAGCATTTATTCCCACCTCAGCCTATACATTTGGAGCATAAGATCAAGCTTTCAGGAAATAGTCCTGCTGGATCTGCCTGTTATGATGTGTTGGTTGATGTGCCTTTTCCAATTCAGAGGGAATTGTCTGCTCTATTGGCTAATGCAGAGAAGAACAAAGAAATTGATACCTGCGATGAAGCAATATGCAGTGCTATAAAAAAGATCCATGAGCACCGCCGGAGGCGATCATTCTTCCTTGGGTTTAGTCAATCACCGGTGGAATTCATCAATGCATTGATCGAATCTCAAAGCAAGGACTTGAAGCTTGTCGCTGGAGAAGCAAGTCGTAGTGCTGAAATAGAGCGCCGATCAGATTTCTTCAACCAACCATGGTAAGTTCATCCAAAATGAATTTGCTTTTGTTGGATGCATGCAATATTTTTTGGGTCATCCTCTAAGAAAATTGTCACTGAGTATTCACTTATTATAGGATATTTGCATCTCTGACATGAGGAATGACATATGACATTTTTTTCAGATGCCATGTTCATTTTACGGTTCAAGATTATTCAATGTTGTTTTAGCTTTCCAATAACCGTACAGTTGATTACATAATCATATATGTGACCAAGTGCTCCTTAACATCAGTAATTCCTTATCAAAGGTATATTTGTTAATCCTTGACAAGTATACACTCGTTCTTGACTTATTTGGCAAATTCTTACAGGGTTGAAGATGCTGTTATCCGATATTTGAATCGCAAGCCAGTTGCAGGAAGTGACGCTCCTGGAAGTATGTGAAGAGATTGCTTAGCTGTTTGATGGGCCATGTCTTTGGCGTTTGTTTTGCTCAATTGTTGAAGATCGTTCTGACATCCATAACAGAAGTATCACATATATGATTTGCTCTATTGTTGGTTTTGGAGGAAGCAGCTTGCTTGTAAAAATAGTCTATTTGTAGCTTGTTTTTTGCACTAATAGTGCTTGTACTTGTTTTGCTGCTGATTAGGCTTAATGAACAAATATAAAAAATACAGTTGATGTATTCTTTGCTGCTTCAGACTTTTTGGATATTTTCACTGATGAATGTAGAATCAATTATGAGTCTCGCAAGAAAAGAAAAATTATGAGCAAGGCATTAGCAAGTACCAACGCGTAGATCTGTTCTGTTTGACTATCAACGAGTGGTTTTTTTTTTTTTTTTTTTTTTTTTTTTTTTTTTTTGAATGTGAGCCAATTATTTCTTTCGACAGTCAACTATAGAACCTATTAGCAAAAAAAAAAAAAAAAAAAATCAACTATAGAAACTTCACTTGTTGACCCCGCTTCGGAGGCAATGTGGTATTCTGGGCCTATGGAGGAAAAGGCTTATTAGTTGAGAAAAAAGGGGCATTCCGAGAATCGAACTCGGGACCTCTCGCACCCAAAGCGAGAATCATACCACTAGACCAAATGCCCTCTTATTCATTTATTCTGAATATAATTGGTTAGCAAGTAGAGATTATAACCTTGTGGTCCTTGTCTAATTGCTCTTTATTCAAGACAAGCACTCACAGTTAAATTAATGAGAATTGTTATATCCACAACATTTTCGTAACAAATCATAGGTGGCAAGTTGTTATTAATTGTTATTGTTGGGGTAAAAAAGTAATATTAGTGGTAAGTTCAAATTTGAACTAATAACAACTAACTACTTATAATTTGTTTATGAAAATATTGTGAACGTAAGACTTCTCTAAATTTATTCATACTACTATTCTACTAATATTTTGATTTGTTTCAGAAGATTGATTTTAATGTTTATTCCGAGTGTTCATCTAATTTCAATCCATTTGGAACAAATCAACATTAAAAACAAAAAAAAAAAAAAAAAAAAAAGCCCTCCAAAATTCATAATTAGGTCAAATACATATTTCAATGAAAAATCTATTGATAAATGAGGATACTGTAGGGGTATTAGGCCCAAGAGCTCACTGTCTATTTATACATTGAGCCTGGGGCCCAGTCTAAGGACGTAAAGTTGTCTGAGAATGAGTAAATATTGTCAGTAGAGTCCGTGTTGGTAATTGGAAAGGTCAGTTTTGATCGTAGGGGCCTAGGAGGGTAGGCCGAGGATGAATACCTCATCGGCTAACCGAAGCCGAAGTCAGAAGGGTCGGTTTGCCGTCCAAGGGAGCACTCTAAGGAAGTTTTATTGATACGAATAAGCATTACAGGAACGCAGGACAAGGAGGAATCCTAAAATATCTAAGGAGAAAGCTGCTACCACCGCATTAAATGCTCTGCAGCTAACTTTCTAACTGCATTAATGTGGAGAATACCCTTGAACAATGCTGCATTGGCTATCCCAACGCATAGAGGACCTGAGAGGGTGTCCGATGGGACAAGCACTCAAGTAGAGGCTTGGATGGTCAACAAGTGGAAAGCCAAGATCGTCTAAAAATAACTATATAATGGAAGAGACTTTTCATGAAAAAAGGATCTAGAAATTAAGAAAGAAACACTGTAGCAATCAGGAACCAAAATTGTAATCAAACTTCTGAGAAAATATATAAGAACTAATCTCCTCAGATTGTGTCGAGGACGATTTTCTTTGGTTTAAATCAATCTATCTTCTTATTCTTGTCATTGGAGTCCATTTTATTTGTTGTCCAAATCCCTTTAACCCAGTCTTCCAACCCACTCTCTACAAATTCATTGTTTTGGGCTTGTTGGGCCTGAGTCCATTCACCGTTTGGGCTTGAGACCCAAGCATAGTCCTTACAGATACCATTTTCAAAATCTAGTTCTTCCGTTTCAATGGATTTTTTTACAATTTTTTTTTTAAGTATAAAAAACATTAACAAAATTCATTGTATCACTATAAAAAAGTTTATATTAAGATATAAAAACTTCATTTATGAATAGGTCAAGAGAATTATGTTATTTTTCTTACCAAAATGAAATATTTCAAGATAAGTAATTTGTATACATGATATTCTCATATAAATTTCTGGGAAAAATGCTCATATACCCCCTAAACTTTTAAGTACTGGCCAAGACACCCCTTGAAATTTTTTATTGACCAATTTACTCGATAAACGCTTGCAAAAAAATAATAAAAATAAATAAATACTCCATAAACCTTACATACTAGCCAAATCAGTCCCTCAACTTGTAAACTATTAAAAATCTAACAGAATGGTCACATGTGTCACACTTGAGGTTTTAAAAACAAATTTAATCCCAATTAATAGAAATAGAAAGCTAGATTTGGCCTGGAGAGAGGAAAGAGAGAGACATGGTAGAAATAGAGCCACCGTAGTCTCCCAGCATTGCCTCCTTGAGTCACCACGATAGTTGTGGCCATTACAACAGTTGGGCGTTTTTGTTTCTTCTTCTCATGAGGAATCCCTCTAGATTTTGCTTGGCCTTCTCTAACTTCTCTTAAATAAATCGTTTGATTTTGGCTAATCCACCATTCTCCTTATACGCTACTTTAAGCCATCTAATGAGTGCGTCAAGGCTACCCCATGCTTGTTTAAGCGGGCAAGCATATGGGGCAGGTGGGTTTAGGTGATCGAAATGTAGGCACTCTTTGTTATCAATGCATTTAATATTCCCCATGGAAAGTATTTGTGAATTAATTTGGGCATTTCATTGTATTAGACTAGTTCAAGTACTTCAAGAACTCAATCACGTGGGTGCCATTGCACCTTGCTAAAGTTAAAGTGGGATTGTGGTTCTTTAGTTTCTGTAAGAAGGTGTTCTGGTATTGACGTTTTTGTGAGTCCCTGCTATTCAGATTGGATGAACTAGCACCACCAAGGCATCGTCGATACATGGGCGGTGAGACGATCCCGTGTCTTGACAATGGAGTGCCATGCTGAGGTGGCTTTGGTTCCTCTGTGTCTTTCTTTCCATCGGGTTTCAAATTGGGATTGAGTTTGTTTTTTAAATCTCACGTGAGACACATGACCGTTCCAATAGATTTTTAACAGTAGACTAACTGAGGTATTAATTTGGTTGGTATGGAAAGTTTATGGAGTAAATTAGCTAATAAAAAAGATCAGGAGGTGTTTTGACTAGTATTTGAAAATTTAGGGAGTGTATGAGCATTTTTCCCTAAATTTTTTTTGAAGGTTAGCAACAAAAGACAAAATCTAATTGCATTTAGTTTTCTCTAAATATAAATTAATTAAAATTATAAGTGTTATACATTGTGTAGGGTCCCGATTTGGGGGGTGTCTTTCACTGTAGATGTGAGCGAACCCAAACCCAACAGGCCCAATATAATGAATTTGGTAGAGAAGCGGGCTTAAGAACTAGGCCTTTGTGAGGACTTCATCAACGGTTGGGCAGGATCATTGGGGAACAGGATCGTCAACAGCGTAATTGGGGGGAGGGTTAAAGTTCGTCCTCGGGCCTCGTCCGAGGATGAATTCTTCTTCTCCTCCTCTGATACTCCACCAATAGAGCTTTCTGGTGTCTTCCGAATTGCCATCCCCTCTATTCGTGAGATCTCTCTGGTTATATATTCTTCTGCTCCCTTCATCTTGGTCGTCCATCTGTCGATTGTGCAGGTCACCACTTGAGTGTCTGTCCCATCCAGCGCTTCCCTCAACTTGCTGTGAGTTGCAGTGGACAGCATGACACTGTTCAGGGGTCATTCCTTCATTAATACGACTACACTGCCAGCTGCGGGTATTTAATGCGGAGGTGACAAGCTCTTCTACAATAGCTCTTTCACCATGCTCCCATAGCTGCCCCCCTATGCTAGTTCCTTCGTTTGGTGACGACGGGGAGGACTGCGGTGGATGGCGTATTGCCCTTTCTTCTCAGGACACCAGTTTGCCGAGGACATGACGTTCCTCGGCGATTTCTCCTAGTAGCTTTGGGCCTTCCTCAGTCATCCTCGGACGTTTTCCTCATCGGCTGGGCCCTTGGGCTTATTATTCGAAATGGGCCGGGGCACCCAGATCCTTTGGCCCCACACATTGTATAACATTTTTTGTCATGTGGTGCATCATTTAAGTATATGTCATGTTTGGAAAATTTTCTAATCACATTCATGCTATATTCCAAATGATAGTGAAAGTACAAGTAGAATTTACCATAATCAGTTGCAAAATTTTAAATCTATCTAAAACATAAGTGCCGGAAGCGCCCGCACAATGCTACCTTAAATCCAAAACTAATCACATAATTTAAGGTGACATAAACTGATAAAAGTACATTAAAACTCTAATTAATTCTAAGTTAAACTTTGATTCTTAAAAAGATTAAAATACTAGTTGGAATAAAATTTTATATAAATTTCATTATTTTAATAATCAATCATAATTTTTATTTTAAATGTTTGGATTTTAGTCATTTTACACACCATGATTACGTTATTTGACTCAATATAAATGTTGAGGATCATATTCTTTTCAATTTCTAGAATATATTTTATTGTCAACACTCAAGATTAAAATTTTAAATTATAAAATTCTGTGATACTATTTGTGGGGGATGAACTTGAGCTTGAGTCGAGAACTATGAGCCCAACAAATTGAATCTTAATAAATGGGTCCAACCCAAAAAGGTGGATATGAGTAAAGAAACCCGAGAGATAAAAGACAACTCCCAATAGTAAGTCTCATGGAGACCCGAGATTGCTACCATTGCTAGGGTCCCCTACCGAGGAAATAAGCAAGTCTCTTCGCGTAAAGGATGTCAAGGGAGAAATTGATGCCTCTATCTAAGATGTTGGGAAGCCAAGCCAAAACTTGACTATGCGCTCTTGAGATGGTACCTAAAGGCTTTCGGTGTGATGACATAGCCTATCCAAGCAAGAAACAAAGGCTGCACATGACAAAACAGCAACAAAAGCCCAACGAAAAAACGCATTACAATACTTAATTAGTACATTAATGGTCTTGGTTCGATAGTTCAAATCAGTCCTCTAGTAGTACGGTATTATCTCCAGTAGTAGGGTAATTTCAGGTTAATAAGTGTGTTTACATGGTAAAAATCATATTTTTTTCCTTATTATTATTATTATTATTAAGTCAACACAAGGAAGAACTTTCATAGTTTCCAAAACATTATGACCTTCATCATAATAATAATAAACAAGAATTAAAGGCTCCATAGTTACAAATAAAAGAGGAAAAATAGGATGGAATGAAGGGAGAGAAAGATCCCCAGCTTAGTGCAGCAAGTATTAAACTAAGATTTTGGTGAGTATGTGTGCATAAGGACGATGGGTAGTGAGCTTAAAGAGAGCTAAACCACTAGCAAAAATGGCAAATGAACCCCAAAGTCTCAGAGGGGGGTGGCTGTCTCTTTGTGGGTTGAGGTGCTTATACTTTTATAATGGAGTTTAGAGAAGTATTAATTAACAAGCATCCAAAAAAACATAGGTCTGATTCAGGGGAGCAGGTCAGCTGAATTAATAACTTGGATTTGGCCTAAAAATGGGAGATTTGCTTTTGGGGCTGTTTTGCTTCTTTGGGTAAGGTAGTATTTGGAGTAATCTTGCATTAAATGCTAAGATTGCTGAAATTGTGTTCAGCCAATGGGATTAAGGCAAGTATTAAGAAAGAATCTTAGTGCTGCAACTGAGATTTGGATCCTAGGAAGTAGGATTCAACACCCCAAACCAGGTGTCGAAATTTAAGCCCACTTCAGATGGTTCCGCTGGAGATCCTTTTATGCCCTCCAAACCACATGTTCCCAAATTTTTCCCCTTTAGGATTCATGGGCTTGGCACACGAATCACGTCTTAAACGTTTTTTAACATTTATAGCATCAATTTGTTGAAATTTGGATAATTTGGTTTCAGCTCCCCTTCCGCTGGAGGTGTAGTCTTGAGGAAGATGATGGAGTCCCTTCATCCTTTTGACTTTAGCTAATATGACAGCCCTTGGGCATTGTTCACGTCAGGTAAAGGGTGACAGAAAATTGATGGGACAGCCCCTAATTCATCCTCAAAGGCTTGGTCCTCTTGTAGGAGGCTCTAGTTGTTTCTTTGGTAATGGATGAACAAGGGTTGGTTGCCCACTTTCAAGCCTCTTGCTGAGACCTTTTTGGGTTGGAACTTTGCTTCATTTCAGAACCTTTAGTTAGGCCACATGGCCCTTTCTTTGCTTGGGCTTGCTCCCTTCTCCACGAGATTCTTGGGCCTACAAAATGGGCATTAAAGACATGCTTTGTCATGGGTTTTTTACTCCTCATAAGTTTTAAATAACTTCTCATAATTTTTACTATGGATTATTTTGTAAATGATATTTCCTTGGGGCTTTTTTAAATAATGGCCTCCAATATTTTTCTTGAGAATAATATTTATCACGTGTTTTAAATAAATATGGTAACAATCACTATAATGGAATAATGTGATGTTTTCATGAGTTTCTCTATAGATAATCATAATGGACATGTAGGATGAATAATTACCATGAGTTTTGGTAATAAATATTATGAATGTTGTGATGTAAGATGGATAGTGAACATGAGTTTATAACATGAAATAAATAAATGTCATAGGTCTAATAATCATATCTTTCCATGGGCTTTTATAAGATGATTGCCATGAGTTTTGAGAGTAGATAATTCAAAATTTCCATGAGCTTGTAATATTATGGTAATAGGTTTAAGGATCTAAAGTATTATTCATTATTGAACTTTTAAGTGAAATAATTATGATATAGTATTTTACCAAGTATTGATAACCTTGGGCTTTCGATAAATAATGCCAAGTAGTTAGTTTGGCTTTTAATAGTGCCAGCGTAAGTTGGACTTTTGATATTGCTGATGAGAATTGGGTTTTGATGTTGTCAATGAGAATTGGGCTTTGAACTTTTAAGTGAAATAATTATGATATAGTATTTTACCAAGTATTGATAACCTTGGGCTTTCGATAAATAATGCTAAGTAGTTAGTTTGGCTTTTAATAGTGCCAACGTAAGTTGGACTTTTGATATTGCTGATGAGAATTGGGTTTTGATGTTGTCAATGAGAATTAGGCTTTGATGTTGTCAATGAGAATTGGGTTTTGATTTTGTCAATGAGAATTGAGCTTTGATTTTGTCAATGGGAATTGGGCTTTAATGTTGCCAATGAGAATTTGGTTTTAGATAAATAAATCGCTATGGGTTCAAACCATGGGCTTTGATCATGGATTTGAATTCCATTGATAAAATTGTTTTGCCATGAATTTGAATCATGGGCTCTTCAAATATTGCCAAGCATAAGTATTCTTGGGTTTTAAATAGAATAAGATGTGTGTATTGGGTTCATAAGGCCGGTTTTGGGCTTAACTAAATAATGATAATAAAATTAGATAAAATATGAGTTTTTTAGACTTTTTGTGATAGTTTATATCATGACTCAATTTAGATAATAAGATATGGAATATTTGTGATTAACATAATAATAGAGCCAAAAAATATTGGGAAAACCCAATAACTTATAGTGATATAAATAGGTGGTATTCAAATAAAGTTAGGTGTAAAAAAAGTACCTTAACAAAGGATACATAGGGAACCACGGGTAACCAGCTCCCCTCTGGCTCGAGATGTCATCGTCATCAAACTTGCATCAGAAAACGTCACGAAGAGATAAAGAACTACAGAGCCAATTACCTCTGCATTAATGAGATGTTCTCTACCTAACCTCTTCCACATTAAATGATTATAGACAAGTTTGAACGGTAAAAATACCCCCAAAAGTCCTGTTCATGATGAGAGAATAGTAGAGTAGAGGGTTGATGGGACAAGCATTCCCTAAATCTAGTTGAAAGCAAGCCAAATGGGGAGAAAAGGAAGGAAAAGGTGCCTATAAAAGGAGGGGAGGCGCAGTAGAAAAAGGGGTTTAAAAAAGTAGAAAGACAAGACCTAAAGAAGAAATAGAGAGAGAAGCAGAATAGGACTTTGAGTTTTTAGCTTTTAATCCAACCTTTTGTACTTTGGGAAAGCAGCTTCTATATCAATAAACAACAATTTTGTTACTGATCGTTTTGTAATAAGTTGTTTAGATCTCCCATTATGGAATTTTTACCCTTTGGTTCTTATAAATCAATTGTGTAAATCATCTACTTAATTACTGTCTTCTTAATATCTGTTTTTGACGACCACATTATTAGATTAAAAAACACTTTTAAATTGCAAAGATTTGTAATTTATTCAACTAAATTGCCTCATAAAACACTTTTAAACTTTTATTTTTTATTTTTAAATAGTACAATTACATTTTTTTTGTCTAATTTTTTGTTTAAGCAATGAACCAAAAAAATTAAAAAATATATATAAACTAGGTGAGTACAAAACGCTCTTGGTCTCAGTCTCTCTCTCTCAAGCTTATATTTCAAATAGAGAGAAACGCAGAGTCGCAGCACAAAAATAAAAAATGGCGGGAAACGAAGAGCCAAAGCAAATTTCACAATCGTCACCATCTTCTTGTTCTACTTCGAAAGCGAAGATAGAAGAAGAAGAACTACAGCAACAGCAACATCAACAAGCTAAAGAGATGTGCTGGAGAAAGCAAGTGGACCAGAACCTCAAGCGCCTCCACCCGCTTCTCTTCGGGGCCGAGCTCGCCCTCGACCGCCGCGACTTCTCGGTGGCTCTGATCCTCGGTCTCCGCCTCCTCGGCTTCCTCGACTCCCAGTCTCAATCCGAAGTCGACCAGGCCTTCATCTACCCCATTCGCCGCGAAGTCGCCGCCAAGATCAACGCCGCTCGCCACTCGCTCGCCCCTGACTCCGATCGGTACCGCTTTCTCTTCCTCAAATTATTGTTTTTATTATTGTTTTGTTTTTTTTTTTTGAAATTGAACTCCGTTAAAGTTTGAATTTACTGTTCCTCATTATCAGGTGTTTAATTAAGCTTATAATTGAACTCTCACTGAGCTTATGAGACTTGGATTTGTTTGGAAAAACTTTTGTGATTATAGCTTCAATTATGCTGAAGTTAACCTTGTGGAGTCTCTGTTCTTTTTTGTTTCCTTGGTTTTATTTGGTGAGATTTAATTCTGATTTATTCCATAATCGTAAGCTGGAAGAAACCTAGAAATGACGATAGGACTGAGTTTGAAACAAATAGAAGTTGAACTTAAGTAATTGAACTCACTGAGTTTATCAAATGTGATTTTTCTTGGTAAAAAAATGTGAGTAGAGCTTGATTGAAATCATGGAGCTAATGACATACGAAAAGAGCTTGGTAGGCATTTTTTTTTCCCTTCTTCTTTGGTTGAAATCTAGTGTACTGGTCGAATGTAGGCTGAAACCCTAGAAATGATGCAAGAATGAATGCTATGCGAATTTGGATTCAAAGTGTGTGTGACTATTGGAAGCTCTTAGCTCTAGCAAGCTTTGAATTTAATGCTTATAGATGGAACTATATTTATATCCAGGACATAGATTTTCAAGTATGTGGAAATTGAACTTTAAAATGATAAAAAAGGAACCTTTGGAGTTTTAATATAGAAGCCCTGCTTAATTCACCGACACTGAATAGTTTTGAAAGTCATGTTGGCTACTGTTCTGCTTGTCACTGTTGTGATATTTGTCTGTTGTATTCATTCAGCCGAGCATTTGAGCAAGCAAAGAAAGCTCCAGGTTGTGTTTTTGGAACAAGAGGAGAGATTGACATAGGGAGGATTAAACAATCCAAGTACTTTCGAGCTCTTCTTCAGCAGTCCAATATTAAAGCGGAGAATGAATTGGTATTATATTCCTCGCCTATTTGTGTGTATTTTTGGATATAGACTAGCATTTAATAATGCAAAATAATGCTCTAAAATTTTTGTTGTGCCTTTTCTCTTAGGGAGGTCAAATAGAGAAGCATGACAGGTTGAGTAACCAGGCTTCAAAAGTTATGACACAAGCAAAATTGACATCCAACATGACAAGGGCTTTTAATGGCTTAAACAAGGGGTTTTGGAGTTCCAAAAGCAACAATTCCGATGACTGCATTGTTGTGGAAAAACCTCGCTCACATAACAACCAAGTAAAAGGTCATGGTGCCTCATCTTTTTCAAAAGTTGAAGACGAAGACAGAGCTTATGGAAGTGCTTCAGGGGCAAAACGGGCACACATGGAAATCAGTAGCCCCAGGATAGATAATGCAAAGTCACTGTCTAGCAATGAAGAAGCTAATGCTGATGCTTCTGGCAATGGGTTTGTTACTGCTCGAGCAAAATTGGTATTCATTTTTCTTTAGACATTAGATTCTTGATATAAGTCTATTGTTACTAAATCAAACCTTGAGAGAGGACTTCTTGTTTGATTTTGCATACAACTAAATCATTTAAATATGTGTTTCTCTCAATTTGTACACAAGTGGTGCATGCTTCCTTGGTGTTGCTGGAAGATGTAGTAAGTTTGAGTTTATAGCCTGAAGCAGAAACGTCTTTATAATTCATGCACTTTCCATGTGTATAGGGAAATTTGTTTAAAGAGACGAGAGCAAACTTCTGTTCAGATTTGAGTTATATGTAGTTTCTAGATGATTTTGCCTTTGGAAATATCTTTTTGTTAATCTTTGTATATTATCTGATTTTATTGGAAATTAAAACTTTTTCTCTATTGTTTTCCTTGTGTTTGACAATGTCTTCTTCATTTTCACAGGAAATGGATGCAAGGCAAAGACGGGGTTTGGCAGGATCGCCAAGTGCTTCTGTCTCCCCACAAGGTGCTAACAATTGTGCCAATAGGGGTTCTGGTGTGAAATCATATGGTGTTTCACGCCGTGGTGTCCGCGGTGGTTTTATTCCCCCTATCAAATCCAATGGGGGCAATGTTGGGAATGTGACTTCACGAATCGGTGGAAAGTGTGATGATGCATTAGATGACTCAACAAAGAGATGGTGAGTGGTGTAACCATGATATAATAAATAGTCTAAAGGTTTTTGTTGTATATTTCCAACGTTTAGGTTTTATAATAAGTTCTTAGAGAGTGGTCTTGAACAAATGTTTGATCCATCTCTGTAGTGTTTTCACTAGAATGAGTCAGAACAAACCGATGGCTTCATGTTCCAACTCTGCAGTCCTATATGGTGGTTTTCAGACACCATTCTCTGTCAGATTGATCCATATGTAACGGCTTCTTGTTGGTGTTCCGATCTTTCAAAAAAATAGTATAAAATAAAATAAAAAACTGTTTTTTTTTCATATTGGAAGTACTGAAGTAGGTGATATCCAATTTTTTTAAAGTTGTTTGGTGCAGTCTCTCTCTCTCTCTGGGTGAGTTTCAGATTAAAGTAATTATGATGAATTGTGTGAGGTATACATTTATCTACTAAATTGCTAATTTGTCATATGTTTTGTCTTCACTCTTCAGTTTAGATATGCTATGTGGTCCTGATGGTGAGCTTCCTGATAAATTAAGGAATCTGGAACCTCGTCTTATTGAACATATTAGTAATGAGATCATGGACAGGGATCCCAATGTTCGATGGGATGATATTGGTAAGCTTAGGTGTTTCAGATATCTCATTTCTGTGTTAATTTGCATATGTGTACTGGTTCTGATTTAGTCTCATTTCCTGACAATGTTGTAGCTGGTTTGGATCATGCTAAAAAATGTGTGACTGAGATGGTCATATGGCCTCTCTTACGTCCTGACATATTTAAAGGTTGTCGTTCTCCTGGAAAAGGTCTTCTTCTTTTTGGTCCACCTGTAAGTGATGAATCCTCTTAAATAGGTGCCTTCTAAATGTTTCCGCCTTACCGGTTTATTATCTGAGTAGCTGTCATGTTTTAGGGAACTGGAAAAACAATGATTGGGAAAGCCATAGCTGGAGAGGCGAAAGCAACCTTTTTCTACATATCTGCCAGCTCATTAACAAGCAAGTGGGTATGTTTTATTTTTCTTGACTTTCACATGGTCATGGTTCAGTGAAATTCTCTGATTTTTGTTTGGGAATATGTCATGACATGAAGCTTTATGAGAATAACTTGAGATACATAACTGTAATTATGATTAGATTTTAATGGTAATCTTATGTTCCTTTATTATAGAAAATAAAAAAGTACTATTTTGTGTTCTTCATTGTTTCTAAATTATGTACAAAATCAATGTTGAAATCCTTTCTTTTAGTGTTATTCTTAACTCATTATCTTTTGTAGAGGGAATTTTTTGATATCAACAATTTGACTGGTGAATGTAGATTGGCGAGGGTGAAAAGCTAGTGAGGGCTCTTTTTGGGGTTGCCTGTTGTCGTCAGCCAGCTGTGATTTTTGTTGATGAAATTGATTCACTTCTTTCTCAGGTAAGGTATGTTCTAGCCCTTAAGACAATAATGATTTGGTATAAGCCAACCCCATAAATGCTGTATCAATTCCCTTGCACAAGCCTGA
Source organism: Quercus parvula (assembly GCA_030820535.1). NCBI lineage: Eukaryota > Viridiplantae > Streptophyta > Magnoliopsida > Fagales > Fagaceae > Quercus > Quercus parvula. The sequence goes on from JAUAME010000001.1 coordinate 29,695,209, forward strand.
ATGTCATCAAAATTCTACCAAGTAGGTGAATAACTTTGGTCAGTTTCTTCTTGCTGAAGCTTAGACCTCTGGATCATATGCATGGAGTTTCATCAAATGCAATTTGCCAGTATATACTTGAGGATTATTCTAGATGTTACTGACTTAGAATTGGGGTTGGTTGACTCTTTGTTTGATATTTTATACTCCAATTTTCCAAGCAGCAAGGGTTCTGACAGAATGAGATGGACATTGACTAGTGATGGTGAATTTGATGTTAGCTCATATTTAGAGGCTTTAAGAGGCACAAGGGAAATGTTGTTCCCTTGGAAAAGTATTTGGTATGCTAAGGCAAAAAAAAAGATACAGGGTATCTTTCTTTGTGTGGACAGCAGCTTGGGGAAAGATTCCAACTGGTGACCATCTTATTAAGTGAGGGATTAGTTTAATAAATCAATGTTGCAGGTAAAAGTAGCGGTGAGAATATTGATCATCTGTTGTTGCATTATGATATTGCTCATGAAATGTGGAATTTTACCTTTTCAGTTTTTGGAGTACAATGGGTAATGCCCAAGAGTGTAGTAGAACTACTTTCTGGATAGAACTTAGCTTGTTTATGTCTTTTATGGGCTTTGTGGAAGGAAAGGAACCAGTATACTTTTGGGGATGTAGATGCCTTCATTATTCAGCTAAATCATCTTTCCTAAGAACTTTGTTGAATTAGTCTTGTGATTTGGATCACAGTGAGATATATTCCATTGTAGATTATTACTATCACTCATTGTGTCTCTTTAGGACTGCTTTGTTACTCTTTTGTAAGTAAGTTCCTTTTTCAAATAAAATATCGTTACTTACCAATTTATTTATTTATTTACGTATTTTTTTATAGAAAAGAAAAGAAAAAAAACTTGAGGATTATACTTTGTGGTTTGCTGGATGACCAGTACAAGTTTATGATTGCATTAGTTGCTATTCCTTTCTTGTAATTACATTTCATTGGCAAATTTGGTGTGGTTGCAGCGTAAGTCAGAAGGTGAACATGAATCAAGTAGACGACTAAAAACACAGTTCCTCATTGAAATGGAAGGTTTTGACAGTGGCAGTGAGCAAATCCTACTCATAGGTAAATTGTTTAAATGAAGGGTTCTTAAAATCAGTAGTTTTTGTTTGAGAGACACTATGTTTCTGGAAACTTCAACTTTAATTCAATGTTTTGTTTTAGTTTATTTTTCTGAGCAATTCAACGTTTTATTAGCTTGCTACTTGTTTTCGTTTTGCTATCGTCATTACTAAGCTAAGCAAACTATAGAAGCTATATAAGCCAGCCCCATCATACCATGTTTTGGGGCTTAATTGGTACCATTTCCAATTTGGTGGGAGTTAAGTATATCTGTTTATGTTCCATGTGATATCAGTTTTGTTTCGTTCTCTTCAAATCCAATGCCACTCTTAAAAGTGTTTCAAATTTGGATGAACTACACTCAACAGTCTACTACTCAAATCTCTTTTGTGGCAATTGTGCTATAACTTTTACAAATGGTTACATTTTCCAGGAGCAACAAATCGACCCCAAGAACTTGACGAAGCAGCACGGAGGCGACTTACCAAGAGACTTTATATACCCCTGCCCTCCTCTGGTGCAATTTACAATATTCAGTTAATTAACTGACAATTTCAATGCTATAATTTTATGGCTAACCAGCTGATTTTGACAATGCAGAAGCAAGAGCTTGGATTATACGTAATCTCTTAGACAAGGACGGACTATTCAAGCTGTCAAAGGAGGAAATTGAGACCATTTGCAATTTGACTGAAGGTATCTACTATACATGCTGTACAGGCTAAATTCATTAGCATCTCTGCAGTACTACTGTAACTTTGAAGTTCTATTTGGAATTTGTAGTAAATTTCCTTGCTTGATAATTTTATTTTACAGGGTATTCAGGATCAGACATGAAAAACCTAGTGAAGGATGCTTCGATGGGTCCACTTAGAGAGGCTCTTAGACAAGGCATAGAAATTACAAAACTAGAAAAGGAGGATATGCGGCCTGTAACTCTTCAGGTAAGAGAGCACCATCCATATCAAGAAAACGTTTAGTATGTCTCCTCAGCTTATAGATTGTATTGCTCATTTCATACAGGACTTCGAAAATGCATTGCAAGAGGTGAGGCCCTCAGTTTCCTTGAATGAACTGGGTACATATGATGAATGGAACAAGCAGTTTGGAAGCCTATCACTCTAGGAATAAGTTTGATTAATGCAAGGGGAAAAGAAATCAATAGGTTCAAAGCAGTAGTTGGTGATATTAATCAATATTCATTGACTTGTATACTAAGATGTGGTAGTCCCCCATTAGAATCCCAAGATGTGAGCAATTCACATGGCAATTTACTTGAACGCATGATGGTAGTAATTTTACGCACGACCAACCATTGGAATATTAGTTTAGCTAAAGTTTTTCAAGTCAATTTACGACTCCTAATACTAATACTATTATATTATGCCTACTCTCCCCCAGCCCACCCCTTTCTTCCTAATAATAAAAGAAACCAGAATGAACATGTGAAGTAATCGTTCCAAACACGCATGTGCAATATTCTGACCACATCTTGAATAAATTAAACACTGGTCCTGTCATCACAAGCACATGTTCTCAAATTCAATGGCGCGTAATTTTGGATTATATTGGATACCCATGATTGATTATGATGATTGACTATAATATGCGTGGCTGGTGAAGGTCTATACAAAGATTGCAGTATAATTTGTTGTATATAATCATCTCCCTTGTGTTTATATTACAAAACTAAGGCATTGGCATGTTACAGCCTAACAGATCGTACGTTAGAAGCATTGACCTTGACAAATATACTTATTTATTTTGGTATGAATAATATACTGAATTTTATAACTTTACCTCAGCCCCTCTCTTGCGAACTAAAACCTTTAGCCCGCCAGCCATGTGAGCTGTAAGGAGTGGTACAAAAACTGGCCGGTCTGGACCAATTGGTCTAAGTTCGAACCGCCTCAGTATGGAAGCCACAACATACTTCATTTGAATGAAAGCCATCTCCTTACCGAGACACACCCTTGGACCGGCGTGAAAGATTGGAAACTTGTAGGGGCACACATTCTTCAGTGCTCCTCTCTCCTTGTCCGGTTCAAGAAACCATCGATCTGGTTTGAACTCAAACCGGTCCTTCCCCCACAATGCTTCCATTCTCCCCATCCCGTAAGGGAAGTAAGTCAACCTATCTCCTGCCCTCACAAAAGTGCCATCCGGCAACAAGTCATCGACTATAGCATGCTTGGAGTCCCAAGCCACGGGTGGGTAGAGCCTCATGGACTCACAAAGGCAAGCCTTCAACAATCTCATTTCCCTTAGTGATTCATAATTCAACATTTCCCCTTCCACAAATTCTGTCTCTTTAACCACCTCTTGCTCTATATTGGGATGGGAAGAGAGCAACCAAAAGAGCCATGTCATTGCTGCCGAAGTTGTGTCCCTCCCTGCCATGATGAAGCTTATCATCATGTCTCTTATAACCTCATCTTCATGACCGGCTGAAATTAACCGAGATAGGAGATCTTCACTGCAAACCTCACCTTGATTAATCTTCTTCTTCCTAATGTGAATTATACCAGTGATATAGGCATGAACTTCTTCAACAGCATCCTTTAGCTTCCGTTCGGATCCTACTCCAAGCCATCTTTTAGCCTTCCAAACAATGAAAAGAGGTGCAGCTCCACGCCTTGCACATATCCCTGATGCCATGTCAAAAGCTTTTGCAAGTGGCGAAATGGGTTGCGAAGGATCTAAGCTACACCGATCAATCCCCAATGAGACCTTACAAATCATATTGAATGCAAGTCGTCTTAGCAACTCCTGCAAGTCAACAACTTCATTGGAGGTAGCCAGTGACTCTAGTACTGGAAACAACTGATTTTCCACTTCTTCCTTCAATGCATTCATCAGAAATTCTCTGAGGGACTTGGCGCTGAACTCGTGGCTGGCCAACTTGCGCTGAGTGTGCCAAAGCTCTCCATCTACGTTGAATATACCGCAGCCAAGAAAATCCCCAAGGATTTCAGTGAAGGGCTTGCCTTTGGGGAAGTTGTTAAAGTTTGTCTTGAGCATGTACTCTACGTTCTCTGGATTTGCTGTGACTATGGTCCGTGGTGCACCAAAACGGTTCACCACGATTGTGTTGGTTGCTGACTCCGTGAGGAGTTCAGTATACCAATCCAACAGACGCACACGATTCTTGTAGAAGGAAATCAAGCATCCAATGATAGGATAGGTTGGCGGTCCATGGCTGGAAAGCTTTCGAACCCGCCGGAGTTCACATAAAATTACGTGAAACAAGTAGAGAAGAATAGGAAACAACATAAACGTTAGGGGCTTCAGTGTAGCAAGAGACATGAAGACTCCCATCTTAGCATGGAAATAACTGTAATGAGGTCTATAAGGGAAGCCTATTTATGCTTTTTGGACCTTGCAAAGTTGCAAGCGAGTCTTTTGCTAATAACATATTCTTTTTAATTAATTTAATTTATTATTTTTTCTAATCAAGCTTTTGTATATTAATGTGTGTTCATAATTAAACGTGACTGTGAGCAGTTGTGCTTAAAGAAATAAGAATAATACCTACAATGATATGTGCAGTTGATACTAGTCGGTGCTTATATATGAGAGCCCATTTTTCCATTTGTTTTGCCTTCAACGGTTAGTTTTAGATAATGCTGAAGTATTCGGTTTAAACAATTCATATTCTCCAAAAGATGCTTATTTATCTTTTTAAATTCTGTTTCTAAAAAATAATTTTAAAAAAAAAAATTCTTAATTTGAGCACTTGTCATACAAACAACCTTACCCTTATGCCAAGAGTTGACTGATTACAGTAGGAGAGATTTTAATACAACACATAGAGTGGTATTTCTTTTGGCAATGGCACATCGTTGGGAGGTATGGCAAAGATAATACTATGTTTGTTTTGAGGGAATGAAAGGTATAATCTATGTATTTGATATGTTATTATGATATAATAAAAGTAGATCCACGAATTCAAAGCCCAAGACTTAATTGTCTAGGTTCAGTGTGTTGGTAAATTGTACTACCTTTGAAATACACATTGAGAGGTATTGTACTACCTTGAATGTTTCCGTTAAAAACACCCAAAGTTGTTAATCGAGTTACAAAACTGTTAATTAATACCTTGTATTAGTAATACTTATGTATCTTTGCTTAATGCATAATGCCCATATAAAGGCAGTCCATGAACACTTATGAACAAAGACTAATACATGGTAGGTCCCACAGTCTAAGGCCCAAGACCTAATTATCTAAGTATAGTATATAAATACATATATGCTTTACATTGTATTGTCTATATAAAACATCCAATGTATAATTCTGAATACAAATTAATATACACAAACTTTTAGGGTTTGACAATTACATGATGAAGAGGGGAAAAGTGAGAAGAGAGAGGTGGGAGGCAAAACCATTTTGGCCTGCCTAAACCTAAAAGATGGACTGCCATGAGTGGCAATAGATTGTCTTAAAGTAGACATTGAAAACTCTTGGAGGATTGATTTAGGCAGGCCAAAAGGGTTTTTCCCCCCACCTTTCTCTTCTCACTTTTTCCCTCTTTATCATGTAATTGTTAAACCTTAAAAGTTTGTATTTATTAATTTGTATTCAAACTGTACATTGGATGCTTTATATAGACAATACAATATAAGACTTTTTTTTTGAGAAACCGGTAAGAAAATTTATTAATGCAAATCAAACTGGAAAATATCCTCCAAATCACATGGTAGCTCTTCTAACCACACATCAAAATCAGCAGATGCAATTGCTCTACGAGCGAGGGCATGAGCAAGTTTATTTCCCTCTCTCTTAACATGACAAAAACTACAATCAACATTAGAAACTAAACTATGTATGTCAACAATAACATGACCAAACATAGTCCTCGAAGGCTTAGCATCAATTAAAGCTTGAATAACCCGTAAGGAATCACCCTCCACCACCATAGACTGAAGACACAGCTCCTTGGAAAAAGCAACGACCCGACTAGTAGCAAGAGCCTCCACCATGTCCACGAAACCTGGGTATCTAATTTTTTGGCTCAAAGCACCAATGATCAATCCTGCTGAATCCCTTATTACCACACTGAGACTTGCAATACGCGTATTTATATACTAAACCTAAATTATTATTATTCAATGTCTACTTTAAGACAATCTATTGCCATGAATGTTAATTGGTCTATGTATTGTTTTTATTGTATCTCAGACCCCAAAAAGAAAGTTGAGGAGAGAAAATGATGGAGTGTTAACTATTAAGGTAATAAAATAAAATGATCTTTAAGTTTAGATAAGTTGAACAAAGTATTTTTTTTATTTTTATATTCCGACCATTTTTTCTCTTTCTCTTTCTTCCTACTAAATAACATGACGAGGTTAACTCCTTTCAATCCGCCTTATTTCCTTCCCTTTTCATCCTTCATATCAAATATAATCTTAGGAGATGAATTTAGGATTATTTATTTATTTATTATTATTTGGAGATAAACTTAAAAAGCTTAGAAACCAAATAGATCCGATTAATGGAAGCCCTTAAGACATTTGGTAATGTACTATTTTAAGAAAATTTTGATATCACTTTTATGAGAGATATAAAAAAATTGTCAAAAAGATCATCTACCTTCATCCAATATTTCCTTTTTAAAACTATCTTACTCAAAAATTGATGGACAATGTTTGATACACTCCATCCACTAATTCCTTTTTAAAACTATCTTACTCAAAAATTGATGGACAATGTTTGACACACTCCATCCACATATGTATAATCAATGATACGATGAATATAACTTTTTCTGATAGCCATAAACTTGACAATATGACATTATCTTCTTCTGGAATCCAATCTTACTCAATAATACCTGAAAATAGAAAAATATTTGAGTGGGGATCAGCAATCTTTCTCCTCCAAACAGCCCATCATGTCTTTTATCTTTTAATATAATGCACCCAATAAGCCATGTGATGGAAATGCCTCCATAGTCTACGTGACCCTACCTCTCTATTTCTTTTCCTTGACCTATCAAATTTTCCAACAAATGTATAATAACAACTTAATATGAACAACTTCTCAAGAAAAAAAAAGAAAAAAAGAAAAGAAAAAACTTAATATGAACAAATTGAGCAATAGTAAAACAAATCCACGGCTGGGGTTCATAGATTATATAGGCAAAGTTCAGAAATGCTTGTCTAATAACTACCCTATTATCCTGAGCCTATAAAGGACAATAGAGTAGGGTCTTAAAATTAAATTTACTCTTTTCAATCAGATCTACTGCCCCACTAGAAGATTATCAAAAAAAATACATCCCCGACAGGAGTCCTAAAAATTGAGGGGTTGTTTAGTATATGTGTTCAAACACATACTTTCAGTTTTTAAACAACATTACATGCATTTGTATATATTTTTTCACTAATATGTATTTTCAAAAAAACTGAAAACTGTTTAAACATACCATACCATACCAAACGGACCCTTACAAACTCCCAATCATAATCTTCACTGCCGTGTCAATTTCCTTGTGTTTCTTGTAGCCAACCACATATATAAATAAATAAATATATATATATATATATATATTGAGCCCTAGTCCCTAAACAAAATGTGACCAAATTCACCGAAATATTAAAGAAAAGCAAAAAAATATGTAATGATCCGTACCTGTATGGTGTGTGGACCACTAGTTGTGGCTTATAATTATGTCATTTTTTTCTTTCTTCAAAATATAGGTCAGAAATCAAGTGTTAATGATTGGAATATATGAATTAACAACTGATTTGACGAGAGGGGCTACAATTAAGAATTCTCCGAACTAGTTGCAATTTTATAATTGGGAAAACATTTTCATACTCTGCGGCAGAAGAAAGAAATATATATATATATATATATATATATATATGGTTCATATTGAACCTTTTGTTTAGTGGAAAAAGGGTGTAAATCTAGGGTCCAAAATAGGTCACCCATATTAATATTCAGCCACAGCGCAAATTTTTTTGTGGTGTTTTATTGAGTGGGTCATTTCTTAGCATGTGCCATGTTATGGCACATGCAGACAAGCATTGGTGTTTGAAAGTACTCTTGGAAAGTGACACCAGAATAATTCATCTACAGATGCTTCTGGAAACTCAATAAAGGATTGGCGCTTGGTGGAGAAAAGAATGGTTAAAAATAATCGATTAGTTAAAAGGTTTAGAGATAATGATATGCCTTTTGTTTTTTAAGAAACGACTCCACTGGTTCACACTCAAGTCAGGTTTTCATATTAATATTATACTCTACCCCATTGGAAAATATTGGAAAGAGGAAATAGAAACACTATAGTTTATACCCTACAATTTTTTTATTTTTGTCTTTTAGCTTTAATTTCTATTGAACCAAGCAGCTATTTGGATTGTAACTAGTAGGACTCACATTATTAGCGGATCCCACATATTTTTGTCTTCATAGTTTGTTCCTTTCCCTTTTAAGTTTCTTATTTGGAGTTCAACCAATCTTAACCATTAAAGACAAATATTTGACGGTTGAGATGGTGTGAGACAATCCATGAGTATACATATACTATATCCTCCTCCTCCTCTCAGGCTCTCACATAAGAATGAGCTGGATCCCTGTACATAGAGCCCACCCTTACGTGAAATGAGAATGTGAAACGAGAGAGATGTACTACAATGGCAGTTGGATATGACCAGACCAGAACGGCTTCAATTGACCATTGATTGGATTGAATTATAACATGTGGAAAACCTTACAAGGAAAAAGTAAACACCTTGTGCAACTAGGGTCATACAACAAAGCCCACCCTTGGGCCTGCAAAGATCATAGCCGCCTGATAAAAGCATGGCTGATTAGAGACCATGCATATAAGCCCTGACAGGATTGGCTTTTAACACCCATCGACTAAAAATCTTCGTACTGTCTGGGGTCATGGAATAAGCCTAACATTGGGCCTGCAAAGGTCATAACTGACAGCTGTTGGCAAATAAAGCAAGGTTGATGAGAGTTTTGAACTGCCACATGCACACCACAGAATATTAAGAAAAAAATCCCACTAAATGGTATCCAACATGCAGAAATTATTGTTTTTGTAAATGAGATTAAGGAAAACAAAGGTGGTCAATTTAACCAGGAGTTAAATAAGGAAAAGGGTGTTGAGCCATTCAATTACTTATTTGATACTGTTTCGACATAGGTCTACATATTTGAGTGACCAACTCGAACTTGAACTCGATGCCATGAGGTGTTCAATATCCCTCTCAAGTTCCAAATGTCTTCAACCTTTTCAGGCTGGACATTTGATGCTATATCCACCTGCCAATCGATGAAAGGGAGAAACATAGTCAAGTGCAAACCAAAAGAAATATACAAGCATAGAATCGCAGCAGCTAATTTGGAATGCAATTTTCTGTGAACTATGGTGAGTCAAACCATGTGGAAACACAGTAGGTAAACAAGATGAGGGAAAGTCCAAAAGTTCAAACAAATGGGCCGGACTTAGGTATAAAATGCCAAAAGTTATATATTAATAGTCACGTTTAAGTGGTTACACATCCAAGACATCTAGAACAAAAACAATTTTTTATGTTACAAAAACTTCATGTGCATATTTCTTTATCCATAATAATTTATTAGTTGATTTCACCCAATGAAATAATTTGCACTTCACAAGTCAGGTAGTAGTGACAACAATGACATTGACAGCAATAAGTATGTCACACTGGTTCATTGGGGATAAGATCATATTTATTGGGTCAAGAACTTGCTGACACATATTAATGTCATTTCTTTATGCAACTGTCCCCTTCGGATATTAATTGGTGACACATATTAATGTCATTTCTAGAATGTGAAGATACAATCACAATTAGTAGTATGATAATCAGAAGAAAAAACATACTGCTTTTGCAACAATCTCAGTGCTTTGCATGACATCAACGGTGACCTCAAAAAGCACCCATGCCCACTTGTCACTGTTTATACCATCCGCGACGTATGGGATGCCAGTTTTCTGGTATCTGGAGGCTTCCATCCAGGTTTTGCCACCATCAATAGACACATCTACTCTCTCAATGCCACGGCCACCTCCTGATACTGCATATCCACTAATTTTTACCTGCAAATTACATGTTTCCGGAGGATCTAAGTTATTTGACTACTAGACTTGTTTGTAAGGTCGTCTAGCTCCACCATCCAGCTTGGGAACAAAGAGAAAATATAAGAACTTTAACAGCTAGACATAAAATCAGGAATTACAACTGAGATTCAGAACTTGTTGTAGGTTAAGTAAAATTCAAAAAGGATGTGTCATCTAAGTCGCAAAAGTATGACTTCCAATTGAATAGAAAGGTGGAAAAGAATACATATGACTGACCCTGATTAGTTGTTGAGGAATCATAGTTGACCTCTAAGTTTTGGTTGTGATTGTAACTTGTAAGTAAAAATCAAAAATAAATACGATGCCAGATGCCACACCAGCATATTATAGAAAAGAACTCCTCAGCACCTACGGACCATATAGCAAGAAATGTTCCAATTAAAATATAAATTTTGATGCTAGAAAAGTTTGGATAGGTAAAGATGGGTTGTACTGCCATACACAGTTGAAAAAAATCATACATCATTATCATCACTTGATAATAACATCTCACAGATATTTGGATCATTCTATTTTTTTTGGAATTTCAAAAGCTAATGAAGCACACCATTAACTAGATATCCTATGCTCAAGGACAAAGTTGAGCAGAACCCTTAATGTTCATGCCACAGGAGAACTAGTTGAGCTTAGTAATGCTACTCATCAGCTGTTTCTGCATGTCACGATAGATGATAAAGAATAACTTCATACACATGTAGAGTAAAACATGTAATTACAAATAGAACTAACCTTTCCAGGTTTAATTGCATTCACATCTTCTAAAGAGCATATTACACTCTGTCAATCAGCACATTTATGTTAGTAGATATTATTACACAAACACAAAGAGGGAAGGGGAAAAAAGAGAGATAATATCTGAAGTTTAATTTAGCAAAAAAGAAGCTTTTTCTATGAGGAATTTTATGGTACCCACTATGATTTTTTAAGGATATTAACTCCCAATAACACATGACAGTAAGTCATGTCACATTGAATAGTAACTCTATGATATTCTAGCTTCTTTTCTTCTTCTTTTTTCTGCGAAAAACTGTAACAAATTCACATAAGACAATGTCTATGTCAAGTCTGATGGTACTTCACCATATCACTAGGTACCTAGGATTTTTTTTTTTTTCCCTTTTTTTAGTCACTTTGGACAAATAGTAATAAGGTTAGACAACATAGTATTTATGTCAAATCCAATGGTAAATTCTGCAAAATTGCATGGTAACTTCCTTTTTTTTTCTCTTTTTAAAAAAAAAATTAAAAATTTTTTTTTTTTTTTCAGTGGTTGTCACTTTAGACAGACAGTAAATAGGGCTGTCTATGGGCTAGGCGGATTTGGGTTTACCTAGAACCTGCCACTTGATCCGATAACAGCAGGTTGGGGCAGGAGACCAATCGATGCCAACTGGTCAGTGACGAGTTGTTGAGCAAGCGGGTCATTGGATTTGGCAGGCCTCAGTTTGAGATCACAATTTAAAAAAAGATGGTTTGAAGGTGATGAAGGAGATGACTCTATAGTCACATTACTGTGCCCAGATCTCAACCTCCACGGTCAGATCTGGACTTCCGACTTCTGCAACCATATCTCAAATTCAACTACTGCAACTCAAGTACAGACCAGGTCAGCTGGTCGGATCAGATCCGCTGAGTTGTTGGACAGCCCTAAGTAACAAGTTCCACATGACTAACTTCGTCCCATTTGCTGGTAAATTGCCTCACATTGAGAAGTAACTCCAAGGTGGGTATAATACTACTAAAAAAACTAGAGGTACCATAGAAGAAACCTTCTTCTATATGATATATCAAAAGTTAATAAGATGTAAATTACATGTAACCGACCTTTGACATTAACTGTATGAATGAACCAATATTTAATTAAAACAGCTTATCTGAGATCCTACTTGCATTTAAGAAATCAAAGTAATGCTTCTCTAATTACAAAAACCTAATATTTAACATCAGAAGCATTGCCAAAGGCCTTGTAACTGAATTGGCACCTCCCCATGCACAAAGTGCTTGGGGGTCTAGGAGAGAAAGGATTCGAGCTGCGGGATTAGCAGCATGTTGTAATTATCTCTCAAAAAAAAAAAAAAACAGAAGCATTAGGTATTACAACAAAAAGAAGTAGCATAATGAAATTACCTGAACAGGGAAATCCATTTGTGGTCTCCTGCTTGCCCAATTAATGTTATCCCAATCCACTGAAGGGGGAAACATTTTATAGTCTTTTTGCATAAAGAAACCCTGCAACATGTGTAAATTTGATTACGTAAACAATGTAGCAAACGAACCATTAAAAAAAATTCAAAATTAATAGTGCATGTCCAACCTGGCATTCTTCTGCAATTATATTAATAGAATCAATCCACTTAACAGAACGGGCACCAATAATACCAGGGACAACCACACGCAATGGATACCCATGATCCCTGTTAAGAGTCTTTGGAATGATAACAAGAAAGTAAATCAACAAGAGAACAATAGGATAATATATTAAAAAAAGGTAACACAAAAACAAGCCTATGAAGAATACCTCAAAAACATGAGATAGATTCACATTTTTTTATTGGTTAGTTACAAATGCACCCAGTGAGTCTTGAACCCATGACCTCACCCTCCATCCCATTATTATGGGAGGAGAGGGTGCCAATTGAGCTATAGCTCATTGGCAACATGAGATAGACCCACATGCAACACATGCTTTTACAAGATGCACAGGAAAATCTTTTGAAATACATCTTGTCAGTTAAATTGCAATTATAATAGGGAATTATAATAGTTATACTTGACTGTAGGTGTAACCAACAAAAACACTTGGCAATTAGTGTTGAGCTCCAAAAACAGATTTTTCTGGCTGGGATTAGCATAAGGAGCATAAAGTAGAAATTTATTAAAACCAAAACTAAGAGATAAAGAAAGAGTAAAAAGAAACCAGGAAGACAATTAGTTCGATACAAAGTGAAGTATAGAAAGATGGCATGGTTTATGAATAGATAAGCACAATAGTTACATTCTTAGGACCTCAAGGAAAATTCACTTACCTCTCCATTCATCTCATAAGCAAGTAAAACATCTGCATCAGGATTTGTGGCCTGACTTAGTGGAATAGATGCCTTGTAGGGGCCACCATTCTCTTCCTAAAGTTTTAATTATTCAGAAAGCATTACATCAGTAAAGTCCCTCCATAAAACTTAACATGCAAAAAAATTTCATCATACTGAAAGGGCCAGAAAACAACAGAAGAAGTTTTAAAATAATATTTTGAAAGGCCGAGTTTGTTACCTTACATTTATCAATGCTTACAAATTCAACATGTTTTCCACCTGATTGAGTGGTACTTGTCAAATTAGGTATTCCGACGAGTTCAAGAACGTCAGCCAACTTGGCTCCACCCCAGACAGCTGAAAAGAACTCAAAGAATGACAAGAAATTATAATTAATTAGGTAAAACATGTTTGACTGTAGCTGTTGTATATCTCAATATGATTTAGATACTTCAGAGATATGAATGATAACTACTAAAAATCCTTCAAAAAATATATGATTTTAGCTAGACTGAAACTTATATACAACTCAAGTCTTCCCTCTGTCCAGACTAAAATTTTACATATCAGAAAACAAGAAGAAATTAATTGAAGGAATAACACATGACTTCAATTAATTCTCTTTGAAGCCAAAAGGAAAATCTTGAATCAAAATGTGATTACCTTCTACTAAGTATGTTAAATTTCAATTGATTATCAAGTATATTTCCAAATGGGTTTCTACAGTTATTTGTATCACAACAATTAGCTAAATTGAAAACTTAGTTGTGTGAATTTTCAAGTAATAAATGTATAACGTAGCCTACAAGAAACCACATTTTCAACAATTCAGTAAAGCATCAACCAAAAAAAAAAAAAAAAACACTATGGGATCAAATTTAATCCATCATCAGCGTCAACATATCCTCTAGTATGCCAAAACATTGCTGCAAAGATTCTTAACTCCAAATTATTTTCCTGGTTGAATATCTTTCAGATTAACACCTATATCAAAACAAATGGAAAATCTACAATGGAGAAAACAAACCATTTCCTAAAGCAGAAACATCCCAGCCCACTCCCTTCACTTTTCTGGTTTTGCTCATAGCAGTCCTTCTATTACCTGCACACTACGATATAAGCCAAATAATTAGTTCATAGCATAGCCAAGAACATAGCCAAGTTTCTCTTTGCTACAACTTGATGGAAGAGGCTCCATTTGACTCCAAACAAAACAAAGGCAACAACATATGTACAACAGAAATACCTGTAAAGTGGCAGCAACATTATACTTTGGAAGCATCCTGTAACAGATAACAAGAGTGTAAATTCCTTGGTCAAGTACAGTTGTATTGCATGTGAACGAATATACTAGTATTGCCAATTTCTGTAGAAGAAATCAAACAAATTGTACCAACATAACAATAGAGATTAACCTAGCTTTATGTTCCCAATGTATAATAGGCATTCTAGTACAGAATGCAGAAAATGTGATCCCCTATCCCAGCACTCACCAAATATCCTTCATAAACAGCTTCTTGGGATTCTTTATCAACCCAGATATAGAAAAACAATATCTGTTCTGCCACACAGGTTCATGATCAGTTATAATTGCTTGACATCAAACACTTTGAATATCTTATAGTTTGGAGAGAAGGAACTAAAAGAGCAAATGAAACCTTTCCAAGTCATCAACTATTGGGATTGGACCATGATTTCTCTTGTAGAACAAATCCACAGGAGTCACATAAGAGGAAACCAAGAGTGAACGTGGTGGCTCAGCATTGAAGGGTTCCTGTATCAGAGATGTTAGGAAAATTATATTTACTCTTTTTTTTTTATATATATATAAATATAAAAAGTTTTACTCTATTGGATTTGAAAGCAGGGGAAAGAAACATTAGCATATACATAAAGTACAGTATTGCAAATGGTACTCAATTCAGAAATTGCTTTTGGTTCAATGAACAATTTTCCAAAAGAATAACTTGCCTTGATTCACTCTATCAGCCATATCTTCAGTTGAATAACATACTATATATTTTTCATTCATTTTGTTTTTCCCCTTAATCTTCTTATGAGAGTGAGCATCTGTAGCAGTTGCATTATACATATATAACTCAGCTTGTACCTAATTACAGAACCACATTTAGACCAAGGGGGGCTGTGGCCCCCCTGGCCCTTGAAATTTCTTTACCCTGTGTATAGATAAATTTTTGTATAGTAACTAAAAAAGACTTCCAGAGTTGCACCTGACCCCCACCACCCACCCACACCCCCCCCCCCCCCCCCCCCGGTTTTCAAGAATTAATAAGTTAGTCCAAAGAGTAAATAATAATAATAATAATTTAGTTAATGAATTCCTTAAACTCAAGTGGTGCTACTATATTGAAGTTGTCAAGCTCAAGAAGTGTTGTAAACTCGTCCATGGACAACCAGTACCTTGAAGTGTTCCCATCCCTCCATGCTTTGTCTTTGAAATTGATTCCCCAAAAAAAAAAAAAAAAATGGAATGATTTTATTAATGGTTCTGTTTTCTTTACTGCAAAATGCTTAAACTTTGGGGTTGAAAAATATATCTTTTCATTTCCTTGTCTTTATTTTTTCTTAGTTATTTTACTAATTTCAATTATAAAAATATAATATTGAATTATAAAAATAAAAAATAAAGAAAGTGGAGGGCTAACTATGCATGTATCATCCCCCCTTTTTTTGGTCGTTTTGGTGAGTAAAACATATTATTAAGTAGTTTTGATAGAGTCAAACTGAAAGCGTTATTTTTGTTCAAATTGTTTGGGATTTTCATTTTTTCAAAATTATATTTTTCTCTCATTGTCACGGTTATCAATTCATTAATATTTTTTTGTTCATAAAGCTTTTTTTTTTTTTTTTAAATTGTTTGGGTTTGGAATTAGGTTCCAGGAAAGATATGAAATCATAAATTTGTTTATATAAGAGAATTTAGGGTAGTCTCAGGCTTTAAAATCCAGAGAAATTGTTGTGAAATTTAGTATAGATTATAGAAACAATCATAGATGACTTATAGGATTTTTTAAAAGAAATTTGAGTTATGTTTTTATAGATGATCAAGTTGAAATGTGTTAAAAGACAAAGTATAGTTTCTATTATTCAAAAAAAAAATTTTTTGATAGGTAATCAGAAATATATTATTAAAGAAAATAGTAAGGAAAAATACAAGTTGTTCATGATGATGAACAACAAGAAAAGGATAAAACAAATTACCAAAAAAAAAAAAAAAAAGAGAGGGAAATTTGGAAACTAATCTAAGAGAAAACATAAACTCAGAGAAAGAGGAACAATCAGTACAACCCCAACAACGAGACCACTCAAAAGGACTACGCTGGTATAAAACCTTTAACTTTTCCAATGTCTTCTTAGTATCCTCAAAGGAACGACGATTTCGTTCCAACCAAGTAATCCACATCAAGCAGCCTGGAATCAAATTCCAAATATTCAAGTATGATTCCCAAGCCGTTGATGCCAACAAAATAATAATCCCGCCATTGAATATACGCTAGTTTCATTTTTCATATATAATTTATTCTTGAATCTTTTTTATTAGTTATCATTCTTAATTGGTGATTTTTTTTTTTTTTTTTTTTTTTCTCTTCATACTTTTGTCTCCCCCAAAAATGAAATCCTAATCCCTCCTGCACCAACCCAAGTTACAGGATAAAAAATCCCTTCTATTTAAAGATGACCCAATCTCAAAATGTACTCCCAAATGCAAATATGCAATAAAACAAGATATCTCATTAGAGATTTTTGGCATACACAACTCAAGCCCAAATGAGACCTTTTGCAGCAAAATGACCACTTTTGAAAGCTAGATCACAACATGAAAATTGATAACCCAGTTCCACCCCAATAGGACCATGGAAAATTATCCAGATAAAAAAATTAAAAAAAAAAAAAAAAAAAATATATATATATATATATATATATATATATATATATATATATATATATATGAAACTTAGATATCCATATTAAGTTACATTCAATCACAAGAACCCAGAAGAGACAAAAGCGTTTATACCCATTTTCAATCACAGAACATAAATTTTTCACGTATACATACATAAAATTGTGACCATGTAGGTAATTTTTGAAGATTTATACAATTCCCAATAGAAAGAACCAAACTTTATAGGAAAAAAAACATGATGAACCAATTACAACTATGATTACAATGATACTAAAAAGATTACCTTGGCGTTGATTTGAAGACATGGGTGACGAGGTGGTTCTCTCGAGTAATCCGAGGGTCCTTCCAGTCCCGGCATTTTTTCTTAGCTCTTCCTTCCCTCGAAGCCTCCAAAATGGGTTCTCTGTAGTCTGTACAGAGCTAAAGAATGGGAGAGAATGAAATACAAGGCCAAATCAATCACGACTGTGATATTACGCAGTCACAGTCCAATGGGTGGCTTTGTTGCTGTGAAAAATACGGTGACAAATGGTCTGTCAGATATTTGGTTGTCACTGTAGCAATTTAAAGTTAGGATGTTGGTGTGTGTGTGTTTTTTTAAACCTCGGAAAAGATGGAGCGACAGGTGGCAATTGGTGAGATTGTGGGCTGACGTGTACATAATTTTGGAATATGTTGGATCTGAGACGAGACTGTTTGGCATCATCTCATAGCTGAGTGGAACACGCTGAAAAACCATCAGCCCTGTTGGTTTTCTTTTTACAACCCAAAATTTTATATCCCTTTGTAATTGTTTTCTTTTAACCAATCGCTGTCCACGCATGGAGGATGTATATTCTGTGTTGAGTGTATATTTACTCCCCCCCCCCCCCACACAGTTGGTGGGTCCTATCAATTGTGAGTGTGAGGAAATATTCACCAGAAACAGGTGTATTTTTCCCATGTCCATGGTGGATGGGGTTGTCCCTCATCCCAATCCTTGACAACATATGAAAAGTGTCCTGTGTTTGGTTTGAGCTCGAACTAAGCTTATAAATTATGTTTGAATTTGAGCTTCAGTTTGAACTTGTCATATACTCCAAAAGTTTAAGCTTAGTTTGGCTTTACTAGATTTATTTGTCAAGTTGAGCTCAAGATTCAATACAAAGACATTATCAAGTCCATTTAGTTTAAACGTGCAATCCCGACTCCAAATTAATTAAGGCTTGGAGGGATAAAGTTTATTCTTCAAACTCAAATTAAGCTTATTACTATATCCATAAACTAGTCCAAGCTTGACTTGTTTTTTGTCGAGTTTTATTGTTCACGAACATTTTAATATATATATTGGGTTTGGCCTTGGCTAATTTATTAAACAAGTCTAAAATAAAGGCTAAAGATTGACTTGTTCATAAACAAACAAACATGAATGACTTTTTTTATCGAGTTAAGTTTGAGCTATTTATGAACAACTTGATTCATTTACAATCGTACATGAGGTAACCACATTCCATACTAACACTTTCAATGTAGTGTGTTAGTAACATACATTCATTATTCAACCATTTTAATACCTCACTTAAGTATGACCACCCTGTGTTACTAAGGTGGGCAATTTTTTTTTATTTTTTATTTTTTTTATGTAGGTTCTATATATCAAATGAAGAGTAATTCCTTCTCCAAAAAAAAAAAAAAAATGAAGAGTAATTATTTAGTGCTTTGTGACCAATAATTAAGTTTATGGTAAGACATATTATTCATATGAAAAGGACTATTGAAATACTAATAATTACATTCAAATGAAATATGCTCCTGTGTACTTTATTTAGTCAAAAGAAAAGTAAAAAATAAAGGAGGGGTTGGAAAAATAAATAAATAAAATAGTTGAGAAAAATATAACTGTTACATTTCACTTATAGCTTTGCCTTTTTGATTTTTTTTTCTTAGATAATCTTTGGGTATCAATTGATATAAAAAAATAGAGATGGATAGCAATGGGTAGGGTAGAGTCGAGGAATGAAATTTTCATATGAACTTGTTTAATTTTGTTATATTTTTCCGTAGATGAAAATTTATTGTTGATATAATTAAAAAAACTATTGTTTCTATCATACCTTGAATTTCACTTTAAAAGATAGAAATAAACATACTTTATTTATGTCTATTATGACTCAGAGGTCATAAAAAAAATAAGGAAAAAAAGAGAGTTTTAATTGAAGGGAAGAAAAAAACTAACCATCAGTAAGGAAAATTTCGACTTATTAAAAACAAATAAAAGGATTATTAATGCGAAAAAAACACTTAATAAACAAACACAATATATGATGGATATTCTATCTTTTGGTGAGTTTTCTATGTTTTCTTACATAAAAAAAAATCAGGCGGTATCATGTCTAGATGAATGACTTCATATTTATCAAGAGTAGTTCTACGGTACCCCCCAAAAAAAGGGGGGGTACGGTACCCACTAGTACGTTACCTGCTATACCAGGTTACTTTTTTCTCACATTTGACGGTTCTATTCTCACATTATGCAGTTCCAACATCACATGTGATAGTTCTTTTCTCACATTTGGTAGTTTCCTTACTTTTTTCTCATATTTGATGGTTCCATCCTCACATTGTGCAGTTCCAACATCACATGTGACAATTCTTTTCTCACATTTGGTGGTTCCTTTACCCTTTTTTTCTCACATCTGACGGCTCCATTCTCACATTGTGCGGTTCCAATATCACATATGACGGTTCTTTTGTCACATTGGGCGGTTCTCTTACTTTTTTTCTCACACTTGACGGTTTCATTCTCACATTATGCAGTTTTAACATCACATGTGACCGTTTTTTTCTCACATTTGGCGGTTCCCTTACTTTTTTCTCACATTTAACGATTCCATCATCACATTGTGCAGTTCCAACATCACACGTGATAGTTCTTTTCTCACATTTGGTGGTTCCCTTACTTTTTTTTTCTCACATTTGACTGTTTCATCCTCACATTATACGGTTCTAACATCATATATGACAGTTCTTTTGTCACATTGGGTGGTTCCCTTACCCTTTTCTCACACTTGATGGTTTCATCCTCACATTGTGCGGTTCCAACATCACATATGACAATTCTTTTGTCACATTGGGTGGTTCCCTTACTTTTTTCTCATACTTGACGGTTCCATCCTCACATTGTGCAATTCCAACATTACATGTGACAGTTCTTTTCTTACATTTGGTGGTTCCCTTACTTTTTTCTCACATTTGTTGGTTTCGTCCTCATATTATGCAGTTCCAACATCAAATATAACAGTTCTTTTCTCACATTTGGTAGTTTTCTTACTTTTTTTTTCTCATATTTGACGATTTCATCCTCACATGATGCGGTTCCAACATCACATATGACAGTTCTTTTGTCACATTGGGTGGTTCCCTTACTTTTTTCTCACACTTAACGGTTTTATCCTCACATTGTGCAGTTCCAACATCATATATGACAATTCTTTTCTTACGTTGGGTAGTTCCTTTACTTTTTTTCTCACATTTGACGGTTCTATCCTCATATTGTGTAGTTCCAACATCACATGTGACAGTTTTTTTCTCACATTTAGTGGTTCCCTTACTTTTTGTTCACATTTGATGGTTCCATTGTCACATTAAGTAGTACCAACATCGCATCTGACTCTATTTTTGTCACATTCAGTGGTACTCTATTTTTTTATTCTCAAATTTGACCGTTCCATTATTACATTGGGCAATATCCACATTACTTCTGACCATAGTTTTGTCACATTCAGTGGTACCCTATTTTTTTCCTTACAATTGACAATTCAATCGTCACAATAAGCACTACCAATATCACATTTTACCATAATTTTACATTTAGGCTTATCACTGAGGTAACTTTTTTTACTTACTAATAATCGCTCATGACAATAGTAATTTTTTTTTAAGTTATTAAAAAATTTAGATCTAAAATCGAAAACCAAAAAAAAAAAAAAAAAAAAACAGCATCCCATGAAATTAGCCCAACCACAATAATTACTCTTGTTCACAAAAAAAATCAGCTAGAATTATCTTGGTTTCTTTCACAAATATTTGAATATACCAATTAACTTCCTACGTATCTCCCTTGATAGCTTCCATCACATTCAAGGGCATACCTCCTTATAAAATAACATAGTTGAGGTCATTTTCTTGATGTTTATATTTTTATTATTTATATATGATGGTGAACCAAAAATTAGACTATCTCCAATTCGTCCATAGTGTCGTTCAAGACCAGAAAGGTCATCCAAGTGCAAGAAGGTCGTCCAGCATGGAGTCACCTGGACGACCGCCAAACACTTAGAAATTTTCGGAGTAAATCTATATCCAAAAGCTTATTACTTGCAGTTTTGTTTCATAAAATTATTATTATATTTAGACCCATCTAAAACAAAATAAACATCCCAAAAAATTTCCACAATAACAAAAATTACCAATAAAAAAGCTAAAAACAATTAAGCACGATTGACCGATTTTACCAAAAATGAACAACCCGGTCCTTTTTAAAAAAATTATCAAACTAATTTTGTCATTAAGAGTTTAGCATATCGACCACAATGATAAGTGTGAGCCTCATTTGAGTCAGCAGAGCCTCCACTAGCTAAGTCTGAGAGAGCCTTAATAGCAATGAAATGTTTTCGTTGTTGAAGACTTATCGGTGTCACAAAACACTTATCTTTCTCTCTCTCTCTCTTTGGCTTTTGCAAAATTTATACAAACTCGTCATTCTAAAGCCATTTGGTATTTGTTCCTATAAAATATTGGAACGTGTAATTTGAACATAATTGGGTTGTAAGTAGGGTTTCATGGAGCTCTATTGATAAATTGAATCATGCCGGTGATTTAGGTAACATTATTGCAAAATGTAATTTCATTTGTTATTATTAGGGAAATTAATTGCGGTCTCATTTATATCTTCGATTCACACTCTTATGGAGTAGCTGATATTTCAATTGTAGACTTACAGTATCATGCTTTGGCTGCCAAATCTATCTTAAACTTCTCTTCTCTCTGCATTTTTATTGCATTTTAATTTGAGGCACAAATTAGATATATCACACAATAAAATGGGAGGGCAGTTATTACCAACTTTGTATAACAAATCTTCACAAAATTTCCCTTCACAATAACATGGGAATAATTTTATTTATTGTAAGCTTCTTTTAAGTTTTTATTACCTTTTACAATTCCTTGGTGTCACTATGGGTTTCATTACTTGTTAGTTTACTTAAATTGTTGGCCTGAATATCTTAATTTTTTCCCACTAACTTTTTTTTCCCTATATTCTGTTCATTGGATAGGTGTGCGTGCAAAAGAAGACTCCTCAAAACAATTTGGAAACCAACTTTGACATATCAACTCCTATTGAGAAAATGAAGATACAAGTCCAAAGTACAAAATGCAGAAGAAGGCTGAGTGAGACTGAGGAAGAAACGAGGTTGTTTTGTGTAAATAAGGAGTTGATGACACTTATTGACACAACACCATTTTGCAATCTCTTTAGTAATTATTTAAGTAAAATGTTGCCGTATCACTTAGACAGATTAGTTTCAATTTCTATTATGAATTAAGTCCCATGTGTTAGCTAATTAGCTTATAATTAGTGATTAGATTAAAACAGCTTTCCTACTTAATCAGGGAAGTTAGTTTTGCTTCATTCTTTTCCAGATTTTGTGTATAAGGGATTAGATATTTTCTATCTATTCTCAGTTGCTTGTAATCACCTTTACTCATCAATAAGAAAATTGAGTTCTATTTAGTTTTCTTCTTCTTCAAAGCTTTGAGTTTTTGCAGTTCCTGAATAAGCAGTGTCTGCAAATTTAATTTGTAAAAGAGGCTCTCTCTCTTGGGGCTGCAATTAATAAAATTAGAGAGGGGTTGTGGTTTGATTCTTTGATATTTGTGAGTTGCTACATTATTTGTGAGATCTCTTTGGTTGTGCTGTAGCTTTTGTATTTGGTGAGAATTTGCTTTGTAGATCTCTTTGATATAAGTAGGTGGAACCTGGCAAGAGATACCATAGAAGATGCAGTGCTTAATAATGAGAGATGCCACTAACAATGTACAATAGCTTTCTAGTGAAGAGTAAAATTAAGATCATGTGGACATTAATATAATTTGTGTTTTTATGTCATTCTCAATTTAGCATTTGCTACAAGCAAATTCATACCCAAAGAACAACTTTGTTTAGACAGATAAAATTTTTGAAATACATCGAAGACGTTAAAAGCTAATAACAGAACTCCTTCACTACATGCTATTCACAAAACAGAGTTGTATACATCACATCTATTCATCAAAATAAAGCCATCAACTGATTCTTGCATTCCTCAGAACCAAAATTGCATTTGGAATTGGTCGATTAAAATTTTGAAATTGAAAAAAAGTTATTAACTAACTACAATGGTAGTCCATTGTAATGGTTTGGGTTAAACTGCGCAAAAACCTCCCTGTCATTCCAAGGTGTCAAAAATCTAATCCCTCCTTGATGGTGTGGTAAACTTGAGAGATCTCTTGTACTTTGTTCCTTGCCTCGATTCCCATCTCTTCTGTGAGCAGAAAGTTGATGGAATCAGCCCATTTGAAGAGTAGCCTAGAACATTTATCAACTTGATGAATCTCCCTGAAGATTGCACATCTTGCAAATAAAATAGCCTAGCATTAAGCTTTAAAGTTTCTAATAGTCATTTACTTAAATTTTTACAAACAATTTTTCTGTGCATTTCCAAAACAAAAATAAAATTAAACAAAATAAGGAACTACATCAATCAATCAATCTAGAGTAGGCATTGATTATCCAAGAACAACATCAACGCACTATCCCTTTTTTTTTTTCTCCCATTTTTTTTTTCATCCATTTATTGTTCTAGTAATATGTTGGCAGCCTCTGCCCTCGGGGCACAATTCTTAAAAAAGCATGCATGAAGCCCCCATTCACAAGAAGGAACGACCTAAGTGCAATCACTGTGATTATGAATGACACATTATGGAATGATGTTACAAGCTTCTATGGGCCTCACTGAATAATGACACAGCATTGTCCCTTAATCATGGATGTTTTAAAATGCTAATAGAGATGGGTGTCATTTTCTATTAACAATCATGGATGTTTTAAGAGCATTTTCATATATATGCATCTTAGCATCCTCACCAATCAAACATCATAAATTGATATCTAAAAACATGCAAGGCTACTCACGTAAACAAGGGTAGTGCAACTCACGAAATTAGCCATTTGCATAAATCTCTATCCAAATTTATTTCCTTTAAATCCAACAAACTACCAAACCCTAACTCTTGTATGAAATTTTTTTGTCTTAGATTCAATTTGTTAACCATTGAACGAACGTGACCAAGGGTACACCGAGTATCTAATAAAACCTACATTATAAAATCATTAAAAAGGGTTTTATAATGAAATTTAATACATAGTGATGCACCCTAAAAGTTTCATAGGTAAATACTTACTTTACGTGGTTTGCAAGGAATATTATGTGTTAAATTTGCATAATTTTCAGAATTCTCACTTCCTTCCCTCCTATACTCTAATTTAGAGTCTTCATCAAGATTATTCCACTTTTTTGTAATCTCATCCTTAACCTGTAATTTTAGATTTTCATACTCAAGTATGATGTCCATGAATATGTGAACTAAACAATAATAATAACCTAAAAAAATATAAGTATTACTCAACTTACAGCTTTGCTTATCTTGACAATGCCTTCAGCTTTCATCATTTCTACTTGCTTTTTACTAAAAATCCATATTGAACAAAACTCACTTTCTTGAATATAACAATAGGATAAATAAAACAAGTGAATATATACTGAATTGCGTGAATCTTACTAATAAATTATAAATGCTCCAAGTGGTCTTTCCGGGGGCCTAACTTGGTGAGCATCTTGCTCTTCAATGTTCTTCACTCTCCCCATACTCCTATTGCAATACAGCATGAGAAAAAAGAAAAGAAAAAGGTAAGCAATAACATGCATTAAAAATTAAATATATTTCACGGTTGAAAGATCGTACAAACGTTTTTTTCATTCTAAATGGTTGATAATTCTTAAATACATTTCACAGTTGACTTTGATATTTCATAATTTGGCATGGTTTGACATTACCATAAACACATGACCCTAACATACATTATGAAATTTAACCCTTATTTAATTTCATTCATTAATAATT
This sequence comes from Quercus parvula, assembly GCA_030820535.1. Classification (NCBI taxonomy): domain Eukaryota; kingdom Viridiplantae; phylum Streptophyta; class Magnoliopsida; order Fagales; family Fagaceae; genus Quercus; species Quercus parvula. Next base: position 29,720,597 of record JAUAME010000001.1, read on the forward strand.
GCAAGTGTCTCTTTCACTGTTTCCTCTGAAGAAATTACGATCCCCCATATGTTTAAGGAGGCTAACCAAAATGCTAATGCTTTGGCTCAATTGGCTCATAGCCAAGGTAAAATTGTCTCCTTCATTTTTATTTTTATTTTATGATATATCATGTATCTATAGTGGTGCAACCACAGGACTTATACCTATTTACGTTACTGTGTACTAGTTTATTTATTACAATCCATTCCTAAAAGGAAAAAAGGGGGGGGGGGGGGGGGGTTAAAGTGAGATGTAAAAAGTACAGAAGAAGAATGAAAGTATAAGAAAAAGATATTAACCAACAAAGGAATTCTATTAGAAATCATGTGCAAAATTTGTAGGATATTTCATATATTTATTTTTATTACTATTTTTGTCTTAGTTGCATATTTTATTGTTAATTATTCATATAGTTCTTTTGAACATTAAAAAGAAAACATCAAAAGAGAGTATTCCTATATATCTTTTCTAATAGCATAGATACCATTTTCACTACTGAGCTGCAGCCAACCCCCAGTCATTTTGATACTCCAATCAAATATCATATACATAGTTAGTTGCATTATTATCAAATAACACTTTACACTTCAATCATGGAAGACAAATTTATGGGACACCTGTGAGAACTGAGAAGGACCCCTTCAATGATATCTTGTATTTGCTAATTTGTCAGAGCTAGCAAGCACGGACTCAACAAGTTCCAAAACCACTTCACCTTAGATGGTAAATGTAAACTAGTAGTCAGACCAAGGTAAAATCAGATATGCTTGCTAATACTACAACAAACTTTAAAAATAAAGTAAGTACCAAAATTGTCTTAGACAACTCTAGTAAGATCTTAATATAACTTGACCTTTTGACTAATGAATATCAATGTCACTCCTCTTTTGCTCTGGCTCTTTGTTGAATCAAGTAGCCCTAATTTACTTCATTAAAAAAAGGAGCAGCCCTAATCTAGGAGACAGTACGTCTAGCAAAGTGCTCAAAGGATTTGTCAAACAAAAACAATCCCAGAAATTTCGCTAGAAAATACTGCATAGACAATTGCATACTAAACAACAACAGAACCTGTGGGGTAGAATTAGGATGAAGTGAAAAGAGATGCCATTACACAGCCAAATAATAATATATGTCGCTAAGATGAACCATGCAATTTATTAAGCCTTCAAGTTTCGCTCTAGACTGAAGATGATGTGATGTAAATTTTTGATTAAGCAAGTGTTGCAGGTAGTTGGATTTTTAATTCAAAAAGGGGGATTGAGCCAACCATGATGGTTAGTCGTTTATTCGGTATCATCTTGATTCAAAGTACCTCACCTCACCTAGGAAAAACCAAAGCTAAAATAAACTCTCAATGAGAAATCATGTAACCTGATTTTTCAGGTAACTGGACTAAAAAAGAAAAAATAAAAATAGTTAGCTAATCCTAATTTGAAAGTAATCACTGGGCTGAACCTGAAACAATCTGTGCAGCGTCTGTTGTTGCTATTCAGAATTGGAGATGACCTTACCCTGTACTCTGTAATTGTTGTTGAGGTAAAGGTGTCAGAGTTGCTATATCTTTGTCGAACAAACAAGTGGGTTTTGGTTTTTGTCTCTTGCTACATTCTCTTTCTCTAGGTGCAGTGCTGCTCTACAACTTCTGCAGTAATGTACAAATGCTTTGGGAGCTAGGGGACCAACTATTTGTTACTCAAGTTGAGAGATTGCTTTGTTACTGACTAATTCCTAGTTGAATCCTTGCCTTTGGCACCAACTGGCTCCATGCAGAGCCACACTGCTAGAAAGTAGAAAGTAGAAACTAATGCTAAAAGAGGGACACAATTTTGATACAGGAGATGATCTAATTAGGAAGGCTGTTTTTATTACAATTTCAATTTATGGTGAACATCATCTAGATAAAATATCTGCTCCTGAAACTCTGAGCCAACTCACTAGGCTTCTTTCAAATTCTAAATTTTAGAGAAACCAACTCTAAAATTGGAAACCAACTCTAAAATATAGCACAAACCAACACTGAAATTGGTGTTCTTATCCGTAGGTTCATAGTATCATGTCCTCCTCACACTCCCAACCAAATCTAATCTTATCCAAACTTATGGATAAGGGTTCCCACGCCTCACTCAAGTTTCACGTCTCACATCCCAAACTCAAAATTGTAAAGATTTTTTTTTTCTTTTTTTTGAGAAACTAGTCTGTGAGACAGACCAATGCTTTTATTAAAACATAAGAAAACTAATCAAACAGAGCAAAGGGGATAATGTCTTCAACCCAAACCTAACGTTCTAATTCTAGCCCAACCCAAGATTTCTTTGCCAAAGCATCGACAACCTTATTACAATTTCATTTCACATGGCGGTAGTGATCCAGGCAATCAAAGGTGGACTGTCAAGCCCTTCGGTGTAAAGATTAATTTGTCAAATATATAAGAACCGAAACTCAAACAAAACAATAATATCATAAACCCACAAAGTTTAGAGAAATAATATAAACCCATATCAATGTTAATCATATGTAAAGAGAGAACCTGAAGATTGTGGGTGGCGCCGCCAATTTAGAATGGAAGAGAAGAAGCGTCCCTGAGTCGTCCGAGAAGAGATGAAGCACCACCGAGTTGGATTGGATATAAGTGCGCCGCTGATTTGAATATGGATTGGAAGAGAATAAGCTAGAGAGCGGTGCTAATGAGTGGATTGGATGAGAAAAAGCGCCTCCGATTTGAAGTTGTGGGTGCGCCGGGCTATGAGGGTTTTGTGGGTGCGCCGGGCTCTGAGGGTTTTGTGGGTGCACCGCAGATGTGGTATCAATGATTTGAGGGTTTTGTTTAGAGAGGCAAACAGAGTAATGAGCAAACGAAGTAGGGAAGTAGAGAAGCAAACGTGAAAAGGCTGAAAAGGAGAAAGGAGAAACGAGAAAGGCTGAAAAAGAGAAAGGAGCGTGATGAATGTTTTAATGTGTTGTTTATATATAAAACCTGTTAAACCGGTAACTAAAAACCTTTAAAATTACATCAACGGACTAGATCAAAATCATAATAAATTAACGGCTCAGATAAAGGTGGGTACCGTACCCCCATTTTTTTGAGGGGGTATGGTAGAATGACCCATTTATCAAATTTATGTGTAACATAAGTACACTCACTACCAAAAAAAAAAAAAAAATTTACTTGTCTTATTTTGAGCCAATCTTTTTAAGGGGTTAACTAAAAAGGGTCGAAATAAACACTAAAAATGGGTGTGCATGCACTAAGTATTAAGGTTGCACTGAGCCTTGTAGCTTAGTGATACCCGGTTCACCTTGTAACTGTTAACGTGGGGGTTCTATCCCCCGCTAAAAAAAAAAAAAAGTATTAAGGTTGCATTTAGTATTGGCTGAAAATTGTAGTTATTTTTACTATTTAGCTTATTTTTGCTATTATTCATGAGTTTTATTACACTTTTTGGTTTATAAGTCTCATTATACTATTTCAATTAGTTTTTAACTTTATCTTTGATACTTTCAGTAATTTTTTTTATTTATTTTAATTTCAACTAATAAAATTGTTAACCATCCACTCTGCTAGGAGGATTGTAAGGCGAAAATGGCCAAATGGCCATAAAATCCTAACTATATAGTTAGTAGGCCGGTTCTGAAACTATATTATTTACTAGCATTTCGAGTCTAAGAGACTCGATTTTGGCCTATAAAACGAGTCTTTGAGACTCGATTTCTATGGTATGATGTGGCATTTATTTCCTATCCAGAAATCGAATCTCTAAGGCTCGATTTATATACCAACAAAATTTAAAAAAAATTTAAGTCTCTCGTACAAGCCGAAATACACAAAAAAAGAAAAAAAAGAAAGAGAAATCCATAGTCACAACAATCAGATCAGAGGGGAGAAAGAATCTAGAGACTCAGAACCATGTTGAACAAATTTGATTCCCGACCATCAACCTGAGATAATATGAGGCGACTTGGGGTGAAAAAAACCTAGGCAGCGCACGGCCTGGGTCGCTTGTGGCCTGGGCAGCGCGCAACCTGGGCCGCGCGTTGCTTGGGTCGCGTGCGGCCTAGGTTGCACACGACCTGGGTGAAAAAAACCCAGGCAGCGCGTCACCCAGGTCGCGTGCGACCCAGGCTGTGCGCTGCCTGTGTTTCTCTGATGTTCTAAGTTCTTCTGGTTTTTTTTTTTTTCTTTCTTCTCTGGGTTTTCTCTGATATGTTTTGGGTTCTTCTCTATATTTATAAGGGTTGTAAATCGAGTCTTAGAGACTCGATTTCCATGTGGTCACCACGTGGAAAAATATGCCACATTGGACCACATCAGACCATGGAAATCGAGTTTCAAATTCTCGATTTATAGACCAAAATCGAATTTCTTATACTCGAAATGCTAGTAAATAATATAGTTTAAAAACCAACCTACTAACTATATAGATAGGATTTTAGGGCCTGGCCATTTTTGCCGGATTGTAAGATTTAAGTTTTGAGTTTAACCCGCGAAATAAACCAACAGAACCGTTAAGAAAAAAAAAAAAACAAAGCGGGAGAGTGGTTCCATGTATTTATATTTAGAATTTAAAAAATAAAAAGAAAAAACTCATTTCGTTCAGTCAGTCCCATTTTCGTTGATTTTAAGCTCTCCGACGACGATCAGAGGCGTGGTGGTCGGCGATATCATCTCCGCCACTTTTTCGTCCGATTACAGGTCTCTCTATTTAACTCTCTGTTTGTTTCCCGAGAATTTTTTTTTTTTTGAAGTCTGTCTCGTAAATTGCCTAGCAGACCTTGCCAAACTTTTTTTTTTTTTTTGGTATTCTCTCTCATTTTCTCACTCACGTTCTCTTCATTGGTAGAGAGACTACGAAGTGTTGGTCCAATTTCGGGTTAGTCATAGTGTTTTGGGGGTTCAGAGAGAAAGCAGTAGTATAATTTGGGTTCTAGGGTTTGGATACTTTGGAATTGGAATTGCGTAACTCTCCTATGGAATCTGAACCATTGGCTTTGTGTTTTCTTTATTTCTTTCTTTATATCTGTTATTTTTATTCCAATCATAATAAAGGATATGCATCTATTTCATTTGGTTGGATCTTGACGATGAGAGGGAACGATTTGTTTGGTGAGAATTGGGATAACGTGAAGCATTTTGATGTTGTTCTTCATTATCCTAAGGATTCTAGCGTTTTTGTTGTTTGATTGGGGGTGCATTACAGAGTTCGAATGTTGAAAATGATTATGGGTACATTATAGAGTTGATAAGTGTTGATGGTGTAGTGTTTCAATAGTATCAATTTAAGTATGGGTTGGATCTATAAGGGGTTTTTTTTTTTGGTGATGCTGTTTTGTTAATTTTTGTTTCCTTGTGTAGACACTGCTTGCACCCACACTATGGAAATGAGCACTGGTTTTGATTTTTGTTTTGTGTGGAGCACAAGGATTGGATGATGAAGTTTTGAGCTTCTGTGAAAGTATTTGATCTGAGATTTTGATGCTGGTTTTGAAAAATCTGTGTATAATTATTGTCCATTTCTTTTGATTCAGTGCTTAGGATTTCGTTTGACCTTTAAGCTATAGATTTTTTTTGGTACAAGTAATTTAGCTATTTCTCATTTATTTTGAAATTGGTCCTTCTTTTTTTTTTTTTTTTTTTTTAATTCTTTTAGTTGTAATCTTGTCTGTGTAAATTGCATAACTTGTAACTCTGAGAAAAAACTGGAGAGGGACATATGTTATAGTCATGTTGATTATGAGACTTTATTTGTATGGTCAATGGAAAGTAGTAGGCTTGGGCAATTTTGTTTTGTTTCATGTGTTGTTCGTTTTAATTTCTCTCAATTCTAAATCTAACATGGGTTTTCACTTGACACAGAAGCCAAATAAGTCATAAAAGACTTGGAGAAAAGGGCACTGGGAGAGGAACCATAGAGTGGTTTGTTGGTAATGTGTTATAGCAGCAAGGATTCAAATTTCACTAGGAATTTAAAAAATACAAGATCTATCATCTATCCATCATATTATATAATTTGCAAGTCAGGTTGTTCACTCTATCATATTGCACTAGTGATCTATCAGCTATCATATTGGTGCCATTGTGCCAAGGACAAAGTTATATGTCCTTTTAAATTGTGACTTTATTCCCCATTTATTTCATATCTGAAACTCTAACATGGAATATTTCTTTTTTTTTAGTCTTTTCCACTGGCTTTATCACTTGTTTTAGTATTCTTTTCAGGAAGAGGACAACTTAAGGGGTGTCCCTCATTTAAAATTTCTTACAATTTTATTACTGGGTTTGTATATTTAGTTATCAAGTTATTTTTTATCATTGGATTTATCACTGGTTTTGACTGGCTTTATCACTGATTTTGTAGATTTAGTTATCAAGTAATTTTTTCCTATAATTTTTAGCTTGAGTAAGTGAAGAGTTGGATATTATGCTCCTAATTTTATGTAATGTTCTTCATGCATTGGTTTTAAAATGACAAGAACAATGATAGTGCCCTATAGGCAATAATATTTTTAGAATAATTTTTCTATCGATAAGTGATAACACTTGGATGTAATTTGATGATAGCAATTCAATAAGTTGTTCTTTTATTCATATTGCAGCAATATATTAAGATATCATTTCTACATATAAGATGGAACACAATTGGGTAAAACTCAAGAATAGAGCCCATCCTGAGTATAGACAAGGAGTTAAAGACTTCCTAGATTTTGCATTTGAGCATACAACAATGGGGAATAAAATTTTTTGTCCATGTAAGCGATGCAACAATTACTTTGCAAAGACTCGAGATGATGTTGAGGGTGATTTGCTTACTATTGGTATTCTCCCAAGCTATACTCAATGGTTTAGACATGGTGAGGAGAGACATTTTGAGACATGTGATTCTTTGAATAGTGACGGTGATTCAGATAATGATGGCGAGTCAGATGAGGATGGCTTGAGTGAGATGGCAGAAGATTATTGTGCAGCTTTCAAAGCAACAAGTTGTATAGCTGGAGATTCAAGTGGCAATGGTACTCCTGAAGGGAAGAAAAAAAGGAAGAAGAGAGGGCGAGGGCCTACTCGGAATCTTAAATTTTCCAAAGAGTTCAGAGGGGGAGAAAAATATGAAATCAGTTGGTTGAATGGAAGACCTGTAGGGCGTCATGCTCGTGCTTTAATAAATGAATGTACAAAACTTGTTAGGGAACAACAAAATGTACCTCTAAAGTTCACAGATTGGAAAAAAGTACCCGATATCAACAAAAGGAAGCTTTTTGATAAAGTATTGGTATGTAGTATAACAAAATCTAGTAGCAGCCTCTATGTCTTTTTTGTGATATTCTCCTTTGTGTAAATTTTTTTTCATTCTATTTTAGGAGTATTTCAAAGTTGAGGGCCGAGAGAAAGAGGTTTGGCGGCAAATGGGTAATTCTTACTCAAATTATCGTGACTTCCTAAAAACAAATTGGTTTAAGCCATATGGTGAAGCAATGGAAGAGGCACGAGCTAATGTTCCACCCGGAGTAGAGAGGGATGATTGGAACTGTCTTGTGGATTTGTGGACCAACAAAGATTATATGGTACCATTACATAAAATTTATTCTTAATTGTGACCTATGATGACTTGCTTAGCAATACAAAATATGCCATTATTTTTAAAAAAGAAAAACATCTCTACAACCCAATTTACTTTATGCATTTGTGGTTACTTTGTTACCTGTGAATCATTGAATTTATGTCATCCTTGATACATCATTCATGTGTGGTTACATTGTTATTATCTCAAATAATGATTCTACATCATACAATGTTATACCATCAGGAAATTCTGCACTCATTTTCTTGAATCAAAACTGATAAGAATGAGTTTTGAACACAGTATTATTACTTTATGTTAAGACCCTCCACTGCTGCTACATATTGCAATGGACCCATTCTACTGCAGACAATGGGGGCATAGGATTAGTTAGATTATGCAGCAAATAAAGACTTACCATTAGTAAGTCATTATTTATTTGTATATAGAGATTTAATTTATAAAATGGTCTAATGGGTTTTTAAATTTCATCTTTAAAGAATGATTTTTAAGTTCATTCGGTGCTTTTCTTGATGTAGCTGTTGATGGGTATTCTTCTGTCAGAAACTTAGAATAAGTGTATGGTTAACGCAGTAGATTATTAAAGGGGGAGTAAACATTTTATGGCTTCTCAGAATAATTTTTATCTCACTTGTCAAAAACTAAGAAAAAACTTTAAACATTTAAAATACTACAAATTGCTTGAATGTTTTGGAGTTGGCTGGTTTGTATACAATAAAATGTAAATATAAAACCTTGGTGGTTATGTATTGATGCATAGTTGATTTAGTATAATATTTTTGCTTTGATTCTATTATAATGTTTATTAGTGCTTAATCAAGGCTGGGCACGCTAATATAATGTAGGCAAAGATTAATTATTGTGTTATTAGAAATGTAGTTAATGCGTACTTATCATTCTTAATGTAGGACATGTGTTTGATAAACAAGAACAATCGGAGCAAAAATGATATTGTCCACACTTCTGGATCAAAAAGTTTTCAACAACGGGGTGCGGAAGAGGTATAATTTGATAAATTATCAGAGTTCGTATAGTTACACATGGTGTTTTTGTCGAAAATACCTTTTTTGCTTGTTCTTATAATTATAATCTAGTCAAAAACCAAGTTTATTTCCTCCTTTGTTTTGTCAAATGGTAGAAAGAGAGGACGGGTCATGACCCTACAAGAGTTCAATTATTTGACGTCACCCATGTGCAACCTAATGGGCAAGCAGTAAATGAACCAACACAAGATGCATTGGTATGAAACCTTCTAATCATATTAATATAACTAGTTGTATATGGTAATTTTTTATGTGGTTTTGTTGCATGTTATACTATTACTTTTCTCTTTAGATGGCATTGAGGGATCTTACTGCTCAAGTGAATGAGGGAGCATTGCATATGTCTCAAGACCAAATGTTTACCGAGGTGTTTGGACCTGAGCGTCATGGACGAGTTCGTGGCTATGGGGCCGGTATCACTCCTACAAATTTAAAGGGCTCCTCCTCATCCATAATGCATGACCTTGAGAAACGACTCCAGGAATCTGAGCAAAAACGTGTGGAGGCAGATGCAGAAGCTAATGCTAAGGTTGAGTTGTTGAAAGAAGAGGTAGATCAACTTAAAAGCGTGTTGGAACAACAAGCTAGTCAAATGGCAGAACAAAGTAGACGTTTTGAAGATATGATGGCGCAAGTGATGAGTTGTATGACCACACAATCAGCTCAATCAAATAGAGGTTTAAGGATCATTTACTTCAATTTATAGCTCTAAAATTTTCTTACTATTCTTAGGAAAATTTTGTAGTACAGTCATCATTATAACTAAGGTAGCTATGCATCTTTTAGAAATGTGATCTTATGACTAGGACATACAGCACTAAAGAGATGTTAAAACAGATAACAAGGAATTGGAAATCTGCTGAATTCTAATATTTCCCAGTTTAACCCAGACTCTCTCTCTCTCTCTCCCCAGCTTAATGAAATGAAAATTATTTTGGTATGATAGCCAGACTTACATAATTATTATATTAGCAAGTAGATTTTTGAAATGATTTAATTACACAATTCTGCTCGCTTATGCAAGTTGGTCAGAGTGGCATGGTGTTAGTAAAAATATCAATTAAATTGAAGCCTATTACCAATTACATAGATGAATTCTTTTTCAAAGTCCGTAACTTTTTTTTTTTGGGGTAAAACTTTGGAAGTCCATAACTAGTTAGGAAAGAATATGAAAGTACACGATGGCCCTATTAATATGTTGGTCTAGGGGTCTAGTTATATGATTAAAGGTATCTGAGTTTGGTTTTGCCTGTCATCTCTTATAGTGAATTATTAAACTGAAGTCTTTTTGGTTTTCCTTCTTTACCATCAGCTTCAAGAGAAACAATGAAAAATAGAAGGACAAAGAGAAAATAATTCTGATTGATATGATCGCCAAAGAAAGGTACCAGCAAATTGTGGAAGAGAAGTTAGGAGTAAGCAAAAAAAAAAAAAAAATTCTGATTGTAAATTTTACAAAGATGCATACGGTGAAACGTGGTTTTTTTTTTTTTTTTTTTTTTTTTGATGTTTTAGTTTATCATGTTAGGATTTTGTAACTATTCTGGACTTGGTGAAATGTGGAATTTGGTTATTTTGGATGTTTTAGTTTGTCATGTTAGGATTTTGGAACACATCGAAAGAGACTTGGAGCATGTTATATAATATTGTGTTTTGAGATAGTTTAGATCCCCTTTTTTTTTTTTTTTTTTGGCTTAGATAGTTTAGACCTTGTATATATGCATGGTTGTGGTATGTATTGAAATGGTCTGGAGCAGGTTATATAATATAATATTGTGTTTTGGGATATTTTGATTGACATGATATGACTTGAAGAAGCGGAAAAACAAAAAAAGCAAAACAAACAAACGAAAAACAAAACTTATATCGAGGGTTTGGAGACCTTTAAAAAAGACTACTATTATGGAGGAATATGCAATTGAGAATTTCACTACTTTATAAGTGCGTTAATTTTTATATATATTTCAACGGTTGGTGACCCTCGATAAAAATGAACTTGAAGAAAATCTTCTTCTTTTTTTTTTTTTTGGTAGTGGGCACTTTATCATTAATGAAATAATTTCTCCATTTTAAAATTCTCCAAGTGAAAAATAAAATAGTGAGACTCCTATACTATCTAAAGATTATTACCAACCATCATTATGGAAACAGGTGTAATCGAAAAATAGAGATGGATAAATAGTAACAAATTATATAAATCAAAGCAACGAACTATAATGCATTTATAGGATAGAATACCTCATGGTTAAAATAGAGGTTGAGCTCATGTGTTAAATGGCAAACCTAGACCAATCAAATATTTGTAATAGTCACTTTTCCACTCTCCAAGTTCTCAAATTATAAATATAGTCCATTAAACACACTCAATTCAATTTAACTAATTCCTCCAAATATTTCCAAATAGTATAAACAACATGCAAAGATTTTCTACTTTTGACTTCTATCAAGTCTAATGATTTATATGTTTGATTTTCACATTTTCATCAAACGAATGTAAGAGAAAGCTGTCTATAAATTATGCCATGACCACACATATTTTTTGGGATGAAATAAAATTTGTTTATTTTATGAGATTACTTTAGCATAAATATTTGGACATTATATATTGTAATAGAATTTGCATACGGAATATCTAGGGAACTTGTTATCTAAATAACAAGTTTCTTGTAAACTCATAGATCCTAGTTCATAGTCGGTGGTAAATTTAAGAATTTTATAACGTATTAATCAAGATGATTTGTTTTGATTATGGAAGTGCTTATTTCTAATTGATATATTAATGTGTCTTAAATATGTAAGATACATTGAACTGGATTGTTGTGAGATTTATTACTCTACAAACTATTGTTACTTGAATAATAAATCTTACGACTTCTATTTTCATAGACTCTCAATCATGAGAGAATTGTGAACTCGAACATAAAATGTTGTTTGCTTTGATGTATACAAGAGTGAGATCTTACATGTTTAAAACCTTAGTACGTTAGGCAATCACATGTAGTGTTGTAGGAACATACATTCTCAAGATGTAATTCATAATCTTTTTCTAGAAAAACAAATCATTATCTTGATATAAGCCTAATGGGAATTGGTTATTCTAAGTGCTGGACCTGACTACTTTAGTAAAGAGTTACTAAAATTTATATTTAATGAAATTAAATTTCACAATTATAAGAATAACTAGAAGATTAAACTAAGGACTCAAGGAATAAAAAATATTGATTTACAAAATCACCATGTTTTTTATGACTTTGTTTTAGTATGAGTGTTTTTAAGGAGGGGTTGAATGCTAGTATAATATAGTTTTGGGATTTAATTTAATTAATAAAACCTATAGTACAATTTTATTTTTATAGTAGAATTAAATATAATTAATGATAATTTTGAGATTTTAACGAGTTGACAAGAGGCTCAAAGTCCATTGGAGCTAAAGTTTTATTTATTCATTTAGTCTCATCTCAAGTCACATATTAAAGCCTAAAAAGCTAATCTATTTATTAAAATGATTAGTTATCTGTAAGTAACATTTTTGCTAATAGTTATTTTATTTTTTTAAAAAAATACTCCATGTAGTTTTTATGTAAGTTTTCAGTAGATAAAAGATCTCTCTAGTTTTTTAGACAGCCGTACATTCTAAAAACAAAGAAAAAGAAAAGTTCTCCTTCAAGGTTTATTGACAAGAAGAGAGCCCACCCTCTCGAATTCTTGTGAAATTGAGGTGAAGATCAGAGTGTTCTCAAGATCAAGCGTTCCCTTTTATTTCTTAATTAAGTGCATCAAGGTATGTATTCTACAAACAATATTCTAATATTCAAAGATTATATATGTTTTCTTGTATAATGGAAGTAGATCCATTTTGTCTTCCGTTGTATACGTTTTGTATGCAATGCAAATAGGTTTTTCCAACTTATATGTATCAACAATACCTCATCATCTATCTTTAGTTGATATGAGAGAAGGCATATGCTTCAAGCATATACATTTTACAAGAAGAGCAAAAGTTAAGAAATAACCAATTATATGCTCGAGAAATCCAAGAAATAGATGTTGGACGAGCTGAGGTGTTTCTTAAAGTTCCAAATATATATATATATATATATATTATTATTATTATTATTATTATTATTATTAGGAGTTGAGACTATTAATCTCTTAAATTCAAATGTCATATCATATGTCGTTATGTACTATGATTTTTGCCTCTATATCTAATATACATAATATTACAATACAACCAAGAGGAAATTATGGTAGATAAAGTAACAAGAGCCAACGTTGAGAGAAAATATAAGTTCCAACTATATATTTTTTTTTCAAGATTGTAGTTTCATACCACACTAAACCAAATGACATAGAAGCAGGCTGCATAACCTTGTCATTTGTCTAAGCCTTTTTTTTTTTTTTTTTTTTTTGTTGCTAAATTTGTCTAAGCCTCTCAAATAAGAGGCTCCAACTAAGCTAAATGATGCTAATACTAGAGAAACATTAGTATTTTCTTTAAGATCATGTTGAATATAATATATAGAGACACCATTTAACCCAAAAGACTTAATCACTCACTCTTCTCATTAGTATTCAATCACACCTCTCATATGTAAATATTAATTCCAATAAATCCCTTATTTTTCATCTAAAATAACAAGAAGGTAAAACTTTTTTTAATTCTGAAAAGATAAATACAAAGAACTCATCTAGTGATATTTTGCATTTAAATGAAGTGAAAAAGAATGAAAAAAAAAAGCATAAAAAAGAAGCATCCAGCAATTTTTTTTTTTAATGATTTATAATACATTTTAGTATTTTACTATACCAAAATTCCAAAATCAAATTCAAATCAAACATAATTTGACTTTCTTTCATCCCCGATCCCATTAATATTTAAGTGAAAAAAGAAAAAGAAAAAAAAAAAAGGATCCTTGTTCAATAAATTAAAGAGAACGTGTAACAATATATGAGTATAATGCAAAGTTTCTCTGCTATTCTCTAACGGCTCGTTTTCATGTCGGTCTCAACCAACCTCCAAAAATGTTCCTGCCAAAACCGATCTTCTTCACCAACTCATTCTCTCTCTTCACACTACGCTTACACTCTTCTTACACCCGTTTTCCTCTACCGCCAAAACCTCCTGGTCTTTCTCTCCTAGCAGACCAATGCACTTCAATGCGCCAACTCAAACAAGTCCACGCCCAAATGATTGTCTCTGCTCGCATCCACGACACTTTCGCCGCTAGCAGATTGCTCTCCTTCTGTTCTCTCTCCGACTCCGGCGATGTTCTATACTCTCTAAAGATCTTTGAGAACACACAAACCCCGAATGGCTTTATGTGGAACACGCTCATTAGAGCTAACGCTAGTGGCCCAAACCCATGTGAGGCTCTGTTTCTTTATGTGAGGATGAGGAGGATCGGTGTTGTACCGGGAAAACACACGTTCCCTTTTGTTCTCAAAGCTTGTTCTCGGTTTTATTGTGCAAACAGGTTCATACCCATGTTGTGAAATTTGGGTTGGACTTGGATTTGCATGTGGTTAATGGGTTGGTGAGGGGTTACTCTGTTTCAACTAGTTTAGGGGATGCCCGGTTGGTGTTTGAGGAATTTCCTGAGAGGAATTTGAGTATTTGGACGACAATGATTAGTGGGTATGCGCAGAATTTTTGTTCCAATGAGGCTTTGGTGCTTTTTGATCAAATGGTTGCCGAGGGGTTTGAACCAAACAATGCAACTTTGGCCTCTGTGTTGTCTGCTTGTGCTCGATCGGGTTGTTTAGAACTGGGAGAAAGAATTCACTTGTTTTTGAAGGAGAAGGGGATTGAGGTGGGAGTGATTCTTGGGACGGCATTGGTGCATATGTATGCGAAGAATGGAGTGATTTTGGTAGCTCAGGAATTGTTTGATAGTATGTGTGAAAAGAATGTTGCGACTTGGAATGCAATAATTTGTGGGTTGGCAAGTTATGGCCATGTTGAAGAGGCACTTTGTCTCTTCCGAAAGCTAGAGAATGAGCGGGTTGTGCCAAATGATATCACATTTGTTGGGGTTTTATCTGCCTGTTGTCATGCTGGCTTGATTGACGTTGGACGTGAGATTTTTCGTTCCATGAAAAGGGTGTATGGCATTGAACCGAAGATTGAGCATTTTGGGTGCATGGTTGATCTTCTTGGGAGAGGTGGGAAGCTGCTGGAAGCAGAGGAATTGATAAAAGGAATGGTGTGGAAGCCTGATGTGGTGATCTGGGGAGCTTTGTTGGGGGCCAGTAAAAACCATGGAAATATCGAGGTTGCTGAAAGAGTGGTAAACGAAATTCTTGTTTTGGAACCTCATAATCATGGGGTTTATGTTGTTTTGTCTAATATGTATGCAGAGGCTGGACAGTGGGGAGATGTTTTGAGGCTGAGAAAGTTAATGAAAGAAGGGAGCCTGAAGAAAACACCTGGATGGAGCCTGGTGGATAGTGAAAATGTTGTATGTAAATATGCATCTGAAAACACCCATTTGGCAGTGTGAAATAGAAATGGCTTGATGATATATCATGATTGAGAGATGGTATAAATTTTAATTAACATACGAGAAGAGACCAGTGGTTTTATCATGCATAAGTATCTTGATTGGTCTTTCTTGTAGACAAAAGAAGTGGGAAGGGGTATTGGATCTTGATTCATGTGATCTAATTATGTTTAGGCTGCCCTTTATTCTGATCTTTCTTAGTTAGAGGAGACACAAATTGTGCTTCGAAGCCAAATTACATGGACTCCTGACGCATTTTGTTCCTAAAGTCAAAATATCAATTAAGATTGTTGCTCAGGTTTGCAGCCAGTTTAGAGCTGCATGACAGCTTAAGCTTAATTGGAATTATAACTTGAAATCACCATTTAGAGATTCTAATAGCTTCTTTATCGGAGATTTTGCCAGAGGGGCTCAAGCTAGACTGACAATTTAGTTCTTTGCAGAAAGGAACTGGATCAACCAAGAAATGTCTTCTTCTTCTTTTTTTAAACTAAATTCAAGCCACATGGAGTCTTAACTCCTATCAGTTTACTCAACTATACCACCGTTTAGACCAAAGATGGAGTTTTCTGTTCAGCAACATAGGATGTGGTTTTGCATTTATCATAGTTTGTAATTCAATAGTTAAAGTAACCAATTCACAGTCATCAAACTTGAATTTGATTTTCAATTTAAAACGGAAGTTTGTGAAACCCAAATTGTTCTGATTGTAATATTTGTACTCTCTTTGGTACCCATTTGGGCAAGTCTGTTTATGCAGTATGATTCATCTATAGCTGACGAACTGCTCTTTTATATGTTCCTCACACAGTGGATTACAAAGGTACATTCTCTGTTAGAGCTACATGCTGCCATGAACCATGTGCATTTGCCTACTTGGTTGATGGTAATATCTGCTTTTAAGCTTCCCAACTGAATTCCATCTTCTGATTTAATTCTGCAGGAACACAGTACCCATTAGTTCTGAAAGCTCGAATTTGTGCGAAAACACAAGAGCTTATTTAGACTCCCAAATAAAAAATTACGGCTAGATTGCTTTTACTCTAACTTATCTAAGTGCGGAACAAGAGTAAATGAAGCGCAATAATCCGATAACTAATCTAGTGCATAAACATGAATAACAACCAATAAAAGTAAAGTACAAGAGTAAGGGAAGAGAGATGTAATCATAGGATAACACTAAGATATGTTATCGAAGAGGAAACTGAAGAACTCGGCGAAAAACCTTTCCGCCGTCCTCCAAGCGACAATCGATCCACTAAAGAATAAAGTTGGAGTACACAAATAACAAAAGACCCTCCAAGCCTAGTTTACCCAATGTACTTGAGCACTTCAAACTCCTGCTACCAACTGACTTAACGAAGCCTTGTCTTCTCTAGCTCTCCGGATCACGCAATATGCCCGATTGCATCCACCAAGCCTCACTGGCTTCTTTTGGCAAATCTCCAAAACTTCCCAAGCTCCAAAACACTCTCTACACTCTGAAAATGTGTGGGTTGTGTTTGGGTACAAATCTCTTCTCAAAGTATGACAATGGGAGAGAAAATGAGAAGAGGCTTGAATGATTTTTCACTAAAGATGAGTAATTCTCTCTCTCAAAAAAATGGATGTGTGTGTTGTAGAAAACTTATCTAGGGTTTTTCTCTCTGAATGGCCTCCTCATACTTTTGTGGGTAATGAGGATATATATAGTATGAGTGAAGGGTAAGAAAGTCACACTTAAAAATCCTTTAGGCAGAGTTTCGCGGGTATCTCATGGGAAGGCCTTACTCGCGAGACACTCGTGAAAAGACAACCTAGCATGACTCTTCAGCTTCCAATATGTGCTTCTCACGTGACTCTTTTGCGAGTTAGCTTCTCGCAAGTTTCTCGTGAAATCCACTTGTTTTTCAATTCTTACCCAATTCTTCGCCAACTTAATACTAAACCCAATACAATAAAATCCCACAAAATACAAAGAACAAAATAACGCAATTATAACACTTTTTGTCATGGAATAAAGCCAACATAAAACATAGTTGTAAATCACAACTTTACGAGTTCATCTTGTGGGTATGAAAAATCATCTTCACTCTCAACAAAAGTAGCTTGGACTCCTCCATTGGGTTGGCTCAAACTCAAATTTGATGCAACCATTTGTTGTGACCATGGATCTTACCTAACAGTTGTGGCCACTGACTGGCAAAGGACCGATCAACAAGTGGCTCTCTTGGCAACCACTTGTGATTTGAGGGGGACTTTCAATCTGTTTTGACAGTAATTAATGACTCAGGAGATTAGCTTCTGGGAAATCCATTCACTAGTCCTTGATATGTCCAAAGCTATTTGAACTCTTTTGTTTTATGGACTTCTTCCTATCCGAGTATTTCCTTTTATACAAATATCATAGCTGAGCCCCAGGAGATTATACTCCAGCAACTTTCACTGGCTGAAACATACAAGGATGGCTGCTTCCTATCTACAATAAACAATCTATTGCTTTTCTCTTTTTCTGTCATGAGTAAATTTCATCAAGCATGATGAAGCTTGCGACTGGCATGCATTTTGTTAATGGTTACCAAAATACTTTGTACAAAATAATTTCCTTTTTATTAATTGAGTTGTCTTTTCCCTAACATATTGGTGAAGGGAGAGGGGTCCTTGACTTTTTAACCCCCTCCCACAATGTATAATAATTATACAGTAATAATTTAATATAATGAATAAATTTTACATTATGCCCTCTTCAAATATTTGTAAAATTTTTATGTCTCATATTTTTTAATATTCAATTTGTTAGCCATATATAGCTCATTAATTTTAGGAGCATTTCAACCTTTTCAAGCTGATTTTCAAAAATATGTATAAGTAAATCTTTTATTAAAAAAAATTATTTTTCATTTTGTATTTAGAAAACTAGACATAAAGGAATACATTTCCCCCCCTGGAGTTGGAATAAAAAAGCTATGATTTTATGGTTAAAATTTTGTGACATATTCTACTTTGTTATTTGTAAGCAAAAGGAAAGTTTTTCATTTATTTAAAAAACTAGACACAAAGAACTTTTTTTGTTAAAAAAATTAAACAAAAATATACTCCGCTGCCAGGACTCGAACCTGGGACCCTCTTGCGAAGGCCGGATAATCCAAATTTACTTAGCTACAGCGGAATCCTTGTAGTTTGTAGCACTAGTAATTTATTTATCTATAATTACGTTGTGGTAATCAAGTGAGATCAATCTGACAACATATTCCTATTATAAAAAATGACAATATAAATTTCATTATTCTTTTTTTGAGAACAACCTTTCATTATCTAAAGTCTTCACAAGTTCCCAATTAGCCAATTAGTCTTTGGTGTTCACTGCTCAGTCAAGCAGTATTGAAGCCCCAGACATCTAAAAAGGGCTTAGCCTGAGCTACAAAATTAAAAATTGGATTTTGATATTAATCGCACAAATTGTATTCAATCAAGGCAAAGTATCAAATTACAAATACATAAACAAAGCTCAAAGATCAAAGTTACATCTTACAAATACCAATTTCTAAATTATAACACCACAAACATACATAATATCTCACATAAACAACACAAAACAAATAACAGTAAATAATTTTATTATTTTAAGTTGTCTTTTCCCTAACATATTGGGGAAGGGAGAGAGGTCCTTGACTTTTTAACCCCCTTCCCACGATGTATAATAAATGTAATGTAATAATTTAAAGTAATGAATAAATTTTAAACTACAAAAATTTTCAATTTAAACAATTTATTGATAGTATAAATTTTTTTATCTTTAATTTTTTTATAGATTTTGCAGGTATAGAGGATATAAAAAGAAGATGCAATCCAATGGTGAATTTGTTAAAATTTTACCTCTAACAAAAAGATATTGAGTAAGTAAAGTTACAACTAGTTAAACTTTGTCCTTAAAATTTTGTGACATATTCTACTTTATTATTTATAAACAAGAGAAAATTTTTTCATTTAGTATTGTTAAAATTATTTTTCTCTTATATCACAATGTATATGTTAAGCATATTAAAGTAACATTTTAAAAAAAATATTTAATACATATTATGTTTTCTAAAACTATAGAAAAAGTTTAGTTCTAAATTAGTTTGAAACATCTTCCTCTATCCTACGAAGTGGCCACTGAAGAGACTATCCATGTATAGGTTTACTCACATGGCTCAAAGTTTAGCACCAAAATAGTTTGAAAATTTCTTCCTTCAACCTACTAAGTGGCGATTGAAAAGATCATTCACATATAGTTGTAATCACATAACTTTTTAATAAATCATGTGACTTTTTTAAATAATACATATAGACAATCTTATAAATCACTATGTAGTAGGTTAGAGGAGATTCCAAATTGGTTTGGAGGTAAATTTTGTACTAAGAGTACCACTATACTCTAATGTGTAATTTTTAATTTATTTCATAAAAATCTTTGATTTAAAATGTTTAAATAATATTAATTGTAATTAATATAATTTAAGGATGATTAGTTAATTATGAGTAAATGAAAGAAAATTTTGTATTAAATTATATAAAACTAACATGAAATTTTCTTATTGTAAGGACCAGTTTTGGCTCAAATCCAAAACAGGAATGAACTTAGGCCCAAAAAGCCCGAACAATAAATTTGTAGAGAGTGGGAGAAAAAGCTAGTCTGAATCTAGGGAAAAGATATTGGTTGATAGTGTTAAAGGGAACGAGTTACATATGCACAAATACAAAAAGCATCCTCGGTTGTGCCCTAATAGTATGATCAATGGTTTAGGGTTCTTCCTTTCTTTCTGTTGTATTTCTTCAACCTCCCTTCCTTTTTCTCTCTTTTTCTTCCTTTTCCTCTCTTTTCTCTTTTCCCTCTTATATATCATGGTTTTTGTGCCATATTCATTATCCACGTGTGAGTCAGGAGTTAGGAGCTTCTCTGTCCTATCTCACACCTCCTTGAACCTTCTATTATTAACTGTAAGACTGTTTGTTTACTGTTCAGGCATCATCTCCACATTAATGAGGCCAGAGAGTTAGCTGGGCAGCATTTAATACGGAGGTAGCAGTTTTTACAGATATTTGTTATCCCTCATCCTTATCCTTTATTGGGTATTTACCCATCCCCTTGTCGCAAAGTCCATTTAATATGTTATATTTAGGGTTTGGGAAGGTTCCTGGCCACCTCGGACAGAGGTTTTGAGATGGTCATTATCCTCGGACACGGTTAAGTCCTCCATAAATATTCTTTATTTTTCCCTATAGTACAGTTTTCATTTCTTCCTTAGCTTATCGTCCTCGGATACACTCTTATCCTCGGACTGAGTATTGGGCCATAAGCCCAGCCATTTTCCAGGTGAATAGTACCTATGGGATCTATTGGCCCCCACACTTATAAAACAAGGTAAACAACCATGCCTTAATCCTGAAAAATTATTGATTTTTTCTTATATTGAGGAGAAGTATATATCCGTATATATGTTTGTATATTATTGTAGGGGCCTTTTTTATATATTGTGCGTTGGGCTGGGCTGCCTTCTGCGGTAATAGGCCCGAGTATTCTGGGTAAGGGAGTTGAGACCAGTCCAGTTGCAGCTCAACCTGGGCTGGCTTGTGTACAAACTATGCCTTATCTGCCAGGAGTGTGCTTACGACAGGCAGAGCTGTTTCAGAGAAGTTATGGCAGACAAACATAATAATAACAAGAAACAGAGTCCTCCGTCTTTTTTAATAGAAAATGACCAAATAATCCCTACTTATGAAACATAATTACAATGATGATGATGACTTTTACAAGGAAAATAGAAGGGTAAATGATAATAAGAGTTAGTCAAGGAGAAAATATAAAACAAGTCAAATTCGGTCCGCAAGAGTAGAGAAAGAAACCAAAGAGGAAGAACGCGTCCTCTCAATGCGGTTAATCTTCTAGGGAAAAGATCCTGCCGTGAGGATTAATGGCTTTGAGGGAATTGGACCTGAATAGTTAATGCCCCAACAGAAAAACTTTCTTTTTCCTTTTTAGAAGAGAGTAAGATTTTGAAGAGGAGAGAGGGAAATCGACCTACTGGTGCATGCCCACTGTATTATCTTTCTTTTATTTTTTCGTTTTCTTTTTTATCTTTTTCTTTTTCCTTACTTTCCTACTTTCTTTCTATTCTATTTTTCCTTTCGTGTTCTTCCCCTGTTTTTTCGACCCCTGTTCTGGGCATAGTGGAGGTCTTCTTATAGCATCTGTCGTGACTAGATTTTATTATTTTGCCCTTTAACCACCTTTGTCTGGTCTGGGTGTACTTGCCGACCACCACTGGTTCGTTTGCATTACCCTCCCCAACTCCAGACAGAGAAAAAACTGTTTTATTTATTGGTCTGCCGTGGCGCCCTTTCTTGCCACGGTGTAGGCGTTTTCTCTCTCTATCTCTCATAGCATGCACCTAACGGTTCCTTCCTTAACCCTACCTATTTTGGGTGGTCTGTCATCCTAGCAGGCCGTACCTTCCAAAAGAGCTTGGGCAGGAGCCACAAAATAGGTCTTTTCCCCTCTCCCCACCACCAAACCATACCCCCTTACCTCTGACCTATGACCCCACCACGTCCTATATTGACTAGTGGTGCCTGGGATTCACGAATGCTTTCCTTTTGTATATGTCCAAGATCTGCCTGCCACTCATGCGTTTGTCGCGGCCTAGAGGCTTGGTTGCACGGTCAGCTACTTTTCTTAGTCCTTTTATGCGGGCTGTTTTATAATTCTCTGCTCACCTTAGGGGCTGGGCTCCCTTTGATAATGAGCTTTACATTTCTTTCAGCCCATTTCTTGATTGCCATCATGTTCTGCCATATTACCTTGTCATTTCTACTGTAATGACTTGATCCTGTCGGACCCTTTTAGGCATGCCGTGTATTCTTTCCCCAATGACTTAACACAACCATGGGCTTTCTTACCTATGGGCTCCTGTGTCCCTTTTTCCCTTGGGCATCCTTGGCCCATTTGCTTGCCTTGAGCTTCCTCGACCCTTTTACTAACTTTGTATTCTCATGAGCTTTTACTTACTTCATTGGGTTTCCCCGGCCCAATTATTTCATACTCATCCTTGGGGTTTATAGGCCTGCCATCAATTCCCTACTCTCTTTGCTTGCATTGCTTTGGGCCTGCCATTGCCTATTCTTACTTTTTTCACATCACACACTGCCCATGGGTTTGCTACTCACTATTTCTCTCTTTCCAGGCTCTTTTGAGCCCATTTGCTTTCTCAAAGCCCATTTACTTATTTCATGGACCTGTGATCCATTATTCCTGCCGCTTGGACTTAATGATTTTTTGTTCTCTGCCTCTTGCCAACTTCTTTGTGTTGTTGGGTGGGGCTTCCTTTCTTACATTTGGGTTTCACAAAAAAGACCCTTAACAATTATTTTATAGACTTAAAAGTCATTGGTGTATTTTAGGCCCTTACAAAATTTTTTATTTTATTTTAGGCCCTTATAAAAAATTCAGCAAATTATATTAATAATTTAATAAGAATGAAATTGAAAACAAAGAACGTTTTTTGTTATTAAAATAAAAAAACATTCTCCGCTGCCAGGACTCGAACCTGGGACCCTCTCGCGAAGGCTGAATATCCAAATTTACTAAGCTACAGCGGAATCCTAAAAATTTGAAGCGCTAGTAATTTATTTATCTATAACTACGTTGTGGACTTCTGGTAATCAAGTGACATCAATCTGACTATATATTCCCTATTAAAAAAAATGACAATATAACTTTCAATAAAACTTCATTATCTAGTCTTCACAAGTTACCAATCATTCATTGGTGTTCACTGTTCAGTCATGCAGTATTATTGAAGCAGAGACTGTTTAAAAGGGCTTAGCTTGAGCTACAAAATTAAAAATTGGATTTTGATATTAATTGCACAAATTACATCCAATGAAGGCAAAGATATAAACAAAGTTCAAAGATCAAAGTTACATCTTACAAATACCAAATTTTAAGTTCCAACTCCACAAACATATATAAATTCAATCAATTCTTGCCAATATCCACATTAGGAAATTAAGAACATAAATCCAATAGTACAAACAAGATGTTCATGAACATATATAATGTCTCACATAAACAACAAAAAATAAATAGTAATACATAATTTTCTTTTTATTACTATTATTTTTTTTGTTGAGTTGTCTTTTCCCTAACTTACTGGTGAAGGGAAAGCGGTCCTTGATTTTTTAACCCCCTCCCACAATGTACAATAAATATACTGTAATAAATTAAAATAATAAAGGATAAATTGCGTATTTAGTTCCTATTTTTTATATCATATTTTAATTTGGTCCCTAACCTTTCAATTGTGTCAATTTTGTCTCTGGCATTTCATGGTTGTGTCAATTTTGTCCATACCATTATCTTTTAGATAGAAATTGCTAACATGATAAACGGTCAAAATAAAAATTAGATTATTTTCACATCAACGTAAGCTAATTTTTTATTTTGGTAGTTAGCCACATCAACAATTTCCATCCAAAAGATAAAAGTATAGACTAAATTGACATGGAACTGAAAGGTTGGGAACCAAATTTAAATAATTGAAAGGTTAGAGACCAAATCAAAATATGGTATAAACGATAGGGACTAAATATGTAGTTTACCAAATAATGAATAAATTTTATGTCATGCCCCATTCAAATAATTTTCAAATTTGTCGTGTCTCATTTTTTTTTAATATTCAATTTGGTTGCCATTTATAGGTCATTCACTTTAAGAGCATTTCAAGCATATGTTTCCAAAAATAAGTAATCTTTTAGCCTTCGTTTGGGAGGAGGGAATGGAAAGGAATGAAAAGAATAATTTTATAATATTTTTCCTTTCCCTAGTTTGGGAGTGTGGTGGGCCTTTTTTGGTTGAATCAGGCTGGGCTGCCTCCTGTGGTATTGGGCCCAAATATTCTGAGTAAGGGAGTTGAGACCGGTCCAACTGCAACTCAATTTGGTCTGTGCGCAAACTATACCTCGTCTGTTAGGAGCACGCTCACAACGGGCAAAATTGTTTCAGATGAGTTGTGGTAGGCAGATATGGTAATAATAAAATAAAATGAAGTACTTTGATATCTTTATTAAGGTAAGCAGATAATCCTTACTTAGGGAAAGATAATCACATATTAACAACAATTATTTTATAAGAAATATAAGGGAAACAAGTGGGTAGTATATGGGTTAACTGAAGGAGGAAAAGAAATCAGATTAAATCTGATCCGTAGGACCAAAGTTAGAGAGGGAAGAACGCCTCTTCTCAAAGTGAATAATTTCTCAAGGAGATCCTGTTGTGGAAATTAATCTCTTTGAAGGAAACAGACTTGAATGGTTGGTGCATAAGAGAACCCTTTGTTTCTGGCAGAGAGCAGGACTTTGAAAGGGAGAGAGGGAATCAACCTATTAGTGCATGCCTGCCGCTCTCACTCTCTATCTTTTTCTTTTTCTTCTATTCTAAAATTCCCCCTTTTTATCTTTTTTCTCACTGTTTCTTTTTCTTAATACTTGTTTTCTATTTTTGGGTTTTGAAATTCCCAATCCCCTGATGCTTGTCTCGTTTTCCTGTACACGGCAAAGGACTCCCTTTATATTGCCTACCATGACCGGATTTTACTATTTTGGCCCTCAACAACCTTTGTCAGGTTTGAGTGTACTTGCCAACCACCACTGGTCCGTCTGTGTGCCACTCCCCATCGCCAGATAAAGGAAAACTATTTTGTTGTTTGTCTGCCGTGGCACCCTTTCCTGCTATGGTCTGGGTGCCTTCTCTCTCCCTATCCCTCATGGCATGCACTTAGTAGTTCCAACTCAGTTTTGCTTCTTTTGGGTGGTATGTCATCCCAGTAGGACACTTCTCCCAAAAGAGCCCGAGCAGGAACCTCAAAATAAGTCTTTCCCTTTTTCCCACCGTCAAACCATGCCCTTTTACCTCTAACCCATGACCTCACCGTGTTCTGTATTGGCTGGGTATAGGTTGGTGAGGTCTGGGCCTTGCGTGTGCCTTTCTTCCACATATGTCGAAAATCTGTCTGCTGCTTATGCATTTGCCGTGGTTGGCCTGCACAGTTTACCGTCCATTTTTGACTATTTTCTGGTTCCCCTTTTCTTTATGGCTTGCCCTACTTAGGGATTGGGCCTTGCTTGACAATGAGCTTTGCTTTTCTTCAACCTATCCTTTTTACAGCTGCCCTCTCCTGCCATACTACTCTATCATTCCTGTTGTGAAGTTGTTTGCTTCAATTCTGCTGGACCTCTTTGGGCCTGCCGTTTATTCTTCTCCCAATGGCCCGGTACGGCTATTAGTTCTTTTATTACATCACTGGCGGGCTCTTGTGTCCCATTTGTTTTCCCTTGGGTATCCTAGGCCCGTTTTCTTTCCTTGGGCTTCCTCGACCCTTTTTCTTAATTTTGCATTCCTATGGGCCTTTACTAAATTCTTTGGGGCTTCCTTGGCCCAATTACATTATCCCTCATCCTTGGGGTTCATGGGCTTGCCATCAATCCTTTACTTTCTTTGCTTTCGTTACTTTGGGTCTGCCGTGGCCTATTCTCACTTTTTCACATCATATACTGCCCATGGTTTGCTTTTTTTCTCTTTTTGGGCTCTTTTAAGTCCATTTACCTTCTCGAGACCCATTTGTTTATCTCATGGGTTTGTGATCCATTATTCCTGTCGTTTGGGCTTAATGTGTTTTCTATCTATTTGCCAACTCTTTTCTATCCGTGTTGCTGGGCTTCTCCTTCCCACTTGGGCTTCCAAAATGGCCATCAACAGGGAGTTTTAATGGAGGGAATATAAAGTTCATTCCTTTATTTGAGAGTTTAAGTGGAAGGGAATGAAATGGGTAGGAGGGAACACTTATTCCTCTCTATTCCATTAAAACCTTAAATTTTCATTCTCCTTGGAATTAAGAGGAATGAGAGAAAATGAAATTAGATTTAATGAATTTTTTACTAAAACTCCAAAAATACCCTTATATATTAAACCTTTTATTTTAAAATAGAAGTTTAATAGTAATATTGTCATAAAATGATTCCATTTAATTCATTTTATGTTATTCCCAAACAAGATTACTTATATTCCATTCATTTTCATTCCTTTCCATTTAAAAAAAAAATATATATATCCAATTAAGGTTACTCAATTCCATTTCATTTCATCTCATTCTTTTCCATTCCTTTCCCTTTCTTAAATACATTCTATTCCATTCAATTTCTTTCCATTCCCTTAGAAGCATTTCATCTTTTTCAAGCATATTACATTTGGAATAAAAAAATGGATAAAATTTAGCTACAAAATTGGTTGTAACCTAAAGGTGTGTTTGTTTAGAGGTGAAATAGAGTTGATGAAAAACTTTGGAGAGAAAATAAGAAGAAAAATTTTTTTGGAGTGTGTTTGGTTAGGTGGTGAAGAAAGAAAATAAATAGCAGGGTCCAAGTGTTTTCTCCCTGAGCCTACCGTAAAGTTTTCTCTCCAAAATGGAGAGAACATGTTTGGACAAAAAACTCCCCTATGCTAATGTGCTAGGTATTTTTTTTTCTTCTTTCCTGCTTTCTTTTCCGTTTTGTCATTTTTTTTACACGTTTTGCCTTTCTTTTTTTTTCTTTTTCTTTTTTTCAAGTGTTAGCTGTTTCTTTTCTTTCTTTCTTTTCTTTTTTTATTTATTTTATAAATTTCCTTCTTTAGTTTTTTTGTCATTTTCCTTTTTTTAATCTCCTTTATTTTTTTTATAGCTTTTTTCTGTCCTTCTCTGTACACTTTTGGTGATTTTTTTTTTGTTTATCTATATATATATTTTATCTATTAGGGACATGAAAGTAAATTTATACAAACTATATTCTCTATTCCTCAACTTTTCTACTCTCAAACCAAACACCATTAGGGAAAATTAAAAACTTTTTTATCATCTTCCCATTTTCTATCCTCCCACTTTTCCACCCCTCCAACCGAATGAATCCTAAGGCTACAACCTTATTCAAAATATTTTTATTGAAGGTAAATTTTGACAAATCTACCATTGGATTACATATTCTTCTTATATTTTCCATACTTGCAAAATTTTTAGAAAATTAAAGATTAATAGTTATGTCATCAATAAATTGTTTAAATTGCAAATTTTTGTAGTTTAAAATTATGTATAAAATATAAACTTATAGATCATATAGTAAATAATATTTGATTGACACAAAATTTGAAATGTGTATTAAGAGCGTAAAGAACATGCAATTTAACAGTTAGATTTTCAAAATATGCAGTATTGTTTATTTTATTGAGTAAGGTTGTAGCATTGGGCTACAACTAATTTTGTACCTAAAATTTGTCCATAAAAAATGCTATGATTTATATAATTAAAAGTTTGTGACATATCCTACTTTGTTATTTATTAAAAAAAGATTTTTATTTAGTATTGTTAATATTATTTTTCGCTTATTTTACATTGTTATGTTAAGCATATTAAAGTAAGGAAAAAGTTTAGTTACAAAATTGGTTGTAGTTTAAGGCTATAACTTTCTTTAATAAAATTAATATTACTACATATTTTGAAAATCTAAACGTTGGATTGCATGTTTTTTACACTTTTAATACACATGTCAAATTTTGTGCCAATCGAATATTATTTACTATATGATCCACAAATTTATATTTTATACCTAATTTTAAACTACAAAAAATTGCAATTTAAACAATTTATTGATGACATAACTATTGATCTTTAATTTTTTAGAAAATTTGCAAGCATGAAAGAAAATTTAATTTAATGGTGAATTTATCAAAATTCATATCTAATAAAAAGATATTAAGTAAGGTTGTAGTCTTAGACTACAACCAATTTTTTAGTTAAACTTTGTCTTTAAAGTAATATATATTTTTTTAAAATTAATTGATTTGTATAGATTTTATGTTTTCTAAGACTATAGAATAAAGTTTAGCTCTAAATTAGTTTGAAACTATCTTTCTCTATCCTATGAAGTGGCCACTAAATAAAACATCAAATGTAGTATTGCCTACTCACATGACTCAAAGTTTAACTCTAAACTAGTTTGAAAATATCTTCCTTCAACCTGCTAAGTGGCGATTGAAAATATCATTTATGTATAGTTGTATTTATATGACCTTTTAATGAGTTATGTGACTTAATTAAATAATACATATGGATAATCGTATAAATCATTATGTAGTCGATTCAAGGAAATTCTTCTAAATTGGTTTGGAGGGAAACTTTGTTCTAAGACTTTTACTATACTCTAATGTGTATATTTTAATTTATTTCATAAAAAAATTGATTTAAAATGTTTAATTAATATATTTTATGAAAGAAAATATTTGTCTTAAATTATATATTAAAAAAATTGAATTTTTCTTACAAAACAAGGGTAAACAACCATGCCTTAATCCTGTAAAATTATTGCCTATCAAAATTTCAACTAAGAATGAAATTGTAAACAAAAAAAAGTTTCTTAAATTTTAAATAAAAATATACTACCAGGACTCAAACCCGGGACCCTCTTGCAAAGATCGAATATCCAAATTTGTTTAGCTACGGTGAACTCCACGTAACTTGTGGCACTAGTAATATATTTATCTATAAATACGTTCGGTAATCAAATGAGATCAAGCTTCTTCTTCTTCTTTTTCCTCCTTTTTTTTTTTTTTTTTTTTTTTTTTTTTTAATATAGTAAATAATAATACCTATTAGAACACACACAAAAATAATAATATTAGTATTTTAAACCGGATTTATAACACATTATATAACTAGAGTACAACTACAAAATGATCTAACATTTGTAGTTGTAGACTGGGATTATAAACAGTGGACATTAGACACACACAACCAATGTGGGATAAACATTTTTTTTTTTTTTAGTAAATAATAATACCTATTGGTGAACCTATTAGAACACACACAAAAATAACGAAAATAGTAATATTAATGTTTTAAATCAGGTTTATAATACATTACATAACTAGAGTACAACTACAAAATGGTTTATAGTGATATATTCCTATAAAAACAGATGACAATATACATTCATTATCTAAAGTCTTCACAAGTTCCCAATTAGTCATTGGTGTTCACCGTTCAGTCATGCAATATTGAAGCACCAGACTGTCTAAAGCCTGAGCGACAAAATTAAAAATTGGATTTTGATATTAATTGCAAAAATTACATCCAATTGACCTGTACTACTAATCACTACAACGGATTCATAAGCTCAAAATCACATGATTTTTTCAGATGAGTATTCCCTTTAAGTTTGGGTCAATTTTCATTCTCTTCCATAAAATTTAATTTTTATCCTTAAATTTTACATTTGTTGTTAAAATAGTCATTTCATCCATTTCCATTTAAAACTTTGTTGTTAACCATTAATGATGCCCATTTTTCCTAAAGGACCAACAAGCCTACACGAAGCAAGGCCCAAGCCCTTGGAACCAATTATTTTTATTATGTGATATTTTATCTCATCCCATGCATGGCCCAAGCTCATGTGTTCTAATGGGAAAGATAGAAAATTAGGCTTAGTTTATTGTATGATATATTTTAAATCAACTTTTAATAAATCATACAACAAAAAATTGAGTGAGTTGGGGTGGGGCAGGTACCTGTGGGTACTTGGTTGGACAAAGGTTTTTTTTTTTTTTTTGGGAGGGGGAGGCAATCTGCCCCCATACCTACCCATCATCATTCCTAATTAAAAATGAAAATGTTTTTCTTTTTGGGAAGTTAATTAAAGTAGAATGTTTTTCATTGTTGGGAATTTCATTATCAGCAAATTGACCTATAGTTGTTTCATTGAGACTTGTGGCGTTAGTAATATGTTTATCTACGTAGTGGTAATCAAGTGAGATCAACCGCATCTCCTATCATTGTATCAATATCTTAGGACCAATATCTTTTTAATAAAATCGTCTAAGATTCAAATCTCCCCTATATCATTGTAACTTATAACTATTAAATTATCATTGAAAAAAAAGTGAGATCAATATGATAGTATAACCTTCATTGGGTAAGGTCCTCACAAATTGAAAATTAATCATGGGTATTTATTCAATAGTTATTTGAATTGTACTGAAATCAGTGGTTGAAAGAAATACCGGATTTGTTAAAAACCGATTAAACCATGAAAAAACCTATAGTTTTTTTTAGAAAAATACCAAGCCACATGGTTTTATGTAAACCATCTGGTTCTTTAATATTAAGTTACTAGTTAAAGGCCCGTGCGTTGCACGGTTTTATCGTAAACTTATACAATATATATTTTATTTGATAAACTATAACCAAATAAGTAATTATTATAATAACAAAAAGAATATCTGTTATCTAAACTACTTTGTTTGGTGTTGTTGGAATGATTAGGGGGAAAAAGAAAGAAATTTTAATATTGGTTTCTCATTTATCTATGTTTGGGTATTGAAGAAGTTGTAGTAAACTGAGATTAATACATGTATTTGGCTTAGTTGAGAATTTTCTGGAAATTGAATTTTACCAAACCATGAAGCACAAATTATGATACTCTTAGCAGGTATTTTGAAGAATGGATAATAGTAATAAATAACGAAACAACTAACTATTATAATAATAATAAAAAGTAATAAAATGTATTGGCATAATAACTATCAAATATAAAATTATAACAACTAAAAAAAAAAATTATTATTTTGTAACATACCAATTGTGTTCTAATGAGTATTTTGTATTTTTGGGAGATTGTTGAACACCTCTTTGTACACTATATTTTTAGTGTATCCTTGTTCTTGTTTGTCATTATTCTTTATTAAAATCTTTAGTCCTTCGGGCCTCGTTACTCGAGACAAAGCAACATATAGCTGGCCATGGCTGAACACTGGACTTGGCAAGTAGAGGCCCACATTGTTTAGAGTTTGTCCTTGACTTTTGTTGATTGTCATAGCATAACAAATCTTTAGAGGAAACTGTCTTCTTTTTAGGATGAATGGCCATTTTGATTCTGTAGGAGATAGAACTATTCGAGGAATAAGAACCTTTGTTCCAATGTTTGAACCTGTAATAATTTTTGCTTCTATTATCCAAGTTCCTAAATGTGTCACAATCAGCCTTGTTCCATTGCACATGCCAAGCTTTTGATTTACATTTCTTAAAAGCATTATAGGTACTCCCTCTTTTAGTTCTATCTTATGATTTGGTATTCCTGGAAATTCAAGTGTATTCAAGAATTCAACTGGATAGAGATTATCTTGATCAGGGATATTTGATGATGCTTTGCAAATAGAGTCTGAGTTGAGATAATGATTCTTCTCACCTGGCACAAATTGCAGCATGTATTGATTTATTTCATTGACAGTTTCATTTTTTGGTGTGAGAATTGCCCTTTCCTTCAAATATTCAGTATTACCTTGCATTTCTTCAAATAATGGGTAAGTGCTGGTAACTATTTTTTCTATAGGATCTTGTTCAGGTTCAATTAGAAACTCATCTGGAATTTTGATCCATGTCTCCTCAATTTCTCCATCTTTGGCAATTGCTGGTACAGTCCCATCTCCAATATCAAGCACCTATTTTTTAAATTCTAAGATTTTATTTCTTGATGCAGTGGTAGTCAAATCTTCATTTACTCTCATGTTTTTTGTAAGGAGAAAAACTTGACAATTATCCCATAAATGTGATCTATTGATGGATCCCAATACAATATCTTGTCTTTTTCCCTTTGGAACAACAGGCAATATTTGTCTGAAATCTCCTCCAAGAAGTATAGTCTTTCCACCAAATGGAGCATTAGTTAAGCTCAAATCGTTGATCGATAAAATATCTTTTAGTGATCTATCGACTGCTTCAAATGCATATCTATGATCCATAGGTGCTTCATCCCATATTATTAAGCTTGTCAAAGAGATTAGCTCTGCAAGTTGTGTACCATGTTTGATGTCACATGTTGCATTCTCTAGAGGGTTTATGGGTATTCGAAATCTTGAGTGATCTGTACGTCCTCCGGGTAGTAAGAGTGCGGATATTCTTGAAGATGCAACAACCAAAACTATATGTTTCTTTGAACGTAAACTGGCAATAATTGTTTTGTAGAGATAGGTCTTTCCAGTTCCTCCATGTCCATAAACAAAAAATAGTCCCCCCTTTTTTTTTAATACTGAATCCATCACAGCATTGTAAACAGCCTGTTGATCTGAGTTAAGTCCTGCAAATAATTTTTCATGCTCTTTGCGTAACTCTTCTTCGTTATATCCAGTTTCTTCTCTAATCAAGCTATTGGTTAACTGATTTAACAGTTCCATGTTTGGCAATGGTAGAGTGTCGAAATCTCTCAAAGATTTTCCATTTTGTATTAGGAGCTTTTCAATTTCAAGTAATGCATAATTTTGAATCTGTTCTTGTGTTAGTTGTAGATCTGGATGTTGAAATAAACGCCTTTGTCGATGAAGAATCTGACAAAGCTTGCCAGTTGTTTGTCCATAGCTGTAATGGATTTGCGACTTCAGAAAATAGCAGAAGAGTGATGAATAATTGTCTAAGTTGAGCTGCTATTGCCCATTGTTCTGCCTCTTTTATTGCATCGTTCCACTCTTTATCTCCATCTAATAGACCAAGGGCATAGCATGCCGATTTGAACGTAGGGTGCATTACGTTATCAATTGTCCGTATCTATTCGAAATTTTGAGGTCCTCTAACAGTGTTCAGCAGCATTCTCAAGTAATATCTTTCTCCAGAAGTTGGAGGTGCATAAGTAATTCGTCCTATAGTTTTACCTGATTTTCTTGGCCTCCATTGTTTTTGCTACTTGCTTCATACAAATTTTGTTGGGAATTCAGCATAAGTCAGTGATCGTGCTTCTTCATTTACTGAATTCATTTGCATCCACTCAGTAAACATTGTTCTGTCTATGCCTTCCCTGTGTAAAAGAAAGATATTATTAAATGGAATCATAAATTTGTATGATCTCAAAAATGTAATGAATATAGATTTAACAAAAGTTTTTTGTTTTATAAATATCTCAAAAATTTATATCTTTGTTTTATATTAAATTATATATAATATAAAAGTTGAGCAATCATAGCTCTTCCAATGTCGTACCTGTTTATAACGTTTCTAGCTCGTTGATTGTCTGTAAAAGTGACGGTATGTTCATCTTGGAGATGAAATGATAATCGTTCAACTGCTGGAGTTCGATAATGTATGTCAAATTGGTAAATTCTCCAACATGCTTCACACGCAGAAATATATCGACAATCCAAGTAACTCTTGATTTCATCAACATCATTGATTTGTTTCTTTCCAGATATTTCATTTCTTCTTACATTTTCTTGTACCAACATTGTTGCCCTATCAGGGCCTTTGTTAATATACTTGAAGAGATATTTAATTGCTTTAGATTGATTGCACCACTCAACATTTATATGAGCTTGGTATTTTACCAATAGATTGATGTTGTGAGGAACAACATTCCTGTTGTCTAGCTTGACATCTCCTTTTTGTATAAATCTTCCATCATCTCTTCTTCTATAAATTGGATATCCATTATCATCAATTGTTGTCTCGTTGTAAAAATTCTTTGGAAATTTTTTAGTGCAAGAGCCATTTACCATACAGGATGAGTTTTTATTTGCTCTGCCACATGGCCCGTGCATCATGAATTGAGCCACTACTTCATATGCATCTGGGTTTGAGTCTTTGTCTGGAATTTCTGCTGATATGACTCTATCTATGTCAGCTAGTGAAGGGTATTTGTTGTCATGGTGAAGCCAGATCAAAATATGTGCATGGGGCAATCCTCTTTTTTGGAATTCAATAGTGTACAAAACTACATATAGAAAAGAAAGCATTTTAATTTTAGTAAATAAGAATATTAATTGTGACAATTTTTTTTGAAGGATTTTTATTTGATAATAGTTTAATTTTCATCATACCTGCAATGACTCTCCCAAACTGTTGACCTTGTACAATGTCTTTCATCAACTGGTCCAATTTTATTTTGAAGACTCTTGTCTCTATATCAGGTCTGTCTTGAGGATTTTGGCCGGGTATTTCATCTAGGAAGCTTTGAATCTCTAACCATTTTGGATTTGCAGTGAATGTGATGAATAGATCAGGATTACCTGCCCATCTGCATATTTCCTTGGCATCCTGATAGTTTTGTATCATATATCTTGGTCCACCTGTAAATGTTGCAGGGAGAACTATTCTTTTACCAAGTGATTTACGACTTGTGTCACCTCTTACAACAGCATCACGCACGTTCTTGTACATATTTGCTCTTAATTGTGGCTGTTTTTTGCGTATAAACCTTAGTCTTTCTTCTTCAATAGTTGTATATGCATCAACTATGAATTGTTGGAAGAGTCGATGACCACAAAGAATTGTTTGTCCTTCATTTCTTCGGTGTTGAATCCTATATGCGTAATACTCCCTCATTGTTACAGTTTCTCTCTTTGTTTTTCTTCTTCCTTCATTATTGAAATAAGGAATGCTAATGTAGAAACCATCTTCTCCAAAAGGAAACAGTATTGGATACTGCATAGCCATAAATGACGGATGTAGATCAGTAATTCTTTGTAGTCCATCACCTTGAGTTTCTACTACAATATCTCTTTCTCCGTTTGTGTCTATAAGGTCACCTACAATTAGTGCAGCTACTTCTGAAGAAGTTGGGGCATTGTACTGCCTTGCATTCATTTCTCTCCTGCCAATTAGTCTTAAACGAATAGGAACTAAATCTGAATCTTGAAATCTGTCCCTTGCCATGCGAAAAACCTCTGTAAGCTTGTTGTGCTCATCAAACATTTTCATTAGTCCTTCAATAATTTTTGGATCAAGATTATTACCATATGTTCCTTTTTTTGAAATTGCTTTCATCCTATTTGAAACCTCATTCTCTGTATCATAAATGTATAGCTGAGCAAATTTAGGAGTTTGTCCAGGTGTTGGCATTAAAGATCCGATCTTATGATGGTTTTGCCCATTTATTCGAAAGATATATGGCCCAGGCTTGTCATTGACACTATCATCTACATTTGCCCCCATCGATGTAAATGCAAAAATGGAGTTATAAGCTCTAATGTTTTCTTGAAATTTTGAGGATCTAGGTCCCCCTTCATGGCTAAGTAATTCTCTCAAAAACTCTGGTGGTGGCTGTATTGGTGGCAATCTAACCTTTCCTTCTTCACAGCATATAGAAAAAGTTGGACAACTTTGTCTTTTAGATTTTTTGATTCGTTCTTCATACCATAGAAGTGAACTGCAATATAGGCATTCAAATGTTGGTTTTCCAAAGTTCCATGCTTGAAGAGACATTCCTGTTTATAATTTTTTAGATTATTAAAAATGAAATGTCCTTTGTAAATATAGAAATATTTTAATTACAGAAAATATATGGTTTAGTATTTGATTCTTACTTCTTGTTGAACTATTGATGTCATTAGTGTCACAGTTTCTAGAGATTTGTGGATTTTCATTAACACATTGTTGACCTGCAAAAAAAGTGTACAAAAAATAGTAGTATAAAATGAGTTAATAAATAAATAAAAAAGGGAAGATTAAAAAAAATATATGATGAAATTTGAGTTGAGCGACCTTTGTCATTTGATGGCATTGTTTGTGGATTGGCAGTCTCTTTACGCATTTGAGCCGGATTCTATATAGAATTATGACAATTTTTTTAAAAATTAAATTAAATTTTGCAAAGATAAATAATATTTAAATAAAAAACACATGATTAAGTTCATATGAAAATAAAAATTATTATGAAATAAATGTATGACCATATTCACTACCTTCATATGATTTTTGGTGGCTAAATTTGTAGCTTTTTGTCGCCGTTCATTCATAATGGATCTTCGTCTTAATCTTGAACATCTTGTCATTTCAACGTTGTTTAACTTCTTATAAAAAAAAGAAGAAAAAGTCTTCCTTAGAATCCCGGTTTATTGAAATATTCATAATCTAAGTGGATAGGATGTTTATGAAATAAATGTGAAATTAATGTATGACCATATTGGTTACCTTCGATTGTTCATTGCTTATATGGTTTGTTGCAAGAATAGCTGATGATTCTTGAATAGTGATTCTTTGTCTCTTGTTGGCTGAATGTATAGATTCTGATCGTTGTAAATTCATAATTGATCTTCTTCTTAATCTTGCAATTCTTGTTATTTCAACATTGTTCAACTATTTAAAAAAAATAAGAAAAAGACTTCCTTAGTAGCCTTGTTCATTGGAATATTCATAATCCACGTGGATAGGTCTTACTTGAAATCAAAAAATTAGTGTACAACTATATTGGTTACCTGCAATTGTTCATTGCTGGTATGGTGTGTTGCAAGAATAGTTGATGATTCTTGAATAGTGATTCTTTGTCTTTTGTTGGTTGAATCTACAGATCTTGATCGTCGTAAATTCATAATAGATCTTCGTTTTAATCTTGCAACTCTTGTTATTTCAGCATTGTTCAACTATTTAACCAAAAATAAATAAATAAACAACTATAATATACACAGCCAAACTAACAATTTGTATCAAGTCAATGTAAACTGTAAAGTGAAAAAAATACTTGCCTGCAGGTTAGTAGTGGTGGTGATTTCTTCCATGTGAGTAATCTTCTGTTGTAATTTAGAGACAACTTTGAATCATCTTTTTCTTTTGAGAAAGAGAGAGAGAGAGAGAAACATTTTGAGAGGTTTTTTTTTTTTGATAAACAGAATGAGAGATCTCGTTTGAAGAATACATAGTAGTTTTTTGTTTTTTTTGTTTTAGTGTAACATAATACAATTAATGTAATTATACAAATAATCTATATATATATATATATATATATATATATATATATTTATATATTTACCTCTTCTTCCATATTGGAGAGTTGCATAGCAGGCACTTTAATTAGCTTCTCTGCTTCCTTGTCAAACACTACAAAATTTGCATGTTTTGTTGTATCACCAACTTGAATGTCAAGTCTGTATCTAAAATATTATTTTTCATTTACATCAATTAACATTTTTATATATTTAAAGTTAACCAATAGTAAATATTAGAATTACTTACCTAATTTTTGGGAATCCACGTACTTTCATACATGTCTCACAAAATAGTTTGGATTCCTGTTTTTTCAATTTTTTAGGACACTCATCACAGGAGACATAATACCATCCATTCTCAGCATTGATATTTTTAACTGAGGCCATGCAATAAAATGTTATGTCCTATAAAAAAAACACATGGTAAAAGTTCATAAAGGAATTTTTCACATAAACATATTTGGAAAGCAAATATAGACCCAAGAACACTCTTTAAAACATCTTAAATATATAGCAATTTACTACTCCTTTCATCTGTCTTTTCCAAAAGTCTTTATCGTATTCAAAATCAATTTGAGGAATTAACGTAATCATAGTTTGTTGTCATCAACTTAAACTTAATTACCATTGCTTACTCTTTGCCATAATATATTTAACAACTGAAACAATACCTTGCACACTTAATACTAACCTGTTCTTTTTCAGTCTTTATAAAGGTCAAAATTTCCAATAGTGTTCTTTTCATCTTGGAAATCTCATTAGGGTCAAGGATTGAACGTGCTAGTTGCAACGACTCAATCTTCTTCTCTTTCTCATCAAGGCTAAATTCAGTTTCTTCAAGACTATATTGAAATTCAACATATTAAAAATGTCTATTGGTATCATAAAATAATAATTTAAGATATTATAAAATTGAACTAAAATAAATAAGTAATTTTAAAATTGTACTAACCTTTTTCTTAACTCTATGACCTCTGGAATATCTAAATTCACATACAACTTTGAAGAGTTTGTAGAAGACAATGATAATTTCCCTACCATCATTCATACATAAGTAGTTAAATTATGATGTTTAAACACATATCATGTATATCAAAAGAAAGAATTGCTTACTCATATAAGTCTTAACAGTGGTTGATGTGATAATTATAATAGGCCGCACAAAATTATCAAAACATATATCTTCATTAATTGCCTCTGCAAATTTATCCCAAAATGTGATTCTAATTTTTTCCCTCCTGCATAAACATTTTTGTTAGACAATTAAAAATTTATCTCTTAACAAAAATGTACAAATCTAAGTAATATATTCATCAATATCTAACTAACCTGTTATCTTGAAGTTCAATTAGCCTTTTGTTCAATTTTTTCCCACGCACCTCTATCTTTTCCATGGGAGAAATTCCTACGATTTCTCCTATTACATCTACAAACGATAAAGTGATTAATCAAAATAATGAGTTATGAAGATAATAGTATATAAATATATTTTAAGTATAAATGTATAATCAAAATTACCTGTTAGAGTTGTGTTTTTGTCAGCAAGATACTTTAGCTCATCAAATGGAACCAATTCAAATTTTTGTTTTGCAATAAGTTCATCATTTGTTTCTAACAACTTCACAGATGTTGTTGCATAAAATCTTATCATGTACTTGTGATTCACAATCCTATAAGCATCCTTGTTTTTGACAACTCCAAAATATTTTATTCGATAAATTTTACTTTCTTGTATATCTCTAAAATGATTAACAAATGATTTTCTAATACTTGCATGAATAAGATTATCCTGAAAAAATGAGAATAAACTTATCAAGAAAATATAATTCAATTGTATTTGAAGAGCTAAAAGTAATTTTATTATCTTATTTCAAAACTTACCTTCTCATCAAGTAGCACCAAATCAACACTCATAAGTTCATTATTTGTTTTAATGTTAAGAACTTCCCACATTCTTGTGACTCTAACTCTAATATTCCAATCGTCTTTTTCAGTGTCGATTTCATCCAAAAGATTATATCTTTGACTTTGTCTATCCATTCTAATTTATAAAAAAAAAAAATTATTAGCATTTATCTAAAAACAAAAGAAATTTTGATAGAGAAAACTGAAAAGTAAAATTTTTGAAAAATTAAAAATTTTTACACCTTCAACAATTGCAAACATAATAACATATTAATAAGATGCACAACAATTGCAAAGAATATAGTATATTTAAAAAATAATATTTTTGCAATGCAGCCTCATTGGTTTGTGCAAGTTATGGTTCTATTTTTGCAATGCAGCCTCATTTGATTCACAGACTAAGAGTTACCGCAAAAAAAAAAAAAAAAAAAAAAAAAAAAAAAAAAAAAAAAAAAATTAATTTCTTAGTTAATTAGACATGAAAGCTCAATTTCTTATATAATTTCTTAACAATCAAACTAATATTATTAAAAAATAAAAATTCAAACTAATATGTAATTCTCTAAACTGGATTAAACATAAGGAAATCAACTTAAACAAATACACAAAATATATTCAATTTGATGGGAAAAAATATATTCAATTTGATGGGAAAAAAAGTAGAATAAATAGATACGTACTTGTAAAGTTGTAGGTAGAAGAAGAGGATAGTAGAGATTGTAGGTAGAAGAAAAGAATAATAGCACAAAGGAACCGTATGATAGGTATTAATTATGAATTATTTGATATGCTAACGAGTGCCTTAGTGCCTTAAGGGCACTCGTTAGCATGACCCTTTTTTAAATGGCAGTAAGATCTGTTCAACAAGTTTTCATATATTTGCCTAATCCTTCATCACCAACTGGTAATTTACCACCAAACGGTTGACTTGGACTTGGTAATAATGTTTTATCAGTTCCTAGCACCTTAATTAGCAAGAAATGGGGTAGTTCCAAATTCTTTTTCCCTGTGTTTTGGACCTAATCATGATTATGGGAGAATAACTTTTGGAGATACTGGCAACTCAGACGAAAAAGAAGCGCCTTTCACCATTGAGCAATCAAAGTAAGTCATTACTTTCTCGAAATTGAAAAAACTGTCCGAAAGGTTATTTATTACTTTGGCAAGAAGACTATTTTTAACCTGAATCTCATCGTACTTGCACTAATTTTGTCCTTAAAAACTTGTTATCAGCTCATTTTATCATATCAACATCTCTCAAATAACTGTGGGAAGCAATTTTTCTAAGCTAGAGTTCAATACAATCTTTGACTCTGGTGCAACATTACATACCCGAACGACCCAGCTTATGCAATTATTTCTATGAGAAGAAGTCATTTATATATATAACATGTTTCATGATATCACTGGAATTTCATTCAATACAAATGAGTATGACTTGTACTCCTATTATTTTGTAGTTCGATTCCCAAGTCAAAGAAAACCGGTACGATTATCAGGATGCCAACTTTAAATACTGTTATAACTTAAGGTCATCTATATCTTGATTCTTGAGAAATCTATTCCTATATCATTTCTGTTTTCTGTTTTCAACTTGATCTGAATCACTTACATCTACTTTCAATCCAATGCAAATCAAAACAGTAATTTCCCTAAAATCAGTTTGACATTAAAAGGTGGAGATGAATATTTTGTCACTGATCCACTAGTAAAGTTTAATCATCAGGTATGCTCTGACTTTCTAGTGCTTTATTAATATTCGATTCTTGCTTGATTTTTGCTAAACCTTGATGTTGTGGTCTCTGGGGTGGAGAATTGTATTGCTTGGGTATTGTCAAAGGTCAATCGTCGGACATAAACATCATAGGAGGTGAGTATTTATTTATTGATAACTATCTTTATTTCAAAACCTATTTCTATCGATGAAGTTGCATTTTCATGTTTCTATACTTTTTTGGAAATTCCCCGTAACCTGCTCTGGTTGTGATTTTTTTGATAATGAATTCTCAAGTTGACAAAAAGCATCTTCTCAGCAAAAAATTAAATTTTTTTTTTTTTTTTGAGAAAAAGCAAAGAGGTGCTAGAATATTTTTAATGGCCTAAAAAAAAAAAAAAAACAAAATAGCAAATCTTTAAAATGACCAATAAGTTATATTTTTGGTCATTTTAGAGATTTCGGGTTTCAGGGTATTCTTGGTTATTTTTGGCCAGTTTCGAGGCTTCGCCCACTTTTTTTTTTTTGGGTGGTCATTTTGAGGTTTTGGGGCTATTTTGGTCATTTTAAAGGTTCCATGGATATATATATATATATATATATTATCATTTTGAGGTCTTGGAAGTACTTTGGTAATTTTAAAGATTTCAGGATATTTTGGTCGTTTTAGAGGTTTCATGGTTTTTTTGGCCGTTTTGAGGTTTTAGAGTATTTTGATCATTTTAGAGGTTTCGTTAGTATTTTTGACCGTTTTAAGGTTTCAATGTTATTTTGGTTATTTTAGAGATTTCAAGATATTTTGGTCACTTTAGAGGTATCATGATTTTTGTTTTTGGTCTTTATGAGGTTTCAAGTCAATTTTCGTCATTTTAGAGGCTTTTGGGTACTTCAGTCATTTTTTTTAGGTTTTAGGGTTATTTTAGAGTTTCAAATGGTATTTTGGTCATTTTAAAGGGTTTTAAGGGCATTTTAATTATCTTCAAGTTTTAGAGAAATTATGGTAATTTTTTAGATGTAAGAGTACTTCGGCAATTTTAGAGGTTTTAGTGGTATTTTTGTTATATATATATATATATATATATATATTCATTGATTATTGGGTAATTTGGTGGGTTGGGTTGGATTGTGTTGGGTTTGGGTTATAATTAATGGGTAAAATGGGTTATAATGGTTTTTTATGTACTCAACCCATTTATGCCTAACTCAAACTCACCTATTTGACAACCCTACTTTTAATACCTTCGTGTGCAATGACTTAACATAGAAAATTAGGAATTTTAATTCCCTTCTAATTAAGTGATCCCCATCCTAGGATTTTTTATTTTTTATTTTTTTCATAGAACCCCATCCTAATTACATCTATCTTTTGACATGATGGTTAAAAATCATTATGCCAAGAAACCTGTTCATTAGCATCTAATTTGGAGATTACAAAGATTATATTGTAAGACATTATTAACAAGAGGTTGACATAAAAGGAGGCGTTTTTTTTTTTTTTTTTTTAATTTTTTTAACAAGAGATAAAGGAGGCTGGTTGGTAGTATCAATGTCTTAAATAAATCATTAATGCTTTATTTGTTTTGCTGAAAAACCTTCTGTAAAGATAGTTTCCATATTTTCCATTATTTGGTAGGAAAAAAAAAAAAAACTGATCAACGGAAAACAATCTTTAGTCAATGGAAAATCCTAATAAAAATAAGGCTTATTTTCTATAGATTGTTTTCCAAAAAAAATTTTTGGAAAACAATTTCTCTCTCACATATTGCATCTCCTATAAATATTATATTCTTCTGTAGCCGTGAGAAACTTAATTTTTTGGCTTCTTCTTTCTCATGGTAAAGCTCTATCACTTTTGCTCTGATCATATATTTTTTTTCTTTGAATTTCAAGCATGGTTTTTTTTTTCTTTTTTTTTTTCTACGAAATTTTCTATTTGATGAATTACAGGCAGAAGTTACTTCTTTTCGCACATAAAAGTGCAAAAAAATAAAAAATAAAAATAAGGAGAAGAAAGAATGAATGAAGTGAAAGACGAAAACTTTAAACATGGTGCCTATACTGCTCTAAATTGATTTTACATGGGACAAACTTTACGGTAAATTAATAATATGGTTATATAATAAATGATAATTGTTTAGCGGAGTTGCATTTGTTGGTAAATACATTATGCAAATACTATGCAGTGATGATATATTATGCAGATACATTATGCTAATACATAATTTAGAGTAATATTAAAGACTTGTGATTGACCATAGTAAACAATTAGTGTACCAGCAAAGAGAGTAGACAATGAAAAGTTATTGACAACTAATTTTGATTGTATTTATTGTTTAAATTTAATTATGAAAACCAAATTCATTCTTGGTTTTTTATTTATATTGATTACATTAGTTGGTTTACATAATACACATGTTTTAAATTATACAAGAAATAAAAAAAAAAAATTACATACTAAACATCAAAAAACATTCTCAAGCTTATTTTCAATATTGTTACCAAACACTGGAAAACGAAATAGTTTTCCAAAAAATGCTCTTTGGAAAATAAATTATGTTCTAGAAAACGTTAATGCTGAAACAAACAGAGCGTAAAAATTTACATGTAAATCAACAAATTAACATGATTTTCATTTAGTCATCACATCATTAAAAA
Source organism: Quercus parvula (assembly GCA_030820535.1). Lineage (NCBI taxonomy): Eukaryota > Viridiplantae > Streptophyta > Magnoliopsida > Fagales > Fagaceae > Quercus > Quercus parvula. The sequence continues at coordinate 29,763,790 of JAUAME010000001.1, forward strand.
ACCACTATTGACAAGTTAGACTTTAGGAAAAACTTGAAAAATACTGGTTGTTTAACGATATTTAAATTGAGAGATTGCCATCATTAAACAACCACCATCACCCGGGTTTCTTAGCCTACTATATCATTGAAAGCCATTATGTATCCTAACTTTTTCTTCTTCTTCTTCTTCTTCTTTTTTTTTTTTTTTTTGAGGAACGTATCCTAACATATTTAAATCGGGAAATTGCCACTTATAAATTATGAATTTGTTCATTGTCATACTGTAAACTTCATGATTGATTATCACATAGTTTTCAATCGTGAGAAGTACATAATAGGTTGGAAGGCATCTAATTGTGAGTATATACAATTCAACTCTCCAGATTGAATTTTAATATTCAGTTTTTACTTCTCTAGCTATGTTGATTCTTTAAGTGACTATAATTAATGACTAATGAGACTTGGTTTTCCCAGGTGGCTATAGCCCATCATAATCTCCTCCTGCCCCTGATGGAAACTCAAACTCTCCACCTACCAGCCCATAACAGTCTGCTCCTTACGCCCTCGTCATGCCTCTTGTTTCTTTCTTTACCATTGTTTGATTCTCTTTTTATTTGGTGAGGTTTTCTGATCATTCCAATCATTCACCCAAACTGGACGCATTGGTGGCTTTTTTTTCTTTCTTGGTGTCGGGGACTGGATAACTGTTTGAATAAGCGTTGTTTCAAGGAAAATACATGGTTTCAATAATCGATAATATGATGGTTGGAGTGGTCAGTAATAGCGATTAATAAATTGTGTTATGTGATTCACCATATTTTATCAGCTGAGTTTTTTCTCTGCCGGTCAACTTCTTATCTTCACCAATAACCTTCTTTTTTTTTTTTTCTGGGATATATACGGTTTTACGGTTGGCCTTAGCCACACTTTCATCATATTATATCAACTAAAGTTTTTCTCCACCGGTCAACTTCTTATCTTCACCAATAAGGTTTTTTTTTTTTTTTTTCCTGTGGGATATATACGGTTTTTCTCTGTGGCACCCCCCCCCCCCCTTTTTTTTGGTTAAATCAACCTTTTCTCTTAATTGTGAATTTGTGATAACTTGTGTATATTTTTCTTAAAATCTAAAAATTTAAGAAAATTTCTACAATTTGGTGAAGCCACTGGGCGCAAACACAGCATCTAGGCCCAACTTTTATTATATATAATATGATTTTGATCAATAATCATACTTTCCTTCAATTTTGCAATTTTATTTATGAGCTTTTAAATTTTTGCTTTTAAAATTGAAATAAGGGATCAAAATATCAATTCAAATGTCCTATTTTTGGCCATTATAAACACTAAATCCTTTTTTTTAGATGCAAAAAAGAAAAAAAAACGCTTATTTCTAAATTTGAATATATATTTTTTTTCTAAACAATAGTATTCTATTAATTTCAATTGTTGGTATACTTGCATATTTACGTTTAAATTGAATATTATCTTTTTCTTCTTCTTTTTTACTGTTTATCTTCATTTTTAATATATTAATTAATTAATTTATATACAGTTTAAAAATAAACTTATTATTTATCTAATGATTAAACTAATGACTAAATCAACAAAGAAGGTATTTGGTATCAAATAATATCATGTCAGTGGTATCAAAATCCAATAAGTATGAGACACGTTAGCAAAAAATAAATACCCCACTAACAAATAAGAGACACGTGTTCGCGTATAGTTATTTTTACATACATTTCTCTCATTTATTGAGTTTTGATATGGATAACGTGATATCATTTGGTACAAGATACTTTTTCCCACCGTTGAACCAATGAACCATCATACCACTTACTTTACAGTTTAATGCTCGGTCAAATTTTGATAACTATAGTTTATTCACACAATATTAAATGGAATCCTAACCGTCCAAGTTCGGTGCCATCCAATAATATGTGATTAGCCCATAGTTATTAAATTTCTTAATGTGGCGTTTGGTACAGGGTAATGTTTTAAGATTTCCATAAATGTTTAAAGATTCCCATATTTGATTACAAATCACACCAAGGAATTAGATGCCAAGAGAATCTAGATTCTCCTCAACCCCTTTTTTTAAGGAATGTGGATTCCCTTTGAAACATGTTGGTATCCAAATTCCCAAATTTAAAGGAAATTGTATTTTTTTTTTTTTTATAAAATTGAAAATTTTAACCATTTTTCCTTATCATTTAAGCAATAGAGATAAAGCATAAAACAAATCATCAATATCTTATAGACTTAAATGTTGTCAAGTTGTTTTGTTATGGATTAAGCTCTTTTTAATATTATGGTTAAGAATTAATTTTTCTCCTTTTTATATCTCCTATTTGGGATTGGTTATATGCTAAAGTAAAATAAATTATTTATTTTTATCAACAAGATTTTTCATAAAGAAATAAGAATTTAAATAGTTATTTTTGTATTGAACTACTCGCATTTTGAAATGTTAGACTATAGTCTTAATGGATTTGTCATAATTTATAGTTTGCATTTTTTTTTTCATTATTTATTTGGAAGAAGATTTAAAAAAAAAAAAAAAAAAAAAAAAAAAAAAAAAAAAAACTTGATATTGGATTTACAAATCTAAGGATAGTATGAGAAAAATAAATAATTCATTTAAGATTTTTAGGAATAAACCAAATATTATAATTTCACATTCCTAGGAATCTTATTAGATTCTCAGTTAAACCAAACATAGAAATAGTTACATTTCTAGACATCCAGATTGCAAAACATCACATTTCTAGTAATCTAGATGCTGGAGTAATGTGAATTCCCCGTACCAAATGCCACCTAAGTGTTGTCATTGATGCATAATAAAAATTGAATTGATGGTAGACCCATATATATATGAAAATGATATTATTCAAATCGAAAAAAATGCTAGGATCATAACTTAATGTACAACTTTTGCTACAACTCTCTTGACTAGTTGTGACTTGTGAGTAGCGGAAATTTGGACCCAATGGACCCACTATTTTCTTTTTACCACTCACAACTCGTCATGTAACAAGTTATGATAAAAATTCTGGTCCTAGCATCATTCTATTCAAATAACAACATACCATGTTGATAATTATATTTTAAAAAATGTTGGGAAAAAAATATTGTCTCCCTAACGTTATTCTTCCTTAAAAATTCTACTAATAAAAAGTAATTTATGAGGAATATAATACAACATATGTAGTTTACATAAAAATAAATAAACTATAATACAACGTGCCTAGAAAAGGAAACATGTACAGCTCATGTAGTCATGTGACTTCCATAGAGTCAACGTTTCTGACTTCTAACGTTACACTCTTTTATAATTTGTGGATCTACTTTCTTCCTTCTTGTAATCAAACAAATTCAATTTTATTCCTTCTGTAGCAAAGAAAATGCAGCCGAAAATCATCCTTCTCTCACTTTTTTTCATAGGATTAGCATCCGCAGGTAACATCAGCAACAAAGTTTCGATCTTTATTCCTTACTACTTAATTTTCCAACACCCAAAAGTAAAAAGACATAAGCAAATATTGTAGCAAATGAAGTAACTTGTTTTGAGTAACATACATTTTTTTTAAACATATATTAACATGTTCATATATGCAGATCTTCTTCAGAATCCAGATTTTGAATCTCCACCATCAAACTTGACAGGAAATTCCAACTCCTCAGTTGTGCCATTGAGCCAAAACAACACAATTCCTGGATGGACATTTGAAGGTACCGTGAATTATGTAAAAGCTAGTCAAAACATATCATTGCCAGGGAATGGACATGGCATACAATTGGGTCAAGATGGCAAAATCAACCAAACTTTCACTGCTAATGGCAATATCATAAATTACTTGCTTACCTTCACGTTGGCCCCAGGTGGTCAGAATTGTTCAGCCAACGCTGATGTAGTAGTGTCAGCCCCAGATAGTACCATGGTCTTTTCTTGGAAGCAACATTATGGGAAAACATGGGAGAGCTATGGTCACTACTTGGGTAGTTGGGATGAGGGAGAGCCTATTAATCTTGTGTTTCAAAGCCAAACCACAGAAACTGATCCCAACTCCATATGTTGGCCTGTGCTTGATACGCTTCTCCTTAAGGGCATTGCAGAATCTTTTGAAGCCACTGGTAAGTACATTTCTAATTCTACATAACAATTATATAAACAAATACCAAATTTAAGAGCAACAGTAGATAATAACTAAAACATGATGTTCATAAATTAAATATAATCCACAAGATTGAAAATTTGAAAATTTGAGGGACGGAGTGAGAGAGGGTGTTTGGGAGTTTTGGACGAAGTGTGAGGGTCTGAGGGGGTCTGGGTATTTAGGTTAAGTCAAATGGTGCGTTTTGCACCTTTTTTTTTTTTTTTTTTTTTTGAATTTCGGCCCAAATCGGGCCGTTTCGGCCGATTCGGCCGATACCGGCCGATATTGGCCGATTCGGCCGATACCGGCCGATATTTGCCGATACCGGCCGATACGGCCCGATTCGGGCCGCGTCGGCGCCGATTTCGGCCGCGTCGGCGCCGATTTTAGCCGCGTCGGCCCGATTCGGGAATCGCCACGTGGCACGACGCGGCACGGACGCGCGGTCTGCGGCGTCCCTCCCGCGTCGCCGCGTCCCGCCGCGTCGGACGCGGGTGCGCTCGCCTGGGAGCCGCGTCCGTGCATCCCAGATATAGGCACAAGTAGTTTGAGGCTCTTAAGTCTCGATAAAGAGCATTGTAAAAAAAGAACAAAAGCCACATTTACAATTTTACACAATTATTGAAGTGTTGTTTGTGGTTGGACACAGATAACCTATTGCTAAATGGAGGATTTGAATACGGTACTGATTTCTTGAGTAACTCTACTGAGGGAATTCTGCTTGATCAAACACCAAGTCCTGCTCAATCCCCATTACTACTATGGTCTGTGCAAGGAACTGTCAAATACATAGACTCCATACACTACTTTGTCCCACAAGGCAATGCTGCTATAGAGATTGTCTCAGGAGTTTCAGCTGGCATACAAACACCAACAATTCTTAACGAAGGCTCTACCTATAACTTGAATTTCACATTGGGAGATGCTAACGATACTTGTGTGGGAGATTTCTTAGTAGGGGCTCTAGCAGGATCGACCGCCCAGAATTTCTCGCTGAAGAGCAATGGGACTGGCTCGGCTGAGAGATTCTCTTTGACATTCAAGGCAGATCCAAGTCCAACTTTAATCAGTTTCCTCAGCTATAAAACAAGCCAGACAAAAGATGGTGTGTTCTGTGGTCCTTTGATCGATGATGTGGTTTTGCTTTTGCGTGCTTCTTCTGGCTTGAAACTAGAAATGCAATTTAAGGTTCTGATTTCTCTTTATATACTGGTAGCCATTCTACAAATACATTGGAAATGACATCAAGCACTTGTCTTGCTCATGTTTGAAGTTAGTTTGAGATTGTATTGGGCATGTTAACCTTTTTGTTGCTGAGGAATGTTAATTGCGGACTTTCTGTGCTAGTAATATTATATTGTTGATTAATTATTGTTATGTTTGTGATAGTGATTGAATCTTCTTATTGAGACTGCTTGGTAGGTGATCAAATGGCTCTGGTGCAGGATTGCCTGGGTCAAAATACTCAAAGCTCAAAAATATGGTTATTGACTGGGTTTTAATTTGATTCAAAGTTTAAATTTGGTATAAACTACAAGGTACAAACACTTGCCTAGTTATGTGAACTGTTATGTTCCTGTGCCATGTTATGAGAAACATAAATCCCTCTTATGTTGTGTTTGGAGAAAGAATTTGATGAATGACCTTCAGGAGCCATTTAGATGCGATTTGAAGTGGCACAAACCTTTTGCTATTTATATACATATTGATGCCGTGGGAATTTAGAAATAACTTGTCCCTAACCTTGGTGTGCCAGTGCCAAACTAAGAACTCTCTCTGATGGAATTTAAAAGTTCTAGTATAATGGTAAGGACAAAGTTTGTCCTAATGATGGTAATAAAAGTACAATATTATGGAATAAAAAAATAAATAAAAAACGATATTACTAGTTGAACATTTTAATAACTTGCCCAATTTGTTTATGAGAAATCAAGACCCAACATGTAAAATAAAGATAAAAATAAGTAGTAGCCACTCTATCAAACATTCCTCACTGTCCCTTATTCATGCTTACTAAACATTACTTATTTTGAAGTTTGATTGATGAAATTATACACCATTCACCTTCTATTCTAGTCATTAAACTTCCTAGAAATTACTAATGCTCGAATTAGAGGCTTTATTGGCTTTGAAACTGATAGGATATTAGAAGGGGATGCTTGGTGGAGTAATTACATGTCGATCATGGTATCGCTTAAGTGATGTGCGAATTGGAAGCTTTGTTGGATCTGAAACCGGTAGGAAATCAGAAGGGATGCTTGGTGGAGTAATTACATGTTGATCATGGTATGGCTTAAGTGATGCACGAATTGAAGGCTTTTTCGGTCTTGAAACCGGTAGGAAATCAGAAGGGATGCTCGGTGGAGTAATTACATGTCGATCATGGTATAGCTTAAGTGATGCTCGAATAGAAGGCTTTTTTTGCCTTGAAATCGGTAAGAAATCAGAAGGGATGCTTGGTGGAGTAATTACATGTCGATCATGGTATAGCTTAAGTGATGCTCGAATAGAAGGCTTTTTTGGCCCTGAAACTGGTAGGAAATCAGAAGGGATACTTGGTGGAGTAATTACATGTTGATCATGGTATAGTTTAAGTGATTCTCGAATTGAAGACTTTCTAGAAGATAGTTGCTCGATTGAAGCATTACCCAAACATATGAGAGTATAAAAAAAGAGAAGGGAAGCATATGCAAATAAAGAAATTGGGAGGTGGGAAAAGGAAGCCATAGTTGTATTAGCTATTTGTTAGTGCATTAGAGAGGGTAGTGAGAATTTATAGGAAGAAACCTCTCATGACTCTTGGCGTGTGAAACTTTTTTTTTTTTTTTTTTTATTATAGGTAAACGATGGAAGCATGTGAAACTCTTAAACATGCATTGGGGGGGGGGGGGGGGGGTGCGGTTTAATCCATTAATTTGGACTTTTTTGGTCAAGTTTATCATCACCCATTAAATATATTAATTACTTGTTATATTAGATTTAAAAAATAAAATAAAATAAAAACTTTCTCCATATACGTATAGTGACGTAAAGGGATAAATGGATTTGTAGCATATATTATTAATTGTACGTGATTGAGATTTGAGGTATCAATTATTGATTTATTGCTGATTTTGTTTCTTATCCAATTAATGAGAATTTGATAACTAGGGGATTTGATAATAATGATCTGTTGTTTCTCAAAAAAAAGAAAAGAAAAAAGATAATAATGATCTGTTTTACCAAATGCCATAAGCATAATTGACATTTGATTCTTTTTGATTGAGCAGTAAAAATTATCATTTTGTGAATAAATGTTGAAAGTGTCGTCAAGCAACAACATGGAAAGTTTAAAAATAAAATAAAAAGAATACTGAAGAGATCGGTATTGCAATCTTTGTTTCCTATAAAAAAAAGTTTGAACGTTTTTTTCTTTTTTAGAATCCAAGTTTGAACTTTGAATGTTACTTCAGTGTATATGTATTTAACTTACTAATCTCGATATATATGCATTTGCAAATTTGCAATTGTTTCATTTGTGATAAATTAAACCTTAGATTTCCTAGGTTCACAGTTCATTGTTTGGATTTATTGTAAATTCTAAATAATTACAATAAAAATTTTCAAGCCTTTTTGGTAGGTTTGACCCTTCGACAGGTTTCATGGATAATTTTATTTGCCCTATTAATGAACCTAGCTAATCAAATTCCATTAATTACTTTTAAGATATTTTCTTCATTACTAGTAAGGGTTGCACGTGCATGGAGAAATTATACGGTCCTCATGGTGGACCACGTCATTTGTCTACTATTCTACTAAAAGACTCTCACTTGTTTAAAATTGCTGAATCAGTAATCAGTTTCTGTTTAAAAAAAAATTATGACTTAGCAATTTTAAACAGGTGGGAGTCTTTTAGTGGAATGGTGGACTATGTCACTTGTCCACCATGAGAACCTTATAATTTCTCCATGTGCAAGGTACATGCTGCCCTTTGAGTGAGAATATTTAAGATAGAATTATTTTTTGAAGTAGTATGAAATTATGTACTTAAATTTGGAATAGTTATTTAATTTATGACTATTTATTTACTATGATAATTTTTTAGAACCTATTTATTAAAGACAGTATCTACTCATGAAAAAATTCTACTAAGAATGATAACAAATGTCGTCATTTTCCAACAATAAACAACTAAGTTTTGATAAAACATTGTCACAATATTTAAATTTTCGCAACAAATGGTGACATATGCTACAATTGAAACTCTTTATCAAATTAAATACCTACAACCATTTGCAATAAATACTTTTTAAGAAAGAAAGCAAATAAAAAAAGAACAGATAACAAAAGACATATGTCATTGAAGTTTCTATTAGATAAAATTATAAATCTAGAAGATTTAAACATCTAATAAATTAGTGTTCTCTAGGTAACAAATAGAATACCATACATCATCATTTTTACTTTCTAAGTATTACTAACGCACAAAACTCAAAATACACGAAAAAAATTTTGGGACATTAAAATGTAGTGAGACATTTTAGATATTGTACAATGAAATATCCTAGGAACTATAAGATTTTGTTAAAGTTTAATTAAGAGAGTAATAGTAGAGACTATATGCTTGTCTACAAAATATAAAGGAGGAATTATTTGACTTTAAAGTTAAAGGGGGGAATGAAACTACCTCAAACATAAAGGGGAAAAATACTTTTTTCCTTTTTTTTTTTTTTTTTTTTTGTTAGTAAAACTATATATATATATATATATATATATATATATATATATATATATATAACTTTAAACAACATGTTTAAAAAAAAAAAAAGTCAACCCAAGAAAACTGTTTGTAAAACTATGAATTTTGGCTTAACAAATTAGCTATAAATTTTTTTTTTTTTTAAAAAGAGTCAAGAACACAATAAATGTCACAATATTTTCTCAATACCTTTATTTTAGTTATGGTGGGCCTTGATATGATATTTTATTATTTTATTTTTGAGTAATTCTACGTCCACAATATTTTCACAACAAATTCTAGGTGGTAAATTATTATTGGATTTTAATTGGAACAACCACTTTAAACTATGCATTAAAAGAATAAAAAAACTAACCGAAGAAAATTGTGTGTGAAACAGTGAATTTTGGCTCACCGAATTTGACTAAAATAAAAAAGAAGTCTAAGAATATAACAAAATGTCACAATATTTTCACAATACCTTTATTTTCAGCCATGATAAGTTTCAGTCTAATATTTTATTATTTATTTTATAAAAATACTATCTCCATAATATTTTCATAACAAATTTTAGTTGGCAAATTGTTACTAATTTTAAAATGGACCCATTACTGATATCACTTTTTTATCCACCAATAGTAATTTACCACCTATGATTTATAGTGAAATTAATGTGAAAATGTTGTGACTTACCATTTTTTTTATTTGATCTATAAGAAACTGAGGCTTCAACAATTGTGAAAATATTGTGATAAAAATAAGTGTTACAAAATTTTCACAAAAAAAATTATTTTTAGTTGTAGTTAATCACAGTCTCATATTTTATTATTTTATTTCAATCTATAAGAAATCGGCAGCTCAATAATTATGAAAATATTATGAAATTTATTATGTCATTTATTGTGTGAGTATAACAATATATTTGCCAACTCATATAAATATTAAAAATAAATAAAAGAGCACAAACTGAAATGGCGTGATTTGAAAAAAAGAAAAAAGAAGACAAAATACAAAACGGTGAGTCTTGCTCACCAATTGAGTAAACCAAGTTTACTATAGGAGCCATTGGCTCTTTTTATATAGTTAGTAGACAGTAGATTAAGCTTTAGGTGTTTGATCTTTCATCTTTTCTTTCTTATTTTTTATTGACCTGCGCTCTACACAGTTTTTTCTTTATTTATTTATTTATCTTTTTGCCGAAAGCGATAATATAAAATTATAATGAAATATTTTGAGATTTTACTTTGTTTTCATATTATAATATTGATCAAGGAAATATTTTGCTACCTTTTCTTTATACAATGAGTAATAGCATGAAAACGGGAATTATATAATGCTCTAAAACTATAAGAAAACAAAATACGAATATGAATTTGGAAAATACAATGCTATAAGTTGTGGTACTAGATTTTCTCGATATAGAATTATAAGAAAATTTGGAAATTTTACCTTCCTTTTTATGTTGCTGTAATGTTCAATGAAATCTTTTTTGTTTTGTATCAAAAAATAACGAGTAATGCCAAAGGTTCAATATAACAATCCATTAAAGGATTCGTTAGTGCACATTCAAGGTAAAAAAAGAAGAAAAAAAAAAAAAGGAAGGAAGGTAAAAGAAATTATTTTTAATATAGGAAAATTTCTTATCGTCGGAGAGATTTAAGGAGATCATTTTGCATTAAATTAATATAATAGTTTATATGGAAAGAACTCATTATATAATCTTGCCATATATCATATCATATTATATCATATTATATATAATAAAAGTTAGGTTTAGGTATCGTAGTTGTGCCACGTGCTTTCATCAAATTGCAGAAATTTTAATAAATTTTTAGATTTTTAAAGAACTAAAAAGGAATAGTATATTACCAGGACTTTAATTCATTCTTATCATTAAATAAAATTAGATTAACATTATTTTTTTATTTGTTTGAATATATTTCTTAAATTAAGGGATAATATTTAACATACAAAAATTTAATTTAGATAATATTAATCATCTAAATTTTCAAAATTTTAATATTATTAAATTAATATTATTTTATCAAAATATCAAGCTACAAAAGTTGATTATTAAGGGATAAGCACAATCCAAATTTTTCAAGAGGTGATTAATATAAATCTATCACAAGAAACAGTATATATCTCCAATAATTTGATAATCTCTATTTATTTTAAAAAATAGTATATATCTTCATTAATTTGATAATTTCTACGTTGATGACATTTAAAATATATATATATATATATATATATATCAAAATTCCTTATAGCTATCAACCACGTTCTTTTTCTCTTTTTTTTTTTTTTTAATTTTTAATTTTTTATATGTTACGTTATGTTGAATCAACTTTTTTTTTTTTTTCATTCTATTAATATGACATTTTTTTAATTCCAATTTTTATGGGATAATTAAAAAAAAAAACACATTGATTAGATATCTTTAATTTCAACAAGATTTAAATAAATTATATTTCAAATGGAACTCTACCAATATATATAACCCTATATATCCTTTTTGGAGTGACACTTATTTTAATATGTGAATACCTAAATCCCATGACAATGCAGGTATGCATTCTTTCTTCTTCTTTTATTATTATTATTTTCATTTTGTTTATTTTCTTTAGTGTTATTATTGGTTTTTTGTCTTCATGTGATTTTAATTAATGAATTCAAAACATTCAAAAACATTTTCAAGTTTCTAAAGGCTCCTTCTTTGCTTTTGCTTTTTTTTTTTTTTTTTTTATTGATTAAATTGATTAGGTTTTGTGTATTGGTTGCCTTTTTTTTAAACTATTTTTCTTAGCTTTGATATAATTTATATGCTTAGGGTTAGGGTCTTAGAATTAATGATTAAATATGGTTAGAATTAATAGATTAATTTTAACAATTTTCCTATTTGATTTTTATGTTACATCAAATTATCAAGATATTCTACACATGTATTTTTGAATTATCAACTTTAATTTTAATTTATAATATTATCAAGATTATATTAATTTTAGATTTATCAATTGTTTAGTACGTTTTAAAAAAAAAATAATTATCAATTTAAAATTCAATTTGGAATTATCAATTTAATTTAGTTTTAGGAAGAAATCTTATCCCTTATTTTAGTGAGATAATTATTTATACTTGATAATTTTTTCTTTTATCTTTATTAAATCTATTAAAATATATAATTATTTATACATTTATTTTATATGCTTTTTTTATAAAACCGTGCAACGCACAGGCCGATAACTAGTTGTAGGGGCCTTTTTTGTGGTTAAAGTGGGATTGGGCTGCCTCCTGCGGTAATGGGCTGGGCTGCCTCCTGCGATGATGGGCCCTGGTATTTCTGAGTAAGGGAGCTGGGGCCGGTCCAATTATAACTCAATCTGGGCCGGTTTGTGCACAAACTTATGCCACGTCTGCTAGGAGCAAATTTACAGCAAGCAAAATTGTAGCAGGCAAGTTATGACAGGCTGGACTATTGTAGACAAGTTATGGCAGGCAGATATGATAATAATCAAAAACAGAGTATTCTGCCTATTCAAACAGATTGCTATGCATTCCCTGCTAGTAAAACATGATTACAGTTATAATGATATCAATTGTCAAGGAAAATGAAAAGACTAATAATGGTTAGTTTAAATGGGCAAAAAATTAAGCTTTAGGCTCAGTCTGCCGCAGCAAAGCCAAAGAGGGGAGAACGCCTCTGCTCAATGCAAATAATCCCCCAGGAAAAATCCTGCCATGGGGATTAACGGCTTTGAGGGAGTCGGTCCTGAATGGTTATTGCCCCCCAAGGGAAAATCCTTGTTTGCATTTTTGGAGAAAGGTAAGATTTGAAAGGGGAGAGAGAGAAGCCGATCTATTGATGCATGCTCACTGAACTAATTCTCCTCTTTCTTTCTTAGTTTTCTTTCTTTTCTTCTCTGTTTTCGTTCTTCTCTTTCTTTCTTTTCCTCTCGTTCTATTTTTCTTTTAACGTTGTAAAATATGCTTTGTTTTTTCCACACCCTCTACAGGGCACGGCAAAAGCCTCTTTATAGCGCCTGCCGTGACTAGTGTTTTACGGTTTTGCCCCTTAACCGCCTTTGTCTGGTCTGGGTGTACTTACCGACCACACTGTGCGGTACAAACCCCTGCCAAACAGAGGAGGACTCGTTTTGTCCCTCTGTGCGTCGTGGCCTTTCCTGCCACAATGTTAATCCCTTCTCTCCTCACTCTCAGAGCATGCACCCAACGGTTCCCTCTCAAATTGCCTCTTTTGGGTGGTCTATCATCCCAGCAGGACGTACGTCCCAAAAGAGACTTGAGCAGGAGCCGTGAATAGATCTTTTCCCCTCTCCCCACCACCAAACCACACCCCCCTTTACCACTTACCTCTGGCCCATGGCCCCACCATGTCCTATATTGGCTGGGTACAGGCTGGTGGCGCCTGGGCCTTGCGCGTGCTTCCCTTTCAAATTTGTCCAAGAGTCTGCCTGCTGCTCATGTGTCTGCCGCAACCTGGAGATTCTCCGTCTGCGTTTCCTGGCCTTTCATGCGGGCTTTCTTTTGGTCTTTCGCTCCAATCAAGAGCTCGGCCTCGTATGATAATGGGCTTTACATTTCTGTAGCCCACTTTTGGTTTTCTTTACTGCCTGCCACGTTGATTTGTTATTCCTGCCGTAATGACTCAATCCTGCTGGACTCCTTTTTTGGGCCGGCCGTTTATCCCTTTTCTCAGTGGCCTGTTACAGGTACTGTTTTGTTTTTACTTCTGGGCTCCTATGTCCTTTTGGTTTTCCCTTTGGGCATCCACGGCCCGTTTGCTAATTCTTTTGAGCTTCCTCGGCCTATTTGCTAATTCCACACTCCCATGGGCTTTGTTACTAACTTCATTGGGCTTCCCCGGCCCAATAACCTTATCCTTATCTTTGGGGTTTATGAGCCTGCCATAAACCCCTTACTCTCTTAGTTTACATTACCTTGGGCCTGCAGCGACCCTTTCTCACTTTTCTTACTCATACTCTGCCCATGGGATGCTATTTCTTTCTTTCCTGGCTTCTTTGAGCCCGCTTGCTTTTTCAAGGCCCATGTATACATTTGTTGGGCCAGTGACCCATTATTCCTGCCGCTTGGGCCTAATGGTCTTTTTTACTATTTGTACAGTCAATTCCTTGTGGCCCTCTTTATTGGGCTTTTCTATCTGCTGGGCTTCCACAAATGGCCCTCAACATTTAGCCCCCTGAACATATGAAACGTTTCTGCGATTCATATGTGAATGAAAGGACGCTTCTGCCCTTTTCTCATCTTCTCTCTTCTTCTCCTTTTTCGCGGTTTTTTTTTTTTCTTTTTAAACTGTGGACCCCTTCTTATTCATACATATATCCTTCTTCCTGCTGCGAACAGGGTTGTCTCTTCGAATTTCCTAGTTTGGCAGTTATTTTCAAAACAGAGCCGCCGCTTCATTAACTCCATTCCCTTCTGATGGCTGACCCTTCACCTCTTTTCGTGCTGACATTAATGATTTGGGTATTTAAAAAGAAATCCTTCTGCATTTTAATCACAAACCCCTTCCTCTCCCAAAACGCATGCTCTTCATCTCTCCTTCTTCCTTTCAGTCAACAATACCCATTCTCTCCGGTTAAACTTCCTTACCATGTCTCCAGTAAAAAGTCAAAGTTCTTCCCGTCGCAAGGGGAAGGCGGTTGCCTTCGACTCCCCTGCCGTTCCTGAGGAGGTGGATCGTTCCGATTCGGAGCGGTCCACTGAGGAGGAGGCAGAGTGCGACCCTGACAGCGAGTGCGCTCCCTTAATCGACCCGTGGTATGAAATCAGCCCTCACTTCCCAAAAGTTCCCGGCGAATATGTACCGCCGCCACCAGGCCGTGTATTGATTACCCTTATCCGGCGAGACCCCGATGTTTCTTGGGCTCCTTTGGCCTCTTCGGTCCCTGATTTGTCCATTCGCCAAGGTGTTTCACTCCCTGTACCCCTCCATTTTGAATTTGGGTCCAGCGCATCCTTGGGTTGGAAGGAGTGGGTTGATAGCGAGCTTTCCGATACAGGTTTTATGGGTTTGTTACAACGGGCCGGCGTTCTGAAGGCCGTAGTCTCGTCTTGCTGTTTGTCAAATTTTCGTGACCTTTATAACCTCCGTCACTTGGTTCGCCGATGGTGCACTACCACCCACACCTTCTTTTTCTCGTGCGGCGAACTCACCGTGACTCTTGAAGATGTGGCCGACCAGTTGCTCTTGCCCATTCTCGGCGATACCGATCCTGCCGCTTTAGAGCTTTCTCCTGAGGAGGAGGCCATTGAAGTTGAACTGAGGAAAAGGATGACCGGAAACGCTAAGTTGTCCTACTGGTGAGTTCTTCTTCCAAGTTTTCTGCTACCGCCCGCCGTGCGGCTTTTATTGCTTTTTGGCTTTGCAAGTTTGTTTTTGGGTCCCACCCTCATTATGCCATAAAACCTTTGTATTTTCGTTTGGCTATCAAAATATCTGCGGGGGTGAGCCTGCCGCTGGCTCCTATGTTTCTGGGGCATTTATACGTTCAGTTAGACATTCTTCATAACGATGAGCAGCAGGCTGGGTCCTGCCACATTGTCACCTCTTCCGTTCATTCCACCATACTTCAGCAGTGGTTGTTTGAGCGTTGTGCTCAATACTTGGCGAAATGTAGACCTGCTCGGTTTGCCAAGGAGAAGTACCAGAGTTGTTCGAGAGTGATCACCGACTTCTGTGGCAGGTTTGAATCTGATTTCCCACTTGCTTTTCGTTGGTCTGGTTTGAAGCCGATAGGCTATTCTGTGGTTGAATTTTTCGATGAAGGCGTGGGTTTCTCTTGGAGAGCCTATAGAAATTTGGGTACCGGTTACACTTGTGCGGACTCTGTCATAGGTCCGTTTATTGATGCTATTGGGACTACTACTCCATTGGTCGGCTTTGATGAGACTGGGATCACTTATCTTGCCGCTACCAATGCCGGATGGCTGCCTTACCTAGCTGATGAAGGTATTAGATTTGTTCACTATCCTGCCAACCGGGTGAGAAGGCAGTTTGGACTGGATCAAGACATCCCCGATGACCTTTCTTCCCTGATGAGAGCTCCTACTTCAATCCATCCTTTCCTGCGGCATACTGCCTTTGACTTTTGGAAGAAGCGTTTCGATGCCGTCACAGTTCCTGGTTCATTGAGGGAGGGTGTCTGTACTTTTCCCATGCACGGCTACTGGCATGCAGTGATGGATTCGTTTGTTGCTGAGTTAGCGGGGAGTCGTGGCTTTTCCCTTATTCCTCCTGAAGGGTTGAGTACGGTTGCATCGGTTAACCCTCACCTGCTGCTTCCTTCTAGGTCTATTTTGGCGTATGCTAGGAAACAGAGCCGGTCAGCCATTTTCTAATGGGACGCAGAGAAGAAAGGGTGGTTTTGGCATGCTGGTGACTATCCCCCCGGTTGGGAGAAAAAAGTTAAGGTGATTAATCTTCCTGCTCCGAGTGAAAAGGCGCCTGCCAAACCCAGGTCTGCTGCCAAGTTCAAGTCTGCTAGCAAAACCAAGCCTGCCACACCACTGCCTCCTGCAGGTGCTCTGCCGGCTATCAGGACTCGTGGTAGCAAAAGAAAAACTACTCCTCACCCCGTATCTGCTACTGAACGGAGGGTAAGTCATTCTTTCCCTTTTTTTTTTTTTTTTAAAAAAAAAATTCTTAATTATCTTGCGGCCAACTCACCAACTTCTTCTATCTTTTTCCTTTCAGTCCAAGCACAAGGAAGATTCATCAACTGCTCGCCCCATTCTTCTTGATGATCCTAAGCCTGAGGTGAGTCCCTTTTCTTTACTTCTCTCTTTTTTTTTTTTCGCACGCATCTGCCACGGGTTTTCTGCCCCCCTTTTCTTCACACATTTTTTTTTTCTACTTAACAAAGAAAAAACTTCTTCTTTAGGAGGAACCTGAGCCTTTGTCCATATATCACCCTACTGCCGAGGAGATTTCTGCCTCCATGGGTGTGCCTATGGAAGGCTTCTTTGATGGGGCCGAGACGGTATTAGCGACGCTTGCCCCTCCTGCTGCACACAAGGCTCCTGCCAAAACTCCCACCCCTTCTGCCGAGCCGGTACCTAGAGAGGGTACTCATGTTGAAGGGGTTGGTGAGACTACACCCTTACCTGCTGAGAGATTCGCTCCTTCAGAGGGCGCCATTCCTTCTGCCGTCGTTCAAACCAAGATTACTCCTCCCATTCTGCCGCTAGTGATTTCGTCCAGCGACCCTTTTGCAGATATTTCCCAGGCCGCGAAGGGTAGTGCTTCGCTTGTTGTTACTCCTTCCTCCATCCCTGGCTCTGCCACCCGTGGCCCTGATCTGGACCTATCTTCAGAAGGGTCTGCTGACATTTTTGAGGATCCTGATGATGTACCTGTGTTGAAAAGGACTATTTCTGACTCTGATGAAGAGGGTAGTGCTTCGTCCGAGCCTGACTTGATGGGTATGTATCTTCCTTCCTCTTCATCCCCCTTTTTTGTATTTGTGCTTCGTTTGCATACTCATCTCCCCATTTGCAGAAACTTCTAAGGGACCAGAGATTGCAGCAGGCGTGGGAATGACTGCTCCTGCCTCCCTTGTAGCGCCTATTCCTGCAGCACCTTCAGTACCTGTTTCAGCCGTACCTACTGCCCCTGTTCCTTCTGTGCCTGTAGTACCCCTTCCGATTACTCCCGTAGCCCCCATTCCTGGTAATTTTTGGCACTCTTTCCTTTTCTTTTTACTTCATCCCTTTTTTCTCTTTTTTTTTTTTTTTTTTAATCTTTCCTTATGTTCCACTCCCCCTTTGTTGCAGGTCCGCTTCCTACTATTCCTTCTCAGTTTGAGGCGGGTAGTAGTAGTTATGTCGCCATTCCAGATGATGCTGCATCTTTCTTTGTCCGTTTTGATCAGCCGGAAGTTAATGACCTTGGTCCGGCAGAGTTTTGGGCTTTCGGTCCTCCCTACGTGGACTTTTATGGCTTTCGAGTCCCTGAGGACTGTGTTTCTCACTTAGTGATGATCTACAGCAGTCACGGTAACTTTATGCAGGGCTTTCGTCTTGGCCGTTCTGCCAGGGAGCATTTCTTGAAAATGTTGGGGTGTATGCTGAACGATATTGAGCATAATTTCATCGACACTGTTTCTGCCGAGAGAATTCTGCAGTGGAGGGCTGCGGTGCAGGAGCTCATCAGCGAAGGTTTTGCTGTGGAGTTTATTCTTGAGCATCTGCGTGAGATTGCCCGAGCCTTTTTTATGAGGAGAGTCTGTCCAGCCATTGAGGCCATAGATGTCCGTATTGAGCTTTTGAAGAAGGAGGTGGCTGACTTGGAGGGTCGCCGCGAGCATCTTCTTTCCGGCATTAGTGGACCCAGTCGCTTTGGGGATCAGAGTCTCATTTCTGGACTTCACTGATGATAGCACCGTTTCCTTTCCTTTTCTTTGTTTCTCTGTTTATGTCATACAGAACACTTTTATGTTTCCTACCGTAGTTGCTTGGCTTGTGTTTGCCACAATTTGAGTTTGTAATGATGCTACACTTTGCTATTTCCTCTTTTCTTTTTACTACTGCTATAATATGATGCTAAAACTTCGTACCTTTTCATTGCACACTCATGAAAGCACGTTACAACTTTTCTTGTGACATAATCACTTGGAGGAATAGAAGGAAAAAAATTCAATAAAGGAAGACATAAACAAACAGCTAAGGAAAGGTGGTCAGCCACATAACCTCCTTCTCTAAGCAAAATAACGCTTCAACCATTTTCCATTGATGGGGTCCATCAGGTCCCTACCATCTATTTGAGTCAGACGATAATATCCACTTTGATGCGCTTCTCTTATCACAAGGGGTACTTCCCATTTCGGTGCAAACTTAGATGGTCCTGCCAGACCTCGCCTGACATAATCTGCCACTTTTAGCACTAGTTGTCCCTCCGCAAACACTCGCTCCTTGGTCATCCTACCGTAGGCTTCAGTCATCTTCT
Organism: Quercus parvula; assembly: GCA_030820535.1. Lineage (NCBI taxonomy): Eukaryota > Viridiplantae > Streptophyta > Magnoliopsida > Fagales > Fagaceae > Quercus > Quercus parvula. Next base: position 29,782,636 of record JAUAME010000001.1, read on the forward strand.
GCCTGTATCTGCGGCTGCGTTCCTGGGCTTCTTCCCTCTTTTCATCAAGTTCTTCCAGGTTCTCAAACCTTTCTGCCGCGAAGACTTCTTCCTCTTTTTCTTTTTCTTGCATCTGCATAACCCTTAGAGACGGTGTCATTATTTCTGCCGGACTCACTACTTCAGTTCCGTAGACTAAGGAGAAGGGTGAAAAGCCCGTGGCTGACTTTGGTGATTTTCGGTATGCCCAGAGAGCATCTGGCAGATGCATTGCCCATCCTCCCGCACACTCTTGGCTCATTTTGCTGATGATCTTTATGAGAGTTTTGTTTGTCGCCTCTGCCTGCCCGTTCCCTTGAGGATAGTAGGGTGATGATCTGTGGTGCTTGACTTGATAGAACTCAAGCATTCTTCTTACATCGCTGTTGACAAATGGTGTGCCGTTGTCGCTGATGATCTTGTGGGGCACTCCAAACCTCACAATTATATTTTCTTTGATGAAGTTTGCCACTGCTCCGCCTGTGGCCTTGCGGAGTGGTACCACCTCCGCCCACTTGGTAAAATATTCTGTAGCTACCAATATCCATATGTACCCACGTGATGGCAGGTTGACTGGCCCCACCAAATCTAGCCCCCAGGTGTGAAAGGGCCATGGGGTGACCATGCTGTGCAAGCCTTGTGGATGGGTATGGATTAAATTGGCTTGTACCTGACAACTGTGACACTTCTTTACAAATTCTGCCGTGTCTTTCTTCATGGTTGGAAAGTAGTAGCCCATCTGCAGCAGGCATATGTAAAGCTTTTTCTTCCCCTGGTGTTCACCACATTCCCCAGAATGCACTTCTTTTATCATTTCTTCAGCCTCTTCAGGACCCAAACACCTCAAAGGGTCTCCATCATATCCTCTTTTAAAAAGAACTGTGTTGTGCAAGAAGTAACGTGTTGCCAACCTCTTAAGTTTGTACCTCTCGCTGTGTCTTTGTGGCAGGACGCCTTCCACTAGGTACTGCATAAAGGGGGTCCTCCAATCCTCGCTGGCGAACACAGCATAACTCTCCTCCCTGTCTGCCGCAAGCTGGCAGGTCCCACACCAGGTTTGGACTTGATCTGCGTCCTTGCCCATGCTTGGCCAATAGAAGCCTGCTCTCTGGAGTCTGCGGTAAAGACTGATTTCCCCACAGGACCCACAGGTCTTGTCATGTATTTCCTTTAATTTTCTCTGGGCTTCCTCCAGGCCCACGCGTCGGGATAAAATCCCACCTGGCATCCTGCGGTACAGCTCTTCTTTTACCAAAGCATAGTCTTTTAACATCTTCAGTTCTGCTGCGTCGTCTCCCTTTACCAAGGTTTCCTTTATGGGGATTCGCCAATCCCCTTCGCCCTGTTCTTCCTGAAACTTTTCCTTCAATACTTCGATGATCGATTCCTTCCTTTTGCTGACTTCTACGTTGGTGCTACTTCCTTCAAAGATTATCTGCGAACCCAGTGCGGCTAACGCGTCCACAAACCGATTTTCATTCCTCGGAGCATGTTCTATCTCAAAGGTTGAGAATTTCTCTTCCATTCTTTGGGCCATTGCTCTGTACGGAGCTAGGCTGGGTTCTTTTAAGGAAAAACTTCCTTTGGCCTGGTAGACGACCAAGTTCGAATCTCCCAGCACTTTCAAGTGTTTGACTCCCATTTCGAGCGCTGTGGCAAGCCCAGTTAGATTGGCCTCGTACTCCGCCGTGTTGTTTGAACAGGGGAATTCTAACTTAAACGATAGCGCCACTGCCTTGTCTTCTTCATGATACAGAACTACTCCCACCCCTCCGGCATGGGCAGTAGAAGACCCATCGAATTTCATTACCCACTGTTCCCTGACCTCCTCTGCTATAACTACTTCCCCTGGAACTTCATCGTCTAGTGGGAATTCTTCTTCTCCTGGAAACTGCGCTAATAAATCCGCTATAGCCTAACTTTTCACTGCCTTTGGTGTCCCAATTCTCAAGTCGTATTGTGATAATTGTAGCAACCACTAGGATATCCTGCCGGAGAGAATCGGCTGTTGTAACAGAGCTTTAATGGCATGTGACTTAGTCATCAGCCATACTTCGTATGCCAAGAAATAGTGACGCAACCTCTGCGAAGCGTAAACGATGGCTAGGCACGCTCTCTCTGCCCTCGGGTAACGAGTTTTGGCGTCTTTTAAGGCGCGGCTGATGTAGTATATTGGCTGCTCAGTACCACCTTCGTCTTCCTGAGCGATTAGCGCGCCAATGACGTATGAGTTGGTGGCCAGATAGAGTAGCAGCGGTTTTTTGTGAATAAGAGCCTGCACCGTGGGAAGGTTCATCATTATCTGCTGCAGCCTTTTGAAGGCCGTCTGCTGCACTTCCCCCCATTCAAAACTTTGCCCCTTCTTGAGCAACTTGGTGAAAGCAGAGGTAATTGATGCCAAACCAGGGATGAATCTCCGAATATATGAAACTTTTCCTAAGAAGCTTTTCAGTTCTTTTACTGTGGCAGGAGGTCTCATAGTTGCTATGGCTGTGGCCTTGGCTGGATCTACGTCTACGCCTCTGCTGTGAACCAGAAAACCCAAAAATTTCCCAGAGGATACTCCGAATGCGCACTTGAGGGGATTCATTCTTAACTTAAAAGCTCTGCATCTTTCGAATACTCTTTTCAACACCCGAAAGTGTTCTCCCCTTTTCCTTGACTTGACCACTATGTCATCCACATAGTCTTCCAGCTCCTTATGCATCATGTCATGGAATATGGCCGTCATTGCCCGCTGGTAGGTTGCACCTGCGTTTTTTAGCCCGAAGGGCATTACAGTATAATAGAAGTTGCCCATGGGTGTCCTGAAGGCAGTTTTCTCTGCATCTTTTGGCGTCATTTTGATCTGATTATATCCACTGAAACCATCCATGAATGAGAACATGGCGTTTCCTGCCGCAGAATCTATCAGCAAATCCATGTTTGGCAATGGAAATTCGTCTTTTGGACAAGCTTTGTTAAGATTCCTGAAATCTACACAGCATCTTATCTGCCCGTTCTTCTTCTTCACCGGTACTATGTTGGATAGCCAGCGGGGATGCTGGATAGGCTTGATGAATCCTACGGCTAGTAACTTCTGTACTTCTTTGACTATTTGCCCTTCTATTTCCGTGTGGAATATCCTGGCAGGCTGGGCCACAGGCTTGGCCTCTGGGTCCACATTCAACGTATGCGCAACAAGCCTGGGATCGAGCCCTGGCATTTCATTGTAATCCCAAGCAAAGACGTCTTTGAATTCGTTTAACAATAATATGAGTTCTGACTTCTCCGTTTTTGTTAGGCTTGCACTGATTGAGATGGGCCTTGGTTCTTGCGAGTCAGACCCCAAGTCAACCTCTTCCAATTCTTCCTCTGTCATAACCTGGACGTCCCTTTCTGTCGTAACTGCCTCATCCTTCCCTTCTTCTTTTCCCAAACTTCTTTCAACAACGCAACATGCCAAACTCTTGTGTTGCCCCTTTTGGGCGGGACCCACTTGCATTTCACCCGTGGGTCCCACGCACCTTCATAATTTGTAGACAATCTTGCCATCAAGGCCTCGGATCCTGATACACCGAGGTACTTCATCCAGCTCTGCGGCAGGTGCTTCTTTCCTTTTCTTCTTTCATGCCAGTAGCTTTCTTAAGTCAGGTTCTGGGTCATCTTGAACATCTTTCCACCTAGGCACAAAGGTGCCTTGTGGTTTTGCCCCCACATTTTCTCCAGATGGAGCCCATTGATCATAAAACATGGTTTCTACCAAGTGGGCCTCCGCCTGCTCGAATGGCGAAGGGTTTGCCGCTATGCGTATCATCTTGCCATTCAGTCTTCCCTTCACACATTGGTGGTAGGTGGACGGGACTAGTCGATGTTTGTGTAACCAAGGCCTTCCCAAAAGTACATGGTAAGATACTTCCGTTCTGACTACGTGAAAGCGAGCTAGAGAGGCTATAGGACCTACTTTCAACCATAACTGAATGTGGCCTACGGTGTATTCGCCTCTCCCACCGAATCCTGTTACTTCCATCGGGCATCCTTGGATCTTTCTTTCTGAAATTCCTGCGGCTTGTAGGGTGCTTAATGGGATGAGATTTACGGAAGCACCTGTATCCACCAGGGCCCTCTTGATGGGGATTTGATTTATAGATGCTGCTAAATAGAGAGGCCTTCGATGATCTGGGTGCCCTACTTCCATATCTTCACTGCTAAATGTGATTTTCGTTGATTCCTGCAGGAGGGCCCTGTCTTCTGGTATCTCTGCTGACAGGCATTCCACCCCTGCGCCGGAGGCGATGCTTACCAAGGCCTCCGTGGCTATTTTTCTTTCTTTTGCCGTAAGTCCCAACTGGTAGAATAGATTTTTGAACTTGGCACTCTGCTGAAGAGTAGTAATCGTCGCGGCAGGCAGGGCCAAGTTTTCTTCCTCGTCTTCTCCTGGGTCCGCACATATCACTACTGCTGCCACACCCTTTCCCTTGTGGTTTGGGAGTGGGTTTCTTTGGACTTCCTGCTGGGTCAGCTCTAATGTGCCTTCTTTGATCCTGCGGTGCACCAGCCTGCGGAGCGCCCAGCATTCTGCGGTGGGGTGCTGCACATAATTGTGCAAGCGGCAGAAGCGAGGATCTCTCCTTTCTTCCTCCGTCGGCTCTCTAGAAACTTGGTTAGGTTTAAAGATCCCGTCTGCTATCCACTTGTCAAGTAGCACTTCTAGCTCCTTAGGAGTGCATGGTAGGGGTGGAGGTGTATCATACTCCCTCCCCTCTGTCCTCCTTCTCTGGTTTCCAGTGGACACGGCCATAGCCTGCGGTGCGTTCCGTTTGTCTGAACTGGGTTTCACGGACTGAGCCGTCTTTCTCGCTTTCTGCAATAGCTGCGCGAACTGGGAAATCTCCGAATTTTCCAAGACAGCTCTGAATTCCCGAATCATATTGGTCATGCACATTTCTACCAACGTCCTCTCTTCACAGTGATCATAGCAATCAAGTGCTATGTCCCTGAACCGTTTGATGTACTCCATTAGATCTTCTCCGTTCCTTTGCTTTGTTGCCTGCAGAGTTGCAAGCGTCACCGTTTCTTCTCTGTGAAAATATTTAGTGCAAAATACGTCCACCATGTCATCCCAGGTAGGGATTGATCCTGGTTTTAAACCGATGTACCAAGTGTATGCTCGGTCACATAGTGACTTTGAAAACTCCCGAAGGCATAAGTCTTCGTCTGCCGCGTAAGGGCCAAGGGTGTCAATGAATTTGCTCACGTGCTCTACTGCGCTTCCCTTCTTGCCGTCGTACTGGGCAAAAGCCCTTGGTTCGTACCTCTCGGGGTACGGCTTGCTGAGCACTTTTAGAGGATAGGGGGGTCTCCTAGAGTAAAATCTCTCCTTTGGTGTTCTGGCTCTCTCTTGCTCTAAGAGAGACGCTACCTCAGCCATAGTGATGAAACGCTGTCCTGCGTTCCGAGGGGCACCTCCTACCAGTGTCTCTACTCCGTCTGCCACATGATCTGGGTCATGCTGGCTACCTTTTTCTTTTGTTTTGTCTGCCTTCAGTTGGCGGATCTCTTCCATCATTTGTTGCTGCGAGTGCTGCAATGATTGCAACACTTCGACGAAGGTGTTGACATTGTCTACGGGGACTCTTGCTTGAGGCTGAGGATTAGCCCCCGTTCTGTTGGCACCTTCTGTCTGGTTAAGTTGTTCTTGATGAGGCGTCGTCTGCCTAGATTCTGCTTGTGAGGGTACGGCACTCATATTTCGTGTCGTTCTAGACTTGGGTGGCATTGTTTGCGAGGGGCGCTGTTTTCTTTTCCTTCGCCCCTGTCTGCTTCCCAACTCCCCAGTGAAGTCGCCAATTTAATGTAAGGGCCTTTTTTGTGGTTAAAGTGGGATTGGGCTGCCTCCTGCGGTAATGGGCTGGGCTGCCTCCTGCGATGATGGGCCCTGGTATTTCTGAGTAAGGGAGCTGGGGCCGGTCCAATTGTAACTCAATCTGGGCCGGTTTGTGCACAAACTTATGCCACGTCTGCTAGGAGCAAATTTACAGCAAGCAGAATTGTAGCAGGCAAGTTATGACAGGCTGGACTGTTGCAGACAAGTTATGGCAGGCAGATATGATAATAATCAAAAACAGAGTATTCTGCCTATTCAAACAGATTGCTATGCATTCCCTGCTAGTAAAACATGATTACAGTTATAATGATATCAATAGTCAAGGAAAATGAAAAGACTAATAATGGTTAGTTTAAGTGGGCAAAAAATTAAGCTTTAGGCTTAGTCTGCCGCAACAAAGCCAAAGAGGGGAGAACACCTCTGCTCAATGCAAATAATCCCCCAGGAAAAATCCTGCCATGGGGATTAACGGCTTTGAGGGAGTCGGTCCTGAATGGTTATTGCCCCCCAAGGGAAAATCCTTGTTTGCGTTTTTGGAGAAAGGTAAGATTTGAAGGGGGAGAGAGAGAAGCCGATCTATTGATGCATGCTCACTGAGCTAATTCTCCTCTTTCTTTCTTAGTTTTCTTTCTTTTCTTCTCTGTTTTCATTCTTCTCTTTCTTTCTTTTCCTCTCGTTCTATTTTTCTTTTAACGTTGTAAAATATGCTCTGTTTTTTCCACACCCTCTACAGGGCACGGCAAGGGCCTCTTTATAGCGCCTGCCATGACTAGTGTTTTACGGTTTTGCCCCTTAACCGCCTTTGTCTGGTCTGGGTGTACTTGCCGACCACACTGTGCGGTACAAACCCCTGCCAGACAAAGGCAGACTCATTTTGTCCCTCTATGCGTCGTGGCCTTTCCTGCCACAATGTTAATCCCTTCTCTCCTCACTCTCAGAGCATGCACCCAATGGTTCCCTCTCAAATTGCCTCTTTTGGGTGGTCTATCATCCCAGCAGGACGTACCTCCCAAAAGAGACTTGAGCAGGAGCCGTGAATAGATCTTTTCCCCTCTCCCCACCACCAAACCACACCCCCCTTTACCACTTACCTCTGGCCCATGGCCCCACCATGTCCTATATTGGTTGGGTACAGGCTGGTGGTGCCTGGGCCTTGCGCGTGCTTCCCTTTCAAATTTGTCCAAGAGTCTGCCTGCTGCTCATGTGTCTGCCGCAACCTGGAGATTCTCCGTCTGCGTTTCCTGGCCTTTCATGCGGGCTTTCTTTTGGTCTTTCGCTCCAATCAGGAGCTGGGCCTCGTATGATAATGGGCTTTACATTTCTGTAGCCCACTTTTGGTTTTCTTTACTGCCTGCCACGTTGATTTGTTATTCCTGCCGTAATGACTCAATCCTGCTGGACTCCTTTTTGGGCCGGCCGTTTATCCCTTTTCTCAATGGCCTGTTACAGGTATTGTTTTGTTTTTACTCCTGGGCTCCTATGTCCCTTTGGTTTTCCCTTTGGGCATCCACGGCCCGTTTGCTAATTCTTTTGGGCTTCCTCGGCCTGTTTGTTAATTCCACACTCCCATGGGCTTTGTTACTAACTTCATTGGGCTTCCCCGGCCCAATAACCTTATCCTTATCTTTGGGGTTTATGAGCCTGCCATAAACCCCTTACTCTCTTAGTTTACATTACATTGAGCCTGCAACGACCCTTTCTCACTTTTCTTACTCATACTCTACCCATGGGATGCTATTTCTTTCTTTCCTGACTTCTTTGAGCCCGCTTGCTTTTTCAAGGCCCATGTATACATTTGTTGGGCCAGTGACCCATTATTCCTGCCGCTTGGGCCTAATGGTCTTTTTTACTATTTGTACAGTCAATTCCTTGTGGCCCTCTTTATTGGGCTTTTCTATCTGCTGGGCTTCCACAAATGGCCCTCAACACTAGTTAAACATAAAAACGAACTAATAGTGCAATTTTCATAATTTTTTTAAACAAACGGTAAAAGGGGAATGGTCAAAATTGATTGACAAATAATTAAATACACAATTAGATAAGAGAGAAATTATTAGATAAGAATGCAATAGAGTTTTTTAATTTGTTAATTTTGTTTCCCTCGTTGAACTTTTAATTTGTTAATAGAGTTTTTTTACCATAAATCATCATCATAAGAGAATGTTATTTGCATACCAAGATAAGAATGGACATTTTTTAAATTTTAGAGTAGATGGAAGAATCTAGTTGTTCATCAATATATATAAAATAAATTACTTTAACAACACCCTATGAGGATCCCATTTGATGTATGTTAAGGAATGCCAAGAACTTTTTGAAGAACTAATTAGGACATATGTGTTGTCATATGAAGAAACTTTGGACATATACAGAAACGTATTAAGCCAAAAAAGCTGATATTATGAGATTGTTTGCTCATAAACGCATTAAGCCCTAATTGTGATTGCTTATTGATGTAAGATTCTTTTTTTTGGAGAAATAAACACACACACAAGAGAGAGGAAAATAGGTTCTAACACAAAGGCACATCACAAACTCCTTAAAATTGGCCAAATCACCTTAAATATTTTTATTTTGTGTGGTTGTTTTATTTTCTAATTCCTGCGAATACACTTCCGCTAGCAAAACATTATTCCAATCTTCAAATGTAAAGAGATATGAGGATTGCGGCCTTGTGGTCCAATAGCACATGCTCTCATCTTGTAGGGTTAATTTCAATTATTTACCATTTCACTTAGCTCAAAAGAAAGACATGTGTAGGGTTTATGCTTTATAAAAAGTGATATTGAGGTAATTGTTTGGTCCAATAGATTGGATGCTGGCAACTAATGACAAAAAGGTTGAGTTGTGTTGAGTCTTTGATGTATATTTGTGAGTTCAAGATGAAGACTCAAGATCTATTGAGGAAAAAAAAGTTTCTGGAATCTCCACACCTGGTCAACCAATCAAGATTTAATCTTAACTCCTCCTTGATTCCTTCTCGATCAATCAAGAATCGCAAATTAATTTAGAATTTGACCTGAGGCGATTTTCATTTAGTTGGTTGTACCAAGTGGGTTATTGTAACCTTAATAGAGAGCCTATATAAAGGCCCATTAAACACAACTTTTACTGAGGTTAGAGAGGGAAACCCTACACTTTTCAGAGAGAAGATCTTTGCCTCCACCTAATCAACCCATGATTTTAGAAGGAAACGTAGATTCATCTTCCACCATGTTGTTGCTGTCATATATAGAAATATAGTGTAGATATAGTTTAAAGCCATAGAGTTATCCCATCGTTTGTTATGGATATCAAATCTTCAAGTGGATACTTGAAGTCTTGAGCAAGGTGTTCACATTCTACGGAGTCTGTTGTAAAAAAGTCTGTGGATTCAAAATTGCACGCTTGTGTAATGTTAGTAAGTATTAAATGAGTTAGTGGTACATTTAGGGTTAAATCTATTGTATTAACTTTAATTTTATTAGCGGATCTATTTTTCCACTGAGGTTGGTATGGCTAAGCCCTCATAGTGGTTTTTATTATGGGACAATTATTGTTCCATTGGTTTTTCCTACATCACGTATATTGTATTAATTTTTTATTATTTTTTATATGGTGTTCATTGCTCTATGTGGTAATTAACCTAAAAATCAATTTGAATTTATAACTATTTAATTTAACAAGTTGATTACTTCCGCAATAAAATCAACCGGGATCTAAATTTGTCATAACAATAATGTTATGTGAAAATGATGTTACACCGCTAACAATTAATAAATTATGAAAAGGATTTTATCCCTAACCAAGTACAAAACTAGGATTTCATCTTTGGAGGGCCATGATATGAATGACAAATTTTCAAAATTTAATAATGAGAATTGTGGGTGCCCGAGGACCGAGGATGGATCTGAAGAGTTGCAGTATGACTGTGGAAATGCCATAGTCCATGGGCCCGAGGAGGAAAGACGCTCAAGGAAAGGAGGAGACGAGTTAAAGTACTCTAAGGGATTCCAAGTGGGAGCGAGAGTCTGAAGAGAGAGAGAATCAATGGTTATAGGGGAAGTTTCTGGCTTGGAGTCGCCTGTCACCTCCACATTAAATGGTGGGCAACAGCTTTAGCAGTTGCATTGATGAGAAAGTGACCTGAACAGTGCAAGTCACAGCTAAGCAAGCTCCTTCCACCATCTTCTTCAGATGTAGAAAAAGACAAGTGTCATGAGAGGAAGCTAGTTAGGTAGGGATGGATGATTGAGATATAAAGAAAGGAGAAGTATATAAGAAAAGGGGGTTGACAGAAAAAAGGATCTGAAACACAAGTATCTAAGAAAAAAAGAGAAGTACTAAACAGAGACAAGAAGAACATAGAGAGAGGAGAGTGAACAATGTAGCTTTTTGTATAATCTTAGCCTCCTCGGGGCAAGCTTGTGGAGGGATTTATGCTCTTATATTCTATAAAATTAACCTTTTATTCTCTATCTTCGTCCTCGAGTAGAGCCCCCCTCTTGTTATTCGTTTCCTTCTCTTATAAATTTTATTGATTTGGGCCAAGGTTAAACTGTACAACTCACTGTTCTAAGTGGGCTTGGGCCACAAGATCTTTTGGTCCTTACAAGAATTATGCAAAGATTTAAGAATAAATTAATACCGTAGAAAATAAAACTTACATCTATTCAATTGTCTATATATTGTTAACAAAATATAGATAAAATATAATAAAAAAACAATAACTTTTTTAATACATTTTAAGTTAATCATCTATCAAGGTGTATTAATTTTTGTAGCAATTTTCTTTATATCAAAGCAAGATGCTATCCCAATTATCTTAAACAAATACAATACGAAGTCATATCCTATTTGGAACCTAATTCCTAACCCAAAATATAATTAAAAAATCGACTTTAAAAACCAAAAACAAAATTAAATTTTAAGAACAGAAAAAATGATAAATTGATGATTATGGTGATTGGAGAAAAAATTTTACCTTTGAGAAAATGCAAAAACCAAATAGTTTGACATGAAAATAGCACAGTCCATTCGACTCTATTGAAATTGCTTAGCATTATGTTTACATACCAAAACTACAAAACAATAGGAGAAAAAGATTTTCATAACATCATTTATTCCTTGTTTTCTTAGCTATATCAAATCCCCAAACACACTCCTATCAAAAAAAATAAATCCCCAAACACACGAACATGGTTAGCCTACTTTTTTTTTTTAAGTTTTTTTTTTTTTTCCTCATAACTGAAATTAGTAACTGAACAAGGAAAAAAAAGAGAAGAAATAATGTATTTTTCAATAAAAATTTTAAGCATTGTTTAGTAAATAAAACAAAATTAATAAAAAGATTGATTCAATTCTTTTTTTTTAAAACCGAAATTCATTCTAAAGAGGGAGTTGAGGGGTAGGACCTTGAGATAGGCCCTTGGGGTATTTGATACTGATTCCTGTGATCTAATCATGTAAAATCTGCCTTGTATCCTGAAGTACATGGACTCCTGAGTACTGACACACTTTGTTCCCTAAGTCAAAACATCAATTGAGATTGTTGCTAGGTTTCTAGTTAATTTAGAAGCACCATGACAACTTACAGTTTTTTTTGTTTTTTTTTTTTTTGAGAATAACACTTGCTCTTTTAATTAATCAAAAGAGGCTAAAACAACATGATGAATGTGAACATCTTCCATCCAAACAGTTAAATTGGGTGACTTACCATCTAGCCTCTGCATGAGCGACACTATTTCCTATGATAACTTACAGTTGGCTGGGTTTATAACTTGAAATCAGCATTTAGAGACTCTAATAACTCCTGTATTGGATATTTTGCCATTAGGGGGCTCAAGCTGTTTTCACAATTTATAGTACTTCGCAGTGTAAGGGACTAGATCAGCCAAGAAAATTTTATGAAGGTTGAGCAAGATCGAGTCCAACTCTTACTACTTTACCTATCTAATATGCGGTTTTGTGTTTATTATAGTTTGTAATTCAAAATGTAGGGTAAGGGTAACCACATCACAGTAGTCAAACTTGTATTTGATTTTCAGTTTCAAGCAGAAGTTTGTGAAATGTCAAATTGTTCAGATTGTAATGTTTTTAATCTCTCTTTGGTACCCATTTCAGCAAGGCTGTTTATGCAGTATGATTCATCTGTAGCTGACGAACGACTCTTTTATATGTTCCTGTCATTGTGGTTTACTAAGTTATATAATATATTCTTTGTTAGAGCTACATGCTGCCATGAACCATGTGTATTTGGTGCTTTTCACCAGAGTTCAATATTTTGAATTATTTCTTTAGTTCAGGATCACGGACAGTCTTACTTGTTAGAGATATATATTAGACATATTAGTCCAATGTAATAGGCTCAAGCCCAGTCCTGCTTGTACTAGTAGTCTAGGGTTTAGTTGCCTATATATACTCATGTTATAGCTCATTGTAATACACGTTATTATACTACACTCTTATACATAATAAAAATGTAACCCTTAAGGGATTCCTCTGTGGATGTAGGTCATCAAGGCTGAATTATGTAACCCTCGTATTCTCGATATTCCTATTCTATGTTCCCTCTTCCGCATCCACTCTAGCATACACCATATGGTATAATACATTGCATTGCTAATAATAATATATTTAACATGGTATCAAAGCCAAACTTCGTTCTTGGCATCAAACAAAACATCTCTAGCAATCAAAGAAGAATATCACGTACACACCATCATCAAAAGTCACACATGCTTCTCTGCTGGATCTTGACTCCACGGCATCTCACAGCCACCATGGCTCTGTGCTGTGTCAAAACCCAAGAAACTCAAGCAAAGCCGTGACTTAACTCTTCAAATCTGTGCAAATCCTTGCTTCGCATGATGAAACCAACACCACAGACGTGCTCCAAGACCTCCTGCGAAAGAAACCCAGAAACTTGGCCCTCAACGGCAAGCTCATGCGCCACCACGCGCCGCAAACAGCCCCGGAATGTCCCCACGCGCCATCAAAAATCTCGAGACACAGTTAAATCATAGCCACACGTGCCGCCATGTTGGCCTCATTGCTCGGCGATCTGCAAAACCCGAGAAGTCCGGCCGTCTATTGCGCTAACACGTGCCGCCTGCATATAAAGATCCTTCCCACGCACCGCCACGATTTCCTCATGTGTAGCTCGTCCATTGGCCACACGCATCCTCCTATTGGCCATGTCGACCACCGATCTGCCTACGGAAGAAATATGGCTTTCAACCGCTGTTACACGCGCCTCCACACTCCACCTGGGTTTCTGACTTCTCCTCCACGCACCGGTGAACATCGCACACTCCTGCCACATGCCAAAAACTACTGCTGATGTCATCTGACGTCACTGGATGATGTCATCACTCCATGTCTACAGCCATGCAAGCACCTCCACATCAGCCCTAGTCCACGTCAGCAAAACGTCATAGGATGACGTCAGCGGCTCGCTGCCCGATCCATGACCCGACCTAGAAACCCGGAACCGACCCGGACCAATATCTGTTGACTTTGACCCTAGACCTGTTGACTTTGACTTTTGCGTTGACCTTTAACCAAAAGTCAAAAATTCCAAAATGGCCTATCTTGCTCAGTTTTTCGCGTTGATTTCGATTTTGGACTTTGTTTCTTCATTTGAAACTCCAAAATTGGTCAATTGGCACATTCTTTATTGTGGTTTCTTCAAAGGCATTCTTCAAGGCATCTCAAAGTGATCTTCTCATACTTATCCAACCCCAATCCTTCATTGAGCTTCCGCCTTGAGTTTGAGAGAGGGTGTTGGAGATATATATTAGACATATTAGCCCAATGTAATAGACTTAAGCCCAGTCCTGTTTGTACTAGTAGTCTAGAGTTTAGTTGCCTATATATACTCATGTTATGACTCATTGTAACAAAGGTTATGGTACTACACTCTTATACATAATAAAGATGTAACCCTTAAGGGATTCCTCCGTGGATGTAGGCCGTCAAGGCTAAATCACGTAACCCTCGTGTTCTCAATGTTCCTATTCTATACTTCTTCTTCCGCATCCACCCTAGCATATACAACATGGTATAATACATTGCATTGCTAATAATAATATATTTAACATTACTCATGTCTTGTATTTAATCTATTTCTAACAAAAAGCCTTCCACCTCAATACACAACTATCAAAGAAATGATTATTGAGTCGGTTTAAATTTGGTACAAATACATGCCTAGTTTATGCGAATTGTTTTAAGTGTGTGTGCCATGTTATATATGATACACCTTCTTTCTTCTCAAAAAAAAAAAAAAAAAAAAAAGAACTTTTAACCTTCTTAAATCTATTTAATTAAAAATAAATAAAAATTCTTAAATATATCTAATAAAAAAAGAGGATATTACTATTTGAACATTTTAAGAATTGACACAATTTATTTATGAGAAACCAAGGCCTAACATGGGTATACAGTAAAGATAAAAATAAGTAGCACTCACTCTATCAAATATCCCTCAGTACCCCTTATTCATGCTTACTAATTATTATTTATTTAGAAGATTGATGGATGAAATTATACACCATTCATCTTCCTTGTTAAACCTTCAACTTCCTGGAATTGGGTAGGATATCAGAGTGCAATGATGGTGTAGCTGAAGATCTATCAGGGTCAGGCTTACGGGATGCTGGAGATGGAGGCTTTATTGAAGATTGTTGCTCAATAGATGCAACCAAAGTTTCACTGTCTGAGACGTAAGGCAATGGCTCTGAAACCGGCAGGATATCAGAATGCAATGATGGTCTAGTTGAAGATCTATCAGGGTCAGACTCATGTGATGCTGGAATTGGAGGCTTTATTGAAGATGGTTGCTCAATAGATGCAGCCAAAGTTTCACTGCCTGAGACGTAAGGCAATGGCTCTGAAACCAGTAGGATATCAGAATGCAATGATGGTGTAGCTGATGATCTATCAGGGTCAGGCTCATGTGATGCTGGAATTGGAGGCTTTATTGAAGATTGTTGCTCAGTAGATGCAACCAAGGTTTCACTGTCTAGGATCCAAGGCAATGGCTCTGAATCCGGTAGGATATCAGAATGTGATAATTGTGGAGTACCTGAAGATATATTAGAGTTAGGCTCAAGTGATGCTGGAATTGGGCACTTTATAGAAGATGGTTGTTCAATAGATGGCTCAGAATGTGATAATTGTGGAGTACCTAAAGATATGTTAAGAGTTAGGCTCAAGTGATGCTGGAATTGGGCACTTTATAGAAGATGGTTGTTCAATAGATGGCTCAGAATGTGATAATTGTGGAGTACCTAAAGATATGTTAAGAGTTAGGCTCAAGTGATGCTGGAATTGGACACTTTACAGAAGATGGTTGTTCAATAGAAGCATGACTTAAACTCAGGAGAGTGGATAAAAAGAGAAGGGAAGCAAAGGCATAAGAAAAAAAATGGGAGGTGGGAATTGGAAGCCATAGCTCTTTTACTTGTTTGTCTGTACAGTGCATTAAAGAGGGTGGTGAGAATTTATAGGAAGAAGCCCCTCGTGACTCTTGGCATGTGAAACTTTTAAGAATGTATAGAAAGTTTTGACAATAGGACAAATAGGACACTTGTATCTGCTTAGCATCACCACTGGCCATTTTACCACCTCAAACTCCAATTTAGTGCCCAACATTGGTGGAGCCAAAGGCAAATTATTTTGCTTTCTTGCTATAGTGAATTGCCAAGATTAGCAACTCACTGTAGCAAGAGGACAATATATATATATATATATATATATATATATATATATATATATATATATATATATATATATATATATATATATATATATATCACTTAGTTGGGTTTCGTCATTCGTGGCAGAGAGGAAGAGAGAGTAAGTGAGAAAGAAATTAATTAAAAAAAAAAAAAGAATAGTGTTTGATTGATGGTAAAAAAAAAAAAAAAAACATTGATGTAGTGTAAAATTGTGTGTTAAAATAGATAAAGTAGCTTTTTGAGATGTTAAATATTAAAATTTTAGCTCCCACTGACATGGATACTCTGGTGTCTTGAAAAGGCATGTTCATAAACCATAACTGTTATCCACAATTATAGAATTAATTATTAGTAAAATTACAATTTATCCCACATCTTGTTGTAATCTTATTATAATTTAGTTCACAAAATTTCAATTGTTACATTGAATTCCTAAAGTTTGGACTAAAATAAAATTGTTAAGATT
Source organism: Quercus parvula (assembly GCA_030820535.1). Lineage (NCBI taxonomy): Eukaryota > Viridiplantae > Streptophyta > Magnoliopsida > Fagales > Fagaceae > Quercus > Quercus parvula. The sequence goes on from JAUAME010000001.1 coordinate 29,798,708, forward strand.
CCATCCAAAGACCCCTTAACGATTTGATTTCAACTTGAACATTTGAAAATCAAAATGTAGTAGTTAGAAATTTGTGGAACTAAATTGTGACATGGCCAAACTATAAAGGAGTAAGTTGTAATTGAAAGTTTGTCCACTAAATGCAAAATCAATTAATTTAGACAGAACCCTAACAATTTAATCAAAACTTTAGCGAATCAAATGTATTAGTTTAAAGTTTTTAGATAAAATTATGATAGGACCAAACAAAGGGGTAAATTATAGTTTTCTCGTTCGGAACAAAAACCATGAATGTGGAATGTGTGAGACAAAATTAGGATAGGATTGTGGAACATGAAAAGATTGTGAAATAATAATAATAATAAAAGTTTCGAGCTAAACTGACATTTCTTAGTATTTTTAATAAAAACGTCCACAGCTCAAATTCTTACTCCCTATTGAATCATTAAAAAATAAGAAGTTTCTGATATAAATTCACATTGTATCGTGCAGAATATATTTTTCTAATTACTTTAGTTCTATCCATACTCCCAAGACATCAACGTAAAGCTAAATAAGAACCTTCCCGTGATCATATTCAATACTCCCACAAATTCTTTATTGTCTTTTATGTAATAAAGGTCTGATAAAGATTAATAATTTTGTAGTTCAAGCCTTTTTTTTTTTTTTTTTTGAAAATTTTGTAGTTCAAGCTGATCGTACTGTTCTTAGCATTTACTATGCTTGTTTGTTGAATTTCATTTTCGAAATAAGATCAAATAAATATTAAATAGTGATAAAAAAATAAAAAATAAAAAATAAAAACGTTTGAGCCTTAACACATTATTTGATGTAGAATATTTATGTACTTACAAATTTTTATGTACATGGCAAACGACAGCCTTCTTAAGGTATCTTTAAAAAAGTTAAGAGTTTCACCTCTAATCATACTTTTTTTATTAGATACGTCAAAATTTAAACTTATACCGTCCACTCAATGATAATTACTTTTATCAATAGGCTAAGAAATCAATTAATTTTTTTTTTTGGGCAAGATTTAAACCCTATATCTCGTATCATACAAAATACTGAAATTTTTTGAAATTGTCTAATTAGGTGCTTTCGCTTTCACACGAGACATCTATGAAACTGGCTGATGTGGCATGCACAAAGCAGCATATATGAAACTGGCTAACGTGGCATGCACAAAGCAGCATAACCCCCGAATGGAAAAATTATATTTTGTTTCAGGTGTAAATGCCATCTCTCTCACCCCCAAAAGATTGATTTATGGATGTCACCCGAATGCTCACCCCGGGATTTTTGCAGCACAAGCGTTAATGGTGTTTGCAATCCAAGCAACTTTTAGAGTAAATAAAACAAAGATACACACACAAGGCCTCAATTCTTGACAGACAGCTTTAGCAAGCATATAAAGGAACTGCATTGTCTTTACATTGTTTATGACTGAATCAATACTTACATACCCATATCACTTGAATGTTACTTAATCTCGACCTTACATTTTGACACCATCAGAAAACAGATAGAGATTCCAAGTAACTGTATAAGGGAGGGAGAAAAAAGAAAAACGTATAACTACCTGGATTTACAACAATTGTTATAATACATGGCAATGCGTTCTCAAAACTAACTTCTTTTATAATTACACAAGGTTGACCAAGAAAACAAGACAGTATAACTTCCATTTGTAAATGTTCTGTAATTTGATAAGCCAATATTTTGCTGCAGTGTCGAAATCTTAACAAATCCTCCCAATGACACCTGTCCTCCTTCCCTCTGGCCTGGGGTACCCTTTTGACACAATAAGATAAGTCAGTGAGAATATAACTAGGACACATGAACAAATATCAGACAAGGAATTAAAAACAATGAAGTGGTATATGGGGTCTGAATACATGAGGTTAGGGGGTGTAAGATGCCATTTGATAAAGTCCAACTACAACTTCCCAGTGGCTGAAGTTGATAAGATGCCATCTATGTTAACATTTTGTACTACTGGAAAATAAACAGCGTGTCATCTCACTATCATTTATATCACCTTCAAGCCCTAGGGGCATTCCACCCCACAACTGAGTTAAAAGTAATTTGTTATGTGCACAACAATTCAATAAGTAATATTACTGTATGACTTATATGGTGCATGTTTTTACCACAAGAGACTACTTTCTGCAAGTGTAAGGTTTCAGAAGAAAAAAGGCAAATTAAGTTTGAAAGCTAACCGTGGCACTGTTTTGGGTTTTAAACTCTATCCTCTAAACCTTTTGTAAAGAATTGATCGGCATGGCACGTTTCAGAAGGGATCTGTAATCTTGACTCCTAGACCATTCATCAATCTCACGGGCACGTAGAACAGGCAGAGGGTGTGAAAGTTGCCTTGTTTGAGCATTTCTGGAAAGCATAAGTAGATTAGGAATCGGTAACAAAGATAAATGACAACCCAATTTATGTTGTCTGCATGAATGGCAGCTCACCTTATATACCACCCAACTGGGCTTGAGGAAGCTCTGTCATAAGAACGAGCTTGTTCCAAGAATGCATCCACATTCAATTGATCAGCCATAGATGGGCATCCCCCAGCTAATTTCATAAGCACAGAGATGACCACCTCTTGTGGGAGTTCAGATGAAAATCAGATAATTAATCAAGCTGGTATACAACAGATAATAGTAAAATGTGTAGTTTAAGTTTTTAATATCAGTATACCTTAGGGTCTTGCGCAACAAGAAGGGCTGCACGATCACAAGTCAACTCTGCTGCTCGGAGCCAGCGGAATAACTGTTCTTCTAAGCTCTGAGCTATTAGCCCACCAAGACCTGAAAAAGTCATGGACATTAAAAACACTATGATGCAATTTGATAATTTAATCCAGAAACCAAGTATCAATAAAGTAACAAGAAGCTCAATCATCTTACTATGTGACATGCAGAATTTTTAATCATGAATATCATTAAAGAGTCCCCTAGCTCTACACTTCCCAGATAATGGGAAATATCTGGAAAACAGAACCAGATTCTAACAATCATTCCCTAATACGAATGGTTGGGTACTTTCACTTTCGGGCATTCAGTTAAAGACACCCCCCCTTAACATGCCTGCATGCATGCACATGCAGACATTCAGAGCACTTACATACACAAACGCACAATGTAACAGCTACATTCTCCTCACAGTCAGACGAACAAATTTTATATATCTACTTGTGATCTGCCAAATAAAATGCACCTCAGAACCTGAAAGATCTTATAGTGCAGTCTGAAATCCAATCATTTTGTGGTTCAGGATCCAGACCCTTTTTTCTGAATTGATGTCTATCACAATCCCATAATAATGAAATGCATGGTAATAGTATGCATTTACCCTTTATTTTTGGGATAAGTAAAGACTACGGGTAAATAGTATGCATTCACCTGAACAAGCATAAAGCACCAAATGACCTACCAGGTACAGAATAAGCCCCAAGGGTAAGAATATTCGCATATGTAAGCCATACACCATGGTCGCATTTCAGGTGACCCAACTCATGAGCCAGAACAGCCTAAATAGCAGTAGACTGGCAGGAAGTTAATAACATTTTTCATAATAAAAGATAAAACTTTCAATAGAATTTTATAACAAAGAGTTGAAAAAAAAAGACCTGCAATTCCTTCTGTGTCAGAAGCTCCACAAGGCTGGTATGAACAACAACAAATGGCTTTTCACCACTTACAGCTAAAGTATATGCATTTGGTACAGGACTTTGTCGGACATACAGAGCAGGAGCCTCAATGTTCAATACCTCTGCAGCCTCAATCATTAATCTATGAAGATCAGAAAGCTGAGAGATGAAGAACATAATTTTAAAGCCATTAGATAAGTTGATAACAGGAAAACATGATTTTCACATTCACACATGTTCTTTCACCAAGGGATGACAACTTGATTGAATATACCTAAAGTGCACACACGCATATATTTTTTATAGGTAGAGTTAAAATATTTTTAAAGATGTGCCACACCCATTTTTAAAATGGCACAACATTGGTAATAATATGGGATGAGTTGGAAATGCCACCTTACTCCTGATGGACAACAAGCATGACTAATGAAAACTAAGTTCTTTCAATTAATATCCCATACATATACTTATAAGGCAACAACAAAAAATATTACTGAAAAATTATCAGGCAACAACATGAACACAATTTGATGAGAGAAGGACAAACTTATGCAAGACCCTTGCGCTTTCAAGGAATTAAAGAAAAGAAATATGAATAACCATATTCTAATGAGTAAAAGAAAACAAAAACATCACAAACAAGAGTATTCCATAGACTTCTAGAAAAACTAACTTGAACAGACCACGAAGTATACACATTACAATGAAGATTCTGGATGTAACAAAGATTGAATTACATGTTCATCTCTGCTTTGGAATTCTCCAATAAATGTACAAAACGAGAATCCACTAGCAACACTTAATACATTCACAAAGAGACCCAGTTAAAGAAAATGAACACATGGATCCAAATCAAACAAGAAATACATCTTCCCTTCCTCTATAATATTCTTCCCCAAAAAAGCATCGCATATTACCTGATCTTTAGAAACAAGAACCGATGTCCCTATATTCTCCAGAAGCATGACCTGCTCAGCAACAGTTCCTGCAACATCGCATTTCGATCATCACTAAAGTAACATCACAAGAATTTACACTCAAATCTTATCCAACCAGAACACAGCATTTCCTAAAAATTTAAGAATTAAAATAACTCATCGTCGTTTTCATATTGAAAACAAAGACAAAAACCTCTCCATTCATTTCCTATATTCTCTAATGCACAATCTTCTCTCACAGAACACATAAAACATTTCAATTACCTAGTAGAGCCTTTCCGAGTTCTTTCAACCCTGGAATCGCTCTCAATATCAGCGTGTTCTGCACAAATTCAAAATTAAACCAAAACAATAATAGTAATCAGACCACAGAGAAACTCTAAATACTCCACTATTGCCAATATAACCTTAATTCTACTGTTTGTTTGCTGAGAAAACATGTAGAAATACTTATTCAGAGAAATTTCTAGAGAAACAAACAGAAATCAATAACAAAATTGAAATCAGTCAGTCAGTCAGTCAGTAAGACTCAAACCTGCTTATCAAGAGGATGACGAAAGTCATCGGCATCGAGGTTGCGAAAGACAAGCGAAGGCGACGCGGCTCTACAAACCGAAACCCTAGTCCTGGTGCGATTCTTCTTTGGCGTTAAGAATCGTAGCGAAGACGAAGACGAAGAAAACCTCAGGTTATCGGGGGCGACGAAGCTGAAACAGAGAGATTTGGGGGTTTGGGAGAAACAGAGAGAGGAGAGAGGCACGGAAGCCATTGATAATTGATTGAAGCTGAAGCAGAGAGAGCTGGAAAACGAGAAAGAAGTAGCAGCAGCAGTAGTAGTAGTAGTAGAAGTTCAGACTTAGAAAAGCGTTTTGAAATTTTTCATTTTTTAGTGATGAAAAGTGAAAACACAGAGAGAGAGACACACAGCCAAGCACGAATGAGGAGCGTGATCTATGTTTGGAGTGAGGCGTATGTACGTTTGTGTCCACAGCCTACTCCTGGCAACGGCTTCGCGCCGTTTCGTTTTCTGTTGACTATTGTGTCCTCCTCGTCTGATTTTTTTTTTTTTTTTTTTTCAGATCTCAAATTTTATTTTATTTTACTTTTAATGAATTGATTGTATCAATTATTTAATTCCTTGATTTTTATTATCCTCATTTTTTGTCATTGTTTTTTAAACCCATCGTGTTATACTTCAAATTATTTGATATCATATTAGTAAAATTTAAAATTAACTACAAATTAAATCACTCAATTCAAAGAATCAGAAGTTCATAATTAATAATGCAGTTTTATAGAAAATACTCCAACTCAATAGAGAAAATAAGTTTAAATGTAATATTAGATTATTTTTATATATTTATGGTTTGATTTAACACAGCCAATAATTTAAGAACAAAATCTTTAAATTCATTGTTGATGATTCCAGATATATGTTTTTGGATTGTCCAAATAAAAATGCATACATATGAATTCATCTAAAAACATTATAATAATTAGATGTATACTAAAATTCTTACCTAAGTTGAATACTACTTAATCATTTTTTTTGGACATCTTTAAAAAAAATGTCTTATAAGAATAATATATGATAGAGTATGCAAATTGTTCATTAATGATTTTTTTATACTAGAAAATGTAAAATATCTTGTTCTTTTTAACTTAATTTTTGTCATTGCTATGCAATGAACTTATTTCATTTTTATATTTTTTAAATAAGATATGAACAACTAATTCTTTTAAAATATAATAAACAAAATTTCATTTCAATTTATATTTGAACTAATAATAAGTTTTTGCAGGAAAATGAAAATCTAGATTAGTGTCAAATGGATTGGAAGTGTTTTCAAATTAGATTTAAATAAAATGGGTTAGTAGTAGTTTTAGAAAGTTAAAATAGTTTTAAATAATTAAAATTAGTACACATTTTAAGTGTTATATCACTTAAAATTGGAATGCAATTAAAATCTAATTTGAATTTTTGATTAAGCATCCAATTTAATATAATAATAATTAGAGTGATTTCTAAGATGGAAAAAGAAAGGAAAAGAGGAAGGGGTTTAATTTAAAACCATCCTTCAATTATAGGATTTTAAATGTACAATCCCCATCCTTTTTATTCAAGAAATGCGAGGAACCCAATTGGGCCCTTAATTATATTTTTTTTTTTTAAAGTGTGAGGAACAAATATTTTTCACATTTTTTTTTTCATAATATGTTAGGGTTATAAATTATGATTGGAGCAACATCACTCACATGGACCTATATTAAATTATAGACAAAACTTAAGTACAGTATCTTAGGCACTGTTCTTTATGTTCATTTTTTAATATTTAGTCATGCGACTAATTAACTAAAAAATACATTTTCATCTCATAAGGAAAAATCCACATAGCAGAATCTTAAAATAAAAACCTAAGAAACAGCATCTAAATATTGTACCTAAGCTTTACTCTTAAATTATTAACAATGTTTTATTATACACCGATCTCTCAAAAAAAAAATGAAACATTTTTGTGTATGTAGACTTTTATTGTTGATTAAAATGTTGTTTTTATACCTAAAATTTGTATAAATTTTTTTTTCGTCCTTGACCTTTTTAAATAGTTTTTTTTTTTAATAATAATTTAGGGACAAAGAATAAAAATAATAAAAATAATTTAGAGACAAAAAAAGTTATTAAAAAAATTAGGGGTGGAAAGTGTAACATTTCAACAGTTTAGGGATAAAAAAATTAAAATTTAAGAAGGAATAATGAATCTAATGTGAAAAGTCAAAATGAAAATGTTGAAACATAAAGGGTTAAAATAAAAACACTCCCAAATCTTATGGGCCAAAAGTATAAATTAATCTTTTACAAAGGAGTTCTTAATCTTAGATGAAATTATAACGCCGCCGTTTAGTTAGAATATATATTAGCTTCACTTTTTACCTCGTCTTCTCTTCAGATCACTCCATCGACACTGGCAGATTTCTCGCTCTGCGGTAGCTTATAAACCATGTCAGTTCTCCAATCTTGACAGAGAATTCTCTTTGACCTGAAATATGTATTCATTTTTTTTTCTCGGGAAAACTGTTTCCTTTACATAGATTATATATATATTTGATTAAATTATCTACCATTACTTGCTAATTTCGTGTATTTCTTGGTCAAGTGACACTATAATTTTTTTTTTCTTTTTTTTTCAAAAAAGGAGGCCATCGGTGAATCGTCCTCCAACGCCAGACGTACAAGAAAATCAAGAAAAAGAACCAACGCTTCAAGAAACTATTAATATCAAGGTCTGATTTTTTTTTTTTTTTAAATAATTTTTTTGGGGTAAAAATTTAGCATTATTGTAATCAAAGTTTGGAAATTGAACTACTATATTCATGGATTTTCATTTACTGGGATTTAAATTTTGTTGTATTGAGGAATTGAAAATGTTATGAAACAGTTGATTGAGAGCGGAGAAAAGGAGCGATTAATGGAGCTTTTGAGGGAAAGGCTTGTAGAGTGTGGTTGGAAGGATGAAATGAAAGCTATTTGCAGGTGGGTTTTTGCTTCTGCTCTGATTTCAGCTTCACCTTTTTCTTTTCTTCCTCAAATTACTATCAAAAGTGTATCCAGTGCTGTTAAATGACGCGATATACCAAAAAAAAAAAAAAAATGTTGACCACGATGTGAGTGGTATTTTGTATGGGGTCTTACTGATAGTAACTCTGTTCACTTCTTCTTAGTGTCAATTCATATCCCATTTGTAATTTTTTAGGCTACTTCGTGTTTATTTTCATGAATGGTATCATTTTTACCTATCAAAAAAAAAAGTTAACCATGATATGAACTCTAGGGATCCTGTTCCAAGCTGTATATAGTACTATCTTGTTTAAAATTAGATGACATTGCCTCATGTATGCCTTTACATTCTTGAAAAACTGTATGTTCTTTGTGAAATGGTCCCTTTTCGTTTCAAAGCAAATGGAGAGCTTTCTACTTTTAAACAGATAAAATGTAGATTGTGAGATAGGAGAGTGGTGTGTTGTACAATTTAAACACTGAGCTTAGCCTAAGGGATGGTGAAAATCACTATTTGTTTTTATGTTGTGAAAGGGAAAGAACTTCATTGAAAGAATATAAGAGCACATCAATTACAAAATTGGTAAACCTATATAGCCTTATAGAGGGTTTCCATGTACGCTAAAAATTTTAGCACTGAGAATGAAATGGGATTGTTGATTATTGGCATGATTTCACTAAGCAACACAACCTGGCTTAGAATCAAGGAGGTCTTTAAGTCTTTACTCTCTTAAACCCTGAGAACACCTTATCACTGATAAAGATGATCCTCACATCAAGGTACTGATGGTCATTGCAAGTTTTCTACTTGATTCATTGATGTAGCACAAAACGAGAGAAAATTGCTGGAAACAAACTAAAGAACAAAAAATAAACCCTACGAGTTAGCACCAAGTGGGGGAAAAGGGATTAAAATAAATAAAAAAAACCTAGAAGTCAGTACCTAAGGTTGCCTGGAGCTAGCCCCAAGCCATTGGAGAATTTCAAAAAGAATTGTATTCATCCAATCATAACTACTAGGACTAAACCCTAACCTTAATTGAATTTGGCTAAAACCTAATTATAGAATTATGAAAAAAAACCTTGACTTGAGAAAATTAAATAAAATACAAATAAGCTGATTAGTTAATAAGAGTTAAATTAGAATCCAATGGACCATTAGTAAGAATATGATTGACTTCAAAATTAAATAAAATTGTTTTCATACTCCCTGCATCATTCATATTGATCATAGAATGGAAATTTGATAGGTGACATATATTGGGTGGAAACTGCTGAAGTAAATTATTAATCCATTAAAAAGAAATAGAGTGTCTTTGTTGAATAGGAAACCCCACAATTAACACATGCAAGTGGGGTGATGTCTCACTTTGTAAGTTCAAATCTCTTGAAGAGTAAGGGATAAGTATTCTTTGAGATTTCACAGAAGTAATTTAATCCTATGTGGTAGAGATAAGGACCAGACTGTAGTTCATTTAGCACCGGCTAAATTGTCTTGAGCTCAAGTTAGGATTAATTTGTTGGCTTAACCTTGATTATAGGAAACAGAACTATATTGAAATTCAGTCGAGTAGATTTCTGAAATCAGAATTGTTATATTCTCAAAGTTTTGGAGAGAAACTGGGATGGATTGGATAGGATATGTTTAGCTACGGGCTGACCAGGTGTTGCGCTTTTCAAATCCTTCCTGTCTCGTTTAATTTTTTTCTTTTGGCAGAAGATCAACAAGATCTAATACATTTGATAATCTCAGATATGCTTGTGAAAGAGGGCCATAAAAGTCTTAGTAGATTAATAGATTTGAATTTAGTTTGCATAATGCCAAAAACATAGCTTGATTAGGCAGAAGTCCAATTAATCATTAAACATGGTTTTGCATGTGTCCTTATGACATCTCCAGCTAAGAGGCTTTTTATTCATGTATGGACTCATGGGAAATTGATGACATATGAGTTGAACCAATTACATTTGCTAATAGCCTGATAGGAAGCTTCATAGTAGATATGACATACAAGCGGACAGCAGAGAGGACTGACATTACTACATTGACCCTTCTGTAGATTAGAAGCCCGCTTACCTTGCAGTCTAGATGCAACTTTATTATTAGTAAAAGGAGAAAAGTGCTAAATCGGGGGTGCATGCTGCACATTATTGTCGCTGTTACTTCAAATGTATGCTTTTTAGTAATTTGTCAATTGTGTTCATCCTAGTGCTGGATGAGAGGGTAAATTGGGGTTCCTCTTGAGCATGGTGTATATATTATGTCAAAAATGCCCCATTTCCCTTGGTGATGTTTCTATGTTTTAAGACCATAAACCTGGTTTTTGGCTTAGCATCACTAACATAGTTGTAGTCGTTTTACTTCCTCATACACAGGTTCTAAGGCCCTTTTACTATTCCAGAAATTTGAACTATTGGAACAAAAGACAAAAAAAATTTATTTTAGTAATGGTATCTAGTTATCCTTATCAATTTTTATATTTATCATTGTAACATTTACTAATCCATCTCATTCTTCTTATTAACCTCAGGGCATTTATAAAGAAGAAAGGGAGAAATAATGTTACAGTGGATGACCTTGTGCATGTAATTACTCCAAAGGGCAGAGGTAAGGATTTTTATTTTTCTTTCCTATGGTTCCCTCTTTTTTTTTTTTTTTTTTTTTTTTTTTTTTCTTTTTATTGTCTATAATAAGGAAGCAACTTAATCATGACTGCTTGGAACACCTTATTGTTATTCTTATTGGGTCTTGGGCATACTTAGTTTTAAGTTAAGCAATTTGCTCATGCTTATAAGAAATTTCTGTGTCTTGTTTTATAAACTCTTATTTATAAAAATAAATAAATAAATAAATGTATTTTTTTATAAACTCTCTCTCAGTTTTATATTTTTAGGAATAACCTAGTGGATAAACAATGCATGCATGATATGTGCATAATGCAATGTTAGTGGTGAGACACAGAATTTCAAGAGATTCTTATAAAATAGAAATGACAGATGAACAGTGTCCATACGGTGTGTAAATAAAGTGCCGATATTCTCAATTAGAGTGTGAGAAGCATCTGGGATGGGTGCAGAATGCAGTGATAGTATCAACTAGGGTGTAGGAAGTGGCGGGCAATGTCATTGACATGGATTGGTAGTGTAGTGGACCGGTGTCAAAGGGTTGGTTCTTGCAAATTAACTCTGATGTTACCCTTTACTTCTGAACCTTTTTTACAGTGAGGCTAAGCTTAATTTAAAGAGCATAACTGTTTTATCTCATTATAAGCGTTGATTTAAAATTTATACTGGAGTCATAAAAATCCAGGTGATTGGTTGGCTATTAGATGGTCATGGACATTAATTTATACAATTGCCCAGATTTGATTTTCATGGTGTAATGCCTTGTTCATGTAGTTCAATCCTTCAAATTAGTTTGTGGTTTCAATTGAACACTTGTGTTTAGGACTCCTTAACATCTCCCTCTGTCCATGCAGCCTCCGTTCCTGATTCTATAAAGGCTGAACTGTTGCAAAGAATTCGTAAATTCCTTGTGTCAGCAGCTCTCTGATACACCAGCATGGTTGTCTAGCATGAGCTCTATGAAAGTTACAAAAGTTGAATCATAAGAAGCCTTTGTTCAGCAAGCAGATACTAGGTTTCTAGGGGTTGAGACAGCTGTAATTTCTGGAAGAGGTAGCCCAATGCTTGAGAAAAGTTTCATCATTTTATTGCTGTTATTGTAGGAAGTGGTTCCTTATGCTTGTTATAATACTTCTTAATGACAAATACTTTCATTGGTCCACTGTTGGATCTTTGTATGTCCTCTATTCTATGTTCAGCTTGCGAATTTGGGTAAGGGAGACTGCTAACTCTGGTTCATTGGTTATTGAATACAATCCCATACCATTAGATGATAAAAAAAAAGTCCCCCCTACCTGAATTAAACTCTTAATTTCGACACTGAACAGTTTTGGCCAGTCCAGAGTATATCACGAGACATATATACGGGATTTAACAGTGAATAATAAAACTCCTTTTGTCAAAATAATAATAATAATAAAACACTAGCAATTCTTACCCCAAAAAAAAAAAGTAATGTTTATGTCATGTGTTGTCTTTTGTTATTGAGGTTTGATAGTATATAGTTCCTTTTTCTAAAGAAAGAAGTTGAATGTTGCAATTGAAATGGAGGAAGGCAGTGTTAACTGATATGTTCAGATTGTTAGGTTGTTGAATTTGAGTAATGCAGAGTTCTAGTCTACGTCTTTTTAGCTTTGGATTTTATCTGATACTATGAAAGTTTAGGATATTTATGTCAATTTGTAATTATTTTCATATCTCGTGTCTTAGGTTTTAGGGGAAAATTTTTAAAAAGAAAGAAGAGGTTATTCGATTTTCACTAGTACTTTGTCTATGTACGAGTTTTTGTCGGCCACCTCGGTATTAGGATTTAAAGTTTTGAACCCCCACTTTTTTTCTTTGATAATTAAATCCCAATTCCCAACCATTAAAGCTGGAGATTTATGCCATAGAGATAAATGAAAGAGACTGGAAACTTGGCTTATCTAGAAGAGAAAATATCTTATGGCCGAACTAGGCTTAGCTGGAGGCTGGAATCCTAATTTCCTAAATTATACTAGGTGTTATACGCTATGGTGATAAATATATGAGTCTAACTACCTATATAAACACAATTAATTCGATTTTATTAAAAGAATAACAAGGTGATATTTGTAGATAGATATAACTTAACTGACATTTTTTAGTATTTTCAATCAATATAAGCAAACACTTTTTTCCTGTAATATTAGAGTGTTTCACTAATCTCTAGGGGACTATAATCTCACCATTTCATATTTCAAGATAGCTACATAAACAAATTTCTTAGTGGTGCATATGGATAGCAGGATTTGGGTATGTGAATTTAGAATTAAGTTATTAAATCAAAATGCCTTGTGTTTGGATAATTTTCAAATGAAAACATTTAAAATTTAATGATTTCAAATGAAAGCATTTAAAATTTAATGATTTTTAAAATCTAAATTTAAATTCAAATTCAAGTTTCTAAACGCCAACTTAAGAGATACTCCAATTTTGTTAATAATCCAATTAATTGATTTTTTTTTTTTTTATAGGAAACTGAAAATCCATTAACATGAATGTAAAGTAATTATACCAGCCGAGAGAGCTTGTTCTAAAAAACAAGGGCTCTCCTCAATCCAAGTAACAAATTGCTCAACATCCTGAGCATGTTTTGCTATCAAGTGAGCTACCTGATTACCTTTCCTACCAACATGTGAAATAGAAAAACTACAAAAAGCACCTAAAAGAGAAATAATTCCATAAGCAACTGATGCTATCGAAGATGGAAGAGAAATGCCAGCAATAGCATTTGAATCAATAACAGAGTCTCCCTCAATACATTGAATTGAATAGAAGAGTCATGGATCATTTCATATTATTTATGAATACTTTGGTTCGATTATTTTCATATTGAATGCGCATACGGTAAGTTTAAGGACCAGCAAAATAGCATTGGACTAACTCCTTGGCATTAACGATCATTTCTATTATTTATGAATACTTTTGTCCGATTATTTTCATATTGAATGAGCATATAGTAAGTTTCTATCACTTGTAAAGAAAAGGAGAAAAAAAAATTGAAGGGGCATTCCAATATGCCAAATTGCCAATCATAGTTCACACTAAACAAAGTTAAGGGGCCGGCCTCTAAATGCTAGAAGATCGATACTGCCAAACTAATAGGATTTGAATTCGATAATTAGCCACCACCACAAGGTCGAGAATGCTGTCCATTTTTAACCAAACGCAAAAAAAAAACAGAAAATAGTTTTATGGAACTGTGTTCATAATCACAAATGATAAACACGTCAAGCCCTTTATATTTAGAGGACTTTTAGCATTACACACAGAGGTTGTTCTCTTTTACATCTTGTAACTCTGTCTGTAACATTTATAATGCTATCAAATGTCATGCAACTTAAAAAGTATCCTCACAAGATACAAGACTATTTATTCAGCTGGCTCACACACACTTTAACCTATTTTTTTTCAAGAACATTTGCCCAACCAGACTTATCCCCGAAGCTTGCGCTCTATGGAAAATCTGTGAAAAGCACACAGCTGACATGCGCCACAAAAACCTACTACATTGCATAATTCTGCTTACATATTGCTTATGCAACAGTGCCTGCTTGTTCGCAGAGGTCTAATAGATCCAGGGTCTGCAAAATCATGGAATAAAAATTTATGGTCATCAGAATGACATGAAAATAAAAAAGAAAGAAGATGAATATGATAATCAAGGATATCCAATATACCTCTGGAACTGAGAGCTCAAGGCGGAATTTGGGGCCATCATAGTGATGCAAGACTGGCCTAAAGGCATCTTCTTCCAAAGCCTTGCAGATTTTTCTAACACGGATTCTCACCTATTTAAATGGGTTAAACAGTTCCATCAGCTATTGATATCTCCCATATACACCAAACAAACAAAGCTTTCCAATTCATAAATCTAAATTATACCTGAGCAGGAAACCTTGACTCGCCTTTACATTTTTTATCTTCCCAAGCAGTTGGATCAATGTTAGATCCCCCAAAACTTGTTGCCTAACCATTATCAAAAAACACGTAATCAATCTCAAAGTTGAGCATAAAACTAATTCACTTCATAATTCCTCTAGGGAGAGAAATTTTGCATGTGCATGGCATATTGTAAAGAAGAAAGGAGGAAGGAAAAGAGGAAAAGGAAACAAAAAGAGGTAACTAAATTAACATGGATTCCAGATATCTAACAATCTCTGATGAAAACAGTACTATACTGGACAATAACTCCTACTGCCCATTGGCCATCCTCCCCCTACACCTTTTTCAACAACTGCTAATATGCTCTTTTCACAAGCTCGTGCCCATTGAAAGGCAGGAGAAATACAAAAGCAGATGATCAATACAACACTTGCCAGTTTTTTTATAAGATAACACTTATCAGTTATTACCCCAACTATCAAAAGAATGAAAATAAAACAATCTAAAGCCAAACTGTGGTCTCTCGATCAAATAATGCAGAAAAATATGATATGATAATCAATTTTGCAGAAAATTTGACAATCTAACTGAGAATACTCCCTGTACTACCAAGAGAATTTCAAAGGAAATAAATGCAATAAATAGGAACAAGTGAGAACAAACCTCAAAGATTCCATGCAACTGGTGAGTAGTGTAATTATAGAGAAACAGAGGTAAGCCTGGGGTTATTGCCCGAACAGAATCCCGATATCTTGGAGGCAAACCTATAAAATGAATGCAATAATAATATACACAAGTCATTCACCTGATATGATCAATAACTGAAAAAAATATATATACTAAACTTAAACAGCCACTACAATAACACTCTAATATGAATACGTGCAATCATCTTCCTCGAATATGTGGCACTCCATCTTATAGTATTAAATACTCGGTTTTGGACCATTGAACTGCTGATTATAATTTCAAAATCACTCTTCAATCACCGGCAAAAACATACAAACTCCTTTTGATGGATGAGTATGATCACAACATTATATGAAAGATGCCTAAATTCATGTCAGAACTATTCATGCCTAGGTACTTCTGTTCAAGTCCAGGAAAAGATATAAAAGAGAAGATTACCAAATAGCTGTCGCTTTAAATCTTCCTGCATTGTGTCATTATTACATACAAAGATGTATCCTCCCAACACCTCATTCCGTGGGAGTGTCTCTGTTGCTGGCAAGGTCTTGAACCTTTTGTCAACTGCATTGTTGGAGTTGGCATTTTCATTGTTGTTGTTGGCTGTGGAGTTGTTGGAGTTATTGTTACTGATGTTGTCGTTGGATGCTTTGCTGATGAGGTTATTGCCACTATACTTGGTACCCATTATGTTTCCCATAAGGGTTGCATTGTTTTTCTGATAAACTGCATTCATATTATAAATACCGTTCCTGAGGGAAGAACTTTTGTTCACACTTTCAGTTAATTTAGAGTCCAAGTTCAACATGTTGAAGTTGAGGCTTTCAAATTTGTTGTCTTCCTGGAACCCAAACTTCTCCCTTGTCCTCATTTCAGTTGGGCCCTTGGAGAGATCAAGGTTATTCATGCGCTCGCCCTTTATCCTTGTCTGCTCAGCCAATTTTGAAGCAGCCACTAACCATTTGTGATCCTCCGAGACTTTTGATTGTCCTCGAAGCTCATCACCCAATTGCCAAAAGCTATGCATGCTCTCCATCTTTGCAAAACCTAATTTCATTGACACAAAGAACAAATCATTTTAAAGTAAGAGAAGAAAATGCTTATTTCACCCAAGAAGTATGACCAAAGAATCCAATGCATAAAAAGAAAAAGAACAAAACAATTTTAACCGTAAAATAAAAAGAAGAAGAAGAAGCATTTGGGCTTCACAACAAAACCTTTGTCCCAAAATTTGGTACCAAAAAAAAACTGCCAAACAAGGTAGAAAAAAATTATATGTTCATGATCAAGTTACTTGGTTTGATTATTTTAAGCTTCGAGGATCAGCATCAGAGAAGAGACATATGTTATGAAAATCATGTATATCATTCTAGCAGTACACGAATAAATCACAAGTCCCAACACTTCAAAAAGTGACAAACATCAAAGATTACACTATAAATCAGATCCTTGAAAAGATCATTCATTTCTTTCAACGTGTCATGACCAAAAGATGCACAGACCATAACAGCAACTGGGTTATTCTGGAAATATTATCAATTTTTCAGAACTAATTACAAAGAACCGATTAAAGCCTTATTTTTTTAAAGGCATTCAAAACGAACTCAGACACCTCAACCAAAAATCAGCTATAGTATTTCCATTCCTACCTAGCCATCCAGCAACTTATGAAGCAACTCTTCAACGCAAATTGAAAAAGACACCCACATTCACATTACTCCAATTATATTATATTTTATTACCCCTTTTTTTAATTTTATATTAGATCACATTTTCCTACACTTTACCTCTCTTTCTCGGCAAGCAAACAAAGGAAATGGGGAACCCAAAACCAAAAAAAAAAACTCAAAGTCAACCCTAATTCCCCGACCCCAAAAAACCCAGAAACAAAAACAAAAATTTCAAACTCCAACATCATTTGACTCAGGAAAGACCAACATTACTCCAAATCTGGACTCAAATCGAGCTAATAAACTCAAAAAAACCACATAAAAGCAAACAAATTTTTCCACTACATCAAGATCCAACACATGCAGCCAAAATAATAATAAAAAATACATAAATGCAGAGTATGAGAAAATCTAGAAGAGAAAAATGCAATATAGGAAAGTAAATTACCAAGTGAAAGTAAAAGGTGAAGTAAGCAGAGAGTTTAGTAGTAACAAAGGACGAGAATTAAGGAAGTTAATAATGTAGAGAGTGAGATTCTGAGATGAGAAGTGAGAGAAGAGTAAAGAGAAAGCCCTAGATTTTTGGGTGGGGATTCAAAAGAATGAAGAAAAATAAAGAAGAGTTTACCTTTTATCTTTTCTCTATCTTCTATCTGAGCTTAGCTTGCTTGCTTGGCTGTAACTCTGTGAGACCCGAAGGACACGACAGACAGTGTGTATGTGTGTGTGTGTGTGTGCGAGAGAGAGAGAGAGAGAGAGAGAGAGAGAGAATTGACATGGGAGCTGGACTTTTATGCTTAGATCTATTTAGTTCAGTTTGCCCGAAATACCCTTTTCTAATTTACTCAATTACGGGGCTGCCATTTCTTTTTCTTTTTTTTTTCTTTTTAAGATAAAAAGTTTTCTATATCTTCTAGTTTTTAATAATTAATATAATTGAAAATGTTAATAATAAAAAAATTAATGGTTAAAAAAAATTCACATTAAAATGGTGGAAGAAAGTTCTTTTATATATATATATATATATACACACACACACGAGGTATTTATACCTCTTTAATTATTTGACTATTCTTTTAAGTATGTGCAGTCATCCCGTTCCACACACACTAAATTATTATATGTAGGAATTTCTTAAAGATGGCCCAAGATGCTGTAAAGTACTTTGATTGTGTTTTATTTTTTCACTTTTGCAACCTTGAACTCTTATATGGTGTAATTATTACATTCTCTTGTTATCTAAGTCTATAATTATTAGCCTAGCCACTATCACTGGTTATCGAACGACTATTGACCACCACTGACTATCACTCGATTTTCCCATTGTTACTACCATCACTGAACCTATCGGTCATTATAATTGCCACCGACCACCACTAGCTCACGGTCATCACCATTGTAATTACTCAACACTATAAATCATTTCCAAGCTGACAAAAAAACAACAAAAAGTTAATCACTTTTTTGAAATTATTTTTCTGTTGAAAAATATTTTGCAAGATCCAATGTCTCGTCACTAGCTAAAAATATTGTTACTAAAAAAAACCATGTTAAAACAAAATGTACCTTCTTAAATTGCATAAAGTTATTGACTTCTTTTCAAATACTTTAGTGGCAATTGTCAAGGCGTGTGGTCGAAATAATTTGTCATCTCTGCACTTTTTTGTAAATGATATGGATAAGATTTGTTGCCAAAAGCTGTTGATACGTTCATGCTTTTAGTTTTTCAAGTCTATGGTTTGCTTGGTACATATATTTAAACAACAGTTTTTAATTTTTAAATAATATTATATATATTTTTATACATTTTTTTACCTATATGTATTTTTAAAAAATACAAATAATGTTACTAAAACAACATTATCAAACGGGCCCATTTGTCACCAAAAATAATTCAAAACTCATATTTTAAAAAGATTATTAATTTGCATTCTTTTGTTTGAGGTTAAATTTTTTTATTTTATACTGTATAACTTTTTAAATTTTAACATCAAAGCATAATTTTAATTTAAGAAATTGCATTGATAGTAATAATTTTTAAAATTATAAGTCTAGTTAGATTTTTTTTTTTAATTTGTAAATTACACTCATAAAACACGTTTTGAATCCTCAACCTCATCGTTTACCTTTCTTTTATCAAGATAATGAAATGTCATTTAGTTTAGACTCATTTGCAATATACTTAAATGTTCAACTACTTACCCGTCATTAGCTAATTTTTTATTTAGATAAATATTTAACATTAAAACAATATATAACTTTTTTTTTAATTAGAAACAGCTAAAATATACCTTCTTTTTTTTTTAGAATGATAAAATATACCTTCTTAAATTGCGTAAAGTCATTGACTTTAGTTTTTAGGTATACAGACTGTAGTGGCAACTATCACGGGTTGTGAGTAGACAAATTGTCATCTCTACATTTTCTTGTAAATGTTATGGATAAGATTTGTTACCAAGAGCTGTTGATACGTCATACGTGATACGACCATGCATTTTATTTTTTAAATCTATACTTGTCTTTAGATTCTATACTTGTCTTTAGTTCAAAACCCATATTATGAAAAGATTATTGTTTTGTTTGTTTGAGACTTTAAGGTGAAATTTTTTATTTTATACTATTTAATCTGCAAAAATAAGTTTAAATTAAAAAAAAAAAAAAGATTATTAGTAATAATATTTTAAAGTTCTTCCAAAAGGTTTACTTAAATATTTTTTTATTGGTAAACTACACATATTCAGCGTATTTGGAATCCACCACAACCTTATCATTTACCTTTATTTTTCAATAAGATAGTGATTTACCTTTCGTTTATAAGACAATGAAATGTTACTAATTAAAACTCATTTGCAATGTTCTTTATTCCATATAATTTTATCTTTTGTACTTTTTATAAACCAGTGCTGTGAATTCTTAATTGGGTCCAGTTAAAGGCTTTTTTATAGAAAATTAAAAAATTGACAAAAATATTAATCACATTTTCGTTTTTTCATAAAAAATTTCATAAAATAATTTATTAATATATGCTCCAAGTGAATATAAAACCCTTCTTAATTTTCCACTCACGTTAAGAATATTTTATAAAGTCTAGTACTCTTGGGGGCAAGGCAATCACAAATCACAAGAATTGGTAAAGCCCTCACAGCCACAAACAAGTTGCATTGACATTTAATAATATTGGTCAAAAACTCAAACCCACATGAAATGCCTCGCAAAATAGTGGAGCTGCCTCCTATTGGTGTCATAAATGGGTCCACGAGAAACAGAAGAGTACTTGTAAAGTTGTAATTGAGCTCTTTGTCACTGGCCAGGTGATCTGAATAGTACCAGTAATCTGTCGAGTCTACAGAGTAGTACTACAACTCTCTCGAGTCTACGACTTTTTCGTATTTCTAAAAGCTTACACTTTGCTGCATTTTCAAACTCGAATTTGAACACCTTTTCCTAACATAGATGACTCAGTCAGCTTTGCTGATCGTTCTTAATTGGAATTCCACCACTCAAAAGTTAAGCAAAGCCCTCAACAAAATGCCAAAATCGGTGAACTTCAAATTAAAACATGGATCCACATGCACATCCACTTTCAGTTCTCCACCCACCAATAAAAAAAAACAAAGACTTTGAATGCATCTTTCACGGGTTCTAGTTGATGTCATGCTATGAACGTGCTGCCAATGCCATCTTACCTGTGACAGGTTCTCTTTATTTTTTTTAAGCAATTTTAATTCTAATTTTCTAACACACGTTGCATCATCTTATTTGCAAGGTTTTCAGACCCGGACCGTTTATTGAACCGTAAAAAGGAGAGGTTCAAGGTTTTTGAGGTCGAACCAGGATCGAACCGTGATGATTTCATAATTAATTTAATAATTAATTAAAGCCTAAATATAAATATTAAATTTATAAAACTAGAAAAATTGACAATATATCTATATATGTGAGGAAAATTTAGTGATTTTCAAGCATATATTTAATAATTAAATAAGAAAGTTAATAAAATAAAATAATAACCATGAAAACATTAAAATTTATGATTAATTTTTGAAATAAAGTTGAATATCTTTGAAGGATTTTAATTATAATTTTTTTTATTCCTTGTAAAAGATGGATAATTTAATTAAGTAGAATAAAATTGTGTTAAGTTGTTTTTTTTTTTTTTTTTTTTTAAATTTGCTAAGGGGTTGGACCGCACGGTTCTCACCGGTTCTTGCGGTCCAACCCTGGTTTTAACGGTTCACGGAATTAACAAAAAATCCGGTTCTTTAGGCTTAAAAACTGGTTTTCATCCCGGTTCCCGATTTTCACGGTCCGACCTCCTGGTCCGGTCCGGTTCTATAAACCATGCTTATTTGCTAGTCTTATATATATATATGGATAGTTTGAGCCAAAAATGAGTTTTCTAAGTGCATAAAAAATGATGCGTCAAACCACCATAGGTTAGAATAAAATAAAATTTTAAAAATTTATACTTAAATCAATCAAAATTCAAAATAAGAGTGTTGTGAATATGTTATGAGATTATGTTACATCTCTAAACTTTCTCGCCAAAAATATAGGGATAGCGATACTTTGAGTCTAGTGAGTTTTTCGCTCCATCCTAGGAACATGGGAGTGTTTATGTGTGGATTCTAGTGTTTTAAAGCAATGGACACAAGCCAAATACTTCTTAACTTAACCCATTTGAAATCACTTCAATGTGTTTAAAACTTATATATATTTTCTTATAAAGTTCTTAAATTTTAATAGGATAGTATTCCAATCCATTCATATGAAAATACATTAGTATGCTAGGGCGCTAAATTCATGATTAAAAAAATAATTATTGGCCAAAGTTTACTTAAATTATGGTCTAATCATTATATGAACATGTAAAATATTCTATGTTGGATCTAGGTCGGCTCAACATATTTTGGGGCCTAAGAGGATAATTTGCATTTTATTTTTATGTGCAAATTATTAGTTTATTCCAATATCCTAATGGTAGTCCACTTCTCTGCAAAGCTATCAAATAAATAGTTTTTTTTTTTTTTTTTAACAATTTTAGCCTCAATTGAATTGATTTTTTTGTACTAATACCACGATGATCATGCGAAAATCATGAAATATTAACCATGTTATTGGCATGTTAAATACATTTGATTTATTATGATAATTTTCATATGTGTGGAGCACTATATATATATATATATATAAACTTGCAAATTCTAAATGATATATTTTTTGTCAAATACCTCTGTGGGGCCAAAGGATCTGAGTGCCCCGGCCCATCTCAACTATTAAGCCCAAAGGCCCAAGTCGAGGAGGAAAACGTTCGAGGATGACTAATTAAGGCCCAAAGCCATTAGGAGAAATTGTCGAGGACCGTCATGTCCTCGGCGAACTGGTGCCATGAAAAGAAATGGCAATACACCATCCACAGCAGCCCTCCCTGTCGTTCCCAAACGAAGGGACTAACATGGGGGGCAGCTATGGGAGCATGGTGAAAGGGCTATTGCAAAAAAGAGCCTGTCACCTCCGCATTAAATGTCCGCAGCTGGCAGTCTGGCCGCATTAATGAAGGAATGACCCCTGAACAGTGTCACCCTACCTACTGCAACCCACAGCAAGTTGAAGGAAGCGTTTGATGGGACAGACACTCAAGTAGCAACCTGCACAAGCAACAAATGGACGGCCAGGATGAAGGGAGCAGAAGAATATATAACCAGAAAGGTCTCACGAAGAAGGGGGATCGCAATTCGGAAGACACCAGAAGGCCCTAGTTGGGTAGTATCAAAGGAGGAGAAGAAGAACTCATCCTCAGACGAGGCCCGAGGACAGACTTTCACCCCTCCTCTACGCCGTTGGCGATCCTGCCCTACCGTTGACGAAGTCCTCACAAAGGCTCAGTTCTTGAACCCGCTTCTCTACCAAATTCATTGTATTGGGCCTGTTGGGTTTGGGTTCCCTCACTCCTACAGTGAAGAACCCCCCAAATCGGGACCCTACAACCTCAATTTAGCTTCAAATAGATTCATTTCAAACTTTGCACAAATTTGTGGTATGCAATAATAAGGCCCAATTTAGGACTGACTCAACACATTTGGAGTGTTCTCTTATTCGTTAAATATTAATTTAATAATATTTATTTGTTGATATTTATTTCATTTAAAAATATATTTTTATCACTTTTTGAGATGCAAGATTGCTATTAATTATGTATTGTGTTCAAGGTCTGCTAAGATTTCCTTTTTAACTAATAATGTCAATAATTCACTTAATCTTTCTTGTGAGATAAGCAATCTTAAATATGTTGTTGTCAATTTTAATTTTGAATAACTTCTTTTTTGTATGTGCAAATGTAAAATGTATTGTTAGTTAATATTTTATAAGCTATACATGTTTTAGAAAAAGAATTTTAAACCTTTTAATTCTAAAAATAAATCTAAACAATAAGCATAAGAATAAATTGTTAAAAATATCATGTTTGAGATGGTTACTGTATTGTGAGTTTTAGTAATGAATTTGTCTAGAAAACTATTAATTCCAATTTTTATTTTAATAGGGAGAGAAAAGAAGTAATATTTTTGGGAGAATGAAAATTTTCACACTCTTAAACTAGCTCAAATAGAGTAAAACATATTAATAGAACACATTTTAAAAAAATAAATATTTTTTAAAAATACAGTAATTTGTATTTATTAAACCGCCTTAATTAAAATTTGAACACCGTAAGATAGATAGACAGAGCATTATATTGGTCAATAGAAGGGTTTTTTTTTTTTTTTTGGGCTAGATGAGAGGCCGTACTTAAAAAAAAAAAAAAAAAATTCTTGCAATACTACAAGACAAATCAATACGTACATTACTATATTTTATTTGAATAAGCCTTTTTCCATTTAGGTCTTATAGGCCATTAGGCCTAATGGTTGAGCCACCTTTGATTGGATCTTTTTAAGTGGCTTACAATATACTCTCATCGAAATGGTGGAACACGCGTAACTCTTGAAATGTGTAACTTATCACCTAAACTTGGGAGGATAACTTCAAGTGTACTAAAAGGAGTAAAGGACACACGTTTAAAATTCCATTCAGTACATTGGGATAAAAGCATTGTCCTCCTTGCTTTATCTCGCAGTTTCGCATATTCTTTCTGATAAGAGAATGTAATTTTCCTTTAATCATAATCAGATAAGTCTCTTTTTTATAGTATTAAATAAACAAGTAAAGAATTGAATCTGACTCCAATTGCTATTTCCAAAACTTTCAAGGGACAATTTTGTAAGTCCAAATTCATTACAGAATGTGAACCTCGTCTGAAATTAGCTGGCAAATCACTTTCTTTATGAAGCTACAAGGTCCATATCCATTGTTCCACGAGAGGAAGTGTACAATTCTAGTAATCCAAAAAATTGTTCTTTAACTAGAAAACTAAACGAGGCTTTTTATGTCCCATGAGCTGCAGACCAAAACCCTTTTTAATATCATCAACTTGTAATCATATTTCGCATTGATGGGTTGTCTTTTTAATGATTTTCATAGAGTTGGTGGGAATTGGTTGTAGTGTAACTTATAGGGTATGGAATCACATCACCAGGGCTTTCTTACACTTTTAAGTGAAGCTGACCAATTTGCTAACTTGGTAGATAGCCAATGGGTCCAGCTTCTGCCACAGGCATACATACATAAGAGGCAAAATTTCAAACCTATGACCAATATGGTATGGAGAAGAATGAATGCTCCATCTTGAATAATTAAGTTATTTTAACTATTTTTATAGTTATAGAAGCCCAAAAAAATTAAAAGAAATCAGCATCTACTGTACTCCATCATATTATTGGCAAAACTTGAAAAGTTTGCCTTCCATTACACAAAACAACATGGGTTGTGTTCAAAAAAAAAAAAAAAGATCACATGGGCTGAAACCAAAAATAAAATTGGCCCATTTCTGAAGCAAATAAAGCCTTAAAATGGGTCCAAGATGGATCTTCAAAAAAGCATATAAGTCATGGAATAAAGCCCACAATTTCCCAAGCTTTCAATCAACCCCTGAGATTCACTGAAGTAGCCCATGTAAACATACAAGTTGTGTAAAGAGCACAATGTGAGTTTACTTTTAATCTATATGATTGATCAAATGGGCAGTAAGCATTTAATCTAAATTGGACCAGCAAAGTCCGCCATTAACATAGCCCGTGGAATTAGCAAGACCGGCAATTGTGATTTGTGATAGCCAAAAAAAAAAAAAAACCGAGGCAGGAGTAAAAGAAGTTCAAAACTTCAAATCCAAGTATTTCCCTCCGTATGTCAATCAAGCTCACTAAAGTAAGAGGCAACTAGCAAAGGGAAATAGAAATGAGCAATAATTAGAGGGCAAAAAAGGTTATTCCACATCAATTTAGGTCCATCTAAAGTTTCTCTCCAACAAAAAAGAAAAGAAAAGAAAAAAAAAAAAGATCCATATTTTCAAAACAAATTTATCCAAATTTTTTTTAAAAAAAAGAAAATTATGACACTAGACCAACAAAAAAAAACTCATCAAACACACAAAGCACGTGTGATGAGCCTAGTTATTATTATTATTTTGAGCAGAGCAAGACTAACAATTATGATTTGTGATAGCAAAAAATATAAAAAATAAAAAAATACAACCAAGGCAGGAGTAAAAGAAGTTCAAAACTTCTTCTTTCTTTTTGCTAACTTCAAAACTTCAAATCTAAGTATTTCTCTCCGTGTGTCAATTAGGGGTGGCAATTTTTATCCATATCCATGAACCCACCCATTACCCACCTTATTTGGATAAGTCTTAACCCAACCCATTTGAATATTTGGGTTAAATGGATAAAGACCCATTTGGGTATTTAATTAGATGGGTTTAAATGGATAAACCCACTAAGAGCATTCACATCAGCTCGTCTAAAAGATTCCGTCTATTTTACATCAAAAATCTACTTTTTCTATTTTACACTATCATTTTTACAAAACACCCACATCAGTTCATCTATTCTATCACCCCTCTTATTTAAATAATCAATTTTCTTAATTATTTTATTATATCTCTCACCTCACCCGTTTTTATACGCGCTCTCTCTCTCTCTCTCTATCATATTTTCTGATTTCTCTCTCTCTCTCTTCTATCTCTCCATAACCGGTCTCTCCCTCTTGGTCTATCTCTCTGTCTCATCTTCTCCCTCTCGGTCACAAACCAATCCACATCATCACAGCTCCGATCACCGATCCACAGCACCGATCCACAGCTCCGATCACCGATCCACAGCTCCGATCACAAGCATCGATCCACAGCAGCACCGATCCACAGCTGCACCGATCCATAGCTCCGAGCTCCGATCAAGACCCATACCCACGAGCTCCGACCAAGCGAGACCCACGAGCTCCGATCGTTCCGATAAGCACCGATCTGTCTCTTTTTTGTTTTTCCGTTTGGGTTTGTTTTTTTTTTTTTTTAGCAAGTATATCTCTGTGTTGGTTTTTCTGTGAGGATGTGTTTGTGTGCATCTAAGGAAAAGATTTTTTTTTTTTAGCAAGTATATTTCCGTGTTGATTTTTCTGTGAGGATGTGTTTGTGTGCATCTGAGGAAAAGAAGATGAGGAGTTGAGGTCGTTGTGCACGGAGAAGAGAGAGAAAAATTGGTGCGAACAGAAATTAATAAAAAACTAAATACACATGCTACAGTGCCCGTGTAAATTTACACGGGTACTGTAGCTCGTTGAAAATTTTAGATGATTATGCATGATTTTAGATGGACTGATGTAGTGTGTTTTTTGCTTCAAAATGTGTAAAAATGGGCAAAATGTGTAAAAATGGTCAAAATGTGTATTTTACACATTTATACACAATTATCCAAGAGCTGATGTGAATGCTCTAATACCCACTAAACCCATCTAAAATTTAAATAAACAACATAAAATCTAAATTCCTAGAAAATGACTAAAATACCCCTGAAACTTAAAAATTGACGAAAATACTACCAAAACCCAAAAAATGACCAAAATACCCCCAAAACCCAAAAAAATGACCAAAATACCCCTGAAACCTAAAAAATGACCAAAATACCCCCAAAAACCCAACAAATGACCAAAATACCCCTTGAAACCTAAAAAATACCAAAATACCCCCAAAATACCTCTGAAACCCAAAAAAATGACCAAAGTACCCCTAAAACCTAAAAATTACTAATATACCACCAAAACCCAAAAAATGACCAAAATACCCCTGAAACCTAAAAATGACCAAAATACCTCCAAAACCCAAAAAATGACAAAAATACCTCTGAAACCCAAAAAATGACCAAAATTCTTTCAAAACCCAAAAAATGACCAAAATACCCCCAAACCCCACAAAATGACCAAAATACCTCCAAAATCTCTAAAATGAGCAAAATACCCCCCAATAGACACAAGCAAAATACCGCCCGATTCTGCCTGGTGCAGATTAGCATCATCCTGATGTGGGCCAATCGTTGGTTGGTGCGAACCTGACTCTTCCATCTCCAACGTTAAACTGGAATCTCCTTAGATTAGATCAAGTTCTCTCCACAGACGGCACCAATTGTAAGGACCAATTTTGGCTTGGACCCTAAACAAGATTGGGTTTTGGCCTAACAAGCCCAAACAATAAATTTGTAGAGCATGAGAAAAAGAACTAGCCTGATTTTAGAAAGGAGGTAACGATCATAGGTAGTATGAAAGAAATATTGAGAGTATAAGATATAAAAATCGTCCTCGGCGTAGCCTGAGTAACTTGGTCGTAGTAATTTAATCAAGAGTCCAGAGTTCTTCTTTTAGTGACGTGTTTCTTAATCTTTTTGCTCTAGGTTTTTTCGATCCTCTTTCTTTGGCCACATTCTCATGTTATATATCATGATTTTAGTATCATCCTTACCTTACGTGTGTAAATTTGGTTCTGGGAGCTTCTCTCTGTCCCATCTCACACCTCCCTAAACTTTTTACTACCAGCTATAAGGCTGCTTGTTCACTGTTCAAGTATCACCTCCACATTAATGCGGCCAGAGAGTTAGCTGGGAAGCATTTAATGTGGAGGTAATAGCTCCCACAGATATTTGTTATCCTCCTCCCTCATCTCTTATCCAATATTCGATCCCCTGTTATAAGGTTCCCTTAAAACTGTATTCAGGAGGATAGGAAGGTTTCAAACCACCTCGGATAAATGTTTCAAGGTGACTTTTCACCTCGGATAGGTTTGGGTCTATCATAAATAACTTTCAGTTCTTCCTGCAATGTCATTTCCGCTTCTACCTTAGTTGACCATCCTCGAACATGTCTGCGTCCTTGGACTGGGTCATTGGGCCATAGGCCCAGTCCATTCAGCCTAAATAGTACTCCAAAGATAACTGGTCCCCACAATAGCCCCTCAAAATCTTGCTTTTCGACCTCATGAGGAAATGAGGATTTTGATATTCTTGTCCTATCCCCACTATGATCTTGTTTTGCTTAGCCGAGTCCCAAGAGCGCCTTTTTGCCTTCCTAAGGCACGTCTCTAACGCTTCAGCGCTTAAAGCGCGCCTACATTTAATTTTGGCGACTCCATTGTCCCCCACGTTCAATGGCAGGATGGGAATCCAACGGTGGAGAAGTTCCCTCAATACATGAGCAGGAAATTTCTCGCTTGCAATTTTCGTGCCACTATAAATAGCCTTTCAAATCAATCCTTTTTTACTTTCAACAGTTACATGATCCTAGAGCTCATACATTGAACTTGTCTCTCTCTCTCTCACTCCCCCGTGTGTCTACAAATACAAAAACTCTGTCCGAGGACCACCTTTTCAAACCTGTAAGTTTCCTTGAACTCCTTTAGTTTTCATTCCGACTTGTGAAATTTTCTTTACGGACCTCTTAGAAAATGGGTAGATTCAAACACCTAGTTGACTCTGAGGAGGGTATGAAGAATTTTAGGACCAAATACAACATTCCCTCAAACGTGGGCGTTAGGTATGCTGCCTAGGGGGAATGGTTTGATGAGAGGAAACAGGAGAGATGGTCATCCCCATGATTGCCTTCATAGAGGGGGGAATGACCATCCCTATGGGTACCCTCACTAGGAACTTCCTTAGGTTTTTTAGGCTTTCTCCCACACAGTGTGCCCCAAACATGTTTAGGGTGTTAGGGAGTATAGAAGCCTTGAATGAGAGGATGAACCTAAACCTAACCCATCATGATGTGAATTAGATTTACAATCTGCACAATTTGAAGGGGCAGGGGTATTACTTAAAGTTGAGGAATCCTGAAATAAGGTTGATCCAGTGCCTCCCTATATCAAACAAGGGATTAAATGAGGATTTTTTAATTTTTTCTTGGCAATGGCATGATAGTTTACCTTGTCTAGTTAAGGAGGGAACATCAGGTGGGGGCCAACTGTTAACTTATACGTTTTGACTTATGCAATTCTTCCATTTTCCCTTGTTCTTTGCTCTTACTGGAATGTATTTCTCTTTGTTTTATTGGTTTTGCAGATATCAACTCCACCATACCTTTATTTCGCTTAGTTAATAGGGCGAGCCTAGACAGGATCCTACAATCCGAGGTGTATGTCAACGAAGCCGACGGCCAACTGAGAGCAGCACACCTAATCCTCGGATACACACCCATCTCTCGTGCATTCCAAGCTCCCAAGTGTGTGATAAAGGCTAAAGACTCTCGGCTCCACCGCAGTAGTGTTGCCTACGAGGGGTTTATGGTTCCTGAAAGCATTCCACTCCCTAAAAGTACAGTATTCACCCAACTGCTTCCTGTAGCCACTCTTTCAGCAAGAGTATCATCACCCTCGCCCATTCTTCAAGAAGGGGAAGAAGGAAAAGAAAAACAAGAGGAGCAAGGCTTTGTGGACTTGACTGAATCCGTAGACGAGTTCGAGGTATTCGATCAACCCTCGTCCCCTAAGAGCTTACCAGAAGAGATGGGTATTCAAAGGAAACCCCAGAAAAGTCTGATGAAATTGATAGAGAACCAACCAGGCAAAGGGGGACCTGGGAAGTTTGTTCAACCCAAGCTTCCACCTCCCCCGCCGAAATCTCCTCTCCGTGCTCCTCAACCAAATCTGCCCTCTAGGACCAAGCAAGCCAATCCGAAGAAAAGAAGAGAGCAAAAAGGTAAGGATGTGATAGAGACTGGAAGGACTCATCCAACCAGCGAAGAGGAGGTTTAGCGAGCTACAAAGCAGCAAAAAGTCAGTCACGCCCCCAGCCGAGGAGCAGAAAGGACAGATATTCAGCCTCCACAACCCCAAGCTTGGCTCCCAGCTCCCATGCTTAGTGGTGAGCCATTAATGGATGACGCATCAATTAGGGACTTAAATGGGGGCATTGGATGCCACGTCGCCTTAACTCTGGAGCGAACTCTGCTGCTTCCCAGAGATATGGTTGAGCTACGAGGCTTAAAGAAGAATGAGGTTTTCCTCAATACCAAAAGATATTTAGGCATGGTACGGAGTTAACTTCCCGTTGTTGTTTTTCTTTTTTTCTTTTTTTTAAAACTCATAACTACCATGAATATATGTACACTTTTTATTTGTTATGGTACTAATCACCCTATTCTTTTTTCTAGGCTATCCAAAATACTTTTAGGCTCGAGAAGATCACCAACTTCTATTACCAGCAGTTTGATGAGGAAATGAAAAGAGGGGCTACGGCTGTGCAGACTTTAGTTATTGCTGAAAATAGCAATGCCGAGCTAAAGAAAAAATTGACTGCCGAGGAATAGGCTCGGAAAAGTGCAGACTCGGCCTTGGAAGGTGCAGAGAGGCAAGCTGAAAGCCAAAGAAAACTGGTGTGCGAGGCCAATGATCAGTTGGCTGCTTCCAAGGAATAACTGGTAACTTTGAGGAAACAACTAGAGGAGGCTCAGAAACTCAGAGATCGGGCGGAAAAAGCTAAGGTAGAAGCGGAAGAAGCAAAAGTCAAGGCTGAGAGGGAAAAAGATGAAGCCGAGCAGCATGGTTACGATGTCGGTGTGGCTGAGACCGAGGATTCCCTAATGACAAAGGTCCCCATCGTATGTCGCGCCTACTGCGCTCAGACCTGGGAAGAGGCCCTCAATCGAGCTGGGATTGATGCTTCTTTTGAGCTGAGGAGGCCAGAGAATATCTTTTTCCCTCCTGCCATATGAGTTCCCAACCAAAAGGAAGCAGCCCCTCCTGTCATCCCGCCAGCCGAGGATGCCCAGCTTCAAAATCCTCCCCCTCCCAGTCAACAGGAGCGGGCCAAAGAAGCTGAAATTCAAAAAGGCACTTCCTCGGATAAGGTAGCAGAGGCTCTTCAACCTGGAGCAGCTTTTGAAAGTTTTGCAAGTTTTGAAAAGGATTTAGCTTCAACTACCCTGCCCGTGGGAGGGGCATCTAAAGAAAAGGACAAGAAAGTTCCTCCCGAGGCAGCTGACAAAGCTCCTAAGTCCAAGCTTCAAATAAAGCTCAAGCCATAGTTCCTTTCTTTTTCTTTTATAGGATAGTAAAAGTTGATGTAATCTCATTTTTTGCCTTTGAAAGCAAATTTTATTAATACATGTATTTTCCTTTTTGTTTCAATTAATGCACGTTATTACCATCTCACCCTTTTTGTGTGATTTTTATTTTGAATACTCTTTGTTTGCACATAAACATATGTTATAAAGGAGTCAAATTTGTTGAAACAAGGGAAAACACAATTTTATATACCTTAACTTATAATCCAAATAAATTATGATCACTAATTCACATCATTGTCAAAGTGCGCTTTTAATTGATCAACTCTTGATAAGTTACCAAATCTAAAGCACCCTCCCAATGCTTAAATAACAGGCAAGACATGAATACCTTGAAGCACTTTTAGTTGATACTCATGAGGTTCAATATGACTTATAAATTGGATCATAACCCAGTTCAAAGAGTAATATTTTGTTTTTAAGTTTGTGGTCTAAGGATCTTAACATAACTTAGCCTTTATTGAATATTTCAATGGATACTAAAGGATATTAATTTCCACTAAGTTTGTGGCCCGAGGACCTGACATAACTTAGTTTCTGTTTAATATTTCAATAGATGTCAAGGGATTCATGATACACATTTGGAATAAATTAGAAAGGAATCAAAAATCAACTGATCTTCTTAATAGTAGTACCTTTTTAGGTTGTTTACATTCCAAGGATAGAGTACAGTTTTTTCATCTAAATCTTCCAGGTAGTACGCACCTATTCCTACCACCGATGTGATGCGGTATGGTCCCTCCCAGTTAGGCCCCAATTTTCCCCAAGCGGGGTTTTTAGTGTTTCCCAAGACTTTTCTTAGTACCAAGTCTCCTGGGGCCAATGGCCTTAGCTTTACATTCATATCATAGCCTTGCTTAAACTTGTGTTGGTAATAAGCCAGCTGCACCATTGCGTTTTCTCTCCGTTCTTCAACCAGATCCAAACTCTTCTTCAGCAGCTCATCATTACCATCCGAGATGAACGTGCTAGTTCTCATCGTTGGAAAACCATTCTCCAGTGGGATTATAGCCTCAGCCCCATACGCCATTGAGAAAGGGGTCTTTCTTGTTGATTTTTGAGGTGTTGTTCGATATGTCCAAAGGACATGTGGTAATTCTTCTATCCACTTTCCCTTTGCGTCGTCCAGTCTCTTTTTAAGTCCGTTCACTATGACTTTATTGATAGCTTCGGCTTGTCCATTTCCTTGTGGATAGGCTGGAGTGGAATATCTATTCTTTATACCCAAATCAGAGCAGTATTTCTTGAAGGCCTTGCTATCGAATTGAAGGCCATTATCCGAGATGAGAGCATAAGGCACCTCGAATTGAGTAACAATGTTCTTCCATATGAACCTTTTGACATCTACATCCCTAATGTTAGCTAGAGGCTCAGCTTCAACCCACTTGGTGAAATAGTCTGTACACACTAGTAGGTATTTTTTATTTCCTACTGCTTTAGGAAAAGGTCCCACAATATCCAAGCTCCATTGAGCAAATGGCCACGGGCTAGAAAGAGGGTTGAGAACTCCTCCAGTCTGATGAATATTCGGCGCGAACCTTTGATATTAATCACATTTCTTAACATATTCCTGTGCCTCCTTTTGCATGCCCGACTACCAATATCTCTGAGTAATAGCCCGATGAGATAGAGATCTTCCTCCTGTGTGACTCCCATAAACTCCTTCATGTAACTCCTCAAGGAGTGATTCTGTTGCCTCAGGGTGTACACAAAGCAAATAAGGATCAGAGAAAGAACACTTGTATAACTTTCTATCCTCAGACAGCAAAAATTGAGGAGCTTTTCTTCGTACTTTTTCTGCTTCGGACTTCTCTTCAGGCAATATATCTCTTTTAAGATACAGTGATATGGGATCCATCCAGCTCGGACCTAGATTGATCTGATGGATCCGAGGCATATCCTTGTGCAATTACGTGGGAGTGCATAAGTCTTCAACAAGTATTACTCGGGGCAAATCCTGTGCCAAGGACGTGGCGAGGGTAGCCAAAGAGTCTGCATGGGTATTTCCACCTCTAGGAATATGCGACACGTCAAAGACTTTAAATTTTGTTTGTATACTCTTGACTTGGCTCAAGTACTCCTGCATTCTTGGATCTCGTGCTTCCAAATCTCCTCTTACCTGGCCCACCACCAGCTTTGAATCTGAATAAACCTTCACCATTTTTCCACCCATCTTCTGGACCATCATTATTCCCATCAACAGAGCTTCATATTTTGCTTCATTATTCGTAGCCGAGAAACCCAACCTCAAAGATTTTTCAATGGTAATCTTTTCAGGTGACACTAGAACTAGCCTCACTCCTGATCCTCGCTGATTAGCTGCCCCATCCACATACATTTCCCAAGGCGTGGAACATTGGACAGAGATTATGCCAACTTATTTTTCATCCATGTCATGCTTTTCCACATTCATTTCTTCAGGACATTCAGCAAATTCAGCCACTAGGTTGGTGAGGACCTGTCCCTTTATAGAAGTACGAGGCATGTATTTTATATCAAAAGCTCCTAGAATCGTGCCCCATTTGGCAATCCTTCCAGTATAATCTGCACTTCTGATTATTGACTTGAGTGGAAGTTGGGTGAGCACGACCACAGTATGTGCTTGGAAGTAATGGGGTAGTTTTCTTGTAGCATGCACTACTACCAATATAGCCTTCTCCAACGGCAAGTAACGCACCTCGGCCTCATTAAGTGACTTGCTCACATAATAGACTGGCCGTTGTATACCATTGTCTACCCGTATTAACACAAAACTTATAGCATAGAGGGCCACTGCTATATAGGTAAAAAGAACTTCATCCACAACTGGACTAGACATAATGGGTGGGCGAGATAGATATTGTTTAAGTTGCTGGAATGTCATAACACACTCATCGGACCACTCAAATTTTTTCCATTTATGCAGCAAAAGGAAGAAAGGTCTGCACCTGTCTGCTGACTTAGATATGAACCGATTCAAAACAACCATCATCCCAGTGAGTTTCTGTACCTCTTTGGGATTCCGAGGTGGTTGCAAGTTATTAATGGCTTTGATTTGATCTGGGTTTACTTCAATTCCCCTGTGGGTCACCATGTACCCCAAAAACTTTCGTGAGCCCACTCCAAAAGAACATTTGGACGCATTCAGACGCAACTTGTGCTCCCTTAAGATTTCGAAAATACTTGTGAGATCTCCTACGTGCTCGGACACCAACTTGCTCTTCACAACCATGTCATCGATATAGACTTCAACATTCTTGCCCAACTGTGGTTCAAACATTTTGGTCATCATTCGTTGATAAGTTGACCCTGTATTTTTCAAGCCAAAAGGCATCACCTTGTAGTGATAGTTCCTTACAGGAGAAACAAAGGCTGTCTTCTCCTGATCATCTAGTGCTAGTGGTATCTGGTGGTATCCTTGAAAGGCATCCAAAAAGCTCATCCGAGGATAACCTACCGTCGCATCCACCAACTGATCTATCCGAGGCATAGGGAAAGGGTCCTTGGGACAAGCTTTATTGAGATCTGTAAAGTCCACACACACACGCCATTTTCCTGTTTTCTTTTTCACCACTACTGTGTTAGCCAACCACTGAAGATAAAATACCTCTTTGATAGCCCCTGCTTGCTTAAGTTTTGTTACCTCATTCTTGACAGCCTCTACATGTTCCTTGGATGGACGCCGAGATGGCTGTCTTCTCGGAGTGATAGACGGATTAATATTCAGATGATGACAAATGAAATTTAGATCTACTCCAGGAGCTTCATAAGTGTCCCATGCAAACACATCTACATTTCTCTTCAAAAGATCGACTAACTGTTCCTTCTCTAATAACGGCATCTAAGCTCCAATCTGAAAAAATTTCTCCGGATTATCCCCAACGACCACCTTTTTTAGATCTTCACATTTCACTTTATTGGCTGGTTCACCAAAGAGAGATGCCGGAGTTTTTAGCTGCTATGAGTCGTTTTCAGCAATGATCGAGGTGTCAACCTCAGGCTTGTGCTGAATAGCTGCTACCAAGCACTGCCTCGCCACAAATTGGCTTCCTACTATCTCAAGCACTTGGTCCCCAGAGGGATATTTCACCTTTTAATGAAGAGTGAAGGAAACAACGCCCAAGGTGTGCCCATAATGGCCGTGTAAGGAGAGAAAGCATCCACCACAATAAAGTTCACTTCAACTACATCTGTATCAACCTGCATAGGTAATCTAATTTGCCCCTTAGGAACAACCATTTTGCCTTCGAAACTCACCAAAGGAGAACTATAGGTTGTTAGATTCTCAGATTTTAAGCCTAGCCCCTTATAGAGGCCAGGATACATAATCTCAGCTACACTGCCCTGGTCAATCATAACCCTCTTCACATCATACCCACCAATTCTAAGTGTGACTACCAAGGCGTCATCGTGCGGTTGTATGGTTCCTAGTTTATTTGCATCTGAAAAGCTCAACACCAATGGGACATTCATCTTAACTCTCTTCGGCATTGGACCAGAATCTTCACTTGAGCAACAAGATACTGACATTATCCTGGAGGGATAGGATCCGGTACTTCCTAGGGCGGCGAATATGACGTTTATGGTGCCCAGAGGAGGTCTCGGAGCAGCATTTCCCCAAAACGC
Organism: Quercus parvula; assembly: GCA_030820535.1. Classification (NCBI taxonomy): domain Eukaryota; kingdom Viridiplantae; phylum Streptophyta; class Magnoliopsida; order Fagales; family Fagaceae; genus Quercus; species Quercus parvula. Next base: position 29,834,822 of record JAUAME010000001.1, read on the forward strand.
AAAATTCGTTTGGCCTCCTCGGCCACTGGAGTGATGTAAGAGATGCTTCAACTTCCCTTCCCGGACCAATTGTTCCAAATGATCCCACAGATTTCTGTAATCCTCAGTAGTGTGTCCATGATCCTGATGATATTGGCAGTAAAAGTTTTGGTTACGATTCACAGGATCTCCTGCCATCTTATTCGGCCATCTAAAGAACGGTTCGTTCTTAACCTTCTCTAAAACCTGTTGCACTGGTTCTCGAAACACAGCATTAACTGCCTGAGTGTTGATTGATCCGGACTGCCTGCAAAGTCTCTCCAAGGTCGATTATTCTGAATCCGATCCGACTTGGAATCCCTCTTCTCCTGAGGGATTACCTTCGCCTTTCCTTTTCCCTGTAACTGATCCTCCTCGATTCTCCTATACTTATCAATCCTATCCATCAGCAGACGTACACTGGTAACAGGCTTGCCGGTTAGAGATTTTCTCAAATCATGCTCGGCTGGTAGACCGGCCTTAAAAGTACTGATAGCCACATCATCGTAGCTCCCATCTATCTCTTTAAACATCTCCCAATATCTATCTGAATAAGCCTTCAGAGTTTCCCCCTCTCGCATGGACATAGATAGCAAAGATCCTAAAGGCAGTGGAACCCTGCTACATGTGATAAAGCGAGTACCAAAAGACTGGGTAAGCTTCTTAAAGGAATCAATGGAGTTTGCCTTCAAGCCATTAAACCATCTCATTGCCATCGGACCCAGACTAGATGGAAAGATCTTACACATCAAGGCCTCATCCTTAGAATGGACGACCATTTTCTGACTAAAATGACTGACGTGTTCCACTTGATCCGTTCAGCCATTATAAAGGGAAAGTGGGTTGATGAAATTGCCGAGGAAGACTCGCACCCTCTATGCTTCGCATGAAGGGAGACCTAGCAACTTGACTCAGCACTTTGTTCATGGCATTGTTCCCAAGACCTTTATTTCTCGTCGCCAGAGAAAGTCTCATTGGGTGGAGTTCTGGATCTTCGCCTATATGTAGCATCATTTGTATCCTCGGAGTTAGGTGATGAGTGAATTCGCCATACGCGACGCAACTTTTTCTTCAATTCATCTATTTCACGTTGCATGTCCCTTTCACTCTTTGCATGGAAAACATGGCTTTTCCCTCGTGACTGACTTTTGCTAGTATGCGTTGCATGCATACTTCCCTCATGGTCTCCCCTTTACTGGGGGTTTGCAACTGAATTGTTATGTTGAGAGCCACCCGATTATGCCTGGTGCAGATTAGCATCATCCTAATGTGGGCCAATCATTGGTTGGTGCAAACCTGACTCTTCTATCTCCAACGTTAAACCGGAATCTCCTCAAATTAGATCAAGTTCTCCCCACAGACGGCGCAAATTGTAAGGACCAGTTTTGGCTTGGACCCTAAACACGATTGAGTTTTGACCCAACAAGCCGAAACAATAAATTTTTAGAGCGTGGGAAAAAGAACTAGCTTGATTTTAGAAATGAGGTAACGATCATGGGTGGTTTGGAAGAAATATTGAGAGTATAAGATATAAAAATCGTCCCCGGCGTAGCCTGAGTAACTCGGTCGTAGTAATTTAATCAAGAGTCCAGAGTTCTTCTTTTAGTGACGTGTTTCTTAATCTTTTTGCTCTAGGTTTTTTCGATCCTCTTTCTTTGGCCACCTTCTCATGTTATATACCATGATTTTAGTATTATCCTTACCTTACACGTGTAAATTTGGTTCTGGGAGCTTCTCCCTGTCCTATCTCACACCTCCCTAAACTTTCTACTACCAGCTGTAAGGTTGCTTGTTCACTGTTCAGGTATCACCTTCACATTAATGCGGCCAGAGAGTTAGTTAGGAAGCATTTAATGTGGAGGTAACAGCTCCCACAGATATTTGTTATCCTCCTCCCTCCTCCCTTATCCAATATTCGTTCCTCCGTTATAAGGTTCCCTTAAAATTGTATTCAAGAGGATAGGGAGGTTTCAAACCACCTCGGATAAATGTTTCAAGGTGACTTTTCACCTCGGATAGGTTTGGGTCTATTATAAATAACTTTCAGTTCTTCCTGCAATGCCATTTCCGCTTCTACCTTAGTTGACTGTCCTCGGACATGTCTGCGTCCTCGGACTGGGTCATTAGGCCATAGGCCCAGTCCATTCAGCCTAAACAGTACTCCAGAGATAACTGGTCCCCACAATAGCCCCTTAAAATCTTGTTTTATTTATGTATTATTTTATAATCGAGAAAGGCATATCAATATAATTACAAACATTTAATATTTTATATTTTAGAACATAATTACATTATCTCCAATATCTCAAATTCAAATTATCATTAGTTATTTCAAATTCAATTAATTAGAAGCAAAAAAAAAATATATATATATATATATATATATATTTTTTTTTTTAATATGAAGCAAAATCAAAATTGAACAAAAGTTTAAGAGCCTAGAGGTGTATAGCACCCACAGCAAATGTGGGATATGTGCCAAATGCTAAATATTTGGCACATATCCCACACCAAACCCAATTTGAGCCCATTTAGCAGATGTGGGATATGGTATATTTTTTGCAATATTGAACAGTATCGTGACAAATTTGCCACGGTACGAAGGATGTGTGGTATATTATTTATTGTTTGTCTATTTCTCTTTCTCTCTCATCTCTCCTGTCAATCTCACCTCTCTCACCCCAATCCTCTCCTCTCTCTCTCACCCCAATCCTCACTGCTCTTCCACACCCACGCCGACGATCACTTCCACGTTGACGCCGACCTCTCTCTAGCAATGGTTTTTCTTTTCTTTTTTCTTTTTTTTTTTGGCTGTGGTTTGATGGGTTCGGTTCCGATGGAGGTGGGTGGGTTCAGATGGGCTAGGCTATGGGTCGGCAATGTTGGTGTGGGTCTGTTGTGTGGGTCGGCGATGACGATGACGGTGATGAAGATAGTGGGTTTGGAGTCTATGTTATGAAGGTTTTGGGTTTAGAAGTGGGTGTGGGTGAGGGTATGGAGGCAGTGGGTTTGTTGGGGTTTGTGGTTGAGGTGGTGGTGGTGGTGGGGCTTCCGATTTGGTGTTGGTGGGCTATAGGTTGTGGGTCAAGATTTTGGGTCGGCGGCATTGTGGGTCAAGGTTGGTTGTGGCAGCGCTGTGGGTTTTGGTCTGGTGGTTACTTGAGTTTGTTTGTTGATGGGTAGGTTGGGTTGGGGTTTTGGGTCGGTGATTGGTTGAGGCAGTTGATGGGTGGTGGAGGATTTGGCTGGATTTGTTTGGGTTGGGGTTTGGCTGGATTTGTTTAGGTTGGGATTTGGCTGGGGTTTGCTTTGAGTTGTGTTTTTGGTTGCGGAGGATGTGGTGGTTGTATGGTGGTGGCTGTTGGTTGTTGGCAGAGGGCTGTTGATTGTGTTGATGAGTAGTAAATATTATTTTAATGTATAGTAGATATTATTTTAATGTATAAAATTAAATTATAAAACATATGATAAATGAGATGTTGTAAAATAATGTGGTAAAATAATAAAATAGACATTTGATGTGATAAAATGACATAATTTTTGGAACATCCACTACGGATACTCTAATAAATTGGAACAATTAAGTGGAAAAAGTTCTTTCTCCAAAAAAAAAAAAAAAAAAAAAAGGAAAAAGTTAAAAGTTTCTATAAAATATCTGGACCGTCAATCGAGTGTGATTTTCCATAATCCAACGGCAGAGTACGGACCAAGAAACCGGCTTACGGAAACCGATTCGTGGCGGTCGTGCCCAGTTCGGTTTCTCTCTCTCTCTCGTTGTATTCAAAATCAAAAGAGCCACCCCCCCACAGTGCAAAATCTTACTGGTAGTACTCTTCTTCTCTCTGCCCAAAATTCCCAAAACCCTAAAAAAAAAAAAAAAAAAAAAAAAAACTTGGCTTGCTGCCATGGATATGCAGCAAGGTGATCTCGATCGAATCTTTTTCTTCGAGCACGCCCGTAAGACCGCCGAGGCTACCTACGCTAAGGACCCTCTCGATGCCGATGTTCGTTTTTTTTTTTTTTCTGAATAGTCTGTTTGGTTCCTGGGAAACTGTGGTAATAGATGGAATGGTCTTTTTTTATTTTTTGATTGGTTATTTGGTTGATTATGCAGAACTTGACAAGGTGGGGAGGAGCGCTATTAGAGTTGTCTCAGTTTCAGAACATGGCTGAGTCAAAAAAGATGATTCAAGGTGCTTCAGATTTATTTTCTTCTTAATAACTTTGTTTTGAATTTTACTGGTTTACCAAACTGTAGCTTCACATAAGATTTTTGGGACCTATAGGTTTTATGGTTGATATATGGTTATGGATTCTTCATTAAATGAGTTAGACTTGAAGGCAACCCATGTAGTAGTGTTTTTTTGCAGTTAATATTGGAATGACGCTATAAATTTATTGTCAGCATAATTCTTTGCTTCTGTTACATTCAAGTCCACTATAGGTTATTGGGTTTGTTTTGATTAATTTTTGTGATGGGTATTAAAGTTCAGAATTTTTTCACAACTGGGTTCAAACTTCAAAATTTATGATTAGGGGTTGATGTGTTTTTTGACTTGTAGAGGCAATTTCAAAGCTTGAGGAGGCATTGTTGGTTAATCCCAAGAAGCATGATACTCTATGGTGCCTGGGAAATGCTCATACTTCTCAAGCTTTTATGACTCCAGACCTGGATGAGGCAAAGGAGTATTTTGACAAGTCAGCTATCTACTTTCAGCAAGCTCTTGACGAGGTATTTTTTGCAAATTCTCACAGGAAATCAAGCATGTGTTTGTGTATTATGTTTGTAAATGCCGTGCTGTTGTAGATTTATTAACAGTGTAGTTATGCCTTTTGGTAGGATCCGGGGAATGATCTTTATCGCAAGTCCTTGGAAGTCGCTGCAAAGGTAATATACTATTTCTTATTCTGGGAAATGTCCGTATGCATTATGTTGTATACTATCATGTAAGTGTTCCAGAAAGAAGCTATTTATCTTAAATCTGACCTGTTCAGATTGGTTTGTTAGAAATTATTGCTTTTCTTAGCATGTCCAGGTGGAAAATGAGATGCCATTGTTTGTTGCATTAGTAGAGATTTCATTTCTTGGATTTCTTAATTTCTCTTGCTTTTAAATGGATACCCGCAACAGTAGCTAATGAAGTATGAGGGCCGGATCACATGGTTATGTATTCATTACTTTTACCTTAGTGTGGTTTTTATAGTTTTTCAGCCACAAGAGGTTGCACTATTGGAGATGGAACACATGCTTTTTAAGTCTAAAAAAAGAATGAATGATGATTTATAATGCTTGAATAAAATGTTAAAAACTTTTTTTATTTATTTTTAAGAAGTAATAACAATTTTGTCTAAAGAAAAAGGGCAAAGCGCAGGTACATGGGGAGTATGCAAGATCCACGCAACAAATTAAACCCTAAAATTACAAAGGTCAAGGAACTCCAAAAAAGAAGAACAATTAAAATCAATAATGATTTTTAGCCAATCAAACAACGATCTAGGAAAGAGGAACTTTAGTTGAAGCAATAGGATTTCTGATTTAGGACAACCTAGGCTTCCCACCTAGATTAATCCCACAATTCCTACATCAGTTTTAATATGTTCAATAATGACCTTGAATTATGTTTCTTCCAAATGCACCACATAAGACATAAAGGAATGGCATTCCACATGATGGCACTTTGATGGCCCTTGAAGCCACTTGTCGAAATAATGTATGGCCCAAGAGGCATCAAATAAAGAGAGAACAATAGACCAAAGGTCCCTATCTATAGCAGAATTTAGGAGAAGTAAATAGTATCCCCATCCATTTTGAACATACAATGCCAATCTACAATGATGACCTTTTGCTTTCGAAGATTATCCATGGTAAGAATGACATCCTTCCTAGGAACTTTAGTCTCCTAATGGCTCACCAAGGAAATTCCACTCTATGGTCTTTTTGAAAAGCCCCATAGAAGGATTTCACATTAAATCTGTGGTTCTTTTCCCTCCACTTCCCCATATTAAGCCCCCATAACCCTTCTCTTCATAGAATTTCTTTTTGTGGCATAACGCGAAAACCATTTTCTCTAAAAGATCTTGGTTGTAGATTCTGAGCCTTCAAATGCCCTCCCAATTAAATTGCAGAATACGTTGTGTTTCTTTCACCTAGTGGGATTTCCTTTCTTCCCTGAAACCAACCCATAGGAATCTGTCTCCTTTCTTTAGCGTAAATGATTTGGCCCTGTAGGTCTGTTGGATTGGAGGAAAATAAAGGAAGGAGTTTGTGCCTGCTGATGTAGAACCTCAGATTTGGTTAATGTTTTGGATTAGCTCGTCCTCATGCACTTTCAGTGAGCTTACAAATATCATGGAGGGAGTGCATGCTCAAAGGAGTACAAGTTGAACTATTTTGTAATTTTTTATGGTAATTCTTGCTTTGAGTCCCTTCTTTCTAATAAAAAGAAAAAGCTAGAAAACTGTGTTGTTGCTTGGCAATCCTCTAGGTGCATGTTGTAGGAATAAGAGGAAGGATGTAGCTTTATGCTGTCTGTGCATCTTGTTTCATAACCTTGAGGAGCTATCTAGGCTTCTTAATATTTGAGTGTTTCACTAGACAAAAATTTAACCATTCGATGGTGGGCATTTTTCCCTTTTAGATTTCTTAGGTCTAATATGAATATTCCCAAATATGAGCATTTTTTATGAGTTGTAAATTTTCTATGAAGAAAGTGTCAGGGATGCAACCCAGTTATACAGTGAGTATGCAAAAGGAATCCCTCCCAAGGTTTTGAATTCCTTTCTGTTCCGGCCCGTAGGGGCGGAATTTTCCGTTCTGGTGCTTGGACTGGTGCAGCTAACCACCTCCCCCCCAAAAAAAAAAAAATTCCATTTTGCCTCATTCTAGCCTGTGCCATACTGTTCAGCTGTGCTGCCCGAAATTCCGTTGTTCCAGCCAAAAATCCTGTTCTAGACTGGAATTGAAGAGAAACTGAGTACATCTTAAAATCTTTCTATATCGTCATTTGAAGAGAAACTGAGTCTAGCTTTTCTGGAAGAGAAACTGCACTGGACATTTTTAGAGTTGGACCAAAGATCAAACAAGAGAAAAAGAAGCTGAGAGATTCTATGAAAGAGAAAAACTAACCGGAATAGAAAAGAAAGAGATGTTTTAAATATGGGGTTGGGACTTGGGGATTTGGTTACAGATAAGAGAGAAGACAAGATAAGCTCAAGCTGACATGTTTAAAACTTAAAAAAGTGATGATATGAAATGAAAAGAAATGAAGAAATAGAATAGTCTAGAACAAGAGTTTGACAGCTTAGAGATAAAAGAAATAAAAAGATGGATTTTAAAAACCATTAATGAAAATAACTTTGTGGGCCTTATTTTTGGGTTGTCATGGATTTGAATGGTTGGACAAGTTTATTAGTTTTATCATTCATGGGCTTTCTAGAGTTTATAGATATATATATATATATATGGTGCGTAATCCCAAAACAGTACACCGGTACTTTGATCTCTCTCAACTGCCGAAAAAAAAAAAAAAACAAAAAACTAGGTCTAAAGGAACATCTATTAAGTCACAAGAAAGATTCGGTGTGGTGAACTTTTTTGACTGACATGTCTTCTTTGTTGAAGCGAATTCTTCAAAATGTTGGCTGTTTATATTTTTCCTTTAATTTATCATTTATAGAATGCACTTGGTCTCACATATCCATGGTATACTTGTTTTGATGTCAATTTTCAATCCATAATTAAAAATTTGAATTACTCTACTCTTAGGCCCCTGAATTGCACAAGGAAATCCATGCCCATGGTTTAGCACAACAAGCAATGGGGTCAGCAGGACCTTCTACTTCATCAGGTTCAAAGGTGAGATCCTGAAAGTTAAACTTCTCTTACGTTTGCTGTTTCTCTGTTCACTTTGTTGTGGTTTTGTTGTTCTTCTTGTCTTAGTTCTGTTTTACATAATGATAATAAGAATTTAGATTAATAGTCCTGCTCTTGGAATATTGTTGATTTAATTTAAGTGAATGGATTGTATATGGACATCATTCGTTACTTGATTCTCTGCTGCTGACAGATAAATAAATTACAGGGCATTGCATTTTGTCTTCCAGCGGTTAAGCTTCAATGCCATCCATTGGAATATTAGTTTATAAGCTAGACCAACATCACTTTTAAATTTCTCAGTGCCATCCACAGGCTTGAATAGTGTCACAGGACAGATTTTCATCCATATTTTCTGCCTTGTGATGGCATTAAATAAACCCTACTTAGTCTCAACCAACAACCCAACACCAATACAAGGAAACCTAGAAGCAAATATTTTTTTGCTAAATAAATAGTGGGGGACAGAGGGGAGGTAAGGTTCAAGTCCTAGACATCAATCACCACAAATGGTGCCAATACAACTGGGCTATAACTTGAACCCGAAAAACCTGGAAACTTTTTGTGTATCAAAACATGCACAACACAAATTATTTTATGATAATTCAATTGTTACAATGGGGGAGGGGGTATTTGAACCCTGGATGTCTTCGTTGAGGTGCCAACTAGTTGAGCTACAAAGCTCTTGAAATGCACAACACAGAAATTATAGCAGAAAATTTGTAACCGTTATTATTTTAGCACAACATTTAAATGATACAGAGGTTTCACTTACGCAAAACACTGCCTTGAGATATGTCTTAGTCCAATTCTGCCACCGAGGCTTACAAGCTCATAGAAACACACAGAATACACTGCTTTCCTACATAGCACACACTGTTTTCCCCCTCAGCGGCTTTAAGGATTGAGTGGGAAAACTGTCACAGCACACTCTGTTTCCCCCTCTGGACTTGCTGCACAAATTTGAGGCAGTAATATAACTGCTTGCTTTCTTTAGAGCCTTTTCACGTTGCTAGCGCATCAACAAGGTTGTTTTTGACATGCAACTGCTTGGTAATCTCTCTACCATGTTGCTGCCACCTGTGTACATGTTTCAGCTCACCACAGGCCATGCAAACCAACCTGACAGCCCAAGTAAATTGCCTGATACTCAGTCTTGGTCCATGCACACCAAGTGGAGGGCTTGGCCAATGTCAATGTCATATCCCAAATTCAGCAACACAGTACATTACATCATCACCACCCATATTCAACCCAGTCGTGCATTTTCAAGCAAGCCACAACCCAAACTCGTTTTTACCACATGAACCAACATACAACACAGGCTGTCCAACCTTGTCTTGCACCCAAGTAGCCCACTGAATTCTCATCAACTTGTCCATGGTCAAGCCCATACAAGGCTGCCACGACACACACTGCACATGTAGTCCACAACACACATAGCCTGCGACCTCCTAGGCCAAGACCATGGTTCTAACACAATCACATGGACAACATCATGCTGCCAACTTTAGGCAACACAAGTATGCATGCACTACAATGAGAGGCAGCACAGCCTGGTGCTGCCCAAAACACCTTGATCAGGCCATGATATGCCTCCTTCATGCCCATGGGTTTGTTTGGTTGGCATAAGTGCAGGTACCACCAGGGATGGAACTGTGTGTATAACAGGGGGGGGCCATGGTCCCTACAAAAAGGTTTATTGTAGGTAAACTCTAGGTAAAAAATGTGACTCAATGCCATTTTTTACGAGCTCCCCGCGCCCCTCCCCCCCCCCCCCCCCCCCGCGCGCAAAAAAAAAAAAAGGGCATGGCCCCACCTGTCCATGTCCCTTTCAAGCCTCAAATTGATAATTTCCATTTCCAATTACTTAACTTTTTAGCCATGAACCACTCAATTCTAAATCTTGAGAGGGAAAATAAAGAGTTTTCTTACTTGAAGTTAAGGGAAAATAGTTTTAAATCTTGAGAGGTACAAAATTTTCTTATTGTTTTTATTTATATTTCAGTTCAATTTCTATTTATTTATCTTGTAGCTTATGATTTTCGTTTTTTTCTTTTTCATTTCTTAAGCCAATTGATTATTCCGTTGATGAATACATTTTCTTGTTATATTGGTATGTTTAGTCATTCGATTATTTAAAGAGGAGTTAAATTTGATGCCAAATGTTTTACTCTTGTAGCATAATGCCACATTGCCACTTTAAGGTCAAGATGCCGGGTCTCTTTTTTTGAATATTTTTTATAAATGTGTATTGCAAACTAGAAAATTTTTGTATACTCAGAAGGATTTAGAAAGATATAATGCTCTCATAGTGTTTTGAGTTTTTACTTGAATGGTGATTCAAAATAGTAGTTTAGACTTGGCCCCCCCAAACAAAAATTTCTGGTTCTGCCCTTGGGTACCACTATATGCAACCACCCATTTCGAGGATCAAGCGTCTGACATACAGGTAGGCACAGGCATACTGGCACTTCCTGTCAAGAGAGTTACATACCACACTCACAAATTTTGTGCGTAATAGTTACAGTAGAAACTGTCAATGACTCTATGCTATACATTCTGTATCTATGCTGTATGCCTTTAGTTATTGTAAGTACAAAGCTTTTTTATGAGGATACTGTTTTAACATATCTTTTGTTATTTAAGATTTAAACTATATATTGGGATCTATATGGGATGGTTTGGTGAAATGAAGACCAGTTGCCAACCAAATGCAACCCTTTGTCTGACAAGCATGTTTCTTGCACTCATAATTATCAGGATCCTTAATCAGTGTGTTTGTTTGGGATGCTCCTTGAATGCTTACATTATGTGTTTGTTAGAGTGCAGTGCAGTGTAGGTTGCTCAGTTCATAATAGGGTTGCACCCCTTTTGACATTCAATTCTGCATATCTGGTTTTAGATTTCTGTAATGTGTTGATTTCCGATACTTTGCATTATTGTTAATATTGTTGATCAGTTGACACATCTGTAATTTTGGCTTATCTTGATCAGTTGACACATCTGTAATTTTGGCTTATCTTTTTCCCTTCTATTGCAGACAACTTTAAAGAAAAAGAAGAGCAGTGATCTCAAGTATGACATATTTGGATGGATAATTCTTGCTGTTGGAATTGTTGCATGGGTTGGATTTGCAAAATCCCAGTTACCTCCACCTCCACCTCCACCAAGATGAGTTAGGCATTTGGTTGTCTCAGGCGGAGATTGAACATTTATCCTGAGTTTCAAGCTGATTATGTAGAAAATTGAGCATCACATCTGATTCATCGTCCATTAGTTATTTATTTTTTCACCCTAGTAATGTTTTCTTAGTGCAAGTGATAAATAAGTTTTCTATATGAAATATGGATTTTTCTCCCAATGGCAGCTGCTTTCTGGATGCAATTTATGTTTGTATTGTGATACTACAACTGTAACTTCTCCATTTTTTCTTGGTTTGTTTCACCGGAGGGAAAATGTTTCAGTGCAAAATGACATTTTCCTGGTGGTTGGTTGTGTGAAGAAACAAGAAACCAAAAGTTTTTAGGTCAAGCAGTTTTTGGTGCAAATGGCAATATACAATTTAGAAGCGATGACTTCTTTTGCATGCAGTGGTACTTACCGTCAACTTCCTTTGAATGGCCATCAGATGGCACGTTTTATTTTATTTTATTTTATTTAAGTAATAAATGTGGTACGGTATAATTGAGGTGATAATATTGTACGGACAAAGTTATCCTATTTTTTCAACCCATTAATTTTTTTAAAAAACTATTTTTGTATTATTTAAATAAATCACATAATTCATTAAAAAAATATATATACGAGTAAAATTATGCATTAATGGTCTCTATAGTTGTAACATAATAAATTGAAATAAGATAGTTTCAAACATATTTATAGTTAAATCTTGTCTTTAAAACATTTTTTATATATAATATGATGTGATGGGAATTTAATATATAAAGTCTATTTTGTAATAATTACCTTTTATTATCAGTCAATATATTAATTATTTTTTGGTGTAGGGGGTTCACATCCTAAAAAAAATATTATAGTTTAAGAAAGAAAAGGAATTCCTCAAATTTTAGTGTAAACTTTAGGACGAAGAGTCGAAAACAATATTTTAACCTTTTTTCTTTTTTTTTTCATTTACTATTTTCATATTTAGGATGGAAAATTTCTTCTCTAAAAAAAAAAAAAAAAAATCCATATTTAGGATGGAAATAGTAGCATTGAGATATTTCGTTCTTGCCATACAAATGTCGTTTATTAGATAATTGGCAACGCCGTCGTTTCTTTCAATGAGACTCGAAGTTTCTCTTCTCTTCATTCTGAACTCCAAGCTGTCTCTTCTGTCTGTGTCCAAATCCGAGAGCGCTTCAGAGAGTTTTAACTTTTAAGAGCAGTGGAGCCAAAGCTAAAAGCAACAAAAAACCGAAACGAAAAATGTCTTATTGGCAAGCGAAACTGTACGGACCCGATTCGTTATCACTTTCTATACATTTCCCGCGTCCGCCGCGTGTCCGTACGTTAATGGCGTTTCCCAAACCCCAACGACTAGTAGTCTTAGCCATGGCCGTTAAGCGCAGCCCTAAGCGTCTCAAATATTCTACTCCTCGCTTCACCAAGGTCTCTCTCTCTCTCCTTGTAAAGACTTTGTTTGGTTGCCTAGAAAGTGGTGCGATTCCGCTATGCAGTTGTAATGGTTTTGTTCCTAATAGCTGAATTAGTTGAATCCGTTGCTCTAATATCCATTTGTTTGCATTGCCTTAACTGACATAACTCTCTACAGAATCTGGTGTATCATATTTTTGCCAATTAATTAAAAAACTAGGACATCTATGGGTTCAATGAAAAGCATATTGAGAAATAGATTTATGTGATTTTCAGTTTTTTTTTATATATATATATATATATATATATATATATATATATTAATATTGGGAATTGAATGGGAGACATATGTTCTATTGACACTTGCATTGGAAAATTGTAATTAAAAAATGACCTTGTACGTATGCCATTGTTGCACTGCGAGATGGGTCGTTACTCGTTACATACAAGATTTTGTGCTATAAATCCCGTGGAAGTTACTCTGAGTTGATGTATAGGCAGAAGGAAATATTTATTTTTCTTACATGTGATGCAACTAACCCTAACTAATCTATTGTGAATCTGTAATTGACCCCAAAAAAGTAAGGCTTAGTTGTTGTTGGAATGAAAATATCAGGATGGTGGCTTGCTTTATGTTGAAGCCGATTCATCAGGAACAGATAGCTGGAAATTGGAACCGATTGTTGATCTTTTGAAACAGGGAGCTGTTGGGGTCATTCCGACAGACACTTTGTATGTTGCACTTTGTCCTCTCACCACCTCCTCTCTTCTTCGGTTTTGCCTCAGCTATTTCAAGGCTGCATTAAGTGTTATGGCTTAATATATTTGACAGATATTTATGATTGGTGGGCTATGATTAGTTGTGCTTGTTCTGGACCCTCTGATGTGTCTTTTTGCTGTAATATTAGTTGTGGTTGTATGGTCAACTTAGTTTTGAAGGAGATTTCCTTTCTGTAACTATTTGTTTTGACCTTTCCTTGGTGCCCTTTCCTTTTTTTTCTTTTATTTATGACTAGTTATTAATTGAAGTTGATGAAAAGCATTATGCTGATATTCCTATCCTTTCTAAACATTTTTTTTGTTCACATTTGATTATTCTCGTTTTTCCCATTCCTATTTGATGAGTATAGAAGTTTTCTTTGTTTATAGGTATGCTATAGTCTGTGATTTGAAAAACCCATTAGCAATTGAACGTCTTCGGAGGTAGACACTATGCTAATTTTACAGATTTTTATCTCTAGATACTACATATTTCGCCTCCTGTTGACAAGAGCATTATATATGTTTTTCCATTGCAGGATCAAGAATATAGAAGCTTCAAAGGCATGACACTGCTTTTCTTGTTCAATACGGAGAGATTTGGGTAAATATTGTTATATTATAAACTTTTAAAACTTTTTGCTGTAGTGTGAGTGAAGCTATTTGGGGAATCAAGGAGAGAGAGTGGATTTGGCATGGGAAGTGCCATATTCAGGTTGAATTTGATGTTCTTGATGCCAAAGTACATGAATTTGATGTTAAGAGTCCCAAAACTGCTAGCTATTATTGTCTTTTAATGTGCTGGATCATTTTTTTTTTCTTTCTCAATGCTGAATTCAAATCAGCTTTTGGACTTTGTTGGCACTGAGATCCTAACTTAATGTTAATGACAAAGCATACCAAAAACTGCACTGAAGTCCAACACAATGATAATGCCAAAATCAACTTTTTGATTTGGTATGATTTATCATTAAACATTCCGATTTGTTATTTTCTTGGAATCCAAATAATTTAAAGTGTAACCATCAAGATCTCATTTTTTTATATTTGAAAGCATAAACTTTCTCAGCAACAGAAACAAGAACTCTGGTCTGAAACAGTTAAAAATTAAGACTCAAAACTTCAATTCCTTTATTCCCATACAATTTTCTCTGCACACAAAAAGTTCTCCCTTTTTTTTGGGCAACCAATGAGTTCCAAACTCTCATAAAGTAGTAATTTCAGTAAAACAAAATGATTTCCACTAGAGTTTTCAACAATGAAAGTATCAGTTTCTAGTCCCAATAAGCACACAGAATGCCAAATTTTTTTGTGTCAAATAGACTAATCTAAGTGCAAGCTCTTGTCTTCTGATCCTACGTTTGTCATTATCATTATGTTCTGAGCTCAGTGCCATCAAAGTCCAAATGTTTGATTTCAGCATTCAAAAAGAACGAAATGAGCCAGCACATTAAAAGAAGAGTGTATGTGTGCGTTGGGGGGGGGGGGGGGGACTAGCAATTTTGACACTCTCAACACTAAATTCACGTTGACTTTGGCATTAAGAATGTCAAATTCAACTTGATTTCAGCATTCCCCATGCCAAATTCACACTCTCCTCAATTCCTCAAATAACTTTCATGCTTCAGCAAAAGGTTAAAAAAAAGTTATAATATAACAATACTTATCCAAATCACTCCTTTATTATGCTTTAGAAAGTGAGAAAACTAGCCACTGGAGAAAATATGCTGACACTGAATATTATAATATAGTTGGAAGGTGCATGGTCTCAACATGTTGAAGCCACTGATTACAATATCTGTATTCATGTGTTTTGACAATTCTTTTTTGCTTGTTGAGAACTTCTTGTGTATGCATATTTTTATTTATCTTCATATAATGAGTGCAGCCTCTTAGCATCTTATGCCACTCTTTCCGGGACATTGATACATATACAACAGGATTTCCTCGTGGTGATAGCCAAGGGCATGCTAATATATTCCGAGCTGTTAAGCATTGCTTACCTGGGCCTGTAAGTATGTTTTCTGGATCACATGATTATTGCTGGGAAAAACCTGAGGTATCCATTGGGTCCTGATTCAACTATCTTTATCTTACATGTAGCCTTGTAGCTATTGCTCAAGGACGGACCCATCATCCACTGGTATACCTAGCTGTCTATTGTCTATACAAAAGATCACATAGATTTAAGTATTTGTAGCGTCCCTCCTGTTACTCCCCCTCTCTCTTCCCTGATAAATAGAGTCAGAGAGAGAGAATGGTGAATTTTCAAAAAGAAATCTTCAAATTAATGAATTTATATGACCTGAAGATTTTTTGGGGATCATAGGACAATGCATGGGATACAATTTAGGTTCACTTTTGTGAATATTTTATTCCTTAACACATCTTCTATGCAACAGTATACTTTCATCCTAACTGCAAG
This sequence comes from Quercus parvula, assembly GCA_030820535.1. NCBI lineage: Eukaryota > Viridiplantae > Streptophyta > Magnoliopsida > Fagales > Fagaceae > Quercus > Quercus parvula. Next base: position 29,850,496 of record JAUAME010000001.1, read on the forward strand.
TAAAGAACTACCTAAGCAGTGTATAAGGAATAAAACTGCAGCTGCCAAATATGCAGTGAGGAAAAACGTGGGTGTTCGTATGCCTGATGATGCCATATGTCAAGCAATACTTGAGAAGACAGATGCACCTTTAATTTCCACGAGGTTGGTTTTATTTGTCTATTCAATTTCTTTTAATGGGAGGGATAGCATTTGTTGGAAGCGATGTGTGCCTTAAATTTTGTTTTCTTTATTAATACAGATAACTCTAAATGGATAAGAAAACTCTTTTTCTTCAATCAATCATTGATGTTTAAGCAGGAAAAAATATTATACCAACTGTTTGCATTTCGCATATACTCTATGATGTTATTTCTGAATGTATGTCCCATTTTTTCAGTGTCAAGTGCCCAAAGGAGAATGAGTGGCTGATCGATCCGGTTGTAATAGCTGATATGTATGGACCAGAGGTATGAGTCTATTGTCTGAGGGTGCTTTAGTTTAAATTCTAAGGTTAAAATTGCTTTGCAGGTTATTATTTCGCCCCCATATTTATGCAAAATGGAAAAAAGAAATTAAAGTGGATGCATTATGGAAGTTATGGAAGTTATATCATTACATTCCATTTATATAATCCTCGCTTTTGGGTATGATTTATAGGCGGCAAAGAAAAAAGAAAATGTATAAATTTATGACAGCTTTCTGCATAATTGCAGGTTCTTTTTTTTAATATACACATATTATATATATATATATATATATATATATATATTATTAGTATTATAAAAGTTAGCACCTGACTTAAGTAGTTTAATCTATTTTAGGGTCTTGACTTTGTTGTTGATGGTGGGGTAAGAGTGGCAGATCCGTCCACTGTAGTTGACATGACAGTGATGCCCCCAAAAATAATACGGCAGGGAAAGGTAATGAAGTCCATAATGTTGATGAAGTATATTCTCTATAGTATTGAGTTAGTTACTTCATTTTACATAATATGATATAGCATTTGTTGTTTAACATTAGGGCTCTATTGCTTTTTTGTAATTAAACGGGAAAGAGTTCTGTTGTTGCCAAAGCCATTTTCTTTAACAAATCCCTAAAAGATTGTTCAGAATAAATAAAAATTCCTAAAGCTTGATACAAAAAAGAACATACACCTTAAGCGATCAAGAGGTGTCATGACTGCCACCTATTGCCACTCGCACCTCAATTGGTACAACCGAGGAGAGAATCTACTGCAAAGACTCTTGGCTCTTGCCTCCTCCCTCCATGGGCCATGGCTCCATCATTTCACCTCCACGGATTCTCTCTCCTATTTGTGACTTTTTTGTTTGGGACCCAATCTTTGAGTACTAATATAATTTAGATTTTAGAATAAATTAACGAAATTAAGTTTCTTCGGTCCAGTAGAAATCGTCATTTGGGTTTTTTTTTGGGGGTATTTTTTTCACTTGGCAATACTAATTGGTTTTATAGTTAAAATAATATTGGACATATTATGGAACATAAAGCTGAGCTTGAGCAGTTTCCAACTTTCAATTATTGGACTTCTAACTGTCTCAGTATCTGTTTTTGTTGCTTTGTCTGTGTGTTCCCTTTTAAAAAAAAAAAAAATTTATAAAAACTTTGGCAAGACTAATTGGTTTTTTTATTAGAAGAATATTTGACAAATAATGAGATGATAAAATGTTGAGTTCCATTTTAATAAATGATTGTTTTAAAATGTACGACAAAGTAATTATTGTCGTGTGTGTGTGTATTGAATCTTGGTATATTTCTCATTTGCAAGGGTGAAAATCTTATGGTTAATGACTTCATGCTTTGGCCTTCCAAAAATAAAATCTTGATTTTATCAATAATGTGAAGCATGCCGCATTCTCACATGTGATATTTTCTGAAGAAACAAGGGTTCTCTAGATATAACATATACCAAGTTCACTTTCATAGTGCTTGCATTTTATAAACATGGTTCCCTATTTAATAAGAGATGAATGCTTTCATTTAAAATTTTATGGACCACTGACAGCTTTGCCCCTGCATCTGCTTTAGCCATTTCACTGAAATTTGCTAGTTGTATGAGCATTTCACTGCCATTGTAGTTTAGACTTTAGACTAGATGGGACATTCAAGTTCTTGTGTGCTCAACATACTACAATGCATTATTGGCTGACTCTAGAGTTTGTTATTGTACTTATATTTGATTCAGGGACCTAAATTAAACTGGATGGTCGCTGAAGATGATAATGAATCTGATGCTGTGCATGAAGCAAACCTCGTCGTTGCTTCTGCAACTTAAAAATAATTGGAAACCCTGTAGAGAACCTTTATTTGTATACCTTTGAAGTTGTACAGTGGTTTTGCTTTCTCTTGCAGATAGATGAGGGCTTTAGTACCACACTTACAGGATACCAAAGAAATGTATCTTCTGTATCTTCGGTCAAAAAATGGTAATAGTGTAAAAAGGTTATGGGAAAGACCATTATAATATACTTTTGTGTACGTAGCTATTTATTGGGCAACTATTTGGTGATTTGTTTTGCAATCAAGTTGCATTATGTACTGAACTGGCCATTGAAAAGCCATTCTACTTTGACGTGATTATGCCATACGTACTTTTTTTTTTGTTTTGAAAATTACACTACCCCCCGTATTATACCCCATGTTATACTTTGCCCTCTCTTGTCTATTTGGCTGTTGAGTTGGACGAAAAACGAAGTCACAGAACCCATAACGACCCATGAGAACGGCAATCAACCAACCCACTCCGACGGATTTATCACCAGTTTGGCCCGAAACTATAAGACCGTCGATGAATTTGACTTGAAACTCAAGAAGCAAGGAGTTTGACATGCCTGATTACTTTGTCCGACCCATGACTCATGCCTGGTTTGTGTGACTCTTTCTCGAAGCTTCAATATTTTCGTCTTCAATAACACATCTACGTGTTATGGTGTTCTGTGGGTTGTTTATTTTATATGCTTTTTCATGTTTATGTTATCACCCAAGCTTATGTTAATCGGTTGATCACTTTAATTTGGACCAAATTGTTATATTAGACTAAAATTGTCGAAGTCATAATTTAAAACTTGGGGTCTAGAGCATAATTGAGTCAAATTTGGTTGTTACTAAATTATTTATCCTTCGTCTTTGTTTATTTGCAAGAAAATTAAAGAAAAGAAAGAAAATAACCAGTAGGTAACAGTAGCACCATTGTTCACCAGATTGAAAAACAAATTTACTGAATAAACCAAAGTTAACATTAAAACTAAAATTTATATTATAATTAATCCTCAAATCTCCACATTATCTATAACATTCTCTATCTATTACTTCTTCTTGTTGAAGATGATAGTATCAGACTTGTAAAGAAGAAGAGGCAAAGGTTGAAGATAACAGATGGTCAAAACGACAGTGGTTTAACATTGTATTAAACACATCGTTTCATTTAAAAGGAGTGTTTGTGACAAAACGCATTGTTTTGTTAAATGACTGAACTTAGAGATATGTTAGTGAAACGTTATCGTATTGCTCAGTTCAAAGAGCTGTTGGTTTGGCACGAATTTCTGTTAGAGGAGCTGAACTGTAATCTTTGAATTTCTGGGTTTAGATCCACATAAGGTGGAAGGTTAATTAAGTAGTTAGGATTATCTTGTTCTATAAAAACAGAGCATTAAGTTCAGTTGTAATATGCAAGAAATTTCAGTTGATCAATACAAGTTTTATTCTCTCAATTTTTCTCACTTTCTCTCACTTTCTTGGACTTTCTCTTTTCAATATACACTGTTGCAATCTTGTTTCTATTGCTGGTGATATTCATATCTCTTTCGTGCTTCATTAAAACATTCTTGTCATTAAGAATTTCTTCATGGTATCAAAGCCATCTACTGTTGCTGCTCAAAATTCAACAATGGTAGCTTCAAGCTCAACAATGACGTCATCCTCATCTACTTCTAGAATGTCTTCAAGCTCAGCTGTGAATCTGGTAAATCTATCTAATATGTCGAATATGATGACTGTGAAGTTAGACAATACCAACTATATTGTGTGGAAGCATCAAATCTCCATGGTTCTTGAAACTTATTCCTTATTTGAGTTACTTGAAGAGCCTCAACTAATTCCTGAGAAATTTCTCAAAAATCTTTCTAGTTCATACACTACAATTAGGAATCCAGATTTCTTAGTTTGGAAATCAAAGGAAAAGGCTTTACTTACCTTCATAAGTTCAACTTTGTCTCCTTCTATTCTAGCACTTATTGTTGGATGTGCTACTACTATAGAAGTTTGGAAGGTGCTTGAGAATAGGTTTTCTTCAATCTCAAGGTGTCACATCATGAATCTTAAAGGTGAGCTTCATAATCTCAAAAAAGGGAGTGATTTTGTGGATATCTATCTACAGAAAATCAAAGTTGTAAGGGACAAGTTGCTAGTAGTTGGAGTGATTGTGGATAATGAAGAATTGCTCCATATTGCTATTAAGGGACTTCCTAAGGAGTACAATGCATTTAGATCTGCTATCAGAATTAGGAGTACTCGGCTTAGTTTTGATGAGCTCTCAACTATGCTAAATGCAGAGGAAGAGTCGCTTAATAAAGGAATAGAGGTCAAAGATACCATCTTTGCCATGACTGCAACAGCTAATCAGAAATCTAATGGCAGTGGTTATAATTAGTCTTACAATAGAGGAAGGGGCAGAGGAAACTTTAACAATAGAGGACTAGAGGGTGGTAGAGGTTCCAATGGTCAACCTTCTCAATTCAATCCTTTCAATCATTTTCAACAAAATCAATTTGGTTTTGGTAGTGCTAGATCAGAAAGGCCAACATGCCAAATCTGTGGAAAACTTGGACATTTGGCTATTGTCTGCTATCATAGGATGAATTATGCTTATCAAGGCAAGCATCCACCTACCAAGCTTGCTGCAATGGCCACAACATCAAATGCATGTCTTGATCAAGATTGGCCTTGGCTTGTTGACAGTGTAGCCACTGATCATGTAACAGCTAGCCTCAACCATCTCAGCTTCCTAAAGCCTTACACTACTCAAGATTATCTCACTATTGGAAATGGTCAAAATTTACCCATTACACATATAGGTACAACCCTTGTTCCATCATTTTTCTCTAATCTTCAACTTAACAATGTTCTTAGAGTCCCTTCAATTGCATCAAATCTTGCTTCTGTTCATAAGCTTTGTCATGATAATAATTGCTGGTGCTATTTTGATGAAAATATTCTTTCAATTCAAGCCTTGGCCATAGGGAAAATTCTCTACCAGGGCAAGAGTGAAGGTGGTGTTTACTCCATCTACCCTCAACAAGCTTCTTAACTTTCTTTGTCACCTAAGGTTTGCAATAATGTTTCTATGTTGCCTGTTTTCAATAAGTCTCTCTGGCATATGAGGCTTGGTCATCCTCATGATCAAGCTCTCAATAGTTTGTTTCCTAATGTCAAATTTGTACTAAATATTAATTCTGACTTGTGGGGTCCAGCACCTATTAATTCTGTTAATGGGTTCAAATATTACATCTTGTTTGTTGATCATTATACTAGATTTGGCTAGTTTTATCTGCTTCAAATCAAATGCCTTTGCTAAATTTGTTCATTTTAATGCTATGATTGAAAATCAATTTTCCTCCAAAATCAAAATATTTAGATCTGATGGAGGTGGAGAGTTTACCTCTAATGACTTCAAAACCTATCTGTCACAACATGGTATTACTCATCATCTGTCTTGCCCTCACACACCTCAGCAAAATGGTGTTGTTGAGAGAAGGCACAGACATTTAATTGAAACTATTGTTACTCTTTTGACAAGCTTCTATGCCTTATTTTTACTGGACATTTGTAGCTCAAACAACTATTAATTTGATTAACCTTCTTCCTACTTCAGTTCTTGGTTGGAATTCTCCTTGGTCTAAACTGTATTCTACTGCACTTGATCTGACCCAACTTAAAATTTTTGGTTGTGCATGCTATCCTAATCTCATACCCTACAATAATCACAAGCTTCAACCCAGGACTAAAGAATGCATTTTCATTGGATATCTTACTAATTCTGAAGGATATCTTTGTCTTGATCATCAAACAAATCATGTGTATACCTCTAGGCATGTTCTTTTCAATGAGTCTAAATTTCCTTTTTCATCTAATGTCACCTCTGTGTCTTCATCCTCCTCCATTGCTACTAATGTTCCCACTTGGTTCTCTAATCAACTCTACTTATATTCCACCAATCAACCTTCTTTACTTGGTTCTTATTCCTCTTCATCTGTTACTCTTCCCTCAGATACTTCACCTCCACACTTCTCTACCTCATTAGTATCTTCTCCACTTGCAATTTCACCTTCCTCTCCATTTGATGTGTCTTTCTCTGCAAAACCATCAATCCTATCCACCTCAGATCCTCTTCCAGAGTCTTTACCTACTCTTCCTACTCCTGCAGTACTAGCATCTTCCATTTTTCAACTTAACTATACACTGAATTCTCATCCTATGCAAACTAGATCCAAGAGTGGGATTACCAAACCAAAGTCTAAACTTTGTTACAAGGTAACTATGGACTATACACAGAACCTCCCTCTTACAAAATTGCCTCTCAATATCCAAAGTGGTGTGAGGCAATGGATGTTGAGTTTTTAGCTCTTCAAAGATAACAAACCCGGTCCCTTGTTCCTGCACCTCCTCATGTGAATTTAGTTGGGTGCAAATGAGTTTTTAAACTAAAATTGAATAGTGATGGTCAATATCAAGGTACAAAGCCAAGTTGGTTGCAAAAGGGTTTCATCAGCAAGCGGGTGTAGATTTTCATGAGACTTTTAGTCTTGTGGTTAAGCCAGCCACTGTGAGACTTGTTTTAGCTATTGCTGTGAGTTGCAAGTGGTAGTTAAGGAAACTTGATGTATCTAATGCTTTCCTCCCTGGCTATCTCAAAGAGGAGGTATATATGCAATAACCTCCAGACTATGTGGATCCTAATCACCTTGATTATGTTTGTAAGTTGCACAAATCTCTTTATGGTCTCAAACAAGCACCAAGGGCTTGGTTTGAGAGATTTACCTTTCACTTACTTCATCTTGGCTTCACTGCATCAGTGGTAGATAGCTCCTTATTCATTTTTTGCTTAGCCAATACAATTATATATCTTCTGTTGTATGTTGATAATATCATTGTCACTAGGAATGATTTAGCTCAGGTTGCACATCTTATAGCTGCTCTTGGTCAGGTTTTTGAGCTTAAGGACTTGGGCCCTCTTAATTACTTTTTGGGGATTCAAATTACTCAAACTGCCCATGGTTTCACTCTTACTCAATTCAAATACCCCTTTGATGTGCTTCACAGGTTTCATATGGAGAACTCCAAAGCTATTAAAACCTCTTGTTGTCCTTCCACAAGATTGGTGCCTTATGTTGGTGTTACTCTTTCAGACCCTACTAAGTATAGGAGCATGGTTGGTGCTCTTCAATACTTGACTTTCACTCATCCAAATATTGCATTTAGTGTTCATCAATTATGCTAGTTCATAAGTCATCCTACTACTACTCATGTAGAGGCAGCTAAGCATGTTTTTCGTTATATCAGAGGCACTTTGCATTTTGGGATTTCTTTCACTCTAGGTCCTTTGACACTTACTGCATTCTCAAACGCAGATTGGGTTGGGGATCCCACTGACCTCCGTTCTACAACAAGTTTGCTTGTTTTCCTTGGGCCCAATCCTATTTCCTAGTATGCTAAGAAACAGAGTACAATGTCTCGTTCTTTTATGGAGGCTGAATATTGTGCTTTAGCCACAACTACGACGGAATTGTTTTGGCTTTGTATTTTGTTCAAAGAGTTTCACATCTTTCTTCATCATGTACCTATGATTTGGTGCGACAATGTTTCTGCAATTGCTTTATCGGCTAATCTTGTTTTTCACTTTTGTACAAAACATCTCGAGGTGGATTACCATTTTACTTGCGAGAAGGTTCTTCGCAAGCAATTGCAAATTGGGTTTGTTTCTGGCAAGACAATTTTGCTGATGTTTTCACCAAATCACTCCCTGCTCCTCTTTTTCAATTTCATTGTGCCAAACTTCCTCCCCCATCAGTTTGAGGGGGGATGTTGAAGATGATAGTATCAGACTTGTAAAGAAGAAGAGGCAAAGCTTGAAGATAACAGATGGTCAAAATGACAATGGTTTAACATTGCATTAAACACATCATTTCATTTAAAAGGAGTGTTTGTAACAAAATGCATCGTTTTGTTAAATGACTGAAATTAGAGACGTGTTAGTTATTGCTCAGTTCAAAGAGCAGTTGGCTTGGCGTGAATTTCTGTTAGAGGAGCTGAACTATAATCCCTGAATTTCTGGGTTTAGATCCGCATAAGGTGGAAGGTTAATTAAGTAGTTAGGATTATATTGTGCTATAAAAACAGAGCATTAAGCTTAGTTGTAATTATACAAGAAATTTCAGTTGATTAATACAAGTTTTATTCTCTCAATCTTTCTCTCACTTTCTTGGACTTTCTCTTTTCAATATACACTGTTGCAATCTTGTTTGTTGGTGATATTCATATCTCTTTCTTGCTTCATTAAAAAATTCTTGTTATTAAGAATTTCTTCACTTCTTAAATAATTACTAGTTGCAAACCCACGCGATGCATGGGAATATTTTTAATGATCATTTTATGGTTAAATTTATTTTAAAGTAAAAAATTTATAATAATAATTAGTTAAGGATAATTTTGTGAATCACAAAAAGAAAATTCTTACCAAATAAGTTAATAAACTACCATTACTAAAAAAAAATAACCGAAGATATATAAGGTTAACTTATTAAATTATTCAAAAAAGATTTGTCAAGAAATCATTTAAATCGGCCATCATATATATGACATGCCCTAGAAACTTCATAATAATAATAATTATTATTATTATTTGAGAAAGAGAAACTTCATAATTAAATAGTGTAGAGTAAACATGGTTTTACAAAAACAATGAATTTAAAGAGAAACTTCATAATTAAATAGTGTAGAGTAAACATGGTTTTACAAAAACAATGAATTTAAATTGACATAAAAAAAATGTAGAAAATGAAAAGAAGACAAATCTTAGTGTAATTTTTTGTGCAGTTGAATATTACTCCTATACTTGTGGACTCCATGTTATGGTATGTTGAATTGTTAATATATATCTAGATGAGTAAGAATGTAACTATTATTTGAATGATTATTGTGATTTATTGATACTAAGTAATAAAAAAATAATTAAAACCTAATTTTTTTCCCTAATATAACGGAGTAGAAGACAATTGATTTTAATTTAAAGTAATTAAAAAAAATAGAGAACATACTCATATATTCATATGTTTGTATTACCTAGGCAAACAAAGAGTCATTCTTATAGTGTTTGATGACTGTTTTGGATAGGAATTTTATTATTATTATTATTATTATTATTATTATTATGCATTAGAGTCACAAAATTTTTAGATAGTTTATTCTGTTTAGACAAAGATGATGTGGATAATGAAAATAAAGATTATTTGTAATATAAGTATGTCATTTTCCTTGTCATTTTTTTTTGGTGCGACGCTCCCCAATGTGAAGTATATGTTATGCAAATCTTTATTATTTATTTCAAATTCTGAAATCCAAGTGGTAAGGGGGGAAAAAAACTAACAACTTCTAGAATATATTAATGAAAAAGAGGATATTTAATCAAAATTGGAATTAAAATTATTGTTGCCTAATATTCTTTTTACTATATTCATTGCTACAATAAATCCAATAAAACACACCTTAGGAATTTTTCATAGCGTTGAAAACCCATTTATGAATGAAGTTTACTAACATAATAGTAATCTTCAACATTTGTTCTTCCTATTTGTTCTTCTACATGACCATCTTTGTTTTTTTTTTTTTTTTTTTTTTTTTGAATAATTTTTATAGTCATTTTATCAAACACATGGAAATATAGAATTGCAAATTTGACATTTCATTTAGCATTGAAATAGAGAGCAAACCATTTTGCTCAACAGAAAATCATAGTAAAAGAGACATAAAAATAAAAAATAAAAACACATAATCCTCTAATATGTAAATCAGACTTGAATATTACTCCTATACTTGTGGACTCCATGTTATAGTATGTTGATTTGTTCATATATATCTAGATGAGTAAGAATGCAACTATTATTTGAATGATTATTTTGATTTATTGATACTAAGTAATAAGAAAAAATTAAAATCTAAATTCTTTTTTCTAATATAATGGAGGAGAAGACAATTGATTGTAATTTAAAGTAATTAAAAAAATAGAGAACATACTCAAATATTCATACATTTTTATTACCTAGGCAAACAAAAAGTCATTCTTATCGTGTTTGATGACTTCTATATTTGGCGACTTCTATTATTATTATTATTATTAGAGTCACAAAATTTTTAGATAGTTTATTCTGTTTTGACAAAGATGACGTGTATAATGAAAATAAAAATATTTTTAATATAAGTATTGTAAGGACGCGGTTTGAGTCCTAAGCCCAAATGATAAAAGGATTTAGGCCCAAAGAGCTCAGTAAAATGAATTTGTAGAGAGTGAGTTTGAAAAACTAGGTTCTAATGAGTGGGGTCACAGTTACAATGGATCAAGTAGTCAATAAAGCAAAAATAGATTGGATTTATCTAAGGAAAATCGTTATCGGCACAGTCTGAAGAGATCAATTCTTGTATATATTACTTGAAGTTGGTTACAAATATAGTTTTGATTGCTACAGTGTTTCTTTCTTAATTCCCCGATCCCCATCTTTAGGGTCTCCTTTCTATTTTATACTACTTTCCTCCTTTCCTTTTTACCTTTCACGTGTAAGGCAGATCGCTGGTATTGATCCTTGTCCCATCAACACCTTCCTAAAATCTCTGGTAATAGTTATAAGGCTAAAAATTACTGTTCAGGTATCACTTCCACATTAATGCGGCCAATTGGGTAGGTGCAAAGCATTCAATGCCAACAGCTTTCCCTTTAGATATTTCATGACCTCCCTTTGTCTTGTTCCTTCTGGATACTTATCCTCATCACTGGAACTGTTTGGAACGTTGCTCTTGATGTCAGATCACATCTTTTGACCTCGACTTTGCCTAACCGAGGAAGCATTCATCCTCAGATCACTTCCCTAGAACATAATGACTAAATCCCTTCCTTTATTTATCAGTGCTGACCTCTAACCCATGTCTATCCATCCTTGGACTTATGAGGTGTCCTCGGCCCGATACATTCTACTGGGCCTAATGTCCCTACAAGTATATTATATGCTTAGTTTGTTTTTTTTTTTTTGGGTGCGACGGACCCCAATATAAAGTATACGTTATGCAAATCTTTATTCTTTATTTCAAATTCTGAAATCCAGGTGGTAAAAATGGGGAAAAAACCAACAACTGCTAGAATATGTTAATGGAGAAGAGGATAATGAATCAAAATTATTGTTGCATAATATTCTTTTTACTATATTCATCAGTACAATAAATTCAATGATACATACCTTAGGAATTTTTCGTAGTGTTGAAAACCCATTTATGAATGAAGTTTACTAACATAATAGTATTCTTCAACATTTGTTCTTCCTATTTGTTCTTCTACATGACCATCTTTGTTTTTTTTTTTTTTTTTTTTTTTTTTTTAAAATCCTTTTCATAGTCATTTTATCAAACACGTGGAAACATAGAATTGCAAATTTTGGGATTACATTTAGCATTGAAATAGAGAGCAAACCATTTTGCTTGTCAGCAAATCATAGTAAAAGAGACATAAAAAAAAAAAAAAAAAAATACATAATAATCTAATATATAAATTAGACTTGACATACCATATGATTTTAAGGAACAAAGCCATATACCCACTCAAGAATATAGGATTACTTCTTTGAAATGAGCTCTTTTTGGTAGAAACTAAATTTAAAACCATTCATCTTCCGGTTAAGAGAGATACAGGGCATCTAACGGTTTATATATCATCTCTTTGATTTTATCTCTTTGATTTTATGGGGATGGTGGTGGCAACTGAACAGGTATCATGGTTTTTAGACCCGGATCGGACAGTACGGTCTGACCCGGTTAATCGTGATCCTCTCATCAATCCGGTTCTTTTAACCCTAAAAACCATTCTATGCATAAAAAGCATGAAACTGTTCGAACTGTGGTTGAACCGGCCGGGTCTAAAAACCGTTCACGGTTTTCACGATTCAGATCAAAGCAATAAAAAAAATTTTTTTAAAAATTGTTGAACCTCCTTCTTCTTGTGTGTCTCTCTATTACTCTTTGCATTTTTCTTTTTCTGCTCTCAAATCTTCCATTTCGTGTCTCTCCATAAAGTTTGGATCTTTTTTCTCAAGTGATAGAGAAGAGAGGGCAACATGAGATGGAGAAAATGAAAGAAGTTGTTGACCCAAAAAAAAAAGGGGAAGAAGGAAGAAAAGAACAGAAATTCACAAGCACACGATGGAGGATGCTCAAGTGAAGAGAAGAATAGAAAGCACTGCATCTGAAACTTTCAAAGAAAGAAGTAAAGAGATGTTTTGAACTGTAAAATGCCAACTTTGAAGTACTTTGCATGGAGGAGGTGCTGCCAACGCATTCTTGGAAGTTGGATCACTTTCATTTTATATTAATACTCTTTACTTTTCTTTATTTGCTTTATTTGCTTTATTGGTCTGTCCGCCCACCAAAACAAGAGACTCCAAATGCTGTGCTGGTTAGTGTATTGTCAAAGAAGAATGAAGGCTTCAGGTGTATCATCACATCAATTCACAACTAATGTCTAATGGGCTATTTATGTTGGGCCCAAAGAAGCTAACAATTACAACAACTTTGGTTTTCTTTTAAGTTAAATCACAAGGCCCAATGTTTCTTTGTTTAGCCCAAAAAGCATTTCCATTACATGTGCAAAATATGAAATTGCTGAAAGTATGTTGAGAACTTTTGAGTGAGTTGAACCAATTTGATTTGAGTTGATTAGGAAAAAATATCCAAGATATAATAATGGGTTAAAATGAAAAAAATATCATAACTTAGCTGAAAGTTATGATATAATAACTTAAGTTACATATTAAGTTACATAATAACTTAAGCATGGTTTTGTAACATAACCGTGAAAGTTATAGATTTCTATATTTAATTGGGTCATTTAATTTAATTTTTCTATTTATACTAATTTAATATATTTATTTATATTTAAATAATTATTAAATTAATTATGATGTCATCACGGTTCAATTCCGGTTCAACCTCGGTTCGACCTTAAAAACTTTGAACCTCTTCCTTTTACAGTTCAATGAACGGTTCGAATCTGAAAACCTTGGTATGAACTGGTTGGATTCAATGAGAAGATGAAGAGCCAAGATAGGAGGAGAGGAAGAGTCTAAGGCATTAAAGAGTATGGGAAGTTGAAAGGAATTGAGAGAGGGGGGAGTTAGGGGTGTTATGGAAACTGAAGTGAAAATTGTGGAATCATTAAGGCTGTGTTTGGTTCGTGTAAAAGCATTTCCGGAAAGGAAAATTTTTTCATGTGTTTGGCTGCCACAAAATTCGTTTTACAGAAAATTAATTCCGATGTTTGGTTCAATCAAACATTTTTACAGAAAATGCTTTACATGCCCAATTTTCCACACACTTCCTCAACTGTAAACATGCAGATAATGAATCAATTCCACACTCATTCACAGAAGAAACAAAACCCAGCAAAAAAATTCATCAAATCCGGTCAAATTGAGATCGCGCAGCGGAGGAGAAGATGAGATTGCGTGGGAGAAGCGAGATCGGAGGCGAGATCGGTGCGATCGTTCGACGAGCGGTGCGATCGACGATCGTGATCGACGAGGGGCGCGATCGACAATCGCGCTCGTCGGACGATTGCGCCGCTCGTCGTGATCAACGAGGGGCGCGATCGTTCGACGAGCGCACTCGTCGGATGATCGCGCCGCTCGTCGATCGCCGGCTCTCTCTTCTCGCTCGTCGGACGATCGCGCCCCTCGTCGATCGCCGGCTCTCTCTTCTCTCTCTCTCTCTCTCTCTTTTTCCGGAAATGATTTGAACTGAAAATAAGAGTGTAAAATTATTTCCAGGTCAAAGGAGTAAATATTGGTCAATAGGAAATGAATTTCCGGAAAATTTCATTTTCCGTTGCAGCCAAACATGCGGGTTTGGGGGAAAATGATTTCCTGAAATCATTTTCACCCAAATCAAACGCACCCTAAAAGACTAATAGAAAAAGAAGGGAAATAAAATAATTTAGTTTATTACTAAAAAGAAAGTAATGATATGGCCGCTGATGTAGCTCAACGTGAGCATAATAATAATAAATGCTATGCTTCAGTTTTTAGTATCATATAGATATAGATGAGAGAGAGACCAATAGTAATTTAGCCCTAAATTATTAAATACAAATTTTAATTTTTACTTTCTTTCCTTGTCTTTCACTCTAGAAAATCGGAACCCCCAACTTGCTAGTTGCCAATTCGGTAGCCGATAAGCTTGCAAGGAAGGGGGTCTTTCCGGTGAAAGCCTCTGCTTTATCTTCTACATCATCGTCAGCAGCGGTGGAGGAAGGAGATTCCTCCATGGTCCATACAAATTAAGTAAGCAATTTTAATTGTGTTGCCAATTCATCATCTTAAAACACCAAAAAGCAAATACCGGTTATTTTCTCCCTTTTTTACACATGCTGCCCGGTACCCACCCAGAAAATGTCTTTTACACTGAACGTTTTACCTACAATGATTTTATGGTGAAAGAATTAAGTTAAAAGCGCATAGTGCTTCTACAAAGTAGCTGCTCAACCAAAATTTATTGGAAAATTTTCAATATTCCATACCAAAAATAAAACCCCTTTTATTCATTAACTACATGCCGAAAACATTGGAGGATAAAAAGATTAACTTATGGACAACAGATCAATCGTGAGGAGGGAGAAGCAATGCAACAATTTTTACAACACTGTTGTTGCAATAGTTGAATTGATAACTACTTTTTATTTGAACTCACCACTATTTTCATTTAGTTTAACTGATAGAACTTCTTATTGTTGAATGTCGAATAATATATTTGGGGTTCGATCTCGCTTACTCCAAGGACCAATCAGCATTTTTAGTCTGATGATAAAAATCAATCATTAGGAATTTGTCATAGGTTAGAACTTTCTCTTAAAAAAAAAAAATTTTTAAAAAGACTTGTCTTACATTTTGTTTTTGAAGGTGCTCTCTTCTCCCAAGGTGCGGGTTGAAGGAGGTGAAGAGTGTTTTGATTTGATGATAAAGAGTAATCATTCTGAAGGTACTCCCTTCTCTTAAGGCGAGTTGGAGGAGGTGGAGGGAGCCTTGATCTAATGATAAAAAAAATAATGAGGAGCGGATATTATAGATTAAACTATCTTAAAAAAAAAAAAAATTGTCTTACCCCATTTTTGTAGGTTTCTTTATGATTTTTTCTGAAGGTACTCCCTTCTCTCGAGGCGAGTTGGAAAAGGTGGAGGGTGATGAATAACCTCTTGAGACGCTGACTAAATTATCAATCATTAGAAACGGACATAATAAATTAAAACTATCTTAAAATGAAACAAAAAAAAGAAAACATTGTCTTACCTTGCATTTGAAAGAATCTCTTTTTTTGAAGATGCTCTCCTCTCCCAAGGCGAGTTAGAGGAGGTGGAGGGGGAAGAATGTTTCGCAAACCTGATAGATTTTTCCGTTGTCTGGGATGAAGAGTGGGACGAAATTATGGTATCAGTTGTAGCATGCGCAATCGAACGAGGTGAAGTTGAAAGGGTGGATACATCTTGTAGAGACATGATAGATTTTCCCCTTGTTTGTTGTGAATGTGAAGTATGGGACGAAGTGACGGCATCGATTGTTTTATCTTTATTTTTTGATCGGACGGCGCCAGTTGGTTTTTTTTCTTTCTGAGAATTGGCACTAGTTGTTGCATGCACAATTTTACTTGAATGAGATGGATGATTAATTACAACAACATTATAGATACTAGCCTCGTCACACGCGCTACGTGCGTGTGGTGAGGCTTTTTTTTTAGTCAAAATAAAAAAAAATGTTTTTATTTTGAGAATCTAATTTATAAGTTTTTTTTTTTTGAAAAATGAATCTAATTTATAAGTGGATAAAGTAATTTGAAAAATTACAGGAAAATAGTCATATTTTTTAGGCAATGTTTTAATGAGAGTTAGAGTTACATTTTTACCGGAATGTCCTTTAATTTTGTCTTTACTTAAACATAGAGGTGTATGGGCATTTTTGAACTAAAAAATGAGGAATCCAAACAGAGAAAGCCCCTTAAATAGTAGTATAGATTAACTGTGATATTAGTGACGTTAGTTTGGTTCGGATAGTCCAGCAATGGAGAAAGGATTAAAGATTTGTCAACTGATCAAGAAAACTAAGCATAAGGAAGTATAAAGAATCAAGAGTCAAGACATATTAGACAAGTCAAATCAGACATGCACCACTTCAAAGGAAGCTGTGGTAATTAGGTTCTTGAAAATAATAGAGAAGAAAAAGACATCCTACCCGGTCGACAACTGCTTCATATATTTTCTCCAATGCGAAGCTCTGCAATAAAGGGGATCCAAAAAAACAAATAAAAAGATAAAAAGCAAACCCAAATTACACAAGAGTCAACTCATCAAAAAAAGAACAGAAAAAAAAAATGCTAACAAATGCTCTAAACCCATTTGTTCATAAATAATTTTAGGAAAATTGTTATGAGATAAGGAAATAAAATTAATGTTTTAACAATTTTTTTTATTTACAAAAGTTGTGTCAAATTTTTTCTTAAATTGTTTATTAACAATTGCCTTAAGGGCACTGTTAACTGAACCCAAAAAAAAAAAAAAATCATTATAAACATCTAAATTCAGCTATGAAGATTCAAACTATAAATTGTATGCATAAAGAACAGGAAAATGGAAAAAAAAAAAAAAAAAAAAAAAAAAAAAAAAGTATAAACCCAATTACAAAATGAGCGCAGTCTAAACCGTGCTTCTTTGAGTCCTCTAGGACAACAAACACACAAAACAGATATTCAATTCACCTTTCTCCTCTCACTCCATTTTAACCCAAACAAATTATTGTTTCTATATTAAATTAAAAAATAAAAAATAAAAATCTTTACTACGTAAAAGTATCATCCTCAACAAAGACATTAGATTAAAAAAAAAAAAAAAAAAAAAAGAAAGAAAAAAAAGTCTCCCATTACAAACCAAAAGGAAAAGATTTAATTTCAAATTCTCATAAGATACCAAAGAGACTTGTTGAAAAATGTCTCCAAAAAAAATAGAAATTAAAACAAGCAATCACTTAGTTGGAATAGAGATCAAAATATGAGAGAGAGGAAGGAGCTACGATGAGACGTACAATGGCAGACCGAAAGATTTCGGCCATATTGTCCCAATCTTGATTTCCTAGGTATGCTTGCCCTGCCCAGAAACTGAGGCTACTTATTCAGCAAAAAAAAAAGAAACTGAGGCTACTTCGCTGAAATGTTCAGAGTTGAACTTGAGACAATGAAACCAAACCAACCTAGGAAGGTAGACCTAGAGAGTTGAATTTTTTTGCTTAAATATTGAGAGTTGAAATTGAGACAATGAATCCAGACCAACCTAGAGAGTTCAACTTTTTTTTGCTGAAATGTTCAGAGTTGAACTTGAGACAATGAAACCAAACAAACCTAGGGCGGTAGACCTAGAGAGTTGGACTATTTTTGCTTAAATATTGAAACTTTTTTTTTTTTTTTGGTGTGTGTGTGTGGATAATACTAAGTATTTTTAACACACACATGGGGAGAGGGGAGAAGGTTTTTTAAAGAAATTTACAGTGATGTATATCCAAAAGGGCCTTATTGAGAGTTGAACTTGAGACAATGAAACCAAACCAACCCAGAGCCTAGACTAGGTCTAGGCTACTTAGGCCATTGTGTAATCCTACCAATAAAGAAAGAACCCTAAATTTTGGGGGAAAAGTTGATTTTTTTAATAAAAAAATTAGAGATATTAAAAAAAATAGAAAATTACATTTTACCATCCTAAACTATACCACATATTACACTTTGCACCCTAAAGAAAAAATTAGTTTTATATTTTCCTAAAGAATAAAATAATGCTAAAAATAAAATAACTTTAAATACATGGATCTTACAAATATATTGTGTCACTTATAACAATAAGTAATCCAAGTCCCGATGTCTCTCTGCCACTCTTTTACCACTTTAATACCCAAGGTTAGGAACCCGGAATATGCGACTGAATTTAGACCAATAAGCTTGGGTAATGTGCTTTACAAAATTTTTTCTAAAGTTTTAGGAAACAAGTTGAAAAATATTTTGCCACAGCTTATTACAGAGCATCAGAGTGCTTTTATGTTTGATAGCCTAATTTCAGATAATATTCTTGTAGCATTCGAAACTTTGCACTACATGAGGAATCATAACAAGGGTGAGACATGTTTTATGACCTTGAAACTGGATATGAGTAAGGCATATGACAGGGTGGAATGGTCGTTTATGGAGAAAATCTTGGTGAAGATGTGTTTTTAGGATAATTGGGTAGAACTGATGATGGTATGCATTACCACAGCATCATATTCAGTTCTGATAAATGGAGAACCTTATGGTCATAGGTGACTTAGACAAGGAGACCTGTTCTCTCCATATCTTTTTCTTATGTGCATTGACGGGCTGCATGGGTTAATAAATAAAGCTACAACCAATGGAGATATCAGAGGCGTGTCAATATGCCAAAACGGGCCTAAACTAACACATCTACTCTTTGCAGATGAAAGTTTAATTTTTTGCAGGGCTAAAGAAAGTGAATGTCAGACCTTGTTGGATATTATTGCTAAATATGAGCGTGCCTCTGGACAACAAATCAATAGAACAAAGACCACACTCTTCTTCAGCAAATCCACCACTGCTGATATGCAAACCATGATCAAATATATGATTGGAGTAATCGTAGTGTAGCAATATGAAAAATACTTGTGTCTCCCCTCCCTTGTCAGTGGAAACAAGAAAGAGAGCTTCACACACATCAAGCAACAGATATGGAAGAAATTACAAGGTTGGGAGGCTAAACTTTTTTCTTAAGCAGGTAGAGAAATTTTGATTGAAGCTATAGCCCAAGCTCTCCCCACATACACTATGATTTGTTTTAAACTTCCATTTACATTGTGTCATGAGATTGAGTCCCTAATTCGTAAATTTTTTTGGGGACAATGAGGTGATAATAGAAAGATTCATTGGATGAAATGGACAGATTTGTGTAAACCCAAGCTGTAGCGAGATATGGGTTTTAAGAATTTATCCATGTTTAATGATGCACTTTTGGCCAAGCAAACGTGGAGGCTCCTACACAATACTCAATCACTTTTCTACTGAGTATTCAAAGCCAAATATTTCCCAAATACTACTGTGATGGGAGGCAAAAATCCAAGTAATTCTTATATGCATGGAAGAGCATAATCAAAGGGAGAGACGTTAGGAGCAGCGTGGAGAATCGGACTGGGGAATTCAATCCATGTTTGGGGAGATAATTGGCTACTTGTGAAAAACAAACCTAGAATAATATCTCCAAAGATTGATGGGGGAGACATGGTTTGGGTTTGTGATATAATTGACTCGGTTTTTAGAACATGGAGGGAGGAAGTGATTGACAATGTTTTTTTATGACGTTGAAGTTGCTATTATAAAGAATATCCCTCTGTTGCTCCATTCAAGAGGATGTTCTGACCTTCAACCCGAATGGGGAGTACTTGATCAAGTTTGAATACGGGTTTTTACAGGAAGCAAACACCCTCCAACAATCGAGTCCATCAACTACAGATTCCATGAAACCTTTGTGGAAAAAAAATCTAGAGCCTTTATAAGTCCCTAAGAGCATTAGCATTGGGGAATGCTAATGCCATATCTGAGGGAAATTTGGCATTTTAAGCCTAAACAACTCTTGCATCAGGGAATTGTAAATAGCAGTATTGCAAATTTTTTTGCAATACTGCTACAGTACAATTCTAAACATAGAATTGTACTGTTCACAGTATTGCAAAAAAAAAAAAAATATATATATATATATTTTACTCCTCCTATTTCACCAGAAATTTCTCTCTCATCCCTCTCATTTTTTCTGTTCTCTTCTCTCTCTTCCTTCTCTGTTCTCTATCTGCTCTCTCCTCTCTGAAGCTTCATCGTCGAAATTTCTCACCCATCTCACACGGCCTCTTTCTCATTGCACCAGTGCTGGGTTTTGGATTTTTGAGGTTGGAGGTTGGATTAGCGTGGATCGGCGAGCTGGGTTTGGATCATTGGGTTGGGATCGGTTAATAGTGGGTTTGAAATTGTGGATCTGTTGATCGGTGGGTGGATCGTTTGGGTTGATCATCAGTAGCTCCGATGATAATTTTTGGGTATTTTTGACGACCTGGGTTTCAAATCGGCAACGTGGGTTTGTTGATCGGTGGCTCTGTTGATGGTTTGTGTTTGTGTGTGTGACTTTGTTGTGGTTGGGTTGTGGCTGAAGTGGCTGGTTCTTCTGGGTTTCCGATGGGTTTTTTTTTTTTTTTTTTTCATTCTATTGTGACGCTGGTTTTTTTTTTTTTTTTTTAATATGGGTTTTTGTTCCAGTGGGATTTTGGTGAGCAGTGGGCAGTGGTGGCTTGGGTTTTTCTGGGTTTTTGTTCCGATGGGTTTGTGTTTGTGTGTGTGTTTTTAAGGTTTTTGGGTTTGCTTGTGTGTGTGTGTGTGTTTGTGTGGATTTTTGTTTGTGTTTGTTCTGATGGGTTTCTGGGTTTTTAAGGTTTGATGGTGCTCTGTGTTTGTGTTTATTCCGATGGGTTTATGTGTTTTTTCCGATGTGTGTGTGTGTGTGTGTGTGGGGTTGTGGTGATGGGTTTGAATAGGTTGATTGGTGTATCATGGGTCTGTGTGTGGGTTTGTGTGTTGAACCGGTGCCAGAGGTTGAGGGAGAAAGAGAGGAAAAAAAAAGACTGTTGGAAAGTCTAGGAAAACAAAAGTTTTGGTTAGAAAAAAATAGTAAAGAAAGATTAAAAAATAATATTTTAATAAAAATAGAGTTTTGGGATGTAGGAGGTATTGTAAAATGGGATGGTATAATGATAAAATGCCTTTTTGGAATGGTAAAATAGAGTAAAATTAGAATTGTCTGATGCTAATGCTCTAACAAGGTTAAAAACTTGGTTTGGTGAGCTTGCACGAACTCCTTACCTACCAAAGCAAACTTGATCCGCCGCAAAATCATCACTGACAGCTTGTGTGATATTTGCAAACTGCATTAGGAAGACATAAATCATGCCCTTTATAGCTGCCCTCTGCTGGAATCCACGTGGAGACAGATTCCAATGTGGAACCACGATGCACTCAGACTAGTTGTTTTTTTTTTAAAAAAAAAATTATAAAAACTTTCGCAAGACTAGTTAGTTTTTTTATTAGAAAAATATTTGACAAATAATGAGATGATAAAATGTTGAGTTCCATTTTAATAAATGATTGTGTTAAAATATACGACAAAGTAATTATTGTTATGTATATATATATATATATATATATATATTGAATCTTGGTATATTTCTCATTTGGAATGGTGAAAATGTTATGGTTAATGAATTCATGTTTTGGCTTTCCAAAAATAAAATCTTGATTTTGTCACTAATGTGAAGCATGCCGCATTCTCACATGTGATATTTTCTTAAGAAACAAAGGTTCTCTAGATATAACACATACCAAGTTCACTTTCATAGTCTTGCATTTTATAAACATGGTTCCCTATTTAATTAGAGATGAATGCTTTCATTTAGAGCAGTTACATCAGTTGGTGTAAAATTTTTTCCATTTTGCACCTCTAAAACATACTTTTTCTATTTTACATACTCATTTTTACAAAACACTCACATCAGTTTATCTATTCTACACATTTATACAATAAAATATTCATTCTTTTATAATTTTTTATTATTTTCTTTGCATCCCTCTCACTCATTGCCTTTCTCTCTCTCACAAACCCAACAAAACCCAAAATCACCAACACCTGGCCACCATCAACGACCAAACCACACCCACCATCAAAGAGATCAGCCACCATCAACGACCCACCAGCCACCATCATTAAGCAACTAGGCACCATTATCAACAAACCAGCCACCATCATCAAGCAACCAGCCACCATCATCAACAAACCAACCGCCATCACCAAGCAACCAACCTCCACAGCTTCACCATCATCAACCCATCCAGCCAAACATCATCAACTCACCCGACCATATCGACCCAAACGAAACCCAAATACCCGAAACCCCATTCAACCCAAAAGAAACCCAAATACCCGAAATCCCATTCAACCCAAACGAAAGCCAAATCAACCCCATTCAACCCGAAACCCACTGATCAAACAACCAGAAATAAAGGAAAGCAATCAGATTGGTGGAGAGATCAGAGATCGGTGGAGAAATCAGCGATCGGTGGTGGTGGAAATCAGTGGTAGTGGCAGTGAGAGATTCGTGGCGATCGGCAATCATGGAAGCTAGAGGAATGAGATGAGAGAAAGAGACAGCTGAGAGTGTTTTTCGCCGTTCTGATCTATTGAGAAAACGAAAGAGTGAGGTGAGACCGTGAGAGTTAGAAGGGATAGAGAGAAGAAGAGATGGTGAGAGAGAAAAAATACTAAAATATGATATGCAAATGCTACAGTAGCCGTGCATATATGCACGACTACTGTTACAATTGTGCACGGCTACTGTAGCAATTGTGCATAAATGCACAATTTTGCCCTAACTGATGTGGATGTTTTTTGAGCCAAAATGTGTAAAAAAGACTACCTTTTTCTATTTTGCACAAGTTTACACAACCTGATGTAATTGCTCTTACAATTTTATGGGCCACTGACAGCCTTGCCCCTGCATCTGCTTTAGCCATTTCACTGAAATTTGCTAGTTAATGAGCATTTTACTGCCATAGTAGTTTAGACTTTAGACTAGATGGGACATTCAAGTTCTTGTGTGCTCAACATACTACAATGCATTATTGGCTGACTTCGAGTTTGTTGTTGTACTTATATTTGATTCAGGGACCTAAATTACCTTGGACGGTCGCTGAAGACGATAATGAATCTGATGCTGTGCATGAAGCAAACCTCGTCGATGCTTCTGCAACTTAAAAATAATTGGAAACCCTGTAGAGAAGCTTTATTTGTATGCCTTAGAAGTTGTACAGTGTTTTTGCTTTCTCTTGCAGATAGAGAAATGTATTTTCCGTAAATGTTCGGTCAAAAAATGGTAATAGTGGAAAAGTTTATAGGAAAGACCCTAGAGGGAGAATTTTAAAATACTTTTGTGTACGTAGCTATTTATTGAGTAACTATGCGGTGATTTGTTTTGCAATCAAATTGCATTATGTACTGAACTGGCCATTGAAAAGCCACTCTACTTTGACGTGGCTATGCTGTATGTATTTTTTTTTTTTTTTGAAAATTACACTTTACCCCTTAACTATACTCCGTGTTATACTTTATATTTGGCTGTTAAGGTGGAAGGAGATTCTCGATGGTCCATACAAATTAAGTAAGCAATTTTAATATATTGCCAATTAACCATCATCATAAAACACCAAAAAGCAAATACCGGTTATTTTCTCCCTTTTTTTACACATGCTGCCCACCCAGAAAATGTCTTTTACATTGGACATTTTACCTACAATGATTTTATGGTGAAAGAAACCAATTTAAAAGTGCAACATTAAATCTGTATCACAATTCACAAGTGCTTCTACAAAGTAGTTGCTCAACCAAAATTTATTGGAAGACTATCAATATTCCATAAAAAAATAAATAAATAAAACCCCTTTTATTCATTAATTACGCATCGAAAACATTGCGAGAATAAAAAGATTAACTTATGGACAATGGATCCAACATGATGCTCAATTTTCTACATAAACCAAGTCACACTTTTCTTAAATTGTTAATTTTCAATCTCCAACCATGATGAGGAGGTTGAAGCAATGCAACGATTTTTACAACACTTTTTTTTTTTTTTTACAATAATTGAATTGATAACTAATTTTTATTTGCACCCACCACTATCTCATTTTAATTCATCAACCAAAGACAACTTGCGTCACCTCAATTTTAATATTTTCTCAAAGATTTTTTGTGAAGGTGCCCCCTTCTATCAGGGCGAGTTGGAGGAGGTGGAGGCATCCCTTGCCTAATACGAAGTGATAACTCTTTACGAGAGTGGATACATGTGGCAGAAACATGATAAATTTTTTCTTTGTTCGGGATGAAGAACGGGATGAAGTTACAGCACCAGTAATTTTTTCTTTTGTTTTTTTGTTTTTTCGATTGGACAACACCTGTTGTTGTGTGCACAATTCGCGTCGAATGACATGAAGGATTAATTACAACATCAAATTTAATAGATATGATATTACTGCCACCCTTTTGGTACAGAACGGCCTGCAATGGAGGGGATTAAAAATTTGTCAACTGATCAAGAAAACTAAGCATAAGGTAGTATAATGAATCAAGAGTCAAATCAGATATGCACGACTTCAAAGGAAGCTGTGATAATTAGGTTCTTAAGAATAATAAGAGAAAAAAGACATCCTACCCAGTCGACAATTCCTTGGGTAAATTTCTCCCATGCCAAGCCCTGCAATAGAGGGGATCCAAAAAAACAAATCAAAAAAAGAAAACCCAAATTACAAAAGAGTCAAACTCATAAATTTAATAAATAAATAAATAAATAAGCATTAAAAAAATACTTATGTCCACAACATTTTCATAATATTTTTACAACAAAACGAGTTCAACCTAAGTCCGTACTCATGCACAAACACACAAAACAGATATTCAGGGTTAAAAGAAACAACTTATTGTTTCTATATTAAATTATAAAAAATCTATACAACGTAAAAGTATCATCCTCAACAAAAACATTAGATTAAAAGGAAAAAAAAAAAAGTATTCCATTACAAATCAAAAGAAAAAGATTTATTTTCAAATTTCCTTTAACACTGTCCATAAGATACCAAGGAGACTTGTTGAAAATATATTTATAAAAAAAAATAGAAATTAAAACAAGCAATCACTTAGTTGGAATAGAGATCAAAATATGAGAGAGAGAGAGAGAGAGAGAGAGAGAGAGAGAGAGAGAGAGTTACGATGGGACGAACAATGGCGGGCCAAAATATCCCAGCCATATCGCCTGTGTATCCAGGATCAATCACATTTTCAAAAAAAAAATTGTTCAGTTTTTAAAGGGATAAATTAGAAAGGAATGGAATAGAATAGAATAGAATAGAATATGAAAGAAAGAAAGAAAGAAGTAGCACAAAATCAGCAAATTGGGATCAGTTTAGTTCTAAACTACCAACAGATAAACACACAGACCAAGTCAACAGGTAGCTGAAGGAGATTGATAGACTTTTATGTTCTGAATTTCAGTTTCGATGTAATCTGTACAAATTTATATACATAATTATGCTTAAGTTAACATGTTTTGTTTTCCCTAAATAAAATATCGACCTCCCTAACTTAATAATCTCAAGAATTTGGATTTAATAAAAATAATAATAATGCTAAAGACACAATAAAATGTCACAACATTTTAAAATTAGCATACCAACTCATACATGAGCTTTTTTTAGAGAAATTTTTGTGTATGCTAATGTTAGAATTATTGTAACATTTTGTTGTATTCTCTATTCTCAAAAATTACTCACACAAATATTGACCTCCCTAACTTAATAATCTCAAGAATTTGGGTTTAATAAAAATAAGGATAGTGCTAGGAACATAGTAAAATGTTACAACATTTTAAAATTAGCATACCAACTCACACACGAGCTTCTTTTAGAGAAATATTTTTGTATGCTAATGTTGGAATTATTGTAACATTTTGTTGTGTTATCTATTCTCTAACATTACTCATACAAATAATCTCTCTCTCTCTCTCCCCCCCCCCCCCAAAAAAACATAATTATTAACCCTTAAACCCAAAAAAAAAAAAAAAAGGTTCAAATAAGAATAAAAATGAGTCCAAATAACTTTTTTTTATTTTTTTATTTTTAAATAGCCCAAAAAACAACAAGATTAGGTCAAATAATAAAAAATGAACAAAATATTCTACAAAAGCTCATTCAAAAACAAAAAACCCTAATCATTCAGATTCTTATATTAACTTGTTCAACCTATTTTTTAAAAATAATTAAATAATCCCTAATTATAATTTCATTTTCCTAAAAAAGATACCAAGAAAGAGATTGTGGCTGTGACTTCTCCTTAATGATGTTGGGAGCTCTGCTCCTCAACAACATGGCTTGTTAAACTTTATGTATTTGCTTTATTTTTATTTTTTTTTGTGATTTTGATATATTCAAGTTATTTTTTTATTACATTTTGTATAATTTAAATTTTTTAATGACCACCATAGAAACAATTCCTAGATCAAAGGTGCCCATTAACACACTCAACAATGGCTGACTCTTCTTCTTCCTCCTCTATTATTGAATCATCTACCACCGCTAGATCCTGCCCAAACCTATGGCTATAAATCAACCAAATAGTTCATAAAAAGCTTGAGCTTGATTCAATAAAAGTCTGTTCATGTTTGATTTTCTTATTTTAAAAAAATAAATAAAATAAATAAAACAAAAAAACATACAAACATGAGCCTTAATTTTAGGCTTTTTAATAAACAAGTCGTGCCCAATTTAAAATATATATATATATATATATATATATAATATTTATGAACAAGCTTGTAAACAATATGGCTCAATAAAAAAAAAAAAAAAAAAAAAAAAAACTGAACTTAGGTTGGTTTGAGCTTGGTAATAAGTTTGATATAGACTTTAACAATAAACTCATAAGGTATCTTACCAATATTTTAATTAATTGATGATAGTTAGGATCATTTGTTCAAACCAAATAGGCTTGATAATATGCTTAATATGGACTTAATAATGTACTTGTATTGCATCTCGATCCAATGGTGGAGCTAGAAAATTTGTCTGGAACAAGTTAAAGATTTTTTTTAAAAAAAAAATCTTAGATAAACAAAATTTGTGAATCAAGAAAAATATTTTATTTCATAAATTAACTTTTAACTCAACAAAATTGTATCTTATATCCTTTCATTGCATTGAAATCATTTATAAATTATAATTGATTATGAACCGTTTGTACTAATTTATGATCAAAACTAAATACCCAAGGTTTTTAGAGGAAAAAAAATTGTAATTAAAAAAAAAATCCGATGACTTTTAGATTTTTTTACAGAACTTGAAATTCTTTCCCATCATAAACTTTGAGAAGTTAACTAAATCCTGCAATAACCAACATTTTCTTGTTTGGTCACAGAAATAACCAAGTACTTTTAATCCTTGCAGGTTTGAACCAAACCAACGAACTACACTCTCTACTTCTTGTTTTCCCTCCCAAATTTTCTCCTTCGCTGGAAACTTCCAAAACCATTTACTTTGTTCATATTCTTATCAACTTGAAAACACAGGAAAAAGAGAGAACCAAAAATGGAACTCAAAGAACTCTTACACATGCTGACCTTGCTTCTCTTCTCTCTCACCCTCCTTTCTCTCTCCTCCTCCTCCTCCTCCTCCTCCTCCACTCTCATGTATTCTGGAACCTTTTCTAATGCTGCCAAGACCCTTTTGGACTCAGACTATCTCTCAATGGCACTAACTCTTGAACTTGTCTTCAATACCCTGAATCTTGATTCACCAACTGCCACCATATTTGCTCCTTCAGACCCTGCCTTTGTCCACTCAGGCCAACTGCCTCTTCTTTTAGTTCAATACCACATCTTGCCAATAAGACTCTCTGCAGAAGCCATGAAAGCTCTTCCTTCTGGCACAAGCATACCAACCCTGTTGCCTAATTGCTCGCTCATTGTTACTGCCTCACATTCTGATGGAAAAGTATCGATTAACAACGTTATGATTGATGTAAAGGCCGTGTACGATGATGGGTCAGTGATTATATATGGAGTTGACGAGTTCTTGAATTCATCTTTCCAGATTGCTCCTGATTTGCCAATTCCTGGTCCAACCATACCAACTGAACGTAACAGTTCATCTGAAGTTGAATCTTTTGGTTTGGTTTCGGATATGCTAAGGTCCAGAGGTTATTCTATAATGGCTGCATTCCTTGATGCACAACTGGCAGGGCCTAAGGATCAGACAAGTTTAACAATCTTTGCACCAGTTGATGTAGCAATTCAAGAACACGCAAGGAATGTTAGCGATTACATGTTAATTTTTCGGCAGCATGTTGTTCCAAGATTGCTTCCATGGCTGGATTTAATCAAGCTTGAAGATGGAACTGTGTTGCCAACCTTCCTGAAAGGGTTTGAGATCAATGTGACTGTTTCTGGTGATGTTCCTGAGTTTAACGGTGTTCCAGTGATCTTTCTAAATATGTATCAAAGTCGTGGGCTTGTGGTGCATGGCCTTAATCATTTGCTTACTTTATCAGCAAATCAAGTGTCGCTTGGAGATTCTTCCTCGGATGGAAACGTTGATCAGAATCCACTCGATCATGGTGATTATCACTGACCAAGAAATGTTTCATTGTCACTTTTTAGGCATCTTTAGGTTGTTCCTGCAGCATTTCTCATCTTTTGTGTATTTTCATATCAAGCAGTAGATCTATATTTTCATCTTGGAAGCCATTAAGATCCAACATATGTTAACGTAAATGCAAATAATTTTACTTGGGAATGGATTCCCTAATTTGTCAGAGCATTTAACAATGTAATTGTAAATATAGATAGTTTCCAGACCATGTATATCTTCTTAGATGTATTTTTTTTCATAGTCATTTGTTTTGGGAATGAAAAGGACACAGCAGCTTGAGTTTAAAGCATGCTTTAGTGATTGTTTGATTGATAACTTGTTTCTGTGTTCAGTAGTTTTTTTTTTTTTTTTTTAAGGAGGACTTCTAAACATCTCTGCATTTGTATCTTAAACATCTTGTGCCATTTCAAATACATGAATGTTTGGTTTATCTTCTCCTCGATACAATTTCTTCTAGGTTATGTTTATGTGCACACAAAACTGCCTTTTGTACAGCAAAAGGTTAGAGGTCAATAAAACAATAGAAGCGAGAAACAATATTGAGAGAAACAGAATTCTTCTTTCACTATTCTAAGTTAGAAATCAATCCATGATTTTTAGATTGGAGACTTATGGAGTTTCTGAGGAGGCTTCACCGGTTCAGGATTGCAGCCTTAGCATAGCTGGTACTAGCTTCCCCACCCCTAAAATCCCCCGTGAAACTAGCCTTTGCTAACTCCCTTAACTTCTTCATCTCACTCTTGGGTTCATATTTAATTTCCTTTAGTTTTTTTCTCTCCCCTGATCTCTGCCCAGTGACGGTGGTTTCTGAAGTTGTGGGACCTTCCATTTGCATGACATTAGGATTTGACAGCCCAGGACTGAGCGCAGGGACTACCGTTGCAGTCATGGAAGTAATTGAGTGAACTGATGGTGTTCTTGTATCTCTTCTTTCAAATTCTGTTTCTGGGCTTATGGGAATCACTGGAGTTAGGCCTGTTGTTGGTTGGGAGGTTGCAGCTATGACTTTTGACCAATGTTGCCTTGGAAGGAAAGGCAGAACTAGGCCTTTTGCAACAAACTTCAATCCAAGCTTGAAAGAGTTCTTATGAGGCTGTGAGAGTCTTAATATTGATTTGATCATACCATACCACTCATTGATAATTTGAACAACAAAGGTAAAGAAAAGGAGAGACAGCATTACAAAACCCAATTTTTTTGCTTCAACTGGGTTTGAGCTTTTGATACTGACACATAGACCAAAGATGCCTACCTCACACAAGAGAGAGACACTTTCCACCACTTGGACTCCCCTACTGATGTATGGTTTAAGAGTAAACAGATACATGAACTGTACCAGTGTAATTGTCAGTGCAAAAAGGCTCTGGCTTGACTTCCGTGACGAGTAAGCTCCAGATATGATCCCCAAACTGACTCTTCTTAAAAGATCAAGGATAATATAGGAGGATTTAGCACAACCTAAGAGCCTCTCTGATAGGGAAATTTTAGTTTCTTCATTGCTGTCGTCTGAGCTGATAGCTCGCATTCTTCCAATCCCTCTGTTGCCACTCTCAGTCCACCTGAGTATGGTGTTTGGGTCATTCTGATTAACAAAGACAAACAATGGAGGACCCTTCCAACTCTCAAAGAGAATTCCAAGGCGCAGGGGGAAAGATGAAGACAGCCCTTCCCTATAAAACCACCTTCCAGTTGTAGGTCTACCCGTAAAGAAGAACCACAGCTTTGTACACCAAGGTTCTTCTATATCTCCATGCTTGACTTCCTTGTACTGAAAAAAACTGCCAGAAAAGATTGCGAATACGAGAAAAAGGCACACTGATAAAATAAAGGCTACAGGGATAGCTAGCAACAAAGCCCCAATGATGATCCCCCCCGTTGTACCACCTGCAAATATGAGTAGTCTTCAGTTGATCACATGCCTGACAGAAAAGGATTTAAAATTAAGAAGAATAAACTTCAATTTGTTACCTCTTATGATAAATGCTGAAGACTGAGAGATACAAGGTAGCATCAGAATTAGAAGAAAGAGCTCAAACCTGGGTACTGGAAGTATCCCATGACCTGGTATTCCTGTCCTCCATCTTAGGAATATTAATTTCAGAACATGAATAGTAAGTAAACTACCTCCTCCCACACCAAGCCAGAATAAGTTCATTTCCATATCTTGCCACCTGTCAGGAAAGAACCTCAGCAATATTCGGAACACCTTAAACATCAGCAAGTTATGCTGAAAAATACATTAGCTCTTTTCTGTCTAAGGATATTATAGATCTAGAGTCTAATGCTAGTGGCAATATTCTATAACCAATGCTCAATTCTAAATGTGAAGGTAACTGTGGAGCTACCCTTTATAATTCTTCATTCTCTTGACAATGTTGCTAGCAGAAATTGGCTCTCCTCTCTACAAGACAAATGATTCAAATTTAGGAATCTTATCATTGAAACAAATGTGATTACTGTAGATTATAGATATTTACCAAGAAATAGGTGAAATATTCACTGGAATTGAGAGGTAGCCCATAAGGAGTATCTTTCACGCTTATGTTGTGCTGTCCATGGAGCCAGGTGGACATGGGGTCAATTTCAATTGGGAATGGTTGTTCATGATGTATGTAAGAGGAGTTGGTTAAATTTAAGTCAATTTTCTGGTTTGTTATTTTGTGAGAAGACCATCCTGTAGCCAAGACACTCGAATTCCATGCAAGCTTCTTTCCAGCCAAATTGACATGGTTCGGCCAGATTGAAGGGCTATTCCTATTCCATGGAAGTTTTTGATGAGGTATGAGCCACTGAAGACCTTTCATTGTTTCTGAATATTCAATTGGTTGGTTAACTAAGAGCCAGTCTGAAAGGACAAACACCTGTAGATGTCCAATCATTCCCTGTAATAAAAACTTGCTAAATACGTAAACTGAACCTCAATGGTTGTACAGAGAACATGCGATGAGTAACCACAGGTCCACAACATTAGATATGGCAGAAGTTGTATGAATGGTTTTTTTTTTTTGCAATACTGAATCTGTAGATACTTACATGTAAATTCATTGATGGATCTGGAGAAAAAATAGTAGTACTCCCAGAAGCAACAGCACCTATTGCTCCTAGATTTGCAGAGGAAAGTGAAATAATGGCAGCTGCTAGTGCTGTTGCTACTGTTCCCACAGTCACAAATGAGTGTAGTGCAATGGATATTGGAGGAGTTGAGTCTGCACAAACTTAAAAATCATGTGAGGATAAGAAGCCATACAGATAGGCATCAGCTTAATCACTCAAAAACTAATGCTTCTATCTTCCACAGTTTTTTTTTTTTTTTAAATTAGAACATCTTGTCATAAGACAAATTTTCAAAGAACTAGCATGAAATGAAATAAAAAGGAAAAATCTTTCACATCTCCCTATTTTGCAATTTTTAGACAGCAACAAGGGCTATTTAACTTGTTAAATTGTTGCCCTACAATAATTATTGTTTACAGTAAGGAAATATTAAGAACTGGAAGAAAATGCATAAGTGAGAGGCAAATATGTTTTCACACATTTTTTCACTTCAAGTTGGTTTGATGCCAAATTTGGATTTCCTGCAATATCATTTACTGTCCCTGCAGGAATGTTAACTGACAGCATGTTCTGAGCTTCTGCTAGGATAGTCAATGAGTATAGAGCTCTTGAAAGCTCCTTAAACCTACAACAAACAACATTAAGAACTATGAAATTACTATAGCCCTTCAATCAAGACTTTAGTCATTCTTTTATGTTTATGCAGACAAAATGAATATTAAATTGTATAATGACCTCAGTAGTTCCAAGAGTCACCATATGCACCTGCCTTGTTATTTTGCCCCCGATCACTTTTACCATAGAGGCCTCGAAGCCAAAAACTGGCTTCATAAACTCAACTATCACATTGATGTTGAACTCCTTCGTTATGTTTGGTGAGCTTGTACTTAACACTACACTAGGGTCTGTGGAATCTAACCAAAAAATATAGCAATTAGCAAAATAGTAATGCCACAGAATAGTATTCCAGAACTATTTTGAAGACAAACTTTGGAATAGTGTACCATAAAGGAATGTAATTGAGGCAACAGATGAGACAGGAGTGCCTGTCCTACCAATTATTGAACCAGCTTGTAGTTCAACTGAGATAATTTCAGTTCTTGATATTTTCTTGAGCTACAAAATAAAAATTAAGCAATAAGTTCACCACAATTCAATTGATATCAATTTTTTTATCAGATATGACTGGTATTTTGTAAAGAAAGTGCAACTTTGATGTCATTATTATGAAAAAGTTGAAATTTTCTGCTTACTTCAAAAACAAATCGACGGTTCCGATGAATTTTACCATGAATAGGTATCAAGCTACCAGAGTTCACATGTAACGCATTTAGGATCTGTTCTGTTGAATTTATAATGGGAATACTGAAATCAAGGAAAATTGTAATGTCCTCCATTTTGTTAGTGGCAAGCACAGTTCTTGGAACCCCATTAATCATCAACTCATAAGATGGAACAGATGTCCATAAATCCACCAGCACTGGTCTTCTATCTGAGACAGCCATTAGATTTAAATGGGGAAGGAGTCAAATTGAAACTTAATCAAGTAACCTGTTGAAGGAAAAGAGTGACTGATGTCTCACCAAAGTGAATGATTATAGTAGAACCATTTGATCGTGTGAAATGGTTTCCTGCCTGATCACTACAAAAATTATCCGCCATTGTGATCACAATGCGCCCATACATACTCCTTAAGGAGAAAATAATATTGAGTCTGTACTTGATTCCATGTTCCATAATGCGTAGTGAAGGCGCATGTACTTGGGCAGGACCATTTATTATGACCTAGAAAATGTCTTAATATTAAAGCATGAATTTACCAAACTCATATCACCAATAGTAAAAGTTTGATCCTTTTGATCATTTTCTTAAATATCTACCACTGCATATTCATTGATAACACATAAGTTTCTAAGCAAGAAATCTACTTACATCGCAGTTAGATGAGTTCACACACTTGAAGCCACCCTGTCCAGTGCAAGCTTCACTAAATGTAACATCAATGTATATCTTTTCTGCATTGGTATAATTCTGTTCGCTATGAATTGTTGCAGTTGGTGGTATTGTATCTATTAGATAATCAAGAAATAAAGAAGTAAGGTTCCTTTGGATAATATTTTTCAACATCTGGCTCAATGAGGTTGTCAAGTTGTTTTATTCCCAGCCATCTAAACAAACATTGGAACTTTTTTTTTTTGGGGGGGGCGGGGGGTGGTTGGGGGAGAGAAGAAAGAGGGAAAAAACCAGACCAAGGGGAAAGAAGTGCTTACCAATGAACCATGAATAAGCTGATGAGTTTGTCTCTCCATCCCGAGTTGTGACATTGAGAAGAAATTTGTGTTCACGGTTTACAGTTAAGTTTTTCAATACTAAATTGTCAGCCAGACAAGGTCTCAGAAATTGTCCATCAATCTGTCCAAAGATACAATTGTCCCCGATGAGCAAACTACTTAACTAAGTACATGGAGACCTTTATAAGTTTAAGCAAATGATAATCAAATAATACCCTTACACCATTTATTTAAAGGGAATTAAGGCATTTATTTAATGAAAAACCTCTTAGAGAAATGCATTCGGGGGGGAAAAAATAGGATAAATTAATATCTCAATAAGCAAAATGAACAGAAATTGGTGATCATTGCCTTTAACTCTCTAAAAGCTATTCTTTCAAAATTCCAAATACAAAGCTACAGGTCCTTGTTTATCTTTTTTAACGGTATAGTTGTGCCCACATTACTACGTAAGTTTCTGGTCCTAAATTAGAAATAGCTTTTTGCTTTCTCATACAATGTTTAAGATGATTTAATGGTTTTATATTTGTGACATCATAATTTTTATTAGCTTAGTCAAATTTGAGTGGATATAAGATTTTAACAAACTAATTACTTAAACTTAGATATGCACATAAGTAGTGACTTCTCAAAATCAAGCACAAAGAAAAGGGACAGTTATACACTCTGTTCAAAATTTCAAATCATCAAAGTCCAAAGATGTCCCAGTAGAGTTTCAAGATCTTTCTGGTTTCACTTCCAATGCAAAGAAAAGTGAAATTTCCTTTGTTGTAGCTGCCAGATCATGTCTATCTTCCATCACAATGAAAGCAGGCCTGTCAGGTATCTACGTGTCCCTTTTAAATTGGTGAAATTCTTAGATAAAAAGTGCAAGCCCTAGATAGATAAGATCTCATCTAGAATAAATGTCAAGTATCTCTCCTTTGCTGGAAGATTGCAACTTTTGCAGTCAGTCCTGTTCAGTTATACAAGTATACTACACATGCTTGTTTATCCTCCCAAAGAGTCATCAAGACATATGATGCAAAATTTTAATCACTTTCTTTGGACGGGAAATGATAAATCAGCTATGGGAGCAAAGGTGGCATCGGAGTTTATGGCTTTGGCTCCTACGAAGGAAGGAGGATTAGGATAAAGGAGAGTTGGGGAGTGAAATGCAATGAAGCACTTCTGGAATCTCTTTGCTTTAACTAGCTCATTTTGGGTTAGTTTAGGTGCAGGAATACTTGCTAAAAGGGAGGAGTTTCTGGCTAGTCAAGATTCCCAGTGGTTGCTCTTGGGGGGATGGAGGAAACTCCTTAAGCTGAGAAGTGAAGGTAAGACCTTTCATAAAACATAGGGGAAATAACATATGTTTTTTGCAGGATTACTGGCATCCAGATGGTGTTCCTAATCCTAGATATCTTCATATTATCATTTATGATGCCACCAGCTCTATGAATTCAAAGTTTTCTTCTGTTTTGCAAGACAACCAATCGAGATAGAGACCAGCCCGATCAGATAACTTAGTAAGGGTTCAAAAATCATCTGCCTACAGGTAAAAGTTGAGCTAAAACACTCAGTTCAGTGATTAGTGATTACCATCAAAGTCGGGATTTTTCTTGTATATCAGCAATCCACAGGCAGTCATTTCTTTTCTGTGAGAAGTTGCTGTCAACTAGGGATATAATGATGAATTGGACTATAATATAGATATTCTAACTTCTATTCTGAGTGTATACTACAGAAGCAGCCTAGAAAGCAGAAAAAGTCTCTACTTTGAGTGCTCACTGCCTAAAAGGTTGTCAAAACAAGTCATGAAATGGTTCTTGCTAGATGATCCTGAAGGCTGATGAGAAGAGGTAATGAAGTCAAGGTGTAGAGTATCTGAAAGGGAGGAGTGTTCAAGTAACTATTTACAATCTGGCTCTTGCTGCAACCATGTATCATATTTGGCTGCAGAGGAATGCCCAAGTTCATAACAACCACACTAAATCTTAAGAAATAATAAATTGACAAGAAGAGACATTAAGGCTAGAGTTGAGCATTATAGGAAAGTAAAAAACTTGATTAAGAATAGAGTGATGATATGTGGTAGTTGGGGAGTATAATTTTCAGTTTTAAGCGAGGATCAGGACTCTAATAAATGAGTTAGCTGCAAATGTTCTATTTCTTTGTAGCTTTAGTAGCAGCTGACTCCATGTAAACTACAGTATATTCAACTTTATCTTAATGAATTCTCAGTTAACCAAAAAATTAACACAAAGAAAAGAGAATGATACCTCACAGTAAATGGAACAAGCATTGTTTTTACATGCATTGGAACCATCCAGCCTCTCAACTGAGTACCTAAAAATGGCAGTAGGTAACCTTGACTGAGGTGGGGGTGCACTTCTAAAACGAATGACGACTGTTGACTCAGCTGAGTTTAATACTGCAACCACCATAACTAAAATGCAAGCATACAATTGAAGAAACTTCAGCAACCCCATTTCAGAGAGCGATGAGTGTTTCACATTTAAACCAAAAGAACTGGGGAAGAGAAAAATACTATTAACTTGGTACTAAAAGCAGTAGTTAAAAGACTTGAGAGAGCAGAATGCCTGTGTCTACATTTAAGTTGAGGAACCACAGAAATGCTCACAGCAACTACCAAAACTATTGTTGTCAGTCTCATTATTGCTTTCTTAAAGAAGCTCACTTTCCGCATGAACTACCGTCTCAACCCAAGCTTGTGTGATGAAAAGTTTATTTAGTTTTTTGTTGAAAGTTTTTTACTAAAAGTATTATAAAGTATAATTGTAATTTGAAAAAATGAAAAAAAAATTATAAAAACGGTACATTAAAACTAAAAGAAGCATTTAAGTTTAGTAACCACAAAAATGCTAACAGCAACTACCACAACTATTGTTGTCAGTCTCATTACTGCTCCCTTCAAGAAGGTCACTTTTGGCATCAACTACCCTCCTTCAGCCCTAGCTTGTATTAAAGTTTTTGCTGAAATTTAAAGAAAGTCTCATTATTTAGGTTTTTGCTGAAATTTTTTTACTGCAATTGTATTAAAATATACTTATAATTTGAAAAATTGAAGAAAAAAAAAGTTTTAAAAAACTTTACATAAAAGTTAAAAGTTAAAAGTATGCTAAAAGAATACTTATATGAATACAAATTTAATGACCCATTTGGTACATCATCTTAAATATATAGTTTTTATTTTTAAACAACATTACACGTATTTTTATACACTTTTTTACTTACATGTATTTAAAAAAAATACAAACAGCATTACTCAAACTCCTCTACCAAACAGGCCATAATTTATCAATATGGCTAGTATCACACACTTTCACACACACATGGCCACAATTGTCACAACTGTACTGAATGGTAGATTATGATTAACTCTCTATGACAGTCACATCAATACACCATTTGTTCTCACAGCCAGTTCAATAAAATATGCGTGAAAATGTCGGTATTAGCATTATTGTTAATTTATTGAGTTTTCCTTTTTGATTTGGGAAGTGTTTGTTACACACGTGTTTTCACAATTTTTGTCCTTCTTTTCTGTCTCTGAATTTAGTGCTCCAATATGCTTCATTTGTACATTCATATATGTCTCATCACTCTCATCTGCCTACCTTGTCAAGTGTTGCTTGTAATATTTTGGGGAAAGTTTACCTGATGAATTGATTCAGAAATACTTACCCAAGATTGCTTGTCTGCGAATCTACATGACATGTCCCTCCAAAGATTTTTTTTGCTGAATAAGTCCCTGCAAAGATTTATTATTCATTTATTGTAGATGATGAATGTCCCTAAATGCTTCCCAGTTCCAAACTTCTAATGCTATGCATCCTAGGGCTGTGTAAAAAACCTGCTTGAAGCCCAAACCTGCGTGAAGCCCTAACCTGGCTGGCCCGCCTCGGCCCACACAGATGAATGGTTTTATTTAGAATAAAATGCATTTTTGGCTTTTTCAAGTTTGCGTTATTTTCATTTTGATCATTTATGTGTCAAAATTTTCATTTGGATTCTTCATGTTTAATTCTCAATTTTCTATTTCACTCTTTACATTTTAAATTTTCGTGAGGAATTAGACAAAAGACTAAATCAAGCATGAAGAGCTAAATAGAAAATCATCAATCAATCAATCAATTAATATATATATATAAAAGTAGAGATCTCATGCGAGAGTGTATGAGGTCCTGTCAAGTAATGTTCTAATTTTATTTAGCATTTTTTTACCTCTTTCATTAACTTTTTTTTTACTGTTACACAAAAGTTCACATTAACTTATTTTACTATTGTCTCATTAATTGCCTAACCTTACACCATATCTTTCTCTATTCTTCATGTCTTTTAGCATACACAATGTTTTAGTATTTAAAACAAAAAAAGAAAAGAAAAAGTAAGGATCAATAGTAATATCTAACCAGATAAGGCCCTAGAGAGAAATATAATAACACAAAAGTGTTGTGGACTGTTAAATAAAATGCACTATTTCACTATATATTACAAAAATAAAAGACGCCGAAACCCCTATGGGTATTTTTTTTTTCTTTTTAAATTAGGGGCTCAAATATGATTTAAGTTTAGGTAATTTGGTTGGATAGTTTTTGTTTTTGGTATATAAGTAGAGATAATATTTGGTGCGCAATGTAAAGCCATATTCTACCATGGTTTAATTTTAAATTATCTATAAGACACATGCATACACACTTGCCCACACCATGTCTTAGTGTCACACTATTGATGAGTGGAAGAGGGTCAGAGAGTTGGCCATGCTTTTATTTCATAGTATGAAATATGTGAACACAACACACATTAGTTGATTTTCATGGTCCCATTACTCTTTTGCATTTATTTTTGGTTTCTTATTTCTTAAAAAAAATTAATATTACCTTAAGAAGGCTACAAATATATAGTGAAGCTACTAAACTAATTTTTAATATATGAAAATGTATATGTTTCTTTACTCTAATTTAGTTTACTTTTTCTTTATAATATAAGTACAACATTATCCAAAACCGTCTTACATAAAATATTACAAAATTATCCATGCATCACACGGATAACTTACTAGTTGTATCAAGCATAAAAGACCAAAATTAAAATTTTGAAATTTAAAGGAACAAAATTAAAACAACTCCAATAAGTCAAACTCAAGATTGTTAACAAACTAGATTCTATAAAAGTAATAAAAATTTTAAAAATATAAGGACCAAAAAATGTGTTTTTTGCATATTATTTAAGTTAAAAGTTTTCGTTTATAAACTATAAAAATTAAGTCTTTTTTAAAATTAATATATAATTTTGACTATGAAAGAGACTAATTATATTATCAATAAATTGTAAATAATAATTTGATATCTCATAAAGTTATTTGTAAACGTACTATGAAGTCTATATAATTTTTTTTATATACATATAGACATATAAACAAATAATATTATATTTACCAAAATTGAATATAATTCTTGAGCTTTTTCACGAATAAATTATTATGTTTGAACTTGACTAATTTAATAACCAACCCTTGGGCTTGAGCTTGATTAGTCTACTAATTAAATGAACATAAGCCTCTGTCCCCAATCTGAGCCTGAACTATTTCTGAACAACTTTGTTCATTTAAAATGACCCATTAAAATGGTGGGTTGGTTAATTGGTTTAACATATAGGTTGATTTTTTTTTTTTTTTTTTTGAATCCGCCTATATACACACACATATATTAATAATATTAAAAAGCTCTATATGTCATTTTTTTTAGTATTTTGTCAATCTTTTTCTTTCCTTTTTTTTATTTGGGAGGCACCAAGAACCTTTTTTTTTTTTTTAATATATATATAGGGGAAATTATACTTTACCATTCTAAATTGTACTTTAGATTACACTTTGCACTCTAAACTTTTTGAATGCATGTTTTGCATCCTAAATTATGATTCTTGTTACACTTTACATCCTAACGTTAAGTTTGTCGCTGCCGGGGACGTTTTTGAGACAAAGGCTGAAAATGCGAGAACGGCTCAAATCTCCCCTTGGGTTCTTTAGAAGTGTTTATTATGGAGAATCAAGTCCAAAATTCCAAATGTATAATGAACAAAAGGCTAATGTAACAAAAGTGTAGAAAAAGTATAAAAACATAATAGGTCTGAAACTTCGACCCACAATCACCCGGAGGAGGAAATTGAGAGAGGTTGTGAGGAAGAGAGTGAAGCTTCCCCTATACCCATATTTCCACCCCTAAGGTTCGGAATTGTGAGAATATTTCCTAGCTCAGTGGGTTTTTGCTCTCAAGTTTCAACTCTATGGGGAAAACGTGATTCAACATGTCTGAAACTTCGACCCATAGTCACCCAAAGGAGGAAATTAAGGGAGGTCGTGAGGAAAAGAGGGAAGGTTCCTCTGTACCCATATTTCCACCCTTAAGCTTCTGAATTGTGAGATTGTTGACTAGCTGAATGAGTTTTTGCTATGAACTTTCAGGTCTCTAGGTAGAACGTCCTCTCCTTTTTATGAGCTGAAGAAAGAGTTTTATATGGAGTTTGGGGTGTTGCTCTTGGCAGGTTTTTTAGTAGTGGAAGAGGCTTTTATCCCCTATGATACTATTTTGGTGTTTTGGCTTGGGTTGCTTTTGTTTAGGGAAGAGTTTGGTATACTTTTTACATAATTTTGGAAATAAAGGGGGTTTGCTCTAATTGGTTGCCTTCAGTCAGACATTTCAGACCATTGGAAGACTCACCTAAGTGAGGGCTATCAGATGGAGTTGGCCAATGAGAGCCAACTATGTGTTTAAAGGTAAACGTGGGTTATGGAAGAAACTTTGGGCCACAGTCACCTAGAGCATAAAAGTTGTTTTGGGGTGGAAATTTTGGATACAAGACCTCCTCCATAAGCCTGAGATGCTACCAGTGTCCCTTGCCCACTTGGTAGCACACATGGGCTGAGCTCATGCAAAAGGTCCGAAAGGAATCGACCCATACCCTCCAAACCACACTTCCTCAATTTCCCCCATATGTCGCATGAGCTTAGGCCATGCTTAAAATAATAAATAAAATATAATACATGAATCGAGTCCATAAGGAAGTCGAGCTTGGTTGAATCGGGCTTGTACGAAATGTGTTTCGAAAATTGGTATCAACAGCTGTTAACTTGGATGTAAATTCAAAGTTTAGGGTGCAAAGTATAATTAAGAGTATAGTTTAGGGTGAAAAAGTGTAATTTCTTCTATACTTTTAAGGGATTGAAAAGAGGGTCTATTGAGTCTTTTCACGTAATCTCATAATTTTTCATCCAAGTTAACGACAAACTTAACATTGGGGTGCAAAGTGTAACAAATGTCATAGTTTAGAGTGCAAAATGTGTAAAAGTTTAGGGTGCAAAGTGTAATCTAGAGTATAGTTTAAGGGGATAAAGTGTAATTCCCCAAAAATCTAAGATAGAAATCATACTCTAGATTAATTTAAGTATCTCTATCTCTCTCTCCAACAAAAAAAAAAAAGGCTTAATTTAAGTTTATATGTGTAAGACTTCTACCTGGAGACTTAACCCCATCCCTTGCTTCTCCTCCACCCCACAATAACTTATAATTGTAAAATAACTATTGCGCTAAGGGTGCATGGTAGTGAAGACATCAAGGACGAGTAATGTAGATATACAAACATTTTTACAAACAGTTGATGTGGTAAATGGTTATTGATAAATTAAAAAATGATGTTAATGGTGGGTTTAGACGAAAACTAATAAAAAGTTAGTCACATCAATAATTTGTAAAAATGTTATAAAATAGTTTGTACCTGTAACATTACTCCACCAATAACTATTTGAAAGAGTGCTCATTAAAATGTCCACACACAAAAAAAAAAAAAAAAAGTTTTTATTTTATGGCCCAATTAAGGAATATTCAATCTATGCAAATGTGTTTTGTCAACCCATTCAATCTACTTAGTTGAAATTGCCTATATTTTCATTCGACTCATTGGTTGCAGAGGTTAGTGGGTCGTTGCGGTTTGAATTTTTCTAACCCATCAAGGACAATTTGGTTAAAAAATTTAACCTCAACCCACCCAATCCTACCTGTTCATAGTCCTAATGCATCCATGGTTTTTTCCTCCTTCAGGTTATTACCATGCATTTGGAAGAGAATATAAAATATGAATTTTTATTCAGTTGATCTCAAAATTTTAGGACTAATACTTAGTTGTTGTTATTGTAATCATTCCATGTATTCTATGATTTAAGAGTTTTATGAGAATGAATAGACCTCTTATATTTTGTTTGTTTGTATTTTAAATAAATTAAGGAGCCGGTTTCATAAATAAATAAAAATTCTTTCTTTTTTATCCTTGCGCAATTCCATTATTATTATTATTTAAAAAAAAAAAAAAAAAAAAAACCTAAAGCCTAACCACGTAATACTCAATAACCATTGATCAATAACCTAAGACTCAATAACCACGTAAAAGTGTAACTCTTTCAATTTGAACTTTGAAGTTCAGGTCGGCAACAAATAACTCCCGCCATAAGTTACAATTTTACAAGTTAAACAAAATTAGACATGGTTGGCACTTGGCAAAGCTTCCCTCTCAAGCTTGCTTCCCAAAAATTTTAAAATTCAAACTCTGTTCATTCGGTTCCATCTGAAATCTGAATATTTTCCTCCCAAAAAGGGTCATTGAAAGTCTTTTTGTAATATATCATTCAATTGAAATTGGAATACAACAGAGAGAAGAAATACAACAGTCAAGACACGGCAATTAAGCTAAATCTAACTGCAGCAAATGTTTGACACCCTTCTAAACATGGGAAGCTCCACAATGTCTAGCATATTCTGTAGTCCCTTTTCAGATGCTGAAAGCGGCAGCCAGCAAATAAGCTCACACATATTTTTGTAAATTATGAACTTTTTTTTTTTTTTTTACAATATATAAATTTTACTCTAGTTTAATCTAAGTATATATGTGTGTGAAACTCCCTCCTGGAGACTTGAATCTTGGCCCTTACCCCCCACACTCCACGAGCATTTATACTTGTAGACTGACTATCGCACCAAGGGTGTGTGGTGGTTAAATCATGAACTCTTTAAAACTCAAATTAAATTATTATAACAGTATAATATATTAATTGTTAAAAAAAAAAAAACACTTCGTGTCTGTCTGGAATAGTTTATCTGTTTTTAGCTAAAAAATTTTGCTGAAAATGTGTTAAAGTATACTTGTATCATAAAGAAAAAAAAAGGATAAAAAAGTAAGATTTTAAAAAGTTGTACATACAAACTAAAAGTTAAAAACTGAAATTGATGCCAATAACATTCACTATTAAAATAAGGAATGCCATTTATCATTTTTGCTACTTGGCACAAACGCTTGAATATCACAATTTTTGACCAAAATCATATTGAATATGATTAGAAGTTGTAATTCATGTTGGCGGCTAGCGGGTAGTGTTTTTATCATGTCAGAG
This sequence comes from Quercus parvula, assembly GCA_030820535.1. Classification (NCBI taxonomy): domain Eukaryota; kingdom Viridiplantae; phylum Streptophyta; class Magnoliopsida; order Fagales; family Fagaceae; genus Quercus; species Quercus parvula. Next base: position 29,893,894 of record JAUAME010000001.1, read on the forward strand.
TAGAGATTTTATATTATATGGGTTGACACAAACAACCAGTTTAATAATTGGATAAAAAATCCTCAATCATAAAATGAATGGTTTGTTGGAAAGCTATATGCATCTCATACATATCAAGTATAATTTACTTATTGTAGAAGTAGAAATTTTCATCCAATTACAAATTGGCAAAACATACTACTAAGTCCACGTAATGTAGCCAATTACGAAGTGTCACGTACTAATTCATGGTTCCTACTGGGGGGATCAAAATGACTGAGACTAGATGAGTCCAAAGAGGCCCAATAGGATAATAATGGAAAATTAAGGAAGAAGCCTAGTCCAAGTATTATAGGCTTAAATATAAGAGCATCTGTAGCAGTCGGTGCAAAAATTATGCCATTTTACCATACCATATACCTATTTTATTATTTTACCACATCATTTTGCAACATCTCATTTATCAAATGTTTTATAATTCAATTATATACATTAAAATAATATTTATTACACATTAAAATAATATTTTATCCCCTCCCCCATTATCATCAACAACAGCAACAGCAACAACAACCCACACCGTAGATCAATCGCCATAACCCACAACCACCGGCCACCCCCACAGATCAACCACCGACCACCAATATCAGCCACTACTACCAAAAAAAAAAAAAAAAAACTCAAACAAACACTACAATCAAAACCCGATCAACCCAAACTCAAACACCAATATCAACCCAAATCTCACACCCACAACCTGATCAACCTACCACCATCAACCAAAATCAGCCAACCACTAACAATCAAAACAACCAACCACCAAAAAAGAGAGAGAAAGATCGGCGAGATTGGAGTGGCGATGACGATGGCAATGATCGGAGTGGCCTCGCCCATGCCGCTTGCGCCTCTGTCGACGATGACGATGGCGATGATCCGATCAGAGTGGCCTTGGCTGTGCTGCTTGCCCCTCTGACAACGATGACAATGGCGATGATCTGATCAAAGTGGCCTTGCCTATGAAGATGATTTGCTTCTCCTTGGATTCGATCGGAGTGTCATTTTGTTCTTTCTCTGTTGAGGGAAGCTGGGTTTGATGTGAGAAGAGAGAGAGAAGAAATGAATACCAGAAGTGAGAGGAGAGAGAAAGCCAAATATAAAACATTATTTCGTTTTACCACATCTGTCCGTACCATTGCAAATTTGCAACGGTACAGACACAAATGGTATAATTTTGGCACATATGCAACATCTGATGAGAGCTGTTTTTTGTGTTTGGTGTGGGATATGTGCCAAATATTTAGCATTTGGCACATATCCCACATCTACTATGGGTGCTCTAAGGGATTCAACCTAAATGAGACTTGTCTAAGAAGGATCGTCAAAAAAGATTTTGGGAACATTTGTACAAGGAAGATTTATCCCACGAACCTTGACCAAGGAGTAAGGCAAGCTCGAAAACATGATCAAAGTACAGTGAATTTACAAGTTATCAGTAGGAAACTATCTTGTCAAAGGAACAATAAAGTCCAAGATGAAGGGGAAGGAAGTTTCCTGAGAAAGTGATTGTTTCATCCATATTTTATGCACTTCTCCAACTAGCCATACTGTATTTATGATTGAATGACACTCCTGGATAGTGTTTAGTCAGCTTGCTGTGCACTCATCCAAGCCTCAAAAGGAGGGGAGATGGGGGATGGGACAAGTATCCTACCACTAAGTACATCTACCTTACAAGTGGATGGCTAAGATAGTTGCAATCTCCATATAAATAGAAAAAGACCCTTCATGTATAGGGGATCCAAAAATATTGAGTCTAAGAATAGGATTGTAAGAGAATTGTAAACGTCCTATTTGAAGTTGTATTCTTCAATTGCTTGTGTTCCTCCTCTGTTTAATCGAGGAAAGTTTATAAGAAAGAAATAGTTTCTCTTTTGTACTCTTTCACTTTGCCTCTCAATTACATTTTTATTTGAGTTTTTCTTTTCAAGTCTTAGCTTTCTAGCCTATCTCTACAAATTAGTTATTACGATTTAAGCCCCATTAGTCCACAAATTAAAGGGTTTTTGCCCTGCGCAGCTACTATATGTATTTAGAGAATAATGTAAATATTCCAAGCATCACTGAATAGAAATTATAAAGAATATTTTTTTATGAGAGAAGAAATTATAAAGAATATTTAAGAGTTAATCACACGTTGACACACATTGATATTTAATTGAAAATGGCAAAGGAAGTCTAATAAATACTATTATATGTTATTTTAAATTAAAGCAATTTGGTTAATCAAATAATGTCATATGTCCCTTAGAGAACAAGATATAAAGTTCCTCAATTTAAATGATTACACGTATCACCGTTCATAGCAAATCATATGTCATCACACATATTCAAGACTTCTATAAATAAAGACTTAACTCAATCTTGTAGGAGTACGTTTCAAAAGTCTTGAAGCTCTTCCTACAAGTTACGATTACAAATTTTCATCATAAATGAATAATCTTGAATTCTCAATTCCATTCAAGATGAAAAAAATATCGTATACAAAATGATAATCAAGTTCAAGCTTCATCATCATCAATCAAATTCAACATTTATAGACTTAAAAGAAAAAAATAAAATATGAACATTCCATTGATAATATAATCGTTTGACTTAAAAGCCATTGTTGTTTTATTTTCTTTACACTTTATTCATGTTGCACATACGCATAGCATGTGCCATTCACTGTTAATCTGTGCCTGGACACACGCAAATGAACTTATGGCGTATGATGTGGGTGTGTGAATATCAGAATACGTGCTTGCATTGTGTGCACTGCATACACATAGATATAATAGTAGTAATATCTTCTCAAAAGAGAAAAAAAAAAAAATAGTAATTTTTATCATTTTTCCTTTTTACTTTTTACTTTTTATAGTCTAATAAGAGACAACTCATATCTTTTCACATCTGGTGAAACCGTTATCAATATGTACCCTCAGCCTCAGTCCCACCTCAGCTTGATTGATTGGCACCTGGCTCAACATATTGTACACAATCAATCAATCACCATTAAAATTCCTTAAATCACACTTTGGGGGCCCAACCCATTAATGTGAATCCAATAAAGGAAGTAAAAATTTGAATCCAGCACACATTATTTTTAGGAGCCGAGGAAAAAAGTAAAAACTTTAAAAAGTTAAAACCGTGTGCTCCTTTTTCCTTGCAATCCAGTTCAATTTCAAAACACATACCAAAAATAGAGAATATTCCAAGTTCAAAATGGCGCCAAACAAAAACTCCCGCTAATATACAAATTGTTTAATTTTCCCACAAAGCTTCCCTCCCAAGCTTCACTGCAAAAATAAAATAAAATAAAATAAAATTAAAAATTAACCTTTCCTTTAATGTTTGAAAACTTCCAAAAAAAGCCCTTCAATACACACAAATATTACACAAATGCCCTCTATCTCCAAGTGCAATTCCAACCAAATCCAAGGCTATATTCGTAAAATAAAACAAATCGCACTAAGACCAACGAAACCGGATATGGATATGGTAGGAAATTCCCAAATACCCTTGGGTTCATTCTCACGCAAGCTTCTCACCCCCAAAACAAAATTTTAAATCCCCGCGCAAACTCTCTCACTCCTCGCTTATATAATTCCACCCAAACACTAACAATTCCCAGCACCCAAAATCACAAAAACAAAAAACAAAACCCTAATTCCCAAATTTCATTTCAAATTTCAAATCCCAAAATGCCTTCGATTCCCGAAGAGCCATTGCTAGCTCCGAACCCGGACCGGTTCTGCATGTTTCCGATTCAGTACCCGGAGATCTGGGAGATGTACAAGAAGGCCGAGGCCTCGTTCTGGACCGCCGAGGAGGTCGATCTCTCCGGCGACGTTCGTCACTGGGAAAACCTAACCGACGACGAGAGGCACTTCATCACTCACGTGCTCGCCTTCTTCGCCGCCTCCGACGGCATCGTTTTGGAGAATCTGGCGGGAAGGTTCATGAAGGAGGTCCAGGTTTCGGAGGCTCGCGCTTTCTATGGCTTCCAGATTGCGATCGAGAACATCCACTCCGAAATGTACAGTCTCTTGCTCGAGACCTATATCAAGGACTCGGCTGAGAAGAACCGGCTGTTCCACGCGATGGAGACCGTTCCTTGCGTGGCGAAGAAGGCCGAGTGGGCCCTGCGGTGGATCGACGGCGGAGAATCGTTCGCGGAGAGGCTCATCGCCTTCGCTTGCGTGGAAGGCATTTTCTTCTCCGGTAGCTTCTGCGCGATATTTTGGCTAAAAAAGCGCGGGTTAATGCCCGGACTAACCTTCTCCAACGAGTTGATCTCGCGAGACGAAGGTCTCCACTGCGATTTCGCGTGCCTGCTCTACACTCTCTTGCGCAAGAAGCTGAGCGAGGAGCGCGTGAAGGGGATCGTCCGCGATGCGGTGGATATAGAGAGGGAGTTTGTGTGCGACGCGCTGCCCTGCGCGTTGGTTGGGATGAACGGCGACCTGATGAGCCAGTACATCGAGTTTGTGGCTGATAGGCTTTTGGGCGCGTTGGGGTGTGGGAAAATCTACAATGTTCAAAACCCATTTGATTGGATGGAGCTGATTTCATTGCAAGGAAAAACCAATTTCTTTGAGAAGAGAGTTGGGGAGTACCAGAAGGCTTCTGTGATGTCAAGTTTGAATGCAAATGGTGGTGACACCCATGTGTTCAAGTTGGATGAGGATTTCTGATTTGGTGCCTTATTATGTACTTAATATATTTAATATTTGTGTTTCTATTTTTTAGTTTTTAGTTTTAAAGTGCTTTTTATATTTTTAATTTTAGTTTCTTTGTTTGTTCAATTTCTTGTTTAGAAATTATAAAAAGAAAATTTCGTTCACTTTTGATGTGTATGTTAATGTGTCATCCATTGTTTTTAAATTTTTGTCATGTAAAAAATATATAGTGCTTAACATTATCATTGTGATTTTTTTTTTTTTGTAATTGGTTAATGTTAATTACTTACAAGTTATGATTAATATTTTCTGGCTTAAAAAATTATGAATTATGATTGAAACGAGATCATTCTTTTAGGGTAATGGGTTTGATCGTTCATACCAATTTTCTTTAGAAAAAAGTTTGAGAAACAGATAAGATTAAACATTGGTAAAAAAAAAAAAAAAAGTGATGAAAAAGCGTTTTTTGTCCCTTTTTTGATGGTCCACTTTACCCTGTTTTACACTGTTGAAATAAAATATATTTGAAGGAACAGACCCTATATATTCTGTTTAATATTCACAGGACCCATTCTCTTTCTTGGGTTTGGGAATTAATGTGAAAAGGACATAAGTTTGGCAAATACAAAAGCGTGCTTCGTGTCACTTGTTTGGCCTCAATAATACCGAAAAGCAGGTGAAAGACAAACAGAGCAAATTTAGGATAATCGTGTGCACGTTAGAGCCTCTCTAGGATCCGAAAATGTCTGGGTCATCAACTACTGCCACTTCGCAGTTGCAGAGCTCTGGAATGCTCTCTAAAGAACAGTTGCTCCATCTTTTCAACCGCTTCACTTTTCTTACTTCCCTTCCTGGTGGGTACCTTTGCAACTCTTTTTTTTTTTTTTTTTTGGGTTTTTTCGTATTAGCTTTTTTTTGGTTTTTAAGATTTCGAGAATAATGTGCAGATGTGAAGAACAGGATTGCAGAAGCTGTTAAAGATCAGCAAGTGAGTTTCCCTTTTATAGTTTTTGTGCTTTCAATTTCTGATTATAAAAAAATTTGGTGCAATGTAACTTTTGGCTTTTGTTATTGTAAAGTTTAATATTTAGAAAGAGTGTGTTTAAATTGGATTAATTTGATCTTTGTACTACTTGTTAGGAGCCGTTGTCATTCCAGTTAATGTGCATTCTTGTATTAGTAAAGGGGCAAATGGGTTCACAGAATTGGTTTCACTGTGATGTCTAATTACATGAGTGTAATTCTTTTATCAACTTGGTTGGTTTAGTATGTTTTGTGTTCAATTTTACTTTGGTGGCTTCTGTTAATCCTCATTACTCTTACTTTTGGCCTAGGAAATGTTTCATTGTATGTGGCCTGAGAAACTCTACTTTGCCGCCTAATACGAGTGTTTGGCTTAGTTGTGATGAGCTTTTTATTATTTTGAGATGGGATTTTCTCAATGCGACTATTTGGGTAGGATCTCAATAACAAGTGTTGCCGTTAAAAATAGTTTTTGCTGATATTGGGGAGTATCTTAAGGCCTATGTGGCAAATGCTACCACTGTGTCAAGCATGGTTTCTCTTCTTGGACTTATCAAGTATTACATCTATTTCTTGCTTGGTTTTTATGTTATCACATTACGCAGGAAGCTGTGGCTGCAACTACTGCAATCCAGGAAGAGATATTTCTGGAGATGGGTGTTGGTAAGTCTGTCCTATAGGGCTCTCTAGTCTTAGTTTCCTCAAGTTTTTGTTGTTCTTGTTTTAAGTGGTTAAGATGATGTACTTTTTGGCCCTAAAACAAAAAAGATAAAGATTTGGTACATATTGGCTAGATGAAATGCAGGCTATACAGCTTACTAGTGTAAATGCGTTAGTTTTAATGTGAATGTCCAGTTCAAGTAGAAAACTGTCTTCCCTCCATGCAGCAGGCATGTGCTGCAACTTGAAGTGATTAAATTTCATATTTGTTTGTTCTTAGTTACATGGTAATCTTTGGCTTACTTCACTTTGAATCAGTAAGTGATCACTGTTAAGTTGTTAAAATCGTTTTAAAAAAGTGATTAATGTAGTCTAAATATCTATATTGTGTGACATTACCCTTTTAAGGATCCAACATGAAGAAAAAATAGATCATAACATTGCATGTTTCAATGAAGTAGTGTATTAAGGAATTCATAAAAGTACATTGGTGGATTTGATATTCATTTATTCACTTGGTTAAAGAAGAAAAAGAAAAAGAAAGGTTGTATCCAATGCGCAAAACTCCCAATTTTGCAGGGTCTAGACTAGGAGTGTGATTGGTAAGCAGCGTCATTTTCATATTTTTATGGGCAGGTTGATTGCTAGACTCGAACCTGTGTCTTTATAAATTTATCATGTAATTGCTTCTTAAAGGCTTAATCTATGACATTTACCTTAGTACATGAATCTTAATTTGTAGATGTTGATACAATTCGTAGCCCCTTAGTTTTGAATTCATGACAATTTACAGACAATAGATTAGTCATTGTTGGTCACACAATCAGATCAACCAATATTTCTGCTGTCCATTTGCAATATTATCCCCTGAGAAGTTCCTATAACCAAGATACAATGTAATGGGATATCGATTTGGTGTAATGTTTTTAATTGATATTCTTTTGTGCTACAGATCCAAGTTTTGGTTTATCATGCCTGGGGAAAGTGAATATTTATGAGAATGATCAGGAGTTGATGATTCACTTTTTAAAATTTGTTGCAAGGTAAGCGTTATCTCTCTCTCTCTCTCTCTCTCTCTCTCTCTCATATATATATATATATATATTTGTGTATGTATTTGCTGAAACAATTTATATACCCTTTTATTTGGATAATTGGATAATGGTATGATGAACCTTTTAAGGCGCTTGGATTTCTTTCCAATGGATGGTGTTCCATGGTTTACAAAAGTTTACTTTATTCTGGTTTCTGGTGCTACTGTTTTGTCACGTATAGTAGAAAAGGGTATTGTGTCACTGTGTCTTTGATGAGGTGCTTTTGAAAAACAAAAGTAGGCAAACTGATACATGGTTTTTTTCCTCCTGCTTGGTAATGTTCCATAGCATTCCCTTGTTCTCCCCCCAACCCCTCCCCCTCCCCCCGTGCCCTTTTTGATTAGTTTGAGTGATAAGTTATTAATTAATGGTTTCTTCATTCTTTCAATAGCTTTTAGCTGATTTAAAAGATCTTATTTTAATTGTGTATTGCTAGTAGTACTCATTCCATCAAATGATAGGGAAGAGATGGCCTGTGATGAAGCTGAGCTTGGACCAGATGAGTTTACTGAAAGAATGCATAGTCAACAAAAACTACATGAACAGGTAATATTTCTCAAACTTTTGATGAAGAAAGTCGGTAAAAAATGGATATTGCTGAAGTACAGATGGTGAATTCTTTTGTAGCAACTGGAGATGCTAAAGCACATGCGCAAATTTCACTTGGATGATCAATCTGCAATTCTTGAGAAGGTACAGGCCTATATATGCTTTTTAGCTCACATAAGTATAAATTGTGTTTTGTGGAGATCAATGAACTTATGCAGTATCAACCATCTTATTAATCCTTACCAACTTGGAATCTGTAAAGCTATTTGTTATCTGACACACAAAAGTTACAACATTTTTTGTACTATTATGGTATATGTCCATTCTTGGTATTATTGCAAGCTGTTATCTGACACACAAAAGCCATACTCTTGCTCTTTCTAGAGCCATGGTATTGGTCCCATGATAAAGGGCCCAACTAAAATTTACTTACAAGCATGAATTTGTTAAAACATATTGGTGTGGTTTATTGGTCAATGTCGAGTTTAATTATCCTTGGGAAGGAATTTTAATTCTCTCTTTCTTTCTCATCTGGGTCCTGTGTTTTACAGTTGCATCAGCAGATGGACAATACCAATTATGAAGGTGGAGTATCTGTTCTTTCATCTGAACAGATTCAGGAGATAGTTCAAAGGAGGGTGTCACCTTTATTTAGCCCCAGGTAGTTTGGGATTTAAAATATAACCTATCAAGTTTTCATTGTATCTAATGTAGTGGTTGTAGTTGTCAATCATAATATGCTGGATGGAATTTTGCTTATTTGTACTTCCTCTGGTTTTTCTTTTAATTGACATTTTGTGGTCTTTCTTTATTATCCAATTCCTTTTTCATTTACTTAACATTTGAGAATGCATCAGTGATTTGATGAACTGTGTCAAAGCTTTTGGCGAATGACATAGTTTTCCTTGTGTGACCCGAGTGGACGTGACTTTCTTTGCAACTGAAGTAAAAGTGCGCTGAAAAGAAGATAATACAGTCATAGGTTAATGGAAACCGGATTGAGATCAGGTGGGTTTTGCATTATGTGCAATTGGGTTTAATGGCTAAGATTGAGAGTTGAAAAAACAACCTTCAATCTCAACTACTGAATGAAAAAAGTGAAAAATAAGTGAAAAAGTGAAAGTTAAAAAGTTGGAGTAATAAAAACTTTCTGTAAAAGAAGAAAGGGTAACCTACTTTTGGAATGTATTAGAGCATTTATATTTGCAACTTCTATCCTATTCTATTTTATCATTTCAAGAAGTTACTTTATCAATTATACTATATCATTTTATAACATAACTAAAATCTAAACTTTTATTTTTCTATTCTACTAATTAAAATAATATATATTACTCACTAAAATAATATAATATATTTCAATACAGCTCTCTTTTTTTTTTCTCCATCTCTCTTCCACTTCATCAATTAAAATATATAATAATTTTTACTAAAGTGCTATAGTGTCATCCTACATTTAGGATGGCACCATAACACAATTGTAAAAAAAAATTTCAATTGTAAGATTTTACTAGTATGGTTGTTGGGCTCTTTTTCTTCCACTTCATCAATTAAAATATATAATAATTTTTACTAAAGTGCTATAGTGTCATCCTACATTTAGGATGGCACCATAACACAATTGTAAAAAAAAATTTCAATTGTAAGATTTTACTAGTTGGTTGTTGGGCTCTTTTTGTGCCTTTATGCTAAATTTTCCTTACATATACCATTTATAATTGCCAATGGGAATGCTCTAACCCAAGATGAGGCTTTTTTTAGAGTAGCCGAGTAGATATTGTCGCAGGTTATGTCATTACAAGAGACAGACCAACTTGTCTTTTGTGAATTTTCATAAGATCTCAACAACATTGTTGGAGGGTTCCTTCATTTTTGATTTCTTATTTACATAAAGCTGCTTCTAAAACAGGGTGTATTGGTAGATGCAAATCCAAGTAGCAGGTTGACAACCATATAATCTGACATAGTTATCAAATGTTTGCATGAGGGCTATCTTATCACATTTCAACCAAGATGCTCATTGACATGTCATGGAGAACTAAGGGCTAGTTTGGTAATGTTGTTTTAGTAACGTTATTTAAGTTTTGTGGAAATACGTGTGAGTGAAAGTGTTGTGAAAATATGTATTGTGTTATTTAAACAACGAAAACTGTTGTCCAAATTACATTACCAAACTGTTGCACATTAGACCATTCGCATCCGGAATTTACATAAAATTCTATTTTACCATCTCAAAACTCACTTTATCATTTATACCATATTATTTTTCAACACTCCCAACATCCCAACTTTTATTTCCCTATTTTACTCATTAAAATAATATTTCTACACAATAAAATATATTTATCTCTCTCTCTCTCTCTCATCACCTCCATCACCACAATGAAGACCCAAAACCCCAACACAGTGTATCAAAAAAAAAAAAAAAACCAACACAACCAAAAAAAAACCTCATTGATCCACCATCAACACAGTTTATCAAAAACCCAAAAAAAAAAAAAAACCATTGATCCACCATCAACAACACACGCCGATCCACCTAACCCACCAAGCAAACCCACCAAACTCAGCCCCAGACCCACCGTGCCACCACAACCCACGGCCCACCACATCGATGCCACCACGATCCACCACTGAAACTCAGCCCCGAACCTACAGCCAAAACCAATTAGTAAACCCATCAAACCATCAAATCCAACGACCAACCCATTTTAAAAAAAATAACTATTGGAGCCATCGAAGCTTCGATTCAAATCCATTGGAGCTATTGGAGCCATCACCAGCAAAGCTATTTAAAAAAAATCACCGATCCACGTCGATCCAAATCATTGGAGCCATCACCAGCAAACCCAGCCTGTCGGTCCATGCCGATCCAAACCCACCATCAACCGATCCCAACCCACCACCATGCCCAGATCAAACCACGAACCCAACCTAGCTCCAATGCAAGCCTTGAACGAGAAAGAGAGGTGTGAGATGAGAGAAAGAGTAAGGACTAAAAGAAAGAGGGACGAGCTCTGTGAGAGAGAGAGAGAGGAAATGAGAAACACTATAAGCATCAAATAATATATTTTGGTTTTACAATAGTGCTACAGTGCAATTCTACCTTTGGAATTGCATTGTAGCACAATCCCAATTTTTTTTGCAATACTTGAGTTTTACAAGTTCTGATGGAGTGAGGATTTTGGACTTTTTTTTTTGAGAAGCCCCTTACTAGGGAAATTATTATTCAATCAAACGAAGATTAGAGTTGTAGACATCTAGCACGTCTGGAGGAACAGACTCCATCCAAACATCCAAAGAGATAGAAATAGCCCTTCTAGCTAAACAATGAGCCAAACAATTACCTTGTCTTTTAACATGACTAAAGGAAACATAACAAAAAGAAGAAATAAGAGATTTAATATCCTGCAAAATATGCCCAAACTCAGACCGAGCCATATTCTCGCCGTTGATGGCATTGATAATAGTTTCCGAATCACCTTCAATAAACAGTTTTTGGAAACCCAACTCCTTAGCGAACCAGAGAGCTCAACACGCTGCTAGCACTTCCACCATCTCTACCGACGTAGGTAATGGAATATTCTGTGATAGAGTAGCCATGACTAATCCGTTATCATTGCGGATTATCGCACCTAGACTAGCCTTTCTTTCCCCCTCAAAAAGTGCCCCGTCAAAGTTCACTTTCACATGGTCAACCAGTGGGGGACGACATTTCACATCTCTGGATGTCCAAGGAAGTTTCTTGTGGGGAGGTCTGAGCTAGTGATATTCCTGTAGTGCGTTGCATGCCGTGGGAGGAATTCTCGCAATCGGGGTCGCATCTTCACCTAAACGCACCTTATTCCTTCGCAGCCAGATAATAGAAACCGTCCAAGCAAATAGATCAAACCTCCTACCTTGTTGCTGTGCCAGTTGGATTACACTCAGGAAGCTTGTACATGAACAAGACGCTGTGATCAAATCGGGAAAAAGCACCTGCCAAACTGTGGACAACTGTGGGCACGTCCTGATGCAGATTGATTAAGGAATAATAAAATATTTTAATATTTTATGTTGTTTTCTTTTTCCTTGTTGAATTAGGATTTATTTACTCTAGTACTTTGAAGTAAAATCTTTTTCCTAGTTGAATTGGAATTTTAATTGTTTTTCTTTTCCTAGTTAAATTGTTTTTCCTTTCTCAAGTAGAAGTAGGTTTATTATTTCTTTTCCTAAAAGGAGTAGGAGAAATTCTATTCCTATAAATACTCTATATAGAGGGGTTGATTATTATTATTATGTGTTGATTAATAAAAGTTTGTTAGAGATGTTTTCTCTATTATTTTGTTTGCTAGCCTAGTGTTCTTGTAGAACTTAGGTTTCGTGGAAGAATTGTAGTAATTGTGTGTTACAGATTCTGCTTCTATACGCTCACGCTGCATCACGTCCATAATGCATGAAATGTGTCCTTAGGTCCCTCATTACACTGATTGCATGTAGCCTCTGTCAGTAGCATCTTCTTCGTCAAATTCACTTTAATAGGCAAAGAATCAGACCTCGCTCGCCACATGAGGAGTTTAATCCTGTTTGGAACCAGAAGCTTCCAAACAGCATTCCACGTACTCTTGAGCTCATTAACAGAGGGCGTATTAGCCACTGGCTCATTCTTTTCTTCCAGCTCCATAAGCTTTTTATACCCCAACTTCACCGAGTAAACGCCATCTCTGCAACTAGGCTAGAAAATCATAACCCTTTTGCTTGAATAACTCAGAGGAATGGCTTTGATAACAGTAGCTTCCTTCGGTATAAACTATTTGTCCACCTCATCCTCTCTCCATTGGCCTAACTCATGATCAATTAGAATGGAGACCGTGGCTTTTGGAGTGATATCAACTAAAGGAGAGGTGATGCTTCCATGTTCACAATCTGGGAGCCACTTGTCTTGGTAAATCTGAACCATAGAGCCATCTCCAATCCTCCACTTCATCCCCCTACTAATAACATCACGACCCTTAAGGATGCTTTTCCATGCATATTATCCTACATTCTCCTTAGCGTCAAATATTGATCCATTTGGATAATATTTGGCTTTGAAGAATCTAGAAAATAGAGAATCATGATCGGAAGCCAATCTTCAGACTTGTTTAGCCAATAAAGCAACATTGAACTTCTCCAACTCCCATACCACCTTTATTTTTTGGCTTACAGAGCTTCTGCCACTTAACCCTATGAACCTTTCTTCTATCACCTCGTTGTCCCCACCAAAATTTACGTATCATAACCTCAATCTCATTACATAGAGTCGTAGGTAATTTGAAACAGCTCATTGAATAAGTCGGTATAGCTTGGACCACAGCTTTCAAAAGAATCTCCCTACCAGCTTGAGAAAGTAATTTCTCCTTCCACCCCTTTATTTTGGACCACGCCCGCTCCTTGATGTAAAGTAGACTAGCTTTTTTACCTCGCCCCACAAAGGAGGGGAGACCCAAATACTTCTCATACTGCTTAATCTCCGGCACACCAAGCATTGTAATAATATCCTCTTGAATCACCTGAGGGACATTTTTGCTGAAAAATAGAGTAGTTTTAGATCTATTTAGCTGTTGCCCGAAAGCTTCTTCATAAGCCACAAGGATCCTTTGTATAGCCTGACATTCTTGACTAGTAGCCCTGCAAAAATAAGAGACAATCATTTGCAAAAAACAAATGAGTAAGTTATGGCCCATTTCTGTAGATAGATATCCCTCTAATATCTCCCATACTAGCAGCCTATTTTATCAACCCATGGAGACCTTCAGTGCAAAGGAGAAAAAGATAAGGAGAGAGAGGATCCCTTTGTCTGACCCCTCTGCTAGGATGAATATTACCTGTAGGCTCTCCATTGATCAATAGAGAATAAGAAACAGTGGTAATACATTCCATCATCAAGGCTACCCATCTATGATGAAACACTAACTTCTAGAGTAAACCTTTCAAAAAACTCCATTCCACCCGGTTGTATGCCTTGCTCATATCTAGTTTTAAAGCCATAAAACCTGTTTTCCTCGATTGATGATGCTTCATGTAATGAAGAGTTTCAAAGGCCATCAAAATATTATCAGTGATCATCTTTCCTTCCTGAAAAGCACTCTGATTCTCTGACACCAATAAAGGTAACAGCTTATTCAACTGGTTAGTTAGAACTTTAGACATTAATTTGTAAATAACATTACACAAACTAATGGGTCTAAATTCAGAAATTAGTTCAAGGCATTCAACTTTAGGGATGAGCGTAACAAAAGTGTGATTTAAATCAGGTAGGATATGGCAATTATTGAGGCAATCAAGAATAGCATATGAAACCTCATCACCAATCAAAGACCAAAAGGATTGAAAGAAGATAGGAGGCATACCATCCAGACTTGGGGCTTTCAATGGCTCCATATGTTTGAGAGTGAAATCAATTTCCTCTCTAGTAAAATCCCTGAAAAGCATCTGGTTTATACTATTAGTCACCTTTGGTTCAATGGCCTCTAAAACAACTTCCATGGCAGCCGGTTAGAAGAGGTAAATAACCTCTCATAGAAGCTAACTTCAATCTCTTTAATCTGTTGATCATGAGTGCACCAAACCCCATTATTATTCCTAAGTCCAAGGATCCTATTTCTCTTGTACCTGTGAGAGGCTTTTTGATGAAAGTAACGTGTGTTACGGTCTACCCCACTGGTTGTTGCTAATTCGGCCCTAATCAATTCTGTCTATTGCCACATCAAGTTTTCCTTCTCAAGCAACTAATTAACCTCCACCTAAATCACACGCACCATATTACTGTCTACCCCACTGGTTGTTGCTAATTCGGCCCTAATCAATTCTTTTGTTTTTTCCTCCAACAGCTTCCTTATATTTCCAACCGATTGTTTACTCCATTCAACCAGCCTCTCCCTATATTTCTTGATTTTGACCTAAACAATAGGCATTGAACCGGGATCAGTGGAGTAGCCCCAGATAGCTCTAATAGTCTCCCCGCACCCATCCTCCCTTAACCACAGTTGTTCGAAGTGAAACAGCTTGTTCCAAACTGGTAAAATGCCTTCCGGTTTTATGAGAATAGGGTTATGATCCGACGAATGAGCTCTAAAGTGCTGTACACGGGTTGCGGGGTTCAGTTCCAGCCATGCAGAGTTTGCAAAGGCACGGTCCAGTTGTTCAAACACAACCCCACACGGCCTAGTACCTCTCCATGTGAACTTAAGACCAGTATACCCCAAGTCTAACAATTCACATTCATCCACCATATTTCGAAATGCTCTCATCTCAGATTCCTTCCTTGGTACTCCTCCTAATTTTTCATGACCCTTAAGGATTTCATTAAAATCGCCGGCACAAAGCCATGGTAAACTGAATTTCCGACTTAACCCCTGTATCATCTCCCACATCTCAGCTTTCCTACTTAATTCTGAATGACCATATATCCCAGTAAACCTCCAAGCATCATCCTTCCCCTTATTGATAATGACATCTATATGGTTTAGCGAAGCCGAGTCTATCTCAATGTCCATTGAGTTTTTCCATAGAAGAGCAATACCACTTGCTCTAGTAACACATTCCACCACCCAAAGTTCATCAAATTGTAAATCATCATGAAGTTTTTTTAGCATAGTTTCATTCGCCCAAGTTTCGGCCAGGAACAGGACGGAAGGATCTTGTGCTGCACAAAATTTGCAAGCTCCTGAACGGTGCGTTGGTTCCCAAGCCCCCGCACGTTCCAACACAACCAACTCAAGGCAATCGGTGGGGCTGAGCATCAGCCGCCATCGTTGCAAAAACATTGTCACTGTCTATTGTAGCCTCCTGAGTTTTACGCTTCTGACTTGGGTTCTCCTCTGAAGAACAATTAGAACCACGTTTGCCTAAATGCTCTAAAGGATAACTGTCCTCATGTGTTGAACTGGGCCTCACAATACGGGTCCATCTAGTGTGCTTTACACCAGCAGCATTTGAGCCCAAAGTTGGCCCACCCGAAGTCATTGTAGTCATGTTTGGTCCCACTCCGTCTTTCTCAGTTATTTCAAATCTTCCCCACTCCTTGTCTATCTCCTCTTTTCTCTCCACAAAATCCTCCTCGTCATTATTGGGTTGTATTGGGTCCGCATCAGTTACGGAATTACTTGCATTTGACTTAGCGTGATTTGCGACATCTGCATTAATGCTATGCCCAAGATTCTCGCTTGCCACTTCAATGGACACCGGATGAGAAGCAGAAGGAGTTGTTTCCGTCGCCGTCGCCTGAGGTCAGTCTTTGTTCAACAGGGAAGATTTCACTTCTCTACTGTTCCTACTTTCAGCGAAACCTGGTACAAAAATCACGTTCTTACTAGATGAGTAAACCGGCTTCACACGAATACTAGAATCGTACTTCTTCCTCCTCACATCCGAGATACTATCATTATTCAACCAATCCACATAGTCTTTGTCCCCGTGGTCCAGACAACCACAGTAGTAACAGATATTCGGAAGTCTCTCATATCTAAATGAGACCATGATTTTGTAACATTTTCAAGCGTCACCACTCTCCCCCTGCAAAGAGGTTGTGAGATATCCACAATGACCCTCACCCTGATGAAATCGTCACCCCCTGACCCTCTTGTGCCCTCTGTTTGCACCACCTTCCCCACTGTTGAACATATTTCCTCCGCTGTCACTCTATCCATATAACCCAAGGGAATGTTATGGACTTGAACCCACAACGCTGTTTCAGTCAGTCTATAATCTTCGAGGACCGTATCTCTACTGTAACGCTGAAACACAATGATATGCTTATCGTAACTCCAAGGTTCATTTTGCAGCACCCTCTCCATCTCAGCCTTATTATCGAAAATAAATAAGAGTTTGTGGTCACCCAAGTTCTTTATCTGGAAACCATTCCGAGTTCTCTAGATAGGATTAAAGGTTCTAGCCACCGCATCCATACTTAGGGCCTTGCTGGTAAGGAATCTAGCCACTAGAGCAAACTCCTCTGAATGCCCTTTTCTCCTCAGTATTACGTCGTCTTCCTCTCTGTCTATGAGTGAAAGATTATTCCAACCTTGGGTTATATCATCCATTGTAATTCGATGGAAAATAACTAAAAAAACAAACCTGTTTCCAGACCCCGAAAAGAAAAACCCCACAAGCCTTAACAATACACTTGGTATCACAGGGAACCAACAATTACCTTCCGTGGAAGGTATTGCAATTCTACACTTGACTAGCAAAGCAGAGAGGAAAACCCTAGCTTCCTACTCGAGAAAGAAAAAACTTTAAATGTTAAAATATTCTTATATTTGGCATTTAACATGCCCAGTGCAAATGCTACTTGCAATAGCCTAGGAAAACGGCTATTTTAGCTCAAATATGCCTAATAAATCCAAAAAATACCCGCATTGGATTAGCAATTTGTAAACCAAAAAAAAAAAAAAAACCCGGAAAGAAAAGAAGCATTTTAGCTATCTTGCCATCAAGTCCAAAGACCATGGGTATTTATATAGTTATATATATTGAATAGTTGTTATTTGTGAGTCTCCGTTTTAAAATAGTAATCTAAAAAAAAAAAAAAAAAAGCATTTCACTATTTTAACTATCTTGTCATCTAGTCCAAAGGTCAACGCTGTATAAATATCTATATGTATTGAATGGTTGCTATATTTATATTAATTTCCAAAGGGAGTCTCCATTTTAATATGCCATTTCAAATAACATCAACAACGATCACTCTTTAATTTTAAAATTTTTTATTGAGTATGGATTATTAATAAACTAATCATGTTGGCCGTATGTACACATTTTTATATCATTTTATTTTATTCTAAATCATATTCGTTATTATCCTCTTAATTAACATGTATAAAAGGTATACAATAATACATTTAAAAAAAAAAAAAAAAAAAAAAAACTCCAACTTTCTATGGAATTTATCAAAGTTTTGATTGGAAAAATTTTACATCACACACTAACTATTTGTTTGGATACACATTGCGTTGCATTTCTTGTGTTTCAACTTTTTTTTTTTTCTTCTTCTTGCTGCAGCACGCGTTTCAGGGGGACAAATGGTTACTGTTCATGAACAGTGGCAGTATATTTTTGACTTTTCAATAGTTTGTGGGTCTTGTGTACTGTTCACAGACCCACAAAATTCATTTTTTAGCAATTTTTTCATTAAAAATGGGTCCTATGGTATTATTCACACATTTAAAAATTATTTTACTATAATATTTTCAATTTTCAATTTTTAGTTTCAGTAAAATAAGTTTTATCCAAACGGACGCTAAGATTTGGAAAACAAATTAATGGGTTCTAATTGAAATAACACCTTCACATAATAAAGAAATAGTGGAAGGTATGATTGTGAAACTTGCCGTTCAAGCAAGAAGATGGAGAAAACAGTGCACAATTCCACATGTAGTTTGTAATTACAAATTTACAGCACAAATTTCGGAAGATTCGCTAGGATTTTCTTTCAAACAAAGACAACTTTATTAAAACCAAAAACAATCTGCTACAAGGACATACGCCTCAATCACCATATCTTGAAACAAATACGCAAAGTAATTGAGATAAAAACATTGAAGCAAATACAATTACCACTAATTAACTAGGATTTATTCAACTGCATATTTTTTCGAATGTGATATTAGGTAATCAAGGAAACTATCCTAGTATCGATCTTGACTTGCCCTGTCTCCAAACAAGGCCTTCATCTCCTTAGCCTTGTCCCTGTAAATCTTGCCCTCTTCCTCTACTATCACCAGCCTTAAAGACTTAGCCACCGAGTCCCTAGTGAATGATCCATCCTGCTCATTCCTCGGTATCAAATACCCAATATGTTTGTCTTCCAAAACCTTAGCATTAATCCCTTGGTCTGCATAGAAGGTCAATAATATGAGAGCTCTCTCAAACTGAAGTGCTTCCACCACAGAATTCCACCCAGAGTGTGTGAAAAATCCACCAATGGAGTCATGAGCTAAAATCTTGAGCTGAGGTACCCAACTCGTACACACCAATCGTTGTCCTTTGGTTCGCTCCTCGAACCCTTTTGGCAACTCAATCAACTCAGTATCAGCTTGGCCACGTTGAGTTCTTAGTACCAAGAAGAAGGGTAACTTGGATTGTTCTAACCCAAGAGCAATCTCAGTGAGTTCCTCTTGACTAGGCTTCGCTTCGCTCCCAAATGCTACGTACACTACGGAACCTTTGGCTTGCTTATCCAACCAATCTTTCATCCACAACCAAGTCTCAGTTTCATCACCATTGTTGTACACAACAGTGGGAAGTTGACCAACGGGGAGAACAAGTTTCCGGTGAAGATCCTCAAGAACACGTAGCCATTCTGGCACTACAAAAAAAAAGGGTTTTAGGCCGCGTTTAAAAAACGCGGCTATAGACCCCAAAAATGCAGCTATAGGGTAGAGCCGCGTTTTCTATAGCCTTGTTTACGAATGCGGCTTAAACACCACAGCAATAGGCCTATAGCCGCGTTTTTGTAACCGCGGCTATAGGATTCGGCCTACAGCTATGTTTTTAGAAACATGGCTATAAGCTGAGACCTATAGCCGTGTTTTTAAAAAACGCGGCTATAGACCAGCTTTAAGCCGCATTTAAAAATGCGGCTATAGGTTTTATTTATTTTTTTTTTAAAAATTTCTAGGTTTTTTTTTTCCCCAGAAAATTCAAAATTCAAATAAAAAAAATTCAAAATCAGACACAAACCTAGAAAATTAAAAATCAAATACAACATACTCACAATACAAATACACCCAGAAAATTCAAAATCAAACACAAACCCAGAAAATTCAAAATTAACCACAACATACTCACAATACAAACACACCAAGAAATTTCAAAATCAAACTCAACGTGCTTCAAAATATAAGAACACAAACCCATGAATCTCCTCTCATTCAACAAAACCAACCCAAATCTAACAGTAATTCCATTCAAGGAAAACAAATGCACAAGCTCAGAAACACAAACCTGTGAAGAAGGAAGAAAGAGAAAAGAAAAAGAAAGTTACCCAGATGTGAAGAAGGAAGAAAGAAAAAAGGAAAAAAAAAAAAAAAAGGAAGAAGAGAAAAGAGAAAAGACTTACCTAGATGTGAAGAAGTAAGAAAGAAAAAGAAAAAAGAGTTACCCAGATAGATGTGAAGAAGGAAGAAAGAAAAAAGAAAGAAAGAAGAACCTGAAGAATGAAGAATGAAAAAAGAAAAGAAAAGATGAGTATGTGAAGGTAGGTGGGAAAATGGAGATGTAGGTGGGAAAGGGGGCGTATGTAGGAAGCTTCAGCAATTTTTTTTTTTTTTTTTTTTGGGTGTTACTTATAGCCGTGTTTTAAAAAAGCAAAATCGCAGCAAGAGGTTAGCTATAGCCGCGTTTTTGAAAAGCGCAGCTATAGTTCCCCATAAAAAGGAGGCGTACGTTGGAATCTTCAGAATTTTTGGTTGTGTTACCTATAGCTGCGTTTTTAAAATTTATACGCTTGGACCTATGGCCGCATTTTTAAAAAAACATGGCTATAGGTCCCCTTTAAAGACGTGTACCTAGGAAGCTTCAGAATTTTTTTAGGTGTTACCTATAGCCGCATTTTTTGAAAAACGTGGCTATAGGTCCAGCCGCATAAATTTTTTTAAAGGTGACCTATAGCCGCGTTTTTAAGAAACGCGGCTATAGCTAACCTGTTGCTACGTTTTTTGAGTTTTAAAACGCGGCTATAGGTCCCACCTCAAAAAAGGGCAGTACATGGGAAGCTTCAGAAAAAAAAAAAAATTTTGCGGTGTTACCTATAGCTGCGTTTTAAAAAACATGGCTATAGCAAACCTTTAGCTGCGTTTTAAGGTTAGCTATAGTGGCGTTTTTAAAAAACGCAGCTATAGCTTGAGGCTTTAGCCGAGTTCCTAAGAAACGCGGCTATAGATCAGCTATAGCCTGCGTTTTTTGTAGTGTGGTTCGAATTCCATGCTGCTTCTCACATCCATTATGTCATAGCCATCGAGCACTTCCACCACTTGGAAAATATCTGAGACATCGAACTTGTCGCTGCTTATGCCGCCTTGGTTGGGAATGGGACCCAGGTGGGCGGCACAGTAAAATCCTCGGGGTTCTTATGCTCACTAAGGTGGGCTTTGGAGCCGACGAAACTGAGAAAAGCCACTGTGACTATGTTGAAGAAGGCGTTTGAGATGCCAAGTTTACGGGCTATACTTGGTAACCAATAAGGAGCAAAGTCATAAAGAAGCCAGTCTGGGTGTGAGTCTTGTAGGAACCGAGCCATGGAGTCTTGGAGAGCATCATATGCCTTCTTGAGGTACGGAACTTTGTTGTTTGGGACATCAATGGTGGCCTCGGCATCTTTTGGGAGGTTTTCCGCGTGGGGTAATGGAAGCCTCACCAAGTCTATGTGGGAAGCCAAACTGGGAGTGAGCTTTGGGAGGCGATCAATGTTTTGAGGGGTGGATATGAAGGAGATGTGGTGACCCTTTTGAGCTATAAGCTTGGTGAGCTCGAGGAAGGGGATCATATGGCCAAAAGCTAGCCATGGGAACATGGCTATGTGGAGCTTCTTCTTCTTGTTGGGCATGGAATCCATAGTTAGATCTTTCTCTTCACAAGAGATCTGAATGAACAACTTGATATTATATTATTGCTCTCTTGTTACCGTTGACACTGGAAAAGGGGAAAAAAAGAAAGATGGAGCAGAGGAGCACCAGGACCACTGGTCTGTGAGAGAAAAAAAAAGCATACAAAGAAGAAGAAGTTGATACTTTGATAGGACGAGAAATGCTAGGGATGTCAATTTTGACTCAATTTTGTGTCACAACTCGCCACATGGTTAGTTATGATTGGTAATGATATGTTTGTGGTTCATGTGGGGACACACCCATACTAATTACAACTCACCATGTGACGAGTTATGATACAAAATTGAGTCAATATTGATGTCTCTAGCCTTTCTCTCTATAGGACTCAGGCATTGGTCATTTATATTTTATAGGAGCAGACCCACAATAATTAAGAAGGAATGATAAATGCTCAAGAGGAAGATGACAGCCAGGTGGGCTGGGGGACGCTTTTGCAAGTAATAGGAAGTTTCTACTTTCTTGGATGGTGCATTATTTATGTAATGGTTTTATTTTTTTCAAATTTCAAACATTGTATTTGTTAAAAAATTTGAATATTTATAATATAAATAACTATTTTATAAATATTAGTGGTAATTTTGGAATGTATGCCGAAATAGGCTAGTATCAATACCGAAATATTTCGTTTTAATGAAAAAACCAAAATATGTATTGAAACGGTATTCATAATATTAGTTTCCACAAATAATCATGAATAAATTATCAAAGAAAAAATATATGGGTAAGATAAGTAGTAAACAATAACGTTTTCTTCACCATCGTTGCTGTTCTTTGTCGCTTACTGAAGTTCCTATAAATAACAATACCAATCTTGGGCTTGCTGGTGTGCTTTAGTTAGTTTAACTGGTCAAATTTGTTGTTGTTGAAATCAATTGATGTGCTGGTCTAATCATAAATATTAATTATCATAAAATCGAGACAAATATATTCGAATATCCATTGAAAGAATGCTTGGATTTGGTGGTTAGTTTTATCATTTGTATGTTGTTGTTTTTAGGATCCAAGATCAAAGTTGGTGGGGGAAGAAGAAATATTTTCCTTTCCCCTTTAGGTATATGACTCTATCACAATTTAGTTCACAAAATTATTTACTGTAATACTTGACCTTTTAAGGTTTGAACTAAAATGAAATTGTTAAGCTTCCGTCCCAAGTATCCCTAATGATTTTTATTTTAGTTTTATTTATTTATTTTGGAGTATCAATTTAGTTTGATTTTTAGATGGTTAAAATGTAACAATTGAAAAAGCTTATGGGTCTAAATAGATTTTTTTTTTTTTTTTTTTTTTGGGTGAGATTTTCAACCCATAGCATCCGTTTCCGATGATAACTCTTTATCATCAGACCAAGACATCAATTAGTTTTTGGTGTGGGCGGGGATTGAACCCTAAATCTCTTATACAATAATCAAAGACTTCACCAGTTGAGCTGATTGGAACCTTATGGGTCTAAATTATTATTAACCTCAAAAAGGTAACTTATAATTTACACTAAAAATAAATTAGTCTTGAGACAAGCACCACATGCATTATATTAAGTTTTTCAATTAAATTCAAACACATAATTGTATTTGTGGGTTACAAAAATTTAATAAGGAAATAATGCCACATGTCATACCCAAGGCCGAGGAGGCCAATACAGTTCCGAGGAGTCCATACACTCGGATGGTAAGGCCGGAGAGGCGAGCCATGGCCACGTCAATGACATATTACTAGAGGGGGCCACACTGTAGAAGAAGAGCTTCAGAGATAGCCCTGATGTGATTGGAGTGATGGTAGTTGCCATCACATTTAATGCGCCCCACCAAACCCCCTGATCGCATTTATGTGGAGAAGACTCTTGAACAGTGCTGTTTTAGTTGCCGCAACTCACAGAAGACTTGGGAGGATGTCTGATGGGACAAGCACTCGAGTAGTGGCCTGCAAAATCAACAAATGGAGGGCCAAGATTAGCCAAAAGAAGCTATATAATGTGAGAGATCCTCCAGGAATGGGAGGAGAGGTTCATCTGAGGATTTGTAGAAAAAACACTATAGCACAAAGAATTGAAATTGTAATAAAGTCTAAGAAGAATATATTTAAGAACTACTCTCCTCGGACTTTGCCGAGGAAAGATTTCTTCGCATAAAACCTGTTTTTCTTTATTTTATTTCAATCTTTAATCCATTGTGGGCGTTGTCCAACTCATTGAAACCTAGTTTTCAACCCACTCTCTAAAAATTATTTGTATTGGGCTCTTTGGCCCTTAATCCTATTACCTTGTGGGCTTAGGATCCAAAACTTGCTGCTACAATATTAATTGATGAAATACAAGTAATGTTTATCTTTTTTTATTGATAGTTAATTTTAATGCAACTATATATTTAAATGTAATTGAGGATCATAATTTACCTTACCTATAAATAAGTTTTAGTCTTTGTTTATCAAAAAAAAAAAAAAAAGGTTTTAGTATTTGTTTTTAGGCAAAAATGCAAAACTGACCCTCTAACTTTTACTGTTTTTCATTTCAGTCCTCTAACTTTCGGTTTTGTCAATTCAGTCTTCTAACTTTCAATTTTTGTCAATTCAGGGTTCCGTTACAACGTAGTTAGTGGCTGCCATTAGAACTCCTAAAACGATGCTGTTTTGCATTTTTTTTTTATAATAAATTCGAAATTAAAAGAAAATAAGAAAAATCTAAAAAAAGAAGAAGAAAACATTAAGGGTTGTTCCCCTTCCCTTGAAACAAAACAAAACAAAGAAATCACTCCCACAACCAAATCCCTAACTTAGAGAAATTGGGGAAACAATTTGAGAGAGAGATTGAGTCCGTTTGAGAGAGAAATTAAGTCGGACTGAGAGACAGAGAGACCGAGTATGAGAAACTGAGTCGGACTCTAAGAGAGAGACCGAGTAGGAAACTGAGTCTATTTGATTCGGTTTGACTGCTCGAGACCAATTTGCAGAGATATTATGAATCAGTTTGACTGAATCGGTGATTGAGTTCTGATGAAAACCAATTTTTAGAGATTGAGGCCTAGATATTTAGACTAAGAATCCCTATATTGACTGAATCGGTGATGGATTTCTGAATTAGTGATCAGTAATGGGAGTTTTGAAGTGTTGGTGGGGTGCAACAACTAGTGATAAGTGAGAAGACTTCAATCACCTTCAAAACTGATTCATTCACCTTCATCTCAGAAAACCGATTAAGGCTCTCTCTCTCTCTCAAACGATCTCGGTCTCTCTCTCTCAAACCGTCAACCCCCTCTCTCTCTTAAATCTGACTCAACCTCTCTTCCTTTTCCCTAAATTCTCTACGTTAGGGATTTGGGTCTCCCAATGTTTCTCTGTTTTGATTTACGTTAGGGATTTGGGTTGGACAATGTTTCTTTGTTTTGTTTTGATTCAAGGATGTCGTTCCCCTTAAAGTTTTTATTTTTATTTTTATTATTTTTATTTTCTTTTAATTCCGAATTTATATAAAAAAAATGCAAAATGACGTCGTTTTAGGAGTTCTACGGCAGCTACTAACTGAGTTGTAACGAAGCCCTGAATTGACAAAAATTGAAAGTTAGAGGACTAAATTGACAAAACTGAGAGTTAGAGGACTGAAATGAAAAACAGTGAATTTTTTTTTTTTTTGAGAAAGAAAAATAGTGAAAGTTAGAGGGTCAGTTTTGCATTTTTGCCATCTTTTTATATGTAAACTAATATATAACCTGTGCACATGCACAATAATTAAAAACAATTACAATTTCACACATATATGAGTTCAAATTAAACCTGGTATAAGAATTAGACATTTTTTAAGTTGTAGATGAGTTTTAATCTCTCTTTCTTTTAATTTTTAATTTAGTGTTTTTTTTTTAAATTTTTATGGTTTATTTATATTAGACTATTTGTCTTTTGCACAATATTAACTCACCTAGAACAAAAATTTAAAAAAAAAAAAAAAAAAAAATAGATAGGATGTGTAGGGATAAAGGGGCCGTGGGTATATATTAGGCCATGGGCCTTGTTTGAGGACACTTGGTGGTCCGAGGACAGATAAACGATAGTGAAGACATAAGAATCTGAACTCCACGAGCAAGCTATGACTGAGAAGGTTGGGGAAGGTGGGCTGAGGAGGAATGCCTCCTTAGCTAGGCAAAGCAGAGGTTAGAAGGTGTGGTCTGCCATCTAGAGTAATGTTCTGGGATATCCTATTGATAAGAATACACATCATGAAAGCACAAGACAAAGGGAAGCTATGAAATATCTTGGAGAAAGTTGCCACCACCGCATTAAATGCTCTATAGCTAACTCTCTGGCCACATTAATATGGAAGTAATACCTGAACAGTAATTTTCAGCCTTATAGTTACTCCCAAAGACTTTAGGAAAGTGCTGATGAGACAAGGATCAACACCAGCGACCTAATCTACACGTGGAGGGTGGAGATGAAAGAAAGAAGATGGTATGAAATAGAAAGAAGACCCTGAGGGAAAGGGATCGGAGAATGAACAGAAAACACTGTAGGAACAAGAATTGGTCTCATAACCAAATTCAAAAGAGATATATACAAGAACTAATCTCCTTGGATAGTGCCGATGACGATTTTCTTTGGATAAAACTAGTCTATCTTTACTTTCTTGTCATCTGGATCCACTATAATTGTTATCCAACTCATTAGAGCCTAGTTTGTTAACCCACTATTTACAAATTCATTGTATTGGGCTCTTTGGGCCTAGATCCTATTACCTTTTGGGCTTAAGAGCCAAATTGTGCTCTTACAGGATGCTTGGCGTAAAATTTGACAACAATTGGAATCCAGTTTAGAATCTAACTGAATTTTCTCTCAGCATTGACTTTAATTTATACATATATATATATATATATATATAGTCATAGATGAGTTTCATTCTCCCTCTCTTTTTAATTTTAGTTTTTTTGAATATACACATGAATTTACTTTTTATTATTATTAAGTTTTTGATGGTTTATTTATATTTGGCTCTTCGTCTTTTGCACAACATTAATTCACTTAGAATAATAATAATAAAAAAACTTAGATAGGACACATGGCGTAAATTTAGACAACAATTAAATTCCAATTTAAAATTTAATTGAATTTTCCTTCAGATTTGGCTTTAATTATATATACACCAATAGATTGCTTGTGCGTTACACTAGAATTTTGCAAACTTCTAGAAATATTAGCATATATATAAACTTCTTGAAATAATTTTTAACCTGAAGATAAGTGTAGGGACTGGGTTTGAGCACTTCTACTATACGTGAGTACACTCAGGCCCAACTAGCCCAATACAATGAATTTGTAGAGAGTGAGTTCTAGAGCTAGGCTTTAGTGAGGATTACAACAACTGGACATGATTGTAAGTAGATTGAATAACAAGTACGTGGAGTAAAGTATGAAACTTTTTCCTCGGGCTTGGTCCGAGGAACTGGTTGTTCTTATTATTTCTTCAGTGCTTGGTTACAAAGGTTTTCCAAGATGATACAAACTACAACCATCTTCCCTATCTCTAGTTTTCGATCCCTTTTCCTGGAGGGTTTCTTACATTATATATATATATATATATATATATATCCCCTTTTAGTTGAT
Source organism: Quercus parvula (assembly GCA_030820535.1). Taxonomy (NCBI): domain Eukaryota; kingdom Viridiplantae; phylum Streptophyta; class Magnoliopsida; order Fagales; family Fagaceae; genus Quercus; species Quercus parvula. The sequence continues at coordinate 29,921,128 of JAUAME010000001.1, forward strand.
CTTGACCCTCCATTTGTTGATTACGTAGGTCGCTACTTGAGTGCTTGTCCCATCTGCCGCCTTCCCAAACCTTCTGTGAGTTGCGACAACCAAGGCAGCACTGCTCATGGGTCATTTCCTCATTAATGCGGCCAGATCGTTAGTTGTGAGCATTTAATGCGGAGATGACAGTTTCTCCTAGAATTTCTCCTCCACCATGCTCCCATGGTTGACCCACTATGTTAGTCCTTTTTTCTTGGGATGCCCTGGGAGGCTGTCTTTAAGGGCATGCCACTCTTCCTTCTTATGATCTCGGTTGGCTGAGGACAGGATTGTCCTTGGCGATGTCTCTTGGCAATTTGGACTCTCTTTGTTCGTCCTCGGGCGTTTCTTTCTCCTTGGCATGGGCCTTGGGCTCTGTATGAAGTGGGCTGGGGTTGCTGAGTTCTTTGACCCCACAATAAGTTAATCTGTTTTTAATGTTCCAAATGGTAAAAAACTTCTCTCTCCTAGGCTCTCAGTAGTCTTTGAAAAGTAGAATCTCCTAACTTACATTTTCCATACATAAGATCCAAACCCCTCCAATCAATTTACCTTTGATTGTAGTAGGGGACTCTTTCTCTCTATCTTCTCTTCCACAATTTTCCCAATTTTAATCCCCCACCACCTTGATATGGATGCGACAATCGAGGAACTTTGGAAGAAGTTCACTCTTTCGAAGGAGGAAAAAGGTGTTTTTTTAGTTAATGCTCAGGATGTCACACGATCAAAAGAACAAGCTCAGTTCAGCCTTCTATTCAAGTTGCAAACCAATAGGGATTTTAATAAATAGGCTTTCAAATCCACCATTCAACAATCATGGAGAGGCTCTCAACGTGTAACCATCAAAGAAGTGGGGAACAATTTATTTCTGGCAATCTTTGATATGGAGGAACATATGAATGATATTCTAGATAGGAGTTCTTGGTCCTTTGATAAGAGATTGGTTCTGTTGAAGCGCTTCACTAGTGATGTTAGCTCAGAAAATGTCACTTTTCAACGGTCTCCCTTTTGGATTCGGGTTTTCAATATCCTAATCAAAAGTATGAAAGCACTAGTTGGTAATTATATTGCCAATGAGATTGGTGTTCCTCTCTTAGTTGATGCTCCTAAAAGTGGCCTTGCATGGGGACCCTTTCTCCGTATAAGGGTGGATGTAGACATTACTAAGCCTTTAATGAGGGGTAAGATGATACAAATAGAAGGCATGGAAAAAGGCTGGGTTTATTTCAAATATGAGAGACTTCCCATTTACTGCTATCGGTGTGGAATTTTGGGACATCAAGAGAGGGAATGTAATAAAGCCAAGAAAGGATGTATTTCTTCAAAGGAGGATGACTACCAATTTGGGCCTTGGCTTCGGGTTGTAGGTCCTAAGATCAATCGGGGAAGAATCTCTTACAATAAATTAAAATCTGGGGAGGTTGAGGATGACATATATCATGAATCAGATGAGGAAGAAGGTGACAAGCAGCTCTCTCCGAATCCTTGTCGACTGCAAATTTCACCCCCGATCAGAAAATCGTCCGGAGAAACCACAATAGCTATTTCGTTGGATGAATCTATTGAAATCTCGGGTTGCCAGGTAACATCACAATCTCAGAATCTTGTTTTGAATTCAAATGTTAGATCGAATTCCCACCCACTTAATCTCGAAAAACTCACTCCCCTTTCCTTTTCAAATTCTAATTTGACAGAGAAGCCAAAACAAAGAATCTCGGAGTTATCCCCTTCCATTACGGTTATCAATTTAGAGATTCTTATCCTTGATCCCATGGAAAACAATTCACCCAACAATCCTTTAACACAGATGTACCCTCATCCACAACACTTAGGTGGTGAAGAAATCCTTCCTGGAACCAATAAAAACTCAAAGAAATTGAAGGAGACGGAATTTAAAAATTTAAATAGGGATTTTTTAAACGATGACATTGAAATGGAATTATCCCCAAATATTAGTGAGGATTCTTTGGGCCATATTAAAACGAGTCTCCAATCCTGGAAACGGTTACTGAGAAATTCAAATCCCACCTTACTTTCTGTTGATAACGAGAAGCCTATGTTCCAAACCCACATCAAACAAACCAGTTCGAGCTCTTCCTCAGTTGAATCTTTGATACACAAAAAACTAGCAATAGAAAGCTCTTTTGGGGATACTTTCCCCCAATGTCATCCTCCATGAAAATACTAAGCCTCAACTGTCGTGGGCTTGGGATCCCAGAGGCAGTACATGAGCTCTACTTCTTGATAAGCAAAGAAGATCCCAAACTTCTTTTTCTCTCTGAAGCTAAGCTAGACAAGGATGGTTTTAGGTGATTAAAGAGAAAACTTGATTTTCAGCTTGGCTTTGAAGTACCTAGAGTTGGATTGGGAGGTGGTTTAGCTTTATTGTGGCGTGATAATGTCGATATTGATGTTCAAACATCTTCTCCACACCACATTTATGCTTTGATAAACTAGAATGGTGTCGTTTGGTGCTTTACTGGGTTTTATGGACATCCTAAAACGTCAAGGAAAGGGGAGTCTTGGGATTTAATGCGTCAGTTACACTCAACATATTCTCTTCCATGGTTCTTAATTGGAGATTTCAATGAAATTCTTCATAGTGATGAATACTGGGGTAATGGTTCTCGACCATTCAATCAGATAGCAGAATTTACTAGAGTAGTAGATGATTGTTCTTTAATTGATTTGGGCTATAGATCCCTAAAATTTACTTGGTGCAACAAAAGATTTGAGGGGAATCTGGTGTATGCAAGACTGGATCGGGGTTTACACAATTTGGAATGGGTACAATTGTTTCCTCAATCTAAGTTGTCACATGTCCCATTTGGTTTCTTTGATCATATGGCATTGCTGGTGAAACTCCAAATAGATGCTGCAAGTCCTCCCATCAAAAAAGACAAAATGTTTAGGTTTGAAGCTTTTTGGATGTGTGATCCTAATTGTGAAGATATTATCAGATCTAGTTGGGATTCTTTGCAATGGGGTACTCCTATGTTTTGGGTAACATAATAGATTAAGGCAGTGAGGGTGGCTCTTCTTCAATGGGGAGGTGGTAAAGCAAAGGGACTCATACAGTCTATCAACACAAAGCGGGGTTTACTCACTAGTCTAGAGCTAGAGTGTCATTCGAATCCTTCAAATCAACAACTGTCTAATGTAAGAAATGCCATCAGATTAGAACTTAATGAATTAGTGGCCCAGGAAAACACTTATTGGCACTAGTGCTAAAAAATGTCTTGGATGAAAGATGGAGACCGTAATTAAAAATTCTTTCATGCAATGGCTACCTAAAGGAGGAGGAGTAATGAGATTCTAAAGCTTCAAGATTCCTCTGGTAGATGGCTTTCCCAACAATCTGATCTAGAGAGGGTGGCAAGTAATTATTTCCAATCAATGTTCACCAGTGCTTCTACTAGTTCTATCCAACATGTAATTAATCACGTTCGTGAAGTTGCAACCCCGGATATGAATGGCACTTTTTCAGCTGAGTTCACACATGATGAGGTAAAGAGAGCTCTATTCCAAATGCATCCAACAAAAGCAACGGGACCCGACAGTATGAGTCCTTTATTTTTCCAAAAATATTGGCATATTGTAGGTACTGATGTTTCTAATGCAGTTCTTGATTGTATAAATTCTGGCAACATCTTGCATAGCATTAACTTCTCTCATATCACTCTGATTCCAAAAAGAAAAAATCCAGAGGTTATGTCTCATTTCCGGCCAATTAGCCTCTGCAATGTCATTTTCAAGATTGTCTCCAAAGTCTTAGTTAACAGACTTAAGCTGATTCTAGGGAGCATTATATCTGAATGTCAAAGTGCTTTTGTAGCAAATAGAATGATCATAGATAATTTTCTCATCTCCTTCGAGACTTTGCTTTATATGAAATCCAAACGTCAAGGGATAATTGCACATATGGTGTTAAAGCTTGACATGAGGAAAGCTTACGACAGGGTTGAATGAGATTATCTAAAGGCTTTGATGTTGAAGATGGGGTTTCATTAGAAATGGGTTGTTCTGAACATGGCAGGCGTCTCATTTGTATCTTACTTGGTGTTGGTAAATGGAGCACCTTTAGGTTTTATCAAACCCTCTAGAGGCATTCGCCAAGGAGATCCTCTGTCTCCCTACTTATTCCTATTATGCACCGAAGGATTCTCGATGCTACTAAGGAATGTAACCCATCATAGGGATTTACATGGAGTGAGTTGTTCTCGAAATGGACCTTTGATTACCCACCTTCTCTTTGCAGACGATAGTTTACTCTTCTGCAACGCTTCTTTATCGGAGTGTCATATTATCAAGGAAATTCTTCAAGCTTATGAACGTGCATCAGGGCAGAAGATAAACAGTGATAAAAGCTTCATTTTCTTCAATACTAATACCCCTCAATCATTATGGGAGGAGATCAAACGTTTCTTCAATGCCAATTCTAATGTGCCTCTAGAAAAGTATCTTGGTTTACCACCTATAATTGGCAGAGGAAAGATGCAAACCTTTGAAGACATCAAGAGTAAAGTTCAATCTAAATTCTGTGGTTGGAAAGGAAAACTATTGTCACAGGCCAGCAGGGAGGTTCTCATAAAATCTGTGGCCCAAGCTATTCCAGTATATGCTATGAATTGTTTCCTTCTCCGTTTGGGTCTATTTGATGACATCAATTCCATGATGGGGCAGTTTTGGTGGGGGCAGAAAAATGAGGAAATGAAAATTCATTGGCTGAGTTGGAAGCATATGAGTTTAGCAAAGAAGGATGAAGGTTTGGGGTTTCTGGATCTTAAATGCTTTAATATAGCTCTATTAGCTAAATAGTGTTGGCAGCTTCTCCATAATCAAGATTCTTTGCTCTATAAGGTTTACAAAACCAAGTATTTTCCCAACACCTCCTTTCTTGAAGCTACTGTTCCTAGTCACTCTTCATAATGCTTGGAGAAGCATTACTCATGGGCGAGAACTTATCAAGCAAGGGAATCGTTGGAGGGTTGGTAATGGCTCCTTGATCAACATCTAGGCTAACAAGTGGCTCCCCTCCAAAACCAAACAAAAAGTCCTCTCTCCTCGTACAATTTTACCACTTGAAGCATGAGTTGCAGATCTCATGGAGTTTTCATCATTACAGCCTATATAGAAAACCATGCTCATTGATACAATTTTTTATCCTTTCGAAGCCTCAATCATAAAAGCCATTCCTTTGAGTCCACGAAGACCTGAAGATTCTCTAGTTTGGACTAGGAATAGATCTAGTGCGTTCTCTGTCAGAAGTGCATACTTTTTACAAACTGAGATTGAAAGAAATTCTAAAGGTAATGAAGCCTCATCCTCCAACCCAGCTCGGCTTCACTCATTCTGGAATGGCATTTGGTCTACTCAAGTCCCATCCAAGATCAAAACATTTGTCTAGAGAGCATGCAATGACAGCTTACCCACTCATACTAAGTTGTTTGAAAGAAAGGTTCGGCATTCTTTCTCTTGTGTTCATTGTAATGAGGAAGTTGAAACTTGTGATCATCTCTTTTTGGAATGTACATTTGCCTAAGCCGTTTGGCTGCAATCTCCTCTGCTGAATGATTACAGGTTCTATTCGAAGATGAAATTCATTAATGCAATGAACGCTGCCCTTAAGAAACTATCTGCACCAGTCTTTGACACATTGTGTATAGCTTGCTGGATGATTTGGAAATGCAGGAATAAAGCTGTTTTTAATCACATTGCTTCTTCTCATCATAACTTATGGTCTCGGGCAGATCTATATAGATTAGAGTTTGTGGAAGTGCAGTAGAAAAACTCATAGGAAAGCAGATTGAAGGCAGCAAGGTGGAATCCTCCTCAGTCAGATTGTATTCACAAACTCAATGTGGCTATTTCACAAAAGAAGTCAGCTTCAGTTGGAATTGGTCTCATTTTTCGTAATAATTGTGGAGAGGTGTTAGCTGTTGCTTGTGACAGAATTGTGAAGGAGCTGAACCCGTTGTGCACAATTGCTTGTGTGTTGAGGAAAGCTTTACTTTTCTGTCAAAGTACTAGTTTTTCCCAAGTGCAGGTGGAGTGTAATTTTGCAGAATTGGTGGATTTGTTGAATTTTGACAGAATATGCTCTCTAGAGGTGGCTTGGATTTTAGAAGATATTGCTATTATTAAAGATAGTTTTAATTTTATTTATTTTTTCTAGTATTCCCTTATGATGTAATCGTGCTGCACTAATTTAGCTAATGTTGCAAAAGAGAAAGAGGAGGTCATTGTTTGGTTAGAGGAATGCCCCTCTTTTCTCTTTCCCATTGTACAAAGTGATTCACATCAATAAACTTTACTATCGTTTCTGCTCAAAAAAAAAAAAAAAAAAAGTTTCAAACAGTGGAGGGGAACTGACTTTCTTTGGGTGTCATGCCTCTCTAGTCTTCCTCATGAAATACTTTTGCAAACTATTTTTATGTGGCTATTTTTTTCTTCCTTATGAAGATTGCCCTGTACTTTCTTTGATCTTCCTTTTGGTTCTATCCTTGCTTCGATGACTCCATCCTCTCTTAGGGATTGAGATCAAATGCAATACCTTAACTCACTTTTCTCTTACAAATTTTTTTTATACTTTAACTTTTTTTACTTCATTTTAATATATTTAATTTAATGGTTGAGATTGAAAGTTATTTTTTTCAATTTTCAATATCATCCATTGATATTACACCAAATCTCAATCCTTCTCTCAACTAAACCCCCGGTCCCTCGTCTTTGTTACATCCTTCACCATTAATTTCCCTCTGCCATGACAAAATCTTTTGTGGATGCCATTACTTCTCAACTAGCTAAGCTTATTTGGCTAAAGAGTAAAGTTAATCTCTATGAGGTCCATATGTTGATACTGTATTTTGCCCGACTCTAAATTTCGATAGAAGTTTTAGCTTAAAAATGAATAATTTCATAGTTTTAATAGTTAGACCTAAGGCTGTACACGGTGCGGTGCGGCTAGTTTTTGGGGGTTTTTTTGCACTGCACCTACAAGGGCAGTTTTCCCTCATCCCTAACCGCACCTCCCTTGTGAAGGGGAGGGAACCGGTCTACACAAGGTGTGGTGCACCATTCCAGTTTGGTGCGGTTAATTTAGTTATAAAAAAAAAAAAAAAAAAAAAAACCATACCACAAATTAAACAACCCACATGATTGAAACATCTAACAACTCAAATATTCATAAAAATAAAAATAAATAAACAAAGAAACAAACATATTCATTATATTTCTCTAATACCCACAAAAATACCTTAAGCAAATTCACAATCAAAGGAAGGCATAAAAGCCTAGGCATTAAACATCAAATAAATTCACATACTAGGAGAAGAACTGGAGAAGCATATTATGTTGTAGCTGTGTTGGGCATCAAAACCATCTTCAGAAACTTCCAAAGAAATGCCTTGAAAAAAAAGGAGAGAGGAGAGGTGAACATGTGAAGGACGGTGGCAGTGAGCGATTGAGGACAATGGCTTCAAGCGGTAGTGGGCTGCAGAGGCCAAGGAGAGAGTGAAGGTTGTGATGAGAGAGAGAGAGAGAGAGAGAGAGAGAGAGAGTAATCAGTTTGATATATAAATGGGAAAGTGAAAATTTTAACCTAGGATAAAACAACGTTGTTTTGAACATGTCATTAAAATTAATCTTAAGTCCAAACGATGTCGTTTTATATTAGTTTTTGTTTTGTTTTGTTTTTTGTTTTCTGTTTTTTTTTAAATCATTCAAAACGACGTCATTTTGTGATATATAACTAAACCCTATTTATCTCTTTTTTTTTCTTCTTCCTCCTTCAAACTCAGCCACCTCTCTCTCCGTATCTCCTCTCATCCTCTCATTCTTTGAGCTCTCTATCCCATTGAAAAACACACATATATTATATAAGCGGTGCGGTGCGGTTCTCATTGGTGGGCAAAACTCACCACCACTCACCACACCTACTAGTGTCAATATTTAGAAAACACCGTCGACCACCACGTCGGACACCTGTGGTGGTGCTCTATGGTGGTCGGCTTGGTGCGGTGAAGGGCGGTCCTATTGGTGGCGGGCGATGGCTAAACAGGCCTAGTTAGACCCCAAATTTTTTTTTTTTTAATTTTAATTTTCATCATTTTCTATATGGTCAACTAATATTAGTGGACTTTTAATTTCAACCATGTGATTGAATTAATTTTGGTGCTATATTTAACACCATGAAATTCATTGTAATTTGCTTGCTCGTGGGCAAAGACTAGGTATAAATTAAATAAGGTATCGTTGATTAAAAGAATCTAACTGATTTGCATTTTTTTTTTTTTTTTGAGAATCTAGACTAAACTTTGATTAAATGGAGTTGGCTAAATTAGCCTGAAGTACAACTGAAAATTGTGGTCAAACATCCTCCATCCACACTAAAAAATCTGAAATATCAAAAGCATGTCTTGCTAAACAATGAGCTAGAGTATTACATTCTCTCTTTACATGAGAGTAATGCAATTGATCAAAATTTTCTGCACTAAACTTAACATCATTTATTATCAACCCAAACGGAGCTAAGGAATGATGGTCACTTGATAGAGCTTTCATGATCGTGAGGGAGTCACATGATTTGCATTTTAATTGTGAAAAAAGTACGTAATTTTCTATGGAACACATGCTAAAGTTTTAGTGTGATTTTCATGAAAAATTGCTACTAAATATATCATTTGGATATCTTTTATCAAATATGTCATTAAGATTGGAGTATTAAATTGATTAAGGAATTTAATTAATTTTTATAAATTTTGTGTCCTGTTTTTATGGAGTTCATTTACTTTGTTAAATTTGATTTTTTATTTTTATTTTTTATTTTTTATCAGGACATATGTGGTTTATCATTTATTAAAAAATCCAATTAATTTATTTTAATTAACGGGCATGCCAAGTTTTGATCTAAGATATTAACTGTTGATTTAAAGTCTATACAATTTCCTAAGTGCGCTGCAGTCCAAGGTTTAATCCATTGCACATATAAATTATGGTATTGGTTCTAATTGCTAGAATGTTTGAGTGACATATCTCATCCATTCTTATCTAGTGAGACAGGGCACCTATCCTTATCCACCATCTTTAAAATCCCTAAAGCCACAGGAAACCCCAGATAAAAGCTCTCACTTTCTTTCCAATTAGGTACAATCAATGGCCCCAAAGATTCCACGTTCCCACGGTTTGGGCTTTTTACCATTTCTATTTTGGTTTTCATTCTAAACCTCTACCCAACAGAAAAAACTCTTGTGGGGCTCTCATATTAATGAGACATATTTCTCATGCCATACTTTGTACCAACATCACACCATCACCAAAAAAAAACCCTTCCCTGCCTAACCCGAAGAACTGTCATTCCTCCCTCCAAAACCCCCAAAAACAGAATCCAAAACAGAGCCTGAGGACCAAGAAAAATCCCTCATTTTTCATCTACCAGAAACCTTCAACAACAATTCTCAACAACAACAACAACAACCAGCTCCATCCCAACAGGAAGACCATCTACCCGACACCAACTAACAGCAGACAACAACTAGAAGCAAGGCAGAAGCTAAGCAAAGAGAAACGATGATAGAACAGAGCAGAGATGACTCCTAAAACATTTTCTCGCGGAAAAGGCAAGTAATAGTGGCGACTCCAGAAATTTTTTCCAGTGTGTTCCTTGACAAGCATAAATTACATAATTTAATAAAAAGAAAATTTTATATATTCACAACAACAATAATAAAAAAACACGTAAATATATAAAATTTACAATTGCCATCTACGAGTTTTCATATTTTGAAATTGTTATATGATAGTCTCATTATCAATACTATAAGCTACATCTTTTTCAACATACACAACCAAGTAATCATTCATCCACTAAATTATAAGTTTATTTGAAATATTAATAAAATTATTAATTAATTATTGTTGTTTAGTTGTTTCATTAATTTATTTGTCTTTTATAAACTATAATTTGTTATATTGTTGTTTTATTAATTATAAAATTATTAATTATTATTTAGCCTAACATAATTTAATTTGTTTGTCTTTTATAATGTATTGGTTTATTATACTGATTTAATTATTGTTGTTTAGCCTAACAATAAACTATATTGCTTTAATAATTTGTTATATTGTTGATCCCACCCCACCCCATTCAATAGACAAGCACACCTAATGCCTTGAGTGATGCCCCTATCAATCAGAAAATTTCACAATCATACTTTACACTAGTCTAAAAGATAATTAATATTTCACCAACACCAACACACTACACACACCAACACCAACAGATAAGATAATCTGATAAAGCCAAATTCAAAAAGTTATAAACAGACAAAATATTAATAAAGGTAAAGTTCGGCCAATCAGAGACTCACAGTTCAAAAGTGAGAGTTAGGCTTATTAAAGAATAAAGAGAGAGAGAGTTTCATTCATTTCATAATTTTCATTTCATTTAGATAGAGAGAGAGAGAAAGCAAGACTGAGAGAGAGTCAGAGAGAAAAAAAGAGAGAGAAGTTAGCTTGTAAAATGAAATACCTTGAGGGAGGGAGCACCGGAGCAGCCGAGCAGGGAGGCCTGAAGGCTGAGGCCATTGAGGCAGTGACGAGGCGACAAGCGATCTCCGATGAGTGACAACGACGACAATCTGGATAGTGGACTGGACCGATCCAATCTCTGTCTGTTGGGTGACATCTATTTCTTCCTTAACCATAATATGATGCTCTCAATGTATATTAGTCCTATGGTCATGTTCATGTTTAGATGCTTCTAAGTTTTATTGACTGTGTAACATTAATATTAGCTTGCTTGAACACAGATTTCACACACCTATACATTACATGGTTGCATTATAAACACAGAACACACGCGCTACACATGTTCATGTTGAAATTTACACGTACACCCAGTACATTCAAACCCACTTTGAGCACAAACATGAATACAGCAGATTCACATGCTCCCACAAACAATGGCGCAAATACAAACATCAGACTTCAAACCCATTTTGAAATAGCCCCAAAAATCCCAAATCAAAAACACATACCCACACCCATAAACCCTCTTTCAAACCAACCAAAATCCCCAAACCCACGGACAAAAAAAGAGAGCTTTGGAAAAGAAAAAAAAAAAAAAGAAATAGAAAAAAATAAAGGGGAAATAGAAACAGAGAACTAGAGAGACAAGTCGGGTTTAACCCGACCCACATAAGTGGAACACCACCGGGTTGGACCGGGTTTAGCTCATTAGAAATTTGGACTTTTCCACTTGCTTCAGTCGGCCCAACATTGCAAAGGTCCAAGCCCTTTTCTTTTAAACACAGCTTCCTTACCTTCTTCAGTAAAAAAAAACACAGCTTCCTCAAATACCAGCCCATCCCTTTTTGGACTAAACCAAATATTCGGCCCAGTCTAAAACAATAAAATCCAAGCCCAAGTATGAAATTTAAACCTTTGCTTGCTTAATCCTGAGCCCAACCCCCCGTGGGTCCACAAGCCACAAACACAACTACACAAAAATTGCATTTTGATCCCCCAAAACATTTCAAAATTATATTTCAACCCTAAACTTTCAATCAGATCAACTAGTATTTCTGCTGTCCATTTGCAATATTATCCCCTGGGTAGTTCCTTGATATTTTTAATTGATATTGTTTTGTGCTACAGATCCCAAGTTTTGGTTTATCATGCCTGGTGAAAGTGAATATTTGTGTATGTGTTTGCTGAAACAATTTAAATACCTTTTTGTTTGGATAATGGTATGATGAACTTTGTAAGATGCTTGGATTTCTTTCCAATGAATGGTGTTCCATGGTTTACAAAAGTTTACTCTATTCTGGTCTCTGCTGCTACTGTTTTGTCATGAAGTAGAAAAGGGTATTGTGTCACTGTGTCTTTGAAAACAAAAGTAGGTAAACTGATACATGGTTTTTCTCCTCCTGCTTGGCAATTTTCTATAGCATTCCCTTGTTCTTGGCCCCCCTCCCCCAAGCCTATATAAACCTTTTAGTTCACATAAGTATAAATTGTGTTTTGTGGATAAGTAGATTGATTTATGTCATCAAACCAGGTATAGGGAGATCAATGAACTTATCCAGTATCATCCATCTTAATCCATTTCCAACTTGGAATCTATAAGAGCATCCATAGCAGGTGTGGTAAATGTGCCAAATGTTAAATATTTGGCACATTTACCACACCAAACATAAAATTGGAGCTTTATGAGATGTGCCAAATCTCAAAAATTATACAACATGGCTACAGTACCGTTGCAAATTTGCAACGGTATGGACAAATGTTGTAAAATATTTATTATTTTATATTCCCATTTCTCTCTCCTCTCTCTTCATTTTTTCTTTTCTCTTTCTCTCTCACTCTCCGGTTCCCTCTCTCTTCTCCCTGTGCCGGTTCCCTCCCTCTTCAACTAGTTCGGGATGTTCACTGTCAGCGACGACGGCGTAGCTCCAACGACGACAGCGCGCTCCGCCACGCTCGATCTCGCTCCAGCCACTCGATCTCACTCCAACCACTCGATCTCACCCACACTCCAGCCACTCGATCTCACCCACGCTCAGCCACGCTTGATCCCGCCGATCTCACCCCGAGGCCGCCGTTGATCTCACGCTCAGCCACGCTCCAGCCACTCTACCTTTCTCTGGTTGTGGGTTTTTTTTTTTTTTTCACTGCAATTTGGGTTGATCTGATGGTGGTGGTGGGTTGTGGGCTGTGGGCGGTGACAGTGGCAGTGGTGGTGGGCTGTGGGCGGTGACAGTGGCAGTGGTGGTGGGCTGTGGGGGTGATGGCCCTCTCCTCTCTGTTTGAATCGACGGCTATTTTTTTGTTTGAATTGGTGCTGAATCGGTGATTGGTATTTGCTAGTTTTTTTTTTTTTTTTCCTGTTTTGTTGGTGGTTTCTGCCATGCTGGGTGTGTGATGGTGGGGTGGTGGTAGTTGTTGCTACCTTGCTGGGCATGTGTGGTGGTGAAGTGGTGGTTGGTGTCTGTCGTTGCTTGGTGATTGGTATTTGTTTGTTGTTGGTGGCTGAGATAATATATTATTTTAATGAGTAGTATATATTATTTTAATGTATAGAATTGAATGATAAAACATCTGATAACTGGGATGTTGTAAAATGATGTGGTAAAATAATAAAGTAGGTCTTTGATGTGGTAAAATGACATAATTTTTACCACAGCTGCTGTGGGTGCTCTAAAACTATTTGTTATCTGACATACCGAAGTTACAACATTTTTTGTACTATTATGTTATATGGCCATTCTTGGTTTTATTTCAAGTTGTGGTTTATATAAAGTGCTGAGAATGGGTCTTAATATATTTGAATCAGAGACACACTCTTGCTTTTTCTAGAGCCATGGTGTATTGGTATTGGTTCCATGATAAAGAGTCCATCTAAAATATACTTAACAAGTTACAAGCATGAATTTGTTAAAACATATTGGTGTGGTTTATTGGTCAATGTCAACTTGGGAAAGGAATTTTAATTTTCTCTCCTTCCCTCTCTCAATTGGGTCCCGTGTTTTACAGTTGCATCAGCAGATGGAACATGCTAATTATGAAGGTGGAGCATCTGTTCTTTCATCTGAACAGATCATAAGATAGTTCAAAGGAGGGTGTCACCTTTACTTAGCCCAAGGTAATTTGGGATTTAAATATATCACCTATCTAGTTTTCATTGTATCTTATTTTTTTTTGAAAATTTCATTGTATCTTATGTAGTGGTCGTAATTGTCAATAATAATATGCAGGATGGAATTTACTTTTTTGTACTTCCTCTGGTTTTTCTTTTAATTGACATTTTTTGGTCTTTCTTAATTATCCATTTCCTTTTTTGTTTCCTTACCAAATGATTGACCGAGCCTATGGCGCAATGAACTGGGAGCCGTTGAGAATGAATCAGTGATTTGATGAGCCGTGTCAAAGCTTTTGGTGAATGAAACGGTTTTCCTTGTGTAATGACCCGAGTGGTCATTACTTTCTTTTGCAACTGAAGCAAAAGTGCGCTAAAAAGAAGATAAGGCAGTCGTAGACAAGTGGAAACCTACTATTGTCAGGGGGCATTGTGAACCTGCTTTTGGCATGCACTATGAAGCTTTTTGAGGAGTAGATATTGTCCCCAGGTCATGTTATTAATTACAAGAGACAAACCAACTTGTCTTTTATGAATTTTCATAAGATCTCAGCAACATTGTTGGAGGGTTCCTTCATTTCCGATATCTTTTTTTACAGAGGGCCATCTATTTCATTTCAATTAAGATGCTCTTTGGCATGTCATGGAGAGCAAAAATTTTATGTATTGCAAAAGCATCGCATATTAAATCACTTGCAATAGCTTAGGGAAACGGCTATTATGGCTAAAACTAGTTGCAAACTAATGGGAGATGTAATTATTTCATAAGAATATAATGTAAAATTTGTAAGATAAATAGTGCATGTGTTTTTTTAACATATTTTCTATTTTTATAAGTTCTATGTAATGGAATATATAATATATTTTACATTCAACAACTATACATAGTGATATATATATATATATATATATATATATATATATATATATATATATATATAAAAGATGTAAATTAACAAAAAGATTTAAATTACATAATTATAATATTGTTTTATATAAATGGAGAATATGTTATTAAAGGGGCCGTAATGGATTGCAGGGGACCAAAATGGGTTGAAGGGAATTGAAATGGATCGATGTGGACTGAATAAATTGAAGTAAATTGAGTGGACTGAAATAGATTGAAGTAGACCAAAATACTATTGATATGACTTAAAAGTAGCATAGCAACAATAAATGTTATGCTTTATCTTTAATATTATATATATATATATATATATATATACGAAAATATCCACATTGAATTAGCAAACTATATAAAATAAAATAAAACATTTTAGCTATCTTACAATCTAGTCCAAAGGCCATTGGTGTTTATATATTTATACGTATTTTGAATGGTTGTTATTTATATTAGTTTCAAAAGGGAGCCTCCATTTTAAAATGCTAGTTCAAATAATAATTAAATCAATAATAATAATTATATAAACAACATCAACAACAACCACACGTTACTTTTAAAATTTCTTGTGTAGGGACACGTTTTTGGTATCCAAGTCCAAGATGTATGAGATCTTGGCCCAATGAGCCCAGTACAATAAATTTGTAGAGAGTGGGTCAAAGAACTAGGCTTTAATGAGTTGGACATCGACTAGTACTGAATTAAATGACAATCAAACACAAATAAGAGGTTCTGATATCATTGAACTTTTAGTCCGAGAAGGTCACACTTGTATAAATTGATCGCAATTGGATACAAAGACAATTTAGATTGCTACAATATTCTCTCTCTATTTTTCCGATCCTATTCTCATGGAGAGTCTCTCACATTATATAATTCTCTTTGGATTATCTTGATCCCACACTTGTTGATCATTTGAGGCCTTACTTGAGTACCTGTCCCATCAAACACCTTCTCTAACTTTTTGTGAGTTGTGATAGCCAAGACAGCACTGTTCAAAGGTCTTCTCCACATAAATGTGGTCAGAAAAGTAGCTGCAGTGCATTTAATTCGGTGCTAGCAGCTTTTCCTTAGATATTTTTGGGTTTCCTTCCTTCTCATATGTTCATGAGGCACGTCTCTATCATTGGGGCTTCCTAGAAGGCCATTCTAGTTGCTAGAATAGATACTTGAGCTGCATTCATCATATCCGAAGAGGAGTTCCTTCTCAGACCACTTTCCATCTGTTCCTTACTCATGAGACTTTAAATTAGAACCTACAAAAATTTGGAAAACAAACTAATGAGTTCTAATTGAATGACACCTCCCACAATAAAGAAATAGTGGAAGTATGGTTGTGAAACTTGCGTTCAAGCAAGAAAACGGAGAAAACAATCTACCATTTCACATGCAATCTGTAATTGCAACACAAATTTCAGAAGATTAACAAGGACATTTTTTTTTTTTTTCAAACGAAGATAACTTCATTCAAACACAAAAGCAATTAGCTACAAAGGCATACTCCTCGATCACCATATCTTGAAACAAATACACAAAGTGATGAGATAAAAACATTGAAACAAAGAACAATTATGAATTACCACACCTAGGATTTATTCAAGTGCAAATGTTTTTCAGATGCGATATTAGGTAATCAAGGAAACTATCCAAGTATCGATCTTGACTCGTCCTGTCTCCTAACATGCCCTTCATCTCCTTAGCCTTGTCCCTGTAAATCTTGTCCACTTCCTCTACCATCACCAGCCTTAGCGACTTAGCCACTGAGTCCCTAATGAATGACCCATCATGCTCGTTCCTCGGTATTAAGTATCCGTTTGGATCCGTGTTTGCGGATCCACGTTTGTGTTTCTTTCCTTTTATTTTATTTTATTTTATTTTATCCTAACCGCAATTTTGACTTTTCAGCAGTGAACAGTGCACTGTTCACGGGTCCTACAAACTTCACAAGCAACTTTTTCATTAAAAATGGGTCTCACGACACTATTCACTTATTTAAAAATTATTTTGTTACAGTGTTTTCAGTTTTCAATTTCAACAAAATAAGTTCTATCTAAACGGACCCTTAATACCCAATATGTTTCTCTTCCAAAACCTTAGCATTAATCCCTTGGTCTGCATAGAAGGTCAACAATATGAGAGCTCTCTCAAACTGAAGTGCTTCCACCACGGAGCTCCAACTAGAATGAGTGAAAAAGCCACCAATGGAGTCATAAAATCTTGAGCTAAGGTACCCAACCCGTGCACACCAGCCCTCGTCCTTTGGTTCGTTCCTCGAACCCTTCTAGCAATTTGGTCAACTCAGTATTAGCTTGGCCTTGTCTAGTTCTTATCAGTGAGTTCCTCTTGACTAGGCTTTGCCTCTCTCCCAAATGCTATGTACACTACTGAACCTTTGGCTTTCTTATCCAACCAATCTTTCGTCCACACCCACGTCTTGGTTTCGTACCCATTGTCGTACACAACAGGGGGAAGTTGACCGATTGGGAGAACTGGTTTCCGGTGAAGATCTTCAAGAACACGTAGCCATTTTGGTTCTAATTCCATGCTGCTTCTCACAGCCACTATGTCACAGCCATCGAGCACTTTGCCAAAACAAAAAAGAGCCATGACGTCGGACTTGTCTCTAGAAAAGTTGTCTTGAAAGATTTTCATGACCCTGAAGAAGCGCAATGTCACTATGGTTGGGAATGGGACCCAGCTGGATGGCACCGCAAAATCCTCTAGGTTCTTACACTCATCAAGATGGGCTTTGGAGCTAATGAAGCTGAGACCAGCGGCAGTGAATATATTGAAAAATGCATTTGGGATTGATGATGCCGAAAAAGTCACCAGTGAGCCACACGATACTTACACACTCGAAACAGTACTTGCCCAATAAAAAAGGAAGACCTAACAGAGAGCATCGGTGTAGTGCCGGCCATATACCCTCTGAAGGTCAAGTTAGAACTTCTCATAACTCTAAAGTACTAGAGAGGGGTAAATTATGCGTACCTTGGTTTGTGAGGGTATTGAGGCTTTTATAGTAGTAGAGGGTTGACCTCTCTTCCTTAGACAAGAAGTTTTTTCCTTATAGGAGTCTTCTTCGGCGTATTTGGCAAAATTCTTTCCTTATAGGAATCCTTTTGAGTAGCACCAAACATGAAGAACAAGACATTTCCTTACATATGCAATCGTGGGTAGCAATCAATCTTGTATCAAGGTTGTCAACTTATCCTACCCCCTTTAGTCTTAATGGCGTCAGTTTATTGATGGCGTCAGCCCTTTGGTACGCCTTGCAGACTCCCTACAGTGCCCCTATCAGATCTCCTTTCGTTGATACCTATCAATGGAAGCTAACGGTTTTACCTGTAATCATCAGCTTATGCCTGCCACTTTTACCTGTAACCATCAGCTTATGCTTTAGTATGAGTAAGCATTATTTTTATCCTTATCAGCTGCCCCCTACTTCATATCCTCGTCGTTTTAAATTGATGAGTTATGGAGTTAAGTTTTTATTGGCTAACTATCTTTTGGTCCAATGGAGCGGGAAAATCATTTATGGGTGATTCCTCGAGCCGCCATTCATTTAATGATTTGGACACGTGGTGCGTTCTCGTTGGTTCCGCTTCTGGACGAGGGCATTGCTTCGTCTTCCACGCATTTTTTCTCCTATATATACCTTACCTCCTTCTTCTTATTCCCTTATTTCAAATTTGTTGATCCTTGAGAGAGAGCTCGTCGCTTTTGCTTTCGCTAGATTGTCCTTTGCTTCCGTCAGCTTGTTGCTAAAGCCGTTCTTTTTCTAGAGGCCCCTTTACCTGTAAGTTCTTTCTCATTCTTACTTTGCATTATTTTGCTTTGGCTGAACGGTTCCTTAGTGAGGATGTCAATTTAGGTACTTAGAATGGATTCGTCACTTGTAGGTAGTCAGATGTCAAGTGACGCGTTGAGTGAGAAGTCGTCAGTCCGTGAAGGAGCGGGCTATGACGAGGCCTTTGGTTCAGGTGATGAGTCCGAGGGCTTCTCACATTTGTCAGAGAGAGAAACGTCGACCCAATCCCTCGACAGTGATGTTGAGAGTTATGCTAAGGAGAGTGAAGAGGTAGTGGATGAAGGGGAGGATAAGGTAGAAGAGGGAGAAAGGGAGAGTGGAAGTGACGAGCTCTCTCTCAAGGATCAACAAATTTGAAATAAGGGAATAAGAAGAATCCTGTGAAGGGACCTCAGGGGTCCCAGAGATAACCATCCTTTTATTCTCCCCGAGGATTAGGCCGTTAACAAGTTTTTACCCATGATGAGTGATAAGGTCTTTAAAGAGTTGTGTTCCTGTTATCAGATCTCAGACCCTAGGGAAGACAAAATATGTTATTCGGGAAGGATCGCTGACATCAGCATGTATGATGCAATGTTTGCTGCGGGGCTTAGACTACCACTAATAGCCCTGCACTGTCAGCTGGCTGATTTTCTAGGTCTATTTGTTAGCCAGATCGTTCCGAATACTTGGAGGATCTTTATAAGTGCTGAAATCCTATGGGGTCGTCTGAGTGGAGGAAACCGTTAGCTTTCCTTGGACGAGTTCTTTTATTGCTACAGACCCCATCACATCGCATCTTCTAAGGGGACGTACCATTTTACCGTTTGGGAGAAAGTTTTAAAACTAGTGTCTGATATGCCAGACTCTAATAGGAACTGGAAAGATAGATATTTCTTTGTCAAGGGGGTGGATTGGCTGTGTTGTCAGGAAGAATGGGAGACGATGCCTCGTGGTTACTTTGACAAAACTTGGGCTTTTGTTAGGGATTCAGGTCAATCTCGTAAGCTATTATTTCTTTGTTTCATTTTAATGCTTCTAACACTGTCTATTCCCCTTGATTTCAGCTAGCACTTGTCCCCACATAATTGACGAGCAGGAGGAGGTCATCCGTCGGGTTCTTGACATTCCTTTTGAGTAGTGAAAATGCAAGGACTTAATCACCCTTGACACCCTCCATTTATACTGCGAGGGCCCAGAACCGACGCCTGAATCTAGAAGATTGGATGAATACTCTCGTCGTTGTAATTAGATTTTTCACCATCCTCGTCAGTTTTGTTCTTACCGTCTGCTTTTCTAACGCACGTTTATTGTCTTTCGCAGAAATGGATACAACTAAGCAAAGGATGGGGGTGGCTGTCACCCGTAAGGAGGGGACGTCCTTGTCAGTCCCCAAGGCCATCTCTAAGGGTTTGGCCAAAAGGAAGGTTGACAAGGAGGACGACCGTCCACCTAAAAAGGTAGTCGTCACCCCTGAGGATGCGCACCCCAAAAAGCCACCTCCTAAGCCAGGTCGAGGTGCGGGTAAGGGGATGATGACCTCAATGGATCCCGTCATTGAGGGACCTCGTTGCCTTCTCACCCACAAGGACTACGCTGTCGAGCAAGTGCAGTCCCTTATAAAGCCGACGGATGTGGATCCCTGTGCTGAGTTAGGCATGGAGGAGCTGGGGGCGTCAGCTCTTTTTGACCTTACCTGGGTAAACCCATCTCCCTTTTTCTCTCTTTTCTTTTCTTTTCCTTTTTTTTTTTAACTGACGATCGTACCCTTTTTCAGGCCTTGGTGCGTGTTAAGGCACTTCTGGACCGGTGTGTCGCCAAGGAGGGGGTCGTCACTCGGGTTAAGAAGCACAATACTAAATTGTTGGATGAGCGGAAACAGTATAAGGAGGCCTTCCATACTCTGAATGCTAAGTTGAAGGAAACGAGAGAGAAGTTGGAAGGAGCAGGTCTTCAGAACAAAGAGTTAGAAGAAGGGCTGACGACCTTACGCCAGCAGGTGGAGAAGGCTAGAGTTGACGACGTTCAAAAATTTAAAGCATCGCAATCCTACATCAACTCTTGTGCTGACTATTATGGCACTGAGTTTGATGATTGCCTCAAGCAAGTCGTGTCAGCTTTCCTAGAGTTGGACCTATCTGGGATCATAATGGATGATCTTGAACCGACGACGCCTGTTGGTGACGCTGTTGATGAAAGTGACAGCACCCCCGAAACCAATCCTCCTCCAAAGGTTGACGGCGCCGTTGTCTTAGCTCAACCTGAAACCAATCCTCCTCCTGTTTCTGCTTCCAATCCTATAGTTGTGCTTGTAGATGTTGAAAATTCTCATTCTAAGAAAGACGACGGGAACCCTGCTGATGCTCTTGCTGCCTGATTTTGCCTTTTGTGTATTTCATTTGTTTTGTAGACAATGTTTAAATGTCCCTTTGCTTTTGGGCTCTCATTTGTAAACAGTTTATCTTATTATATGGCATGTTATGTCCGTCGTTTTCTGTCTTTTATTTGTTGATGCGTTGTGTGTTAGATGCCTAGAATGAATTCGTCAGCCTGTAGTCCCGTTTGTCTTGGCAAACCCGTTAACTTCATGGACTAAGGATGGACTTTTTTTATTTCAAGAGTATGATAGGTCCGTCAACACATAGGTTCGTCCATCTTATGGGCAATCAACTTATGTTCTTTGTAGTTTTGAGCTCGCCTGTCATATCCTTTGAGTTATAGTAAACTCGTCGATTTCATGAGCTTTACCTCTGGACATTTGATTATTTTGTTAACCTTATGACTTCGTCCCTGTAATTTTTATAAGCCTGTCGGCTTTATAGCTTTGTCCATGTTATGGAATTAATGAAATTGTTATTTTCATATTCTCATCCATTTGATGAGACCGTCAACTTCATAGCTTTGTCCGTATTATGGACTTAATGAACTTGTCATTTTTATAATCTCATCCATTTGATGAGACTGTCAGCTTTATAGCTTCGTCCATGTTATGGACTTAATGAACTTGTCATTTTTATAATCTTATCCATTTGATGAGACCGTCAGCTTTATAGCTTCGTCCACGTTATGAATTTAACGAACTTGTCATTTTTATAATCTCTTCCATTTGATGAGACCGTCAGCTTTATAACTTCGTCCATGTTATGGACTTGTCATTTTTATAATCTCTTCCATTTGATGAGATCGTCATCTTTATAGATTTGTCCACGTTATGGACTTGACGAACTCGTCATTTTTTATAAGCCCGTCAGTTTTATCACTTCGGCCATGCTATGGATTTGAGGTTTTCCACGAATCGCCCACCTTTTGTGAACTTAAAGTCATCCACTTTTTGGACTTAGAATCGTCCACCTTTTGTGAACTTAAAATCGTCCACTTTTGTGAACTTAAAGTCATCCACTTTTTGCGGACTTAGGGTCGTCCACTTTTTGTGAACTATAAATTTGTAAATAGAAACTTAAGCCATTTTTTAATAAACTCCTCTTATTGCCATGCATACGTAGAAAAAAGTAGTTCTTAAAAGGAAAAACATTCCTGCCCTTTGGGCTTAAAAGGAAAAAGGTATTGTCGCAAAAACTAAAGTAAATGATAAAACTGAGGAGTATAACTAAAATTTGCTATGGTGAACTATAAATAAAAAGGGGCGTCGTTCTCCATGTCGTCTTCTTTATTGGTAGTACTTCCGTAAGTGCTCGGTGCTCCATGGATGTGGCAGCTTCTGTCATCTAACGTCTCCATGTGGTAAGTGCCCTTCCTTTGCCATGACGTGATCTGGTAAGGTCCTTCCCAATTGGGGCTGAGCTTCCTTTGGATGGGGTCTCTAGCAGCGCCCATGACTTTCCTTAGAACGAGATCTCCAACCAGGAAGTCTCTATGTCGGACCTGAGAGTTGCAGTGCTTAGCCATGCGGTCCTGATACTGTGCGAGCTTTTGTTCTGCTGTTGCCCTGACTTTGTCTACTAGGTCGAGCTATAGACGTATGGCCTCATTGTTCTTGCTCTCGTCATGGTTATGCACCCTGTAGCTTGTAAGTCCTACCTCGGTTGGGATGACTACCTCACTCCCGTATGTTAGTCGGAATTGTGTCTCTCTTGTGGGTGTCCTTGTTGTTGTCCTGTATGCCTATAGTATGCTCGGCAACTCTTCAGGTCATATATCCTTTGCCCTCTCAAGCCGAGTCTTGATAATCTTGAGTAAGGATTGGTTTGTGACTTCAACTTGTCCATTAGCTTGAGGGTGGGCAGGGGAGGAGTAGTGGTTTCCTATTCCTAACTGCGAGCAAAAGTCCCAAAAGGAGTCATTGTCAAATTGCTTCCCGTTATCCGAGACTAAGACTCTAGGCATGCCAAACCTGCATACGATGCATCTCCAGAAGAAACTTCGCACATTCTTCTCCGTAATGGTGGCCAAGGTTTCAGCTTCCACCCATTTTGTAAAGTAGTCAATACCCATTATTATGAACTTTAGCTGTCGTATCGCTGTATGGAATGGTCCCACAATGTCTAATCCCCACTTAGTAAACGGCCATGGGGTCGTCATCGAGGTCAACTCTTTGGTTGGTTGTCTAATAATATTGCTGAACCTTGGCATTTGTCGCAGGTCTTGACATAAGCCTCGGCGTCCTTTTGCATGGTAGGCCAATAGTACCTTGCTTGCACAAGCTTGTGCACTAGTGATCTTGACCCCGAATGGTTTTAGCAAATCCCTTCGTGTACCTCTCTCATGACGTAGTCCACCTCTTCAGTACCTAAGCTCCTCAGATATGGACAGGAGAAGCTTCTTTTATACAGGACATCTTTTATCAAGACGAACCTTGCTGCCTGGACCTTCAGCTTTCTTGTGGCCTCCTTTCCATCTGGCAAGACGCCATTCTTTAAGTATGAAGCTAACGGTGTGGTTCAGTTACTTTCAGAACCTATCTCCTGCACGTCGTCAGAATCTATCAGTGGAGAAAGCTGAACAAAAGAGAGTACATTATCATGGGTGATCATATGTTCTATTGAAGCAGCTTTGGCAAGGCGGTCGACTTGCTTATTCTCTCCTCTAGGGATTTGGATGATTTTGGCCTTTAGGTTATCTACTTTTCTTCTTACTTGATCCAGGTACCTCTTCATCCTTTCGGCCTTGCACTTATAGTCTCCATTCACTTGGTTAGTAACGACCTGAGAGTCGCAGTAAATGACTACGCTCATGGCTCTCGCTGCTTTGGCGAGATCGAGGCCTGTTACTAGTGCTTTGTATTCCGCTTCATTGTTGGTGGTGGGGAAGTTGAGACGGACTATGCAATCAACTGTGTCTCCTTTAGGTGATAGTAGTACAACAACGCCCCCCCCCCCCCAGCCTGCCTGTTGGATGATCTGTCTGTATGTATGCTCCACTGAGGAGACTCTTCTGCCCCTTTGTCCTCGTCGTGGGTGAACTATGCTATGAAGTCTGCGATGATCTGTATTTTGATGGTGGTTCGCAGGTGGTATTGGATGTCAAACTCGCTCAATTCTATGGCCTATAGCGCCAATCAACCAGCAGCTTCAGGGTTGCTTATCGCCTGCCGCAGGGGCTTGTCGATCAGGACTATCACCGTGTGGGCTTGAAAGTATGGTTTGAGTTTGCAAGCTGCCGTAACTAATGCAAAGGCGAGTTTCTCCATGGGCGGGTATCTTTCTTTAGCTCCGCGAAGCGCTCGGCTGGTGTAATATACGGGCTTCTGCACTCTTTCTTCTTCTTTGACCAAGGCGGCGCTAACGGCTGCAGGGGAGACGGCTAGATAGAGGAAAAACTCTTCACTTGGCTGCGATGGACTTAGTAGTAGTGGGGAAGAGAGATAAGCTTTTAACTCCTCGAATGCCTGTTGACACTCGGCAGTCCACTCGAAAGATTTCTTCAGCATGCGGAAGAAGGGTAAACACTTGACCGTCGCCCTCAACATGAACCTATTCAGTGCGGCTATTTTGCCATTGAGGTTTTGTACTTCCTTCAGATTTCTTGGGGGTGCCATCTCCATTATGGCCCGGATCTTGTCCGGGTTGGCTTCGATGCCCCTTTGAGACACCATAAATCCTAGGAATTTTCCTGTCGTCACTCCGAAGGTGCATTTCCCTGAGGTCTTCCAAGTGATTTTCCTCCCTTCGGCTTTTTACTAGCATGTCATCAACGTAGACTTAGACATTTCTCCTGATTTACTACGCGAACATCTTGTTCATAAGCCTCTGATACATTGCGCCCACGTTTTTTAGGCCGAATGGCATCATTTTATAATAAAATAGGCCCTGGCTAGTCACGAATGAAGTTTTATCTTGGTCATCTTCGTGCATTTGGATTTGGTTGTAACTCGAGAAAGCATCCATAAAGCTTAACAGCTGATGCTGAGCCGTAGAGTCTACTAGAACATTGACTTATGGGAGTGGATAGCTATCTTTGGGGCATGCTTTAGATAGCCGTAGAGTCCATGCACATCCTCCACTTTCCGCTAGCTTTTTTAACCATCACTACGTTTGCCATCCAGTCGGGGTAGTAAACCTCCTTAATGAAGCTCGCCTCATGTAGTTTGCGGACCTCTTCTGTTATGGCTTGATCTCACTCCGAAGCGAACACTTGCTTCTTCTGTCGGATTGGTGGAAAGGAGGGTGACACATTCAGCCTATGTACCATGACTGAAGGGTCTATCCCTGGCATGTCCTCGTGGCTCCAGGTGAACATGTCCTGATTATTTCTGAGAAAAATTGTGAGCACTTGGCGGACCACGAGATTAGTGAGGGTTTCGATTTTGGTTGTTCGGTTAAGTTTGGAGTCTTTAAGAAGCACCTTTTCAAGCTTCTTTACGGGCTCTGTCGCTGTCCGGTGTTCTTCTATGCTCATGGCTTGGAGGTGGTCATCTATTTCCATCATGGCCACGTAGCATTCGCGTGCGGCCACCTAATTTCTGCGTAGCTCTCCCACTCCATAGTCGGTAGGAAACATAATCATTAGGTGGTTGGTTGAGGTTACAGCCTTCCATGAATTGAGGGTGGGTCGTCCGAGGATAGCATTATAGGCGGACGAGCAGTCGACCACTAGGAATGTTACGTCCTTGGTGATCTGCTGAGGGTAGTTGCCTGCCAATACAGATAATGTGGTCGCGCCCAGAGGGAACACCCTTGTTCCTCCAAAACCGACGAGCGGGGCATTCGTTGGAATCAAACGTTTTCTGTCAATTCCCATATGCTGGAATGTCCGGTAGTATAGGATATCTGCGTAGTTGCCATTATCGACCAATGGTGCATGTTGTAGTCTCCTACTCATATGTTGACGACAAGCGTATCATCGTGCGGGTGGTGAAGACATCGCGCATCTTCTTCTAAGAACCCGATAATGGGGCCTTCTCTCCGTGTTATCTTTGGTACGGAGCCTGTCAGTTGAACATTCTAAACCATCCTAAGGTAAGTTTTATGGGCCTTTTTGGATGACCCAGTGGTCGCTGTTCCCTCTACAATCATCCTTATGTCCCCCACGGGGGGTCTTGGACGTTCATTATCCTGTCGGGGGTGCTGCTCTTAAGGGGGTAGATTTGCTCTCTCCTTCCTGACGAACTTCTGCAATTTCCCTTGCTTGATAAAGGCCTTAATCTGCTGCTTTAAGTCGTAACAATCGGCTGTGTCATGACCGTGGTTACGGTGGAAACAACAATATTTGTCCCTTGGTCGCTTGTTGGGATCTCCTTTCAGCTTTCCGGGGTAGGTTAGGGCCTCATCGTCCTTGATTTGCATTAGGACTTGGTCTATCAGGACAGTTAATGGGGTGAAGCTTGTGAACCTTCCTCTTAGGGGCTCAGAGCGCCTTTCATCCCTTCGGTCTGCTGTTCTTGTCTTCTTCCGCCCCTAGTCTTGCCGTGTGTCTTCTTGTCTCTCCCTTTTCTTGGGCGTTTCCTCCCAAGCCAGCAGCGCATCTTCAGCATTCATGTACTTGGTGGCCTTATAAAGTAATTCTGATATGGTCTTCGGGTTATTCTTGTATAGGGAGAACAAAAACTTACCCTTCCGCAGCCCATTCGTGAAGGCCGTTACAAGTATCTTGTTGTCGGCTTCGTCAATCGAGAGTGCTTCCCTATTGAAGTGGGATATGTAGGATCTCAGCGTCTCGTCCTCCCGCTGCCTGATGCTCATTAAGCAAGCCGTAGACTTCTTATACCTATGTCCCCTGATGAAGTGCGCAGTAAACTGAGCGCTCAGCTCTTTGAAAGTGCTGATGGAGTTAGGCGTTAATTAGCTGAACCAAATTCTTGCTGCACCCTTCAGTGTCGTAGGGAAGGCCCTACACATGATTTCATCTGCTACTCCTTGAAGGTCTCTAGGTGATCTAGAGGATCCTTGACTCCGTAGTAACTATCTATCTACGACATGCGAAACTTGTGCGGTAGGGGGAAGGAATTGATGGAGGCGGTGAATGGTGAGTTAGTTCGGTTAACAAGATCGTCAAGATCGCTGGACATTCGTTCCTTGAGGGCATTCATCATAACTTTCATATGTTCCTTTATTGCCTGTATCTCCGTGACAACAGGTGGTGGGGTCATATTCGTGAGAGATGGGAGGCTTACATTTTGTCGCTCCGGTCTGCTTGGGGCATTACTACCCTCCGGTCCCTCTCAGTTTCGTCACTCGACACTGGTACCTTCTTGGTCTTCTTCCTGAATACCGTGTCCTGCCTTCCAACATAGTTGTTCTTCCAAAACCTAGTTTTGCTTGGTGAGGCGTTCCACGGCCATGGTTAAAGTCTGCACTTATCTCTCGAGAGTAGTCGGTCGCGGTTCGTCCTCCTGGACGTTGTTGGTGGTTGCCATTGATTGAGTAAGTACCATGCAACTCTTTGTCTTAGAAGCATTTGCTTACGAATCTACTACAAAGCCGTTCCCCACAAACGACGCCAACTGATGATGCCGAAAAAGTCACCAGTGAGCCATACGATACTTGCACACTCAAAACAGCACCTGCACAATAAAAAGGGAAGACCTAACAGAGAGCATCAGTGTGGTGCCGGCCAAATACCCTTCGAAGGTCAAGTTAGAACTTCTCACAACTCTAGAGTGCTAGAGAGAGGTAAATTATGCGTACCTTGATTTATGAGGGTATTGGGGCTTTTATAGTAGTAGAGGGTTGACCTCTCTTCCTTGGACTAGAAGTCTTTTCCTTATAGGAGTCTTCTTGGGCGTATTTGGTGGAATCCTTTCCTTATAGGAATCCTTTTGAGTAGCGCCAAACGTGGAGAACAAGACATTTCCTTATATATGCAATCATGGGTAGCAAGCAATCCTGTATCAAGGTTGTTAACTTATCCTACCCCCTTCAGCCTTAATGGTGTCAGCTTATTGATGGCGTCAGCCCTTGGGTATGCCTTGCGGACTCCTTACAGTGCCCCTATCAGATCTCCTTTCGTCGATACCTATCAATGGAAGCTGACGGTTTTACCTATAACCGTCAGCTTATGCTTTAGTATGAGTAAGCACTATTTTTATCCTTATCAGGGATACCAAGTTTACAAGCTATACTAGGTAACCAGTAAGGAACAAAGTCGTAAAGAAGCCAGTTTAGGTGTGAATCTTTTAGGAACCGAGCCATGGAGTCTTGAAAAGCATCATATGCTTTCTTGAGGTATGGGACTTTGTTATATGGGACATCAATGGTGGCCTTGGCATCTTTTGGGAGGTTGTTCTTTTCCACGTGTGGTAATGGAAGCTTCACCAAGTCTATGAGGGAAGCCAAATTGGGAGGGAGTTTAGGGAGGCAATCAATGTTTTGAGGGGTGGATAGGAAGGAGATGTGGTGACCTTTTTGAGCCATGAGCTTGGCGAGCTCGAGGTAGGGGATCATATGGCCAAAATCTAGCCATGGGAACATGGCTATGTGGAGCTTCTTCTTGTTGGGCATGGAATCCATGGTTAGATCTTTCTCTTCACAAATATATATGAATGAATAGCATGATGATATATATATAATTGCCCTCTTGTCAATGGTGGGAACGCCCTGACCTGAAAAAAAAAATTTATATATAATAATTAAATTTTTATTTTTTTTATTTTCTCTGTATTAGGAACACCCTCAAATTTAAAAAAAATATATATATATTTGCTCTACTTTCAAGCAAAAAAAAAAAAAAAAAAAGCCCAAAAAAAAATTTGAACTAAAGTTTGAAAAAAAAAAAAAATTTGTAATAGAGCCAAGCCTATGGCAAGCCCAAGAGATTACAAAGGTACCCACAGATTCTCCCAATAAAAAAAAAAGCGAATACAAAGCGAATCACTAAATCAGAAATCACTTAAGACTTTATCAAAAAACAAGAAATTTCCTAAAGCAAACCTAAAGACAGCAATGCCTCAGTCCCTTAGAGCAAGAGCAACACCGCTTGAGCCTCAAGCCAACAGACGGAGATCGGATCGGTCCAGTCCAGATCGTCGTCGTCGTCACTCGTTGCTCGCCCTCATTAGAGATCGCTCGTCACTGCCTCAGTGGCCTCAGCCTTTAGGCCTCCCTACTCGGCTGCTCCGGTGCTCCCTCCCTCAAGGTATTTCATTTTACAAGCTAACTTCTCTCTTTTTTTTTTCTCTCTGACTCTCTCTCATTCTCGCACTCTCTCTCTCTATTTGAATGAAATGAAAACTATGAAATGAATGAAACTCTCTCTTTCTCTTTATTCTTTAATAAGCCTAACTCTCACTTTTGAACTGTGAGTCTCTGATTGGCTGAACTTTACCTTTATTAATATTTTGTCTGTTTATAACTTTTTGAATTTGGCTTTATCAGTTTATCTTATCCATTGGTGTTGGTGTGTGTAGTGTGTTGGTGTTGATGAGATATTAATTATCTTTTAGACTAGTGTAAAGTGTGATTGTGAAATTTTCTGATTGGCAGGGGCATCACTCATCAGGCATTAGTCGTGCTTGTCTGTTGAATGGGGTAGGGTGGGATCAACAATATAACAAATTATTAAAGCAATATAGTTTATTGTTAGACTAAACAACAACAATTAAAGCAATATAATAAACCAATACATTATAAAAGACAAACAAATGAAATTATGATAGGCTAAATAATAATTAATGAAACAACAATATAACAAATTATAGTTTATAAAAGACAAACAAATTAATGAAACAACTAAACAACAATAATTAATTAATAATTTTATTAAATTTTCAAATAAAATTATAATTTAGTGGATGAATGATTGCTTGGTTGTGTATATTGAAAAAGATGTAGCTTGTAGCATTGATAATGAGACTATCATGCAACGATTTCAAAATATGAAAACTCGTAGAAGGCAATTACAAAATTTATGTATTTGCGTGTTTCTTTATTGTTGTTGTTGTCAATATATAAATTTTTTTTATTAGATTGTGTAATTTATGCTTGTTGAGAAACACCCTGGAAAAAATTTCTGGAGTCGCCACTGCCTCTTGTTATGAATATAAATTTTTTGTACCATTATTTGTGTTTCACTTTATATTTCTCTAATCATAACTTGTTACGTATTTATTTAACTTTCTTTATAAAATATCTAAAATTTAAAATGGAAAAAAAAAAAAAAAACCATAGCAAGTTGTAATTAGTGGAACATAGAGTAGAATAAAAACAGTGGTAGAAAAGATTTGTATTCGCATGTTATTGGTCACACTCATGCCTACACATTAGAGAATCCATCCGTACAAATCAGTGAGGAATATTGCCATCCCATGCATTTGAAGCTGCCAAACATCAAAACACAACGTAACTGTGCAATTAGGGTATCAATAGATTCAATACTACAACTTAGAAGATGCAAGTTATCATGAGTGGCAATATTCCGCACTGCAAGGTACAAGCCATCCATACAAATTATTGTTCTTGCATCTTGTAAGTTGTAGTATTATAGTTGCCATCTGTCTTTTTTTTTTTTTTTTTTTTTCATTTTAAGCATTATTTTATAGGGAAATCTAAAAGAATATATGGCAAGTTGTGATGAATGTAGTATAAAGTGAAATACAAAAATTGGGACAAAGATTTTGAATTCAATACTACAACTTACTAGATGCAAGAACAATAATTACGTTATTAGTACCAAGAAACATGTAAGTCAATGACAAAGCCCAATTCTTCCTTGAAGAAGAAATTGTGTATGAATCCCCCCTCCCCAACTAAATGTATGCCAAAAAAAAAGTACTAATGCATATATATATATATATATATATGGGTTAAATCAAGTTACATCTAGATTATATATATATATATATGCTACCTAATAAAACTTTTTTTGAAAACAATATTATTTTGAAAATTACACCATTAGATTACATATTTTGTATTTTCTTAACACATGTGCCAAAATTTGTGTCAATATGATATTGTTTTATATTCAATTTGTAAACTCATTTTTTGCATCGTTTTAAATTACAAAAAGTAGATATTTAAACATTTGATAGATGATATATTTTGAATTTTGATTGTTTTAAATTTTTGCAATGATGGAGAGTATAGGAAGAAAATATAATTTAGCAAAAAATTTACCCAAATTTGCATCCAATAAAATTTATTGAGTAGTGTAGTATTATTTAAAACTACACTTGGTGTAATTGGAACACAACTCTTAAAATTTATTTCTTGGAGTTTGAAATATTATATTGGGTTTATTAAAAAATTTCCCCACAAACTATTGGGCCGCTCACAATATCTCCCCTAAACTATAAAATCAGCCAATGTCCCCCCTCAACTATTGGAAATACGCAAATAGCTCTATGTCATCCACTTTGTTATTAAGATCCAATAGAATTTTTTCGATTCCCTTTATATTCCATACCGAAATGAGCCACAAAGATACCTTCTCTCAAAAGGCATTTGATAGAGTGGGAAGAAATAAAAGGGGAGGGGGGAGGGGGGGGGGGGGGGGGGGGCGGGGAGGGTGGGGGTGGAGGGGGGCTGAGTGCAAATACGTAATAGTTAAGTGAGGAATTAGAAATGACCCCAACATTTTCCGGATCATATCATTCAAAGAACCAACATTTGAGATGCATATGGAGTCCGAAACAAACATTTTTTAATGGCATATTTTAACATTATTTGAATATAAAATTTTCAAATCTATAAAACAAACCATTATTGGGTCATTTGCACTTTTTTCCCTTAACTATTGAATCATTTGCAATTCTCCTCTCAGAGAATATATTTTAGTCATTTTGGTATGGAATGTAAAAGGAATTAAAAAGATTCCATTGAGTCTTAACAGCTAGATGAACGACCATGGACTATTTGCTTATTTTTAATAATTGAGAGGGACATTGGTAGATTTTATAGTTTATGAGGATATTGTCAGTGTTTCCATACTTTAAGTAGAGAAAAATAATATTAACCTAATTTCATTTTACCAAAAATAAAATATAAGTAAATAAAACGCACTAACAGAGGTAGGGATTTTCATATGAAAACTCTCTTCGATCAAAACAAAAAATCTCAAGCGACGCACATGGTACTTGCCAGTGCCACGAGGCTAATTTGTTTTTTATTATTTCTTTTTTTATTTCCCCAGTTCCCCTCCACTGTTCGGAACATTAAAAACTGTTTAATTTATCTTCGGATTAAAAAATATTTCAAGATGTATATATATATATATCTAGAAGTTTGCAAATTTCTAGTGTAACGCACAAGCAATCTTTTTTTTTTTTTTTTGGGTAAATAACGTACAAGCAATCTACCAGTTTACATATAATAACAAAGACTAAAACTTATTTATAGGTAAAGTAAATTATGATCCTCAATTATATTTAAGGATGTGATTTGTGTTCAGTGGAAGTTTCCATTGGACCCGTTGGATTGTGGACACGTGTCCATTATTGGAGACGTATCCGAATCCGAACGTGTCTAGTGGAAACTTTCACTGGACACAAGCCCTTCTCTATATTTAAATATATAGTTGTGTTAAAATTAATCATGTAAAAAAAAGATAAACATTACTTGTGGGAGTAAGAGCCTAAATAGGTATATTGGGCCTTGGGCCCTATTTGAGGACATGGATATGTCCGAGGAGGGATAGATGATTAGGAGAGGCTTAGAGTGTAGAATCACATAAAGAAAAGATGAAGGGATATAGTCTGAGGAGTTTATACTCCTCAGATACAAAGAATATCAGTCAAGCAAATATTTAGGCAATTTTGGTGACCCTCCAGAAGGATCCAGCGATAAAGATGAACTTCAGGCACATGGAAAGATGATAAGAATATAGAAATATCTAGAAGCAAAGGTTGCTACCACCGCATTAAATGCATTGTAACAACTTTTCTAGCCGCATTTATGTGGAAAAAACCTTTGAATAGTGCAGTTTCAACCACCACCATTCACGAAAAGCCAAAGAAGATGGCTGATGGGACATATACTCAAGTAGGGGCTTAGATGATGAACAAGTGTACGATCAAGATAGTTTAAAAAGAAACTATATAATGTAAAAGACCTCCCAGAAGGGGGGGGGGATCGGAAAATATAGAGAAAGTAAAGAGAAAAAGAATTAATGTAGCACTAAGGGTTGTATTAGCTCTCAAAAACAATTGTTCAAATAACAGTCCATCTTCTCGGACATTCATTTCATCAAGCTTTATTTGTGTTTTTCTATATTTGTTCATTTTTTAAATCTTTGCTAGCCGTTAATCCATTTGCTAGGAGCCCAACTTTTTCACCCGCTCTCTACAAATTCATTGTATTTGGCTCATATCCCAGATCTTTTGGGCTTGGGCTAGGGCTACAAAATGTGACCCTACATTACTTGTACTTCATCAATCAATATAATTATGTATTTGAATTTAAATGAAAAACTTAATATAATGCACACAGTGCTTGTCTCAAGACTAATTTCTTTTTTTTGGCTCAAAAAATAAAAAGACTAATTTTTTTTAGGGTAAATTACAATTTACCTTTTTTTTGGTTTAGCTATAATAAAAATTTAGACCCACAAGCTTTTTCAATTGTTTCGTTTTAACCCTCTAAAATTTAAACAAAAATGATTCTCCAAAAAAAAAAAAAAAAAAAACTAAAACTAAAATAAAATCATTAGGGATACTTCGGATGGAATCTTAATAGTTTCATTTTAGTTCAAACCTTAAAAGGTAAAATATCACAATAAATAGTTTTGTAAAATAAAATCTGTAGAGTCATACCTAAAGTGGAAAGGAAAACATTTCTTCTTCTCCCCACCCCACCCCCCACTCTGATCTTGGATCTCTTGAAAATGATAAAACTAACCACCAAGTCCAAAGAAATTTTTTTGATAGATACAACAGAAATAAAATATAAACTTATGGATAATTGCTCTTTATAATTAGGCAAACATACCAATTAGTTTTTTAGTTTACTACTGACATCATCTTTTTACATACTAAAAACAATCTAGTACATCAGCTGGTGTCAAATTTGTTGTGTCTATAAACTTTTTCGTAGTGATATAATTATCTTCTTCCTATATTGGAGTATAATTTATCAATAATATTAGTGTGGTGGGCCTTTCTGTACTTCTGGGCTGGACTGCTTCCTGCCATGTTATGGCCAAATAGTTCTGGGGTAGGAGAGTTGGAATTGGCCTGATTGAAACTCACCTCAAGCCAGCTTGTGCACAAGCTAAGACCCCTTTACTAAGATCTTGGTCACGTGCCTATGGTAGAAGATGTTGTCACAAAAATGTTATAGCAGGAAGGCATAATACGATAAAATAAGAAGAATATATTTGCTGCCAACTAGAGACAATAACTAAACCACTTTCTTAGTAAGGAAAACACAACAATATGAGTACGGTAGAAATAGGTTAGTGACAATAATAAAAGAAAACAGGAATAATGTCACTGCTTGATTAATCAATAAAAAAGGAAAAAAAAAAGGGGTATTAGTTTGCTGTGCTTGGTTCCTTAGCATATTTAAGTCCAAGAAAGGAAACCCTGCCATGGAAATTGCCTACTTTGAAAGAATGGGCATAAATGGCTTATTCTCGAATCCTTTAATCTTGCTAGAGAGTAGGTTGTGGAGAAGGAGAGATGGGAGTAGCCTATTGGAGCATGCCCTATCACACTCCCGCTTCCTCTCTTCCCTTTTTATCCACTCTGTTTTCTTTTGATCTCCATTTCCTTTCTTACTCCTATATTCCCTATATTTTTATTTATTTTTTCTTTCTTGCTATTTTCCTCACTTGTTTTTCCTTACCCTTTGCTTGCCTCCCGTTGTTCTTCTCCCATTTTACTATACACAACTAAGGCCCTTTTTATACTGCCTACCGTGAAGAGTTTTACTGTTTTACCCCTTAACTACTTTTGGCCTGGTGTGGGTGTCATTCCCAAACCACCCACTGGTCTGTCAGTTGCTCAGCCATCACCACTACACTGTGCTAGCTGCACCACATTCCATTCCTAGACAAAAAGTTTTGTTTTGTTTTTTTGCTTTTCGTAGCATCCTCATCTAGATAAGGGTTGGGTATTCTTTCTTGCTAACTCCTATGGCATGCATCTAGTAATTCCAGCTCATCTTTCCCTCTTTTGAGTGGTATGTCATTCCAGTAGGACATTTCCCCTAAAAGAGCTCGAGCAGGAATCCTTGAATAGACTTCCCCTTTATCCCTACCACCAAACTATACCCTCTCTTACCTCCGACTCATGGCCCACCATGCTTGTATTGACTGGGTGTAAGTGGGTGGTGCCTGAGCCTTGTGCGTGTTCCACTCCTATGTGAGTCCATGGTTTGTCTGCTATTCATGCGTTTGTCATTGCCTGTGAGTCTCTTTGGTCTCGTTGCGTGTTTTTGCTTCTCATTTTTAACCTTTTGTGGCGTGGGTGAGTCTGAGTCTTTATTCTTTGCATTTTGTTTCCTTCCTGGGCTAGGTCTTGCTTGGGCAAGGGCCCTTTCCTCTTCAATTCGACCCTTGTTTCTCTTTATTACTAGTTTGTGGGTTGACTAGTATTCCTGCCACGCCATTCCATTGCTTCTGCCATGTTACCACTTAACCTGTACTTGTTGAGCCTCTTTTAGGCCTACCATGTACTTCTCCTTTATTCAATTCACATTGCCCATTATTTTTGCTGGGTTAATTCTCATGCTATTTTTGGCTTTCTTGGCCCATTTCATTTCCTTTGGGCATCCTCAACCTGCTTTATTTCTTTGGGCATCCTTGGCCTGCTTTATTCCTTTGGGCATCCTTGGCCTATTCCATTCTTACATTCCCTTGAGCTTTTACTACATCTTTTAGGCTTCCCCGGCCCAATTACCATATCCTTTACTTTCGGGGTTTTGTTGGCCTTTGTACCAACCCCATTTACAAATTCCTTTCTTTGGGCTCCTCTGACCCATTTTACTTGCTTTCCATTTCTTATAATTTCCATGAGCTTACTACTTCATTCTTTGAGTTTCCTTGGACCCATTTGCTTTCTTTTGGGTGTTTGTACTATTTTATAGGCCTGTGAATCATTATTCCTGCCATTTGGGTTTAATGTTTTTTTTTTCTTACTTTGCTAATTCTTCTTCCTTATTCCTTTCTATATTGTTGGGCTTTTTCTTGTTGTTGAGCCTTCTTGCTAAAGTAGACATCAACAATTAGTATCATATATTTTGTCACAACTGTCTTATGTGACAAATTACGTTGACTGTTTGTCAATACTACACAGATATAGACTTACAATTTTTTCTCCATCACTCACAGTCTATTACATATGATAATTATAGTAAAATATGTATATATGAAAGTATGTGGTGCTAGCATTTTTTATAATATTATAATAAGTGTGTGTAAAATGATTTACCCATAGGTTTTTTCCTTGGTAATATATTCATGATGTGGAAACTAAGCAAGGTTAAAAGAATCCGAACCCCTAATCAACGTCAATGATAACTTTCGCACAGGGATGGACCTAGTAGGGGGCCTGGGCCCCTCGGCCCAAATTTTTTTTTTACTAGGTATATTTTATGTTTTTAATAGTTGGGCACCCTCTCTCCCAAAACCTTGGCCCCCGTTAGCCAGCCTCACCTAGACAACCCAGACCTAGCCCAACCTAAGAAAAATTAAAAACCCATTAACCCACGTTATATACAAACTGAATTCATAAAAGAAAAAAAAAATAGAGAAGTTGAGAGAGAGAGAGAGATCGAGAGAGAGAAACTAGAGAGAATAAAGACAACCCAGTCCAGCCAGCTCATGTAAATCCTCAATCTAAAAAATAATAAATAATAAATTTTATTAAATATTTTTTCTCAACTTCCAAAAAAAATTTTGAACACCTTGGGAAAAAAAAATCTTTAGCATGCATTGGAGATGACTGTAGAAGAAGATTACCAACCTTCAACAGATTAAAGATCTGCATTTGTGAGGTTTTGACTCTTCTAATTTTTTTTCTCTATCTGTTTGTCTCCCTTATTTCTTAATCTCTGGCGTCCTGAGTCTCCTGACTCGCTAAGTTTGGTCTGTTTGCTTTTACTTGCTTTCTTCTTTACTTACTGATTACGATTAGATTGCTCCAGGAATTAAAACCATGATCCACGTGTATGGTTTAGATTTACAACCATGGTTCACGTGTTTTGTTTCCAGTAGTTTGCTCTCTCTTTTTTTCTTGTTTGGTTTCTCTTTTATTTTACTACCACACACGTGTATGGTATACTAGAAGAGGTATGACTTTTCTTGATTCTTCTTTTCTTGATTTTTATTAAATTAATTATATTATTATATAACATATTAAATATATATATATATATATAAATATAAATATTGTAGGGTCACGGTTTTCGGACTTAGTCCATTACAATGAATTTGTAGAGAGTGGGGCCAAAAGTTGGGTTCTGATGAGACGACGACTTGTTTTGGGGATGAAAGGCACATAGAATCAGGCGGCCTAACATCCCAGGGAGAAGGAACCCCTCGCTTGAGGACAAGAATATATCAATCCCTCTCAATCACGCAGGAGCCTCCCACCTGTCTCTGGGCCTCCCCCTCTTTGGGTAGTCTCTGTTGTTATTTATTCATCTCTTTTGTTCATCCCCCTCCTACACTTGT
This sequence comes from Quercus parvula, assembly GCA_030820535.1. Taxonomy (NCBI): domain Eukaryota; kingdom Viridiplantae; phylum Streptophyta; class Magnoliopsida; order Fagales; family Fagaceae; genus Quercus; species Quercus parvula. Next base: position 29,958,481 of record JAUAME010000001.1, read on the forward strand.
CAGTCATTCATGCCTATTCTCAAGTGCACGTCCCCTCATCCATTCTTTCTGATGCTCTGTGAGCTGCTGTGGCCCCCATCACCCTGTCCAAGGGTCACATCCACATCAAAGGGGGTCAGGGTGTTAATTCTGTGTATTTAATACGAAGGTGACAGCTTTTCCTAGGGCTGCCTCCCCACCTATTCCCCTATGGCTAGTCCATATGGCTTGGAATCTCTTTTGTGGTCCTTGAGTGGATGTCCTTGGGAGATGTGGCGCTTTTTTCTCCCATGATTTTGGCCTACCGAGGACAGAGTCGTCCTCGGTAGTACATTCTGACAGTTTGGATTCCCTTCATTCGTCCTTGAGCGCTTCTTCCTCCTCGGTATGGGTCTTGCGCTTGGGATGGAATGGGCCAAAACCTCTAGGACCCTCTAGCCCCACAATAGCCCCTCAAAATCATGCTGTCCGACTCCTCGGGTGGGGAGGAGGATTTTGACATCCTCGGGCCTAAATCATGTCCGGTTGAGTCTTGTTTCCCTATGGGTGCCAGGGCTTCTTCAGCTACCCATGGCACGCTCTTGACGTTTCGGCATACAAGGTGCATTGTCATCAATGCTTTCTTTTTGGGGATAACACGGATCGCTTTGGTAAACGGAATGTGTATTCAATGGCGCCTTTATGAAGCGGCACGAATTTGGAAGTTGAAGGTTCCCTTGGGAATTGGGCAAGAGTTATTTTGCTTGACATTCCTTCTTTGAACTTTGTGTGTGGTGAGCTCCCCCAAATTCCGTCATCTATTTAAGGCACCCTGAGAGGACCACCTTCCACATCCACTGGCCTTGGAACTCTGCTGAAGTTCCAAGTTTCTTCACTCTCCTTGAACAAAAAAGATGCCGTTTGAATCATGGGCGTTGCAGCTGAGGCAAAGAGAACAGAGGCTGAAGATCCTCCTATTCTTCAACCGGACAAGAAAGAGCACTCTCCTCCTTCGACCAGGAACCGTAGCTAACGCAGATCATGCCAGGTTCCTGACTATCCTTCGAACGCCAATCAAGAATGTGCAGGAGTTGGCTAAAGAGGAAGGGGAAGAAAGTGAAGCGAAGTTGAGGGAAGCAATTGAGATATCAGAGGGAGCCATCCCCGCCATTGTAGGCAGCTGGCGAGACCCATGGAGGGCAACTTCCTAGGAGTATCGATATTATATTGTGGATCAGGGTTCGTTTTAGGGCAACCTCAGCAGGTGGAAACCAATTCAGGTGCTCCCGCCTCCTCTTCCTCATCACCACCTGTGCCAAGCACACGGGCTTAGAGGCTGCCTAAGCGAGACTGTGAATCCTCGATCACCACCAGCCTCACCAGCCTTCTCCCTTTTATTAGCTAGCTTTGCCGCCAGCATGCCTCGGCCGTTCTGTAGTTAGTTGTAAATCGAGTCTTCCTCGGCTATTTTGTAATCGGTGTGAAACAAGCCCTTCTCGGCTGTTCTATAGTTAGTTGTAAATCAAGCCTTCTCAGCTGTTTTGTAATTGATGTTGCCATCATTTTATTTAATAAAAAGGGACTTGTGACTTTTACTTGTTGAAACTTTTTTTGCTTGGTGAAACGTAATATTTTTCTTTTCTTTTTTTATATTTTTGTTTACTTATTTTCCTTATGCATATATTTTTTGCACTGCCTCCGCCTTTCCTAGAACAGCCGAGCATACAACGATGCGCTGCATGTTGCAAACCATGCGACCATTTAGAAAATGCTAGTTTTGAAACATACAATCCGAGGAGGTCATGGCGCGCCATAGTTCTATCCGAGACCCATAGGGATGCCAGAGCATCTATCTCTCTCGGTCGTCTGGTCCGAAGACCCAGGCGAATCTATGGCTGTACTTGACGCTCAGCAGAAACAAATTTTGGTTTTGCCTAGTACCTAGATGGTTGCCACAAGTCATTAGTTTTCCCATAGGTTTGAGTCTGAGGACCATGCAAGACCTTGGTTCTGTCTAACACCCAGATAGTTGTAACAAGTTATTAGTTTTACCATAGGTTTGAGTCCGAGGACCATGCAAAACATTGGTTCTGTCTAACACCCAAATAGTTGTCAGAGTTATTAGTTTTACCATAGGTTTGAGTCCAAGGACCATGCAAGACCTTGGTTCTGTCTAACACTTAGATACTTGTCACGAGTTATTAGTTTTCCTATAAGTTTGAGTCCGAAGACCATGCAAGACCTTGGTTCTGTCTAACACTTAGATACTTGTCACGAGTTATTAGTTTTCTCATAGGTTTGAGTCCGAGGACCATGCAAGACCTTGGTTCTGTCTTCTGAGGATTCGCCCTCGCTAAAGCCCCATTCAACTGCTCGAGTGAGTTAGAAGGCACCAATACCAATCTTCCAGAACTATTCCCGCCGCGGAGCCCCTTGAAAGTGCTTCGCGCGGCCGCCGCCTTCCTCCATCGGGGCCTAAAGATGCCCGTTGAGCTCGGGACCTCCTGGCAGTTTCCCACTTGTGGCCCAGTAGACTGGCCATCATCGTCTCCCCTTGGGAGTTTGGCCCTGCCTTAACAAGCTATCGCACTCATTGTCGCACAAGCAACCTTCCCACAGACGACGCAAATTGTAGGGTCACGATTTTTGGACCGAGCCCATTACAATGAATTTGTAGAGAGTGGGGCCAAAAGTTGGGTTCTGATGAGACGACGACTTGTTTTGGGGATGAAAGGCACACAGAATCAGGTGGCCCAACATCCCAGGGAGAAGGAACCCCTCACTCGAGGACGAGAATACGCCAATCCCTCTCAATCACGCAGGAGCCTCCCACCTATCTCTGGGCCTCTCCCACCTTTGGGCGGTCTCTATTGTTATTTATTCCTCTCTTCTATTCATCCTCCTACACTTGTCAGTCATCCATGCCTATCCTCAAGTGCACGTCCCCTCAGCCATTCTTTCTGACGCTTTGTGAGCTGCTGTGGCTCCCATCGCCCTGTCCAGGGGTCACATCCACATCAAAGGGAGTCAGGGTGTTAATTGTGTGTATTTAATATGGAGGTGACAGCTTTTCTTGGAGGTGACAGCTTTTCCTGGGGCTGCCTCCCCACCTATTCCCCTATGGCTAGCCCATATGACTTAGAATCTCTTTTGTGATCCTCGAGTGGATGTCCTCGGGAGATGTGGCGCTTTTTTCTCCCATGATTTTGGCCTGCCGAGGACAAGGTTGTCCTCGGCACTATATTCTGACAGTTTGGATTCCCTTCATTCGTCTCTGGGCGCTTCTTCCTCCTCGGCGTGGGCCTTGGGCTTGGGATGGAATTGGCCGAAGCCTCTAGGACCCTTTGGCCCCACAAATATAATAAATGACTTTTAAAATAGATAAAAATATATAATATAAAAAATAAAACACTAAAATGTACAAATCATTATTTGATTAGATTTTTTTTAATGGATTTAATTTCAAGAATTGTTTGTCTACTTTGCAACTTTAACTTATTAGTATTTTTTATATGTTAGTCATTAAGTACTTAATGGATTATAATTTAGTTTTGAATCTAATCCCATAAGCAAGTTAAAAACTATTTGATCTATTCATGATGATATTTCAAAAAATAATACTATACTTTTGGATTCTAATGTTGAGTTATAAAATAATTAACTTATATATTGAATGGTATTTACATTATACTTTAGACTATTATATAAATTATGAATATAATATAATATATATACAAATCTCATTCTCATTTGACCCCCCAAAGACAAGTTCTAAGTTACGTCATTGCTACGATTTTATTCACATAACTTAAGTTTCTTAATGATCACCTTAAAAATATTTCTAGAGTTGTCACTGACTATATGAATGCTTGTTTGATTTTTTTTTTTTTTTTTTTTGCTTATACTCCCGGCGCCCTCCTTGACTTGAAATCTTAAGTCTGTCCCTACCAACCCTTATAACAAACAAAAGCATGAAACTCATAAAGAGAAGCAGATATAGATAGCGCTGAAACAAATGCATATAAGCTAATATCTTTTGTCTAAAGTATGTAAAACTGTCATATTTTAAAAACTTTGGTGTATAAATTTGAATGGGATTCTTGAATTTACTTTTGCATAATTTCCTTATTTTCTTCTATTAAAGAAAAGTTGATCTCAATCTTTTACATGTTTGGAAGGATGTTGATGATGTTTTAACATGTGATCCTATCATATATCCATAGGTAGAAACGTACTATATTTGAGTGATTCACTCTACTCCACAAACAAAAACTTGGCACATACATGTCAAATTATTTAATTAATTTATTAATTTTATGGGGTTACCTAAAATAAATAAACAAATAAAATCCACTACCACCCACCTCTGCCGGCGACACTAGGAAAATATTGCCAGCGCCATCAACACCGGCGAACATGACCAGCCACCGCCTCTATGTTCAGAAAATCCAAATATAAAATATATATTGTTTTGACAGAGGAGCCGCTTCTATGTTCAGCAAACACAAACATAAGAAATTTGACTTTTGTTTGTAATTATTCCCTACCTTTACTGTTTCTTTAGCCTTCCTCTCTTCAATCTTCAAGGCACCGAAAATTTTCCTTTTCTCTTTGGACTGTCATCTTCCCCCCTTTTCGCAGTTCCTGCATCAGCAGTCCATGAGACCTGCTAGCTAGAGATGGTGATACTCCTCTTAGGGTTAAAAACTGTTGTAACAACCCTAAAGCTATAGGTACTCTTATAACCAGGGCAAGAGACATGAATAAGGATTGTAGCGATTGAGTGTTGTCACATGTTGTATAGAAGACTCCAACCAGCATTAAATTATTTTTTCTCTCCAATTGCAGGCAGTACTAACTAGCATTGTTTTGAAATGGACTATAACCATGTTGGGTGCTCTTTGGCCTTTTGTTGACTCATAATCTCATTTTCGCATGGTTTAAGTCCATGCATGAAGGTATTCTCTATATTTGAAGATTTGGGCATTTCAGTTGTTGTATCTACTAGTGAAGTTAGTATTTCCTTGACACTGGATCCACAAAGCTTTGGAGCAGGGCTATAGGATGGTCTTCCAGTGTTGTGGCAGAACTGTGGGGATTAAGGGATGGCCTCATCCTTTGCTCCCAACTCCATATTGAGGCCATTGAAATTGAGTTAGACGGTAAAGCCGTGGTTTGTCTCCTTAGTAGCAACTCTGGAATCACTTGGTGAATTTGCGTCTATTATTGATGATTACAGGAACTTAATCAGGAATATTCCAAGAAGGAGATCATGCATTGCTTTAGAGAAGCGAATAGCCAAGAACATGATTTTGTTTTAATTGATGTACCCCCATCAGAATCTGATGTTTTGTTATTACTCTACTTGGACAAACTTGGCATGTATTTTGATAGCACTCAGTGTTACTCTACCCACATCTATTTGATTTTCTATGAAATATCCATATTACCACTGCAGTGAGGTAGGTCTTTGGCCCATTTCAGAGTTGGGCCGAAGATGTTGAGAGGCCCATTTTCGAGAATATGCTTGGCTTGAGAATGAGTAAGCTATGAAAAGGCTCGACACTTGGACCCATGGCCCCATCCGAAGACTAACATGCGCCTGAGCACCTAAATTAACGTCAGACACAAGTTACCAAGCAATCCATCCCCCAACGTCAAAAGCTATGGGTCCCACTGTTGATAACCAATTTGACAGGCGAGAATAGTGTTACATGCTCAGATAGCCACTTGAACCCCTGATTTGGTAGGTCCCTTACACTGGTTAATGATTTCATCATCATGAGGACTCCACCAACGAGAGAGTATAAAAGGGAAAGGAGGTCAAGGTGAGAGGGGTTGGAAAAATTGGGGTGTGAATCACAAGAGAAAGGAGAGATAAAAACATAAGGGAACTGAGGCCTAGCTTAGGACCTAAAAGGGTGAGCTTGGCAAGAGGATATTATCCTCGGCTTGACCTCCAGTGAATTAGCAAGGATTAGCTTAAAGGCCTGATCCATTGCAACAACCAATTATTTTTGGGATCCCCCATTGTGGGCCAAGAACATCACCAGATAACAAATAAATTGAGGGTCCAGGCCCAAATCACCAGTTTTTTGGGCCTCAAGCACCACAACCACCAAAAAAAAAAAAAAAAAGTTGATTCAGCCGACATATATGCATGTGTTAATTACCGATTATTCCAAAAATTTAAGTTACTGGGATATGGTAAACTTAGAGTCCGTTTAGAAACAGCTTATTTAGCTGAACAAATTTTTTTTGCTAAAAGTACTGTAGATAAAGCTAAAAAGTAGCTAAAATAGTACAGTGAGACCTATAAATATTACCAAAAGTACAATGTGACTCATAAATAGTAGCAAAAATAAGCTAAATAGTAAAAGAAAATGACATTTTAAGCCAATGTCAAACAAAACTTTAATCATTTAGGGTCCGTTTGGATGCAACTTATTTTGCTGAAAACTGAAAACACTATAGCAAAATAATTTTTAAATGTATGAATAGTACTATGGGACCAATTTTTAATATTTTTTTCTAAATAAAGTGGGTGCAGGTCCCGTAAATAGTGCGTGAACAGTACATAAACAGTGCTCAATGGTGCATGAACAGTGCACTTGTCCCCTAAAGCTGAAACACGTGAAAAAAAGAAAAAAACGCAAAGAAAACGCAGACACAATAAACATACTATCCAAATAGTCACTTAGTCACATACTTCTAACAATCATCTAGACTTGCTTAGAAATCGCACCAAGCATGGCTAGAGATGACCCTAATTGTAAAACTAAATAAAATTTTATTATTAATTTAAAATCTGTATTACAAAACTAAAAAGTAAAAATTATGTTTAAATAGAAAATAACAAAATGCATACAAGAAATCTTAATTAATAAGGGCCAATTATTAGCAAGCATCGTCCATAAGTACGTATAATTAGAGGCCTATCTATATCTTGTATCCACACCGGTTACAATTTTTTGTTTTGTGTTATATAAATTTTTTTTTTTTTTTTTTTTTGAGAAACATGTTACAAAACAATAAATGTAAATGATAGGCGATTGACTGTATATTTACAATAGTTGTGCAATAAGTTGGATAAACCATACACCGCTTGAAAAAGAGAAAAAGAAAATGCCAAGCTTTTAGAAAATTCCACAGATAGGAAAAAGAACAGTGCTAAAGAGAATGCCTCATCCTCGTCATCATTATCATTATCATTATCATTGATTCATTGAACGTTAAAATTACAAAGAGTGAAGTTTCAGACCCATGCTAGGCATGCGTTTGAATTGACATTATAAACGAAAATTATTTAACTATTTAATTTATTTTTGCTACTATTCATAAGCTTTACTGCACTTTTGATACTATTTACGAACTTCACTGTACTATTTCAACTAATTTTTACCTTTATCTATAGTACTTTCAGAAATAACTTTTCAATTTTAACAAAATAGACAATATCTAAACACATCTTAAGTCTAATACATCGGACCCAAACTAAGTCCATAAAGTCAACACTACCGTCTGTGACAAATTCATCTAATTATTTATGCTGCATAGAGTAACAGAATCTTCACAATTACTGTCACTATAAAGTATAGACACTCTCATCTCTCACTCTTTATCTTGGCCCATCAAAACCCCATTGTGATTGATGTTTTACTCCATTATTATACACTAGCATGTAGTCCATACTTACGCACGAAAATATTAATAATTATGATGATAAGATGTTTACCTTAGTAGATTCAGTTTCCACATTGAGCATTATGAATGGAAGTAACTTAACACCAATATTTAAAAATCAAATTGGACACATAGCACAAAATTAAACTACAATTAGAAATTAATTTGATTCAATTTGAATTCTAAAATTGAACTTCAACTTAATAAAATATATATGATTATATTTTTGTCACTTTTAACAAATTAACAAAATCTTAATCCAGACACACTAAAAACTATTAAAAAATAAGAACTTATCATTGAGCTTGGAATCTTCTTTGAGGCACCAATGAAGCGCTAATATATGAGAGTGTGAAGTAAGGAAGAGTAGGATTGAACATTGTGTTTGAACCCGGCCTTACTCTAAGAAATCCGTAAGGAAGAGGATAGGGTAGTGTGTGGATCTAGTTGGTAGAGGTTGAAAGAGGAGGCATGAGATGACGATATGGAATTAGGAGGAGATGATGTTTTACTTTTATAGTCTTTCTTGTTGGACTCCTTGGTTCTGGTGGTGGGATTAGAAGAGCTCCAGACTCTATTGAGATCACCCATAATAGTGTGCAGGTGAGATGTTCTTGCTTTGGCCAATGAGTATTATTATTGTGGTTTTCTTGACTTCCGTGTTAAATGTTAATGCATCATTTATTTGGGCACAAAAATTAGAAAATTTAGATAAGATACATGATACAAAATTGGAGTCCAATTTATAATCTCCATAAAAGTGTGCAGGTAAGATGTTTTTGCTTAAATCAATGAGCATTATCATTGTGGTTTTATTGGCTTCCGTGTTAAATGTTAATGCATCATTTATTTGGGCACAAAAATTAGAAAATTTAGATAAAATACATGACACAAAATTGAAGTCAAATTTATAATCTAATTAAATTTTTTTTTTTAGTTTTGGTTATGACAAGTGGCGTAAAATTGAGAATTCAATTGAAATCTAATTAGATTTTCTCTTTGCTTCACTTATTATTATATATATAGATAATACATGTTCAAAAGTTTTAAAACAAAAACAAAACAGAGAATTAAAATTTAATTCCCTTAATTTACATTTAATTCAAACGCAATTTTCATTCTTCAAATTTAAAAATATCATAATTTTATTAATTTTGGTAACTGTCAATTCATACAAATCCATAAAAAGTTGCGTATACAATGTTGATTTGGCACCTTAAAAATTAAAAAATCTGAAATAAGAAATGAATTATAACTTTAACTTCTTCTTTTTTTCCCCAGAATATCAAATTGAAAAAAAAAAAAAAAAAAGTAGTGTGGATCCCATTTCTCATATCAGCAAAAACTGGTGGTATCAGTTTCGTTAGTAGCAGCAGCTGGAGGAATCTCAAAGTGCCAAAGCCTCCCAACTCCATTCACCTTATACTTCATACACAAAAACTCTCTTGCATAACCCTTCTCTACCTTCCTATTCACATCGTGCAAGAACACGTGCGTCACACCCATTCTCGTTCTCGCACGTGCCATCACCGCCGCCGTGTATATCGCCGCCATTCTCCCCGGCGCATCCGGAAAATACCCTCTTGGCGCGTCGATCATTATCATGTCCCATTCCTTCTCGTACACTTCTTCAGGCAACTCCGTTAAGGCCAACCTGCAGCGCGTGTCTTTGAGGCGCGCGTTGGAGGGAGAGCAGTCCGGTTCGGACTCGTAGGTTGAGAGAAGCTTGTCGGCTTCGGAGAGGCGCGTGTGGTAGCGGACTGTGGAGGCGCGTAAGACAGGGGCGCGTTTGAGAACTGTCTGGACCCACTTCGGATCTTCCTCGAGGAACAAGGTCGTGCCACGTGGGTTTAGCGATGCCCACATGAGCGAGTCGTGTCCGAGACCGAATACGAGGAAGTTGCAAGGAGCGAGGATTTGGAGGACGGTGAAGGAGATTTTGATCTCGGCGAGGGTTTGCTGTGGGATCACGCGTGACGTGGCGTAGTGGAGAATGGCGAGGAACTGAGTCGGCGTCGTCGTGGTGGCGGCGGCTGAGTTTGAGTTCGAGTTGGGTTGGCTCAGTGGGCAGAGGAGCGAGTTGTCATCGTTGTCGTTGCTGAAGTTGTTAATGGGGGTTCTGCTTAAGCCGATTAAGAGAATTGTGGCGGTGATGGCGCCGGCAGTTACGGCGGCGAGGAGACGGAGCTTCTCGGTAATGTTACGGCGATTAATGTTGTTGTTCTTCATGTCTCAGCTAATTAAGCTGCAAAAGAGAAAGGAAGCATTTGGGTTTGGTTTTATAAGAATGGGTGATCAGACTAGATCGAGAGTATTTTAAGATGGCGACGTGGCGTTAATTGATACGAAACAGTGGAGTTAGCACTTAGCATTGTCTTTTCTTAGAAAATAAACAAACAAAAATAACCCATTGGGTCGATGCAGTTATACCAGTACTATTAATTTTTTAAAAAAATATTCAAATAGGTTCACTAAGCACAAGCTATATTTAACACCATTTTCCTTTCACTTTGTTTAGCTAAAATATATATATATATATATATATATATTTAACACGTACCGTTTAAAAGTTATTTCTCCAAGTCTTTTATATTTTTCTAACATTTTGTCTTGATTGTATAGGATTTACTATGATTGCATCCTAATAATTATAGGATCGCGTTAACGGTAATTGTTAAGAGTGTATAAATATAAAAAGTTTGATTTTTTTTTTTCATAATTTTTTTTAAAATAGTTTTTAAATCATTAGCCTTAAGAGTATCTGTGAACTTTTACAATATGTAAAGGTGTTTGGAACTTTTGGATAGCTTATGATAAACAAATACAAATAGCAGTCAAAGATAATAAAAAGGAAGTAAGAGGGGGGAGAAACTTTTTAAAAGATATTAAGTAAAGTTCGTTCTTAGTGAGAAAATTAGATATTTTTGTTTATGCTACTAAGTTTTCTCATTATTTAGGCTAAAATATCCTTCTTTTATGTCGGTACGTATATATGTATGGATAACGTCCACAAGTGGGGAAAGGTGAACGAGTTACAACATAGGGATCGAACCAATTAAAGATTTTGACAAGAAATCTTGCGTGAAAGATTGACATAGCAGCTTGTTGTACATGATCGAGATGTGTAAATTCTGTGTGATATAAAGTTGGTTTGATAGTAATGGATGGGCTAATAGATGAAAGGAAAGGTCACTGCCCCAAGTTATATATACCTTGTTTGATTCGAAAACATTTATGGGAACATGAAGGTACGTAGTTAATTATAATATGTTAAATAATAGTGTGAGATTGAGAATATTGCAGACAATAGCAGCAGCTGTTACATGATTCCCCAAATAAATAATACATAACCACTGCAATATATGAATATGATACATCGATCACTCCACTACTAAGGAAGCTACAGTTTGAGAGTTGGATAAGACACCATCAGGTGGATTAAATAAACATTGCCAGATCTGGTTCTAGACAGCCAACTTAATTGTCATCACTCACAAGAAAAAGGGCTGGCTCTATTGGCTATCAAGAAAATGTTCTTGATTGATGATTGATGAAGGTCACTGCCCAACGAAATTTCCAAAAAACTCACTAGTGTGAGTGATACATCACCCCCCCCCCCCCCCCCCCCCCCCAACACACACACACACACACATATATATATATATATACATATCATTTTTATAGAAATTTTTTTCTAGCGGATGATACAGACACTATTTAACAAATAAAAATGAAATCAAAAAATATATATAAATGACAGAGGGAGTTTTTAAGATTATCAACTTCCTACAAAAGCACTAAATCAAAATCATGAATTCCGACTCATGGTTTATAATAAATGAGATATATTAACCATAAGAAAACAAATGAAGGCTTGATGTAGACCTTATATTATATTAGAAAGTAAAGTGTAGTAATTTTTCATGGGCACAAAAAAATTTCACGTTTTAAACCACCATAAGTTAAAATAAAATAAAGTAAATTATATTTTGACCTACTATAACTCAAAACAAGGTTGTTGTAAATATTTTTCAGATTATTTTCAAGAACACAGTTAAACCACTTGAAAACAAATTGTTTCCTTGAAAATATATATTTTTTTTTTCAAAAACATTTTACCTTGAAACAAATAGTATCTCAATAAATAAATAAAATCATTTTTTTTTTTTTAAATTTTAAGATTTAGCCTTTGTATTTGGTTTGAACTCTTTGATATGAACATCAAGGAGATGCCCAATTGGCCCTTCCCCATGATAGTCGAACAAGTCGGTCTTTCCTAGTTCCCACTAATGCAGCATGACCCATTTAGTCCTTCCCCCAAATACACGGCCACTTAATCTTTCTACACTAATTGCTAATTTAGTCAACAAAACAATTGAAAGGACAGAAAAATAAGTTACCTATTTAGGAACAACTTATTTAGTTTTTTGTTGAAAACTGTTTATTTAAATTGTGCTAAAGTATAGTTATATCTTTTTTTTTTTTTTTTGAAAAAGTGAGAAAATTCAGGAAATTTTTTTTTTGAGATTTTAAAAAACTGTACATAAAAGCTAAAAGCTAAAAATTGAGATTATAAGCTAATGTCAAATATAGTCTAAGTCAATTTGGTTTCTATATTTTATGCCTACACTTCCAATTTTTTTATAACTTAACATGATCCTTCCTTCTAAGTTCTAATGCAAGTCCAGTTAGTTACCAAAGCAATTGAACAATTGCAAAGATCATCATAACCTTTTAGTGACAAGTAAGACTTACAAAATCAAGAAACTATCATATTAGGCAAAATAATAATAATAACATAGACGCCTACCAATGGGTTGCAGAAGATTCCTCTAATCTTCTAGGATAGAATTTCCCTATGAGATTGAATTTTCCTACAACTTAATTGATATGTAGAAAAATTACTTCACTCAACTATATTCCAATCGAAATAGTGAAAGTTTAAGGCTATAATTAAATCTCAATACTTTTATAAACCCTTGTTTTGAGTTGTGGTGGGTTTGAGTATCTTATTTTATTTTATTTTACTTTCACCTATGGTGGGTTCATACTTTAGCTTGTTGTAAAAATGTTATGCAATTTCTTATATTTGTAGAAGAGTTTATCATGGGTTTGACACTATAGTAGAGTTAGAACCCCCCCCCCCCCCCCCACCCCCCTCTCAGGGCGCCCCATGCACGCCCAAAATTCTTAAATGTTAATGTTAAATGGGTTTGTTAATTAATCTACTTTTCCCTTCTTATATTAAAATTTGAATTTCTATCCTATTATATTTTTGAACCCTAGATATTTTTGTTAGAAATACCAAGAGATGCTAAGAATTTAAGGCTTTGAGCTACAAGACTCTTGGCAAATTGCATTTCTTTTTTGACAGTAAGTAGTATGTGTGAGATGGCGAATACCAAATTCCGATGTTGAATGAGAAGGTCGAACCTGTTCAAACTTTTTAATGAATTGTTCTAAAAAATCTGACATTTTAAACCGTCATACGTCAAAATAAAATAAAGTAAATCATACTGCAACTCACCATAACTTAAAACAAGAGTGTTGTAAATATGTTGTTCAATTTTTTATTTGGGAAAAAATTGAAGTAATTGTTATATTCAACCATACATCCAGTATCACAACAAAGACTTAAGACTGGATAGTCATAAACAGAGATTGCTATGTCCAATTTGGCTTTTCGAAAAATCATAAAAGGATAGAAGATAGTTTTCAACCTGGCAAAGAAGGCCAATCAAATTTTGCATATTCAGGACCATCCAACTTTGAAGAGTCGTATTTGTCACTTTTGCAACAAATAAAAGAAGTTCAGAGTAGTTCTGGAGGCATGGATTGCAAGTTCAGTTTTACTTGGACTGGTTTATAAATTTCTTGATGAATTTTACTAAAAAAGCAAGTAATATTCTAAGAGGGAGTATGAATAAAAATACTGCCATTACATCCTCCTCTTCAGATAAAGAACACCACTCCTGTGGCAAAACAACATTTTTCTTTTTAGCATGGCATATTTTGGATTCCACTTCAGGGAAAAAAATACACACACACACACACACACACACACACTAAGGTTGGTACATTAGAAAAATATCAGGACAGATACACGAACCCTACATAATGTCATCAGAATCGCTAATACACCTAAATGAGTGCCACTATCAGAAAATTCCCAATATTCTTCATTATGAACCACAGCAACTTGACTTTTGTGTAGCTTGACCACCATTCTCTGTATGGTCTGGCTTGTTAATCTTGAGAGTTTGAGGCTGAAAGCACCAGACAAGATAAAAGGTCTATTAGAATTTAATGTTTTCTAAGAAAAGAAAATGGAATTCCCATGTTTGATGGCACAAATCTACTGCTTTTTAAGAAGAGAAAAAGAATAGATCACAAAGAGTCCAAAAGGGATTTGGAGCCACACACACACAAAACATACCTCAACTCTGGAATCAGTTTCTGCAAGCCTTCGCTTAATATCCCTTGCTATTGAAAAGAAAACCTCCTCCACATTCAAATTTGTCTTTGCACTCTGCAGAATATTTCTTTTGGTATGAGCAGAACAGAACAACTGGTATTTCAAAAGTAGACCACATCTTGATAGTATATTGTGACTTACAGTTTCAAAGAACTTGATGCCATACTCATCAGCAAGAGCCTGACCCTTAGAGGTAGGCACAGCCTAGAGAAAGAAAGGGAAACATTATAGTTAACAATATAGAACACATGGTCATGCAAACAAATACAGACAGAGATAGAGAGAATGAGGAGAGGATCATATACAAGCCCAGTCAGCACCCAAGCTTTTAAGGCTACAGACTCACATATTGATCCACAAGTCATCCTTCTCTCATACTTTTAAGGGATTGCATGCAGGATGGAATATACTGCACCAGTTATGCAAGTCATGCAATAGAAAAGCCCATCAATGAACTTGGCATCCAGCCCACCATGTGAAAAGGCAGAATTTGCTGCAAGTTAATTAATCGCAAAACACCTACCCTTTTGCTTTCATCCATGTCAGCCTTATTTCCCACCAGTATCTTGTTAACATTGTCAGATGCATGTTGTTCAATGTTGCGAATCCAGTTCTTAATGTCTGAACAGAAAGAGATGGCTCAGCTCCATAAAGAATTGAAAGAGATATAGAATTAATTGCTATAGCTCAAAAAAGAAAAAGGCACCACAACTGGCACAACAATCACCAACTCTAAATGAAAATATACAAAAGAAATTTTACTCTATGACCACAACAAAAGGTTAAACTATACTTTTTTTTTCTTTTTTTCTTTTTTTATGGTAAGTACAAAAGGTGAAACTATATATAAATATTACAGTAAATATCCATCAAGATTGGTTGATAAATCTGTCAAACTACAAATACTATAAACTTATCAGACTTAGCAATTGCTATGCAAATTCCAAATGCTGAGACTAAAAGAGGAAGAGAAAGGAAGAGAAGTTACTGTTAAAAGATGACTCGTCAGTAACATCATACACCAGCAAAATACCCATGGCTCCTCGGTAGTAAGCTGCAAAAGATATAAATAACATAAGCAAACTCCTCTACAATCTAAAGATAATGCAAGATGCAATTCAAATAAAAATGAAACATCCTCACAAGTATATATCAGACCTTCCATTTTATTTGCCAGCAAGCACAAATGTTTTGGAACCAAATACATGGTGGGACTTCATCAAAGGTCTGATATCAACCAGATGGTATCATAACTACTTGAGCTACTACATTTGCATTTCAGGGTTTAAGAAGATATGCTTTTTGGTTCATTTGGACAGAGGTATTTAAAGAGAAGGATTTGAATTTGAAATTTTAGTTTAAATGACTTGAACAGAGTATGAAATGCCAATTTTTTTTTCCTATTGATGAAATGAAATTTGTGGAGGGCTTGGAGCTTTATTAATATGTGGGTTTGAAATAATTAGGTTTAAGATATCATTTCAAATCTATCATGTCAGTGCTGTTTTTGTTTGAGAAAAATCTCTAAAATTCACATCATCATGTGTTGTTAAATTTATATCAAGCATTTTATATTAGTTATTTTTCTTAAAAATCCCTTGATTTTAAAACCAAAAATCCAAATGTAACCTTTCTTAATTCTCTAATTGAAAACCTCAACAGCTGGGTGGGTTTACAATGTCAAGGCTGGAATATGGACACTGCTTCAATTGTCCAAGGAAACACTCATCTGCAAATAATGAGGAGACAAACTAGCAACAATCTACCCATGTTGAAATCAAAGACGCAACAAACAAAAATCCAAAGCACAAACCTGTTGTGATAGTTCGAAACCGCTCCTGACCAGCTGTATCCCAGATTTGCAATTTAATTCGTTTGCCATCAAGCTCAATGGTTCTTATCTTAAAATCTATGCTGTTGTGAAAATTTAATATTGAAATCAGAAGAAATACCAAGACAGATATAAATGCATGTATATTCAAGTCCTCAACCTCAAGCCATCACAGCAAGGTGCATGTAAGTCATGACCCTCCACAAAAGAGGTGCCTAGAATAATTATGAGCATGACCAATTGATTATATAGCATCTGAAATTTTGAGACCATTTCATCAATTTATTGAAGTCTTTTATGTTTTAATATAAATAGAATGAATCTAAAGGCCAATAATCATTCAAGTGTCCTTAATTTTTTCCCTCTTCACATAAGAGGTGCCACAATTAGTTACCCATGATCCTCATCTTGGTATCAGTTTTTGCTAGGTGCAAATTTGCAAAATTAATAATTGGATAAAAACTGAAGTTCCAAGGGATACAAACCCAATGGTGGTAATAAAACTGGTTGTGAAGGAACCATCAGAAAAGCGCAAAAGCAAACAACTCTTGCCCACACCTGCAGAGATTTGATAAGAATGTCAAATAACCAAGACAAAACAAAAAAACAAAACAAAAAATAAAAATAAAAAACCAAAAACTATCATGTTACGTTTGGCCATTTTCAGGAATTTGAAGTCCTCTTTTTTGGCTGTATATATATATATATATATATATATATATTTTTTTTTTTTTTTTTTTGGGAGGGGGGTCTACTAGGTATATAGGTTGCCTACCTAAGGCCATAGGCCAGATGCCCTCAAAGCCCTTCAATTACATACAACCTATCCCTCTAGGAGTTTGAACCCTGGCAACCTCCATGAGAAACTCAGCAGATGCTACTAGGCCATTGGCAATTTGAAGTGCTTTGTTTTTAACATAATATTCAAGTGCCCATGACCAGCTTAAAAAGGAGGCATGTAGAACAGAGATCGTCCTTAAATTTAAACACTAGCTAAAATCTTGTGTGCAGATATGATGCTAAGTCAAGGATGCATTGTCTAGAATGGTAGAAATGTCAAGCAACATGACCTAAAGTCAAATACGTGTGATAAAAATGAATAATATATTTAGAGATTGTGATACATTGGGCGAATCCATAATCAAAAGATCAAGATTAGGGATCCATGACACTCAACCTGCAACCAAGTAACAAAAGGAAAAACCAAGAACTCGCAAAACAAGATTTGGTAATTTAACAAGAGAAGGCTTTTGCACTATTTAGGAGTTTAAAAAGAAGACGACAATACAAAAAAATAAACCTCAAGCTTTTAACATCACTAATATCCACTGGAAATGAAAAGTAAAGATATGAAAACAAACATGGAGCTGATCATATTTTCTTTTTTTGATAGATAATAGGAGCTGATCATAACTCATCATACATCACATTTGGCTGCACAACACAATCGAGATGTTCATAGCAATCTCTCTCTCTCTCTCTCAACCAAAAAAAAAATTGTCCAGAGCAAACCCATCAAAATTTAGCCCCACAGATTTAGCAAGCCTTGCCTCCATTATGATTTCACCTCCATTTATTTGTTTATTTTTTTTGCCATCTACTTATAAAGCATGTAGGAAATTACAGCACAAAGCTGGAAAAAACCAAAATCAAGCAAACCCATTTCTCAAAGATATCAGGGAAAAAAAAATTCCATAAAAATCACAGCCATCTCATTGAAACCAACAGCCTAAAACCAATCAAATAGAAAATGAGATCAAATACCCATTTGTTGACAGACCAAATCACATGCAGTAATGCACCCACACCAAAATTTAAAATCTATAAGAACAAAAAGATTATTTAAAAAAAAAAAAAAAAAAAGATCTCAAAGTTTCTATCTCTCAAAAGAAAAAGAAGACTAACCACTGTCGCCAATAAGGAGAAGCTTGATGAGGTAATCGTAATCGGCACGAGCCTTTGCTGGTGGTGCAGCCATCGTTTTATCTCCAAAACCCACAAACTCGATTCCTCTCTATCTCTCTCTCTTTCTCTCTCTGCAAAGTGCAAACAAACCCAAAAAATGAAAGAGAAAGATATAAATCGAGTGTGAAGTTGAGAGATCGAAGTGTTGGAAACGTTAGCAAGTGGTCTGCAACATATTCAGAAACGATCCAATAGTTTTATTGTTTTTTGAGTTTTGGGTTTGGTTTGATGACCTTGGGTGACTGTGTCTCTCTCCGCGTGCAGACTGTGATAAATATAAATATCTATATATATATATATATTTAGAACTCTGCCATAAATATTTTATCACACTGTTTTTATTCTTTTTCTTTTTTGACACACAATATTTATTAACAATTGCATGCAGAGTTTAATGCACACATTTTAAAACGTAGAAGGATAATCTTCACATTTGAAATATATAGTGAAAAGTAGTAAATTGTAGACAGTGATCGAGTCAGGAATTCAGAATTTGTGATTTGGGGGAAAATTTTCATTTCCTGTTTTTTTCGGGACTTTTAGTGAAAAACTTGTCTGAGTTTGTTTGTTTAATTTTTTGTTTTTTCGTTTTTTTTTCTCATTTTTATTTTCAATAATATCAGAAAAATAATGTGAGAATGAAAACAAAATATGAAAACAACTTTTTGGAATTATTATTTTTATCAAAATGAGTTCAATGGCTTTTTCGTAAAAAAAAATGAAAATTATGAGAAAAGATTGTGAGCATATTAGTTGAAAAAAGTACGTTATGTTTGGTAACGGTTTTTATTTTCTATTTTCAAAAACTTATTTTGAAGGATATAAAGAAAAAATAATTTTCTTGTATTTTTTAAATAAAAAAATGTTTGGTTAGTTGAAATTAAAAAAAAATTAAAAAAATAAAAAATACTAAAATATGTTGTTGTTAGGATCTAAACTCATTAAATAAGAAAGATTTATTAAATTAAATGCATATTTTTATTGACTTTTGAAAATTATAAATTGAAAACAGTTTTTTTGCATGTTTTCAATTCCTTTCACAAATTGAGTTTTGAGAACAATTTTTGTTTTCTGTCTATTTTGGATTGCCAAACAAGTTTTTTAATTTCAAAAATAGATTTTTTTTTAGAAACAAAAAATAAGAGAAAAAAATAGTTACCAGACATACCCATAATTTTTTTTTTCATATGTAAGAGTCAAATGTCAAATAGGGTACCCAATTTTTTTTTTTTTTTCACATGAATAAGTCATGTTATATTGTTTTTATAGCCAAATTTCACTTATAATTCTGACTTAATTAGTTTTAGTAATTTGATAAATGTTAATTACAACTTATGTCGCTTATGTTAAACTCATAAAATGGTTAAATTATAATAATTAAATCCATATATTAACCATTTGGGCATCTAAAACACTAAAACCCTAGAACTCAACTCGAAAACAGCATCAAATTATGATGTTATATTATTTCCAAATTTTATTACAATACACTCATTTTTTAAACTATTTAATGGCTTAGAATTTGATCTTATTGGGTTTTACTTCGACTTAGTTTTGATCTAACTTTGAATAATTGTGCTTCGAGTTAGTTTCTTGTAATCACTTTAGTTTTTCATCTTCCATTGTTAACTTGCATTACAATAAAAAGTCATCTTAATTGAGGCATTTCTAACCCCAAACCCTATTCTATGATGTCAGATTCCACTTTGAGTTGGGTTTTCACGTTAAGTTTCACTTGAAGTAACTTGTAAACATTAATAAAGACCAAGCTTTATTAAAAATTGGTTTCTGCTCACACTTTTCTACAGGTTATGCAATCAGTATGAAGGTGTTCCATTGAAAGGTTTGTACTTCTTGCAGCATATTAACCACACGTTTGCATCTAATTCTAAATGCAAGTTTGTGGCTCCACATTCATCTACCAAAGTAAACCCACCTCTCGATGCCCATAATTCACTTATAAAACTCGTGACAGAACCAATTGATCTAGAGAAATGCCTTAGTCAATTACCTTCACTATCTCTAAGGAGGCCTCCTTCCCCTGCAAGCCTAAGATTACAGAATGAGGAGTCATCTGTATTGAGTTTTTTTTTTTTCTTTTTTTGGGTAAAAATCCGTATTGAGTTTTCACCACTTCAAAGGATGGTAATCATATTAGGCTTGGGATGGAAATTTTGGAACCATGAAGAAGGACTCCACAACCTTTTTGAAACAAACTTCAAGAAATGAAGTTTTTACCACCCTACTCCTGAAAAAAGAAAAAAATTTCTCTGCAACCATAAATGTATAATACCATAGGAAATATGAACTTCCAAGGAAAGTGAAATCTACGGAAAGGAATCCATTCCGAAATGGCAAGTAAAAGGGACTAGCCAAGGGGCCAAGAATTCCCATCCTAGTCCAAAAGGATACAAAAGAACAATCCTAAGTACACATGTTGAATTAATTGTTTTAATATATATATATATATATATATATATATATGGAAAATGCTAACAAATGCCCTTAAGGCATTGGTTAATAATCCATTTTAAGAAAGTTTTAACGTCACTTTTATAGAAAATAAAAAAAACTGTCAAAGCATGATATATATACATACCAACAAAGAGGATAAGTAGCAGAAAGATTGAGGCATCTTAAACCGAAAACTTAACAAACCGGGACATTATTGTGTAAGCATATCCAAAGACAAAAAAAAAAAAAAAAAAAAAGATTCCGGGTGTTGCTTCCAAACCCAGCTTCCATATTTAGTAGTAGTGTATTGATGCAAAAGATGAGACATTCTTCAATAAGTACAGTTGGTCCACTTTTGAGTTCTGTTCACACTAATACAGTTGGTCCACTTTTGGTTTGGGAGTCACTACAAGTCTAGCGCCATGATTGGTTTCACAAGTGGTAGCACGCACTAATCTTTGACAAGATGGCATGATGGTCACCCATTTTTTGCTCATACCTAAAGGTAACTGTAAGTAGCTCATGATGGAAAGGGTGAGTTGGATTTTTGTTATGTACGTATTCAAACTACGTAGGGGTTCCCCATACTCTTTTTGCTGTGGTTTTGGGGTTCACAGAGTCTTCGAAAGGTATGCTTGGAACTCATGGTTTCAACTTTGGGGTTCATCAACTTTTTTTTCTTTTCCTTTTTTAACTTAATAAAAAAATATTGGATGAATAAGTAAGTAGTCATTCTCATTTTAAGACTGACCAACACTTCTAGGCACTTTTGTAATTAAAAAAAGAAAAGGTAATATTTGAGTTGGAAAACATTGCTTAAGGGTATTTTGCAAGTCTCAATTTGGCCATCACAACTGTTGCAAGAGAAAAGATACTTCGTATATATGATTCCAAAATTGCTACAGGTCTCTTTTAATTTGTGGTCATCAAAAAGTTGTGCTTAAGAGTATATGCCAAGAAGATCCTCCAACCAACCCCACTCTTTTCTACATCTACAAAAGGCCACTAAGTTTTCTCAACTTTAATTCTAAGGCTTCAAAAAATTGTCTTCCATAATGTCCCTTCACTTTGACATATATCCACTGTAATTCTTATAGGGATCCTATGGATTTGGAGCCTGCAGGAAGTAGCAGTGACAGTGAGGATGATGCCGAAGCCGATGACGACGACAACAACAAAAGAGACTCATCCTGGAAGTTAGCTCGTGACAGGAAGGAAACTTGCACGACAAGGGCAATTACTATCTTTGGCAATGTCATATGTAACTCTCACTTGAGATGATAATAATCTTATATGTGCTCAACCCATCTTGAAGGTGGATTTGTCATATTTACCATATCCTCTAATGGTCTCAAAATATATCTCAGAGAAATCTACTTCATGTACTCTTTATCACGTGAGTTTTGGATTTTAATGTTTATATATTTAGCTTGTTTAAATGTTATCGTTGCTACCATATCTTTTATCTTTTTCTTTTTAAAGCATTCACATCTGATTTGAAAAAGTTTAGCCAAATTTTACAAAAGCGACTTATTTTTTTTAATTTAGAATTTTCAATTGACCTTACATATATCTCAATCTTCATTTTATTATAAATCCAATAAAAATAATACAAAATAATTTATTTATTTTTTCCACAACACCCACCATGCTCAACTCAACCCATGTCATATATAGGGGTTAAATCAGCCTATATCCAACTTCATCGTAGTTACTGTAGAAATTAGCTACCTAGAATTAGATCAGCATCACCGTGCCACACAGTAATAGCTTGACAGAACCAATCAACCCACAACAGAAATTTGACGAGAAGACAACACCACATTGGCCACTACAAAAGATGTTCCACGACAATGATTCACAACCGCCTACGTTGGCACCTAACAACCACCGCTCATGAGAGAGAGAGAGATATCTAACTTCTAAGAATCAAAGGTAAGAGGAGTTGAAGTACGGAATTGAAAAAGAATAAAAGGTAATTAACAAATGGATGAAAGATCTCCAATAACTCATTGTAGCAATTTAAAAAAACAGAAACAAAAGAAATAAAAAGTTGTAGATATGATGTAGAACCAATTTTGTACGTATATGACTATAATTTGACTAAAAAATGATATTAAGATTATTGATATTAATACAATTATATGATTGATTAGAAACTTTATGGACAAAATTTTCTTGCAAACCAAATTGCCAAATATGTAAAAGTTAAAAATCTGATCTCATATCAACAAACACTCAATTTTATGGTAATCTCATTGAGAAGATCAGATTCCATGCAGACTCTTTTCTCAATTTTAGAGTTTCTCGTGTTAAAAGTAAAGTGAATTTTGTAACTCATAATCTAGTTAGACATGCTAGACATATTAACGGTTTAGTAGTTTGGATGGAGGAGGTTCCCTCCCACATTTTACCTATACTTTTAGCTGATGCTAGCTAATTTTTCATTTAATAATAGTTGATTCAGTTTGATTCTCAAAAAAAGAAAAAGAAAAAGAATGTTGTTATTAAAGATAGAGTTGTTTTAAATGATGATCTGGTGATTATTCTTTAATTGGAACGGCTGGGATCTAATAACAAAAAAAAGATTTTTAGAGAAAAAGAGAGGGAATGAGTTATATTTTTTGATAATTCGATAATTATGATGAGGAAGGAGTTAAAGGTAATGAGAGAAATAAGTTAGAAGGTAATGAGAGAACTCATCAGTATTAGTGTAGCTTTGGATCAACTTTTCTCAACCCCCTTAAAAGAAATCCATGTAAAATAGATCTTATGCCCAAACACCAATTATGACTAGAAATTATGTGAGGCTACTCAATTAAAGCTAGTTTTGGGTTTGAAAGTATAAAATAGTCAACGTCGCTGATGCTTTTCAATTTTGCTTTTGGACGAAGTTAAAGTAACTTGATCTAATGGGCAATTTAACACGTTAAAAAATTACAAATCTAATTCAAGATTCCTTCAACACAGGAGAGAAAGAACTTCAAAAGTAAAATATTCAAGCAAAGTCTAACAGGGGAAAACCATCTTGGAAATACAAGGATGTTTTGTTTTGATATAATAAGTATTATAGAAGCAAATAGGATAACTAATGTCAATCGTTTTTAAATTTAAACCTAGTTTTAGGTATGCAGTAACCTTTTGGTCTAAAAAGTGGTTTAAATGGGATAAGATATATATATATATATATATATATTTAAGTTGCAATAAATTTACTTCAAAATCAAGTATTTAAATTTTTGGTGTTTCCATCTTCCCCTTGGAATTTTATTTGAAATTTTCACATGTATGAACTAAAATTGGTTCTGATTTGATTTAGCCAAACTTGATAAATAAGATTACTTAAAAAATAAACTGATCTATCATTTTAGTTCAGTTTGAATTCTGCAGCTTGCCCATCACTCACATAGAGGAAAAAGATGACATAATTCATATTTTCATACAATGACCAGGCCAAGTGGATACTTCAATGATCAAAGCCTTAAAAATTGCAGTAAATTGTGATTCATATAACCCAACTGAACGATAATCAAATATGTAGTCTCTTTAACGGTGAGAGACTGAGAGCAAATGGAAGGCAACATTACGGACTTCATAAAATGTGGGTACACAAATTGCCACTCACACACAAACATCGAATGAAACATAGAACCATTCTATATTAACCGAGTTGGAAATACACCCAAAAATTCCTCTCAAGCAGAAACTTAGAGATCAGTCTTGAAATTAAGCCTAGTAAAAAAATCCAAGCACTTTACCACCAACATTCTTTCTCCTAGCCTCTTCATGATCCATGATACCAGCAGAAGTCGTCAACACAATATATCCAAACTGCAGTTTTCAGAAATATATCACTCAGGAAAAAAATGGCAATCTGTATAACCAAATAAAATTAACGAGACGTAATGCAGATCAAAGTCCATTTAAAAAATATATATATTTAAGTCATAGAATTTCAATAAAAATGAGCAAGATAAAGTGCCATCCTAATACACAGGGCATATTAAAAGCATAGCAAAGAAAAGCAAAAAGGGACAAGGAGAGAAAAAGACATAAACAGCTGATATCAACAACAATAACAGCTTTGACCTCCTTAACCTATCCCAATTTTTTTGGGATCGGTTATGGATCCTTAACAGATTTGGAAATCCTTAACAAATTAGTCAAATGAGGCCATTAATTTACATTTAACATTCTTCATAAATTTAATCATCAGTATCAGCCAATCATCTGAAGATTATATTCACCCTAAACCAAACATTTTTCATCACTCTGCCATTTAATGAAAAAGGAAATGGCAAAATCATATTAAGGTAAAAAAAAAACATATTAGGAGACATCTGGCTTGAAGGCTTGAAGTAATAAATAAACAGCAAATTTCCTGAAAAAGACTTTACAAGAAGCATGTGGTGCTAACCTGTCTTGAGGGGAGCAGCCTTGCAGTCCAACCTTCAATCTCTTTGACACCCACATCAAAACGAGGACTAATAACCCCACATTTGTTGAGCCTCCCATTCAGTTCGACAACAATTTTGCCAGCCCTGTGGTCATCAACATACTCAAACTCTCCAATGTAACCTATAGAGCAACACCAAATATATTAAAAGAGAACTTAAAATGTCTATGAGTAAACAAAAATAAAAAAATGAAGGTGATTTATGATAGTATACCATGCTTCTGCATAACCAGGAGAAATTTAATGATGACTTTTGAGGATGGCCTGATCATGACCTGGCGCTTCCCCCGTTTCTCCGCATTGTACATGCTCTTAAGAGCATCATTCAAAACACTCACTCGCACCATTGCTGCCGCTACATATTTCAATAACCATGTCAATGACTAAAACAAGGCTGTGGCACACAAAGCAAATATGCAAAAAGAAGTAGAGACATACAAACACAAAAAAAGAAAAAAGATTTCTGAATCAAGTATGAAACATTCCATATACTTTTTGTCCTGGCCCTATATTTTTTTTGTAGATTTTGGGGAAAAAAAAAAAAGAAAAAAAGAAAGAAATGATGTGTATTCATGTCAATCTAAAATATCACAACCACATTACCTTTAACCAATGAATCCTTCATCTTACATATATCTACCCAAAAATGAAAATAAAACCACAGTTCAAAGAAGTTTTAGCCACTAAGAACAAATCAACTATAACCTAGTCTTGTGGCCAATCATATACATCATATAGCAAAACCCAAAATCTCAGAATTGTTACAAAAGCCACTAGCTTTACATCATATGGCAAACCCAGAATCATGAAATCATCCAATTTAACAACCGTACCCAGAACAATGCAAAACCAATTATATAACACGCATCTAGTTGCTAACAAAACATACAAACTCAAAGAATAAATGGAAGCAAATGTTTCTATTATGTATGCTTCAAAAAAAAAAAAAAAACCCATTTGCCTAAATCAGTTGTGCTCCAACCCCACTGATCACCAATCCATTTTCAGATTGAAAAATTGAAACAGGCACGCACATAGTATTAACTAAAAATCTAAAACCGAAAACCCAGTAACAAGAAACGAGCACAAAAGCCAAAATGAAACAAAACCATACGACACACACAGATATATAATAATAATAAAACAGCAGATCAAATATCGAAACATTGAAAGTTTGAAACAGAAATCCTAAAATACGTAGTAGAAGTTTGAGGATTTTGTTTTGTTTGGTTTGTTGTTCTTACCGTAGGTATAGAAGTAGAGAGAGAGAGAGAGAGAGAGAGAGAGAGAGAGAGAGAAAGCTGAGCAGAGGCGCCTCCGAGAGAGAAAAGCTTAATAGAGCCTTCCTTCCTAAATTCCTATATTTGGTTTTGGAAAAGAAAGACATTGATTTACCAATTTGCTCTTCACCTCAGCTAGGGCTCCAATGGGCTCTCTCCTTTGTTAATGGGCTTTTAAAAGTACTGGTGGTTTACCACTGTGTTGGTCCAAGCTCGTCTTAATGTAGAAGCAACCCATAAGACTTTATAATGGGCCCAATTAAATGTTTGGAATTGGCTCAACTCAGTATTTCTCTTACTTTGAATTATTAAAATAAATAAATAAATGATATGTCTACAATATTTTTATAACAAATTCTAAGTAGCAGGTTATTTCTGGTTGTTATTGTTAGAGGAAAAAAAAAAATGATCTTAGTGTTAGGTTCAAATTTGAACCAATAATAACTAACCACCTATGATTTGTTGTAAAAATATTGTAAACGTAATACCTCTCTAAAAAAAACTAATTATCTTTTTTTTTTATTCAATTTTCTTATATTTTTTATTTTTTATTTTTATTTTTTAATAATTAAATAATTAGGAGATGAAAGATTTAAAATTTTGAACCACATCAAATGAGCCAACTTGCTAAGGTACAAGGCTTTTAATATCTTCTTAGTTAATTTATAATAAGATTGTGAAAACAAAAGACTATACAACAAATGATAACCAGGTTTTTTTTTTCTTTTTTTTTTTTTTTTTTTTTTTCCTTTGAGGCGTTTCTGTGCCAAACATAAGATGACACAATTTTGGGTTTTGGTAAAATTTTTGGGGGAATATGAAGGTTTTTTTTTTTTTTTTTTTTAAAAGAGTTTCAACCTATGGCGTCCGTTCCTTATGATAGTTCTTTATCATCAAACCAAATCATCAAACCAAGATACCAATCAGTTTTTGGTATAGGCGGAGACTGAACCCCAGTTCTCTTATACAACGATCAGAGACTTTACCAGTTAAACTAATTGAAACTCACGGGAATATGAAGTTTTGGTTTGCTTGAAATACTAAAAGTAGAAAATTCTACTCATGGCTGCATTAGGCATCTTGCAACATTAGTATTTTAATTTTGAACTTCAAGGTCTTCCAAGCAATTAGAAAGTTGTGATGTGTGGATGTTAATTTTCCAATGGGGATCTTGATGGTTGTTTTCCAATAAATGATATTCCTTGCAGGGCTGAATGGAATATCATTTGAATGCTAGAGAATTTATTGATTTTGTTACTTATGATAGTTTATTTAGATACATAGAGTCTTCATATTTTGTAAAATCACATTGTATTTTGGTATTGCGGATATGTGGGATTAAATTATTGGTATGGTAAATTTTGTGTATTTTTTTTTTCTTTTTCTTTTTTAAGGGTCAAATATATGAAATTTTTTCTAGAAGTCAAATATCCAAAAAAAAAAAAAAAATCGAGAAAAAAACTTGATGGTATATAAAACGGTCTCATAAGACCTCTTTCTTATAACCTGTGAGACATAAGATAATTTTTCTCACATTACACCATTTTCAAAGGTTTAAAAAAAAATTAAATTAAAAGCATTACTTTTCCCTAAAGCCCAAGACGAGAGGATAAACGACTAACAAACCCAAAAAAGAACGACGTGTCGTTCAGTGTTGTGTAAGATGATAGTTTCTTCGAGAAGAATAAGATAAGGTTGCCCAGTGCGCACTCTCTTCTCTGTGTGAATCATTTTGGTTGAGAGAGAGAGAGTAAGAAAGAAAAATGGCGGCCATGTCTATGACTATGAGCTTGAACTTAGCTGGGACATTCAGAGGGCTAAGCTTAGCTTCAAGCTCGTCTTCGTCCTCTTTCTTCAGAGGCGACTTTGGTGGGTCCTTACAAATGGGTCCCACAAAGCTGGTGTCGGTCCCACGGAGAATTCCGCTGACCATTCAGAATGCTCACAAGAAAGGTGCCGGAAGCACCAAGAATGGCCGAGACTCCAAAGGTCAAAGACTCGGCGTCAAGATTTACGGTGACCAGCTCGCCAAGCCCGGCTCCATTATCGTTCGCCAGCGAGGTACCAAGGTATTTGTATTTATCATTATCACTGCCTCTAAATTTTGGAGCTTTATATTTTTGTGCTTGTGGGGTTTCATTATAATCACTAGTAATATTGCATATGAAAACTAAAACATTGTTACTTATTATATAATTTCACAAATTTAATATAAGGTCTTATAATTTCATGTTGAAGGATTTTTTTATGTTCATATAGGTTTTGGTTATGACTTATGTGAATTTCTAATTGAGGGTGCAAATTGAAACAATTGAACAAATTTGTGGTCTTAATCCTTAACTTTTTAAAAAGCTCAGGTTTTAATTTGAAAGCACCCTAAATTATAAGAAAATTAGGTAATTTACCTAAGCCTTTAATAAATTTTAGCCACTCGGTGCAAGAAGAGTGTAACCACTTTTTGTAGAGAGAATATAACCATTTGGTGTAATTATGGCTCCTAGAACTCAAATTTTATTATGTAGTATAGTATAGTATATGATATGATATGTGGGTTTGTATCCAATTCGGTTTACCAACACTTGATTGGAAAATTTATACATGCCAATGAGTTCTAGTGCAAACGGGATTATAATCCTCTACATGTCCTACTATGATTATCATGGAGTTTTGAAAATCTTATCCATCTATTTTGAAATGAACAGATTGTATTTTGCCATGTCATCAACTCTTAAATAAACGAGTGTCACCATTTGGTTAAATTATTAATGTTGTGCTAAAATCTAATTTACTTATTTCAAATTGGATGGATAGGATTTTAGAAACTCCATGGTGGAGTTGCCCTAATAACTTTGGAGGATCATTATCCAGCTCAAATGGCACCTTGTCCCCTCCCTATAGAAAGTGTGGACGGTATAGTTGTGGGTTCAAATTTCACTCACTGGGGGTGTGTGTGTGAACTTACCAATTAAAAAAAGTTAAAAAAGTCACACTTTCTGTGTGCATGAATTTAAATTGTATTTTCAATTGGTTAATGAATTTAATATATTGAGATTTTAATGAAGCTGTTATTTCGTTTACTTTTCAAAGAAAGTGATTTGAGTATATGATTTTTTAAAGATTTTGCACTAATTTTGTTTGAGGATTTATTTTCGCCTGTGTAAGTGCAACTTTAAAACCACAGGATGACAAATTGAATCCATCTCAAACTAGAGCTGTGTGTGTGTAATTATCCCCCACTTTGGTTAGCAATATGAGAGGTACTTATTTTGCATGTGTTGGAGAAGGGCTAAAAGTGATAACAGTACTTCCTAAGTACTACCTAAATTGCTGCCTTGGTTGATGTATTGGGAAATGAATGTCTGGTGTTTGGAACTGTTTTGTTATAATTATATTTCAATCATGATTTTTCTTGAAGTCGGCACACTCATAAATAATTTAAGTTGCCACAGCTAATTCAGTTGTGCCTGGTTAGCTCTTGTTGAAACTGTATATACACGGGCGTAGTTACTAGGCTCTCCTTTGACGCTCATAGGTTATTAAGGTATTCATTTTTCATTGTTCTCGTGAGATTACTCATGAATATAGTTAGGAACAGGAAATTACTGAGGCTAGCTGTGATGGCTAGCTAGGCAGGTTGTAAATAAGTAAAGGAATTGAAATTGCTAACAAGGGGAAAGGAATGCAAACAACACATGTTGATATTATATGATTTGATACCACTTCACAAACTACTATGAGATTACACCAAGGGATTGATACAAACAACAAAGTACAAATCCTTCCCTTGGAATTTATTAAGTCTGATCTAAATGCAGTTCTGTAGTATATACTGTATACACACAAAATTTTAGAGGTTATGCCTGTCTTTACCAGGGAAATTGCCGTGGTAAAAGAAGCTTGGGCCTAACCTAGTGCTCCTTGTGGGTCTTTGGTAGTTCTATTTATTCTCAGCTAGGATATGATACTCCATGGTTATGTAATCAGGACAAATACTCAAGTTATGTTCCTTTGGAATTGCATAGGTCCTTGTAAGCTGAAATTCATGAGGCTTACAATCTACAGGTCAGGTAGAGGATAGAACTAGTTTTTGAGGGCTTCTTAGGAAAATTAAGGTATTTTGGTCTAAATTTTACTTCCATCATTTGGTGATATTATGAGTTAGGATACTCTTTCTATTTGAGTTTGGCATGACTGACAATAATTGGAACCATTTGAGGAAACAGATTGTTTCATACTCAAAATTCACTGGTAGGTTTTGGCTTGTAAACCAGTTTGGAACTGAAAGCTACATTTTAGAGATAGATGTTTGAGGGATGCTTAACCCTTTACAGTACTAAAGAGCTTTTGGCATTATGGCTTCACCCCTTAGAACTGCTATTCTTATAAGTAGTGGGGGTAAAAAAGAGGACAACATTTCTATGAAGAATATCCCTTGTTTGGGTGAGTTTGATACTTTGATTATGGAGGCTACATGATGTGCAGCTTTCAGTCTTAATTTGTATCTGCTGATGATCATGCAATTATATGCCAAGAGCCTTGCGGCTCAATTAGTAGCTCTTGGTGTTTCCAACTGAGACGTTCAAGGTTCAAGTCCTTCCTCTCCCATTGTAACTCTCATAAAAGATGATCGTGCAATTATATAGAAATTAGAAAAGCAGTACTGCTTAGAACACAATGAATTACATGAATTTCCTTAGTAGAGATAAAAATCTCCATTCTTGTGATTGGCCAGCCATGAGCATCATGTTCATCAAACTCAGTAGATTGATAATTAAATATAGAGGTTTAGTGGGGAAATTTGTGTATAACCTGTGTATAATTTTTAAAGTAATTCTCCACTTTCTTTACACAAAATAATTTCAAGCTTCTCTATTAGTATTTAGAAATTCCAAGGAGTTTATTTATCCCAAGAAAAGAAAAAGTACTTGTTATTAACAATTCCTCATCCCTCAACGTATTGTCTTCCAATGACACCTAAATGTTTTCTTTGCAACAATTCAGTTCCATGCAGGGAACAATGTGGGGCTTGGCAAGGACCACACGATATTCTCCTTGATAGATGGACTAGTTAAATTTGAGAAGTTTGGGCCTGACAGGAAGAAGGTTAACTTTAAAGTTATTAAACCTTACAGTGCTTGTTTTGAAGAGCTACATTTTAAATGGTGACTTAGACAATGAAATTCTATAATTGACAGATCAGTGTTTATCCGCGAGTAGTACAGCCAGAGAACCCTAACAGTTACAAAGCAAGAAAGAGAGAAAACTTCAGGTTGCAACGTGAACGCAAGAAAGCAAGAAAGGAAGCTTATATTGCTGAACCCCAACTAGTTATGGCTTCGGCTGTTGATGCCCAAGATAGCCATCTCACTTGCTAATTATGGCCGGCGTCTCTCTATCCTAATCTCTTTGCTTTGCATATAGATTTGAATCATTGGTTGTTATTTTTTTCCAGTAATTGTTGATATTCTTATTGAGAAGTGTCACTGGAAACATTTGCATCATATTTGCAGATTTGAGTTCCGATTTGTTTTTATTATATCATCTACATTATGGACATCACATGGACAAGTGATGTGATCTACCATTTTATTAAAAAACTTTCACATGTTTAAAATTGTTAGTTAGAAAAAAATTTTAAACAAAAATTAATTATTGATTCAACAATTTTAAACCAGTGGAAGCTTTTTAGTGGAATGATGGATAAATGATGTGATCCATAAAAGAACTCTATAATTTCTTCCTTTTTGAGAAGCGGTCCATGGTTTCTGATACTCAATTCAGATGTCTGCAGCGTTAAAGGTCTCTAAAAGTTATCATTATCTCTAGAATTTTGACAAATGGTTGGTCGTTAAAAGGTTTTCTCTTAAATTAACAAGTAAAGCTTTGCACCGAAAAAGTTCGTGACTCGGAACTCGGAAGTAAACAAAAGAAAAATAGCATAATTATATGGAATTGTTCCATTACATCTTCGAGGTAGGAATTATTCATATGCAGTGTAGGCGACTGTGCACTCTCATTTCCTTTTAGACAATCAATTGATAACCCATTGGCCTGTTGACACCATTAATTGGTGTAAAACCAACTAATTCACAATTACTTGGTGAGAGAACATATGATGTGTAGGATATACGAGTCAAATAGTGAGGTAGACCATATTGTTGTTGGATATGGTTATTGTTCAAGTGATAGTCTAATAGTAATGGTATTTTTTGTGATGCCCTCTTCTTTTTTTTTTTTTTTTTTTTTTTGACTAACTGGAATAGAATAAAAGAGAGGAGCTACAGAGTTATGGCACTGCGCATACAAAAAAAAAACACAGTGCCCAAGGCATCAAGCCTAAACTGATCTAAAATACAATCAGGGGGGAATCAAAAACAACAAAATCCGGAAAACATATTAGTTCCGCTTTTAGCTATGTTGTCAGAACATCCATTGGCCTCCCTGTTATCATTATTCAGCAGATTTACAATAAAATTGGCATTTATTTCAACAATTAGAAATTGAATCTGAAGATGGATGCAAAGACTTGAGGCCATCTCTTAGAGCTCATAATTCAGCAACAATGCTAGAAGCAAATTCTTATTGATCTAGCAAAGCCCCTTACCCAGTTACCATGCTGTTTTCTAATGATTCCTCCTCCTCCAGCTTTACCAGGATTACCAATGGAGGATCCATCAATATTCTGGTTTTTCCCAATTGATCCACCTAGTACTGTCATTACCACGAGATAACATAGGAGAAACAATGATAAAAAAATCCATGGCTATGTTATGGACCTAGGAATTAAGAGAGGGATTAGGTTTGTTATGCTTGAAAACCCTATTGTTTCTCTTAAACCAAAGATACCAAATACCATAAAGAAAAAACAATTTCCAACGGAATGAGCCACTGGGGTAAAGAAAGCTAGAGTGACTATTTTTATATGGAGCCAACTTTTTGAGTCAGGATCAAAGAATTCTGAAAAGGTACCTGGTAGACCACTTCTCAGCCAAAAGTTTCTAGCCACAGTACAATCACGAAGGACGTGCAAAATAGATCCATCAGATGTAGAGCAAGCATGGCAACCAGTATCAATATACATGCCTCTATGAGCAAGATTATAGCTAAACAGGGAGACAGTTTAGCCAACATTTCTATGGTTCTAGTACCCCAGCATTTACTTATCTTAAAACTCGTTGCTTCAATTGAATCTGCACCATACATGCTGCTAGAGGTGGTGCTAGTGAAATATATGTAATAGAAAACTAAAGGCGGGGGAAGCTTCTTTGAGGAACAAAATTCACAGGACTTATCTATGTTTCAGATTTTCCTTTCGATTTGGTTCGGTCCTTATAAAGTGTATGCCCATACACATAACTTATCATTATCTATTATTTATTTGTAATTTTCTAAATTAAAGCCAACAAGGATGATTAATTAATTATTATGGAGAAAACTACACAACAAGAAGAACGCATTTGTCCAAAAGTGCAAGGCTGACAAGTCAACAAACTCGTATTCCATCCTGACAAATTAAAGGGTGATAGACTTGGAAAGAAACTTGCAATATAAACCAGCTCAATTTAACTCAAAAGTCTAATCTGAAAACAAAACAATGTACTCAGATAATGTATTAAAAAATACAGAATACAGATCTTTGCTCTACCCCGTGTGCTGTGACTACTCTACTGAGAACTTCCATCCTTCATGTTAGCCCTGCAATCTAGACTGACCTGCACATTTAACAAACATTTAGAAACTTACTTTCACCAAAGAGCAAAAAAAGTTCAAAGCAAACATTATATATATACACAATCAAATCCCTAGATTCTCTCTCCAAAGAAAAGAAAGAAAAAATGAAAATCTATTTATCCAATTATCTTCAGAGTAGTGCCATTATTAAATGCATCCAACAGAGATGAACATTGACCCTACTAAAGGTGTTGAAAACAAAGCAAAGAGGGTTTGAAAAGTTCATAAACTTCAATCAGACTTATACAGTCCCAGTCAATCAAGTCATTCACAAACTTATAATAGAGAAAAAGGATTGTTTAGCACTTCCCATCTGATAAGAAATTCAGTGACAAGAGACAACCGTTAAATTGTACAAAATACCCAACCTCAGCTACAACACCAAACTGATAATCTATAGTTGATTAAAGCAATATTCTATTTCAAGGCTTAGAGATTAAGACTAGGCAACCAATTTACCAACCATAATTATAAACATATATGCAAACAAGTTTCATCAATAAAGCTGTAATTAAAACTTAACGATGGTATCATTTGTCAAAACGCCACATTTCATCCAATAAACATAGCAACAAAAGGAGATGAAATCTCCACAATATGATAATACAAACTCTGAAGGCCAATATCATATGTTGAACAACCTTAACAGAATATGATGATGACGATAACAACAACAAAATACATAATTTCTCATGTTGTAGAAAACAAGAAGCATTCATTCCATAGATATAAATACCAATCTGAGAATACACAAACAATGAAATCCTAATCTTATAAAGTTCGATAGGTTCTCAAAAATGAGTCAAACATTCATCATGGATGCAATTTTCACAGCTTGTTTGCAACGAAGGAAAGGATTAATAAGCATTTTTCGGGAGTATTCTATCAATATTCCTGTTATGAAATTTGGAGTTAAGGAATAGAATGGCTATGAGAGGATGCCGAATGTGAATGCCCATTCCATTCCCTCCTAAGCATTCCTCACAAAAGTGGGAGGAACACTCAGAAACGGAGCTGAAATATCAATTTTATACCCATTTTGAACAGATAAAAGACAAAAGACATGCTAGTAAAATTGTTATTTCTTTCCATTCCGACCTTTATAAACTTTCAAGCACGCTAGAGTCTAGAGAAAATACAACACCATATTGCTTTCTATTCCCATTTCATTACATAATTATATAAACTCCCAAACATGAGTAGATTAGTAAAGAGTAAAGATTCCAAATCCAAACTTTCTATTCTTCTCTGATATCAAATCAGCAAGAAAACAAATCATAAACTCAAAACCCGAATCTCATTAAAGTTAAACATCACAATGGACCAATGCATGAATTTTCCAAATTATTGATATAACGAAATGTTATAATTCAACCATAAAGGTTCACAAACAAACAGACATCCAGAACTTGAGCTACACCCACCAAAAAGCGAGCTCTTTTTTAAGTTTTAACCATAACAACAATAAGTAGATACAGAAAAAAAGGAGAGAAATTGAGAGAAAGAAAGAAGCCTATACGAACATCAAGAGGAGCCAACGATGATGTTGTTGATGGGGATGAAGATGAGCTTGACGAAGAAGCCAACGAACCCCATAACCACGAACCCGATGGCCGTACGGAACGCCACCTTGGTGAACTCTACAGTAACAGTAACACAACACATCAGATCAAATGTTAGGAATCAGAAAAGTCCAATATTTTTTTAGATCCAACATCGGATCTTAAAAAAAAGAGATGGGTTTTGAATATGATTAGTGATTAGATAGATACCTTTGCGGTCGGGTTTGTGGCAGCGTTTGACGAGGCGGACGCTGTCCTTGGCGAATTCTCTGAGTGGATCGAACACTGAGTCTATGGCCTCCATCTCTCCCTCCTTTTTCTCTTTTGATATCACAATCACAAACAAATTTTATTAATTTCGACGAGATGAGATTGAGGATTTGAGGATTTATTGAGGATACTTTACTATTATAATAGCTAAAACCCTTCAAGATCGTGGTGCGACACCGTTTTGTGAGATGCTTTTGTTTTTTTTTTTTGAAGTAATAAAAGTATTTTATTCGACCCAAGGTAAGAGTAATATGACCAGTAACAATAGAGAGCCTGACGTGATTAAGACCTCGTTTGATAGGGTGGTTTAACACTATTTGCGTTCTCATATTAGGAATTTTAATTTATATTTATTTAACTTTTTTTTTTTTAGAGAGTTTCAACTTATAGCGTTCATTCTTGATGATAGTTCTTTACTAGTTGAGTTAACTGGAATCCATTTTATTTAACCTATATTTTATATATATATATATATATATATATATATATATATTATCTATGATTATATCTTACACATGGGGATGGACGGCAAGAGTGTGAGATATACATATTATTATGTGTCCATTTGGAAAAAATTATTTTTGCCAACTTATTTTACTATTCAGTTTATTTTTACTCATATTTATAGGTCTTACTGTACTTTTTGATACTATTTATGAGTTGGTGCAACTAGAGGGAGAGAGAGAGTATGCTCAGCTGGGTGTAGGGGTTAGTTAAGCTTGCCCCTCTTATCATGCACTTAAATGATTTTTCCCTTTAACAATGCTTTTTTAGTTGTTGTGAAGTTACAAATAGTGTTGCCTTCTATGAGAAGGGATTTTGTATGAAGTATTTGTGTCTTCCATGAGAAGGGTTTTTGTAAGAAGTAGTTGTGCCTTCTAAGAGAAAGACTTATGTAAGAAGTAATTGTGCCTTCTAAAAGAAGGGCTTTGATATAAGATCTTGGTGCCTTCTAGGAGAAAGGCTTTAGTAATAGAAGTTTATGTCTTCCATGAGAATGATTTTTAGTATGAGTGTTTGATATCTCTTGAGAAGTGTGGAGATGGCAAAAAATATAGATGTTTTGTAGGATGTAATATTTGTAATATGTATGATATATGGAAGAATGAGAGATATGAAGGTTAAAGATAGTAAAAATATGAGATTATAACCGCTGGAGAAATTGTAAAGATTGCTTTCCAAGAGGAAATATTTTGTAAGAGAAGAGTATGGAGATGTGTTTAGGTCTTTGGAGATAGGAGCAGTATGATATGTGTATTTTTTTGAATATGGAGAGTGAGAGAATGAGTATAAGAGGGGTAATAGTGTTGTAGTGTGTTTAGCAATGTTACTGGGATTTATTGCTGGGATTTTCTGCCAGAAGATGGATGAGGGCTTATGAAGACATTTATAAGCTAACGGCTGAAGAGTTTAGTTCCTCATTTAGAAACTAAAAACTCAGAAGCTCAGAACTTCATTGAGAGCTTAAGAAGATCATCAAAGGGAGAGAGAATTGATAAGTTCATGAGAGAGTTGTTCTTCCCCCTTGATGTCCCCCCCTTTTAGGTGTTGATGAAGGGTCCTCCTTTGTAGCTGAGTTTAAGGGGGTATTTTAGCAAAGAATATCAGCCAAAATCCCTCTCAATTAGCAATGAATCTTCAAAGAATCCATCTTAAGATTTGGCCAAAAATGATATGTTTAACTTTAAAGTATTCTTGCTGTTTTAGGTAAGAGCTACTGCAGAAAAAGTAGCAAAAAATGAAGGTATTTTAGCAAGAGAAATGTAGTTTCTTTAGTTGGTTTTGGTTTTAACCAAATGTGGAAAAATCAGTAATGCTCAGGCTGCTAGGTCAATTGTTACATCTATTCTGAAAAGACTATCCTAGTTGTTAGGAAAAACTATACCAGATATCATAAGACAGCTGTCACAGTTATCATAAAACAGTTGTTGCTTTGGGCAGAAGCAGATGAGGTCAGTTGGGTGATTTCAGACTACTGGAAAGGACATTCAACATTTACTTCATGGATTTAGCTGAAAATGATAAGATCTCTTTCAAGGGTATCTTGCTATTTTGGGTATAGCAGTTGGTTGCTAGGATTTCAATATTAAATGGTTGATGATATCACTTCCAGCCAGCTGTCAAGTGCTAAATACACTATTGGGGTTCAGTTGGAAATGTTTCCTTTTTCGTGTGTTTGTGTTTTTGGTCCAAGATTCCATTACAACACGTTTTTAGTAAGTAATAGAAGGATTGGTTGATGGTTAATGAAACTTTAGAGATCTAGTTAAAGTCTCACTGTGTTGTGAAATAATCTTGGTGAGCAAGAAGAGTATTTAATACTCTGCTCTGACGGTTAACAGAAAAATATATGGTCTGATTGTGGCAGACATCAACTGGGTATCAAAGATATTATGAATATTTTATGTATTTGGAGATTAAAGATAGCCAATCAGATTAGGCCATATGTTTGAGTTGGATTTTAGCTGAAAGAAGTAATGTAGTTTATGTAGAATAAAATAATGAAGTTTCTAAATTTGTATAGGAACAGCTGGGGATTGAATGCATAGTTATTTGTTCAGCGGTTAGATGGCTAGAGACATTGAGTATTTGTCATATGATGAATATTAAGTTTTAGGAAAAGAGTAATAAGGAATTTTATCATCTAAAGTTTTATGTGATAAGAGATGCTTACCATATGTTACCCGCTATACACAGACTTGTTAGAGTTCAAGGAGTTGGAGAAGACACGCCAAGCAACATGTTTCTTTTATCAACTTTAAATTGCTGAAGCTTTACTGAACATATCTCTTGGCTCTCCAAACCACGACTCCCAAAGTTTCCCCAAAGAGACTCATGAGCTTGGATCATAAGTTGAAGATGAGATAACATACCTTGGGTTTTGTTGTCGTTTTGTGTGAATATGAGTTTTTGTTAAAGAAGCCGCTTTCCATGAATATGAAAGAGGTAACATGGGCCATGAGCTTTGACTCATTGTGTGAGCCTGATCCATATGTCGATATTGATGATATCATAGGTTATGATCCCAATTGATAAAAACGAAATGTGGACCATGAATCCACCTCTTGAAGTAAGGATTTCACGGGCCATGTGAGCCCAATCCATATAGTTGAATGAAATATGAACTTAATTTGGGTTTTAAATAGTTTTACCCAAAAAATTAATAATATGTTGATGTGGCATGGGTTACCAATAAAGTAGTACTACGTGGGGCGAAAAAAGAGTCCTCAATAAGGTGTACACCTTGAATTACATGTAAAATCGCCACTATGGTTGTGTTTGGATAGCTTATATTTCGTCAACTTATTTTACTATTTAACTTATTTTTGTTACTATTCATGGGCCTCATTACACTTTTTGGTACTATACATGGGTCCCACTATACTATTTCAGCTAACTTTTACATTTATTTACAGTACTTTCAGTAAAAAGTTTTTAGTTTTAACAAAATAAACGAATCTCAAACAAACCTATGCGTATGTTTTTTTTTTCTAAGAACAAGATGGGTAATTGTTTCACATTGCTTTTTTTTTTTTTTTTGAGAGAATTCCAACGTATGACATCCACTCCTAATGATAGTTCTTTATCATTAAATCAATTGAGCTAACTAGAATCCACGTTCCACATTACTTAAGAGAGTGTGTTATGTAGAATAACTTACTCCACCCTTCTTTAAAAATTATCATGAATTTTGAGTAAAACTTGTGATATGTTTTTGTGTTAAAACATCATTTCCTCTCTTTATCATTAAATCAAAACACCAATCGGTTTTTGGTATAGGCAAGGATTAAACCCCATGTCTTTTATTCAACTATTAAAGATTTTACCAATTGAGCTAACTGGAAACCACGTTCCACATTACTTAAGAGAATGTGTTATATAGAATAACTTACTCCACCCTTCTTTAAAAGTTATCATGAATTTTGAGTAAAACTTGTGATATGTTTTTGTGTTAAAACATCATTTCCTCTCTTTATGAGTGTTTGTTTCTCAAAAAAATAAAATTGCCGAATTAGGATTTGAAGATCTCCATGGTATAATTAGCCTGAGGACTCTAGAGGATCCATTCGTAATAATAATCTTTCATCTCTTATACCATCTCTTTCCTATTAGATTAAACCAAAATGACAAAAACCCTGTAATTGGTAAAGTTTCAATCTTACATTACATGACTATGACTTAGTGTGTGTTTTTACTTTTTACAGTATAAAACTGCGTGACTATTGTCCACAAAAATTCCTTTTTTTTTTTTTTTCCTTCTTGGTTGGGTCTTGAATGATAGCCCACAAATGCAAAAAAAAAAAAAAAAAAGCCCAAATGGCCAACATAGATTGATTTTTGGGCCGAGACATTGATCGGAAGATTCGGAACAACAAAACGGGCCGAACCCACAATTTATTTATTGCACTGGAACCTTCTTGCTTTAACGGTTCGGTATCGTTCAAATTGAAATTCAGATTCACCATTTTCCTCTCTCTCTCTCTCATACACAGTGGTAGATAGAGGAGCATGGCGATGGAAGAACATGATGAAGAAGAGAAACAGCAATTAGAGTTTCCGTACTGGAAATCGATTCCTCGAAGTTTCGGACCCGAGTCTCCTTTCTTTGCTTCTGGAAACATCGAGAGGGAACTTCTCGCCAAACAGGTCCTTAACTTTCTTTCTTTTTTTTGAAAAGGTCCTTAACTTTCTTAATCATGTTGTAAATCATTTTACTAATGCAATTTTCTCTTAGTTGTAGAGTATTAGGCTATTAGAATCAGGGCTGTTAATTATGTTATGTCTCATTTATTATAAGCTCAGAAATGTAGAAAATTTGTTTGAACCAACTAGGTTTTATAATTTTTTTTTTTTTTGCTGGAGATTTTTTTAACATTTCTTAAGATCAAGCTAGTATTGCAAGACTACAGGGTTCAGTTAAATTGATGAGTAATGCTACAAGACTACAAGTACGATGTTTTTCACAACATTTGATCTTGCAAGTTTTTACTGGTTTTTATCTGGACCTGCTGCAGACATCACTTTTTTAACTACGAATAACAACTTGTCACCTTAATAGTTGTGAAATTTTTTGT
Organism: Quercus parvula; assembly: GCA_030820535.1. Lineage (NCBI taxonomy): Eukaryota > Viridiplantae > Streptophyta > Magnoliopsida > Fagales > Fagaceae > Quercus > Quercus parvula. The sequence goes on from JAUAME010000001.1 coordinate 29,999,221, forward strand.
AACTCTAGATGACTGAAAATAATTTAAATTTATTATTTTGTTTGTGTCCTACGTAATTGGTTTTCTATGAGACAATTTAATTATTACTTTGGTTGAATTTTTTTTTTTTTTTTTTTTAATTTGATGTTCGTATTTAGTGTTGTTTATCAACTTGCTCTTAATATGCAGGTGGCATTGGACTTAACTGAAGATGAGAAACATCAGCTTCAGAATATGGTAGTTGAGGAAGGCGGGTAATAATGATTACATTACATGTAATTTTATTCTTTGTCTACAAGTTTATTGTGCAGTGTACAGTTTATGTGGTTGCTATATACTTCTTTCATTGTGAGATACTAATAATTGATGGTCAAGTCATAAGGGTTGGTAGATGCTTAGTTTTAAAGAGTTTAAAAGGTGAATAGCTTTCGCATGTGTGATGTTTGAGAAACCAAATATTCATGGTCTAGTGAGATGCTTTTAAGCCTTAGTCATGTGATAGGTTTGCTGTTTTAAACATATGCTTGTTAGGGTTTTCACTGAGGTTTTTTTTTTTTCTTTTTTTAAATCCATTTGTTATCGAACTCCAGTTTCAGTGTTTCCATCAGCTGAGCATGTTGGTGTAAACAATCTCTATTTCTTTTAGTGTAATCAAAGGCGAGTTGAGCTCTCACCCAGGTGCTCAGGCTAAAATGGGCACCACTAAGGCGCCTTTGAGGATTGAAGCCTTGAGGCGAGGTGCCTTTAGAGCCTAGGCAAGCGCCCAAGTGCCTTGGACAGATTGTAAAGTGCTTGAGGTGAGAGCCTCAATGAAATTCAGCCACAAAAAAAGGAAGGCAGTTGTGTAACATGGAAAAAAAAAAAGCCTTCTAACTTTTATCCAAGTTAGTGGGTTTCTCTCTCTTGTTTTCTTCTTTGTCTCACCCCTCTTTTTAATTTAGTAAGACGATTCTAAGATTTAATCGTGGGATAGGAGTAATAAGTTTGCAGTTTTTGAGTTTAACTTGTTATGGTTTTCATTGAGAATTCATTCATCCATAGTTATATAAGTCTAATTGTCACTATAAGGATTGCTTCCTTTTGAAATGGCCAAAACTGACTGGCTTTTGAAAAAAGGAGTGTGATTTTTTATTTTTTGTTTTCTTTCAACTTTATGGTGTAACATTGACATATATTCATGTTCATGCACTTGTTCTTAATGTACCCAACTTTAAAACTAATGTCTGCACAGGGGGATATTTTGCCCAATTGTTGGTTGCGGTTCACGTTTGACTTCTTTGGAGAAATTTGAAGATCATTATAATGCACGGCATACTGCCTCCTGTTCAGTATGCTCTAGAGTTTACCCAACATCGCGTCTGCTCAGCATACATGTATCTGAACTACACGATTCGTTCTTTCAGGCTAAAGTTGCACGTGGTTATGCCGTGGTATATTTTCTTTACTATCTTATATGTTGATGGTTGTGACTGAATATTTACAAAAACTTTTTATTCTTAAACCTGTAATAGGATATGGTGCTTTGTAGTTTGTACCTTTGTCATTCTTAAGTTTATGTGACAGTCCTTCAACTTTCATTTTGTAGTATTCCTACATCATTGATATTACTCTTATTATTGTGTGTGGTGCAAGAACAACTTCCCAAAACATGAGAATTCTAGTTGTTTTATGCTTTGTTTTCTATATTTCTCCCTTTTGGGTGGTCATCTGGGACAAACATGCAATTTTCTTATATGGGACATGCTCTATGACCAACCTCTGTTCCCTCAACCTCACTCGCAAGGATCATGCACACACACAGAAACCTATGCCAAGAGAGAGACGGAGAGGCAGAGAGAGATTAAATGAAATGAGTAATAATCAGGATACTTAAGGATGATGCAACCTTTCTTTTATCAAGACTCTTGAAGTCTCATGTTTCCTAGATTGCTTTTTGTCCATTTATTTGCTTTCTGGGTTGCCGAATCTAAATTGATGATCATTACTTGCAGCAGTAGTAAGTTCCTGTATTTTAATGTTTAATGTGCAGTTTTCATTTATCTGATGTTTAGTCATTATCATTTGATTTCACATAAATATCCTCCTAAATTTTGCTTGACAGTATGAATGCCTGGTGGAAGGCTGTGGTTTGAAGTTCAAGAGCTATAAAAGTCGACAAAGGCATCTAGTGGACAAGCATAAATTTCCCACTTCATTTGAGTTTTACAAGAAGGCCCATCTATCAAAGAAGCAGAGGCAAAAACTCCAACGCAAACAAGCTACTCATAAGAGGGAGGAAGATTCATGTATGGAAGTAGAAAATGAATCCATTGATGGCCTCATCTCAGGAATCTCCAAACTAAGCACTTCAGACTCTCCTTCATCTGTCAGCTTTGGTCACCGCCACACTCGTGGATTGACTTTTGTCCCTCGTGCTGTTCAGCGTGAAAAAATGCCAGACCCGACATCAGCTGGAACAAAGAGATAGCAAGTATGCTTTTCGGCCAAATTTGGGTTCACTATAAAACCCTCTCCTCTCACCATCTCTGTGGATTGATTCTTCTACAGCTTTGGAAGCTGATTTAAAAAGAGGGGGGAAAGAAGGTTATTAGAAAGACTTTCAATGTGGTAGATGATGTTTAGGTTCTCTCTCTGAGAATCTACCTTGTGAATTTCCATCAGAGGTATCAGTTGGTAGGAAGTTTGAGCTTTTCCTTTCACCCTTTTGTTTTGTGACTCCATGTGGTTTCCATATGTCCCCTCATAGGCTCAAAAGGAGACCTCAGAAGAATAATTTATGTGCGTGATATTATTGTAATGGAGTATAATCGCTTGTCAGGAGCGGCTGGTTTTAATTTGAAGAGAACTTGAGTTCTAACTTCTAATCCCCATCCCCACGTGAAGTATGGAAACAAAAATCCTTTTGGGCTCTAGGAGAAGCTGACTAATGCATGTTTTCTTTAATTTTCGACCTCTTCTTTTCCTCCATTTCAAACTTTTCGATCCGGTGTTATACCATGCAATTACAATCTCTATTTGAGAAGTAAAAGCTAGTAGGGTTAAGAGTTAAAATGGTTTTAAAAAATTACCAATATCAATTTTTACATCTCTGTCACTATGACTATTGGATCTCAATCCGTCCCAAAATAGATTTTTTTGTTTGACTCACAAAAATCACTAATATTTTATGTAGGTGTAGTGGCAACAAAGGTGGTGGTTTGGTAATGATGGCAGTGACTGCTTAGCTTCTTCTTTTTTAACTCCAAGAAATGTTTTTATTTATTTATTTTTTTTGTAGATCAAGAATTTTCATTGAAACAAACAATGCAAATTGTGGAAAGAAATTATAGAAAAATAATTTTGACAAAATGAATGAAGGTGAAGAGTTAAAATGGTTTCTTTAATTTTCGACCTCTTCTTTTCCTCCGTTTCAAACTTTTCGATCCGGTGTTATACCATGCAATTACAATCTCTATTTGAGAAGTAAAAGCTAGTAGGGTTAAGAGTTAAAATGGTTTTAAAAAATTACCAATATCAATTTTCACATCTCTGTCACTATGACTATTGGATCTCAATCCGCCCCAAAATAGATTTTTTTGTTTGACTCACAAAAATCACTAATATTTTATGTAGGTGTAGTGGCAACAAAGGTGGTGGTTTGGTAATGATGGCAGTGACTGCTTAGCTGCTTCTTTTTTTACTCCAAGAAATGTTTTTATTTTTTATTTTTTTTGTAGATCAAGAATTTTCATTGAAACAAACAATGCAAATTGTGGAAAGAAATTATAGAAAAATAATTTTTGACAAAATGAATGAAGGTGAAGACTTTAAATCTCTAAACTATTTTAATTTACCTCAATGAATAATTATTAATTAACTTTTATAATTTCAAGTAAAATGCACTTAAGATTTATCTTCCTACTGAAAGATATATGGCACATGAATACTAAACAGTAAACAGTGTTTCAATGACGAAGAAAAATAATACCCGGCAAAAATGATGGCATGTTTATGAAATTGTGCTTATTTGTTAGTCAAAAAAAAAAAAAAAAAAATGAAAAGAATTTGTTAGTCAATTTTATCATTATAAATTAAATAGAAAGAATAATTTTAGGACTTTCATGATATATTTCACAATTTTACCAACTTTGTCTGCATGTGTGTGGGAGTAAGATTAGTTTTTTTTTTTTTTTTTTTTTTTTTGCTAATAGGTAAGATTAGTATTTTGTGTAAGTGTGATATATAAGGTCCATTTGGGATCCACTTATTTTGCTGAAACTGAAAACTTTTTATTGAAAGTACTGGAGATAAAGATAAAAATTAGCTGAAATATTGAAATTATCATGGCAAACTGCCTCTTTACCGTTGGGGTCACTCTGCTGGGATGTTATTAACTCACAGAAGCTATACAGTTGGGGTTACAAACCATACAAAGATAAGTGACTTTGCTTCTTTATCTTTAAATTTACATCATTGAGTATATGATTACTTCACATTTAAATACATATTACTTTATCCAACTATTATTACAACTATTAACTAAGGCTTAAATTCATTTAAATGCATAATAAGAGGGGCAAGCTTAACTAGCCTTTACCGCTGGCATTCTGTTGGAATCCTATCAGCTCACTGATGTTACACAGATGGAGTTATAAACCATACAAAGATAAGTAACTTTGCTTCCATATTTTTAAATTTACATCATTGAGTACATGATTACTTTACCTTTAAATAAATACTATTTTATTTCAATTGTTATTACAACTACTAATTAAAGCTATTGTATCAAACACATATTTTATATTTATTTGACTATTATTGTGATTCTTAGACTTTGTCTTTAATGGTTTTGTAGGCTTAAAAATACGTCGGTAGCTATTGGACCAAGTGGCCCAATATTGAGTTCCGGACACAACTCCCCAAACAGAACTCGGGCCTAGTAGGATCACTAATCCAGTGGATAACACGTGGCCAAACAACCGAAAAAGGCCCCCCGAACACACCTTGACTTGCCCAAAAAAAAAAAAAAAAGTAAAAAAGGATGAGTAAGTTATACCATACACAATATTTTCTTAAGTAATGTAAGATGATTATCTTTCTTTTTTAAAGAAAAAAAATACACATATACAGAGAGAAGGAATGGATTTCTAATATAAAGACACATCACAAACTTCATTCAAAGCCATTATTGTTATGATCGTTTGTAAACTTTTTATAAGAAAATTGATTTGTGATTTGCAGCCTTCTGGGCTTTGATTCAAATAATTAGTTTGTAACTGGACATTTTTCTTCATATACATTTTGTATAAACACGAGCTATTCATTATTGACTATGTGGTAAAAATAAAATATCAATTCACTCATTTTAAAATAAAATAGATGAATTAAAGAATGGAGAATTAAATCAAATTTACATATTATAAACTGTTTAGATGAATAATTGTTTCTCTGAATTTGGGGTTAATTAAATGTGAGGGGTCAAAGTGTGCTTAATCTAATATTCAATGTCTCTGGTCATCTTTGTAGTCACTAATCAGCAATAACCATGTGTCATGTTTGCGAGTAATAGAGCAGTTGGGAACCTTAATTGCAAGTTGCAATTTACATTGTCAATGCATTTATTTTTACTAAAGCTATCACTTAAGACTTAAGAAAGAAATATACGAGCAAATCAGCATAAGAAAGATTAAATACTCATATCTAAACAATTACTCCATGTCCATTCCATACAATGATGTGTAACTAGTCTAAAAAATTCATTGTTTTTGAGAAATAATCTGTGTTTATTGATGGGTTCTAATAAGAAATTAGTCTGGATTAAAAAAAAAAAAATTAAAAGCTTTGGGTATGCCACCCAATACAATTTAAAATTTGGGACCTTTACAAGTCTTCTTAGTCTTGTAATAGCGTATTGTTAAAGTGTCATTTTCATCGCTCTAATTTTAAAGCAATCTCAACTTCTATGTCTTCAACCTCTCATCCAAAATAAAAAATAAATAAATATTTCTAAGTCCTCAACCCGTCTACTACGCCAACTTGACAACTCAAGTCTCCAAAAAAAAAAAAAAAAAAAAAAAAAAACAAGGCAACACGTAACTGCAACCAAATTTAAACTCCAATCAATGAGGCTGCTCTGATAAAAAAGAGAAAAGGACCATTTCAAAGGGTCTGATTGTCACTTGGCCTAAAGGTCACTGATACAATTTGTAACCATGGTTGACCATGGTTGACCATGATATTGGTAACAATGGGCTTTAGGATTAAAAAGGGGAAGAGAGAGGGACACTTTATAAGGCATGGCCCTTAATCCATTTTGCTACCCCATAAGATTAGTAAAATTACTTGTTTTAATATAAACCCAATACTAGGCTGTTGTAATATGAAAGCACTTTACCATCCCGATATGAAGTTGAAGGTGTGCACATCCTTCTAATCTAGGGCTTCATCAAGCTTTTGTTGGGTTTAAGTCTGGAATCAAATCACCTTACCCTGTCCTTTGGTTGCAAACATTAATTAAAAAAAAAAGTGTAGAAAAAAAAAGTCATCACGGATATGTCATCCTACTTTTTTTTTTTTTTTTTTTGAAGAAACCAGCCAAGGTATTATATTAAATGGACAGAAAATTTCTGTTGATTATTACAAGATTGGTTGCATCGTGATTGATGTCTTCTAACCAAATTTGAGGATCAAGCGAGTATTTCGCAAGTTTTGCGAGCTTATCAGCCACTGCATTACAACAACGTTTTACATGAGAAAAAGATGCACGTCGTAACCTTGAGACAAGTGACTGTGACTCCTCAACAATGTGTCCGAATGAGGCCAGGCAAGTCGAGTCGGTGGTGATATGTTTAAACACAACTTCAGAGTCTCCCTCAAATATTACATCCTGTAGCTCGATTTCATGTGCTAAGGTGATCAATTTTTAGCAAGCAAGTGCTTCCAGATTGTCTATTGATGGGGGTAAAGGGACTTGTTCCGATAATGCAACAATTACCATTCCTTCAAAGTCTCTAATGACGACACCCAATCTAGCACAATTGATGTCAAGGAAGATTGCTCCATTGCAGTTGGCTTTATACTATGCAAGTGATGGTGGAAGCCAATGAGCAAGGTGAGTAGCTGCAGGTAGTGGCAGCGGGGTATCATTGGCCATTTGATAGTCTTGGAGTCGTTCCACTATGTCATTCTACATTCATACAATAAGTTTAGGGATATAACTTTTGCCATAATTTTTTCATTACTAGTTGAAATGATCTGATTGTGAGTTAATCACTTTTAAATAAATTTATAATTTTTCTTCCACCAATGATCATTTCAACAAGTTTGAAGCATTTGTGGCAAAAATTGTGTCCATCCACTTATTCACATTCCAATATCATATTAAATATCTTGAATTGCCATTTACCACTCCATCTATTGTTGTCTACTGTGCACAGAGATACATTCTAGGAAATTCTATACGTTGAATATTAGTCGAGTTTAATTATGGTGTGTCTCGGTAGGCCCACCCACGGACCAAGAAAAAAAAAATCTAAGTTATCTAATTTAGGATGAACGGAATAGTTCTCATTTCTCAGAATTACGGGTTAATAAGGCACAGTTTGTATTCGGAGTATATGTATGTTTATGGTATGCTAATATTTAATGAACCTACTCCTCTATGTAGCCATTGATGAATTGGTGACTTTATTGATTAAGAAAAATCTGCAATTTTAATTGCGGGGTGAAATATGTCTTCAATGTATGACGGAGTCAAAATTTGACTTGAGGGGAGACAAAATTTATAATTTACACACATATTCTTACATATACCTATAAATATGGTTGTCAAAATCTCAATTCGGAACCTACGATCCTACAATTTTATGATCTCACTTGTCCAAAATGATCTAGATCTTTCAAGGATTTTTGTGATCTTTCAAGATTAGTAGGATCGTACGATTCTAACGATCCCAAACAATCTTGATTTCTTGTAATCTTCTTTAACTTGACAAAAAGCTTAGATGGATCCAAATGAAAAATAATATCCCAATAGACCAAGTTTTGTCATTCCAATGTTGAGAGATAGAGTGTCAGTTGGACCCAAATAAAAAATAACATCCCAATAAAATATCACATTTTGAGGTTTTTGGCCTCTTCAAATGCTTACAAATAGATGTAGTGATGTATGGTAATTATATCAAATGGATGCAAATATTTGGTTTTTTTTTATGAATGAATGTATAATTTATGTAATTATTTAACATACCAATGTGTATTTTTTGTTTTTTTTCCCTCAAATAATGTAGAATCTTACAATTCACGGTCCCACTTACCTACCATGATCCTATGTAGGATCTCGATTTTGATAACCTTACAAGCATATGTAACTACACATATATTATGGATTTCACACACACACACACACACACACACATATATATATGAGATGAGTTCAAGTTATACCTAATGTAACTTCACAAGAGTTACATCTGGTGTAACTTCACAAGAGTTACATTTTTTGTGAACCATTGATTACTATTAGATCTAAGAGTCAAAAAACACTCATAGTAGTATCATTATTACTCCATAGAAATTAGTGATTTAGGCATTAACTCTTCTTATTAAAGAAAAAAAGAAAAAGAAAAAACCATAGCATTATATCTTTTTTTTTTTCTTTTCTCCATCCATATCATTATCTTCTTCCTCTTGTATTTCTTTTTGCACTATACTTTCAGGCCTTTACCATTTATAAAATTCTCATAGTTGGGTCGGAAAGCAGCCATAGAGCTTCTCTTTTGTTTATTTGTCTGGTGTTACTAGGTAATTTCATAGTTGACGTTGAGGAGACCAAATGTGCTCTAAAACTATTGCAGTGAAAAGATATTTCTTAAATTTGGATTTCCATTACCACCATTAATAATAGTCTTGTATCTATAAAGGAGTTTTTAAGTGGAGACGCGTTTTCTATTGAAGAAATTTCTTTGTGGAGGAACCATGAGAAGAACTTTCACATTAACTTTAAGAGAGAATCTTGACTAAAATATTTTGTTTATATATAGAGACGTTATATTCATAATTCTTTCAACAACGAGCCTAGCAAGAAGAAAAGGACTTGAGAGTTATTTTCAGAATTTTTTCCAACAACGAGTCTAAGAAGAAGAAAAAATTTGAGATGTTATTTTTAGAATTATTCCAACCACCATTCATGATGGAGGCCTAAAAGTATAGTGCAAAAAGAAAGACAAGAGGAAGAAGATGATGATATGGACGAAAAAAAAAAAAAAAGAAGTTAAAATTTTTTTTTCTTTAATAAGAAGAGTTAATGCCTAAATCACTAATTTTTAGGGAGTAATAATGATACTACTATGAGTGTTTTTTGACCCTTAGATCTAATGAGTTCAAATCTTCTGTCCCACTTTTCCTGCTCCACCAATAAAAACTTACCACATATTCACCTAATTAATTAATTACTACCATTAATTAACAATGGTAGTATTAATAAGTCAATAATGGTAGTATTTAATTAGTTAGGTGAACATGTGGCAAGTTTTTATTGGTGGAGCATAGAGTGAAGTAGGAAAAGTGGGACAGAAGATTTGGATTCAGATCTAATAATAATCAATAGTTCACAAAATGTGTAACTTTTGTGAAGTTATACCAGGTGTAACTTGAATTCATCTCTCTCTCTCTCTCTCTCTCTCTCTCTCTCTCTCTCTCTCTCTCTCTCTATATATATATATATATATATATATATATATATATATATATATATAAAGTCAAAGTTTAGAAAAAATCCAGTTACATTCTAAGTTGGGTTGGGTTTCAATTGTTGTTTAACTTTGCATCATATGTCCTATCAAAGTTTTTTTAATTTTTGTTCCAGGTGAGTTAATATTGTGCAAAAGATGAATAGTCTAATATAAATAAACCATTAAAAAAGAAAAGAAAGAGTAAACTCATGTGTATATATAAAAAGAACAAAAAAAAAAAAAAAAATCTGAGAGAGAGAGAGAGAGTAAAACTCATCTATGACTTAAAAAATGTGTAACTCTTACACTAGGTATAATTTGATCACAAATATATGTACAATTGTGATTATTTTTTATTGTACTATGCATATACACAAGTTATACCACTAGTATATACAATACATAAGATCAATTCATACATAAAATGACACTTACATTAATATTCTTAATGTTAAAAGTCCATAAAAAGATAGCAACTACATTCTATTGAGTTTTTTGTTGGATTTATTTTTATATAAGAATAAACCATGTTATTTTTTTAATATTCAAATTTTCACTTATTATTCTTAGGTAATGGTTTTTACTTTTTAGTAATTTAAAAAAAAAGTTAATTACAACTTATATCATTATATTAAACTCATAAAATGATTTTTTCTCCAAAAAAAAAAACTCGTAAAAAAAAAAAAAACTCATAAAATGTTTTCAAGTTAAACCCTAGAGTTTAACTTGAAAACAATATAAAATCATTGATACTATATTTTTTCCAAATTTTATTATAATGTACGCACTTTTATAAAAAACAGTAAATTATTATATAGATATTTGAGGTCTGATTGAAAGATTGTAAACACACCTCCCTGAGCCCTCTTTACAACCTAATCTTGTAATCAGATGGCAACCTTTGTTTATATTTCATTTTCATGTAAGCAGATGGCCTCAGTCGGCCCTCTCTTTTGTATCCTTCTACATTGTCTGTAAAACGCATGCTTCAAAACCACATTTGTCCTAGTTAAGAATATGACAGATAGGGTCATCTTAGGAAACCCGTTCATGTGTCTGTTATATCCTTTTACCACAGATAGTGAAAGAATCACTACCCATCCTTTTGGGATGGATGATCTAGAACTGGCAGAAGAGTTACTCCTAGACAACCACCTATTCAACATTCTGTGACAAAAGTTTAAGAAAATATAATCAAAACCTAATCACCTTTATCCTCAAATTTCTAGATCTAACCTTAGATCTACAATAGATTTACCAAATCAAAGAAGGAAGTTACAGTCAACGACCTTCAAAAGGAAATCAAGGAAACCAAGTCTAAGGTCCGTATGCTCTTACAGATTGTTGGAGAAATTACTTCATTAATGAAATCCTGGGAGTCACCAGTGACCTATGGAGAAATTATTATTTCGTAGGAAACACTGGCAGAATTACAGTATTCACCAACAAGCCTTATTCTGAAGCAATTAACCTTCAGGGTACCTCTGTTTTGGGTGGGGCTCTACCCCCTCTAGCTTTGACACTTTTTTTTTTTTTTTTTTTCCTGATGAAAAACAAATACACACAACCCTGGTAATGCATCTGTGTGTGTGTTTTTGTTTTTTTTTTTAATTATGGAGTAATTTAATTATTTTACGTCTAAAGTCTAAAGTCTAAACCATGCAATGATACCAAATTTGAAAATGATTTTTTTTTTTTTTTTTGAGAAACTGAAAATGATATTAAACATCATTATTTTATTTAATTATTATTATTTTTGGATGTGAAACATCATTCTTGAATATTAAGAAACAGTGCTCGTTTATTGACAAGTTCTAATAATATAGTTCGACTGTTCGCAATTGACCTCTAGAGACTAGACAAGTCTTCTTGTACTAGCTAGTGGAACTTCCACATTATTTGGGATTTGTTATTGTGTCATTTTCATCTCTATATAACTTGCAAGCAATAAGGTTTTAAGGGTGATGCATCTGATCAATTCCCATAACCCATGCATCTACACTTGCATTTATACCAAAAGAACAAATTATTATTATTATTATTATTATTATTTGAGTAAACAGTAATACTTATTAGAATACACACGAAAATAGTAATAATAATGTGTTTAAATCAGGTTTATAATACATTACATAACTAGAGTACAACTACAAAATGACCTAACCTTTGTAGTTGTAAACTGAGGTTATAAACAGCGGACATTAGACACATGTAACCAATAGGGATGTTTGGTAATGTGTGTTTAGTGTCCACTATTTATAACTCCAGTTTACAACTACAAAGGTTAGGCCATTTTGTAGTTATACTATGGTTATGTAATGTATTATAAACCTGGTTTAAAACACTATTATTATTATTATTATTATTATTATTATTATTTTCGTGTGTATTCTAATAAATATTACTGTATTTAGGTACTTCTAGAGCACGAAGAATGATGTTCTCTTCTTTCACATTTATGGTAGGGTCTGCTCATTAAATTTATGGTAAGATTCATCATAAATGTGAGAGGAAGGAGCACATCTATCCATACTTCGAGAGTATACCTAAGAATTTTTCCCAAATCAATAGCTATTGATTTGGTAGCAGTCAATTAATTTGTTCTTTTGGAATGGTCTAGTTTGAGTTTAATTTCTTTGACAGAAGCATGTTACTTAACATGCCTTCATATCATAATTTTCACATTAAAAAATTTCCTACTAATCTTTTAACACGAAATATTAAAATCGTACGTAATAAGCCCTACATTTCAAAGTTATATAAATATAATTTTTTAAGTAAATAGAATTCTGTCCTTAAAAAAGAGAGTAAATAGAATTCTGTCCTTAAAAAAGAGAGTAAATAGAACTCAAACTAGACCATTCCAATTCAATAGTTTGAAAGTTGGGTTTGTCATTTAAAAAAAAAAATGTTTAAGTTATTTGCATTTATTTTCTATTATCTCAATTTAAAAAAAAATAAAATTAAATGTCATAGATCTTAAAAAATTATATGAAAGATGTTTTAAATGGAAGATTGAGGGTAAGACTAAATTTTCAAAAGGGTTAAAATTGTTACACAAATTGTTTTACACATACCCTATAAAGCAATCAAAAGATGCACAAATTGTTTTACACATGCCCTAAAAATCAATCGAAATTTTTTTAATTTTAGTTATTTTTGGGGTATGTCTAAAATTGTGTAAAACAATTTGTTTATGATAAAACTATTCTTTTCAAAATGATTGGTAAAGAGACATTTTCATAGGCGCCTCTACAAAGTACCGTTTAAAATGTAGAAACTGATTGTTTGTTTATTTAATATTTTAAAGCTTCTATAGGATCTCTGAGCGTAGGAACTTGCAAGTCCACCATGCAATAATGGAATATTATAATGTGGCTAAATCTTACTGGGTAGGCGGTCCAATAGGAGTATGACTAAAACCCAATAACACGTTAAAATAAGGTTTGGTTATTAAAATGTTGAATCCTTCAACGCATAGACCAAGTAGGCAAAGCATGCATCTCTCTATTTTTCTTTCTTTCCTTATATATAACAGTCATCAATACTGAGCTATAGCTACAGAGAGAGAGAGAGAGAGAGAGAGAGAGAACTAAAAAGGTGAAGAGAAAAGTTGAATATAAATAAGCGAGGGAAATGGGGTTATGGAGAGGGATAGTTTTGTTACTGGCTTTTATGATCATAGGGAAAGGAGAGGGGAAACTAGTCAAAAATTTCTACAGTTCGAGCTGCCCAAACGTTGAGTCCATAGTGCAACAGGCAGTATCTACAAAGTTTAGCCAGACTTTCACCACAATCCCTGCCACTCTGCGTCTATTTTTCCATGATTGCTTTGTTGAGGTATCGAGTTTCTGTCTCAGTTGTATTAACTTGTTAGCAATTGTTTGGCGTTTGATATTGATACTCTTGACTCTCGAGACAATAATGGTATCACCAATATGCATCCATAGTTGTCACTTGTCACAGGGTCTAATTTGTTCATACAACAAGGAACTGAAGGAAGTTCTATACAGAAGGTGTAGTCATGGTGATAGTGGAAACCCAAAATTGCATTTTGCAGTGAATATGCAATACATGAGGCTCTGAATTACTGATTTTTTTTATTATTAAAAAGATAAATTTATTTTATTTAATTATTATTGGAAACAGTCACAATTGGATGCTGTTGTATTCGTGCACACCCTGGCATAACAAAACTTTTGACTAGCTAGGAGGTAACTTGATATATCCAAGTAAAATGTTTGTGAGTTTAATTTCCTTGGATATAATTCTTCTAGATTTGTCAATGATTTCTGCTTTCTAGTATCTACATGTGTTTTTCCATTAATTCCACAGGTTTGAAACTTTTACTCTTTGTTTCTTTTCATTCGTGGAATTTATATATGGTCATTAAAAGGATAGTGAGAAATTGACTTGAAATAGATAGGATTCTACTCGCATTTAGGAAGGTCACGATAGAGTAAAGCGCACAAAATATTTTTAAGGCTTTGTAAAACATGGCACGCATAAATACGCCTATCCTATCTAGAGAAAACTTTTGAAGCTTGCAGGTTTTTCAAATGCTATGATTGACTAATTGTTCATTAGTGTGTATTTGGGGAATGATTATATGCTTAATTTTTTTTTTATGTATTGTTTGCAGGTTTTGTGTTACTTTTTGTCTCAGTTTTATTTTAAACAATTAACTTTCAATATTTTGAAAATAAGTTAGTCTTCATACTTTTTGTCTTTATATCATGCAAATATACTACTGGAAATAAGCAATTTTCAAATGTATTTGGTAACACTTATAAATATGTTTAGGAAAAGTGTTATTAGAACACTAGACTCTTCACACACGCTTTGCACGTGTAATAATACTCTTTTTTATTTATTTTTAGCTTAGTGTTATAATGTTTAAAAGTGATATATAACTAATCGTGTGTAATTATTTTTTTAAAGAAAGATGTAAGATAACATAGAATAATGTTTAAAAATGAACTAGAGATAGTGTCCTAAGTCTTAGGCTAATTGGAGAAAATAAAGGAAAAAAACCTAAAACTTAGGAACAATGAATTACTCTTCTAACAGGTTTATGTTTTTAATTTAAAATTATTTGTTTCTCCAAAAAAAAAAAAAATTATTTAACTAAAAGATAGTGGTATTTTAGAGAATTTAAGAATTTGTATAAAAGTATTTTAGTACGCAAAATATTGAAACTCAAACAGAGAATCCACTTATTAATAAATCCTCTTATTAATACTTACTATAGATAGATAGATACATATATATGGTCTAAGACCGTTTACAATTGGCTATAATAATTCTCTATACTTTTCTTGGTAGGGATGTGATGGCTCAATCATGATAGCATCGCCAAACAATGATGCAGAAAAGGATGCCCCGGATAATCTTTCCCTAGCTGGAGATGGGTTTGACACTGTCATCAAGGCAAAGCAAGCCGTGGAACAAGCCTGCCCTGGCAAAGTCTCATGTGCCGACATTTTAGCTATTGCTGCAAGAGATGTTGTTGTCCTGGTAAGACTGGTTTGGTTGCTTATTCAATTATCTGTACTTCAAACCAAAGCTAACCACATTTCTATCTTACATAATCGAACTAATATATACAAAACTCTCAGGCTGGAGGCCCTGCATTCAATGTAGAACTTGGACGCCGCGATGGCCTTATTTCTCAGGCATCTCTGGTAGCTGGTAATTTGCCAGATCCAACCTTTAATCTCAACCAGCTCAACACCATTTTTGCCAAAAACAATCTTAGCCAAAATGATATGATTGCATTGTCTGGAGCTCATACTGTTGGCTTCTCACACTGCAGTCGCTTTTCAAACCGCTTGTACTCATTTTCATCATCATCTCCTGTTGACCCTTCTTTGAATTCTACTTATGCCCAGCAGTTGGAAGGAGAATGTCCTCAAAACGTAGACCCCAACATAGCTGTTACTCTTGATCCTGTAACCCCGCAAACTTTCGACAATGTGTACTACCAAAACCTGGTTGCCGGAATGGGCTTGTTAACTTCGGATCAGGTGCTCTACACTGACCCAAAATCTCAACCTACCATCGTTGATTTTGCTAACAATCCTGGTGATTTCAATCGAGCTTTTATCAGGGCAATGAGGAAGCTCGGTAGAGTTGGTGTTAAGACTGGTAACGATGGAGAGATTAGGACAGACTGCACAGCATTCAATTAATGAAGATAGGATATATCCTAGCAACAATTACAGGTTCTAGTGAGGAAAATATGATCATTGTGAAATAATACCCTCCGAAGAACAGAAGAAGTTAATCTGTAATCACAAAAATTGATTACTATATATAATATAGGTAGCAATTGCTGCACTTGTATTATTATTCATTTAATTAGAATAAGTCGGCTGGGTTGTAAGATATATTCAATAATAACATGTTCCATTATTTAATTCTCGGTTATAAAATTGCTTCCAATAAGAGTGTTCATTAAGCTGGTAATAGATGCCTTAAAATTTATTTATTGAGTTGTTGAAGTGGTACCAATTGCATTATTATTATTTTTTTTTTTACATTAGTTTGTAAACCTTTTTTGATTTTTTTTTTTTTTGGGTGCAGGAAGAAGATATTTCATTAAAACAGAGCAATACAAATTCAATTCATCAGATTAATTTGGACTAATGATTTTGTAGCCTTCTGGCCCAAATAATTTAATTAGTTTGTAATTGGACATTTTTCTTCAAATACATTTTGTATAAATATGAGCACTAATTGTAGAATCCCATTATAAAGATATGAAAGAAATAATATACAGGAAATATGCATACCTTGACCTCATCATGTGAAATTTTGGCCATAAACCCAATCCAAAAAAAAAAAAAAAAAATATATATATATATATATATACAAGCTAAGGGTCCAATAAGAGTCCAAACGGTGAAGTGAAGAAATAATGTGGACCATGAGCCCATTTATGATGTAATTGAAATTAGATCGGGAGCCATTCCTTAGAGGTGAAAACAATTGTGGACCATGAGCCCAACTAGAAAAGTATAAAGAATACTGGGCAAAGGCTCATCCCATGTGGTTGGATACAAGTTTGGGCCTCATTTGCGTTGAAGTTCAAATTATCTTGAACCAAAAAGCTCAACCTATGTGGCTGGATACAAGTTCAAATGAAATTACACCACATGGCATGAGAAAAAACAGCCTCAACACATAGCACCTCGAAAGCAATGGTAAAGAACAGAAACCAAGAACATACTGGGCAAGCATGTTTAATTAATTTGTGAAGCACAGTGGACAAAACTAGCAGTGATTCTAAAAACTTCAAGCCTATTAATGTTTGGAGAGATAATAAATACAGCATCTCAACATTCAAACGAGAAAATCTAACACAACACAACTAAGCCCTTAGTGACAAGGCCAGACCCAGGATTTCAAGCTGGGGGGCTGGAGATAAGCAAAAATTTATTAATTTTTTTTTTTTCAAATACACATCCATATATTAATAAACTATCAATCAAGATAAATACCTAAAAATCATTGTTTCTTAATATATCACGATCAACTTTTTGAAATTGTGTTTGAGAGATATGATTATTTTTCGGAATTGGGATATCGGCATTTTATGGAATTGGGGAATGAATATTTCTTGGGATTGGAACATCGACATTTTCCAAAATTGGGGAATGAATATTTTCTAGAATTGGAACATCCACATTTTTTGGAATTGGAATAACAACATTAGTTGTTGGCAATCCCACGTTGACTTCGAAAGAATTTGAATATTTTCTTTTGAAATAGTTGATTTTTTCATGATCTACAAATAAAATAAGAATCATATATATTATCTCACAAACAGTTGTTGTTACTAACTAAAGACAAATACTAGAATCTAGGTAATATGCATGATGCATTTAATTATAAATTTAGTATTTCTCACTTCTTTTCAATTTATAAATTTATTTAATTTAGTATTATGGGTTAACAATAGGTGCAAGTGAATCATTGTTATTTACTTATTTTCTTAAATTTGTGATGTGTGACAATTTTCTATATTATATGATTTGTTTTTTTCTTTTGTCTTTGGTCTTTGCCTTTATTTGTTTTTGTCTTTGTCTTCTCTTTGTGTTTGTCTTGTACTCTCCATATTTCAGACACTGACCCAATCCCACTGCAGACGCTATAAATTTATTTTGCACTACTAAAATTTTTTTTCTTCTTAAATTTACCTTCTTTTTCTTTTCTTAACTTTACCTTTTTTTTTAAATTTTTTTTTTTCTGTCACTTGTCTTTATTGTTGCCCAAGTACCAGTCAACAAAGAACAAACAGACAAACACTACACTAATATATTCTCTAATCTTTACAAACTCTACTCTCTCTCTATCTCTTTTTTCAATATAATACAAGAGAGAGAGTCACAAACACAAAGTTACAGAGAGTCACAAAGCCAAAAGGCCAAGAAAAAAAAAAAAAAACCACAATCAGAATAAATTTTTAGATTCTCAATCACGAAATCACCAACATCAGTTCATCAGTAAAAACATAGACACCACAAGTCCATAAGCATAGATTTTTAGATTCTGAGATTCACAAACATTATATTAGGTTTTGAAGGAAATGATAGATTAAATACCTGTGAACTGTGAAGGTTGGAGCAGTGAAGCAATGAAGCTGGACTAGGCAGTGCAAATCGAGCAACTGGCGGCGGCGGCAAGATGGGTCTTCGGTTTGGGTATGCGACAGCTGATGGCGGTGTGGGTATTGGGTAGCAAGATAGGTCTCTCTAGTGTGGGTGTGGGCAGCGGCGTCATGGCGTGGGCGATGACGTCACAGCGTGATGGGTCTTTCACTTTCTCTGTCTTGCTCTCGCCTCTCCCTTTCTTTTCTTTTCTTTTTTTCTTTTTTTCCTTTGTTTCTGGCTTTTCCGTTTGGTTTTGGGGTCTTACTGATTGCTAGGTTTTCTTCTTCTTCTTTTCTTTTTTAGACACACACACACACACACACACACACACACACACACACACATATATATATATATATATTTAAGGTTTTCATTGGCTCTTGAAAACTCCTGGGTTGGTCGGTTAGGATAGGGATGGTTAAGGTGAGGGGGGCCCAAGCTAAAAACCAAGGGGGCCCAAGCCTTTTTTTGAAAATTTTACATACTAAATTTTTTTTTTTTTGGGACCCAGGGGGGGCCTGGGCCCCCTTTGCCCTCTTCCTGGGTCCGTCCTTGCTTAGTGACCAACTACAACACATTACAAGGAGCAAAGTCTCACTCTCAAGAGAAGTTTTTGAACCATGCTTTCCTTCACATCATTCTCATGATGTATCATGTACGTTTATAATTACATGCAAGATAACTAGAGAACCTTGAACAAACCACAATAATTTGGATTATAATTTGGTTATGTAAGCCTAGTTGAACTCGATTTCCTGTAGAGGTGAGCATATACAATCTTGGTCCGATAAACAAGAATCATGCTTAATACAACCGTGATAATGCAAAATCCAGATATTATTACTGAAGTTAGAAAGAAGCATACGACACCTTCACACTTCAGTGGTTCATCCACACCAAACATGCTTGAGAAAATTGATCCCCAATTCTGCTGCTTGTAATGGTGTTGATGTTGGGGTTTATGCCCTAAAATCCAATTTATTGGCATGTCATAAATAATTAAATTGTTTAATTATATGAGATTATCTATAAATGAACTAATGAGATATTATCATAGTCCATGAGATGCATTGTATGTGCTTTATGCAATTTAGTCACAGAAGATATAAATCATAAGTTCCTTGTAAACTCAAAACATAGTTCGTAGTCGGTGATGAAATTGGACATTTTATCTGCGAAGACTATAACATATCAACTAAGATTATTTACCTTGATCATGAAAGTTGAGACTTCTAGTTGGTATGTTTTAAGAGTTAAGACATATTAAAATGGAATGCAGTGAGATTTATTATTATTTTAATGATTGTCAAATGAATAATAAATCTCACGACTTCTATTTACATGAACTCGTAATCCTGAGAGAATAATGGACTTAATCATGAGGTGTAGGTTGCTTTGATATATCTGGAGTGAGATCTATAAGACACGATCAAAACCTCAGTATGTTGGGTAGCCACATTTAGTGTTGATGGAACATATATTCTTAAGATAGAATTCATAGTCTCTTAACGGAGATACAAAATATTCCCTTGAGATAAGTTTAATGGGTTTAGTTATTCAGAGAGTTGGGCCCAACCACTTTAGTAAGAAGTTACTAAAGTATATATTTATGGAATTTGATTTCATAAATATATGATGAATAACTTAAAGGATTAAACTGGGTACTCAAAGATTAAGATGTAGTAATCTTCAAAGTGGTAGTTTACATTCATGACTTTGTATTACTACGAATATTTTATGAAGGGGTTGCATGTACAATAAAGTCTTGGGATATAATTTATTAATAAGGCCTAAAGTGCAATTATATTTATATGGTGGTATTAAATATAATTAATGATAACTTTGAACTTGTCAAGAGTTGACAGAAAAGCCTAAGGCCCATTGGAGCTAGTGTCTTATTGGTCCATTTTGGTCCCACTCCAATCCACACACTAAAACCCAATTGGAAAGGCCCAATAGGCCAGCCCAATTAGATAATCAGTTAGATATAAAGGGAGAAACATACAAAATTTATTTTAAGAGAGATATCATTGTGAAATGGTGTGTATGTGTGAGTGAAGCCACTCGATTATTCTCCCTTGGAAACTGATTGAGAGACCACACTTCTTGGGCATAAAGTGGAATTGGAGTGAAGATTAAAAGTGTTCCCAAGTACTTCTAATCTTTTGTTTTGAATTTCATTTCACCAAGGTATGCTATCTTGTTCTTAAATTCTGAAATTTACATAGTACATGTTATCAATCATGAATGAAATAGATCTATGTTTGTTGTTTTCGCTATGTGTGTTTTGTATGAGATACAGAACCAGATTTACCAACAGTTGATGAGCTTAATTCTCTACTTCACGGTCATATATACTGCTAGCAATTAGACTAGAGAAGACTAAAGAACTTGCAGGGTTTGCCAATGTAAGGAAATTGTACAAAGCCCCAAATTTTTTCAAACCAAACAACTCAGAGGCAACAGCTGGCACAATCGCCCAATGAACCCCATAACCAAGTCCAATCAACAGTGTACCAATGTACATTGCCCTAGGCCACCCCATTGCAAAGAAAATATGACCAATTGCCATAATGAATTGTGCCACAACCATTGCCACCGGTCTTGGATAAGCATAGTCCCTACTGAATAAAATCACATGGGTGAGGGGGAAAAAACTCAAAATCAAAATTAAAGCTTAATAAACATCTAGCAGGAAATGAGATCAACTTGTACTTCACAATAAGTTCAGAGAAGTAACCACCACCAATTTGACCTAAAAAATTCCAACTGCTGATCATGGATACAAATATATGTGTGTTATCATACCCAGATTATCAATCATTGTCAACCCAAATCTAGAACCCAATAGAAGTGAGAAAAACATAAGCCAAAAGTCTGCTTTAATTAAAGCTTGCATCAAGGTGAAGTCCTCCCTTCTATGTGGACGCCTCCTCCTCTTGACCCTTACTGCTCCATTTGCAGCTGCTTGGAAGAGTCTTGCTTGCAAACGAGCAATTCGTTTTTGCCTCTCTGATGCTGGAAGAAAGTCCACTTCCTTAGGCTTTTCATCTTCCAGCTCACTGAATATTAGCTCACTAAAGTCCAGTTGAAGTCCGCCAGGTTCTTGTTTCTGTGGCTTAGGCAAAAGTGCCTTTTCTTCTAGAGGTCTTAGATCTATCCAAAAACTTAGTGACACGGGAATCACAATTGGAATCAGGAGAAGGATAAACAAAATTACAGTAAAAACTGTGATCACTGTATGGTTCAAATCAACCAGATCTTCAACAAGCATGACCCCCATCAAATAAGCAACCAGTAGGATGCATACACTATAGATATATGTGAAGCATACACCATTAGTTGGCCAGACTTGTTTGTGACCTTTAACAGGTCTGACAAGGAACATTAGAGCAATAACTACCATTGCTGGACCGACTGCAACCATGAAAATCAAAGATGCATGATCAGGGGATATCTGAGTCAAAATTGCACCACCCAATCCAGTAAATCCTTTCAGAATTCCAACCCCAGGACCTCTACTTTTTGGGAAGTTTTGCATGCAAGAAACCAGAGCAACTGCGTTGAAGTATGTCTCACCATTTGTTCCCACAAATATAAGAATGCACATCTGCATACTAATTTCTGTTAATGATATAACCAGCCAAGATGGTATATAAGATTCAAAAGTTTTCTAAATATCTCAGACTTAGAAAACATAAGCACTGTTTCTCAAAAAAAAAAAAATAAACATAAGCACTAATGTTGAGCCTTCAAATAATTTTCTTAACATAGCAATACATTCTTGGAATCCAGAAGGGGGGAAAAGAAAATCATTACAAGTGTGAGCCAAATGTCTGGAGTCCTTAATAACAGTCAAGTTGAAAGCATTAGCAGCAGTTGTACACTTGAAGAAATTGAAGATGAGTTAAGTCTAGTCCCAATGGTAAAGAAGAAACAAGGCAAGTTAGACAGAGTCATTTTAGATAAATAGAATGTAGTCGTTTTGCCATGTTTAACTTAAGTGTTAGCACGTGTGCACGTTGTGAGAGACCTCGATGAAAAACGTCCCTCAAAAAAGAGATTTGAGTACCTTTTAGGGCACCTCTCTATTTGGGTAAGTGGTGTGGAGTCACCACTTATTTTTCTTTATTAAAAAAAAAAAAAATACTAATTACAAAATACATGACTGAATAGTTCCATTCATTGATTGAATAAAAATTACATATCTTGAAAAACTTGAAAATTACATAGTTTTGGGCCCTAGTTACAATCCACCAAATAATTACATGGCCTATTGTCCTAGTTACATTCTACCCAAAATGAATGAAGACAAGGCTAGATCTACTAAACCAAAAACCTAAATTTGGAGGCTAGGCTACAAAATGGGAAGGTGTTAGGCACCCATTCCACCTAGACAGAGTATGGTATTCTAGACTCTTGTGACCAATGTACTATGTTATTCATGTCCTGAATGATATGTTAAACATGTGAATTAAAAACTAAAACACATAAATTTATTTATGAATGAAGTATCTTCTTTTGTTTAAAAAATTCAGATATGTTTTAATTGGTAAAAAAATTGATTTTGATTCGTCAAAAATACCAAATCTGTTTTGTATATGTAGAAAAAAGTGGTTTTTGGAGATAAAAAAAATTCAGATATGTTTTTATTACATAAAATAAAGTCTTTTGGTTTGAAAATATCAGACCTGTTTTTGAAGAACTAAATTTTTTTTTTTTTTTTTTTTATAACAGAAAAATCAGATTCGTTTTTATGATAAAATAAAAAGGGTTTTTTGACAATAGAAAAACTAGATCTATTTTTTATATGTTTTAAAAGAATGAAAAAGATTTTTTATTTATTTATTTATTAAGAAGAGAGTTTCACCCATAATATGAATTTATGCAATCATGAATTAAAACAAATACAAACACAGTAATACATGATCTCTTTCTTTATTTCAAAAATTTTCATGTACTAAAAAAAATCATATTTGTATCTTAAGAAAGATATAAATCAGTTTTAATTTGAGAAAAATTCAGATCTACATCTTATAAAGATGCAGATCTGTTTTTGTTTGAAGAAAAACTTAGATCTACATTTAAGAAAGATGCAAATCTATTTTGTTTGAAGAAAAATTCAGATTTGCATCTAAGAAAGATGCAGATCCGTTTTATTTGAAGAAAATAGTTGACTACATGTAGATCTTTAAAATTAAGAAATAGATTATATCAACAATAAAGAAATCAAGAACATGTTTTTATAAACCAGATTATGAATATTTGAAATAATTAAACATACATCATAATGATAAGAAAAGCATAAAAATAAAAGGGTTTAGAAAACAACCTCTTGCATGAGCACTCTTCTACTTGAGAGGATGTTTTAGGGTTCAAAGAAACTTATTCAATTATTCTTGAAACCTAAAAACCCTAGCTTCTACAGAAAATCAGAGAATAGATCAGAAAACATGAGTTGTTTGGGAGCCCAAAACGTGTGCCTTTCAGAGTGTAAAAATAAAGGTGCTGAGCTATGAGGTTCAGTCTCTATTTATAGAGGCCAGAAGACTCTAAAAAATTGGTACAGACTATTAGGGTTTGAATCTAGGCACATCCTTTTGGGAAAAGATCGAAAAGGGTATGCATAATCACCACTCGAAGGCTGTTGGGCCAAAGCCCATCACATGAAAATTCGGCCCTTTTACAAAAGTGCCAAATTGGCCTTATGGCTTCGAACACTCTTTGGTGTTCAGGTGCCGTTGGACTCCTTTTTTAGGGTTTTTTGGCCGGTCCTTGTACCTAGACACGTTTTCGTCCTCCATCTATGGTTTTTCATCTCTTTTAAAGATAATTCAGGCTATTTAAGAACAATTATCTTGAAGATAAATACCTTAAAATAAATCTTGATAAAGTTAAAATTATCCACAATTTTATTGTTATCCAACCATCCTTTTTATTGCTATGCATGCATCCTTATTTTAAACACTAATTATCAACCAATCACAAAATTATCTAATTAATTTTAATTGTTTAACCAATCAGAATTAATTTAAACTAATCATGTGTAGTCGACCTTACCTAGACACAATGCATGTTGACTGTGCAAACTTGATCATGCGATATCTTTCAATCCGATGGTCCGATTTGAAAACCAGAAACACCGTTGCAATCGTTAGAATCTCAATATCGTTTTTATGATATGCAATGAATGAATTAATGCATGTAATGCAAAGACAAAATGATGCATGTAATGCAAGAACAAATTGATGCATGTAATGCAATTATGATTTTTAGGGTACATGAATTGGTCATTCAAGCCATTCTCCTTGATTAAATTATGGGTGAAAAATTGAGTGTCTACACATGTGTATTAGGCAGATAGAATAAATGGGGTTTGTAACTGTATTTCCTACTTTAGTGATTGGGTATATATTAGAGAATGCTCATCTGTACTAAGTGTTGAATTGATTCTTGATGCAATACAATTTTGTTAACAGATTTTCCCTTTCTCTCTCTCTTTTCTGTTACACTCTGTGGTGTGTGTTTCATAGCTTTCTATGTGTTGTTACATAGTATCAAAGATTTGATCCTTATCAATGGCTTCCACATCTTCATCTTCTACTTATGGTTCAACCCCTGCTGTGACTAATACAACTTTACCTACAAATACTTCATTGCTTCTTTTATCCAATATGTCTTCGATGATGACTATCAAGCTTGACTATGGCAATTACATTGTTTAGAAGCATCAGATTGTGGCAATTCTTGAAACTTACTTAATGATTGACATTCTTGATGATTCAATTATTGCTCCAAATTGTTTTCTGAAGGATTCTTTTGGTAATCTCACTATTGAGATTAACCCTAGTTTCATTTCTTGGAAGAATCATGAACAAGCAATGTTCACTTTTATCAATTCTACTTTGTCTCCTTCTATTCTTGCTCTTACCGTTGGGCAAAAATTTGCTAATGAAGTATGGAAGGCGTTAGAAAAGAGGCTTGCCTCAATGTCAAGGTCTCATGTTATGAGTTTTTGTAATGAACTGAGTGAGTGAAGAAAGGTACTGATACAATTGATGGTTATTTCCAAAAGAGTAAGCAGATTTGTGATAAATTGACTGTTATTTCTGTTTTCTTGGATGATGAAGAGCTTCTCCATATTGCTCTTGATGGTTTGCCTTCAGAGTATGATTCTTTTAGTTCTGCAATTAGGACTCGTAGTGATGTTTTTTCTGTTGAAGAGTTGAATACTCTACTTAATGCAGAGGAGAGAGTGATCAAGAAAAGGTCTAACAATATTCCTTCTCCTTCAATGGTGATAGGCCAAAAATGAATTGACCCATTATGACAAATTAATTGATTAATTAACCAAGTTTATTAATTAATCAAATTAACATGCAAAGCGCATGATAACACAAACAAATCACCAAACAACTAAAGTATGCAGTGGAAAATAAATGACACGGTGATTTGTTTACGAATGGGGAAAACCTGACGGCGAAAACCCCACCGAGTGATTTTCAGGTCACCACTCCCGAAACTCTACTATTATCACAACAAGCGGTTACAAGTAAAGGAATCTCAAGTACCTTACCAACCTACAGTTTAACCCTTACCCCAATACCCAATTGGACTTGTTCTGTAGTGACAGTTTCCCTTTTGATGCACGACTCCCAAGTACGTGACTAATAATTGCACAAATCCCAATACGCGATTTCAATCACCAACTAAGAAGGTTGTTGGCTGCAAAGTTCTTCAATTCATCCACACGATGAAGATCAAGAAGTGCTTGGTTACAAAACCCTACGGTGCACATACATAGCAACTTCTTCAAGAGAAAGAGATGAACTAGGGCAAGAACTTCGTCTCTGGTCACAATTTGCTTGAACAGAGTTTGCTCAATGCTTGTGCAACTTGCGAACCTATTGACGGCCCTTAAAACAATCCTTTTATATGTCTAGGGTTAGGAGAAAAGAAAACCCAAAGACACATTCACAAATTCCAAGAAAATCAGATCAGATTTCTGAATTTCTTAAACCTTAACAGATAGGAGGTGTCGAGTAGTTGTCGAGCACATTAGGCTGAAACAGCTTTCTTAAGCTCGATAGATGCAGCTGTTGAGTTTTAATGAATTTGCACTTTCAGCTTGTTTTCTTGGACATGCTTGATGACTTCAACACTTGATCTTGAAACCTTGTTTCTTGAAGTATAAAAAACATCATAGATCTACCTAAATACAAGTAAAGTGCGTTTTGTCAAAGGATTAGCCAATTACATAAAATATTGACATATGTTCCTAACAAGTGAAACACATATGTCCTAATAATCTCCCCCTTTAGCAATCCGTGACAAAATCACAACAAACAATTGAACATATGAGAGAAGTCATAAAACACTTAACTTATACTCATTTGTTTAATACAATAAAATCTATCCTAACACAAACTTTAGAAAAACTTTTCTAGAAGAGAGTTTATGGCAAGTAGACATTGACAACTTGTATTTCTGAAACTCTTTAAACAAAACTCATCAAGGCATCTTTGTGTGAAACAGAAATAATATATTGTATACAAGTATAAGAAACATGTGTATAAAGAGAGAAAAGAAACAACACATGTAAGGGGTAGGTGAAAGAAACATACATTAACATATATAAAGAAGATAAGTACAATGTATGTGTAAAAATGGTCACAAGACCTAAAGTACAAGAATAATGTATCTAAACAAGAAAGAAAGGAAAAAATACATAATATCCTCACTACATCCCTAAAAAAAAAAATCAAAATCTCAACACTCCCCCTAACAAAAAGGTCCTATACTAACTCTCCCCCTAAGGATAACTACTCTCATGACCAACCAAAACTACTCCCCTTTTTTGTCACGAGTGACAAAGGGTAAGAGTGTCAAGTAGACATCTTATCAATAGAGCTAGCATCTCCATCAGCATCATTCAAAGCATCATCGTCATCACCATCATCATCATCCTCATCCTAAGAATCAGAAACCATAGGAGGAGGTGGTGAAGGTGTAGCCTCAGGAGTAAATCCGCCTATAGTTGCCTGCCGTCTAGCAATACAACCAACACGGATGTTCACCTGATACAACTCTGTAGAGAGTGTATCTAGGAGAGTATCCATGCGTTGAAGCTGCACCATGACGTCTCCCAGAGTCACATCGCCCAAAGAAGAGGAAGGATCAGATCGGCATGGAGTTGAACGGGAGGGAGGAGTTGCTGAATCCGACTGCCTCACCCGATGCCGCGCCTCGCTACGTTTAACGGTAGCGTAGTCTATGGCACACATAATAGGGAAATGGTCGGAAGAGGGAAAAGGAACAGAAAAATGGCGTAAGATCCTCGTGATAGTGGAAGGAAAGATGAGCTTATCACGGGACACCGCATCTAGATGAACATCTATAATAGAAAGAATGAAATGAGAAGTAAAGTCTATAGTAAAATGCTCAAGTAGAGACAACAAAAACTGAGCATGAGGCTCTATGATGGAGTTGTAGTAAGAGAGTGGATGGAGTACAAAAGTCATCACCATGTTTATGAATCTAGGACCTTTAGCAAAAGGCCTACATGGTGTAAACTGTATATCACCCCAATCAGAAGGGCACTTGCAGAAAGCAGCCATAAGCTCATCTTTGGACATAATCCGCAAACGCTCACAACTAGGATAGTCAGGAAACTCTATCCTAGGAACCTGAAGAACATCCGCAACAAGCTGTAGTGTGATAGGAATGCGCGTACCTTAAACGCGAATAAAGAAGAGAGGTACTGAACGATCAATCCCGTGCATGTTGGAGTAAAACTCTTGAATAAGCATGAAAGGACAAGTGACCGGGACGTCACACAGTGACTCCCGTTCCCGACTATGAATGATAGTGGGAAGGTCAGTGTCGGTGAAGTTCGCTAGTATAACTTGGTGTTCTGAATGAACACCTCGTCTAGAAAAGTTCTCCGAGAATGCCTTGTGGGCATCATCATCACAGAACCGAAGAGAGAGAGGGGCAGAATCAGAAGACGAAGAGGCACCGGAATGAAGAGGGTTTCGGGTCGGAGTGGATTTACCCTTAGGTGCCATAGACACAACTAACGTAAACAGAAAGAGAGGGAGAGAAAGAAAGACAATCAAAAAATTCCCAAGCAATTCAAATAAAACAAGTAAATTGAAAAGAGAGTACGTATGCATGAGAAATGCATGAACATGTGACATGCAAAACAAATTGCATCATGGGCTTAACCCAATCCAAACCAATCAACACACAAACAGATTACACACATCTAAATGCATGAGAATACTATTATAATGCTAATATGATGCAATGCATGAGATTTTAAACTTATTTAAGTGAAAACCCATCCCAAAATTTCAACAATAACTCATCAATTTCAAAAAACCCCAAAACCTAGGTTTCAAAACATGAAATGCATGAATAATGAGAGATAGGAAGCTTACCAAGTGAGTAAAATCTTGAAAAAGCTTGAAGAAACCTTGAGGATTAAGATTGGAGTGAGATGAAAGTGTTTGGGATAGAAAATGAGAGAGCTATCGAGAAAGAGATTGAAGGAAATGAGTTGTGGATCGCACGCGGAGATTATATAGGCCCTTAGTAAATCTCGACAGATGCAGGTGTCGAAAGGTATCGAGACAGCGGTCGAGGAAGGTATTGAGGAAATGGTCGTCGATAGATACAAGTATCGAGACAGCTGTCGAGGAAGGTATCGAGGAAATGGTCATTGACAAATACAGGTATTGAGGAGGTGTCGAGGAACAATCCATCAGATGCAAGAACAGAAGCTCGATCTATCCACTAGCTGTCGAGAAGCTATCGAGGAGGTAGGAGCTTTCTCGATCTATCCACTAGTAATTGAGAAGCTGTCGAGATTGCGATATGAAAAAACTTAAGGAGCTCAACAGATAACAAGGTATCGAGGAGGTGTCGAGCTAGCTCTTAAAAGCAGTTTTTTGAGAAGTGAAAAACACAGACATAAATGCAATCCAACATGCAACTCAACCAATGATCCAAACACCATATAAATCTCTCAAAATCAACTCTCAAAAGCAATTTTAAGTACATGAATCCCAAAAACACACACACACACTAAACAAGTCTAACTAATTTTATTTTTCAAAAAGAAGTCAAGATAGTTTAGTGAGCATATATTAACACATGTAAAACCTTGTGATGGCCAAATCACATTGTACCTACACATGTATCAAGAGTAGCAAAGAATATTGGGTGTTGTGTGTGAAAAACATTGCAAGATTGCGTAAGTGTATACATGTTATGACAATTTAAGATATGAGAAAATCACTTTAACTCACACACAATCATAACTGTTTGATGGGGACTATCACCTTTGAGGTACATCCTATAACTCCCACATCTCCTAGAAAACACACTTGCAATCATATTTAAAGCATTTTTTATTTTTTTGCTTTTTATTTTCTTTGCATATTTTTATTTAAGCAAAATATGCATGGACATATAAGAGATAGAAAAGAAATACCCATTTATGTTAAACTATTGACATTGCATTTTAGCTATGCCGAAGTATACAGATGTCATTGACACTGCATTTTTGCTATGCTGAAGCATACATGTGTCATATTATGATTGGCGGGCAACAGTGGTGAGATGGTTATTTATGCCTTTCTCTTAGGATTTTTTTAGTCATTCTCGTCAAAAAGAGTGATATGAGTGTTAAGTACAAGAGATAACTTAATCTTACTTATCACAAACAAGAGCCACAAAATTCACTTGCTTAGTTGTGCATAGAGATGCTCATCTAAGCTACAAGAGATACAAAGTTTAGAAAACTTTATTTCAATGGTCATCCAAGGTACACAAGTACCAATATACACATAACACACACTGTTTTTGTATTTTTTTTATTTTTCAATTTTTTTTATTTTTATTTTTATATGAAAAACAAAATAAACAACATTGAAAAAAAAAACAAAAACATATTAAGCAAAACAACAAAACTAGATGCAAATGCATGAGAAGGAAGAAAAGAGAGGAAGACCATCCCATGGAAATAACACCAATGTTTTGACGAAGGAATTCAAAGCGTTTAGTGTTAAGAGGTTTGGTAAACTGGTCAACTTTCTGATCATTGGTGTGAATGAACTTAAGAGTGAGAGTACCATCTTTGACAAGCTTCCTAATGAAGTGATGTCGAATCTCTATGTGTTTGGTTCTAGAATGTTAAACCGGATTCTTAGAGATGTTAATGGCATTGGTATTCTCACAATAAACAGTGAGATGTTCTTGACAAATACCATAATCATGAAGGAGTTTTTGCATTCATAGGAGTTGGGTGCAACAGCTACCGGTAGCAATGTACTCAGCTTCTATAGTGGATAATGAGATGGAGTTCTACTTTTTAGTTATCCAAGAGACAAGATTATTACCCATATAGAAACAACCCCCTAAAGTACTCTTTCTATCATTAACATTCCCAGCCCAATCAGCATCAAAGTACCCAGCTAAGACATCACTTGTGTCTTTACTGTACCACACACCAAACTCAACAGTGGTTTTGACATACTTTATGATTCTTTTTAAAGCAGTCATATGGGACTCTTTGGGATTAGCCTGATATCTAGCACACACTCCAACATTGTAACTAATGTCAGGTCTACTAGCAGTAAGGTAAAAAAACTATCTATCATGCTTCTATATAGAGAAGGATCAACACTTTTACCTAACAAGTCAACAGTGAGTTTAACATTTGGGTTCATAGGGGTTCTGACAAAACTAGCAGATTCTAAACCAAACTTTTTCACAAGATTCTTAGCATATTTAGGTTGAGATAGGAATATACCTGAATCTTGTTGACGAATCTACAACCCAAGGAAGTGAGTCAGCTCTCCAATCATGCTCATCTCGAACTCGGCTTGCATGAGCTTTGAGAAACCATGAGCAAGTTCATCCTTAGTCGATCCAAAGATGATGTCATCAACATTGACTTGAGCAATTATTAGCTTGCCAGCTTCTCTTTTGATGAAGAGAGTTTGATCAGCCTTTCCTCTTATGAACCCATGTGACACCAAGTATTGTGTAAGCCGATCATACCAAGTTCTAGGGGCTTGCTTTAACCCATAAAGTGCCTTCTTGAGGTACAGTACATGATCTGGAAAGTGTGGATCAATGAATCCTTTTGGTTGAGTCAATAGACATCTTCTTTGAGTAGCCCATTTAAAAAAGTAGTCTTTACATCCATCTGATAAAGCTTGAACTTCAGTTGGCAAGCTAAGGCAAAGAGAATTCTGATGGACTCCATACGGGCAACCGAAGCAAATGTTTCATCATAGTCTACTCCTTCCATTTGTGAGTATCCTTGAGCTACAAGCTGAGCCTTGTTGCGGATCACATTGCCCTCCTCATCAATTTTATTGTGGAATATCCACTTTGTACTGATGATGTGTTCACCCTCCGGTCTAGGTACCAAGGTCCAGATGTCATTCCTCTGAAATTGAAGCAGTTCATCATGCATTGCTTCAACCCAACTTTCATCCTGAAGAGTTTCTTCAACTTCAATGGGTTCAACCTGTGACAGATAACAAGAGCAAGACACAAAGTTAGCAACACATTTATCAACTATACGTTTCCTTAATATGAGTTCATTCAAGTTTCCAACAATATTTTCTGGAGGATGATTTAGCTTAATCTTGGAGGAAGGTCCTTTCTCCTCATGGGATTCAAAATCTGGTGGAGTGGTTATATCTGCAGAATCTTCCACAACACTAGGAGTACCTGAAGTACTAAGAGATGTAGGTCCTTGTTCAACACTTTCTTGAACTTCCCTAGACTCAGGAGGAAGAATTTCTTTAGTGAGTTCCTCAATACCTTTTTCAGAACCGGAATCTGAAGACTTATCAATAACAACAATCACGGTCTCCATTATCTTCATGTTTCTTTTGTTGTATACTCGATAAGCCTTGCTTGTAGAGGAATAACCCATAAATATTCTTTCATCACTTCGGGAGTCAAACTTTCCCACATTCTCCCTATTCTTTAGGATGAAAAAAGTACTTCCAAAGATCCTAAAATACTTCACATTAGGCTTCATTCCTTTCCATAACTCATATGGAGTCTTCTTGGTGCATGCAATGTTAACAGCTTCTCCCCACAAGTTTCTAGCCACATCCTTATTGTGTAGCATGGCCCTGGCCATCTTATGAATAACCCTGTTCTTTCTTTCTACTACACCATTCTGTTGAGGAGTAATAGGGGCAGAGAATTCTTGAGAGATACCTGATCTTGTGCAAAACGACTCCACATATGAGTTCTCGAATTCTTTACCATGGTCACTTCGAATTCAATCAATTTTTAAGTTCTTTTCGTTCTGTAGTCATGTGCACAAAGCTTCAATATGCTTAAGAGCATCAGACTTGGATCGTAGGAGAATGACCCAAATGTACAATGAACCATGATGTATCTCTTGCTACTAAGAGATTCGGTTCTAGTTGGACCCATAAGATCCAGATGTAGAAGCTCCAATATGTAGCTGATGTCTAAGTTCCAGGATGCTTGGCTTTTGTTTGTTTTCCAAGTTGACACGGTCCACATACCACATTGCTCATTCTACTAAGCTTTGGTATCCCTAAAACTGACTTATGCTTAAATACAATAGAAAGATGTTTGTAGCTAGCATGTCCCATCCATTGATGCCATAGATGTTCATTTGGCAAACAGATGCTATTACACACAATATCAGCATCATGAACCAATCCATAACAGTTGTCAAGAGTGCGAACACCACTTATAAGTTTCTTTCCGAACTCATTCATGACAAGACACTTTCCCTTGGAGAATAGCACCATGAAGTCTTGATCACATATTTGACTTATACTCAGTAGGTTCACCCTCAGACCTTCAACATATAGAATGTTTTCAATGTCCAGCAGTCCAGGTAGAGAGATGATTCCCTTTCCTTTAATTTGTGATTTGCTTCCATCACCAAAAGTGACATTGCCACCTTTCTTAGACTCGAAAACCTTGAAGAGAGATCGGTCTCCAGTCATGTGTCTTGAGCAACCACTGTCAAGGTATCACAAACACGTGTCAATCACTTTAAATGCGGACTTCATCATAAAACACACTTCGTGCTTAGATGACAAATCAGTGGGAATGGTACTTTCTCTCAACTGCCTTACGCGAGCTAAGCCTTTAACTTTTACCTTTCTCAGACGAACTCTTTTGTGCATTTTCATTCTGAGACAGTCTAGTTTCTTCTTAGCCAAATTGAGATCTTTTCCAATAGTCATCATAAGAGAATTCAAATAACTTTTAAACTTGTATTTTCTGAGACACTCAAACAAATAGAGGTTAGAAAGGCAAGATGTATTTGAAAGCAATGATCTCTTCAAGCTGGTTACAGCCATGACAGCAAGGGTCAATGGATCAAACATAGCAAAGATTAAATCCTAATCAGAGTGTGCCCGCTCTGATACCACTTGATAGGCCAAAAACGAATTGACCCCTTATGACAAATTAATTGATTAATTAACAAAGTTTATTAATTAATCAAATTAACATGCAAAGCCCGTGGTAGCATAAACAAATCACCAAACCAGTAAAGTATGCAGCGGAAAATAAATGACATTGTGATTTGTTTACGAATGGGGAAAACCTGACGGCAAAAACCCCACTGGGTGATTTTCAGGTTCCCACTCCCAAAACTTCAATATTATCACAACAAGCGGTTACAAGTAAAGGAATCTGAAGTACCCTACCAACCTACAGTTAAACCCTTACCCTAATACCCAATTGGACTTGTTCTGTAGTGACAGTTCCCCTTTTGATGCACGGCTCCCAAGTACGTGACTAACCAATTGCGCGGATCCCAGTACGCGACTTCAATCACTAACTAAAAAGGTTGTTGACTGCAAAGTTCTTCAGTTCATCCACACGATGAAGATCAAGAAGATGCTTGGTCACAAAATCCTACGGTGCACATACACAGCAACTTCTTCAAGAGAAAGAGATGAACTAGGGTAAGAACTTTGTCTCCGATCACAATTTTCTTGAATAGAGTTTGCTCAATACTAGTGCAACTTGCAAACCTATTGACGACCCTTAAAACAATCCTTTTATATGTCTAGGGTTAGGAGAAAAGAAAGCCAAAAGACACATTCATGGATTCCAAGAAAATAATATCAGAATTCTGAATTTCTTAAACCTCGACAGATAGGAGGTGTCGAGCAGCTGTCGAGCACACTAGGCTGAAACAGCTTTCTTAAGCTTGATAGATGCAGCTGTCGAGCTTTAATGAATTTACACTTTCAGCTTGTTTTCTTGGACGGACTTGATGACTTCAATATTTGATCTTGAAATCTTGTTTCTTGAAGTATTAAAAAAATCTTAGATCTACCCAAATACAAGTAAAGTGCATTTTGTCAAAGGATTAGCTAATTACATAAAATATTGACATATGTTCCTAACAAGTGAAACACATATGTCCTAACAAATGGCTATGAATGTGAATTTTCAATCTCAAAATCATGTTTTTTCTAATCAAAGAGATAGAGGATGTAGATATTCTAATCAAAGAGGAAGAGGTGGAAAAGGCAATTACAATATTCATAATGGTTTCAACAACAACAATGGAGGATTTAGTAATTCTGGGTATAATACTAATCCAGGGTAGTCTTCTAAGCTACAAGGCACTCAAGGACCTCCAGGTCAACGTCCATCTAATAGGCTATCTTGTCAAATTTGTGGCAAGGGTGGTCATTCAGCTATTGATTGTTATCACAAGATGGATTTTGCATACTAAGGAAGACATCCACCTGCTAAGTTGGCTTCAATGGTGGCTAACTCTTCTCAAGTGTAGGGCTATAATGGTTGGCTTACAGATACAGGTTGTTCAAACCATGTTACTCCTAATTTGTCTTAATTGTCTCTTCATCAACAACCTATTGTGGGCAATGAAACTGTTACAGTAGGCAATGGACAAGAGCTTCTAGTTACTCATGTTGGTCATGGTGAGCTTAAGACTTCTACTCATCACTTTAGGCTTAATAATATACTTAGGGTTCCTGATCTTGCTTCTAATCTCTTGTCTGTTCATAAGTTGTGCCTTTAAAATAATGTTTTCTGTTATTTTGATGCTCACGAGTTCTTAATTTAGGATTTGCCTTCGGGGAAGATCCTCTACAAAGGATTGAGTAAAGATGCAGTATATCCAATTCCATCATCTTCCTTACTCTCATCTTCCACTGCTTTCAACTCTACCTCAAATGTGTCAGCTTCTAAATCCATCAAGTCTGATGTTCTTCTGCTTTGGCATTACAAGCTTGGACATCCTAGTTCTAGGCTTTTACATTCTGCTCTTAAGCCTTTCTTTCATTCTATTACTTTGTCTCAAATTGAAGATTGTTGTTCTTCTTGTGAATATTGTATAAGTGCTAAGATGCACAAGTACCCTTTGACTAAAACTCCTATTGTGTCTAATTTTGTACTTGTTGTGGTTCATAGTGATGTTTGGGGTCCAGCACCTTTATCTTCTATTCTTGGCTTTTCCTATTATGTGATTTTTGTGGATGATTAT
This sequence comes from Quercus parvula, assembly GCA_030820535.1. Lineage (NCBI taxonomy): Eukaryota > Viridiplantae > Streptophyta > Magnoliopsida > Fagales > Fagaceae > Quercus > Quercus parvula. The sequence continues at coordinate 30,035,112 of JAUAME010000001.1, forward strand.
ACTCGATTTACATGGTTATTTTTGCTTAAACATAAGCATGAAGTGTTATCTGTGTTTAAGCATTTTAAGGAACTTGTTGAGAATCAATTTTCTACTAAACTTAAAGTGCTTAGGACAGATAATGGTACTAAATACACCAAATCTGCCTTTCAAGCCTTTTGTTCCTTTCATAGCATTTTGCATAAAACTTCTTGTCCTCATACCCTTCAATAGAATGGGGTTTTTGAAAGAAAACATAGGCACATTGTTGAAACTGGTCTCTCTCTACTTTATAGGTCTCATTTACCTTACAATTACTGGTCTTATGCATTTCCACTGCAGTTTTTCTCATTAATAGATTACCCTTTTCTGTCTTGAATTTCAAGTCTCCTTGGGAACTTTTGTACTTTAAACCACCTCCTCTTCAAGCTCTTAAGACATTTGGTTGTGCTTGCTATCCTTATCTTAGGCCTTACAATAAGAACAAGCTACAACCTAGGTCTCAATAATGCATTTTTTTAGGTTATCCTCCAGTGTCTAAAGGCTATATCTACCTTGTCCTACAAGCAGTAAGATCTACATTGCTTGTTATGCCTTATTCAATGAGTCCTTGTTTCCTTTTGCTCAGTCTTCCTTCTCAACTGATCCTCATACGCCTTTCACTACTACTTTTTCTCTTTGATTTCCCAATTCCTCATATGTTTCTTCGACTGATAATGTCAGTCCTATCACATCTGATCTTTTTGCTTCTATTCCTTCATCCACTTCTTTAGACCTTATTGCTTCTTTACTTCCTTCTTTGTTACATGTTTTCACTCCTATTCCTATGGTTCCTCCTCCATCCAATACTCCTTTTCCCATTTCCCCTATTTTTGATCCTAGTGTGTCTACCACTGTTATTCCACCTTTTACTAACCTTCCTAATTCCAATCCTAATCCTACTTCTGCTTCTAATTCTTCTTCCTCTCTTCCTATTTCTCACAATTCACATCCTATGGTTACAAGATCAAAACATGGTATATATAAGCCTAAAACTTTAGTAGTTAAGCATGACTATTCTGAGATTGAACCTCCTTCCTATGCTGTTGCTGCTAAACACCCTTTATGGGTGGCTGCCACGGACTTTGAATTTCAGTCCCTTTAGAAACAGAAGACTTGGTCCTTAGTTCATTTGCCTGCTAATAAAAATGTGGTCACTTGTAAGTGGGTTTACAAATTGAAAAGGCATGTTGATGGCTCTATTGCTAGATATAAAGCCAGGTTAGTGGCCAGGGGTTATCTTCAACAATATGGTCTTGACTATGATGAGACATTTAGCCCTGTGGTTAAGCCTGCTATAGTGAGACTTCTCTTGGCCTTGGCTGTGAACAATGGTTGGGAATTAAGGCAGCTTGATATGAGTAATGCCTTTCTCCATGGCATTTTGAAAGAAGAGGTTTATATGAGACAGCCTCAAGGTTATGTTGATCCTCAGTTTCCTCATCATGTTTGTCTTCTTCCTAAGGCCCTTTATCGTCTCAAACAGGCTCCTAGAGCCTGGTTTGAGAGATTTACATCTTATTTGTATCATATTGGATTCTTTGCTTCTGATGCTGATGGGAACTTATTCATCTACAGACATGATTGTCATTTGGTCTTTCTTTTGCTCTATGTAGATGATATTATTCTTATAGGGAATGATTCTGTCTTCACTACTTCTATCATTCATCTTTTAAGTTCTACCTTTGTTCTTAAGGATCTTGGTCTTCTTCATTACTTTCTTGGCTTACAAATTGAGTACACTGATTTAGGTTTATTTGTGCATCAGACTAAATATGCAACTAATTTGTTGTCCAAGTTTGCTATGTTAGATTGTAAGCCTTGCAAGACCCTTTGCTCTCCCAATTAGCATCTTATGCCTTATGATAGTCCTTCCTTATCTGATGCTACCTCTTATAGAAGTCTTGTTGGTGCCCTTCAATACCTTACCTATACTAGGCCAGACTTGTCTTTTGCTATTCAGCAAGCTTGTCAGTTTATGGGTGAACCTACACAGAATCATTTGCAGGCCTTTAAATGTATTTTGAGATATCTTAAGGGTACACTTCACTATGGCCTTGCTTTTACTCCTGGTTTTCCTTCCTTTTCTGCCTACTATGATGCTAACTGGGCAGGTGATCCAGTTGATTGTAGGTCTATTTTTGGCATTGTTGTTTTCTTTGGCAATTGTCCTATTACCTGGTCTGCTAAGAAGCAATCAACCGTTTCTAGATCTTCCATTGAAGCTAAATATAGGGCATTGGCTTCTATTGCTGCTGAGTTGTTTTGGATTAGGATGCTCCTTCGTGATTTGGGCATATTTCTTTCCAATCCTCCCTTGTTATGGTGTGATAATGTTAGTGCTTTGGCCATTGCTTCTAATCCTGTCTTCCATGCTTGTACAAAGCACATTGAGGTGGATTACCATTTTGTGCGTGAGAAGGTTCTTAGGAAGGATCTTCTGGTCAAATTTATTTCTTCCAACGGTAAGCTTGTTGATATTTTTACTAAAGGTTGTCTTCTTCTTGGTTTCACTAGTTAACTTCCAAACTCATGTGGAAATTCCCATTTCGTTTGAGGGGGGATGAAAGCACTAGCAGTAGTTGTACACTTGAAGAAATTGAAGATGAGTTAAGTCCAGTCCCAATGGTAAAGAAGAAACAAGGGAAGTCAGATGGTGTCGTTTTAGATAAATAGAACGCAGTCGTTTTGCCATGTTTAACTTAAGTGTTAGCACGTGTGTGTTAGGTAGATAGAGTAGATTGGGTAACTGTATTTCCTACTTTAGTGATTGGGTATATATTAAAGAATGCTCATCTGTATTAAGTGTTGAATTGATTCTTGATGCAATACAATTCTGTTTAGAGATTTTCCCTTTCTCTCTCTCTTTTCTGTTACACTCTGTGGTGTGTGTTTCATAGCTTTCTCTGTGTTGTTACCCAAGTAACGTGAAATAGTTTGCATGCAAATGTCACCCTAGGGGTCTCAGTAAAGTATGTGCACATTTAATATGAGAACTAGTAAGTAACATTGAAAGAAGAAGATGAACCACCCTCAATTTAGTTGGCCTTGGCTTATTGATCAGTAAAGGATAATCGGCTTCACTTGCTTGTGCTTGGCACAGCTCACAGCTCATCCTTTAGAGCTCACGTGACTCACTTCACATGCGCACTTTAAGCGAACTAATAAATTACTTTTAAAACTAAATTCAATAGCTCTTAGACCGAGATAAACATAAAATAAAATTATATTAGTTTGATGGAGACAAATAAGAACTCAGAATCCTTTGCTCAGTCAATTTGTAAGTGTTTCTCTTTAACCAAGTCTTATGTCCTATTCGGTTGGGAAGAGACAGAGAAAAGAAACTTCCCTCTTCTATCACCACATAAAGTAAGCTATTTCTTGAAGATCATCCATAAAAAAGACTATAGTGAAATACATAGCCAAATAGTTAAGCATATAACTAAAGTATCCAATTCTCAATCATGGCCTTGTATATGTAGTTACCAACAAAAGAAATGCTGGAGTAAAATAACCATCTTGCAAGAAGCAGGACCAACCTTTAAGAAGATATATACTAGAGACCAATTGTTACAAAAGTGCAATTTAATATTTAGCATGAGAACTAGTTTTTTTTTTTTTTTTTTGAATATGAGAACAACTAGTTGGACAATATGATCTGATGGAAAGAACAAATTTCTGATTCAGCAACAATGTTAGAAATCTATATTTAATGCATTTAAAGGGCAACATACAAGTCAGAGACCAAACAATTTGGACGTGCATCTCATGGATTCTTAATAAGAAGATAAAAACAAAAGAAGATTGTTGCCTTTGGTGCGGACACCAAATATGCCCGTTGTACCCAATTGATTCTAAATAATCCTAATTAATGTTGATTGATGTTGATAGATGCTGAGCACTTTTAGCATATAATTAATGCTGCCTAGGATAAAAACTTTCATATGGCAATGCTTGCACCATAGTATGAGTTGGAGTATGTCTTGTTCAAAGATGGCTCAGCAGAAATGATGTATGTCCACTGTGAAAATGAGTCTGATTCGATTATACATAGACTTAGAGACTGCCCTTTCTCCAAGAATATCCGACACCAACTGGGCATAAATTCTAACAGCAACTTTTACGAGGTGACCTTCATCTTTGGATGGAGAAAAACTGTAAGTCCCACAAGCTGCGGCATCAAACCCCATGGAAGATTATTTTTCCGTTTTCTATTTGGTGTATATGGAAGCATAGAAACAATGTTATCTTTCGAGATCGTTCTGCTCAAATTGACATTCACCAAGATATTGTCTTCAGAGCTTCGGAATTCCAATACTACGTTCTTAATCCTACACGCATGGGCAACAAGACAGTGGTGCAAATTAGATGGGAAAAGCCCCAACCAGGGTGGATTCAACTCAACACTGATGGTTCAGCTCTTGGAAATCCAGGCAGAGCTGGAGGTGGCGGCATTCTTAGAGATGACCAAGGGAACTAGGTTGCAGGTTTCTCTAGGAATATTGGCTTCTCCACCAGCTTTATTGCAGAACTTTGGGCCCTTAGAGATTGGCTTACCCCCTGCAACAATTTAAATTTAAATGCTGTTGACATTCAAATTGATGCTAAAGCAATTGTTGTCTTGTTCTCTAATCCTTCTTACTCTAACAACTTTGCTATGCCTATTGTTGATGATTGTAGGCAGTTGATTTCCCGAATTCCCCAAGTCTGGATCGGGCACTGCTACCGCAAAGCCAACTCTTGTGCGGACTTTCTTGCTAGGATAGGTTCCTCTCAAAATAGAGATTCATTTTGTACAATGATCCTCCTATGGATCTTCAGGAACTGTTAAGTGCAAACTCTACTGGTTTTTATCGTAACAAACTGCTATCTGAGCCCCCTCTCCCCCCTTAATTTGCGGGTTTAATGAAGTTTCCTTTTGATCCAAAAAAAAAAAAAATGCTGATTGATTTTGTGATCATTTAGGTTTGGAATTTATTTTCGTATTTAATGTAATAGATTCTTTCCAAATAAAATAGAATCACATGAAAGTTTAAATACTCATATCTAACCTGATAGGTCAAAAATATATTGACCGCTTGTGATGAATTAATTGATTAATTAGCCAAGTTTATTAATTAATCAAATTAACATGCGATATACGTGGTAGCACAAACAAATCACCAATTAAACTAAGTATGCAGCGGAAATTAAATTGACACAGTGATTTGTTTATGAATGGGAAAAACTTACATGGCAAAAACTCTACTGGGTGATTTTAAGGTCACCACTCCCGAGAATCCACTATTATCAAAACAAGTGGTTACAAGTAAAGGAATCTCAATACCTTATACCAACCTACAGTTGAACCCTTACCCCAATATTCAATTGGACTTATTCTGTAGTGACAATCTCTCCTTTCAATGCACAATTCTCAGTGCATGACTAACCAATTGCACGGATCTCAATACGCGACTTGATCACCAATTAAACTAAGTATGCAGCGGAAATTAAATTGACACAGTGATTTGTTTATGAATGGGAAAAACCTACATGGCAAAAACCCTACTGGGTGATTTTAAGGTCACCACTCCCGAGAATTCACTATTATCAAAACAAGCGGTTACAAGTAAAGGAATCCCAATACCTTATACCAACCTACAGTTGAACCCTTACCCCAATATCCAATTAGACTTGTTCTGTAGTGACAATCTCTCTTTTCAATGCACGGTTTTCAGTACGTGACTAACCAATTGCGCAGATCCCAGTACGCAACTTGATCACTAACTTCAGAAGGATGTTGGTTGCAAAGTTCTTTAGTTCATCACACGATGAAGATCATGAAGTTGCTTGGTCACAAAATCTTACGGTGCACAAACATAGCAGCTTCTTCAATGCTTAGTTTCCAGTACGTGACTAACCAATTGCGGGGATCCTAGTACCCGACTTGATCACTAACTTGAGAAGGATGTTGGCTGCAAAGTTCTTCAGTTCATCACATGATGAAGATCATGAAGTTGCTTGGTCACAAAATCCTACGGTGCATAAACATAGCAGCTTCTTCAAGAATTAGGTCAAACTAGGTTCCTATTCACACTCTTCTTCACACTTGTGGAATTTGCTCTTGTGTAACCTTTTATGACCCTCAAAATAATCCTTATATATGTTTAGGGTTGTGAGAAAAGAAAGCCTAAACATACATTCATGGATTGGATGAAAAACAGCTTGAAAAACTGAATTTCATAAACCTCGATAGATAGTTATCTATCGAGCCACGGGCTTCAGCAAGCTTTAAACCTCGATAGATGCTAGCTATCGAGCTTTAAAATCTGGCACTTCATTACTTGATTCTTGGACAAACTTGCATGGGTTTAATACTTGAACTTGAAACCTTGTTTCTTGAAACATTAAACACATCCTAGATCTACCCAATTAAAAGTAAAGTGCGTTTTGTCAAAAGATTAGCCAGTTACATAAAATGTTGAGATATCTTTTTAAAATCAAATCACATATGTCCTAACAATCTCCCCTTTCGGCAATCTGTGACAAAACCACAACAAACAAATGAACATATGAGAGAAGTCATAAATCATTCAACTCATACTCACTTGTTGAATACAATAAAATCTATCCTAACACAAACTCTTGAAAAACTTTTCAAGAAGAGAGTTTATGGCAAGTATACTTTGACAACGTGTATTTCTAAAACATTTTAAACAAAACTCATCATGGCATCTTAGTGTGAAATAGAAATAATAGATTGCATACAATAAATAAGAAACATGTGTACAAAGAAAGAAAAGAAACAACACATGTAAAGATAGGTGAAAGAACTATAATAACAACCTCAAATGTGTGTATATATATATATATATATACATATATATATATATATATATATATATATATATATATATCAACAAGTACAAGGTTTGCTATCACAATATGATCACAAGATCTAAGGCACATGAACAATGTATCTAAAATAGAAAGAAAAGAAAAAGATACATAAAATCCTCACTACATCCCTCAATATACACTAACCCCTAACAAAAATCTCCTATACTAACCCTCCCCCTATGAGTATGACTACTCCTATATCCAAAACTACTCCACTAGTTGTCACGAATGACATAGGGTAAGAGTATTAAGTAGACATCTCGTCAGCACTGGAAGAGCTAGCATCTCCATCCTCATCATCATCGTCATCGGAGTCATTATCATCCTCGGATGCCTTGTTGTCCTTAAATGCCTCAGGAGGAGGAGAGGGAGACTCCATAAAGCCACCAAGGTGAGCCTGCCGTTTGGCAATACGACCAACACGAGTGTTCACTTGACACAACTCATCACTGAGAGTGTCAAGGCGAGCATCCATACACTGAAGCTACGCCATGATCACATCAAGAGTCACACCTCTCGCAGAAGAAGAGGGAGCAGAGGTGGATGGAGCTGAAGGAGTGGGAGGAGTTGCTGTCCCGGACTGCCTCGAATGTAGCTATGCCTCACTTCGTTTAACGGTAGCAGCGTCTTATGGCACAAATAACATGGAAGTGGTCGAAAATGGGAAAAGGGATAAAAAAATGGCGTGAAATCCTCATGATAGCCGAAGGGAAGATGAACTTATCACGGGTCGCCGTATCCCTAAAAAAATCTACGATGGAAGGAATAAAATGAGAAGGAAAATCTATAGTAAGATGCTCTAAAAGGGAAAGCAAAAATCGAGCACGAGGCTCAGTAATGGAGTTATAATGAGATAAAGGATGTAAAACAAAATTCATAACCATGTTTAGAAATCTAGGGCCTTTAGCAAAGGCCATACACGAAGTGAGCTAACGATCACCCTAATCAGATGGACGCTCACAAAAAGCAAATATAAGCTCGTCTTTGGACATAGTCCTTAGACGCTCATAACCAGGGTAGTCAAGATGCTCTACCCTGGAGACACGGAGCTCCTCGGATACAATATCTGGAGTGACCATGATGCACGTACCTCGAACATGAGTAACAAAGAGAGGTACTAAATAATCAAATCCATACATGTTGGAGTAGAACTCTTGGATAAGCACGGATGGACAAGTGACCAGGACATCACACAGTGATTCTCAACCCCTACTGTGAATGACAGTGGGTAGGTCAAGGTTGGAGAAGTCTAACAAAATGACTTGGTGTTCCGAATAAACGTCTCGTCTAGAAAAGTTCTCCGAAAAGTCCTGTCAGACTTTATCATCACAGAATCGAACATGAGAAGGAGTGGGGTCAGAAGAAGTGGATGCCCCGGAATTTTCGAGACGGAGTAGACTTACGTTTAGGTGCCATGATGCAATTAACGTAACAAGAGAGAGAGAGAGGGAGAGAGAAACATCCAAAAAAGCACCAATCACAATCAATATATAAGAATATAGAGAATGTAAGTTACACATGCATGAAAATGCATGAGCATGTGATGTGTAATATTAAAAACATAATGGGCTCAGCCCAATCCAATCCTACCAGCGTACAATCAGTTCAACAAAGTAAACACACACCTATAATGCATGAAACATTGTTATAATGCAAATGAGATGTAATGCATGATGATTTAGAACCATTTTCACAAAGCCCATCCCAAAAATTTCACAAAAATTCCACCAATTTTGAAAAATCCCAAATTTTTTTTTAAAAAAAAACCAAAACTTATACCTAAATGCATGAAATGCATGAAGAATGAGAGATAAAAAGCATAGCAGAAGCAAGAAGAATGATCTTGAGGCCAAAAATCTCTTAGGAAGGGAGTTTGAAGTGAGAAAGAAAGGTTTGACGGGTGAAAAGACATAAAAGTATCGAGAGAGATCAAGTAGAATGAGATCTGAATCGCGTGGATCCTATTTATAGACTCTCATAATTCTCGACGAATCGAGAGGTGTCGAGTTTTAAAGGCTTGAAAAGATACAGCTATCGAACAGTTGTCCAGAGGTGTCCACAGCAAAAACAAGCTCGATAGATTGAGGAGCTATCGAGGAGACAGAATCTTTCTCGATGGATTGAGGTGCTATCGAGAAGCTGTCGAGATTGCGATTAAAAGAAACTAAAAAGCTCTATAGATAAGCTAGGTGTCTAGAGGTGTCGAAGAGTTGTCGAGATTGCTCAAAAACAATTTTCTAAGAAGAGAGAAAAACACAGATATGAATGCAATCAACCATGCAACTCAACCAAGGATCCAAACAACATTTTAATCTCTCAAAAGCATCTCTCAACAAGAAAAATGTTAAGCACATAGATCCCAAAACACACACACACATAACAAGTCTAACTAATTTTATATTTCAAAAATAAGTTAAAACAGTTTAGTGAGCATACATTAACACAAGTATTTCTTGTGATGACCAAATCACATTGTACCTGCACATGTATCAAAAGTAGCAAAGAATATTGCATGTTGTGTGTGAAAAACATCGCAAGATTGCATAAGTGTCTACATGTTATAACAATTTGAGATATGAGAAAATCACTGTAACTCACACACAATCATAACTGTTTGATGAGGATTATCACCTTCGAGGTACATCCTATAACTCTCACATCTCCTAGAATACACACTTGCAATCATATATAAAGCATTTTGATCTTTTTTTTTTTTTTTCTTTGCATATTTTTCTTTTTAAGCAAACCATACATGGCTATATAAAAGAGAGAAAAGAAATACCCAATTATGTTAAGCATTTGACATTCCACTTTTGCTATGCCGAAGCATGCAAATGTCATTTCATGATTGGTGGGCAACAGTGGTGAGATGGTTATTTATGCCTTTCTCTTAAGATTTTCTAGTCCTTCCCATCAAAAAGAGTGATACGAGTGTTAAGTATAAGAGATTACTTAATCTTACTCATCACAAACACGAGCCACAAAACTCACTTGCTTAGTTGTGCATAGAGATGCTCATCTAAGTTACAAAATATACAAAATTTAGAAAACTTTGTTTCAATGGCCATCCAAGGTACACAAGTACCAATGTACACAAACACACACTTTTTTTGTATGTTTCTGATTTTTCAAATTTTTTTTTAAAATTTTTATTTGAAAAACAAAATAAACCAAAACTGAAAAGAAAACAAACAAAAACAAATTAAACAAAGCAATGCATAAAACTAGATGCAAATGCATGGAGAAGAAGGAGGAGAAGAAGAGATCAATTCATGGAGATGACACCAATGTTTTGGCGAAGGAATTCAAACCGTTTGTTGTCAAGAGTTTTGGTAAACAAATCAGCTTTATGATCATCAGTGTGAATAAACTCAAGAGTAAGAATACCATCTTCAGCAAGCTCCCTAATGAAGTGATGTTGAATCTCTATATGTTTAATTCGAGAATATTGAAGCGGATTCTTAGAGATGTTGATGGCATTGGTATTGTCACAATAGATGGTAAGATGTTCTTGACAAATACCATAATCATGGAGGAGTTTTTGCATCCATAGAAGTTGGGTGCAACAGCTACTGGCAGCAATGTACTCAGCTTCTACAGCGGATAAGGAGCTGGAATTCTGCTTTTTGCTCATCCAAGAGACAAGATTATTACCCACATAAAAACAACCCCTTGATGTACTCTTTCTATCATCAGCATTCCCAACCCAATCAGCGTCAGAATACCCAGCTAAGACAGTATTTGTGTCCTTACTGTACCACACACCAAAGTCGACAGTGGTTTTGACATACTTTATGATTCTTTTCAAAGCAATCATATGAGACTCTTTGGGATTAGCCTGATATTTAGCACACACTCCCACACTGTAACTAATGTCAGGTCTACTAGCAGTAAGGTAAAGAAGACTGTCTATCATGCTTCTATAAAGAGATGAATCTACACTTTTTCCTAACAAGTCAACAATGAGTTTAATATTTGGGCTCATAGGGGGTTCTAACAGAACTAGCAGATTCTAAACCAAACTTTTTTACAAGATTTTTAGCATATTTAGATTGAGATAAGAATATACCTGAATCTTGTTGACGAATCTGCAATCTAAGGAAGTGAGTCAACTCTCCAATCATGCTCATCTCAAACTTGGCCTGCATGAGTTTCAAGAAGCTATGGGCAAGTTCATCCTTAGTTGACCCAAAGATGATATCATCAACGTAGACTTGAGCAACTATCAACTCGCCATCTTCCCTTTTTATGAAGAGAGTTTGATCTGCTTTTCCTCTTGTGAACCCATGTGACACCAAGTACTATGTGAGCCGATCATACCAAGCTCTAGGGGATTGCTTTAACCCATAAAGTGCCTTTTTGAGGTATAGCACATGATCTAGGAAGTGTGGATCAATGAATCCTTTTGGTTGAGCCACATAGACATCTTCTTTAAGCAGCCCATTCAAGAATGCAATCTTCACGTCCATTTGATAAACCTTGAACCTTAAGTGACATGCCAGGGATAGGAGAATTCTGGCGGACTCCATATGGGTTACCAGAGCAAATGTCTCATCATAGTCTACTCCTTCCATTTGAGAGTATCATTAAGCTACAAGACAAGCCTTGTTGCGGATCACATTACCCTCCTCATCAGTTTTATTGCAAAATATCGACTTTGTGTCGATGATGTGCTCACCCTCCGGTTTAGGTACCAAAATCCAAACATTATTCCTCTGAAACTGAAGCAGTTCATCATGCATAGCTTTCACCCAGCTTTCATCCTAAAGAGTTTCCTCAACTTTAGTGGATTCAACCTGTGACAAGTAACAAAAATAAGACACAAAATTAGCAACACATTTATCAACTGTATGCTTTCTTAGTGTAAGTTCATTCATGTTTCCCATAATAACTTTAGAAGGATGGTTCAATTTGACCCTGGAAGAAGGTCATTTCTCTTCATGGGTTTTAAAATCAAGTGAGGTAGATAAGTCTGCTAAATCTTCTACAACACTTGGAGTATCTAGAGTACTAGGAGATACGGGCTCTTGTTCAACAATTTCTTGAACTTCCCTGGGCTTAGGAAGAAGAATCTCTTTAAGGATTTCCACACTAAATTTCTCAGAACCAGAATCTGAAGACTCATCAATAACAACATTCACTGTTTCCATTACCCTCGTGGTTCTCTTGTTGTATACCCGATAAGCCTTGCTTGTAAATGAGTAACCCAGAAATATTCCTTCATCACTTCGGAAGTCAAATTTTCCCACATTCTCTCTATCCTTGAGAATGAAACAAGTACTTCCAAAAAATCTAAAATACTTCACATTTGGCTTCCTTCCCTTCCATAACTCATATGGAGTCTTCTTGGTACCAGGTCTAAAATACACTCTATTAACCGTATAACATACAATGTTAACGGCTTCTCCCTACAAGTTTCTAGCCACATCCTTATTGTGCAAAATTGCTCTAGCCATTCCTTGAATGACTTTGTTCTTTCTTTCTACTACACCATTCTGTTGAGGAGTAATAGGAGCAGAGAATTCTTAAGATATACCTGATCTCGTGCAAAAGGACCCCATATATGAGTTCTCAAATTCCTTACCATGATCACTTCGAATTCAATCAATCTTCAGGCCCTTCTCATTTTGCAATCTTGTGCACAAGGCTTCAGTGTGCTCAGGAGCATCAGGCTTGGATCACATGAGGATGACCTAAGTGTATCTAGTGAAGTCGTCTACCATAACCAAGATGTATCTCTTTCCTCCAAGAGACTCATATCTAGTTGGACCCATGAGATCCAGATGTAGTAGCTCCAATGGTCTGGAAGTAGTAGATGTCTAAGTGCCTAGATGTTTAGCTTTAGTCTGTTTCCCAAGTTGGCATGCTCCACACACCACATTACTCACTCTACTAAGCTTAGGTATCCCCAAAACTGACTCATGCTTAGATAAAATCGAAAAATGTTTGTAACTAGCATGTCCCATCCTTTGGTGCCATAGATCTTCATTTGGTAAACGAATACTATTGCACACAATATCAGCATCAGGAACTAAGCCATAACAATTGTCTAGAGTGTGAACACTACTTATGAGTTTCTTTCCAGACTCATCCATGACAAGGCATTTTCCCTTTGAGAACAATACCATGAAGTCTTAATCACAAATCTGACTTATGCTTAACAGGTTCACTTTCAGACCTTTTATGTATAGAACATTTGCAATGTCTGGCAGTCCTGGTAGAGAGACGATTTCCTTTCCTTTAATCTGTGATTTGCTCCCATCACCAAAAGTGACATTAGCACCTTTCTTAGACTCGAAAACCTTAAAAAGAGATCAGTCTCCAGTCATGTGTCTTGAGCAGCCACTATCAAGATACCACAAACATGTGTCCATCACCTTAAATGCGGACTTCATCATGAAGCACACTTCGTGCTTAGATGACAGATTAGTGGGAATGGTATTTTCTCTCATCTGCCTTTTATAAGCTAAACCTTTAACTTTCACTCTTCTTAGACGAACTCCTTTGCACATTTTCATTCTAAGATAATCTAATTTCCTCTTTGCCAAGTTAAGATCTTTTCCAATAGTCATCATAATAGAATTCAAATAACTTTTAGACTTGTATTTTTTGACACACTCAAACGCGTAGAGATTAGAAAAACAAGATGTATTTGAAAACAAAGATCTCTTCAAGCCGGTTGCAGCCATGACAACATAGGTCAATGGATCACACAGCAAGGATTAACCCTAATTGGAGTGTGTCTGCTCTGATACCACTTGATAGGCCAAAAACCTATTGACCCCTTGTGATGAATTAATTGATTAATTAGCCAAGTTTATTAATTAATCAAATTAACATGTGATGTACATGGTAGCACAAACAAATCACCAATTAAACTAAGTATGTAGCGGAAATTAAATTGACACGGTGATTTGTTTACGAATGGGGAAAATCTACACGGCAAAAACCCTACCGGATGATTTTAAGGTCACCACTCCCGAGAATCCATTATTATCAAAACAAGCGGTTACAAGTAAAGGAATCCCAGTATCTTATACCAACCTATAGTTGAACCCTTACACTAATACCCAATTGGACTTGTTCTGTAGTGACAATCTCTTCTTTCAATGCACGGCTCCCAGTACATGACTAATCAATTGCACGGATCCCAGTACGCAACTTGATTACCAACTTGAGAAGGATGTTGGTTGTAAAGTTCTTCAATTCATCACACGATGAAAATTATGAAGTTGCTTGGTCACAAAACCCAACAGTATACAAACATAACAACTTCTTCAAGAACTAGGGCAAACTAGGTTTTCGGTCACACTCTTCTTCACACTTATGGAATTTGCTCTTGTGCAACTTGTGTAAACTTTTACAGCCCTTAAAATAATTCTTGTATATGTTTGGGATTGGGAGAAAAGAAAGCCCAAACATACATTCATGATTGGATTAAAAACAGCTTGAAAAACTAAATTTCATAAACCTCGATAGATAGCCATCTATCGAGCTAACTGTTGAGCCACGAGGTTCAACAGCTTTTAAATCTCGATAGATGCTAGCTGTCGAGCTAGCTGTTGAATTTTAAAATCTGGCACTACATTACTTGATTCTTGAACAGATTTGCATGGTTTTAATACTTGAATTTGAAACCTTATTTTTTGAAGCATTAAACATATCTTGGATCTATCCAATTACAAGTAAAGTGCATTTTGTCAAAGGATTAGCCAATTACATAAAATGTTAACATATGTTTCTAACATCAAATCACATATGTCCTAACATAACCAATTATTCCATGTCCATTCCATACAATGATGTGTAACTAGTCTAAAAAATTCATTGTTTTTGAGAAATAATTTGTGTTTATTGACGGGTTCTAATAAGAAATTAGTCTGGACAAAAAAAAAAAAAAAAGCTTTGGATATGCCACCTAATACAATTTAAAATTTGGGACCTTTACAAGTCTTGTAATAGCGTATTGTTATAGTGTCATTTTCATCGCTCTAATTTTAAAGCAATCTCAACTTCTAAGTCCTCAACCTCTCATCCAAAATAAAAAATAAATAATTCTAAGTCCTCAACCCATCTATGCCAACTTACCAACTCAAGATTCTCCACCAAAAAAAAAAAAAAACCAACAACACGTAACTGCTACCAAATTTAAACTCCAATCAATAAGGCTGCTCTGATAAAAAAAGATAAAAGGACCATTACAAAGAGTCTGATTGCCACTTGGCCTAAAGGACACTGATACAATTTGTAACAATGGTTGACCGTGGTAACAGTTGGCTTTAAGATTAAAAAGGGAAAGAGAGAGGGACACTTTATAAGGCATGGTCCTTAATCCATTTTGCTATCCCATAAGATTAGTAACATTACTTGTTTTTATTAAGATAAACCCAATACTAGGCTGTTGTAATATGAAAGCACTTTATCATCCCAATATGAAGTTGAAGGTGTGTACATCCTTCTAATCTAGGGCTTTATCAAGCTCTTGTTGGGTTTAAATCTGGAATCAAATCACCTTACCCTGTCCTTTGGTTGCAAACATTAATTAAAAAAAAAAAAAGTGTAGAAAAAAAAAAGTCATCACGGATATGTCATCCTACATTTTTTTTTTTTTTTTTGAGAAACCAGCCGAGGCTTTATATTAAATGGACAGAAAATTTATGTTGATTATTACAAGATTGGTTGCATTGCGATGGATGTCTTCTAATTAAATTTGAGGATCAAGCGAGTACTTCGCAAGTTTTGCGAGCTTATCAGCCACTACATTACAACAACGTTTTACATGAGAAAAAGATGCATGTCGTAACCTTGAGACAAGTGACTGTGACTCCTCAACAATGTATCCGAATGAGGCCAGGCAAGTCGAGTTGGTGGTGATATGTTTAAACACAACTTCAAAGTCTCCCTCAAAGATTACATCTTGCAATCCTATTTCATGTGCTAAGGTGATTGATTTTTTGCAAGCTAGTGCTTCCAGATCGTCTATTGATGGGGGTAAAGGGACTCGTTCCGATAATGCAGCAATTACCATTCCTTTAGAGTCTCTAATGACGACACCCAATCTGGCACAATTGATGTCAGGGAAGATTGCTCCATCACAGTTGGCTTTATACTGTGCAGGCAATGGTGGAAGCCAGTGAGCAAGGTGAGTAGCTTCATGTAGTGGCAACGGGGTATCATTGGCCATTTGATACTCTTGGAGTCGTTCCACTATGTAATCCTACATTCATACAATAAGTTTAGAGATATAACTTTTGCCATAATTTTTTCATAACTAGTTGAAATGATCTGATTATGAGTGATAGTTAATCACTTTCAAAATAAATTTATAATTTTTCTTCCACCACTTATAGATGATCATTTCAACAAGTTTGAAGCATTTGGGGCAAAAATTGTGTCCCTCCACTTATTCACATTCCAATATCATATTAAATACCTTTAATTGCCATTTACCACTCCATCTATTGTTGTCTACTGTGCACAGAGGTACATTCTAGGAAATTCTATATGTTGATTATTAGTCGAGTTTACTTGTGGTGTGTCTCGGTAGGCCCACCCCCGGACCAAGAAAAAAATCTAACTAATCTAATTTAGGACGAAATGAATAGTTCTCATTTTTCAAAATTACGGGTTAATAAGGTACAGTTTGTATTTGGAGTATATGTATGCATGGTTTTCAGAACCGGACCAGACCAGGAGGTCGAACTGTGAAAATCGAAAACCGGGATGAAATCTGATTTTTTAAGCCTAAAGAACCAGATTTTTTGTTAATTCCATGAACTGCTAAAACCGGGGTTGGACCGCATGAACTGGTGAGAACCATGCAGTCCAACCCCTTAGCAATTAAAAAAAAAAAAAAAAAAACTTGACACAATTTTATTCTACTTAATTAAATTATCCATCTCTTACAAGGAATAAAAAAATTTATAATTAAAATCCTTCAAAGATATTCAACTTTATTTCAAAAATTAATCATAAATTTTAATGTTTTCATGGTTATTATTTTATTTTATTAACTTTCTTATTTAATTATTAAATATATGCTTGAAAATCATTAAATTTCCTTCACATGCATATATAGATATATTGTCAATTTTGCTAGTTTTATAAATTTAATATCTATATTTAGGCTTTAATTAATTATTAAATTAATTATGACGTCATCACGGTTTGACTCCGGTTTGACCTCAAAAACCTTGAACCTCTCCCTTTTACGGTTCAATGAACGGTCCGGGTCTGAAAACCTTGCATGTATGTTTATGGTATGCTAATATTTAATAAACCTACTCCTCTATGTAGCCATTGATGAATCAGTGACTTTATTGATTAAGAAAAATTTGCAATTTTATTTGTGGGGTGAAATATGTCTTCAATGTATGACGAAGTCAAAATTTGACTTGAGGGGAGACAAAATTTATCATTGACACACATATTCTTACATATATCTATAAATATGGTTGTCAAAATCTCAATTTGGATCCTACGATCCTACAATTTTATGATTCCACATGTCCAAAATTATCCGGATTTTTGAAGGATCTTTGCAATCTTTTAGAATCAGTAGAATCATACGATTCTAACGATCCCAAACAATTTTGGTTTCTTATAATCTTCTTTAACTTGATAGAATGGTCAAATAGACCCAAATAAAAAATAACATCCCAATAAACCAAGTTTTGTCATTCTAATGTTAAGAGATAGAGTGTCAGTTGAACCCAAATAAAAATAACATCTCAATAAAGTATCACATTTTTGAGGTTTTTGGCCTCTTCAAATGATGCTTACAAATGGATGCAGCGATGTATGGTAATGATATCAAATAGATGCAAATATTTGGTTTTTTAATGAATGAATATATAATTTATGTGATTATTTAACATACCAATGTGTATTTTTTGTTTATTTTTTCTCAAATAATGTGGGATCTTACGATTCACGACCCCCACATACTTCCCACGATTCTACGTAGGATCCCGATTTTGATAATCTTACAAGCATATGTAACTACACATATATTATGGCATAATTCGCCCGCATACACACACACATCTATATATATATATATATATATATATATATATATAAAGTCATAGTTAAGAAAAAATCCAGTTATATTCTAAGTTGGATTTTAATTGTTGTTTAATTTTGCGTCACATGTCCTATTTAAGTTTTTTTAATTTTTGTTCCATGTGAGTTAATATTGTGCAAAAGATGAATAGTCTAATATAAATAAACCGTAAAAAAAAAAAAAAAAATCCAATAAACAAAAAAAGAAAGAAAGAAAAGAAAGAGTAAACTCATGTGTATATAAAAAATTAAAAAAAAAAAAAAAAAAAAAGCTAGAGAGAGAGAGTAAAACTCATCTATGACTTAAAAAATGTGTAATTCTTACACTAGATATAATTTGACCACAAATATATGTGCAATTATGATTATGTTTTATTGTACTGTGCATATACACAAGTTATACCACTAGTATATATAATACATAAGATCAATAACTTCATAAAATGACACTTATATTAATATTCTTAATGTTAAAAGTCCATAAAAAGATAGCAACTACATTCTATTGAGTTTTTTGTTGGATTTATTTTCATATAAGAATAAACCATGTTATTTTATTTAGCAGTCAAATTTTCACTTATTATTCTTAGGTAATGGTTTTTACTTTTTGGTAATTAAAAAAAAATGTTAATTACAACTTATATCATTATATTAAACTCATAAAATGATTTTTTTCTCAAAAAGAAAAAGAAACTCATAAAATGATTAAATTATAACAATTTAAAACATATAGTAGCCATTTTACCATCTTAAACCCTAGAGTTTAACTTGAAAACAATATAAAATCATTGATACTATATTTTTTCCAAATTTTATTATAATATAAGCACTTTTATAAAAAACAGTAAATTATTATATAGATATTTGAGGTCTGATTGAAAGATAACAATATTTTTTAAATAATTTTCTCTTCAATTAAAATGTTTGCTTCTTCTTCTTCTTCTTCTTCTTCTTCTTCTTTTATTTATTTATTTTTATTTTTTATCTTGAGTTACATTTTATAACTTTTGAAACTTAAAAAAGATTCTGTTGCATGTGATGATTTTTGACAAATAATATAGCTATATTAAAGTTAAACAAATATAAAATACAAAATAAATAAATAAATAAATAAATAAATCATACCATGAGGGGGAGGGGCTGTTTTGGGTGGGGCAGAGCCCCCCCTCTGGCTCTGACTTTTTTTTTTTTTTTTTGGTTCCTTCTGAAAAACAAATACACACAACCTTGATATTGCATCTGCGTGTGTTTTTGTTTTTTGTTTTTTTAATTATGGAGTAATTTAATTATTTCACGTCTAAAGTCTAAAGTCTAAACCATGCAATGATACCAAATTTGAAAATGAAATTAAACATCATTATTAAATATTAAGAAACAGTGCTCGTTAATTGGCAAGTTCTAATAATATAGTTCGACTGTTCGCAATTGACCTCTAGAGACTAGACAAGTCTTCATGAGCTAGCTAGTGGAACTTCCATATTTATTTGGGATTTGTTATTGTGTCATTTTCATCTCTATATAACTTGCAAGCAATAACGTTATAAGGGTGATGCATCTGATCAATTCCCATAAACCACGCATCTACACTTGCATTTATACCAAAAGAACAAATTATTATTATTGGAGTAAACTGTAATACTTATTAGAACACATATGAAAATAGTAATAATAATGTTTTAATCTGGATTTATAATACATTACATAACTAGAGTACAACTACAAAATGATCTAACCTTTGTAGTTATAAACTGGGGTTATAAACAGCGGACATTAGACACAAAAGTTAGGTCCTTTTGTAATTATACTCTGGTTATATAATGTATTATAAACCTGGTTTAAAACACTATTATTACTATTTTCGTGTGTATTCTAATAAGTATTACTGTACTTAAGTACTTCTAGAGCATGAAGAATGATGCTTCCTAATTTCACATTTATAGTAGGGTCCACTCATTAAATTCATGATAAGGTCCACCATAAATATGAAAGGAGGGAACACATTTATCCAAGAGTATACCTAAGAATTTTTCCCAAATCAATAGCTATTGATTTAGTAGCTGTCAATTAATTTGTTCTTTTGGAATGGTCTAGTTTGAGTTTAATTTCTTTGACAGAAGCATGTTACTTAACATGCCTTCATATCAAAATTTTCACATTAAAAAATTTCCTACTAATCTTTTAACACGAAATATTAAAATCGTACGTAATAAGCCCTACATTTCAAAGTTACATAAATATAATTTTTTAAGTAAATAGAATTCTGTCCTTAAAAAAAGAGTAAACAGAACTCAAACTAGACCATTCCAATTCAATAGTTTGAAAGTTGGGTTTGTCATTTTATTAAAAAAAAATGTTTAAGTTATTTGCATTTATTTTCTATTATCTCAATTTTTTTAAAAATAAAATAAAATGTCATAGATCTTAAAAAATTATATGAAAGATGTTTTAAATGGAAGATTGAGGGTAAGACTAAATTTTCAAAAGGGTTAAAATTGTTAAACAAATTGTTTTACACATACCCTATAAAGTAATCAAAAGATACACAAATTGTTTTACACATGCCCTAAAAGTCAATCGAAAATTTTTTAATTTTAGTTATTTTTGGGTATGCGTAAAACCGTGTAAAACAATTTGTATATGATAAAACTATTCTTTTCAAAATGATTGGTAAAGAGACATTTTCATAGGCGCCTCTACAAAGTACCGTTTAAAATGTAGAAATCGATTGTTTATTTATTTAATATTTTAAAGCTTTTCTAGGAGCTCTGAGCGTAGGAACTAGGAACTTTGAAGTCCACCATGCAATAATGGAATATTATAATGTGGCTAAATCTTACTGGGTAGGCGGTCCAATTGGACTATGACTAATACCAATAACACGTTAAAATAAGGTTTGGTTATTAAAATGTTGAATCCTTCGACGCATAGACAAAGTAGGCAAAGCATGCATCTCTCTATGTTTCTTTCTTTCCATATATATAACAGTCATCAATATTGAGCTATAGCTACAGAGAAAGAGAGAGAGAGACAACTAAAGAGGTGAAGAGAAAAGTTGAATATAGATAAGCGAGGGAAATGGGGTTATGGAGAGGGATAGTTTTGTTACTGGCTTTTATGATCATAGGGAGAGGAGAGGGGCAACTAGTTGAAAATTTCTACAGCTCGAGCTGCCCAAACGTTGAGTCCATAGTGCAACAGGCAGTATCTACAAAGTTTAGCCAGACTTTCACCACAATCCCAGCCACTCTGCGTCTATTTTTCCATGATTGCTTTGTTGAGGTATTGAATTTCTGTCTCAGTTGTATTAACTTGTTAACAATTATTAGGTGTTTAATATTGATACTCTTGACTCTCGAGACAATAATGGTATCACCAATATGCATCCATAGTTGTCACTTATCACACGGTCTTATTTGTTCATACAACAAGGAAGTTTTAGTTCTATATAGATGGTGCAGTCATGGTGATGGTGGAAACTGGAAACCCAAAATTGCATTTTGCGGTGAATATGCAAAAAATGAGGCTCTGAATTACTGATTTTCTTATTATTAAAAAGATAAATTTATTTTATTTAATTATTATGGGAAACAGTCACAATTGGATGCTGTTGTATTCATGCACAACCTGGCATAACAGGACTTTTGACTAGCTAGGAGGTAACTTGAAAGATTAAATCACATAATTCTAAATGGATAGCGACATGTAACATTTTAGTCTTCAACAACTATTTGTTTGATTGAGATCACAAGTACACAAATAATTACTAGATATATATATATATATGATATATCCAAGTAAAATGTTTGTGAATTTCCTTGGATATAATTCTTCTAGATTTGTCAATGCTTTTTGCTTTCTAGTGTCTACATGTGTTTTTCCATTAATTCCACAGGTTTGAAACTTTTACTCTTTGTTTCTTTTCATTAGTGGAATTTATATATGGTCATTCAAGGGGTAGTGAGAAATTGACCTGAAATGGAGAGGATTCTACTCCGCATTTATGGCCTGTTTGGATTGAGGGGGGAGGGAGAGTAGAGTAGAGTTGACTGAAAATATGCTAATTTTGGACCAATTATACTCTACTCTACTCTACTCTCCTCCTCTTTCCTTCCTCTCAATCCAAACAAACCATTAGGAAGGTCATGGTAGAGTAAAGTGCACAAAAGGTTTATAAGGCTTTGTAAAACATGACACGCATAAATATGCCTTGCCTATCTAGAGAAAACTTTTGAAGCCTATAGGTTTTTCAAATGCTATGATTGACTAATTGTTCATCAGTGCGTATTTGGGGAATGATTATATGCTTAATTTTTTTTTAATGTATTGTTTGCGGGTTCTACGTTACTTTTTGTCTCGGCTTTATTTTAAATAATTTAACTTTCAACATTTTGAAAATAAGTTAGTGGAAATATGTTACTAGAAATAAGCAATTTTCAAATGTATCCGGTAACAATTATAAATATGTTTAGGAAAAGTGTTATTAGAACACTAGACTCATCACATGCGCTTTACACGTGCAATAATACTTTTATTTATTTATTTATTTATTTATAGTTTAGTGTTATAATGTTTAAAAGTGATATATAAATAACCCTGTGTAATTATTTTTTTAAAGAAATATATAAAGTAACGTGAAATAATGTTTAAAAATGAGATAGAGATAATGTCTAAGTTTTAGGCTGAATGGATAAAATAAAGGAAAAAACTTAAAACTTAGGAACAATAAATTACTCTTCTAATCAGTTTGTGTTTTTAATTTAAAATTATTTAACTAAAAGATAGTGGTATTTTAGAAAGTTTAAGAATTTGTGTAAGAGTATTTTAATACGCAAAAGGTTGAATCTCAAAACAAGAAATCCTCTTATTAATAAATCCTCTTATTAGTATAAACATACATGTGTGTCTAGAACAGTTTACAATTGGCTATAATAATTATCTATACTTTTCTTGGTAGGGATGTGATGCCTCAATCATGATAGCATCGCCAAATAATGATGCAGAAAAGGATGCCTCAGATAATATTTCCCTAGCTGGAGATGGGTTTGACACTGTCACCAAGGCAAAGCAAGCCGTGGAACAAGCCTGCCCTGGCAAAGTCTCATGTGCCGACATTTTAGCTATTGCTGCAAGAGATGTTGTTGTCCTGGTAAGACTGGTCTGGTTGCTTATTCAATTATCTGTACTTCAAACCAAAGCTAACTACATTTCTATCTTACATAATTGAACTAATATATACAAAACTCTCAGGCTGGAGGCCCTTCGTTCAATGTAGAACTTGGACGCCGCGATGGCCTTATTTCTCAGGCATCTCTGGTAGCTGGTAATTTGCCAGAACCAACCTTTAATCTCAACCAGCTCAACACCATTTTTGCCAAAAACAATCTTAGCCAAAATGATATGATTGCATTGTCTGGAGCTCATACTGTAGGCTTCTCACACTGCAGTCGCTTTTCAAACCGCTTGTACTCATTTTCATCATCATCTCCTGTCGACCCTTCTTTGAATTCTGCTTATGCCCAGCAGTTGAAAGCAGGTTGTCCTCAAAATGTAGACCCCAGCATAGCTGTTGATCTTGATCCTGTAACCCCGCAAACTTTCGACAATGTGTACTACCAAAACCTGGTTGCAGGAAAGGGCTTGTTAACTTCGGATCAGGTGCTCTACACTGACCAAACATCTCAACCTACCATCGTTGATTTTGCTAACAATCCTGGTGATTTCAATGGAGCTTTTATCACGGCAATGAGGAAGCTCGGTAGAGTTGGTGTTAAGACTGGTAACGATGGAGAGATTAGGACAGACTGCACAGCATTCAATTCATGAAGATAGGATATATCCTAGCAACAATTTCAGGTTCTAGTGAGGAAAATATGATCATTGTGAAATAATACCCTCCGAAGAACAGAAGAAGTTAAACTGTAATCACAAAAATTGGTTACTATATATAATATAGGTAGATATTGCTGCACTTGTATTATTATTATTCATTTAATTAGAATAAGTCGGCTGGGTTGTAAGATATATTCAATAATTAAGTGTTACATTATTTAATTCTCGGTTATAAAATTGCTTCCAATAAGAGTGTTCATTAAGCTGGTCATAGATGCCTTACAATTTATTTATTGAGTTGTTGTATTGAGTTGTTGAAGTGGTACCAAAAAAAAAAATTGCATTATTTATTTATTTTTATATTAGTTTGTAAACTTTTTATGAGATTTTTTTTGGGGGGGGGGGGGGGGGTAGGAAGAAGATATTTCATTAATTCAATACATCAGATTAATTTGGACTAATGATTTTGTAGCCTTCTGGCCCAAATAATTTAATTAGTTTGTAATTGGACATTTTTCTTCAAATACATTTTGGATAAATATGGGCACTAATTGTGGAATCCCATTATAAAGATATGAAAGAAATAATATACAGGAAATATGCATACCTTGACCTCATTCTGTGAAATTTCGGCCATAAACCCAATCCAAGAAAATATATATATATATATAGAAGCTAAGGGTCCAATAAGAGTCCAAACGGTGAAGTGAAGAAATAATGTGGCCCATGAGCCCATTTGTGATGTAATTGAAATTAGATCGTGAGCCCATTCCCTTGAGATGAAAACAATTGTGGACCATGAACCCAACTAGAAAAGTATAAAGAATACTGGGCAAAGGCTCATCCCATGTGGTTGGATACAAGTTTGGGCCTCATTTGCGTTGAAATTCAAATTATCTTGAACCAAAAGTTCAACCTATGTGGCTGGATACAAGTTCAAATGAAATTACACCACATGGCATGAGAAAAAATAGCCTCAACACATAGCATCTTGAAAACAATGGTAAAGAACAGAAACCAAGAACATACTGGGCAAGCATGTTTTATTCATTTGTGAAGCACAGTGGACAAAACTGGCAGTGATTCTAAAAACTTCAAGCCAATTAATGTTTGGAGAGGTAATAAATACATCTCAACATTCAAATGAGAAAATCTCACACAACACAACTAAGCCCTTAGTGACAAACTACAACACATTACAAGGAGCAAAGGTCTCACTCTCAACAGAAGTTTTTGGACCATGCTTTCCTTCACATCATTTTCATGATGTATCATGTACGTTTATAATAACATGGAAGATAACTAGAGAACCTTGAACAAACCACAATAATTTGGATGATAATCTGGTTATGTAAGCCTAGTTGAACTCGATTTCCCATAGAGGTGAGCATATACAATCTTGGTCCGATAAACAAGAATCATGCTTAATACAACCGCAATAATGCAGAATCCAGACATTATTACTGAAGTTAGAAAGAAGCATACGGCACCTTCACACTTCAGTGGTTCATCCACACCAAACATGCCTGAGAAAATTGATCCCCAATTCTGCGGCTGGTAATGGTGTTGATGAGCTTGCTTCTCTGCTTCACGGTCATATATACTGCTAGCAATTAGACCAGAGAAGACTAAAGAACCTGCAGGGTTTGCCAATGTGAGGAAATTGTACAAAGCCCCAAATTTTTTCAAACCAAACAACTCGGAGGCAGCAGCTGGCACAATCGCCCAATGAGCCCCATAACCAAGTCCAATCAACAGCGTACCAATGTACATTTCCCCAGGCCACCCCATTGCAAAGAAAATATGACCAATTGCCATAATGAATTGCGCCACCGCCATTGCCACCGGTCTTGGATAAGCATAGTCCCTATTGAATAAAATCACATGGGTGAGGGGGAAAAAACTCAAAATCAAAATTAAAGCTTAATAAACATCCAGCAGGAAATGAGATCAACTTGTACCTCACAATAAGCTCAGAGAAGTAACCACCACCAATTCGACCTAAAAAGTTCCAAATGCTGATCATGGATACAAATATATGTGTGTTATCATACCCTAGAGACTGGCTCATCTGACCCAGATTATCAATCACTGTCAACCCAGATCCAGAACCCAATAGAAGTGAGAAAAACATAAGCCAAAAGTCTGCTTTAATTAAAGCTTGCATCAGGGTGAAGTCCTCCCCTCTATGTGGACCCCTCCTCCTCTTGACCCTTATTGCTCCATCTGCAGCTGCCTGGAAGAGTCTTGCTTGCAAGTGGGCAATTCGTTTTTGCCTCTCTGATGCTGGAAGCAAGTCCACTTCCTTAGGCTTTTCATCTTCCAGCTCACTGAATATTAGCTCACTAGACTCCCGTTGAAGTCCGCCAGGCTCTTGTTTCTGTGGCTCAGGCAGAAGTGCCTCTTCTTCTGGAGGTCTTGGATCTATCCAAAAACTCAGTGACACAGGAATCACAATTGGAATCAGGAGAAGGATAAACAAAATTACAGTAAAAACTATGATCACTGTATGGCTCAAATCAACCAGATCTTCAACAAGCATGACCCCCATCAAATAAGCAGCCAGTAGGATGCACACGCTATAGATATATGTGAAGCATACGCCATCAGTTGGCCGGACTTGTTTGTGACCTTTAACAGGTCTGACAAGGAACATTAGAGTAATAACTACCATTGCTGGACCGACTGCAACCATGAAAATCAGAGATGCATGATCAGGGGAATGAATCACTGCATATATCTGAGTCAAAATTGCACCACCCAATCCAGCAAATCCTTTCAGAATTCCAACCACAGGACCCCTACTTTTTGGGAAGTTTTGCACGCAAGAAACCAGAGCAACTGTGTTGAAGTATGTCTCACCATTCGTTCCCACAAATATAAGAATGCACATCTGCATACTGATTTCTGTTAATGATATAACCAGCCGAGATGGTATAAAAGATTCAAAAGTTTTCTAAATATCTCAGACTCAGAAAACATAAGCACTGTTTCTCAAAAAAAAAAAAAAAAAAAAAAACATAAGCACTGATGTTGAGCCTTAAGATAATTTTCTTAATATAGCAATACATTCTTGGAATCCAGAAGGGGGGAAAAGAAAATCATTACGAGTGTGAGCCAAATGTCTGGAGTCCTTAATAGCAGTCAAGTAATGTGAAATAGATTGCATCCAAATGTCACCCTAAGGGTCTCAATAAAGTATGTGCACATTTAATATGACAACTAGTAAGTAACATTGAAAGAAGAAGAAGAACCGCCCTCAATTTAGCTGGCCTTGGCTTATTGATCAGTAAAGGATTATCAGCTTCACTTGCTTGTGCTCGGCACAGCTCACAGCTCATCATTTAGAGCTCACAGGACTCACTTCACATGTGCAGTTTAAGTGAACTGATAAATTACTTTTAAAACTAAGTTCAATAGCTCCTAGACCGAGATAAACATAAAATAAAATTATATAAGTTTGATGGAGACAAATAAGAACTCAGAATCCTTTGCTCAGTCAATCTGTAAGCGTTTCTCTTTAACAAAGTCTTATGTCCTTCTATTCAGTTGGGAAAAGACAGAGAAAAGAAACTTCCCTCTTCTATCACCACATAAAGCAAGCTATTTCTTGAAGATCATTCATAAAAAAGATTCTGGTGAAATACATAGCCAAATAGTTAAGCATATCACTAAAGTATCCAATTCTCAATCATGGCCTTGTATATGTAGTTACCAACAAAAAAAATGCTGGAGTAAAATAACATCTTGCAAGAAGCAGGACCGACCTTTAGGAAGATATATACCAGAGACCAAGTGTTACAAAAGTTCAATTTAATATTTAGCATTGAGAGCTAGTTTTTTTCTTCCTTTTTATTTTTTATTTTTATTTTTAAGAATATGAGAACAACTAGTTGGACAATATGATCTGATGGAAAGAACAAATTTCTGATTCAGCAACAATGTTAGAAATCTATATTTAATGCATTTAAGGGATAACATACAAGTCAGAGACCAAACAATTTGGACCTGCATCTCATAGATTCTTAATAAGAAGATAAAAACAAAAGAAGACTGTTGCCTTTGGTGCGGATACCAAATCTGCCTGTTGTACCCGACTGATTCTAATTGATCCCTTTTTTTTTTTTATGGTGGATTCTAAATTTCTAATTGATCCTAATTAATGTTGATTGATGCTGATAGATGCTGAGCACTTTTAGCATGTAATTAATGCTGATTGATTCTGTGATCATGATTCTGTGATCATTTAGGTTTGGATTTATTTTTATTTGCTTTTATTTTCGTATTTAATGTAATAGATTCCTTCCAAATAAAACAGAATCACATGAAAGTTTCAACTAAACTATAGTATCAGCTAAAATAATTCATTTCACTTTCTTGGAGTAGTAAAACATCAAAACCAGAGAAAATCAAGATCTCTGTACAGTGTACAGAAGATGAGTTCGAAAAAAGGGCAAAAACTAAAATCACAGAACGAAGAAGATTGGTAATCTTTTGGATCACTGCAACTTTTCTTTTATTTTGAGTTCAGATACTAAAACAAGAATGGTACAGAGCAGGAAATTTTGAATATTCAACGAAAAAATTGAAATAAAAGTCTGAAAACATGTTGCATTAGAATTCTTCTCTCTTTTGTATCGAAAAAGAATTCTTCTCTCTTTCAAAGAAACATACAAACTGTAACACATGCAATTTTAAAATAAATCATCAACTAAATTTGTGATGAATAAAAATAAGACACAGAAATTTAAATCATCGGAAGCTGAAATCATCAGCTAAATCTATGATGAATAAAAAATAACAGACAAGGAAAAAAGGCCATCTCTTGATTGAAAGTTGAAACTCACATAGCCATATGATCCCAAAAACATCAAAATAGCCAAACACGATCAACAAACAAACGAAACATTGAATAGACATATGGCAAAGCTCAAACAAACAAAAACCCAACAAAGAGAAAATAAAAAAAATTCAAATGGAAGTGGTACTTACAGCCCACAAAGGCAAAGCTGGGACTCTCCCAGTGACAACAAGCCAAACCCAGCCATACCCAACAAGATTCTGGATAGCACCAACAAGAAGAGCAGCCCACAAGGGCAAGACCTCACACAAGCTCCCAGCCAAGAACCCAACACTGTCACCTAAATCCTTAGCCACACCAAGCCTCGCAACCTGTCTCTGGTTATAGCTAAGCGAGCTCTTTATCACAGGTGATATGCTACCAAACAAGTACCCAATCCCTGCACACGACTGCAACCACATTGCTGCCACAAACACCAGCCATCTGTTGTTCACAAACGAAACTAAACTCTCTCTCCAAAAACCCACCATTGTTGTTGTATCTTTCATTCCTTCACTTACTCAGAATCTCTCTCTCTCTCTCTCTCAGTCGCTTCACACCATAGCTTCTGAATTAAATTCTCTGAGGAAAGAAAAGGTTGAGATGCTTTTAATTATGTGGGAACAACGACAACAACAAAAGCAAACAAAGAGTGAGACACAGAGAGATAGGTGGGGTACGATGATTGACGATGATGATGTGTTGGGTTGGAACACTGAACTGGGTCGCAGGCTTAGAATTTTTTTTTTTTTAATTTTTCGAGAAAAAAAAAGCTGGATTGGAATTATGTTCATAAATAAAAGGGCAAAACCAAAAGCAAATGTACTGTACGACAAAAAATAAAATTAATATGGATTCATTTCAGAAATTTACAGGTAATGACACTATAGTGACCCGGTGAGTCATGAGTGACTCGTGAGTGTGTAAAAATTAAAAATAGATGGGAGAATTGACAACGAAGCGACAACATAATATTTACTGTATATTCTAATGGCACTGTGTGACAATGATGTTTTTTTTTTTTTTTTTTTGGGGGGGTGGTGTGGGGTAAGAAGAAGAAGAAGAAGAAAGACAAGAGTGACTGTTTATGGGAAGAAAAAAACAATGATGGTGGTTGACCGTTTCCATGGCCGATACTCTTGGTTTCCAACCTCTTTGCCTTATTTTAAAGGATTTTACTCATGTGTGAGCTTAGGTACACATTAATTTTTATTTTTGAAAAAAATTTTCTCGAAATTTGAAAAAGTAATAACAATTTTTTCAATTCACGAGAAAATATTTCTAAAAATAGAAAGTTTAGGGCACACATTAACGGGACCCTATTTTAAATATGGAATGACAAAGTTGAATTGGATACGCAATTTACATTTAGTACATGTTTTTAGATTTGTACTAATTGACATTAATTATTTCCTTTTTAGTTTTCTTTTCTTAAAAAGACAAAATAATAATAATAATAATAATAATAATAATAATAATAATAGTTAAATAAAATAAGTAAATGGCTTGTGAGATTTGCAAATGATAGAAAAAATATGCAATAAACTTACTTATAAGTATATCTCATACAAGCACTAAAAACTCATAATATTATTACATGCTTTGACTATTGATATTTGATACAAATTGGACAGTAAGGTCCTTTTGGATATATACTACTGTAAGTTTTTTTTTAAAAACTTTTTCTCTTCTCTTCGTGTGTGTGTGTTAAAAATACTTAGTATTCTCAACCAAAAAAAAGGGACAATAACAAAAGTAGACAGAAAGGAATTTGCATTAGTTACGGCAAAAATTTCTATCTATTTTAGTATAAGAATCTAATTTTTCTATTTTACTCAACTACTTTCTAAAAACATCTACATCCATTTATCTATTTTTAAATTTTTTTCAATAAAATATTTATTTTTTATTTATATAAACCACTTTTTAAAAACCGAAAAATGATATGGGAAATAAGTAAAATATATTTTTACACGTGAATAATAGCTGTGTAAATTTACAAGGGTATTGCAATCATGGATGTGATATGTATAATTTTAGACAAACTAATGTGGATGCTTTTTTTTGGTTGGTTGGTCGAAATTTTTGCATATATGTCATTTTAGGAAAATTATTAGGTACTCCCAGAGTACCATAAATACATACTCCATCCTCTCACATGAATGGTGGGTCCCACCATGAATTTAATTAGTGGGACCCATCATTCATGTGAGATGAGGGAGTATGCATTTATGGTACTCCGGAAGTACACAATAATTTCCCGCCATTTTATATTGACTAATGCAAGTTCTATAGTTACAACAATTGAGAATGAATGAAATTATGCTACTGAATTATAAACCTCTTTCATTTTTTTAAAATATTTTAAAACCACTATTTTTTTTCCCAAATATTTTAAGTATCCACTTTGATAATTAGTTCATGAGCATGGGCAGACTTAAATAAATTATTAAACATCTCATTTCCTCCTTTTGTTTATGGAATATCTCTCATGTGAAAAAGGGAAGCTATCATGACTCCCTACTCGAACTCTTTAATTCTTTGGTTTGTGTTTGTTAATTGGTTGGAGTTTATCCTCAGTTCTGCCTTTTATACTTCTGTTTTTTAGGTAAATAGGGCAGATAAGGTAATAGGCAGATAATTATTTTGAGTGAGAGAAAGAACCTCCTCCCCATCAGCAACCATAATTTCCATTCCTTAACAATCTACTTCAAACAACTCACTACTAAAGTCTGGAAAGGAAAATTTCAATTTACAACTCACAAAAAGGCCACCAAGATCCAGCTTGAATTAACATGTTGTAAAACAAAAAGATATGGTGGATTATGGAAATTGATCATTCTAATTTATCCTTTTGTTGTAACAGAGTCGACCAAGAAATATGGCAAAGATTCAGTCCACAAGGCTAGTGCATTGTAGCTCTGCACCCAAGCCAAGTCCAAAAAAAAAAACTTAAAAACAAACGTTGTTATTTGGATTGGTGGAAGCAATATCCATCTTTGATTTGTTTAAGAAACGTGCCCTATTTTTGTATATGAGCAGTATATTAAGGATAGTTTTCAAATACACTCATAGAAAAGTGCTTGTAGCTAGACGTGTGATTCTGTAATTTATTTTCTTTTAAATAAAATTCCTCTTTGCACAAATATATATATATATATATATATATACATATATATATATATATACATATATATATATATATATATCCATCATTGGTCGCAATAATTTAAATTAGTTACTATTTTGTGTACTACCTTTCCACCCTTCAATTAATAAACATTACTTTATACTGCATTATGTACAAGTGGTCAATCTCATTACTGAGTGGGGGAGAGAAAATTTTATTTGTAATTGGAGAGTTATCATTTAGGACATGACTTTAGAATACTCTAGCACTCGTAGTCATTGTTTACGTATCCCCATAAACGCCACATTAACTCAACATCAATTTGTATTTGTATCCTAAAAAAATAGGTCTGATAATTGATATCCTCAACAATTGTGATCCTACTTCTGTCGTTTTCGTGCTTTTTATCTTATTTTTTTGGTACGCGGTTGTGATTGTCTGATTATCAACTTGGTTTGTTTATTTTCCCACGACTGGTAAAATACACATCACAGGACACAAGACACAAGCTAGCATATTTGCGGATTTTATTAAAAAATAACCAAATCTCTCTAAGTATTTTATTAGTAAGGCAAGTTTTGAAACTATTTTCGTTTCTAGCAATTCGAGTCCAGTGGACTCGAATTTGGCCTTTGAAAATATGCTTGGAAATCGAGTGTAAGTGGACTCGAATTTGGCCTTTGAAAATATGCTTGGAAATCGAGTGTAAGACACTCGAGTCCGAGTGTCTTACACTCGATTTCCAAGCATATTTTCAAAGGCCAAATTCGAGTCCACTGGACTCGAATTGCTAGAAACGAAAATAGTTTCAAAACTTGCCTTACTAATAAAATAGTTTGGGTTTTATAGTTATTTTTTAATAAAATCTCATATTTGAATATTACATTATTACCGATCCCAAAACGTGGGAAGGTAGGATTTACTTTCCAAACCGTGAAAGCTAAATCAAAATATAGAATGTTTGGAGAATAAGGTCTCATTTGGGAGAAGGGAATGGAATGGAATAGAAATGAATTAAAAGAATAATTTTAGAATATTCTTCCCTTTCTTTATTTGAGAGTTTAACTGGGAGGGAATGAAATTGATAAAATGGAATGGATAGGAGGAAACACTCATTCCTCTCTATTCCCTTAAAACCTTAAATTTTCATTTCTCCCGAAATTGGGAGGAATGAGATGGAATAAAATTAGATTTAATGAATTTTTTTACTAAAACTCCCAAAATACCCCTATATATTAAACTCTTTATTTTAAAATAGGGGTCTAATAGTAATATTGTCACAAAATGATTTCATTCAATTCCCTCCACATTACTCCCAAACAATATTACTTACATTCCATTCATTTTCATTCATTTCTATTCCTTTATTTTAAAACATCCGATCAAGGTTACTTGATTCCATTCTATTCCATTATTTTTCATTCCTTTCCCTTACTTAAATCCATTCCATTCATTTTCATTCCCTTATAATCATTCAATTTCATTCCATTCCATTCTCTTATGAACTCCCAAACGAAGCCCAAGAGTATAAAAGATGGGAGAAGTGTTGTACCTATAATATTTTCACAACTCTTTTATAACAAATCCTATAAGTGGTAGGTTGTTTTGGTTATTATGTGTAGGCAACAAAAGTAATATAAGTTGTGGATTCAAATTAGAACCAATAACAAATTACAACATATGATTTATTGTAAAATTATTGTGGATATAATATTTCTCTTAAGGATTGAGTAATAAGTTGTGTGGGGAGCCAGTTGTCTAGAAGGTACTGTTGAAACTGTATGAACAGAACCTATGGCCCAATAGCCCAATTCGATGACACTAATCGATCCAAGGATGGTCAACTAAGGTAATAATGGGAATGACATGGGAAGAAGAAATAAAGGTTATATATGATAGTCCCAAAATACGTCCGAGAAGGATCCATCTCGGATTTGTAAGTTCGAGGTCAATGAAAATTGTCTTATCGATCTGGCCATTCCTTAAGGTTGCATCACAATTAGGGAATGGGCATGGGGCAAGGGATAAGGGAGGAAGATAACAAATATCTTTAAGGGCTGTTACCTCTACATTAAATACTTCCAACTAACTCTTTGACCGCATTAATGTAGAGGTGATACCTGAACAATGATCAAGCAGCCTTGCAGTTATTAGTTGAAAGTTCAGGGAGGTGTTGGATGGGATAGGAAGAAGTTCCTAGAATCCAATCTACACATGTACGGTAAAGATGATACCCAGATCCTGGTATATAACATGAAAAGGTGGCCTAGAAAGAGAGGATTGGAAAAACACTAGAAAAAGCCTTGGGAGCAAATTACTGAAGACTTGTAACTTTACCCGTTAATAAATTATTACAATGGAGCTACTCAGGCTATGCCGATGATAATATTTTTATCTTATATCCATTTTAATTCTTCTAAATCACCAACGATTATTATCTCTTTTCTAGAATTAGGCTAGTTTTTTTTTCCACGCTCTACAAATTTATTGTTTGGGCTTATTGGGCTCCAACCCAATCCTATTTTGGGTCCAAGCCGAAATTGGTCCTTACAAGTTATATTGAATCATTGGTATAATATTCAAATTCAAAATATAAATTGATAATTGACCTATTTCAAATTGCGTAAATCACTAAATCATAATATAAATGTTAGTTGCTTTGTAATGCATTATCAATTAACTAATTGAGTGATTGAGTGTCTTGTAGCCTAATTGACATGTTTTCATATACAAAGTGGTTGTGGGTTTAGGGAAAAATGTATGAACTGCGAGGTTAGCAGTATATTGTAACCATTTAAAAAAATGTTATTATAAACATATTTATAGATAATGACAAAATTTGGTTACAAATTTAGTTATATCCAATGGTAACAACTACTCCTATTAAAAAAATTAACATAACTATATATTTTGAAATATAATCATTAGATTGTGTGTTCTTTATGTTCTTAACATGCATGTCAATCAGATGTTATTTACTATTCAATCCATAAATTTAAATTTTTATGCATAATTTTAGAACATAAAAATCTAAAATTTAAACATTTGATTTACGACATAGTTATTAATCTTTAATATTCTAGAAATTTTGCAAGTATATAGGATATAAGAAGAAAATGTAATCTAATTGTGGATTTATCAAACTTGAAATTTAATAAAAAGATATTGAATGGAGTTATAACCATTGGCTACAATTAAGTTTATAACCAAACTTTGTTCTATAGATAATACCCAAGTAAAATAAGTCATAATTCTCTCCAAATATTTAATTAAAATATTCTCCCAAATATATGTCAAATGATGATACGTGTATATAACAGGTTATAAATGTGGACAAAATTTGGCACTAAACATGTTTGCAATTATTTTTTCTCACTCATTACGTGACGATTTATAAAATTACCTATGTGTATTATCTAAACAAGTCACATAACTTATTAAAAAAGTTATGTGACTAAAACAACACATAGATGATCTCTTTGATTGCTACATGATAAGTTGGAGTAAGATAACTCTAAACATATTTGAAGTTAAATTTTTCCTATATATATAACATCAGTGCTTTTCCCCCCTTTATTTTGTGTATAGTTTAGCAATATCACAAAGTGCTTGGGTCTAGGGGAAAAATGATTCGAGCTGCATGGTTAGTGGTATATTGTTACTATCTTAAAATAAAAAAATAAAAAATAAAATCTTTCTCACATTTATACCTTTATTATTATGCCATTTAGTTATCAATTATTTTGATCAAGTAATTACGATTTACATTCTCAAAAAAAAAAAAAAAAAAGTAATTACGATTTATAATTGATTTAATTACAATCTGGTCCAATATACCATCAACAAATATATTATTAAAGAAAATGCTTCATATAATATTCGTGTGGCTTATAAATCACTAAGCACGTGACAATTGATTTGAGAAATATATAGAGGAACTATTCTACATATTTAAATGACAGTGACAAAAACTTTTTTCTAAAAACTTTTTTTTTTTTGTGGGTGTGTGTGGAGAAGAAGTATATGATAAATGTTAAAGACCTGGAGTGTGTCATACATGTATAACATACAATTACAGCTAAGCAATCACCACCAAAAGGATCTTTACATTTTGTCAAATTATACGAATAAAATAATCGGGAATAATTTGTCAATTTGTTCGTAAATGTAGAAAACCATGTGGGGAACATGGTCACAGGGTGGCTATCAAACAAAACTTTAGGAAGTATGTCTTGGTCGAAATGCACGACGAGGCTGTTCTCCACGTAATCACTTTTTTCTTTTTCTTTTTCTTTTTTAAGGGAAAAATGCTTTTTTTTTTTTTATCCCTATATTTGGGGTCAATTTTCATTTTTGTTCCAAAATTGATTTCGTTACTAATGTGGTCCCTAAAAAAAGAAAATCGATTCCATTTTAGTCCTTACCGTCAACCCACTAACAGAAATCTCCTACATGGCAAACGGAATGCCCTGCTTGTTGATGTGGCACTGACGTGGCCATTAAAAATACTATTTAAAAAAATTATTTGGCATTTTTTAAATGCCACATCAGCATTTTAATTTTTAAATTATTTTGGGTAAAATAGTTTTAAAAACGTTTAAATAAATAAATAAATAAATCTCAAAAAATTAAAAACAAAATTCTGAATTTCTAAAATTTTAAATTTTAATTAAATTAATTTTTTTAATCTAAAATCAGAAATTGTTTTTAATTTAAACGGATTTTTTTTTCATTAGACCATTTTTTTCATTAGCCCATTTTGAACCCGTGATTTGGGTTGAGAGAGAGAGAGAGAGAGAGAGAGGCCGGCGGTGGTTTGGAGCAAATCCAGAGGAAGGAGGTCGGTAATGGTTTAGAGCAGATTATGGGGAAGAAGGCTAGTGGTGGTCTGGAGCAGATCAGGGGGGAAGGAACCTCTAAACCCCTCCCCCACTTCAGCTTCTCCACTACTCCCTCTTTGGCTTCTCCTTGTGCTAGGTAAGCCACCATGAATGGCGAAACCTCTCTCTACCTCACCCTCTCTTTTCCTCTCTTAGGCCCGATCCCAGCCATGACCAGAACCCTTACCTCCACCTCTGCTATTCACCAATGCCGCCACCCTAGGCAGTGGCTCTCAAACTTATATGATTGGGTTGACGAGGGAGATGGTGGGTTTTGAGTGATGCGGAGCTTTTGATAGGCGGTTGTTTGGGTGATTTGGGTTATGGATCTTGGACGATGATGTTGTCAGCTCCACTACAACACTACCACTATGAGAAATATTGTATTAGGATAATAATTTTTGGTTGAATGTATAATTGATTTTTGTGGAAGAATTTGTGTCCAAATTTTGGAATATTTTGGGTTTCTATTCTTTTGTTCTTGGAATTGAATATTCTGGATTTGTTGTTCTTGTGTGTTCATGATCAAGATGATTTTGGAATAGGAATTTGATAATTTGAATGTGAAATTTAGGAGTTTATGGGTTTGCTGGAGATTGGTTGGTTTGTTGGATTTATTTCTTGTTTTCTTGGCATTGATGGAGATTGGATTTGGTTGCTAGATATTGGTTTGGCTACTGGGTTTGTTTCTTGGATTTGGGAAGAGCATGAAGAACAAACTATTATGTTCTTATGAAAAAATAATGAAAGTAAAAAAAAAAAAATAAAATAAAATTAGATTTAAGGCTTTTTTAAAATACTTAATTTATTTTTTGTTTAAATTTTATGACATGGCTTTAAAAAAAAAAATTAAAATGCTAATGTGGCATTTAAAAAATGCCAAATAATTTTTTTAAATAATATTTTAATGGCCATGTTAGCGCCACATCAATAAGTAAGGCATTCTATCTGCCACGTAAGATGTTTCCATATGTGGGTTGACGACAAGAACCAAAATAGAA
This sequence comes from Quercus parvula, assembly GCA_030820535.1. Taxonomy (NCBI): domain Eukaryota; kingdom Viridiplantae; phylum Streptophyta; class Magnoliopsida; order Fagales; family Fagaceae; genus Quercus; species Quercus parvula. The sequence continues at coordinate 30,072,753 of JAUAME010000001.1, forward strand.
TCGATTTTCTTTTTTTAGGGACGACATTAGTAACAAAATCAATTTTGAAACCAAAATGGGAATTGACCCAAAATGTAGGGACCAAAAGCATGGTTGTCAAAATCTTGATTTGGATCCTACGATCCTACGATTTTATGATCCCTTTGCCCAAAGCGATCTAGATCTTTAAAAGATCTTTGTGATCATTCAAGATCAGTAGGATCGTACGATTCTTACGATCCTAAACAACCTTGGTTTCTTGTAATCTTCTTTAACTTGATAGAAAGTTTAGTTGGACCCAAATGACAAATAAAATCTCAATTAACCAAGTTTTTCCACAATAATGTGAAGATAGTGTTAGTTGGACCCAAATAAAAAATATCTCAATAAAGTGTCACGTTTTGAGGTTTTTGGCATCTTTAAATGATGCTTACAAATAGATGTAGTGATGTATGGTAATTATATCAATGAATGTATAATTTATGTGATTATTTAACATACCAATGTGTATTTTTTTTTCTTCAAATAATGTAAGATCTTACGATCCATGATCCAATCCAACGATTCACGATTTCATTTTATCTCCCACAATTCCACATACCTCCCACGATCTTATGTAAGAAGATCTCAATTTTGACAACCTTGAACAAAAGTGCATTTTCACCCTTTTTTTTTTTTTTTTTTTTATAATGTTGTCCGATATAGGAGTTGTGGTTTTTGTGATCTATTTAGTTTGTTTGCTCTTTCAAATTGATATTATTATATTGTACTTTGTAATTGGAATTTGTTCCTAAGATTTTGAATTTTTGCATTACGACAATGTCTCTATAACATATAGTATTATTTAAAAACACTGGCTAAAAATGCCCCATCAAACGGTCATATATCCCCAAGCCACGTACTTCTTCTCTAATTCTTATCCAAAAATCCTCCATTTTTGGACCTTGAAATAGTTGCATACTAGTCTAGATAGTGTGGGATGGGGCCTAGTTGGACTTTTATTTGGGCAGTATTGCTGCTATTGCATAAGATTGTATTTATGCCTTTTTTTTTTAATTGCAAAGATTTAATTAAATTATAATAATTGTAATAATACTCCAAAGGCAAAGAACAACCATCAAACATAAGGTTTGTAAAAAAATTTATCAAACTTAAGGGCTTTTTCAACTCTAGTAGGGAAGGCTGTTGGCAATGGTCAACCAGAGAAATTACTAGGGAAAGTCCACTCTCCGAGAGCTTGATTTGCTGATTTTATATTTCTTGCAAGTTCTAACTTCTAACCCATCTAAACAAGTTTTCGAACAAGAAAAGATTAATGGTCTATTTGGATTGAGTGAGGAGGAGAAGGAGGAGTAGAGTAATTTTGGACCAAAATTAGCATATTTTCAACTAATTTTACTATACTCACCTTCACTTTCTCTCATTCTCCCCTCAATCCAAACGGGTTCTATAGGTTTCATGAATGAATTTTCACCCTATAAAGAGGTTATGTAGAGAGAGCATTGTTTTAATTACACATGTGTACGTGTAGAATTATAAGCTAGTAAAAATATATGTTTCAACCACCTCGCACTCTTGGCGTGATGGTCATTCCACAAGTACAATGTTCATGTGGGATGGGGGGCAAGAGCCGGGGTTCAATTTTCCAAGAGGGAACTTCACACATATATACAGTTAGATTATATTAGAGTATAATTTTTATCATATATCAATATATATATACATGTGTGTGTGTGTGTGTGTGTTTCAAGTGTGTCGTTTACTAACAGAATTAGACAGAAAGACCGAATTGATTCATTTGACAAAGTAAGGGGCTAAATTGACAAAAATTAAACTTTAGGAATTAATTTGACAATTGAATTAAAAGTTAGAAGACTAATATTTTCAACCAATTTTACTATACTCACCTTCACTTTCTCTCATTCTCCCCTCAATCCAAACAGGTTCTAAAGGTTTCATGAATGAATTTTCACCCTATAAAGAGGTTACATAGAGAGAGCATTGTTTTAATTACACATGTGTACGTGTAGAATTATAAGCTAGTAAAAATATATGTTTCAACCACCTCGCACTCTTGGCATGATGGTCATTCCACAAGTACAATGTTCATGTGGGATGGGGGGCAAGAGCCGGGGTTCAATTTTCCAAGAGGGAATTTCACACATATATACAGTTAGATTATATTAGAGTATAATTTTTATCATATATCAATATATATATACATATGTGTGTGTGTGTGTGTTTCAAGTGTGTCGTTTACTAACAGAATTAGACAGAAAGACCGAATTGACTCATTTGACAAAGTGAGGGGCTAAATTGACAAAAATTAAACTTTAGGAATTAATTTGACAATTGAATTAAAAGTTAGAAGACTAAATTGAATTTTTGCAAAAAATCAAAATATTATTAGGAAACATCTCTCAATTTGGTTGCATTTTGGAGATTATTATTATTATTATTATTATTATAATTGTTACAACTTACAACAATAATAGATAAGGTTTTTTTTGTTGTTGTTGTTGAAACCATAGTTCTCCTGATAAGGGAGACCAATACAATGTCTCATACTGGAGTTTATTTTTGGGTCAGTCGCTAGAGTTGCATCCCATCAAAAACACTTTTTCAAACCTTCTTCCCTTGCCATATTCACATCCTGCTCGATTAAGTTTATTTCACATGAAAAACATTTAATCATTATATAACACTAACACTTTTTAAGTGGTACAGACCTATGGTGTAGAACTGGAGATACATCGGCACAAAATGATTGTTATTTAATATATCCTCTTTTTATTACTTGTAATAAATAATTCGACTTGTTCCTATTAAAAAAAAAAAAAAATCGACTTGACAAATGCTCATACTTAAAAGTAAGGTGTGGGTTCCAGTTAGCTCAATTGGTAAAGTCTCTGATGATTGTATAAGAGATCTGAAGTTCGATCCCCGCCTACACCAAAAACTGATTGGTGTCTTGATCTGATGATAAAGAGCTATCATCAGGAGCAGACGCCATAGGTTGAAACTCTCTCAAAAAAAAAAAAAAAAAAAAAAAAACTTAAAAGCAAGGTTTTTAGACCTGGACTGTTCATTGAACCATAAAAAGGAGAGGTTCAAGGTTTTTAAGGTCGAACCGAGGTCGAACCGTGATGACGTCATAATTAATTTAATAATTAATTAAAGCCTAAATATAGATATTAAATTTATAAAACTAGCAAAATTGACAATATATCTATATATGTGAGGAAAATTTAATGAATTTCAAGCATATATTTAATAATTAAATAAGAAAGTTAATAAAATAAAATAATAACCATGAAAATATTAAAATTTATGATTAATTTTTGAAGTAAAGTTGAATATCTTTGAAGGATTTTAATTATAATTTTTTTTATTCCTTGTAAGAGATGAATAATTTAATTTAGTAGAATAAAATTGTGTTAAGTTGTTTTAAAAAAAAAAATTTGCTAAGGGGTTGGACCTCATGGTTCTCATTGGTTCGTGTGGTCCAACCCTGGTTTTAAGGGTTCACGAAATTAACAAAAAATCTGGTTCTTTAGGCTTAAAAAACCAGTTTTCATCCTAGTTCCTGGTTTTCACGATCCGACCTCCTGGTTCAGTCCGGTTCTGAAAACCATGCTTAAAAGAGGTGTAGCACCATTATAGAATATATCTCCCATTGTTGTAACTTGTAACTAAAAAAACAAAAAAGTGTAACATCCGAGGATGTTACATAATTCATATTTGATCTCAAGATTAAGAGATATATATATATATATATATATATATATATATATATATATATATATATATATATATATATATATATATATATATATATATATAAATCAAGTTTAAAATTCTTTAGAATTCTTACGGAAACTCCATCATAGAGCTTCCAAAATTTTAATTATCAATTAAAAATATGTGGATTATATTTTGTCCAATTTGTTTAGGACCACACTATTTGCCACATCATGTTGGAGTGGTTGATCGTAAATGATAAACAATCATTTTTATATAGATAAACTACTTTTTTTTCTCATCACTCTCGAGTGTCGACCATATGAGTTGTGCCATAAAAGTTGTGGGTATAAATTTTCTCTCTATTTTTTTGGTCATTATAATGTTGATTCAAAATAAATGAAAATGATTTTAGAAATTTTATGGTAGATTTTTTTATTTTTTATTTAGTTGGATAGTTTTGCTTATAATAATAGTGGAGGGAGGATTTGTATTTTAAATCCCTTTGTAAAGTAGAGTTGACATTATCATTGAATTATATGGTCCTTGACTTTATGGCATGTTTAGATGTTTAAAAAAGGAGGGGGAGTAGAGTAGAGGGAGGGAGAGTGATTCAATTACATTGTTTGGAAGTTTTTTAAGGAAGGAGGGGGAGGGTTTTGGAGAGATTTGGAGGAGTTTGAACTACCTCTAACTCCTCATTTTTAATTCCCCCAAATTGGAGAGATTTGGGGAGAGAGTAGAGTAGACAAATTATTGACCAATTGAATTTCCCATTTTACCCTTTCTAAGTCACCAGAATTCTAATAAATCATACAAGCAAACCTTTAACCTCCTTTTAATTTCACAATTAATTTTATATTTTCCATCATTACTTTCTTGGAAACCAAACAGCTCAAAGAAAATCATTTCAGAGAGAGAGAAAAGCGAACCAGCAGAATCGGAGATGTGGCAGAGGTCAGAGATGGAAATTTGATTGCCTTCCCAAAATATAATGATTGGCGATCTATCAGAATCGATAACAAGTCTTATAACGGCGACGGTGGAGGATTAGGACCAGATAACCACTTCCAGAGAAGCTTCTCTCATGGTGGTGAGTTTGGACTCGGGTTCGGGTTTGGGCCATTCAGGCAGGGGAGGATTGAGTACACGTCGTCGTTTCGAAGGAGCATGGGTGGGTTTTTGTTGGGATTTACGATGAGTATGAATCAGCTACAACAACAACGGTCGGTAATACTACTGCTGGTGGAGCTGCAGTTGCCATGGGGTTGTTTACATTCACGTTCACGGGTGGTGTGTGAGCTTCATCGGCGGAGGCGTAACCAACAGTAACATGATCTCTCTGTTTCAACTTTCCACACGTGTCTGAGAGAGAAAACTGAAAACCTTTCACTTTGCTATTCCCCCTCCCCCCCCTTTTTTTTTTTTTGAGATTTATATTTTGTATTATCAATTAAGGATGGTTTTTTTTTAGGATAATAAAAAAGAAAAAAACAATTTAATCATAGACCAATGTTGATTATTTAATTCACATTAGAAAAAAAATTTATCAAAAAAAAATATTGTATGCAATAGTAATAATTATTTAATCTAACAAATTAATCATAGACCAATGTTGCAAGTCTATTTTTAAATAGGAGTAAATTTGTTTATTTAAATAATTTCCTCTCATTTTTATTCTAATTTTTAAAACATCCAAATAAGAGGGAGAGTTAATTACTCCTTTCCTATTTACTAATTTTAAAAACATCCAAATAAGGTGGGGGATAATCATTCCCCACTACTCTTCTCCTCTTTACTTCTCTTTACTCTCCTTCCTCTCTAAACTTCCAAACAGGCCATTAGGCAGAATTATTTTCAAAATTCAAAATTCTTAAGAATGCTAACCCATTTGTTCCTAAAAAGGAAAAAATGCTAATCCATATCGCAATATAGGCTTTTTGGCTGAGCTGTTGATGCTGAGATGATATCTTACACACCCGTCGTATGGAGCGCACTTTATGCAAGCATGCATGCATTGTGCTGCCTATTTGTGTATTCTACGTGAGGTCCACATCGTCTGAGCTGTCTCTTCCTATCCCTAGCATTAAAAAAAGGTTATGGAAAGCAGTTCTTCAAGTGAGGCCTACAGGGACTAAACACACTGATAGTGATATTATTAGCACAATAATATTTAGGTTCGGACTTCGGATCAAGTGGGGTGGAAGGGACAAATTAGAAAGAATAATCAAATCAAAGTACAGAATTTAAAATTTAAGTATTAAAGTGAAGAGAAAATTATTGTGTACTCTCGGAGTACTATAAATACGTGCTCCATTCTCTTATATGAATGGTGGGTCCCACTAATTAAATTCATGATGGAACCTACCATTCATGTGAGAGGAGGGAGTACACATTTATGGTACTCTGGGAGTACTTAATAATTTTTCTAAAGAGAAGGGGAGGTGTAGATTGTAGAATGAAAAGTATTAGAGTATTTATTTAATATGAGTATTAGTTATTATGATGATTTGTGTTCAAAATCAACAGATTCTGTAATATCTAGTAGCCTTGATTTTCGCTTATCCGTATCTATCCCCTAACAACAACAAAGCAACTTCTTCACTTTCCTTTTAAAGCTTATCCTCTTCCCCACCTTATTGGTTGTCACCACTTACCAGTGTCATAGCAAAAAGGGCCAAAAAAGGGCTGTGACATGTGATCAGTAGAGTAAAATTCCACACGGTACTAAGAAACAAGGGGAATTTTAATGAATTACTTGAACACTGCCACTAGTAAGTGACTTTTGTGCATATAGAGTTTGTTTGGGTTGGTTTTTATACTACAGTATATTGCTTAACAATAATAAAATTTTGAACAAAGAATTTCTACTAAAATTATTGAAGAGCGATTAGAACATGAGCGTCGATATGTCCGAGTGGTTAAGGAGACAGACTTGAAATCTGTTGGGCTTCGCCCGCGCAGGTTCGAACCCTGCTGTCGACGTAATTTTTTATTTTCCCAATCAAACCAATAGCGCCCCCCACAAAAAAAAAAAAGTAAAAAACTACTCTTTTTTTTCTCAATCTGACGGCTGTGATTTGCCTTTATTTTTGCCCTAGCACACACAATCAAATAATAAGAGGCCCCACAGAATTTCCAATTCCCAAAAGGTCACACACTTTTGCGAGACAGTGAGAGAGAGAGAGAGCCGCAAAGCAAAGGTGAGAGAGGATCGAAAGAAAAAAAAAAAAAAATGAACCCAGACGAAGTGTCGAAGGCGTTTGTCGAGCACTACTACTCGACTTTCGATTCGAACCGATCTGCTCTGGCGAATCTGTACCAGGAAGGTTCGATGCTGACCTTCGAGGGGCAGAAGATCCAGGGCTCACCCAACATCGTCGCTAAGCTCACCTCCCTCCCCTTCCAGCAGTGCAAGCACCACATCACCACCGTCGATTGCCAGCCCTCTGGCCCCTCTGGTGGCATGCTCGTCTTCGTCAGTGGAAATCTTCAGATTTCCGGCGAACAACATGCCCTCAAGTTCAGTCAGGTATTTCTTCAAACACCTACCATGCCAAACACGCGCACTTTTTTTTTGATAAGTAAATCCAAACACGAACATTAGAAAGAAAGAAAAAAAACACCCAGATGTCCTCGTATCTTATTGTGAATTACGTAGCATTGTATTTGGTGAATGGATAACGATGTTTGGCATTTAAGCGTGAATGAATTGGGGATGCTGTGATCAATGGCATAGCAAGGTTGGAAATAAGATAAGGGAAGTGAACTTGATAGTGAAGTTGTGGTTGAGTGGAGTAAGTTAGGCTTGTTTTCGGGGTTGTGATGAGTGAGGTAGTGTCTCATGTAATGGGTGTATGCAACCTCTCTTTCACATACATGTGAGGTCTACAGATGTGGGTCGCATGCATTTGTGTGAAAGGAGCATTGATAGTGCAGGGAATGCATTACTATGGACTTGTCTTGTCTCTAAGCATGATGGGAATTAGAGGGTCTGACATTTTATTTATTTAGGTAGGACAAGATGGTGTAGAGTATGAACTGAATGGGTATTGAGGCTTTTGCTATGGTCAACTAATAAGCTGTATGAAAAGAGTGTAGTTGCACACATTTATGTTAATTGTTGCTTAAAAGGTTCTCAAGCTGCATATTACATTGTGTGGAAATTGACAAATATAAGAAAAGTGAAACTAAACTTAGATTGCCAATTTGGTTGATGCTTTTCAATTATTTTCTTCTTCTCCTCGGGCATTTTAATTGCATGAAATATTTAGCTAATGCTTGTTATGAAAGGCGTGGTCATCGATCTATGCATGTGTAAGTATTCTATATACCTTAGTCCTAAAACTTTTAAGGTTGACTATGGATCTTCAACAAACAAAGTGAGGTTGGCCTTATTTATTCTTTTTTTTTGATAAGTAAGAAAATTGTATTAAAGAAGCTCAAGAGAGCAAAGACAACACAAAGGATACAGAGAGGGGAACAAAAAGGAAAAAGAGAAGAAAAGAGAAAAACAGAAAACAAAGACATAAAAAAACCAGCCAAGACTAATCACAAAGAAGAGAACTAAGGAACATAGGAATAGAATCACTAGAGGTGAGTCCCCAAGCCCTAGACCAATCAAAAAGAGTGCCACTAAAGTAAGCAAGCATCTGATCATCGGTTTTGTCCCTATCCTCAAAAGTGCGCCAATTACGTTCCCTCCAAATGCACCACATAAGGCACAACGGAGCTAGATTCCAAACCCTAGAAGAGTGATTTCCGAGCCAGTTCCACCAGCCGCAAAGAGTGTCAACAATCGATCTAGGCAAAACCCAAGAAATCCCAAAAGATCTGAAAACCAAGCTCCACAACTTAAAAGTTTTTCCACAATGAAGAAGCAAGTGGTTCGCCGATTCCCCATTACTCCGACACAAGATACACCAGTCAACAAAAGCAAAGCCTCTACACCGAAGAATGTCCCCTGTAAGAATCTTCTCCCAAGCTGCAGACCAAACAAAGAAAGAGACATACACCGGGGCCTTAACCTTCCAAACACCTTTCCAAGGGAAAATAATAGGCAAGGGACAACGAAGCTTATCATAGAACGAGCGAACATCGAACACCCCCTTCTTTGAAAGCTTCCAAATCATACGATCTCTTTGCTCAGCCAGAGGTAAATTTTCACCCAGGATATGAAGGAAATCATCCACATCTCCCGACTCCCAATCGTTCGGGTTTCTAAGAAGAAGCACCTTCCAACTCCTTCGGGCCTCGGTCCCCATCCGCTCGAGAGACGAAGCAACAGAAGCCTCCCTATTGATAGCAATCCCATACACAACCGGAAAGGAAAGGTGGAGAGATAAGTCCCCACACCACTGATCCATCCAAAACCTCACCCTATCCCCCATCCCTACCTCAAACCGAATGTGTTTGCTAAACTCCTCCCAACCTTTTCGGATACTTCTCCATAAACCACATCCGTAACCACCCCTGCCTAATTTGGACGTCCAACCCCCCCACTCTTCTCCAAACTTCAAGGCTACTACCCTCCGCCAAAGACGAGTCTCCTCAACCCCAAACCGCCATAACCATTTCCCTAGCAAAGCCTTATTAAACGTAGTTATCTTCCTTATGCCCAAACCCCCATTAACCTTAGGAGCACACACCTTATCCCACCCCACCAGATGAAGCTTCGAATCCCCCCACAAGAAATCCCTCTGAATCTTTTCAAGCTTATTAGCCACATGCGAAGGAATGGTAAAAAGAGATAAAAAGTAAGTAGGAAGACTAGAGAGCGTACTCTTAATCAACGTCAATCTACCACCTTTAGATAAATACAACCTCTTCCACCCGGCCAATTTCCTGTGGAATTTCACCAAAATAGGATTCCAAATAGAAGGGGACTTATGGGAGGCCCCCAGCGGCATACCGAGATAAGTCATAGGCAATGACCCAATCCGACAACCTAGAATCTCTGCCAAAGCATGAACATTATCAACCACTCCTACAGGAACCAACTCAGTCTTCAAGACATTGACCTTCAAACCTGTCACAGCCTGAAAACAAAGAAGGAGCATCCGCACATGAAGGATCTGTTCCGCATCCGCATCACAAAAAAGAATAGTGTCGTCCGCAAACAGAAGATGCGAGACACATTCTCCAACACCTCGGCTACCAACAGCTTGGAAACCCCTGATCAAACCAGCACCTTCTATTCTTTTCAACATTCTACTCAAGACCTCCATCATGACCAAGAACAATAACGGAGATAGCGGGTCCCCTTGTCTTAGACCCCTCGAACTCCCAAAAAAATCAGCTGGCGACCCATTAATCAAGATAGAAAACTGGACAGTAGAGATACAAGTGCGAATCCATCTACACCATTTCTCTCCAAAGCCCATTCTCTTCAGAAGATCTAGAAGAGCCTCCCAATTCACATGATCATAAGCTTTCTCAATGTCAAGCTTACAGATGATCCCCGGAATCTTGCTCTTCACACGGCTATCAACACATTCATTAGCAATAAGGACTGAGTCAAGAATCTGCCTACCACCCACAAAACCATTCTGAGACTCAGAAATCAGCTGATCTATAACCTGCTTCAACCTATTTGCCAAAACCTTCGACAAAATCTTGTATAAACTCCCCACCAGACTGATAGGCCTAAAATCACGAATATTGGAGGCATCGTTTTTCTTGGGAATAAGAGCTAAAAAAGTAGCATTCAAAGATTTCTCAAACTTACAGTGGCTGTAAAACTCCTCAAAAACTGCTAGAACATCCCTTTCCACCACTCTCCAGCAATGGTGAAAAAAAGCCATAGAGAAACCGTCCGGACCCGGAGCTTTGTCTCCTGCCAACTCATGAAGAGCTAAAAGAATCTCCTCCTTTTCGAACCTCCTTTCAAGCCAACCCCTCTCTGACTCATCTATCTGATCAAACTCCAGACCTTCCACAAACGGCCTCCACTCTTCCGACTCTTTGTACAGATTTTTATAAAAGTTTACAACCTGAGCCGCCAACTCAGATTCCTCCTCATAAAGAACCCCATCCACCTCCAAAGCGCTCAGGTGGTTAAACCTCCTCCGGGAATTAGCCATCTTATGGAAGAATTTAGTGTTATTATCTCCTTCCTTAATCCATAACATCCTAGACTTCTGTCTCCAAGATGTTTCTTCCAAAGAGATAAGATTCTCAACTTCACATCTCGCCGACTCTCTCTCACAAGCCTCTGCATCAGAGAGACCGAACTCCCCTTCCTTGGCGTCTAGAGATTTCAAAGTCTCTAATAATTGAGCCTTTTTGCGACCAACATGACCGAACTCCACTCGATTCCACTGAATAATGTCCTCTTTCAATGCCTTCATCTTCTTGGCAAACACAAAACTGGGAGTGCCAGAGAAAGAATGGCGATTCCACCACGTCTGAACTCTATCAATAAAGCCATCCGACTTAAGCCACATATTTTCAAACCTAAACGGACTTTTCCCCCTTGCCATTCCCCCCACCTCCACTAGAATAGGGGAATGATCAGAAACAAGGCGAGGTAAAATCCGTTGTGTCACATCCGGAAAATGCTCTTCCCAATCCTGGGACACCAAAACTCTGTCTATCCTAGACATCGAAGGCCGAACTGACCCTCTAGACCAAGTATAGCTCCCTCCCTCCAAAGGCAAATCCGACAAATTAAGGTCCCCGATGAACTCCGAAAAAAGATCCATAGCCGGAGTGAGACGAGAATTACCCAATCTCTCGCTAGGGAAACGAACAATATTGAAGTCCCCAATACAACACCAAGGAACATTCCAATATTGCTGCACACCAACCAATTCATCCCACATAAACCCCCTCTCATTGTTATCAATAGGGCCATAAACCCCGGAGCACGCCCAATTGAAGCCATCTCCCACCCCTTGCCACCGGGCAGACACAGAGAAAGAACCCACCAAAACTTCCGACCTCTCTAGGACCCTCCTATCCCACATCAGCAAAATCCCACCGGCTGATTGGACAGCATCCAAGGCCACCCAATCCACATAGGGGCAGCTCCACACACTCCCCACCATCTGTCTATCCATGCCAGTGAGCTTAGTCTCTTGAAGGCAAATAACATCGCACTTCCAACCATGCAATAAATTTTTAACTATTGAACGTTTCCGACGATCATTCAAACCCCTAACATTCCAAGAAAGAATTTTTAAATTCATGAAAAAATGATACCCCAGCTGTAAGATAGCTCAACCGACACCACACTACCGACTATCATAATTAACCAAAGATAGCAGGTTCCTCAACTCTCTCTTTCCTCTGTCCTTAAAGCTAGAAGCTTTTCTAGAGAGAGTAGCTTTCCGGTTCAACGCTTTAGCGGCCTCCGTCTCCTTCTCAATCTTTTGTAATAAATCGATACATAACCTCTCATGTCGATTCAAAGGCAGCCCCACCAATTTACTGAATCCAGGAAGTTTTTTCTGCACCCATCTTGAAGTATCCGACGTATTCACACACCCCACTGCCTCGATATCACCATTCGACTCGGCAGACAGTTGTAACCCAGAGGGATTAATGGCCATCAAAGGGACAGGTGAGCTATCCTCTCCACCCAAAACTTTGTCTAGCATGGACCAATCTTCCTCCCCTAAAACACTTGTCCCAGAAACAGCACACACATCCTTCAAAGGTGACTCCGCAAGGCTGGAATGTTCAGAATCAAGGGCCGTGATACTGACCAGACCACCAGAACCCCTTTCTTGTTCTCCCCGGAACACAAATCCAGCCTTCATAAAGCTCAGAAGCAAAGTAGATAAAAAAAGCTCAACAGACAGCCCCAAAAACTTCAAATCTGCCTTACCCGGCACCTCCATAAGCTCACCGGAGCTAGGACCGGCGGAGAAGAGGTCGCCGGACATTCCCAGGTAGACCGGCGACCCAATCGCACATTTTCCGGCGACGGAGGGGTCGCCGGCCTTACCCAGAGAGGCCGCGACCTCGCCGGGAAGGCTAACGGCGTCACCCACGCCCTGGAGAGGTTCGTCGGAGCTACCGGCAGGATCCCCAGGCAGATCCGACGGCGCCGATAGCTCGCCGGAGCAACCACCAGCGACAGAAGGCTCCTCGGCTTCAACGGTGAGCCCTGAGCACCAGTCCGTGACTCCAGTTCAATCCACACCCAAAAATGAAGCCTGGGCTGGGCCACCTACACCCCCCAAAGACCCTTCTCCAACTTCAAAAGTACTTGGGCCAGAGAAGATGTGTTTAGAAAGACCCAAATTTTGGACAGTCAGGACTGGGCTTGAACCAAGGCCCACGAGTGGCTTAGCAGCCCTTTTGGGACCTTTAGGAACCCATAAAAGGGATTTAGGAAGATCAGATGCTCTCTCCTTACCAGCTGCCCGAGGAGCTTCCCTGATCCACTTCCTTTTTCTGCTCTTTCTCTCCCAGGAAACCCGTCTCCTACCTGTCACATCCACTTCCACGACAAGACTTCTCCCTGCCCAGCCAGCACTCCCAACGTCACTCTTCTTCCTCTTGTCATGGGTTTTTGAATTCAAACTGACTGCCAAAGAATGCCCACAACCCTCTGCCACCTCATGCCTATAGCTGTCCCTCCCAGCCCCTCCCATCCCCTCCATTTTTTCAGAGATCCTCACCGGAGGAGCCCCTATTTTTCTATCAGTGATTCTCAACTTCTCCCCCATTTTCTCCTCTCCTTTATGTGTTGTCTTTCCCTTGCCTGAAAATCCTAAGGGCTTGGGTTTCTTTAAATCCTCTGTACTTCCATGAAGACCTTGGACAACTTCAGCAAAGGTTCTAGACTGATGAACCTCCAAGTTGCACCTCCGCCCCTGAGGAATAAATTTGGGACCATCAGCTCCCACTGCATAATGAGAGGGATTCAGTACTTTCCTAAGTTCAAGACCAAAGACCCTCCAGCCATATCTCTCCTTTCCTTCCGGTATAACAATGGACCTCCTAGCCCCACCTGTTTTGAGCTCAGTCAACAACAGGAACTGGCCAGAGGAATTGGAGCTCCATTGAAGAGTAAAGACTGTATCTCCTTCTCTAAGAATAAAAAACTGTTTGGGACTCACCCCAACAACTATGTGTTCTATGTTAGACATCAACCAAAAAGTTGCGTTCTTGCCCAAAAAGACTGATCTCATACAGAATTTGGCCCTCTCAAAAATCTGTAACCTGAAGAAACGACCCCCTTCCTCTAGAACAAACTGAAAATGTTTGGATTCAAGGAAGAAACTACGGACCCCCCCCATGGGAATGCTAAAATACCAAGAGCAACTATCTCAGAGAAATCTAAAAAATAGAAAGAAACAAAAGAAAGCTCCTTATTTATTCTTCTACACCATTCTATTATAACCAAAACCATACTCTTTGTTGCTTTGTAAAAATGTCCATCTTTGTTACTTCTAGTGTTATTTTAAGTTGTCCCTACCTTTTTTTGTTCCATGTACTTGAATCAAAATTATACTTCTTCATTGGTGCATAAATTCCTCTTTGCACATGACCAAACTATCTCTAGGGACATGTAAGTTTGGTTTGTTTCACAGTAAGCCCACTCATTAATCTGTTGCCATCTCCCCTTGTTCATAAGATGTAAATTTTGATAGGTTTTGTATCTTGGTTGTAGTATGTGCAGTGTTGTTAAATATGTGTTTAAACATGCTTAAAGCTCAAAACCCCAGATCTAAGCTTTTTTGCTTGGTTGAAGAGAAGCTTATTTAATGAAACATGCTTCAAGCACACTTTTCTGGTGCTTTTCAAGGAAGCACAAAGCATGTCAAGGCTTTTTTTTTTTTTTTTTAAATAAATTTTTACTAGCAAATATTTGAATCATTAAAATTAAATGCTAAACCTTGAAGGCAATGACATGGACCATTGATTTAGTATATAAACACTGTTCTTAAGGTGCTTTACAGCACAAATAATTTTTCGTTTACATATCCAAAGTATCGAACAAGGATAATTTACGATTTTTGTACTTTTTGGTCTTTGCCTTGTGGATATATTTTGATTGAACGATATACTTTATTCTGATCATAGCTATCATAGAATTAAACTTTAAATGACTAAATTCTTTTCATGTTATCCATTTATTGATATTTTTTTTTTCAAATTTACTATAAAAAGTTAAGAAATAGAAATAACTTGATGTAAAATTTGGGCTTACAAATCTTGTGCAATAGCACCATCCATTCGAGCAAATACAGAAAATTTATTACTTTTTTGAGTTCATAAAACTTTTTTTATATATATTATATGTTATGAATCTTTTCATTAGAGGTTATTATATCTAAAAATGTGCGCCTTCCTTCAATTAGCTGCATGCTTGCTTGTGTCTAGTCTCTAAGAGGCATGTGTATTCAAGTGCACCTGTTGCCTCTACCAACACCAAGTACATGCTGAATAAGGAATACACGAGTATTTAAAAGTATCTTTTCTGAGTCTTTCTTTCTCAAACTTATTAATTGATTGCTTTACTTTTAGCATTTAATTGTGATGTACATCTAATATACATTCTGTGTACTTGGTATTCCTTATTTCTAATAGAACTTATTACTTATATGTTAAAAAGAGGTGTATCTTTGCTGAGTCAAGGGTTAGATTTTTACTTCACACAATACTGCAGAATAGCTGGTGATTTTGATTGATTTTTTGCAATGCGAAACTTACCAAAGGGATGAGATTTTGTTAAAACCTGGCTACCAACCTGCCATAATGGGGGAACTTTGGGATTGGTGTGTTTACAATGTTTTCTGCTAGAATGGTGGGCACTTGGTGTTTGAATGAGTAGATCACTCGTCAGTGAAAATGTTCTAGTCAGTCTGGTGTGATTCTTGCCTTCTAACCCTATTTACTGCCTTATTTCTGTGTAGATGTTCCATCTGATTCCGACACCGCAGGGGAGCTTTTACGTATTGAATGACATATTCCGCTTGAATTATGCATAAGGACTGTTAAGAGCATCAGAAACTCGACAGGAGAAGTTCTTTTTGGTTTTTATTGAACATCAAAAAACAAAACCAAGTTGTGTAGTGTTGTTTAGATTTTATGCTTTTGGAATGGGTAAGGCATACTTTATCTATGGTTGGCAGCTTTGCTTGTTTTCTATGTTTGATCATCTGAAAAGAATACTAATTTGATTGCATGAATTGATTTCAAGTAGTCTACTTGTTTCAAATTTATGAGAATGAGTTGTGCCATGCATTTGGATAAAATATGTCATTTTTAGTCTCGTCTTCCTTAATTTGGATGCAAGCATTAGCTTGGGAAGGTTTCACTTTTGTCATACTTGGAAAAAGCTAGGATAGCTAAATTTTTGGGTAAAACTTATGTACAATACCTTAGGTGCTGTTACTTAGGTTTCTCTTAAAATTCAGCCATGTGACTACTTAACTAAAAAATACATTCTTTCATCCCATGAGAAAAAAAGTCACGTGGTAGAATTTTAAGATTGGAACCTAAGGAATAGTATCTAAGTTTTGCCCAATTTTTTTTAGGGTTAGTCAACTTGGCTAGTGAATTGTTCTCAACATCTTTTTACCCCTGGAAGCGAACAACAGCACCACCTCCTTGCCTTTTGTTATAGTCAGGTGGTCAAGGTTGGTTGGTTTATTTGTTTGTTTGTTTGTTTTTTTTTTTTTTTTTTTTTCAAAAAACTAAAATTCAGTAGGTTACAACAATGGAGGAGGGATGATTCAAACCTTGATCAATAAAGGAGAGGGGACTATTCCGCTGAGCTACAAGCCCTTGGTGGTCAAGGTTAAATTTGCATTGGATACAAGAAATGTATATTATGATTAATTCTTTTCCTTGAAGATATGTGATGTTCAAATTTAGATTCGTGGAAATACATACGGTTCCCACGGAATCAAATAAACATTCAATGTTATAATCAGGTTGGACAGATGAGAATGCAAATTTATCTATGGTGTACATTCTAAAATATTGGAGGGGTATCTAGAAAACTCCCAATAGCACCATATCTTTGGAGATGGGATTAAGAGTTTGAATGGTCCCTGTTGGAACTTCATGAGAATCATTTCTTACTATACGTTTTAAACCAAATCCAGTTTGCGGCCACAACATCCACATTTCCGGTACGAACTCTTAGATCACCGACAAATTAGACCATAGTTCTGTCATCTGTGTGGACTGCACAACTGGCTCGTGATTTGGTCCCACATCAAACTGCTAAAACATAGTAGTGGCTTGCTCATGGGGATAGCTACGAAAGTCACCACTAGAATGTTGATCTCATAAGCAATCATAAAAAGTGCTTTTCACCCACAAAGTTTAATTTCCTCGCAAAAGCAACGAGATTATGGAAAAAAGAGGTTAATTCGTCAAGCTTTTACCTATTTTTCGGATTAACTAATAGTTTTGCTAGGATCAATTCAATAATACACATGTACTATATGAGTGTTACATTCGAAGTTTCCTTGACCGTAGTGCGTGTGAGGTGTATAATGTGAATGGGTATAGCTTGATGCTGTGACGTTTACTTTCCAAGTCATCAACTCCTTGTCTCTTCCTCTCTCCCAAAGCAAAACCCACCTCTTATAATCATCTTTTAGTCTATATTTTTGCTACTCAAAAGACTTTTAATTTTAAGAGAGATAACAAAAGAGATCTGGTAGAGAGAGTGAGAGAGAGAGAGAGAAGGTGAAGAAGATGTCTGATTGGGGGCCGGTGTTTGTGGCAGTGGTGCTCTTCATATTGCTCACTCCAGGTTTGCTGATTCAGATTCCGGGCAAAAGCCGATTCATAGAGTTTGGCAACTTCCACACAAGTGGAGCATCCATACTGGTTCATTCCATCATCTACTTTGCTCTCATGTGCATCTTCCTATTAGCTATTGGGATTCACATGTACATCGGCTCATAGCATAGCCCCCCAACAATAAACAACACCCAACATCCACGAGTTTCACAGTCGTCAGTTAGTAAGATTGTTGTGTTCTGCTCTTTGTTATCATGTCCTCTGTATCTTTAATGGGATTGAAATTATTGAGAGTTAGTCATAAATGAATTTAGTTGAATTACAAGCTTTGCAAATTCTCCATGGATTCTACCATTAACTAGAAATGGTTTTGCGTTTGACTGGTTGGTATATAGGGTTCTTAATTACTCACTGAATTTCATACACAGGATGATATGCAATTTGACATAAATAATTTTGTTCGAATTTTATCTTGGCTAATATGATTGTCAATTGTAAGGTAAAGAATTTTCTTAATTTTATTAGAATTTTATATACGTTGTTTGTTGCCCTTCGGTTCACTGATCAATATCTACTATGTGACTGTCTGACGTTTTGCTCGAGGATGTCCTTTCAAATTCGTTGATGAATCTCTTTGTGAGTGAGTAAGCGTACTTGGAGTGATCCGAAAGGATCTGGCATTATAAAGATCACATAAAAAGTTCTATATCTTACAATAGGCTAGCTTCCATTCCCATTGTATTACAGGCAAATTTAGCAAAGATTCATTCCTGTAATTGTGTTGGCGATTTTATCTTGTTGAGAGGATAGCAATTACATAAATAAGGTGCGTGTTCATTATTCAATCTCATGTATAATTGGATTTAGCAATAAATCAGTAAGAGGAAAGTCTGGGGAGGAGACCTTATCAAGTTGTTTCCTCTGTTCACAAGGCCAAAATGGCAGATTTATATAAGAAACACTGAGTTTTGTATTTAGTCTAGCGCATATGGTGAAAGCAAACGTAACAATAACAATGTTTTATTAATGAAGTTTTTGCCTCTTGGATTTGGGAGATGAGGGATCAGTTTTGTAGTCCAACGCAAAAATTTGACGCTTATATGTGTTTCCTGTTTGAGATTAGACCAGTTGTTTACATTAATGTGAAAATAAAAGGCTGAATTTAGGATAAGCAAGCACATCTCAATGATACTTTTCCTTATTTTTACTAAGAGTATTAGGCTACTGGCAATCTTATTTAGATTGAACAAAGGCATATTACGGAGGCTTATTAACGAGTGTGCCAAAGGCATATGTAGAAAAGTATCAAATGTTAAATTATGAGTTATAATGCATACATGTTAAATGTTAAATGTTTAATTACGAGTTACAATGGATACATGTTAACTGGGAAAAAAAATTGCAATGATTCATCTATTTTGCACTCAAAACTTCAAGTATTGGATGGTTGTGTATGCTTTTCTTTTAAATGATTTGATTTATTTTTTAAAAATAGTAAAAAAAATTGTTAAATGCATTTTAACTTTGTGTTCTTAAGATATTCATTAATAACCGGATGAGTTGAGTCGAATGCTACCTATCTCCTCATACTTTAAATTAATGGGATGGGATGAGAGAACACGTAGTCTATTGAATGGAGGATGAGATATTTATTTAGTATTTTTAATCGATTAAAAAAAATAAAATAAAAGGTACTCCTTAATAAGGCTATTTTTTAAAAATAACAATAATAATAATAACCCGTTACTGAGCTCAAAGGCTTAGGAGCATATAAAAATCCCAAAACAACAAGGTCTCTCAGAAACTGATACTTGCTAAAGAACATATCAAGTGAGGTTATTGCTAATTATTCGTCATTATCTTTTGAAATACCACACTGTGATTTGTCTTCCTGCTAGTTCTTACTCAAATTGCTAGCCCAAGAAACATTAAGTCATTAACCATGCGACAAGTAACTCTATATGACTCTATCATAAATGGCAAAGTAAATCTCTTTTCCCATAGTAATGATTAGCTTGACAAACCCTGCTGAAAATTGTGGGAGACTGAATGATAATTATAATCCCTTCATTAGCAAAAAGCTGATTTCTTGAGAGCTTACATAGACCAAAAGCAGAAAACAAAAATAGTGTATATATATAGCATAAAACTCTTTGTCCTAGTAGAAGCCTATTGCTTCCTAGACATAGAGGTGAATGTTAAGAATAACAAGAAACAAAATAAGAAGCAAACCGTAGAGAACCGTGTGCACAAATATGGAGCCAATACTAGTCTTCATGCCCATCAAATCAAGTGGCCGATTCTTTCCGGGCATTTGAAACAGTGTTCCTGGTGACAAAAGTGCAAACAGTGCCGCAGCTATGAGTGGTGCAGCCCAATCGTTCATCCTCAGCCTTACAAAATTGTCCAAAACTTCACCTTCCAACACAGAAGAAGAGGAAGAAGAAGAAGAAGAAAGAAGAAAGAAGAATAATCACAAAGGCATAAAAAGTATTAAAAGGGCTTTGGATACCATATTATTACTATGTCCTCAAGACCATACAGGAGGAAGAATAGGAATCCCCTAAAGCAAGAACATTTAATTATCAATCGGTCACTTTATCCTTCTTTTTGGGTTTTTTCGTTTTCTATAATGTTTCTAGTTGCTCCGTTGGATAAGGCAAAGAATCATTTTCTATTGTTGTCAAACTCAAAAATTGGTTGAGTGGATGCATGATTTGCAGCTTGCAATCAATTACAGCATTTAAGTGACAACGTGGTTGGGTCACAATTCATCATCACCGTCCATTTTTGCTCACGTCACGCTTGTAGAAGTTTATTATAAGCATTCTTTTGAAAAAGCTAGGGGGAGGGTTTGGTCAAAATAAATAGCTTGAAATAAGGAAGTGGGTCCAGTGAAATGGCTTTATGCATATGGAAGGGGAGGCTAGGAGCACCATTTTGCTCTCACCTTTGGGTTGATACTAAAGAAATTCGAGATAGCTATGTGAATGTTTGTTTTAAGAGGCATGGGCAATCACGCTTTTGTCCCTTTTGCCCACACTCCAAGGTCTCAATTTTATTTAATGGAGCACAGCTATAATCAAAATTTATTGTTTCAATGGCAATGGTAGTATTGAATCCTGATTTAAAAAAAAAAATCAAATCAAAAAGTTAGAATTGATCAAATGACCAACTTTGCAAAAATAAATCATGACAATCTAAATATTTTGTTTATATCTATATAAAAAAAAAAAAAATCATCGCAATTGCAACTTGTCTAGTGGAAAGAAATTTTTTATTGGTGCCTATTAGAGCATTCGTATTGGAGAATGCTAATGCTATATTTAAGGGAAATTTGGAATTTTAAACCTTAAAACCATCTGCATTGGAGAATGCTAAACAATAGTATTGCAAATTTTTTTGCAATACTGCTACAGTGCAATTCTAAACATAGAATTGCATTGTAGCAAGTATTGTAAAAAAATAATAATATTTAATCTGACTCTCTCTCCTCTGTTCTGTCTCTCGTCTTTGACTCTCTCTCCTCTGTCTCTCATCTCTCGTCCTTGTCTCTCATTTCTGACTCTCTCTCCTCTGTCTCTCACCTCCATCTCCACCATCGGGTCATTGAGTCGACTCACCGTATCCTTTATCTGGCTCTGACAGTCAGCGAAAGTTGCCCCTTCGAAATCATGGTGTTCTTGAAGTTAGAGAGCTCGGCGATGGCGACTCGGAGAGAGAGCTTGAAAATGGCTTCTGGGTCAGTGAATTTTTGAGGAGATGAACATGATGAAGTTATGCTGGAGAAGCACGAGTCGGGGTAGCGAGTCACGTTGCAGACGGCTTTGATGACTGAGTTAGTGTCATGCTCGGCCGAGTTGGATGATGATGATGATGGTAAATCAAGTGGATCAGATGTGGCCATGTGGACAAGCACTCCGAACATGGCACTGAGGGTTAGAGACAAGAAGAGAATGGCTAAGATTGAAATTGCAGTGACAAGAGGCTTCTTCTGTGTGTTTGTGTTTGGATTTGGAGATTGATGTTGGAGTTCAAGGTCTTGTACTTTGCCATAGCCTTTGATGAAGTTAATTGAATCCATGTTTGCTTTTCTTCTTTAGTTTTGGTTTGGGAGTTTTGAGCTTTTTGAACATGATCGGAGAGAGCTGGAAATTAGAGAGAG
Source organism: Quercus parvula (assembly GCA_030820535.1). NCBI lineage: Eukaryota > Viridiplantae > Streptophyta > Magnoliopsida > Fagales > Fagaceae > Quercus > Quercus parvula. The sequence goes on from JAUAME010000001.1 coordinate 30,094,354, forward strand.
GAGAGAGATGTGAGAGAAGATATAATTTTGAGATATATTATTTTATTATGTAGATATATTATTTTAATGAGTAAAAGATGAAAATAGAAGTTTGGGATGTGAAGGTATTGTAAAATGGTATGGTATAATGATAAAAGTAGCTTTTTAGAATTGTAAAATAGAGTAGCATTGGAATTTTCAAATGCTAATGCTCTTAGCTAAAACAACATTGTTTGCTATGCATGGTTGTCTTTTTCCATGCAAGGGAAATAGTGCATAAATTTAGAGGTGTGTATGGGTTGCCAAGTTGGGTTGGAAGGTTCATTCAACATAACCCAAACTTGGTAGGTTGAGACATTCTTAACCCAACCCAACTCATCACATGTAGATACCAATGTAACTCCACCCATGTGGGTTGGGTCGAGGGGTTGTGTAAAAAATTGAACTTTCACTAATTATTTAAAATTGTTTACAATTCATATAATATACCTAAATTTAGAGGTGTGTATGGGTTGCCAAGTTGGGTTGGAAGGTTCATTCAACATAACCCAAACTTGGTAGGTTGAGACATTCTTAACCCAACCCAACTCATCACATGTAGATACCAATGTAACTCCACCCATGTGGGTTGGGTCGAGGGGTTGTGTAAAAAATTGAACTTTCACTAATTATTTAAAATTGTTTACAATTCATATAATATACCTAAATTATATCACAAGTTTCCATCTTCATCATATCTAGTTCTCAAGATATCGATTCTTAAAAAAAAAAAAAAAAAAAAAAAAAAAAAAAAAAATCTTAAAATATCAAAATAAATCAAACTAAAAAAATTAAAATAGGAGTAGAAAAATAAACTTATTTTATGATGGGCTGGGTTGGATTAGATGACTTGAAAAAAGTCAAAAAACTATTAATTTGAACTCAACCTAACTTGAGGGTCAAAATAAAATTCTAACCCAACCCAACTCGCCAACCCACAAAAACCAATTTGAGACGTCAGGTTGGGTTAGTTTCACTAGGCTAGTGGGTTGGATATTCACCCCTATGCATGCATGACATAATGGAGAGAGAAAGAGAAAGGAGATTGGTAAAGAGAAAATATCAAAGCTTAAAATTTAAAATGAAAATAAGAAAATATAAAATTGATATTTGAAGAGTCGAATTGAAATACTGAATACCGAAACAAATTCTTCATTTATTTTTAACACATATGAACATAATGTTTAGATTGTCATTACTCATAACATTTGGGATTAAAAATGAAAAAAAAAAAAAAAGGATTTAATTTATAGTAACGGAGAAAAGTATGTTTGGCTAGAAAGAATGGGAAAGAAGGGAGGAGAGTGGACTCAAATTCCATTGTTTGGTTAGAAGGAAAGACATGAGAGAAAGGAAAAAGGAAGATAAATGGTTTTATGGATCCCAATACCTTTTTTTTGTTGATAATTTGACAGTTGGAGGATTTGAACCTGAACGTTGGAAATATTAGGAGGTATTAACTAATTGTACTATAAAACTTGTGGTAGGTCCCACCACATTTTTTTATTTTATTAATTTCCCTCAAAATCCATAAAATTACTCTTATATTTTTGGAAAGTTAAATTTATTGTGAAGTTACATTCATATCATCATAATTAATTATTAATTTACAAGGATAAAATAGTAAAATAATATATATTTTTATTTTTTATTTTCTTTCTCTTTCCTCTACATCTATATAGGGGTATCAATATTTGACATGACCCGCAAACACGACACAAGTTTTTATGGGTTAGGGTTGTGTCTTAGCAAGTTCAGGTCAAACTGAAAATGATAGGGTAAGAATTGTTTTCAAGAGCATGTTGACTCGTAATTGATACTTTAACATACTAATTTATTTGTATCAACTTGAAATGACTCGTTTAACATGTATAACAAATAAATAGTCATTTTATTTTAGATTTTTCAAATACCTTTTAAATCTAGCCTATATTTTAAACTTAAAAATAAAAGTGAGTAATTACAAAATCTTATTAAAGGATATAATTGAAACCTTAAATCTCTAAACCCTTCAATATGAACTTCTAAATGATATATTTTAAGTAAAGTCTGAATTTGGTATAGATGGAGTGTTAAACTCATGTTTTATACCACCCAATAAGATATTGCCACATCAGCACTTTACTTAAAATTTAATACATCTTACCACACTTAATAACATCTCAATAAACTCCTAATTTGGTTGGATTTATATATGGGTATTAGAATTGATTAAGTGTGGTTGTGCTTATTCTTAAATATGTGATAAGATGATTTGGCATGTTGGGATTAGAAGGGTAAATCATAGGTTTTACACCACATTCTTACAGAATTTAATCTCTTTAAGTATTTGATGTTATTGTTAACTTTCAAATTGTATACTTAATATATAGGTATTTTAATGTTATGAGTTTGTATTAAATTTAAAACAATATTAATCAGGTCAAACTTGTTAGAATATAATGAATTGATTCTTTGAAGCGAGTGAAATGAGTATATTTATGTCAACCCAACTTGTTTAATATTAAGAGTGTTAAGTTAGTCATGTTGTATCAACTTGTTTCATTAACAAGTCATGTTAAGGTTGAAGGGTCATGATACGATTATTAAATGAGTTTTGTTCAGGTTGAGTCATTTAGTTGAATACCCCTATCTCGACACGATATGAACACGACATGTTAACATGATTTGACACCCTTATATATACATACATACATACATATACATATATATATATATATATATATATATTTGATAAAAAGCTTTGATAGACTTTCATTAATCGGAACTTGAGTTCAAATAGATTACGTCATATTGAATTTGATTAGCAATTATGGGCAGGGTATCCTCCACCCATATATATATATATATATATATTTGATAAAAAGCTTTGATAGACTTTCATTAATCGGAACTTGAGTTCAAATAGATTACGTCATATTGAATTTGATTAGCAATTATGGGCAGGGTATCCTCCACCCATATTACACAATTTGAGATTAACTTGACATGTCTAGCCATGAGGTGTGTTGCGGAATTTCCACTTCTGCAAACGTGGTTTGCCTTCCATGAGTTGAAATAGCACAAATCCATTTTAGTTCCTTCAATCACCTTCTAGATGGTACTCGGTGGAGGACCATGCTCAGTGAGGGCATTAACCACCAGTTGGGCATCACTTTCGATAATAACATCTTTGAGCCCAAGTTCCCAGGCTAGGAGGGACACCCTATATCTAAACACACACAGATGAGTATTTTCCTTCCCCTTTCCTTTTCCTTTTCCTTCCCTTATTTTTTTTCTTCTCTTTCGTGCAATCAAACATGATTAGAAATCTTACCACTTTTTATATTTCATTTCATATTCTACCATTCATAACTTGTCCTTTTTCTTCTCGTTCATGCAATCAAACATGATTAGAAATCTTACTACTTTTTATATTTCATTTCATATTCTACCATTCATAATTTGTCATTTTTTTAATACTTTTTGATTATTTTGTGATAATTTCTTTTAATAAAGAACGCACAATAAGTTATAATTAGGGTTGTAAACGAGCCAAGATTTGTTGAGTAGTGCATATTCAAACTTAGCTCATGAGGAAAAATAAAAAACTTGAGCTTGGCTTGAGCTTGTGACGAGCCTAAAAATAGTGTTTGAGCTTAAGCTCATGAGAAAACCAAAAAGCTTGAGCTTGGCTTGGCTTGACTTGATTAATTAGTCAAGCCAAACTCAAGCTTAATATCAAGCTCAAACTTGAGCTCAGGTCAATTTTTTGAGCTTGATATCTAAAAAAAATACATTATTAAATGCTTAAATCTCTAAAATTAGGAAAAAAGAAAAAGAAAATAGTATACTCATTTTATCATGCATCTAGTCTTACTTATGATTAGCTATTATTCAAATTAATAATTTACATAATTAAATTCATTCATCATTCTTTGTCTACAGCTTTAACAATTGTTCAAAATACAATTTTTACATTCATTGTGAAGGACTAGAAAAATACATGTTTGTAACTATTATGAATGAGAAAATACTAACATGTTTCATAACTTTATTTTAGATGATTGATAGAGAAGGATCATATGTGACCTACTTAATTATTTACTTATTTTCAAATGTAACTATAGTCTAAAATGGTTCTTAATCAGTTTAAAGGGAATGAAAAAAATTAAGGTAATATAGGTAGTGGTCTCATGTTGGCCATGTCATTATTAAGATATGTGTAATAAGTATATTTAGCTATCATATATAAACTTATAAATGAGTCTATCCTTGAATTGTTATGTATCAAGCCTAATAGCTCACGAGTTTGTTCGTGAACAAATTTTTTTACTTGGGTTCGGCTTGTTTATTAAATGAGCCTAAAACTAAGGCTCAAACTTGGCTTATTTACAAACAAAAAAATATGAACAAACTTTTTATTGAGCCGAATTTGAGTTGTTTATAATCGATTTGGTTCATTTACTGTTTAAGTTATAACGGAGAAAATATAAAATGAAATACGAAAAATTTCCCTAAATTTTTAACAGAGAAGAAGTGGAAGCCCAAGGCCCTTTCCTTCTGGACTTCCCCAGTACCCATCGTTACATGAGTTCACATGTCACATGTGCCCCAATACAGACAAAGCCACATCCACATCCACTAGTGACTCTCACCCATTCACTCGCTCTGCTATTAATAATTTAATAAACAATAAAACTCTATCCTATTGACTTTATTGAGCTTAACAAAAAAGCCTAATATTACCAACAACAAAAAAAAAAAAAAAGAAGCTCTCTCTCATTTCCATCATCCTCATCTTCATCTGTCCGCGTTGCCTGAAAGCTACCACCTTCTCTTTACCCATAGCCCCTACATAACCCATTTTTTGAGAAAAAATGGCTGACTGGGCCCCTGTACTAATCGGAGTGGTACTCTTCGTGCTCCTCCAACCGGGTCTTCTCTTTCAGTTACCGGGTCACAACCGACAGCTGGAGTTCGGCAGCATGAAGACTAATGGCAAGGCTATAGCTATCCACACCCTCATCTTCTTTGCTATCTATGCTATCCTCATCTTAGCTCTCCACGTCCACATCTACACCGGCTAAACCCGGTTGTCTCTCTGGCCTTCTCAGGGGGTTTGCTTTTTCTGTTCAAGATCTGTGTATGTGTTATTCTTTTCCTCAGTTATTAACATAATACTTGGTAAGTTGGTTTATCAAACATGTACAAGCACAGATCTCTTTGATTTGGAAATGTAGCTTTTTGCTTGTTTTAATGTAGTAACTTATTATATTTACTTGGGTTAAATTGCTCTTTGCTAGTAAATAAATTACAGTTGTAACAGTGATTTTGATTTGAGTTGAATTGATAATGATGTGTCATCTCGTGGTGTTGAAAACTTGAAATTAGTCCAAAATCACATCCTAAAAAACAGTGAAAAGTAAGCTTAAATCCAAAAATCATATATCAATCTCATTATGATTTGAATTTATATTAAATTTGTAAATCAAAAGCAATGCCGGTGAAATATGGAGTAACTTTTTAGCTTGTGATTGGACGAGTTTATTTTTGTGGACTTTTGTATTTATTTAGAGTAAATTGGGTTTGGTTATCTCTGCCTCACGTGTTAGGACTTGGGACTTGGAAATTTTGTTCGTTTGGTAACTAATTAAATAAGCATACCAAACCTTAATTCCAGTGCCATTGTTGCATCCGAGGTTGAGTTTATGAACTACGGGTGAGATCTCACAGGATGAGTATGCACATGTTACATTATATTATTTAAATTTATAGCGTTCATTTTATAATGCTTTTGCTCTTTAAGATAGGCTCAAAAATATCAATTGAGTTTATTTATTTATTTATTTTTTAACTTGTTTAGGCCGGGTTTGATCCCAGGTTTTTTAGAAGATAAATACTTTAACAATTTTAACAATTGAGTTAATTGAAATTTGAAACTCACAATTAATGCATTAAAAAGAAGAAGAAAAAGAACACTACCAAACTAGCAATCGTATAGAAAAAAAAAACTGTTATTCCTATTTCTGTGATATCCTTAATTACAGGTGAAATGGAGTCTTTATAAGTTGTAAGAGCAGTAATGCTAAAATACAACGTTGTGTATATATATATATATATATATATTTTCTTTCTTTTCCATTGTAAGACAATTAATGGATTTTTCTTTTTATATGAACTAAACCTACTAGGCACCCGCATAACACTAAACAAGGAGCCAAGTAAGGAACGTTAGAGTTACAAAGAAAGAGAAATTAGAACAACATCCCTGTCCTGATGAGGAAGATTAAAAATGGAAAAAAAAGATCAAAACAAATATGGGGTGAACATAGGTTAGATCCAATCAACGTGATCATGAATATATGTGAATGCCGATTGCAATGATCAAGATGGTGAGTATGCAAAAGTATATAATGGCATGAACCAGAATAGCAATCCCGCTTGTGCTCATGTTCCCAAACTCTACCACCCTTGCTCTTGCCGGTATTTGGAACAGCAACCCTGGTGACAAGAGAATGAACAAAACTACGGAGACAACGACTGGCCCCCAATCTGCACCCATCTCTCTCTCTCTTTTGCTTGAATTGAAAAGGAGATATATGGAGGAGACTATGGAATTTCTCTTGGAGTGTGAATGAGAGAAGACAATGATATGCTAGCAACTAATATGTAGAAGGAGTGAGAGTTATTATCTTGATGGTGAAGGAGACGGGGATGCTAAACGTGGTGAGAAGGAAGTGAGTACAGGTTTAAAGGAGAGGAAAGGTATATTATGATTTATGATACTGTGTTTGCTTTATGAAGATGGGTAGGAACACCTTTTATTTCATTTGCTTCTAATTGATAGTTGTTTACTACAAGGCTTCATTTCCCTCGCAAATAGGCTATTTTCTTGTCAAGACTACCTGTGTTTTGATTCTTTTGAATGCTTAATTCCTTGCTTGGATGAAATATTTGCATTAAAAGTAGAGAATAATGGGTGGAGTAGAAATATGATGAGGACCTGAAGGTTCTGAACTAGAGACTAAAGACGTTAGGTTGGCAAAAAATAATGTTAACTTGTGTTGGTATGTAGCTTGCAGAGTAGGGATTTGGACTCATGAAGGGTAAGGATTGAGCAACAAAGTTAAAGTAGTCATTAGTGGATTATAGATATGATAGGATTTAAATTTAAATCGTTCATTTTATAATGTTTACTATTTACCAATAGGCCAAAGCATCAATGAATTTTTTTATTATTTATTTTTGGTTTACTAAGAGTTTAAGAGGTGTCTTTTTTTCTCAAAAAAAAAAAAAAAATGGTGTCTTTAGGAATATCTTCCATGGCAATTATTAAGAAACATGAATTAAGTAAAATTAAATTAAAAAAAATGAATATATTAATATCAAAGAAAGAAAAACATGCAAAAACATGAAGTTTTTAAAGACGCAAAAGAATAAAGTAAAATTTAAAATTTATATTTTTTTCAATATATTCAACTTGGACATTTAACCGTTATATTAATCATGTTCAATAAAACGTTCATGCATTATTTTATTACATATGTATATGTACAAAATGTAACACATAAATTCAACAAATCTATATATATCTAAAAGTTGAGATGTAGAGTTTAATGTTGTTATAATCCTATTGAGCCATCTCATCAACTACATCATACTTTAAAAAAAAAAAAATCCTATATGATTTTTCTATGTTATTTTATTTATTTACATAATTAAATATAGTTCATGAACAAACCTGTTAATATACTCCATTACTATTCAACATGTTACTATTTATTTTTTTTTAAATGCAAATATTTGACTATTCAGCTACCTATATTGATTTCAACTTTTCATTTGATTCTTTCTAATTTCAAGTAATTGTTTTTGGATACTAATTTCAAGTCATTGTTAAAATTGAATAATTTATTATTTTTTTAGTGGATATATGTACATGTTTGACCATTCATTACAAATATTACTATTCATTAGATGCAAATATTTGACTATATTCAACTATCCAAATTGATTTCAACTTTTCGTTTTCTTCTTTCTAATTTCAAGTAATTGTTAAAATTGAATATTTAAACTTTTTCATCTTCCTATTCTAAAAAAATAAAAAAAACCTTCTTCTCTTTCTCCAACCTTTCCCCTCTCTCTTTGCCTCTTTATCTCCTTACTACTCATTATTTTACAGTTAAACTTTCTTCATCATTTCCTCTTTCTTGTATTTTAACTCTTCTTCTCCCCATCTTATTTTGTATAAGTTTGATATCATTTATTTCATTCAATCCATATTTTTTCCACACAAAAACTGAGTACTCTCTCTCTCTCTCTCTCTCTCTCTCCTATTTTATTTTGGTTCTTTCTTATAACTCTAATTTAGGTTGATGGTTTTTTTATTTAATTTTTTTGTGTTGTATTTTTTAAATTTCCCATTACAAATCACTCTTATAGCTTTGGTTGAATTTTGTTTAGGTTAATACGTAATTAAAAAGAAAAGAAAAAAAGAAGTCTGAGTTTATATCAAAACAAAATATACATAGTTATGAATTTGAATGTGCCTACCAATGGACTTCCACTGAATAGAGATGTATTCACAATGTTTTTAGCTTCATATACTTCTTTGGTAATGTGAATTTGAGAAAGAGAAAATGGTAAGTAAAGGATGTATGGTCTTCCATAATCCCCTATATCTTGAAGAAAGTGGAGGGTCTATTAGTTTCTCTTTTACTGGAATTTTGTATAGAAAACCTTTTGCTATAAGTTCCTTGACTTTTGTTATTTTATAATGAAATGGAGCTAAAAGTTTTCCTTTGCCTAACTAAACAGCTAGAGACAAATATACAAATACTTTTGGAGAAGGTTGATATGACTCTTAAAAAGTACAAGATGCATATGGTTGTGGCAAACGAGCTTTTAACTCACAAAGACAAGGTTGTAGTTGTTACAAACAATGAAAAGATATCAATTCGCTGTTTCAAGACTTAGGTTGGTGATGTTGTGGAGAATACCCTAATTAGACTTATTGTGGAGAGACATCCAGCTTATGTTGAGAAGTTGGATCTATGATATCTTAGCCTAAAATATCATCAAAATTTTGATATAATAGACATATATCAAAAATTTCTCTATGATAGCATGTCCCTATGATAATCGTTTGGATTATTTGGTAGGCTGACTTGCCTTTGGGCAAAAAATGAAAAAGAAATAAAAAGAATATTTTGATTTCAATCAAAGTGCTTATAAAATAACATTGGGGAGAGGGGGGGGGGGGGGGGGAATATAATAAACATTTTAATCGCTCTATAGTCTATACCATGACAAAAGGGGAATAAAGTTGTTTTATTTGTAACGTATCAAAAAAGTCAAAAAATATTCAGTGTAGTAATTTTGTATTGTTGCATCCTATGTGTTTGGTAAAATTTCTTTTAGAAATTTTATGTGTTTTTCTCAAATCTATTTGTTATTTTTATTTTGGTCATTTTATTACAAATAATTAGCATCTCCACCATCAAATTTTTAGTTAATTTGAAAATTCTTGGTAATCTTTTACTTTGCTTAGTTGATCATCTTTACTGAAAATACCAAAAAGAGAATAAGATAAAATAATAATTTACTCTAGAACATCATTATGCTAGTAATGTTTTTATATATAGATACTTAAGGAACTTTTTCTTTTGCATTTTATTTTATTTTTATTTTATATTTCCACTTTATGATATATGATTTATTGATAATGATCTATTGCATAGTTATCTTTATTTACTTTTTCACTTTGTTTCAATTGTGAGGAAGAAAGAGATCGATGTAGATCTATGTTTTGGAAAAAAAAATATACCTATAAGAAATGTATCGCATACATCTGTATAGTAATAAACAAAGTATACATAGTTATAACCTAGTCTAATAGTTCTCATACTATTAATTTAAAAAAAAAAAAAAAAAAAAATATATATATATATATATATATATATATATATATATATATATATATATAGCATTTTGTTTTCATACATATCTCACTATATATAATACCTGACTACAAAATATATTTTGTTACACTACAAAAAAACTTTTAATTTAAAACATAATTTCAAATATTAAAATTTTAAAAATATAGAAACTAATATATTAATTCAATAATTATCCAATAAAAAATAATTATATTAAATTTTTTCGCGTATCGCGCAAGTCTGCGACTAGTTAAGCTAAAAACAAAAGCAAGCACTAATAGAGTAACAATTAAAATATACCAAATAAATTAAATAATGTTGTCAAACCACTAACAGTTAATTTGGATATCTTCCGTAAATGTAGATATTTCTTTTGTGTATAGGGAGAGCAATGTGTCTGCCGATCTTTTAGCTTAGTGGGCTGTCCTTTTGTTTGTTCTGGATTGGGCTGGTCCCCATCTCCTTCTTGTTGCCTCCAATTGTCCAGCCCTTAGATTTTGGATAGAGACAGTCTCAGGCCCAGTTCTCTAGGTGTTATTCTGGGTGTTTTTTGTTTCAATAAAGTGTTTATTCATTCAAAAAAAAAAACCACTAACAGTTAAAACACTAAAAGTATGTTTGGTATATTGAATGTAAATTACATTAGAAATAGTAATTTTTATTACTGGGAATAGAAAATATTGTAATGAAATAATTATTATAAGTTTGGTTGTTACATATATAAAAAACTTGTAAATGATGATATATAAGGGAAATTTATATTTTTGGAAACATATTAAATTTTTTTTTTTGATGGGGAAACATATTAATTTTAAAACATATTATATGTACTAAGGAATAGCTATAACATCTATTTTAAAGAGGAATATATATTTTTCAATTTAAATAATAGTTATTCCAATGTAATAATTAATATATATAATAAAAATATAACCAAATGACCGAATTGCTATTACACATAAATAACTATTCCATTACAGGAGTTATTATAACATACTAAACGTATCCTAATAGAGCTCAGTCACCTCGCAATGACCCTTTATTTATTTATTTATTTTTATAGTATTCCATATTCAAATCATTTATTTCGTTTTGTATTTCCCTCATTTTATAACATGGGTATGCTTGTTTTTTTATTTTTATTTTTTTTATTATTATTTTTTTTTATGGGAGGGTATGCTTGGTTTGTTTTGCTTTAAAGTGATACTAGCTGAAATCTTGATGGTCCAAGTCATGGCTGAAAAATCTGAGGGATCAGAGCTGAACCCATTTGGGTTTAAGGCTTAAATCAAGGTTAGTGCACTTGGGGTTGTGGCTAGAGTTTCAGAGTCACCAGAGAGTAATAAGGATTAAGGTATTATTCTAATTCAAATGGCTGCTCTGGACAGTGGAGACTCTCTCCCGTTTTAGGTTTTTTTGGGTAAAGTTTTTGGGCTAATTTGTGTTGTTGTTTGGGCTGATTTGTATTTGTTTGGACAATTTTTTTGTTTAATCTTCAAGGGCTCAAGATTTTGGAGTATCAAATTTTATTTTTAATGGGCTCAAATATTTATCGAGGTGTTCAGGTAGTCTACAACCCATGTTACTTTAAAATTTTTTGTCAGGTAAGTGTTCATGTGAACATCTTGACCAACATGTAGTTGTAGACTTTAACTTGTCAGGTCAGGTGTTCATGTCAACACCCTAACCCTGCCTTAATGCCCCTGGAGTTTTGATAGAATTTGACAATTGAGTTGTTTGAAATTTGAAACCCACAACCAGTGCATTTAGAAAAAAAAGAACACTACAGACTTCAACAATTTGTTTGAAATTTGAAACCCAATATCAGTGATTCAGTGCATCTTTAAAAAAGTAACACTACCAATACCAAATAAGACAATTTATGGATTTCTCTTTTAATGTGAACCAAACCTACTAGGCATCCGCATAACACTTAATAAGGAGCCAAGTAAGGAACATTAAGCGGAAAAGTTACAAAGAACAGAGAAATTAGAAAAGTCGCAAAGAAAAGTTACATAGTTTAGATCAATTAACGTGTATGTGAATGCCAATTGCAACGACCAAAATGGTGAATATGCAAAAGTATATAATGGCATGAACCAGAATGGCTATCCCGCTTGTGTACATGTTCCCGAACTCTATCACCCTTACTCTTGCTGGTAGTTGGAACAGCAACCCTGGTGACAAGAGGATGAACAAAACCACCGCGACAATGACAGGCCCCCAATCTGCACCCATCTCTCTCTCTCTCTCTCTCTCTCTCTCTCTCTCTTGCTTGAAATGAAAAGGAGATATATGGAGGAGACTATGAAATTTCTATTGGGAGTATGAATGAGAGAAGACAATGATGTGCTCCTAATATGCAGAAGAACCAACGAGAGTTATTTTCTTGGTGGTGAAGGAGACAAGCTAGGATGCTAAACTTAGTGAGAAGGAAGACAATGGGCTTAAGAGATAGGAAAGGTATGTTATGGCTAGTGGGTTTGCTTTATGGAGTCGGGAAAGAAACACTTTTTCTTTCATTTGCTTCTAATAATTGTTCACTACAAGGCTTCTTTTCCCTTGCTTTAGATATTGATGAAGGTGGAATCTTTATAAAAAGAAATCAAAAGAAATAAAATGGGAAAGGAAGTGCAGTTGTAAAGTTAGTGTCAAGACTACGTGTGTTTTGAATGCTTCCTTGCTTGGATTACATCTTTAACAGTAAAAGCAAAATGAATGCATTAAGGACTGTAAGAACTAGTAAAGAGTTAAAGTAGGTAGAGAATTATTGGGTAGAAATATGATGAGGACCCGAAGGTCCGAACCAGAGACTTTAGGTTGGCAAAAAGTGATGTTTACTTCTGTTGTTATGTAGCATGTAGATTGGGGATTTGGACCCATGTAGGGTAAGGACTGAGTGACAAAGTTATGCTAATCATCTAGGCAAAATGAAGAACGCGTTGAAGCTATTACAAGGAAAGCAGTATGCAAATTTTATCATAAGATATTGACCGTTAAGCAAAGTGAATTGCAAATTTTCTCGTGCCATTAATCAAGTCGGAGTACTCTCAGAATATAACAACAACGATGCTATTCCTTCAGAGATGGAGACATGATTTTAACTTGGCGTAAATGTATTTTTAGTTCCTACATTTTGCATCTTTTTCATTTTGGTTCCTACATTTTCATTTCATCACTTTGGGTGTGTTTGGATTGAACTTATTGTTGCTGAAAACTGAAAACTGAAAACTGAAAATACTGTAGCAAAATAATTTTTAAATGTGTAAATAATATCGTGAGACCCATTTTAAATATTTTTTAATACGTAAACAGTGTATGCAGTGTGTGAACAGTGTATACACTGTTTATAACAGTAAATATTGTCTCCCAAAGTCAACAAATGAGGGCAAAAAAAAAAAAAAAAAAAAGGTAGAAAATGTGAACTGAAAAACGCGGACGTGTAGACGCAGAGCCCAAACGCACACTTTTAGTCCCTAAATCAATTAACGTGTTTCATTTTGGTTCTTACTGTTACTTAACAGAAATTGCTGATGTGGCAAATGGAGTCCACTGTTGGCATATTAAATGCTGATGTGACCAATAAAATAATATTAAAAAATTATTTAGTATTTAAAATATGCCACTTTAGCATTTTAATTTAAATTTTAAAGGCAAATAAATTTTAATTTTGCAGTTCTAATTTAAATTTTAAAAAAAAAGGAAGAACCTTTTTTTCTTTTCAGTTTTAAAGATTAAGAAAAAAAAACTTGTAGTAACTATCTCAATTTTTCTTAAATTTTCTTGTCAACCAAACACAACATCATCATCAATAAACACAAAACTCAAACTCATTTTTATTTTCCTATCTCTCTCTCTTGGGTCAAACACTCAAACTCTGCTCTCTCCCTCTTTGCTTTCTCTCATTTCTTTTTCTCTTTAAGTTCAGGTTGTAGTTTTTGGGATATGGCTTTGATCTGGGTTTAGAGAAAGAGAGGTTGAGATGTGGTGGTTTCGATTTGGGTAGAGAGAGAGAGGTTGAGGTCGGCGGTGGTTTGGATTTGGGTTTAAAGAGAGAGGGGCTAAGATCGGCGGTGATTTGAAGTAGATCGGCACTGAACCCGGCCATTTCGCTCTTCCCAGCGATGTCTTTAGACCTTGTGGTGGTGGTGGCAGATCGGACCTTGTGGTGGAAGATCCACCATGGTGAGCAACCCCTCATTCATTTAGGCTGTGCTTGCTGTTTTGTTGTTGCTGGATTTAAAGCAAAATTTTGGGAATATTTTGTTGAGGTTTTGGGTTTGATTTTTTGGGTTATTGGATGAGTTTAAAGAGATATTTTTGGGGATTCATCTAGGATTTTTTTTTTTTTTTTTTTTTTTCAATGGGTTTTTTTGTGTCTTTTCTATAGATTTTTCATGAGTATTTTTGGCTGGAAATTTAAGTGTCTTTCTATGGAGAGGTAGAGACGTGAGAGGGGAAATCTTAAGGACTGAGAATTTTTTTTTTCCTTTTTTCAGTGGAGTTATTGGGCATGTTTTTGCTGGTTTAAGTGGTGTTTGGTTGTATGTTTTTGTTGGTAATTTGTGTTTGGTTCTAAGTATAAGAAAATGAAAGAAAATTTTATGTTAGTATCATGTTCTTGTCGGTAATTTATTTATTTTTTCTGGGTTTGTGTTATTGTGATTGAATTTTCTGGGTTTGTGTTCTTTCTTGTTCATGTTTAAGATGAAACTAGATTTGAATTCTTGTGTATTTTGGGTTCTAATTTTTGTTTTCTGTTTTTTTTTTTCATTTTTCATTTTGTTAAAATTGATAAATTAATTTTTAAAAATCAAAGGTTGATGTGGATGCTAATGTGTCTTTTTTTAATTATTATTTTATGTTGACATGGCATTTTTAAATATTATTTTATTGGCCACGTCAGCATTTAATGTGCCAACAGTACACTCTGTTTGCTACGTAGGATATTTCCGTTGGTAAGATGACGATAAGGACCAAAATAGAACGCGTTTTTCATTTTAGGGATTAAAAGTGATAAAATAAAAAAGTAGGGATCAAAATAGAAATAGGGTTAAAATGTAAGGACCAAAAGTGCATTTACGCCTTTTAACTTTGAGGGCCAAATTATAACCCATTTAAAAAAAAAAAGAAAATCACAAAAAAATATATGCTAAGAGTTTGTTTGGCTAGAAGAGTGAAAAAGTGAGAGGATAAAAAATATGGAGGAGATAGAAAAGTGGGAGGATAGAAGAAATTTAATTTTCTCCTATTTGTGTTTGGTTGGAAGGATGAAAAGTGGAAAGTTATAAAACTTATTTGTTTGGTTGAGAAAAAAAAAATGAGAGGATAGAAAAGTGAAATTGGTATAAATTTACAATTATATTCCTAGTAAATAAAACAAAAAAGCAACACATTTTTTTAGCAAAAAAATTTGTGCATGTGCAAACAAAAACAAAAAAAACACATTTTTTTAGCAAAAATAATTGTGTATGTGCAAGTGGACTAAAAAAAAAAGAAAAAAAAAAGGCAAGAACAATGCCCATGTGCACTGTGCACATGGTACACATGGGCATTTTGGTCAGCCTAGGTGCACATATTTTCTCCCCCCACCCCCCTTTCCTTCCCAGTTTTCTCCTAATTTTGAGGAGAAAACTTTCTAATGGGCATTGGGAGAAAACACCTGGACCCTCACTATTTCTATTCCATCTCCTCCTTTTAACCAAACACCCTCCAAACAATTTTCCCTTATCATTTTCTCTCATTTCTTTTCCGTTCTCTTTAAAATCCACTCTACCAAACACACCCTATAATTCAAGGTAAAAATATACTATGAAAAATAGACTAGTTTGCATTTAATATTAAAAATATATAAACAAAAGATAATACACAAAATAATTATGTCTAAATACATTCTAAACTAGTCATTCATCAAACAGTAGCATTCTTTTAAATCCAAAAAGTAATCTATGATTAATTCTATATTAAATTTGGAGTATTTTCTCTCTTAAGGTACAAAATCAAATAGTTCTTAAAAAAAAAAAAATCATTTTTGTTGTTGTTATGAAGCATAGTTTTGACAATATTTATGATTACAATGCTTGGCTTGTAGTTATAGTAGAAACAAAAAGAATAAGAATAAGTACAATTACTCTATAAACAAATTGATAAATTGTTAATCTTTTAATCATTTCAAACCATTTTGGCACTGTAAGGAGCCGATTTGATCCACAACCCAAAAGATTTGGATAATGGCCCAATAAGCCTAAAATAATAGATTTGTTAGAGAGTGGATTTGTTAATGAATATTAAATGAGTTAAAATGCATATCACAATAGGTTAGTTGGTGTTGGAATGACTAAAGCAAACATGTTGAAAAGAAAAACACTCCTCGGTTAAGTCCGAGGATGGTATGTTCTTATATATATTTCTCTTAGACTTATACAAATATTCAAGTTCTTGGTTTCAGAATAGTTTTCTTTCTTGTTTTTTTATGATCCCTTCTATGGTGGAATCCTTTCCTCTTTATACTCCCTTCCCTTCTTTCATCTTAGCCTTCCACGTGTAGATTAGATTGCTTATCTCCTTGATACTTGTCCCATTAGCATATTCTTGAAATTTTTGTGGGTAGCTGTAAGGTTAGAAGTCACTGTTCAGGTATCACTTCTACATAAATGCAGTCAGTTGGTTAGGTGCAAAGCATTCAATGTGGTGGTAGCAGTTTTCTTCCTAGATACTTCTCAATTCTATGTTGACTCACCTCTATCTGAAACTTATCCTCCTAAGCACAGTTGCCCACTACCCAATACTTGATGGGTGGTCAGACTTTAGGCTTCTACTCTGTTGGCCGAGGAAGGGTGGCTCCTTGGACAACGTCACCTGTTTATTATGACCAAACCTCTTCCTCGACCCAACAATCTACTTGTCTTCATTAATACTTGTCTATCCTTGGGCTCTTTGACGTCCTCGGGTGCAGCCTACGACCCAATATCCTTATCCGGGCCTTTCATCCCTACAGGCACAATTCAAAAACAAATGATGAAGATTATAAGAAAAAACATGTACACTTCAGATCTATTATTATCCCATCAAAATTTTGAAAGGGATAAAAAAGGAAACAAGCATATGGAAACCTAGACATGCATAGATCAAGATATTAATATAGAATAAAAATTTCTAATGGTTGAATAATAGATCTAGGATTCAATTCTTGTTTATACTAAAAACTAATTGATGTCTTGGTTTGATAATAAAGAGTTATCATCAGGAGTAGATGCCATAGGTTGAAACTCTCTAAAAAAAAAAATAAAGAATAAAAATAAAAAGAGCAATTTTGCTGGAAGACCCTTAATTTGTCTTTTGTTTCTTAGTTTGCCCTGATTTTTTACTTGTTAATTTTTTTTAAAAAAAAAAAAAAATTTAGGGAAAGTGTTTTTGTTTACCAAAGTATTTTAGATGCATAAAACACAAAAAAACGTATAAACATTGTCTTAAAAAATATTTTAGTTTGAAAAAGGTTTTTATTTAGAGAAAGACCAAAAGTTATAAGTTAATTAATTTTGTTGGACTAGATAAATCTTTAGTAAGTTTTTTATTTTATTTTATTTTTTGAGAAACAAATCTTTAGTAAGCTAAAGCAACAATATATAATTATTTTGGTGAAAAAAATTTTACTCATTAAAAGAAGCACTAGTCAGTGGGGAACAACCGCTGAAGTAATACTTCACACTATCTCTAATTTTTAGTTATAGTTTATCCAATATCCACTAGAATTTCAATATATCTATCTCTTTCATTAAAAAAAAAAAAAAAAAAGTAAAAAATTTGGTTGGGGAAGCCTATTTGGGCCAGGTAACGTGGCTTCATTCCCTCTAGTAAATGATTGATTCTACCATGATTTTTATTAATTGGATCTAGCATTATCTAAGAGGATGAAATGTCATATTACTTTAATTTCGAAGTAATGAATAATTATTTGATGGGCATCAGCGTTGCAAGTGGTCTAATGGCCAAGCTTTGGGACAACAAGACTTAGGTCTTTGGTTTGAGTCTTCCTGATCTCCATTAATGGATGAATTGGTACTCATCTTCCTTCGTGTTGCCCTGAGTGCGTAGGAGTTATCACGCTCTCCTCTTACATATTTTTTATTTTACCAATAAAAAAAAAAATTGTTGTGTTGGCCTTTAATTATTAATACTACTGGTTCACTCTCTCTCTCTCTCTCTCTCTCTCTCTCCCCTGTGAATTGATTGTGGGCCTAGTCAGGAAATGGTAACAATTGTTGTAGAAAAATGATGATGGATTATGGATTTGTGGGTGACTGGCTGTTGAGAGGGCAGACAGATTTAGATACTTTTGTAGTCTCTTTTTCCTTGTCTCCAATGTGCAAGTCCATACTAGGACTGAAGTCTAGTCCATACAGTAAGCTCATACTAAAAGCATTAGAAGTCCATTATTTTGTTGAATACTATTTTTTGGGCTGATCTTGGACTTCAGACAGCTCGGCCCAAATTGCAACTTCAAACAAAAGATCCATACAACATGATCACATAAACAAGGTCGGTCCAAGAGCAAAGAGAAAAACGAAAATTAAAAAAAGGTCGGTCCAAATCGAAAATGTATGTATGTATGCCTATCTCTTTCTTTTCTTTAGTACTCAACAAATGTCACGGACACAACTAAGAACTATGTACCAATCAATCATAAGAAATTCTGCAATATACCGGGTTCTAATACTTTTAAATTGCTCTTTTGATTTTACGACCATAAACTTTTTATCTACTTATATATATCATGCATTATTATAATTAAATACAGCCGACCAAAGGGAGGAAAGATGCCACGTGATGCCAACCACTAGGACCATGGTGTAGCTATCAGAGTGGCGTCGAATCTAATGCTCTAATTTTGCCGATTTCGAACCATTTCTTTTGTCCCTTCAACACTCCAATTTGTCTTCATCAATTCTCTACACGCAACTCTATTCCTCTTTCCAAAACAACTTGTTTTTTATAATGTTTCTATCGTACACTTCTATTGGATTCTTATAATATTTGGTCTAATTAGAGTTTAAGCTTTGATTCTATAGCGTTAAATTTGCAACAAACTATTTTACACAATTTTACTTACATCCAAAATAAAGTTAAAATTATGACTTAAAGTCACGATTTGTATCTTAAAATCATGATTTCAAGTCACAATTTCAATTGTTTTTAGATGTGTAAAACTGTATAAAACAGTTTATATGTAATAAACACATCTCGGTTTTATAGTCTTTACCCTACTACTAGGCCACACAACAGGATATACATTCCCACCAACTTTATATACGAGTCTGTTCGAGTATCTTAAACACACACTAACTTTGGAAAAGAGGAAAAAGTGAAAAAGGGATGGCAGATTGGGGACCGGTATTGATAGCAGTGGTGCTATTTGTGGTGTTGACACCAGGGCTGCTTTTCCAGCTGCCTGGCCACAGCCGAGTGGTGGAGTTCTGCAACATGAGGACTAGTGGGGTCTCCATATTGGTTCACACCATTATCTTCTTTGGACTAATCACTATCTTTCTCATTGCCATTGGTGTTCATATCACCACCGGATGATCAATATTGCATACCGCCTCTTCTCTTCTTCATATCTCGGTTGCTTCCATTTCGTTTTTGTTTTTCTTTCATCTTTAATTTGTTCATTGAAAACGTAGTAGCTAGTAATTAGTAAGAATATGGAGTTATTGTAAAACTGAGATCAGTTTTTCCTTTGAATGTTCCTTTGGTAATCCCAAGAGATGTAAAGTTGGAATGATAAGATTAATTAGACAGTAAAATGTTTGCAGGGTAGTTAAAGAGTTTCGAGTAAATTGGATTGGGCTGCAACTATGTGCTTCCGCTGGTTGTAGATGCTCAAGTATATAAAAAGAAAATGTGAAAAGTAAAGAGGCATTAGTCCAATCAATCATGGCTACTCTTTTTCCTTTTTGAGAATAATCGTGGCTACTTGGCTCGTGTTAGGTTCGGATTTGGCAAAATGATCCCAACACATGAAGAATCTGAGTCTATACTGCTAGTGTGTTTATACTGCTAAGTCGGTTGTAGTTTCTCCGTTCAATGAAATTTCGCTTAATCAGGTGTCTTCACTTGTGTGGCTCCTTACTCGTAGCAACAAATCTGAAACATGTTCACATGCCCCCCTTTTTTTTTTTTTTTTTTTTTTTCTTATTATTTGCAGCTAATAGAACTTTGTCCTGTCCATATTATTTTCTTTAGGAAACAAATCCTTTGTTTTAAATTTTTGTAGGGAAATGTTAAATTATGCGTATTGGTTTTGAATTTTTTTTTAGAAATATTTTATGGGAAATTGACAAAGCAATTAATTATTTTGACATCTTTTTATATTTCCCATGAAAGCACCCCTTAAAACATGACTCATTTTTGTATTTTATTTTATGTTTTACCAATCAAAACCTGCCATCTATTTGATTGCTACTAATGACAAATTAGCACATCCTATTTTTCAAATTTGTGCTTGTGAAGAGTTAAGGGGCCGTTTCGTCACCCTTTCCAAAACACAGTGTTCAGTGTTTAAACACTGAACACTAGTGTCCAAAATTTTAAAAAATGCGTTTGGTTAACCTACTGTGTTCTGAGTTGTTTAAAAATTGTTGCTCCAAAAACAATGTTTAAACAGCATGTTTTGAAATCAAGTCGGAGCAGATTTTAAAACAACAAAATTGTTTTCCAGTGGCACTTCGGTAATAAAAGTGAGATTCGAACGGGCCCACCTGATCAGCTTTTTTTGGTCGTCTGTCTCCTCTCTTTACTCTTGTCTCTTCTCACGCCCTAAAGATCACACAGCTGCAAAGATCACACCAGTTGCAATGAACCCAGAACTCTCCACTCACCTCCATAACTCCTTTCACCCAACGCCATTCCACCTCAGAAAAAAAAAAAAAAAAAAAAAAAAAAAAAAAAAAAAAAAAAAACCCATTGACACGCAGCTACAAAGATCACACAGCTACAAAGATCACGCCTCTCCACCCGATTGGTGAGGAATACAAGAAAAAAAAAAACCCAAAAAATTGAGAAATCTGTGTGAGTGATTCGGAACGACGACTCGGCGGTGACAAAAGCTCGATTACTTGCTGGGTCTTGGAGTGCTAACTGTGGAGATGAGCTCTGACGAACGTAAAGCCCAGCCGTGGATCTTCTTTGGCGTCGATGGAGATGAGGACTGCGTGGGTTTGGTTTTTTGGTTCTCTGCTCTGAGGGAAGACTGAAGAGAAAGGGATAAAGACAGAAGAGAAGGGATAAAGAAGGGATTAAAAAATTGTTATTTAATACGTGATCAGCTTTTTTTATCATTAAAAACACACATACCAAACATATATTTTACATTTTTTGAACACTGAAAGATATTGTTTAAACTATGGTACCAAACACATTTTTTTTGTTATATTTACACTAAAAACACGTTGTTCAACAACACTTTTTAAACAACAATTTTCACATCTTTTTAAACAACAATTTTTAAAAACTATGACCAAACAGGCCCTAAGTCTAGAGGCTCTTGATCAAATCAACAAATTACCACCCTCCATATAAGAGGAGGAGGTTTGCCAAAAGATATAAGTTTGTTACAATTCTGATATGATTTACTTTGAAAATTTGGATGTATGTGGAATAAGTGGCAAAGTTAAAACTTCAGTTTAGGCAGGACAAGATTAAAACCAAAATTAAAAATATTAATAACATAATAAAAAACAATTACTAATGTAATTGTTGTACAAAATTTAAGATGCACGTCTTAAGCTAGTTATCCAAGGCAATATGTTAAACCGCTGAAAAATCATTTGGATAAAACTATTAGGATTTATGAGTTTTGGCTAATTTCATGACAAATTTATTCATATTTGTTTGTTTTATAATTGTAATGTAATTTGTGAAAATAACGGTTGAAGGCTGAAGTTTCTGTTAACTGTGCAAGAAAGAAGACTTCGGTTGTGCGAGGATCAAGTTTGGTTATGCGAGCTTAGATAGAAACTCATGGTAGAATCTTGTTGGACACTTGGTCAACCAAGTCCTTGTTATGGAAATTCTAAGATTTGCTTCCACGATAGTTTGTGCAGCCACCTCAAGCCAAAAATCTACATATATGAAACCCTATTTACACCCTAATTTCATGAGAAGGAAGACGACCATAGAAAAAGAGAAAAGAAAAGAAAAACTTAAAGAGAGCATTTTCTTTATCTTCCAACCCTCTCCTATTCTTGAAAGATTGAGAACTTCAGAAAGATCACCTTCATTGTGTAGCAAAAGTTGCTAAAACCACAAAGGCAATACAAAATTTTCAAGAGGATTTGGAGTGACTAAGAGATTGGTTTTGCAATTGATGGATCGTTTTGTGGCATCAAGTGGTTATGAAGGAACAAGGCAAGAGTTTACAATTGTTAGAAAGAGAAAGGAGTGTCTAACCACTTCTACATTGAAGTACTGTGAGTATAGTTTATACCACAACAACCTTGATAGTGGATTTAATGATTTGGGTTTGTCTAACAATGTGTTTTTATAGTTTGGATTTTCACTCCGTGAAAAAATACATTTATATTGTGCGTGTGTTCATAATTTATCCATGAATATTGTTGTTCTTGAAATTAACTAGGATTTGATTTTGATTAATTTTTAAAATACATAGTATTGATGCCAAAAATCGTCAATAAGTCACACATTCCTCACGTGCTCCATACAAAACTTGTGCAACAAAGAAGAGGAAGACCTCATAGAAAGTACCGGTGTGGTATCGGCCAAATACCCTCCGAATGTTAAGTTAGAGAACTTTCACAACTCTAGAGTGCCAGAGCTTGGGAAAATTATGCATACCTTAATTTCTGAGTATAGTAGTGTAGAACCGACCTTTGTTTCTTGGCGAAAAAGGTGTTTCCTTATGGGGAAGATCCTCATAAATACACGTAGTTTGCGGGATCCTATCCATATAGAGAAGGTGTTTCCCCTTTCACTGCTATCGTCCTTTCGAAATTGTCCAGTCTAGGGGTATGTACAACTTCCTATTGAGGAAGCCGTCTCTTAGGCTTCTGTGCAAAACTCCTGATTCAAACAGGAATTGGAAGAGTCGGTACTTCTTCATTCAGGGGGACAACTGGATGTGTCAACCCGATGATCAAGCATATATGCCCATTGATAGAACTTGGGGTATAATGCCGCTGTCGGGTAGGTGTCCGTCTATTCTAAACTTCATTTTCTATTTCTTTTCTCACATATTGGCCTAACTATCCTTTATTGCAACTCAGGACCGTTTGGAGGTTTCCCTTGAACAGTGGAGCTTCTTGGAGAAGATCTTTAGGATCAAGTTGGTCGAGAGGACGTGGCAAAAGCTAGTCACTTTGGACACCATTCATTGGTATTGTGAAGGTCCTGAGACTACTGCCGCCGCTCGTCGCTACGACGAACAAGCACGTAGATGTAAGTCTATCGCTCACACTTTTTCCTTCAATTTCTAGTATTTTATCTAACTTCTTCTTTTCGTCATTCTTGATGTAGAAATGGAAGATGGTAAAAGGAGGGCTTATATTCGTCAATAGGCTGCTGCACAGGCAAAAAAGCAAAAGGAAGAGGGTGTGCCCTTGAAGGGGACGGGTTCGATTAACCCATTCATTAAGAGGAAACCATTAGATAAGATTGATCGTCCTCCAAAGAAGCCTAAGGTGATGATGGGGTCAATCGCCGAGGAGACTTCTGATTCAAATAAGCTGCCTCATTTGCCCCGTTCTGGGAAGGGAAAAGGTTTAATGACGGGTTATGGTCCTATCACTAAAAAGTGACCCGTCCTCCTTCGTGAAGACTCGTGGTATGCAATCAAGCAACTCTCGTCCATTATTAAGGACGATGATTACGAGGACTTGGGCAATCATGCGACAGAGGCCATAAGGGAGATAGGTCTTTTTAGTTTGGCACAAGTATGCATATCCGTCCTTCTCTCCCATCCATCTGGTTGTTACCCCTTTTCCTAACCTTCGTTTTTTATTTTTACAGGGGGTGCTCATGATGAAGGGTCTAATGGGCCGCTGCATGACCCAAGAGACGATGGTAGGTCGTCTGAGAGAGAAGGCGGAGACCATGGAGATAGAGCTGCGTGAACTTCATGCCTGGAGGGAGGTCCAACTCCAGAAGTTTAATATGATGAAGAAGTCTCTGGAGGAGTCAGAGAAGCAGGCTGAGGCATTAGGAAACATACTCAAGGACAAAGAGGAGGAGATATCTAAGTTAAAGAAGCTACTTCGTTAGGCCAAGGAGGACGCAATAAAGGAATATCGTAACTCCAACGCCCTTCTATACGAGTTAGGTGGTTCCTTTGCTGACGGCATCAATGATTGCCTCCGTTAAGTCAGAGTATCCTTCCTGGATTTGGACCTGTCCCAAATTTCCATTGATGCCTAGAACCCAACTCCAGCCCATCCTGCAAACCTTGAAGGTACCGACGAGTTGTACACGAACGACCTTACTCCCGATGCTCAAGGTGACAGAGGGACCACTTAAGACGATCAAGCTAAATCCGTTGAGGATGAGACCCATCCCCCTGAAGGGACCCAGGCAGATAATAAGGAGAAGGACGGAGAGACCCCCGTCGATTAGCAGTAGATCTTTTTGAAAATTAATTAATTAATTATTATTTTTATTATTAATTTTTTTTAATCCTTAGGAGAACAATATTTATTCCTAACGTCGCCCATTGTTTTCGGGCTTTTGGATGTAAACATTTGCCATTCATGGGCTTTTTATCTATTGTCTTCATACCCATTGCTTATATTTTTGTTTATATATCTATGGGTTGTTTCTTAACTTTGAGATGTATGTTTGCCTGTTGTCCTCCTTGAGATTAGTATTCATGTTAGGATGAATCTGTCCCCTTGAGGATCTATTGAATTCTTGGAAAAAACCTGTCCATTTTGGGTGTACCCGTCCACTTTTGGACTTAGTACTTTGGAGGCAACCTTAGTCTATCCTCCTAAGGACTCAGTAATGGCGTCCTCTCTAGGAATTGGTCTTTTCAACGCATATTTTGAGATGAACCCATCCTTTCAAGGACTTAATAATTTCAAAGCAACCCTTGGGATGAACTTCGCCTACTTGTGGATTTACAGTTTCAAAGCATCCCTAGGGATGAATCCGTCCACCTAAGGACTTAATAATTTTAATGCATCCCTTGGAAAGAACCTGTCCCTTTAAGGACTTAATAATTTTAAGGCATCCCTTGGGATAACCCCATCCACTTGTGGATTTAACAATTTCAAAGCATCCCTGGGGATGAATCCGTCCACCTAAGGACTTAATAATTTTAATGCATCCCTTGGGATGAATCTATCCACTTAAGGACTTAAAAATTTCAAGGCATCCCTTGAGATAACCCCGTCCACTTGTGGACTTAACAATTTCAAGGCATCCCTTAGGATGAATCTATCCACTTGTGGACTTAACAATTTCGAAGCACCCTTAGGGATGAATCCGTCCACTTAAGGATTTAATAATTTCAAGGCATCCCTTGGGATAACCCCATCCAGTTGTGGATTTAATAATTTCAAAGCATCCTTGGGGATGAATTCGTCCACCTAAGGACTTAATAATTATAATGCATCCCTTAGGATGAATCCGTCCACTTAAGGGCTTAACAATTTCAAGGCATCCTTTAGGATGAATCTGTCCACTTGTGGACTTAACAATTTCAAAGCACCCCTAGGGATGAATTCGTCCACTTAAGAATTTAATAATAGACGTAGTTTTGTAGAGGCATATACATACACATGTCATATCTGAATAACTCCTCTTATTGTGATAAATACGTGCATAAGTAAAAATTTTTCTTGAAATAACAAAAAGCTGCCCTTTGGGATTAAAAGGTACTGTAGGTAGTAAAAATTAACTAAAAGGAAATAAATTGGAAATGAGGAGTGGTGCTTTGCATGCCATTGTCTACTGGTAGTATTTCTTGAGGTGCTCCATATTCCATGGGTGGTGTAACTTCTGCCCGTCTATCGTTTCTAGGTGGTAGATGCCTCTCCTCTGCCACCAAGTAATTTTGTAGGGTCCTTCCCAATTAGGTCTTAGCTTTCTCTGAGGGGGATCTCTAGTGACGCCTGTCACCTTCCTCAAGACAAGGTCTCCAACCTGGAAGTCTCTGTGTCTGACTCTGGAGTTATAGTGCTTGGCCATGAAGTCCTGATACCGTGTTAACCTTTGTTTAGTTGTTGCTTTGACTTCGTCCACTAGGTCAAGCTGTAGGCGTATGGCTTTGTAGGTTCTACCCTTATCATAGTTCTCCACTCTATAGCTTGTGAGTCCAACCTCAGCTGGGATAACGACTTCACTCCCGTATGCTAGTCGAAATAATGTCTCTCTTGTAGGTGTTCTGGTCGTTGTCCTGTACGCCTATAGTACGCTTGACAATTCCTCTAGCCAAACACCTTTTGCCCCTTTGAGCCAAGTTTTGATGATTTTGAGCAATGATTGGTTCGTCACCTCAACTTGTCTGTTGCCCTGAGGTTGGGCGGGTGAGGAGCAGTGATTCTTGATACCCGACTGTGAGAAAAAATCCCTAAACGAGTCGTTGTCAAACTGCTTTCCATTATTTGAGACCAAGACTCTAGGGATCCTGTATCTGCAGATGATATTTCTTTAGACGAAGCTTTATACATTTTTCTTTGTGATGGTAGCTAGGGCTTCAGCTTCCACCCATTTGGTAAAGTAATCTATATCGACCACTAGGAACTTCAGTTGCCTTATTGCTATTGGGAATGAGCTTATGATGTCCAACCCCCATTGAGTAAAAGGCCACAGGGCCGCCATTGGGGTGAGCTCCTTTGTTGGTTGTCTGATGACATTACCAAACCTTTGACACTTGTCGTAGGTTTTAACATATGCTTGGGCATCCTTCTGCATGGTGGACCAATAATATCCTGCCAAAACCAGTTTGTGCACTAGTGACCATGACCCTTAGTGGTTCCCACAAATCCTTTCATGAACTTCCCTCATAACATAATCGGCTTCCTTGGGGCTTAGGCATATTAGGTACGGTCGGGAGAAGCCTCTTTTGTACAAGACATTTTTTACCAAGATGAATCGTGTCGCCTAAACCTTCAGCTTCCTTGCAGCTTCCTTATTGTCAGGTAATGTGCCGTCTTTCAAGTAGGAGACTATTGGTGTGGTCCAGTTGCTTTCGAAACCTATCTCCTGCATATTGACGCTATCTATTAAAGGTGAAAGTTGAACAAAAGAAAGTACCTTACTGGGGATGTCATGTACTCCGCTGATGCAGCATTCGCAAGATGGTCGGCTTGCTTGTTCTCTCCTTTTGGGATTTGAACAAACTTGGCTTGAAGGTCATACATCCTTTTCCTTACTTGCTCTAGGTACTTTTTCATCTTTTCACCTTTGCATTCGTAATCATCGTTCACTTGGCTTGTAACCACTTGGGAGTCACAATAAACAACCACACTTGTGGCCCTTGCTGTTTTGGTGAGATCCAGTCCTACCACTAGAACTTCATATTCTGCCTCATTGTTGGTCGCAGGGAAGTCGAGGTGAACCATGCATTCAATCCTGTCCCTTTCTAGAGGGTGAAGTACTATACCGGCTCCACCAGCCTGCTTGTTAGACGATTCGTCCTTATGGATACTCTACTGAGGATGCTCTTCTACCCCCTATCCTTCCATATTAGTGAACTCCGCAATGAAATCAATGACCAATTTTCCTTTCATGGCAGTGCGCGGGTGGTACTGCATGTTGAATTCACTCAACTCAATTGCCCATAGTGCCATCCATATAGCGGCTTTAGGATTATTCATTGCTCTCCGCAGAGCTTGTCTGTTAGAACAATCACCGTGTGAGCCTGAAAATATGGTTTGAGCTTGCAGGTTGTGGTTACCAAGGTGAAGGCCAGCTTCTCTATCAAGGGGTACCTCTCTCTTCTACGCCTCGAAGCGCTTTGCTAGTGTAGTGTATGGGCTTCTGCACCCTGTCTTCTTCTCTGACCAAGGCTATGTTGACGGAAGCTGGGGAGCCGGCCAGGAAGAGAAACAATTCTTCCCTGGGTCTGGAAGGACTTAGCAACGGTGGGGAGGAAAGGTATGCCTTTAAATCCTCGAATGCTTAGTGACAATCGGCTGCCCATTCAAAGGACTTCTTTAATGTGCGAAAGAAAGGCAGGCATTTATCTGTTGCCCTTGAAACAAACCTGTTCAGTGCTGCTACCTTGTTGTTGAGGCTTTGTACTTCTTTGATGTTCTTTGGTGGCGTCATCTCTATTATGGCTCGGATCTTGTTCGGGTTGACTTCAATGCCTTTCTGAGACACCATGAACCCTAAGAATTTTCTAGCCGTTACCCCAAATGCGCATTTTCTTGGATTGAGTTTCATGTTGTAAGAGCGGAAGGTATCGAAGGTCTCTTTGAGGTCGTTCAAATGGTCGCCTTCTCGTCAACTTTTCACTAGCATGTCGTCCATGTAGACTTGGACATTCATTCCAATTTGATGTGTAAACATTTTGCTCATTAGCCTCTGATTCATTGCACCTGCGTTCTTGAGACCGAATGACATCACTTTGTAGTAGAAAAGACCTTGGCTGGTTACGAATGAAGTCTTCTCTTGATCAGCCTCGTCTAGCTTGATCTGGTTGTAATCAGAAAACGCATCCATGAAGCTCAACAATTGGTGTCTTTCTGTCAAGTCTACTAGGATATCAATCTGCGGGAGTGGATAGCTATCTTTGGGGCACGCCTTATTTAAGTCCGTAAAGTCTACACACATCCTCAACTTTCCGTTGGCTTTCTTGACCATCACTACATTGGCCAGCTAGTAAGGGTAGTATACCTCCCTGATGAATTCTGCATCCTGCAATTTACGAACTTTTTCCGCTATAGCCCTGTCTTGTTCTTAGGCAAACACTTAATTTTTCTGGCAGATAAGGGGAAAGAAGGTGACATATTCAACCTGTGAACCATGATTGAAGAGTTGATCTCGAGCATGTCTTTGTGGCTCCAGGCAAAGACATCCCGGTTCTCTCTTAGGAACATTGTGAATGCTTGATAGACTGGCAGACTAGCGAGGGTGCCAATCCTAGTATTTCGTTCAGGTCTAGAGTCATCGAGGAGTATCTCCTCCAACCCCTCAGTGGGCTTTGCGACCGTCCATTGCTTTTCTATGCTCATAGTTTGTAAGTGGTTGTCCATTTCTAACATCGTTATGTAACACTCATGTGTTGCCACTTGGTCTCCCTATACCTCTCTTACACCGTACTCGATGGGGAACTTAATCATCAAGTGATAGGTTGAAGTTACGGCCTTCCACGAAATGGGGGTAGGACGGCCTAGTATCGCGTTGTAAGCAAACGAACAGTCGACGACAAGGAATGTAACATCCTTAGTAATTTGTTAAGGGTAATCACCAACTGTCACAGACAATGTAACTACATCAAGGGGCTATACCATCGTTCCTTCGAATCCGTCGAGCGATGCATTGGTCGGTACGAGCCATTCTCTCTCGATCCTCATCTGCTAGAACACCAAGTAATAGAGGATATTAGTAGGGATGAAAATTTTTGCCTAACCCGTGGGTACCCGGCTCGGCCCGACCCTAATGGGCTGGATTTTACCCAGTCCGATTAGGAATAAGGTCGGGTATGGGTTTTAAAAAAAAAACCCAAAGCGAGTCCCGGTCGGATTCGGGTTTTATCAAAAGAATTCGAAACCCGACCCGAAACTCGGCTCGGATATAACCCAGTTATCCTGAAATTACAAAAAAACCCCTATATATATAGCTATTACTAACCCTAAGTCCCTCATTTTTTTCAGTAGTAGCAGCAGCTGCCTCCCTCACTCCTTCCCTCAACCTCACCCTTACACACTTACCCTTAGTCACTCTCACACTCACTCTCATCCCTGCGTCACTGCTGCTGGCCACAACCCCATTCATTCCCACGCCTCGCTGCCTCAGCCCAGCTGCCTCACTCCTTTCGTGTGTCTCCACTGGACCACCTCGGTCTCTCTGTTTTCTTTTTCTTTTTTTTTTTCTTTTTTTTTCGGGGTTCATTTCGTCTCAATCATGTGAGTTGTTTTATTTGATTTTTAGAGGCTTGATTCGGTGGTGGAGGAATGAGTCTCGTCTAGGGTTGGTGGTAAGATTTGGTGGTGGAGGAATGGGTCTCAGCTATGGTATTATGGTGATACTAAGATTTCTTTATGGGTTTTTTAATGGGTACAATAAGAACACAACGCAAGGAAGATTTTTTTTTTTTTTTGGGTATGGGTTTTCTTGTGGGGACTAGGGATGGGCTACTGATTTTGTTACTCATTTCCTAATTTTGATTGTAAAAGTTCACAAAATGAGTAGAATTTATATACAAGTTTCTACCTGTGATTATTACACAAGTTTCGGTTTTTGGAAGTATTATATTTGCATTCATGTAATATAAAAAAAAAAAATGATCTTTTTATTGATTCCTTTGAAGAGCTCAGGTGGTTTGAAACAATGATTAATCTGTTAAAAACTCTTTGAATTTCTGTATTGTGTTACTTTGCATACCCATTTCATTGGCAATGGATCGGCACAGAGGTGATGTTGCAGAGGGAAGAGAGAGGGGGCAAAGAATAAAAAGTCTTTTATTCTTCAATTCTTATTTTGGGCTTCAATGGTTTCTTTTTTTTTTTTTTTTTTGGTTGGGCCACGATTTGGGCCCAAATCTGGCAGGGCTTAACGGGCCCTGCGGGGCCCATGGGACCTGGCTGGGGCGGGTCCAGGCCCTGGAAAAGAAATCCGTTTAGTAAACGGGCCAGGTCCGGGCTGCGGGTTTTGGCACGCGGGTTGGGTATGGGTATGGAAAAACCCTGCTTGAACCCGACCCGTTGCCATTTCTAGATATTAGCAGAGCTTCCATTATCAACTAGGACCTCGTGAGTGTTGTAATCCCCTACCCGTATGCTAACGACGAGTGCATCGTCGTATGGGTGGTCAACCTATGCCATCTTTGGAATGAAACCCGTCAGCTGGATCCTCTGAACCATCCTTAGGTAAGGTTTACGTGCTTTTCTGGATGAACCGGTAGGTGTGGAACCACCTACAATCATCCTTATATCTTTTAGGGTGGCATGGGGTGCTCGTTATCCCTTCTTGTAGCCTGCTCTGGTGGTGGGTCTACCCGTTCCTTACTGACGAACCGTTGTAGTTTCCCTTGCCTGATTAGGGCTTCAATCTGCTACTTCAAGTTATAGCATTTAGATGTGTCGTGATCGTGATCTCGGTGAAAATGGAAATACTTTTCTCTGGACCTCTTGCTAGGATCTCCCTTTAACTTGCTAGGCCACGTTAAGGTCATATCATCCTTGATCTGCATCAACACCTGATCAATCGGGGTAGTCAGTGAAGTTGGTGAACCTTCTAGTGGGGAGGGGGGGGGGGTTTGGAGCGTTTATCCTCCTATTGGTCGGTTCTAGTCATCTTCCGTCCCTTTTCCTGCCCGTGCATCTTCTTGCCTTTCCCTTTTCTTGGGTTTCTCCTCTCGGGCTAGTAGTGCATCCTCTGCGTTGATGTACTTAGTCGCTCGATAAAGCATATCTGACATGGTCTTTGGGTCGTTTTTGTATATGGAGAACAAAAACTTCCCATTCCGTAGACCATTAGTGAATGTAGCAACAAATATCTTGTCATCAGCTTCGTCTATCGAGAAGGCTTCCTTGTTGAAACGGGTTATGTAAGACCTTAGTGTCTCATCCTCCTATTGCTTGATGCACATTAAGCATGCAGTGGACTTCTTGTACCTGTGCCCCCCGATAAAGTGCAAGGCAAACTGCACGTTCAGTTCCTTGAAGGTACCGATGGAATTGGGCGTCAATCTGTTGAACCACACCTTTGCGAGACCCTTCAACGTAGTTGGGCAGGCTCGGCACATGATCTCGTTCGCCACACCTTGTAAATGCATGAGGGTTTTGAATGACTCCAAGTGGTCCAAGGGATCCTTTGACCTGTCATAGGCTTCTATCTACGGCATACGGAACTTTGCTGGAAGGGGGAATGAAGTGACGGGTGCTATGAATGGCGAGTCATTGTCAAGGTCGTTTGACACCCACCCCTTGAGGGCGTTCATCATGAAGTCCATCCTCTCCTTCATCATATGCATCTCTGCGACCATATGCAGTGGTGTCGTATCTATGATGGATGGATGGCTGGTATCTTGTCGCTCTTGCCTACTTGAGCATTGTTGCCTTATGGTCCTTTTCGATCCCTCCTTTCGGCATTAGCGCCTTCTTGCTCCTCTCTGTGACTGTTGGGCCTAGCATCCCTTTGGCGTAGTTGTTCTTCCAAGTCGTGGTTTTGCTTAGTAAGGCATTCAAGAGACACAGCTAGGGTTTGTACCTATCTCTTAAGGGCAGTAGTGCGTGGCTTATCTTTGTTATTGTTGTTGGTTGCCATCGAGCGAGTGAGTACCATACAACTCTTTGTCTGGGAAGTGTTAATATGGCTGCTATTGCTTTCTCGTTTGAATTTCCCACAGACGACACCAACTGATGATGCCAAAAATTGTCAGTAAGTTACACAATCCTCACGTGCTCTAGACAAAACCTATGCAACAAAGAAGAGGAAGACCTCACAGAGAGTATCAGTGTGATACCGGCCAAATACCCTCCGAAAGTTAAGCTAGAGAACTTTCGCAACTCTAAAGTGCCAGAACTTGGGAAAATTATGCATACCTTGATTTCTGAGGGTTTTGGGTTTTTATAGTAGTGTAGAACCGACCTTTGTTTCTTGGTGAAGAAGGTGTTTCCTTGTGGGGAAGATCCTCATAAATACATGTATTTTGCGGGATCCTTTCCATATAAAGACTTTATTGATTAGGGTTAATCGTAGGGCGCAAGATATTTCCATTTGAGGTTTCTTAGGGACCACTTAGGCCAAATAGATGCCATGTGGCTTTACTACCCGTCTCCCTTGTGTCCATTTAATTGGAATCCGTCCACTATGAAGGGCCCGTCCGTCTTCCTTCCTCTTTGTCTGTGACATGATCTGTTTTGCCTGTCGTTTGTTAGTATGTTTAGATCGTACCTTTCCGTCGCTTATGGCTAGCTTTATTAAACAGATCTGTCTACCTCAAATTTTACCCCCTTCACATGGTAAGTCGTACTTGGGGTCTAAACAATGTTTTTCAATTATTTTAAGAGGTTTGGTTCACTATTGTAGGATTTATTTCCTTGTATTATTCTTGACTGCTATTGTCATAGATAAAGTTAGTTGTGAAAATACTCATAATAGTGTCAGTCTTGTAAATGTGATATGATCAATTTTATAGTTGAAATCTTTACTAATTTAATTGCTAATAATTTTTTTATTATATTATAATGAGAAAAATTACTCTTTTACTAATTCTAGTGTATTAGGGGGCATAATAGTAAATTTAGATATATTACTTTTCTCATCTACTTTTTTTTTTTTTTTCCTAAGTAGACAAAAGAAATATATATTTATTTTTTCATTATTCCACTTTTCTATCTTTTGTACTAAGCACATGGTGAAAAACATATATCTATTCTATCCTCCAAACCTTTTCCATTCTCCTGACCAAACAAGCCTTATAGCACTTTAGAATTTAGATACTATCACAAGAGCCTACAAGTTGCAACTTGCAACATAAAATTCTTCATTCTAAGAAACTTTCAGCCATAAATTTTCCTTTATAGTACTTCAAATACCATCACAAGAACCAACAAGTTGCAATATAAAATTCTTCTTTTTAAGAAATCTTCATCCATAAAACTTCCCTTAGTTTAGGTACTATCACAAGAGCCTACAAGTTGCAATCAAAATTCTTCATTTTAAAATATTTTCATCCATAAATTTTCCTTTATAGTACTTCTGAATCAGATTCTAGCAGGGCCTACAAGTTGCAACACAAAATTCTATACGGTACAGTCACAAGGCAAGTTTCAAAGAATGAATGCCAATTATTTCAACTGATTAAAGTATTTCATTATCACACTGGAAGCTTGGAATTGAATACCCTTTATATCGAGGGAGGAGATTAACTCATAGGACTCAATGATTTTGTTAGGAAAAAAAAAAAAAATGATTGAAATAAATAAAAACACAGAAACTCATTTTTTGTATTATTCTGAGTGTCGAAGTCAAAAAACAAATTATATTATTCTGCATCCACACAAGATTTGTGTCATACTTAATGTCCAAAACTCCAGTTGGTTTGGGAGAGATGATTAGTAGACAGCTTTATCTCTAAATTTTTTAGAGGGCCAACTCTAGAACTCAAACCTGCAATACACTGCTTTAGATGAAGGACATTTGCAATCACACAAAATCCCAAACTCAATCCATAGAAAATTGCTAAGCCCAACAATATAACAGATTAACAGTACATAACTTTTACATGTATCTGCATAGGCGAGTACATCATTCTATTATTATTACAAGTGTTTTTGGCCACAGAAGAGAATTACATCGGTCCAATAAGAAACCAAAGATATCCAGATACACGCAGCTATATTGGGAGTACCTAATAGAGATGGGGCATACCCTGTTGGAGTGGAGTGGCGTAGTTGATACCATGGGTGTAAAGCTCCAGTAGTTCAGTTCCAAAAGATGGTGATGGGTAGTCAGGGATCATTGCTGCCATCTGAAGCCGTAACACACAGACAAAAGATTAGCCAGACTACATAACAAGTGGTGAAGTTCTCGAAGGTTTGTTTCTTTATTTACCTCTTCCATGAAAGTTTTCTCTTCACTCAGCTGTTTTTCCTGGGTGTGAAGCTCCAGTAGTTCAGTTCCAGAAGATGGTGATGCAAAATCAGGATTCTCCATGATCATCGCTGCCATCTGAAGCCATAATACAGACACAAAATATTAGCCAGCTTACATAACAATTGGTAAAGTTCTTGAAGATTTGTTTCTTTATTTACCTCTTCCATGAAAGCTTTTTCTTCACTCAGCTGTTTTTCCTGGGTGTGAAGCTCCTGTAGTTCAGTTCCAGAAGATGGTAATGCTAACTCAGGGCTCTCATTGATCATTGCTGTCATCTGAAGCCATAACACAGACGCAAAAGATTAGCTAGATTACATAACAATTGGTAAAGTTCTCGAAGATTTATTGTTTCTTTATTTACCTCTTCCATGAAAGTTTTCCCTGCACTCAGCTGTTTTTCCTATTCAACATAGCAGATAAAGTTAGAAAGATTACATACAAGAAGTAGAGTAGTGAATGGGAAAAGCATGTATAAATCATTGGTATGATGGTATCACCACACTCCAACAGAAGAACAAACGCTTCACTACATACTTTTCTACTCCACTTACACATAAGCACACATCAATTCTACAATAATTTATAAATCTTTTATTTATTTATATAAATACTGCTATATAAAATTTAAAAACAGAATTACGTTAGAAATATAGTTCTTCCCGTATTCAAACTTTGTAATTGTGATGATACTTTTGCAGTGTAAATCTCAATAAACAATTCTGTCTGGAGTTTGAATTTTATTGAAACGCAGCAGACAACTCTAAATCTGTCAGACAAACAAAATCCTAGTAGAGTCATGTCTGTCGTGCACAAATAGGAAAATTGGGGAGAGGGTTTCTTATTCTAATAATTCTCTCGGTGTTAGATAGATAGTCTCATTTTCTAATAAGCTTTTCAATATACCCCAGTTAGGAAATTGACACACGTCCAAACCAATAATCAATCTACGACAGATTGAGAAATTCTTAAAAGTTGAGGTTGATTTTCTTGCTTCTTTATCTTTACACATAAGAACACTGCTGTCACAGTTCAAAAAAACGTTTGATACATTTAGGCTAAATTCCATATCTGATATCCCATAAGAACTAAGGTTTTCATTCAAGGGACACTTGACTGGGCCTTTCTATCATCTTTTAATGTGAAACAAAACAAGGAATAGAACTACTACCAATTCCAAATAATAATTATTAAAAAATTACAATTCAATCAAATAAGAAGATATTGAGTATTTCTAACGTATTAAGAGGAGCATAGTGTGTCAGTGCAAAACTTATACTAATTACCATGACTACAATAATGAGCTAATACTCATTTGTCACAAATTTGCAAAACTTTTAATAATTATAATGACTACCAATTATGAACAAAGATTCGTTTGTGACAAACATCTTTTCTACTTTTGAATACTTTGGTTATTGGCAAAACTCACCTCATCCCTGGAATTGGAAAATTATGCCAATAGTAAACTTTAATCAACGCTTCACATTTCAATGTGATGCTACTCATGGATTAGCTAGAAACATTCTCTCCATTAATAATTTTTTTTTCCTTATCTGTTAAAAAGAATATAAAGATTTCTTTTTGAGTTTTTCACCTTTTAGGTTGGGGGAGGAGGAATAAGGAAAATAGGACTTGAAGTCAAATGGGTACAATTAATCAACACTACATCAAATATTCAGCATAATTAAATTGCCTAACCTTGACCCCCTCCCTCCATCCATAATCCAAAGTATTAAAATCTCCCTCACTTAAATCCTAAACCTCCTCAGTTAACTACATGACAATATCAAGTTGGCTTTAATACCGTTTGTCATTACCTAAGGGAGCTCTATATCTACATTATGCCCCAAAGCATTAGTTATAATTGGAGCTCATCTTAATCACATGAATAGCCTAAATGGATCTATAGTACACGTTAAATGCGAAACTTAGGACATGTTGGTGTGGCACACACTCATACAATCAATCCCCACAATCTGGAGTATCACAACAACTATCTATAACAAAATTTTATTTTTACGCTACTTTGATTTCTTCAACTGGTGACTACCGATTTAATGACACATCAACACTACTAGTTACAAATCACGGCTTTAACTATGTCACTGATACATTTATTGGGGGAAAAAAATCAGTAATTAACAGGTAGCTTGTAAGGATTCACCTTATGAAATCTGGTTTCAATATATAAGGCATCCAGTTCTTTCTCTAGTCTCGTGAGCTCTATCATGTTTAGCTGTTCAATGTTTTGTGCTTCTATTTTTCTGCCATTAGCACAAAATAAATGCAAATTAGCTGGATTCATTGGAGCACATCTAGACGGTTCCTCAAATATGTCATGTAACTGAGGAACATAGAATTTGTGCAAACAGTACTTTAAGAGAGGACCCCGAAAGATTTTACCTTTGAATCATTTGCAGTAGGTTAGCTTGTGTCTGATGATCAGAACATTCAGCATCATACTTCTACATGATGGAATATTATTGAATAAGAGAGAAATTTCATAAAAAGAATAATCATCAAAACATTAAAGAAAGATGTTTATAAGTTAATAACCACAGATGACTAGAAAATAAAAGCCCATGAAAAGTTTTGCACACATCTATACTATGTATAATAATTAAAGTGTTGCATTTAATTTTGCAAAGCTCATGTTGCACCACCTCATCATCTATATCACTCATTTTATTTAACAATTTTTCCTTTCTTTTTATTGAAAATTTTCCTTTAAAATATATATATAT
Organism: Quercus parvula; assembly: GCA_030820535.1. NCBI lineage: Eukaryota > Viridiplantae > Streptophyta > Magnoliopsida > Fagales > Fagaceae > Quercus > Quercus parvula. Next base: position 30,131,819 of record JAUAME010000001.1, read on the forward strand.
ATATATATATATATATTAAACATAAAGAAATATTAATATCTATACAATATATAAGAATAGAGATTAAGTAATTAAGTTTGCTAATCTTACACTTCTTCCAACCCTTCTTCTCCATTTCCTAACTCTTCTTCTTCCTCATTACTTTCCTCCAACTCTTTATCTCCATTTTTTTACTCTTCTTCTCTCCATCTTATTTTTTATAATTTTTTTTTTCATATAGATATTTCTCCTATTCATTCTATATTTTTCCTACAACAAAAAAGTGATTACTCTCTCTTTGTGTTTGATTTTTTTTTTCTTTTTTGTTGGTGGATTTATTATTGGCTTTGCTATCTTTGCAGTGAATTTCTGATTCTTTCTTAAAACTCTGTTTTGGGTTGATACGTTTTGGTGTTTTGATTTCCCATCATGAGTTCTTTCTTATAAATTTGGTTTGAATTTAGTCTGGGTTAAGATTTAGCTAATTTGAAAATGAGAATTTGAGTTTATGTCATAACACACACAACTTGGCTATGTAATTAAATGTGTCTACCAATGATTTAAGTAATAGCTTGTTACAAATTCCATCTCTTATGGCTTTAACCACATTTTAATTTTGGGTTTTGTTATAAATTTTATAGATACTTTTTCTCTGTTTTGGATCTTAGGCAGAGAAAGTTTGGATTTTAACGAGTCATTGTAGTATTGTACCTTCTTTCAATGCACAGCATCTTCCATAAATCGACATGGGATATTGCCATAGAAAACCAAAAAAATGCTACTAATTGTTGTGCCAGTGAAGTTCAGATACCATCTTGTTAGGCAAAAGTAATGTCTATGCGTGAAATAAATTAAAAACATTATTAAAAAAAGAACAGGGTGAAACCAATAATTTAGCAAAATCTTCAATATTCACAGCGCTCTGAGATTTTAGTACTCAAAAACCCCACTTAGAGAAACCCATAAATTGATTCTCCTTGTGTGACTTGCACAAAAGTGAAAAACTCATTTCTTTCTTCCAAACTTTGGTGTGGGCGAAAAGTGTTTTTTGCTAAATTCCTCGTACGTACTCTCTCCTGTTTCAAATTTCAATGTTCTCTCTATCTCTCTCTCTCTCTGTAAACTTTTCTCTTTTTGAAATTAAGCTTCACCATTATGCATGGGTCAGAATCTAATTTTAACACATGTAAATGAAAAACAAAGAGTTTTTGAGCTAGTAATTCAAGATTTTCCTGGATTTAAATCTGAAAAAGCAACCTGGTAGCACTAGGTTAAAGCTGAAGTTTCAATTTTCTGGGCTAGAAGTAGAGACCTTTAAAAACATGGAACAGATGTCTACTATCTAGTCTTCTTTTATAATACTAAAAAAACTTTGCATAGAGCTGGTAAATCTTGACTAACCTTTTTTTGATCAGAACTATTGCAGACAACTTTTTTGCTTGCATGTCTCCTGTAACGCTCAAGGAGTTTTCCTGTACTGTAGCATGCATGAGAAAAACATGATATTAATATAACTTAAAAGGAAAATTCTTAGTTTACATTGTACTATCAATGTAAAATTTACATTGTAGATTGGACAATATTGTACACATTTATTTAGAAGCAATGTAAATTTTACATTGATATTACAATGTAGACATAATAATTGTCCCTAATTTAAATATGATAACAATTAAGCTTAAATAATTCAGCAAATACAATGATAAACCAGTAACATATATTGTGAACTGATGTAACGTAATGTACTTAAATATTGCCAAAGAGAAAACTCAATTTCAGAGAAAGCTTGAGGAAAATTGTCTTTGTTACAAGCCAAGGACTTGGAACCTAAGGTTAGAAACAATATCAACTCGTAATCATTTGTTAGAATTTGTTGTATTGCAGTGATGACGTAGATACCCAACAGTAACACGTTGGAAGGATTCTAATACATCTTGGAAACTTGAACTTTGCAATAACACAATGATGGAAGGGTTCTTTTACATGTACATCTATGTGATAATTACACTGGTTGACATGGCTAGTAGATTATATCATTATTATAGCTCTATTTTTTAATACCTATCCATCACATTAACATTAATAGTGCATGGTATATAAAACAAAACAAAGAAAGGAGACCGTAAAAAGTAAAGGACTAGGTGCGGCACTTTCTCCTTTTTATCTATGTTTCTGTTGGATTGTACATGGCAGCCAACATCAATGAATAAAGGCAGGAGGCGACTACAATGAAAAAGATATAGAGAGTTTATAGATACAAATTTGACACTCATTGATATGATAGATTGTTAGTGGTAAATAAAAAAAATGATATTAATAATGAACTTAAATGAGAACCAATTCAAACTTGTCTATTCAATTTCTATAAAAAAAATGTTGTCAAAAAATGGATGGGTATGACAGGAACAAGAATTAAAGCAAGACTCAAGAAACTAAGCAAATCTATCCTCACTAGCAATGTATCATTATGTGCTTGTATAATAAAAATTTCTACTAATTTGAGTAATTTTCATCCTTGGGATGCACAAGATAGAGGCTGGGTCGTGGTGTGATGTTGTAGACATCATGTTTCGCAATCTCTATTTAACCCATCATAAAGGCAAAATCGCCATTTTAGAACAAAGGAAAAAATTGTAATTTTGACTTAAGAACTTAAATGCAAAATGAACCTAAAATTCCTTACTATCAAAACGATATATCATGTTCTTAAATAGGACCATTGAATTGCAAGATATAGAGCACTAAACACCTATTATTGTGATTAATTTGTTATGGTTGGTCCTATAAAATGATTAATTATGATTCATTATTTATCATAATCCCATCGGTTTAGGCTTAGGACAAGTGTACAAAAATTAGCATAGGAAAAAAATTATTTCTAGTGGATAATTGGGATTTTAAAAAAATATTTTTAACTGATTTTCTTAGAAATAAGAGTTTCAATTAAAACATTAAAGCTTCTAAATATCCATTAGCATTGTCTGACCCTAAAATGTTTTTATGTTTTATGTTTTATTTTTTAAGTATGCGTTTGGATACCGCTTATTTTGCTGAAAATTGAAAACTGAAAACTAAAAACAATAAAAAAATAAAATAAAAAAGTTATTATTCATTTGCCTACTTGCACTGTTCATGTCCTATGAATAGTGCAAGAGACACTGATCATCAAAAAAAAAAAAAAAACAAAACAAAAATGCCAAACGTGAAACACAATCAACTATCCAAACGGGGCTTAAATCTCAAGTTGAATTTATCTCAAAAGCTGAAAAAAAATTGAAAATGTATAAGTTTGAAGTCACTGAGTCAAAGTGTCATTCGGCTCTTAGAAACTACAAAACAAAACTTCAGTGTCCTCACTTGAAAATTCCGCATTTTGCACAATTTTATCAATAAGCGCACTTATCTAATCATTTTCAAAGATGAATTTAAGATAACTCTAGCTTTGGATAGTTTGTAATTCTCCCAAACTCATCCACCAATGATTTCTCCATCTATAAATAGATAATGGATCCTCATTTTCAAAGCACATTCGACAATTGAGTCTCAAAGAGACCTTTTGAGAAAGAAACATTAGGTGAACACAATAGTTCTTGTAAATGTTACCATAGTTTTAGCTATAGAAGGCCTTAGATCCACCTCAAATTACTGCCTACCTGCCTCCACAAAACCTAGACACCAAGTCTTAGTGTTAGGATCGCCCATCCATTCCTTAACCTATTATCAAGCCTTTACTCTGTGCATGCAAGTATAAATCCTATACCAGCTAGTGTAGATCTGTTATCATTTTTGAACATGAAGGGGAATCTTTCATATTTACTGCAGACAACAAAACATTGAGCTGAAAAAAAAAATATAAGAGGAAGAATAGTTAATCCCTAACTTGTAATGAGGATGATTACGATGAAAGAGTAAATGGAGTAAATGGGGACAAATCAGGTCAACTTGTTGATTTACTTTGTGTTAGAAAAAAAATATGGGAGCAAATGGGATTTCAACATTGAACGAAGGGCATTTGCTTCAATAAACAAGTACAAAACTTGACTCGTATCAAAATGTTACACTCAAAAGAAAGGTGTAAAATCTAAGGAAAGCTTTTTCCCCTTTGGTGAGGTTTGCCTTCATAAAGCTAGGTCTTAACAAAGTTAAGAACCTACTTTGGAGAGCCTGGCGAAATGCCATCCCCACCAAGGGAAACTTAGTTCGTCGTATGTTTTTGGAAGATCCTGTCTATGATTGGTGTAATGGTGCTTTGGAGAATCCACTACATGCTCTTTGGTCATGCTCTGAGCTTGATATGGTGTGGACTGATCCGGTTCTATGGAGCATTAGGCGTACCCATATGTTCGTGGATTTCAAAGAACTCCTATCTTGGGTAATTCAGCAGGACAAGAATCTGAAACTTTTTGCCATGACAGCATGGTCAATTTGGACTCAGCGAAATCGAGTCCATTTAGCTTAGCCGAATGTCAATCTCCATCTTTTGGAGCAAGTCTCAAAGGATTGACATGAGGAATTCATAGCCTTCTAGGTACCTCATTCTTTGCCCTAGTAGCAGACCTGTGCTTTGTGGCAACCTCCCCCCTCGGCATGTCTCAAAATAAATTTTGACGGAGCTACTTTTGCTGTTGAAAATAAGTCTGGCATCAGAGTTGTTATTCGAGACTCTTAAGGTATGGTTATTGCCTCTGTGTGGAATTTCAAGTTGTAGAAATTGAGGCCTTAGTTGTGATAAAAGCTTTGGAGTTTGCTTTAGAGCTGGGTATTGAATAGGTGGTTCTAGAGGGTGATTTTAAGATAGTCATGGATGCTCCTTCCGAGGAGGATGTTTCTCTATCTTCATATAACCTTTTAATTGCCGATGCAAAATCTTAGTCCTATAATTTCTTTTAATTACGTTACTCTCATATTAAGAGAGAATGTAATAAAGTTGCTCATAATTTAGCTATTATTATTTCTAAATTTATTGTATGGATGAAGTTTATTCCTCCATAGGTTATCTGGCATTTCTTAGTTTTAATAAAAATCTTTTTTTTTTTCTTAAAAAAAAAAAAATATATTTAAATAAGTTTATATTTTTAATTGGGGTTTCAATTATTTTGTAGAGGACACACTTCATAAATTTTTCAAGCACTTAGTGGCATTTACGTAATTTTGCTAATGAGCCAATTGAAATGTTGAAGGAACATAAGGGTGAAGGGGTAAGACAACAACAAAAATAAATAAATAAAGAGAAAGGAAGAGGCACACCAGCCACCCCTTCATATCACCCAACAGTTTTGGCCCAACACACAAGCTTCAAGAAAAAAAGGAAAAAAGAAAAAAAGAAAAGCCCCTTGGCCAGAGGCTTGTTTGATGCAAAATCAAAGGTAGATCTCTAGATTCTTCAAGTTATTGATCTTGTATACTTAGAAATATACTTGAATCTTGATTATTATGGGAAACCCACAAAGATTATTGATGTATATAATTTGGTGAGGAGCTGGAATTTCAATTTATGCTTGTGAAATCGCTATGGTTGTAAGTTTCAGATTTATGAACCACGTTATAGATTCTACAAGTTGAGTGAAAAGTGAACCTCTAAAATTGGATTAAATTTCTTGTAATTATGATTAAGGCTAAGACTTTGTGAAATTTATTCTAAGCTTTTGTTGATTGTGTTGACTTGTAATTTTGTACGGGTATTTTTTAGTATGTGTAATATTTATCTAATTATATTATGGCTTAGTTTTATTGTTTAGTAACCAAAAGAAATTCAAGAGTTGAAGGTTGAACAGGTGCTAAATTCAACCACAAAATAGTGAGATTAGTGAGTGGGTTCAACAAAATAGTGACATGAGTAATGAGTATTAGAACCCTTTTTTTGTTGTGTCTTATATGACCTTTGACTATGTCAAGAGGCGAAGGTTTGATGGCTACTGCATTTTGCCTATAACCATGGTTGATTGTCTATGGAGGTGTTTTTATGATAAGCCAAAAATTAAGTGGCACATCAAGTTTTGAAAATAATCTTGGGCTTCCTATTGATTCATGTGTTTCAATATGATTCTAACTTATAAGTGCATAATTTTGTTTTGGGGGGTCATGAACATAACTTTGAGTTGGTGAACTCACAGTGATCAAATGCTGGATCTGAAGTGATTATATGGGCACGGGACATATACATATTGTCTTGTCAGTGGCATGATGAACCATCACATTATATGTGTAAACAGATGAAATGAGAGATATTGGCATCAGGGTCAATTGAATTATAGATGTGTTGAATCCTTAGTATAGGTTGGCAAACCTTGAACAAAAGTGTCTTATAAGAGTATTGGAGGTGTGTTTTGAAGTCAAGACAGTTGCCTAAGTTTTTGTAGGTCAGTTTCGAGATTCAGAATGTTTGACAGCTCTCAACAACTATCGGATCAACCGAGATTTAATATATTTGATCAATCGGGCACTTAATTCGAAAGATCAAGATGGATATATTAAATTTGAGATTTCAGCCCATCCAACTCTTTAAGCGTCTAAAGTTTCATGTAGCAAAGGCTAAGATATAAAGAACACCCTAGAGAGAACGTAAGAAATATTTTTAGAGAGTCGCTTATTGTACATCTAGGGTTCTTTGCTGGAAGTCAAAGTTTCAAGTGGATACTTCAAGTTTAACAGAGTTTACTATGTCTGTGGATTCGGAGCTACATTGGGTAAACTTAGTACTATTGGGTTGTAGCAATTTAGAATAGGGTTATTCTAATATTGTAAAAACTTCAATTCCTTAAGTTTTGCCGGGTGAAGCCCCCACACTTGTTTTTTTCTTTGAATAGGTTTGCATTTGGTTTTTCCCCTGCGTTATCATATCATATTATGCGTTGTTTTTCTCCACTGCTATATGTTAGTCACATAATATTAATGTTGTTCACATTAACCAAAGCCTCAAATATAATTTGACTAATTAACAAATTGGTTTTAAATTGTTTAATTTGCATATCTGGTCTAAACAAAAACTGACAAGATGTTCGACTGCAAAGTGTAACAAGTGAAAGAGATTATTCCATATATTTGGTATATTAGATTTTTCTATTATATAAATATGGATATTATATGCAGAATTGATTGCGTGTGCGCGCACACACACATATATAGGCACATATGAAGCTTACATATATATATATATATATATATATATATATATATATATATATATATAGGAGAGAAAGGTATAATACACGAAGTATACAAGAAAAACTCACGCCATCTGGTTAAAAAAAAAAAGTTTTAACTCCTTAAAAACTCAGTGTATCAGCCTCATTATAGTTTGTCCCAAAAAAGTAACAAATGTACGGTGTGCTTAATACACTTACTGAGCACATTGTTCATCAGTACACCAATTTCAGCCAATATTAAGACACTCTTGATTGGTGGTCAATGGTCGATGGCTGGGGTTATGTTTGATTTGGATTTGTGTTTGTTTTTGGTTTGATTTGTGTTTATGAGTTTTATGGGTTTGGTTTGATGTATGGGGCGTTGTTTGTTGTGCTCGCATTGGATGGCGACATTGGACACAGCAAAGCTTGTGGTGGACATTGGCCATTGATTTGGGTTGTCTTGTCTGTGATAATAATTAATGAATAATATAAGATTCTAAAAATAGATTATTGAGTCTTTGAGGGAAGAGTATCTACAAATGAATGAGTTAAAAAAGCTTTTTACATCAAATTTGACTAAATAAGCACTCACACTGAGCGGATGCTCTTACTCCGGTATGTTTGAATCAATGCTAGAAGGGACTTTTTTTTTTTTTTTTTTTTTTTTTTTTTCCAAAATTGATTGGCGGTCCAAAAGTGACGCAATTTCTAGTACTCCATTTGCGACAACAATATAGTACAAAAAAGTTTTCGTGTTTGAGGCTTTGAGCACAAAAAGTTAAAAACATGTATTACCAGAATGCACTGTTTGACCACGCTACAACCAATTGATGCATGACAATAAAGACAAGCCTAGACACCTTTTTTTTTTCCGTTCCCTGAGACCATCTTCAATAGATTAGCTAAATTTATTTTTTTTAGAACAAACCCCAAAAATCAGTTCCAACAGAATTTTCAAATGCAAAATTTTTCCAATTTTTTTTTGAACTTGCTACAGTACTTCTCTAGATAAAGAAAATACTGTAGCAACTTCAAATGAATTTTTCTACTTAAAAAAATTATACAGCTCAATAAAAAAAAAATTCTTTCTCTCTCCTCTCACAACGGTTGCAAACACAACAATCATTTCTCTTAAACATCTCTAAACTCAAGTATAATCAAAATACAAACTCAAAAACACAATCTAAAATTAATCAAATCATAAAAAAAAAAAAAAGGAAAAAAAAGACAGAGAGCTAGCAACGATGGAGCAAGCAAGATTCTGCGCCTGCCTATGTCCTTCGATCAACAATGGAGCCAGCAAGATATCTCTTGCTTTTTCTTTCTCTGTTTCTTATCACATAGAGAGCTAGAGAATGTTCTATAATCAAGTAGAGAGAGAGAGAGAGAGAGAGAGAGAGAGAGAGAGAGAGAGAGAGAGAGAGTGTGATCTAGAATCAAGTAGAATAAGAAAAAGAATGGAGCTAGAGCGGGTATACATGTGTGGTGGAGAAAAAACAAGAAAAAATAAATAATCGTATGGATGAAATTGAAAGGAAAAATAATATAAAGAATAAGATATGACAATTAAGAAATGTTAGCACAATATTTTCACAATAAATTTTAAATAACAGGTTATTATTAACTACTATTTGTGAGAAAAAATATAATTTCAGTGGTAGGTTTAAATTAGAACTAGTAACAACTTTCTACATAAGATTTTGTTGTGATTCTTGTGAAAGTATTGTAAAAAATGTTGTGAATATAACACTTCTTATTGAAAAATATGATTGTTGGGAATGAACATATGAAGAATAAGTGATGATTAAAAAAAAAATAAAGAATGAATGAAGAAATAATATTTAAATAAAATGGAACAAATGATAGAGAATCTATTGAAAAGTATATTTAAAAAAGTAGATAAATAAAAACTAAATATCGCCGTATATTATCTCCAAATAATGTAAAAATTTAAATAAGCGGTTGAAATGCTCTGGATGAATAAGCATAAATTCCTGGAATTGATTCATTTAGATGGTTAGGCTTCTCGACGCATCTCAATTCTCACACCAAAACTCATGAACTCCAAGGAACTAACGATATTATTCTAAAGGAAAATAGGACTGTACGTAACGTCAAAACAGAGCTACAGACTTTGACCGATGACCAAATTATTTAGACCCATCGGCAAGTAGGGCTGAGAAAGTCTATAGGTTAGTGGTAGGCAGAAAAAAAGAAGAAGAAAAACTGATATTTGTAGCGGCTCTAGTTGGTCCAAGTCAGATTCAATAAAATCGTGCTAATTTAACTGTTGTAAAAATATATTATGAAATTTTTTGTGTTTGTAACCTTGCTTAGTAGGATTAATGACTCCTTAATTAGCAAGGTTATATGTTAGAATTCATGTCTAGTTGAAAAAAAAAAGTTGTAAAAAATAGAAGATGTTAGAAAAAATATTGCAAAAAATAGACGATAGCTGTCTGAATTTTTAACCTCATAGTAAGATATTGATGGTATAAAAAGCAGAAAATTTATAAGATATTACTTTTATGCATGATAACTAAACAACTTTAACATTCTCAATTGTGAGCAGTATAGAAAAAATGATGGATATATTTGAAAATAATTATTGATCACTTTAATAAGTTATTACAAAAATTATGATCATAGAAGAATTATAGTGTAGCACAATAAGTTTTACAATCAGATAATTATTTACATGTTTTTCAAATATAATAGAAAAGAACTGTTGTTTTTGTATTCTTTCCTGATCTGTTGCTATCATGGAGTTTATATCTATATATTTCTTCGTTTTAAAGTAAGATATTGATAAATACAAATCTTCTGTACCTTTTTTATATTTTATTTTATATTTCATCAATCACAACTTATTATATATTTATTTAACTTTCCTTATAAAATAACCAAAATTTAAAATAGAAAACAATAAACACATGACAAGTTGTGATTAGTGAAATATAAAGTGGAACTCAAAATGCGATATAGAGGATCTGTATTCAATATTGATGGTACGTTAAGTAGAGATCAAGATACGAAAATTGAAAGCTTTTTTTAACCATCATAGAGCACTGGTTGGCTAAAAATAATAATTAAAAAGAAGATAATATGTAATGTGAGCTGAGGAATCCCAACAGTAAACTTGGTAATTAAAGGGAGTGTAGTGAAAGTAGAAGATAGGAGAGAACCTGTCGCTACTACAGTACTCATAGAGCTTTCCTGTTGAGGAAAAGATGAAGAGCGCAGCCTCGACGTCGCAGAGAATGGAGAGCTCGCGAGCCTTCTTCATGAGCCCATTCCTTCGCTTCGAGAACGTCACTTGGCGGCTGCTCTTGTCCTCGATTTGATTCAGCCGAAGTTTTCCTCTCTTCATTATTTTTCAACTCTCACACTCTCACAATATATTTTAGTCTCTTCGATCCCCTTCTCTCCTATATAAGAGCTAGAGAGTGATCTTGTGGAGCAATTTGAGATTTAACTTGCCGAAAACTAAGCAAGTGGGTCTCACATAATTCCAAATGTTGATATTCTTCTGATAGACATGTGCCATACTGCCATTGTTCAAATTTCGTTCTCTCTATGCGGTGGGGGTTACATTCGAGTGCAGGGTCACATCGACCGTCGCGACCCATCAGGATCGCCAAGCGTCCTCCTCTCACTCGCCTCTCTAGTCTCTATCTATCTTTGGGGTTATTGCATTGATTCTTTGAACTTTAAATATTATATGCTTTCGTTCCTCCACTATTTTTCTAAAAATAGTACTACTACTACGTACTCGTATATGTCTTTTTGTAGCACTATTCAAGCCAGTGCAGTTACGCCTTGATCTGTTGATCAGGTCGTTTTGGAGACACGCTAGTGGTGACTTCAATAGTGTAAAAGAAAGATGTCATGTAAATTCGAAGGTCCCAAGTATCATTTACCATATTATATATTCATAGAATTTTCAAAGTGTCCTATGAACGAGAAGCTATCACATAATATGGTATAATGAGATCTCTCTCACAAGACACTGTCATCAAGCATAAAGTCAGAGTGTCAAGGTTGGGCAATTGCCCTGGCCGCCAGGGAAAAAGAATCAAATATAATATATGGGTACAGGTGATCAAGCTGAGCAAGACAAACTATTCTAAACTTTGAGCAATAGTCAAAAGTCGTTAAAACTAATAGTAAAGTAGTTTTAAAAGGGCAATATTTGTTGCATACATTTTGGCTTAAAATCACATTTTCAGTTATACACTTATACTTTTTTGTTTTTTTTTTTGGGTTGAGAATCAGTTATACACTTATACTTTAGTGGTGTGTAAATTTCCACTTGTGTGCAACATAATTTTCCTTTTTAGAAAATCATATATCATTGTCTAGTGCTCTCTTGTCATCCATGTGCATGCGGGGAAAGCCAAGAATAGTTGACAGATGGTCCTCTTTTAATTCTTGAGGTTGACACATGTACGTGTAATCCATCTATATATTGAAATAAAGTTCTGCATTTTTATTTAAAAAAAAAAAGGTAGCTTACTACTTACTTATTTCCCCTCCCCTCCAATAATTATTTTTTGGTTAATTTATTTTATGTATTTCTTGTTGACATGTTAGATATTTTTTCATACTTATAATCAGCACGTTATAATCTTCATTCAAATAATGAAATAAGATATTTCCTTTTTTATCATTTTTTTTAAGGTTTAAAACCTACAAAAATAAAATGAAGGTAAGGGAAAAGGAGGAAAATTAAATAATGAAGCTAGAGCTTTAAAGGGAAGGAAAGAAGAACATTATTGTTATCTTTCAAAAATGATATTTTTGAATTTAAAAAAAATTCCAAATAGGACTATATAATTCATATTATTTATGCGATAATTTATTCTATTTTGTAAAAAACTGTGTAAGAAGCAATAAAATTTTGAAATAATTTAATAATAAATCGTAAATTTACCTAAAAATATCACTTAATATTTAAGTGCATGTACATACTTATTTATACAAATCTTGCCCCTCTTAAACCCAAATGCTAAGAAACCACCTAACATATTTAAATAACGAAAAAAAATTATGCTTTTATTAGTTAGAAGGGATAGTACACTCCAATCCAGGTTAGTTTTAAATAGAAGAAAATGGGGAAGAAGTAGAGTAGAATAGTTTCGGCCAATTCTATACTCTATTTACAGCCAACTTAACTTTAATTTACTCCTCTTTACGGCCTATCCTTCCCTTTTCATCCAAACTTGTTAGTGCTTGGGGGTTAATGAGAGTCTCGGGTTCTAACTCTAGGGAGCATTTCTAATAATTAATATTTCTAACCCCTCTACAAAGAAAATTACAAACAGTCAGCCATCACGTGGCCGGTGATATCTTATCACCAAGCCCATCCTACTCACTCCACTTGGCTATTTTGAACAGTCTTTTTTTTTTTTTTTTCTTAGTGTTTCTACTTTCGTTCCCAGATTCTCCATGGTGCAGTGGTGATAAGTGATTACCCTTTTTTTTTTCTCTCATAACAGCTAAGACTAGCTATCCAGTTCTCGACACGTTTCACAGACGAAAATTCCAAAAACACCTCTCAGATCCTCTTACAACTACGTTATGGTGGGAGTTTGTAAAACAAATGCTGCCGACGTATTGGATTTCTCTCTTTTTTTTTTCTTTTTTCATTGTGGACCGCAACTTACAAAAGATAGGGAGGAATATGTGTCGCATTTGTGAGTTTAGAATAATGCCAATAAATCCTATCAAGATCAAAAAAAGGGAATAATGCTAGAGTCTCTTACGTATTACATAATCAGTTCTTATCCCCAACATAACATTTGCTACAACTCCATGCACAACTTATTGAAGTGGTCTACTTACTTAACTAACTAACCATATATTATACGAGATTTCAACACTTAACTAACCACATAACTCATAGTCACACTTAAATATTATAACAAATCTGTCCCTTGTGAACCTTAAACCAAGTCATCAGTCTTCACTGGCACTTTGGTTTGCATCCTCTTGAATAGAGCTTTTTTTCTTAACAATCCAAATGTCATGTCTTACAATCACCAATAGACTGTTCTTTACTCAACCATGGGTGGAGTAAATATGAGAGTCTTCTTTGCACAACTATTGGAGTCACTAACATGTACCAAGTAAAAGGTTTTCTTGACCATGGGTGGAGCTGGCATGAAGTCTTTCTTATTCTATTTGACGGGATTCAATAACGAACACTGTGCCCAATCATATCATCTACTCTGATACAGCCCTGAAGTAGGACAACTGAAACTTAATCCAAAAAGTTTTCGCTTAACTATATTATATTAATCACTTAATTGGAGTCTTTCTAATAATTATGCACTACTCACAGTACGTTATGGTCTGTTAAATATTAGCATTGATACACCATGTTGAATATGCGAGTATGGATGCGGAAGCGAAAGCATAAAGTATAGAACACAGTAACACACGAGAGTTATGTGATTCAGCCTAATGGCCTACATCCACGGAAGAAACCCTAAATGGCTACATCAATAATATATTAAAGTGTGATATAAATCCTGTGTTACAATGAATCATAACATGTGTATATATAGTAGATTAAACCCTAGACTAATAGACTTCTAGTACAAGTAGGAGACTTGACTTGCACACAAAGTAGAATTAGGTTTGGAGCTATGCTAATGGGCTAATATATTTCTAACATGATCAATGCCTAGAGTTGGAAAAATTCCATGACCTTTGTATGCGTAAAGATTAAGTCATTGAAGATTTGATCAAGTTCTAAACAAGACACTACCAGAAACATCTCAAGAAAATCAAGTCTCTCAGAGTTTGAATGTTGTTCGATCGACTCCTAAGTTATCAAATTTCGACAGCCTTTTGTTTGTTGCTCAATCAATCGAAAATTGTGGCTGGCATGTTATTAGTGTTAGAAAGTCTTTTGCTTTGGATTTCGTACCCCAGCTACTGCCAGTGTAAAATGGACGACTTAGCACGACTTTCTAAGAGGCTTGAGAAGCTATAACTGTATCCTAGAGAGAGAAACAACACATGCCTATTATGTTCATCCTCTGAGACCGAAATTAAGAGAAGATCTTATAGGGCAATTCATGCAATTGAGGATTGAAGATTTAAACACATAGGTTCTAGTATTGCTGCAGTGAGGAAATCTCTCGAAAGTTCTTGGAGTCGGTCGAAGGATCTAGTTGTACCGCAGGTGTGTCATCCGTGAAGACAATCAATATGATTGAAGAGTTCAAAAGTTCTATAATAGTAAAATGATTTTACTGTACGGTGTCTAAGAGTCAATATGTTTCCCCTTCTAGTTTAAGAATTGAGATTATGCAAATAGTTCTTATGATTCGACTTGTTTCTTCATCAAGCAAAATGAGATGTCATTCTGCTAGTGATATATGTTAATGACACGATTATGACTAGAAAGAATTTGCTTGATACCATGGAGCTTAAATAGTTTCTTAAGCAGTAGTTCGAGATGAAAGATTTTGGCTCATTCAATTACTTTCTTTGTCTTGACATTTCCTCTCCCTACAGCAAAATATGTCTTTGATCCCCTTTAATGTAGAGCCTAATACAGCTAACACACATCTAGAGCCTAATAACGGACTTAATACTCATGATGGATACGATAACCACTTCAAGACACACACTATACAAGCAATTAGTTGGGAGTCTCATATATATATATATATATATATATCATTATGTACACGACCAAACATTTCATATGTTGCTCATTTAGTCATATTATCAATTAGTTTATGGCTTTAACTATTTCACTCTGATATTTTTATTGAAAAAATTAATAGGCAACTGACCTTTAAAATACGGCATCCACTTCTTTCTCTAGTTGGGTGTGCTCTGCCATGTTTAGCTGTTCAATGTTTTGTGCTTCACGGTACCAGCTGACTGAAAATAAATATGAATTAGCTAGTTCATTGAAGCACTTCTGCATGGTGACTCAAAGATGTCATATTATTGAGAAAACTAGAACTTGTGCAGATAGGATGTTAATTCAGCTTATTCAGGTCGTATATTTCGAGAAAGTATCACGTAAAAAGGGAAACTGATCTCCAAGAAGAACTTACAGTTATCCTTGTTACACGAGTTGTTTATTTTCTCTGGTCAATAATTGCCCACGTATACTCGAGCATGATATTTCTGCATGATAGACAAAAGGTGAATAAGAGAGAAATTTCATAAAAAATAATCTTCAAAACATAAAATATTTGGAACGGAAGGGGAAGGAGAAAGGGTTTATTTGGAGTTTATCTCATAGTTTTTTCCATTAAAGGAAAAAAGGGTTTTTCTTATAAATTTCTGTATTCTTATTTGTGATTCATATCTTGGCTTGGTGATTTTGGTAATAATGTTTGTTGGAGATTGATTTAAATTATTAGTTGATTTTTTAGTTCACACAAGACTAGATTGGGACCCAACAGCTTCACCACCATGCATGGGTTAACATCTCAACGCATTGTGTTTTAGAATTAGTAATTCAGGATTTCTTTGGATTTAAATCAGAAATAGCAACTGGTCGCACACAAGTTTCAATTTTGTTGGCTAGAAGTGGAGACCCAAATTTTAAAGATAATATGGATATTTTTCGATCTTCTGTTATAATGCAAAAATGAAATTTAAGAATATTTTTATGAAATGGGTTAAACGAGTTATGAATCTAAATTATTAAAGTTTTTATTCTTTTGTTTTTGAATGAATTTTTTGTTAAATATTTTGTTGATTGGTTCTTGCTTAGCTCAATCTTGTTACTGTTTTTTGCTGTTATTTAGGTTAATTTTTATTTTTATTTTTATTATTTAGCCTTTCGTTTTTTTTTATAGGGTTAATGATTATGTTTGGGGGCCAAGATGATTTTTGTGAGAAACGCTAAGTACACAAAATTTTCACAACAAATCATAAGTAACAAGTTGTTATTTATAAATAAAAAAGTAATGTTAATAGCGAACCTACATTTAAAATTAATAACAACTAGTTAACTAAAATTTTTTATTTACTTATGGAAAATAATGTTAAAGGTGTTGTGGACGTGCAAGTAGCATTATACTAGTTTTGTTGAACCCACAGACACTGTGATTCTCTAGTTAGGGTGGTCAATAGTTTTTTAAGGGCAAACAAAACATACTAATTATATATATAATTTATTTTTTTGCAAGTTTTTTTTTTTTTTTTTGGGCAAGTCAGGGTGGTCTCGTGACTGCATGGTTGTAGCTTTTCTGTTGAGAAAAAATTTAAAAAAAGAAAAAGAAAAAAGCTTGAGCCACAGAACAAAGGTGACTCAACAGGAAACTGAAGTTGAAATTGACCTTTATAAGTTCTAGCACAACACTCCTCCATTCCAAGATCTCATCCTCAAAAACTATCTCCAAGAAAGAGTTCTCCATGTCAGTTAGCACAACACTCACCAGGAAACGAAAGAAAATCACACGAGACCAGCCAAAGATCCATAAATAGTTTTCTGGGAAACAGTTATACTCGTTATAGTTAAAACAAGCAAGAAATGGCTGCAAATCATCACTTGGGTCTTCAACGGAAGTAACTTTAATGGCTACGGTGTCACGCCAACTCCTTGCCCATCCTTGGAATGGGTGAACCTACAATGATATAGTAAGAAGGATAATGATCAAGAAAGAGGAAGAAGAAAACAAATGGAAAGGAGCCTAAGGAATGATAGAATACCTGTGTCACTTGAATCAACGTCCGTCAATGTAGAAACCCCAATGGTCTATGTATCTTGTGCTACTGCTTCCCCCATGATCATATAGGCTTTGTCCTCCTTATATCAAAAACAGTTGTGTCAAGATCGTCCAAACTCATGTCAACCTCATTGGCTTATCTTGGGGATGCAAGTATGTTTGCAAAAGGAATCTCGAGGGGAACTCTCTTAGAAACAAATCGTGTAGTAGCACGTGCAAGTGAATCATAAAAAATTAAGAGTAGAGAAGCAAGTGTAGTCATCACAGTAGAAAAGGGAAAAACATCAAAGGACCCTCACTTGATGAGGATAGAGGCTCGTCATTGGATCCAAGTAGGGCATCCTCTAAGCTTAGGAATGCATTTAAACCCTCAAAGTAAGTAGGATCAACAACAAGAGAACGTTCCGTGTGGGCATTTGCAAGGTATCCTCATAAGATTTTCTCACTGTCTCACTAGCCCAAATGCTCACCTAAAAAAGGAAAAGACTAGAAGAAATGGGAAGGAAAAGAACCAAGGGGGTTAATATTGTGATAAAAAAAATTAAAAATTAAAAATTGAAATTAAAAAGAGAGAGAGAGAGAGAGAGAGAGAGAGAGAGAAGGGAAAAAAAACGGAGAAAGGAATCTTACCTCCTCATCATCTGAGATCACAACTTGACGACTCTCAATGTTGTTTTGCACTTGAGCTAGAATAAAGGAAAATTTGAGGTTAGCTAAAACTAAAAGGTAGCAGAAAAATAAGAAGACAAGGAAAAAGAAGAAGAAGGGAATACCTCCACTACAGGAGATGAATGGCAGAACGAGTTACCCTTACAGAAGAACTCATAACCTTTGGGGTTATGTGAGTTTTGGCTTTTGCAAGAGGCTTAGACAACTTTTTTTCAGTCTCTGGCTTGGACACAAAAGCATACATCTCCCTTTCCCCTCTCTTGATTGGAATCACTCTGGCATAACTAATTATTTATTGGATTCACACCACTCCAAGGGAAGGATTTTACTATAAACTACCCAACCTCCCTCAGCCTTATGCCACTCTACAAAACCAAATTTCTAGCTATTAGCATAAGCCACCACGCTCTGAGTAGACAAGAAACAATCATTTGTTCGAGGAAGGGGAACACAAACCAGGTGGAGGGGTTTCACTCTTCTCTTTATCTTGAACAAACTCAACAAAATAAGTCATGACCTTCTTCGAATGTAAGTCCATATTACTTTTGCAGATATTTGACCTCTTGGAGCGAGGCATCATTATGAAGAAGCAAAGGGGCTTAAGAATGGGCCCATAGAAGGGAGGTGATCATGGTTGTCAAAATCTTAATCAGGATCCTACGATCTTACGATTTTACGATCCCACCTGTTCAAAACAATTTGGATCTTTCAAGAAATTTTAGTGGGATTGTTACGATCATTCAGGATTGGTAGGATCGTACGATCTTGACGATCTCAAACGATTGTAGCAATCCTACTAAAGATTCTTGAAAGATCCAGATTGTTTTGAATAGATAGGATCGTTCGATCCTAACGATTCCAAATGATTCTGATTTCTTGTAATCTTCTTTAACTTAACAGAAGACTTAGTTGGACCCAAATGAAAAATAACATCCCAATAGGCCAAGTTTTGCTATTTTAAGGTTTATGAGGAAAAAAAAAATAGAGATAGAGATTTTACAAAATTTGACCAAAACAAACCCACAACAATGATACCTACATTTTTGCAAAAGCGAGATAAATACATATCAAGAAGTAAAAAAAATTTGAAGTAGATCTTTATTCTTCCTATCCATTGATGATTCATAGTTCATAATTAGAGAGTCTGAGTTGAAATGAAGGAGAAAATGAATAGTAGAAAAGGGAGATAAAGGAAAGTAAAGTAACATAGGAGAAAAAGGAGAATGAATGGTGGAGTAGGTGGGAATGAGAATATGGGTGGAGAGTAAAGTGCCATGTTTTGAGGTTTTTGGCATCTTTAAATGATACTTACAAATAAATATAGTGATGTATGGTAATTACATCAAATTGATGTAAATTTTTGGTTCCATAAGAATGAATATATAATTTATGTGATTATTTGACATACCAATGTGTTTTTTTTTTTCTTAAATAATGTAAGATTTTACGATCCACAATCTGATCTTACGATCCACAATCTACCTTTCATGATCCTACATAGGATCCTAGTTTTGACAACTTTGGAGGTGATCAACTTCATCCAAGTTAGCAGGAACATCTTGATCAAAACCAAACTATCTACCAACTCAACGGGGAGTCGGGGACAATAAGGCATAAATCAAAAAGTACTTGATTATAGAAGTGGAAACCACCCTAAAATTCGCAACTACAAGGCAAAGGCTATTTTCATCACCTTGCTATAGATTGTAGGATTGACTAGCATAACTCAAAAATGGCACCAACATAGAATCACACACAAAACCATTTCCATATTCTCTAAAGACATACCAATTCATATTGTTCTTCATATCAAACAACTCAACCAAGTCCAATTTCAGAGCTTTCAAATTTACCCAACTAGATATGATAGGAAAGTTGTCAGCAAAGCTACCACAAAACCCTTTAATTGCAACAGGATATTTAGCAAACTTATCTTGGGTACTACAAATATTCTTACACTTGTGCATGTACTCATTGGAGTGTTCCCACATGGATGCTTATAATATGGTACAATGAAAAGAAAAAGTAATAGATGGCAAGAATTTCCATTTATCTCATAATGGGGCAACTCATCCAACTAGGAATAAGATGACCTAGAAACAGTTGAGCAAAAGGAAAGTTGGTATTCCTAGAGATTTTTATGGCTAAACAAAAAAATAGGTTTCACTACATAATGTGCGTGCATGCAAAACACAAAATACAAATCCAGGAGACTGTGAAAGAAGCACGATGGATTGTGGGTTGGCTTTTTCTGAGAAAGTTTTGATCCACCTGGTCAATTTAGCATTCTTTCCACTATGAGAATGAGCTCAAATGATATTTATCTATTGTGAGCTTTAGTGGGTATAGTTATCCTGAAAAGCATCCATACCTACTAGGTGAAATGGGCAGGGTGTGACAAGTCATCTTCCTCTAGAAAGAGCTAATCCAAGCAAGACCCAATGGCTTTTATGATCTTATTTTCACGATTCTGACCAATGTCAACATTGTCTTGTTGTATTGCCCAGCTAACTTAAGGAGCATCTTCTTCACCAAAAAAAAAAAAAAAAAACCCTTAAGAAGGATCTCCCATAAGAAGGTAAAATCATGAGGCATTTTTGTAACCTGTGTAGCATTGTGAGTTGTACCCCTTTTGTGCCTTATGGATCCCACTATTGCGCTAGTGGGGTATGTAGTACATCATCTTCCTCGCTTCAAATTAAGCTCATTATCGACAATGAGCCTAGGAGTACACAGGTGCCTCTAAAAATAGAGGCATGAAAGAAGTCACCACCTGGTTATGGGTCCAAGAACTATTCGATAACTCCATGTAGGTCTACATATTAAAAGAAGTCTAGAGTAAGGGTAAGATCATGGGAAGAGATTGGGCACCTCATACCACCTAACCATAGCTTGCCTTCATTAGTTGTTATTGGTGGTCAAGTGAGGTCTACCTAATGGGCCTGTGTGAACACGCGCTTGCATCTAAGTCCTAGGGTTATCAACAGGATATGTGAATCAAGATAATTTAGAAAGATGATGTGGATTATGTGAAATCAATCAAGCATGTGAAAGTCAATCAAGTATGTGAATAGTCAGACATGTGAGCAACCAAGCATGTAAGCATGTGAGTGTCCAAGCATATGAACAAGTGAGCATCCAAGCATGTGAACACATGAATATTCAAGCATGAGGGTATCAAACAAGCTATGAGATCCTTAATTGGAATTAATACTTAAGTCTTATGAAGTACAGACATTAATAGAAGTGGAATCTTCATTGAGTCTTGAATGTCTTCCCTTATTAAACTTAATTAATTAACTCAAGTGTTCTTGTCTTGTTAAGAAGTGGTCTTGGATGCTTAATTAATCATTAATATTCTTTGAATTCAACCTCATTTGAATTCAAACCTCAAAATCTTTTATAAAGTGTATGATCCTTAATTATCCTCATTTGAATTCAAACCTCAAAGTCTTTTATAAAGTGTATGATTCCTTATTTGACTCATAACTCTTAAGTTTGAATTCAAATGTGATTCAATTCAATCATTAAATTTTAATTAGATTTCCTTATGAAAAATGGTTCATCTTTGAACTTAATCATTTAAGTTTAATGGATTATAATTTTGAAACAAGGTTTACCTATGTAGAAGGAGGCGAATTGTGAAGGTCACATAGATTCTAAGTCCCAAATTTCACAGTTTTACAATCCTTAGGCTAAAAATGATAAGACTCTGAAAGTGGGGGCCAAGACTTTCTACAATGCAATCTGTTAGAAATATATTAAATATATTAGCCCAATGTAATAGGTACAAACTCACACCTACTTGTACTAGTAATCTAAGGTTTAGTCTCCTATATATACTCATGTTATGGTTCATTGTACATAGGTTATTGTACTACATTTTTACATAATAAAAATGTAACCCTTAAAGGATTCCTCTGTGGATGTAGACCGACAAAACTGGACCACGTAATCTTCGTGTTTTCAGTATTCCTATTCTATACTTCCCCTTCCACATCCATTCTAGCATATACAACATGGTATAACATATCACGTTGTTAATATATTTAACATGGTATCAAAACTAAACTTCGTTCTTGGCATTAAACAACTATCTTTACACAGCAAAGAAGTTTTCCATGTACACAACACAGATCCACCGCAGTGCCATTGCTTGCCCACAGATTTGGACTCCACGGCTTCACACAGCTCCCACGGAACCACCATTGCTGTCTCGCAGCCATGTCTCTGATCTCTCAAGCATGTCGTGCCTCCCCTTTCAGATCTTTGCAAATCAAGCTTTCGACTGACGAAACCAACCACACAGAAGTGCTCCTCGGCCTCTCGTGAGCAAAACCTAGAAATCCGATGACTGATCACCTCCACATGTGCCGCCATGAGCTTCCATAGTTTTCACCAAAAATCACACATGCTCAGATTGCCTTACAATCACACACATTGCCCTGTTGTCCTTGATGTCAGCTGATCTGCATGTGGAGGAAATCTGGTGATCATCCGTTAAAGCATGCGCCTCCACACGTCGGCAGATTTCTGGCCCTGCCTCCACACGTCAGTAGACACCTCATGCGCCATACACACCCAGAAAACTCACTAACATCAAGACTGACATCATCTTGCACGTCATCAAACACGCAAGCATAGCCATGTCAACCCTAATCCACGTCACTAACACGTCATCATATGATATTAGTGGCTCTGCAGCTCGATTCGTGACCTGACCTGAACCGTGTAAACCATTGACCATGCTAACCGTTGACTTTGACTTATTGCATTGACCTTTGACCAAAAGTCAAAATTTTCAAAATGACCTATCTTGCTCAATTTTTCGTGTAGATTCTGATTTTGGACTTCGTTTCTTCATTTGAAGCTCCAAAATCAGTCAATTGCACATTCTTCATCATGGTTTATTCAAAGGCATTCTTCAAGGCATCTCCAAGGAATCTTCTTATACTTATCCAACCTTAAGCTTTCATCAAGCTTCTGCCTTGAGTTTGAAGGAGGGTGTTAGAGATATGTTAGACATATTTGCCCAATGTAATAGGCTCAAGCCCACTCCTACTTGTACTAGTAGTCTAGGTTTAGTTGCTTATATATACTCATGTTATGTTTAATTGTAACACAAATTATTGTATTATTTTCTTACATAATAAAGATGTAGCCCTTAAGGAACTCCTCCGTGAATGTAGGCCAACAAGACTAAACCATGTAACTCTCGTGTTCTCAATGTTCCTATTTTATACTTCCCTTTCTGCATTCACTCTAGCATATATAATATGGTATAACATATCGCGTTGCTAATATATTTAACACAATTTGTATTATTATTTGAGCAGTATAATAACAAATACATCGTTAAGCATTATTGTCTCTTTTCATGTTGGTTCTTTTTGGATTTGCTGTTTGAGCTCAGGAACCCAACTCTCCTCTAGGCCTTGAAAACCCAAGATCCAGAAGGCCCTGAATCTAACCACTGAACTTGGGCTTGGCAAGTTACAAAAAAAGGGCCGCACATAGTGCCAAACTAGATTCAACTGTGGAAAATGTTTAGAAGCCCTAGAAAAACATTTTTTTTTATCAACCCTAGAAAAACATATTTAAGAAAGTGAGAGAGAGAGAACGTAAAAGACCAAAGTTTGAAAGGCTGTAAAACCTTATAGTAAACTAGTGTAATAAAAACATATTAACTCTTTGTTGTACTACAACGACTCGTAAAACCTTAATGCAATCTTGTTAAAATGCTGTCTTAAATTATAGGACCCTAGCTGTTTGTAAAGTTTAGAAAACTATCAGAACGAATACAATTAGAACATGGTCAAAATTAGATGGCGCTGCTTATACACTTTTTATGAACCCATATAGAAAGTGTCCCAAAAGTTAGAATTGAGACAGATTTGACTGCAAACGAGTTCTGGCATGAGACAAAACACGTTTAGGTGGTGAAATTTTAGATCATTATTTCTACATCTTTGTAGTTTTACTTGAACTGTCATGATTAATTGAAGAAATAAGTAGCAATCTTTGGTTCAAACAACTATTACGAGTTTCTTGCATTTAATAATAAAATTTGGTTCTCACCTTTTTGGGGAACTTCAAGCAGGTGCACTTAATAGTTCTGCGAAAACCAAGTCCAAACCAGCTCCTTAGTATTCTTTGGTTTTAAACAAGGACTTACAATTTCAGCCAAAAAGCAAAAGACTTGTGATCTTTTTTGGCTTAAAGAAGAACTTCCATCTGTTTCAATAATCACATTGGGGTTCACAATTTTATGGAACTTCTAGGCAGTGCAATTATAAGAATTTAGGAAAATAAAACAAATCTGAAATAATATGGGGTTTTTTTTTTTTTTTTTTTTGGTTTTTTTAGTTTAATACAAGGACTTCGATTTGACCAAAGATAGCTAAAATAAAGGAAACAACAAAGATATTCCATTCTAATAGATAGGTGGTAGACAATTAATTAGGCAATTTATAGTTGATGATCACCTCCCATAATGCAATCATTTTTGCAACATGATCAGGTTTAAGTGAATTTAATCAAATTCTAGAGACCTGCAACCCGGAAGAAAAGGTTACTACATTCATTATGCACCATAATAATTGCACGATTATGTATTAAAACCCAAAGCATTACTATAAAATGTGCTTCATTCTTTGCAAACAAGAACTAGATGACTGGTGATTCAAAAAAAAGAACTAGATGACTGGAATCCAGATTCATAAAATTATAGATGCCATTACTCTCTCTCTCTCTCTCTCTCTCTCTCTGAGCTAAAATGAAGATTTAATACTGAAGATAAAATTTTGTTCATTATTATTGTGCAAGAAGTTCACGACTAAGATACCATCCAAATGGGAAAAGAAAAAAGAAAGTTTTAAAAAATGATAAAAGGATTTGACAAATAGAAAAGGCTACTCTTTTGTATACTTTTTTTTCCTTAGTAAATAAAGAGTAATGTTAGTATGTTACAATTACAAATTATTTTACAAACTATTGATATAATAAATTCTTACTAGTTTTCATTTGGACTTATCACCACATCGATTTATTTTTTACTTACCAATAACACTCACTGCATTAACAATTTGTAAAAATAAAAATAAAAAACTGTAAAATAATGTATAACTTTAGCATTTTCCTTAAATAATTTACACACCTTATAAGGGTTTGACCGAAAATCTTATCCAGCACCCCTTCTAATGTTGCGAGCAGGAAGCATTAGACCCAAATACCATTAAATTTGTTGTTATCATATTTTTTAAATTCTCTGGTTTTCTAATACTATCAATTAATTATACTTGTATGATTTAAAGTCTTTTTTTTTTTTTTTTTGAGGGGTGATTTAAAGTCTTTTAAGAGCTTGAATTAAGTTAAGGAAAATTATGAGATTTATAATTAAATAAAACTTATGTCAAGGGCTTTACAAATATCACATTACATTGACGTGAGTAGTATTCTCACATAATAGTCTTTATCAATTTTGTCATCTCCTTAGTCCTTATGCTGATAAATTTTCATTTTCATGTGAGATTTGCTTTCGTGAAAGTTTTCATTCATATTATAATTTGGAATTATAAGAATTATTAATGATACATAAAATTTTAATCAATCATGTTATATTAACATATGCCACATTACTTTCTCAAACAATATATATATATATATATATATATATATATATATATATATATATATATATATATATATATATATATGTGTGTGTGTGTGTGTGTCACATTACAATCAATAGATGCATGACAGTCAACAGAAAAACAAGCCTGAAAGTATTACCGAATAAATAAGCATATTCCTGAAATTGACTCAATTATATATGAGCATATTCCTGAAATTGACTCATTATAGCTGAGATGAGCATATTCTTGAAATTGACTCATGAAATTGACTCATTTATAGAGATGAGCATATTCCTGAGATTGACCTATCTATTGATTGCACCATATCTCCTATGATATTTATTCCTACAAAATGCACGTGTCAACGCCTTGTAAGAGTAAGTGGGTTAACAAAAGTTTTCTTTAAGTAAAAGTCCTAAACACATCTCTCAAAAGTGTTGACACGTATGCATTTTGCAAGAGTTTGTGTAACTTTATTTATAGCAAATCCTTCTCCTTTATTTTATAAAATTTGAGTCATTAAGTTTTTATTACTTATTAGTACACATTTGAAAATATTATAGAATTTTTGTTTATAATTATTTGAAAAAAAAAACAAAAAAAAAAAAAAACAAAGAATTTTATGGACGAAAAGGCCTTCATGTCCATCTGACCTGTATCTTCACACTCCAAAAACCTAACAATATATTGATGAAAGATAGGACAGTGCTTGCTGTCAAAATCGAGTGACCGACTTGAGCGATGAGCATATTATTAGCTCCATCACCAGGCAGGGTTTAAGAACATTCCTATCCGCAAATGTTAAAAAAGATAGTTAAAAAAATTACTTTATCTATTTGACTTACCATTTCAATAACTTATATTTTAGGGTAAATTGTAAATTACACCTTTAAAATTTGAAGGTATTTGGATTTTACACCTTGAAGTTTTAGAATTTGAAATTTACCTCTTGAAGTTTGACGGTGTTTGGATTTTACATTCCTAAATTCTGAAATTTTAGAGTGTAAAATCTAAACAACTCCAAACTTTCCAAACATTCCTAAAATTTAAAGGATAAAATTCAAATTCTAAAACGTTATGGTGTAAAATCTAGACACCCCTAAACTTTAAGGGTGTAATTTGTAATTGACCCTATATATATTTTATTAATAACAACAACAAAAAACAATACCCATATCGCAAACCAGATGATCTAAATCCATTGCTGCACAACCACCACCGTCATAAATTAAACCCAAACCCAAATTGCACTAAAAAAAAAAACCACTGCAGACACCTAGATCATGAAGGCACTAGTGGCAACTTTAAGAATTTTTTTTTTTAGGATTGTCATTAAAAACTTAAATTATACAAAATCGAATAAAAATATAATTTCATATATTGACAATGACAAAAAAAACACGCAAATACATAAAACTTACAATATCTTTCTACAAGTTTTCATATTTTGAAATCATTGCATAATGGTCTCATTATCAATGCTGCAATTTACATTTCTTTCAAATTTCAGTTCAATAAAATATTTCTTGAGCTTTTTGTTTTTGTTTGAAAGGGCCTAATATATCATTAAGGGAACCAAAGTTTAATTTTGTTAGGCCTAAAAATATTTAGGGTGATCACAATTTTTTTAAGGGTAGAAAAATCATTAAACTTTTAAAATTTATATATAATAATTTTTTTCTAGGTCAGGATGATCTTGTGACCACCACGCCTTCAACATGGAGCACTACTGACGCCAAATTGCCACATCTAGATCAACTTCCAACGACGTGGCAAATGGTGGTTGGTTCCTCTAACGGAAAGGGAGAGAAGTGTTTGTGAGAATAGAGATAAAGAGAATGATATGTGTGATAATGAAATATGAGAATTTTTTTTTCATGTTCTACATGATAATATACTTGTGTTGAATCTCAAGCTTAAAAGCTTGATATTAAGCTCAAACTTAGCTTGATTAATGAATCAAGGCAAGTTCAAACTTTTATAGTTTTTGACGAACTCATGCTGAATTATCATTTATAGGCTTGATTTAAGCTCAAGTCAAACTTGATCATTTTACATTCGTTATTGAACAAAGCTTAATCCCTCATTACTTGACAAAACTCGACTCCTAGAATGAGAACACTCTCTAGGGCTCAATCAGCTTGGCTAAATTGGCTAGGTGTTTTTTTTTTTTTTTTTTTTTTTGAAATAATTTTCATGTTATTTATTCTTGAATTCATTTATGGTACGAGGGGAAAAAAATGTATAAGCACTCAATAAAATTAACATGATTTAAATGAAAAAAATATATATATTGGGAAAATAGTTGTCCTTAATATTATTAAAGAAAAGTTTTTTTTGTTAATGGATGCCATAAAACATAGTTTAAAATACATTTAATATTTCATTAAATAATATATATATATATATATTTTCAGAAAAATAAACAATTTTTGTACAGATATATATATATATATATATATATATATATATAAATATAAATAAAAACATACACACATTAACATCAAATTCATGCGTGGAACTTAAATTAAAAAAATTGTCTGTAATCCAATAATTATCAATAATAACAAGCGTATTATTTTATGTATTTTTTTTTTATGGAGTGAAAGTTCGAGAAAGGCCAACCTGTCGTAGAAGAGCTTGCCTACCCTTGCCTATATGATGAGCTAGCTTTAATTCGCTTCGATCGAGAATGTCACTGCTTTTGCAAGCTACTCGAGTCTCATCCTCGATTCACACTTCGATCGAGTTCACGAAACTCAGCATTCCTTTTCAATGAAGATCCAAACCCAGAGATTTTGACTTTGTGGACTAGAAGCCAATTTGAGATTCTGTTTCTCGAATGACATAGTTCACTCATCTGCCTCCTATATTGCAAATACCCTAAATGGGATTTTGATTGACACCCTCGAGCATAGCCTCAATCTTTCACTCTCTCAACTCACTCCCAATTGTTTTTTTTTTGTTTTTTTCTTTTTTAACTTAGCACTACATAACTTTTTCCGTTCACCAATCATAGCAATGGGAAGAAGACATTTTGTTTTTGTTTGAGTTATGCCTTACTAGTGCTTAGGGACCACTGGAAGGACCACATGAACCTTTAATTCTGATGAGTTCCTAGTTTCCTCTTGTGGTGCGGATGTGGTCATCAGTTGATAACCTTTCCTCATATGACAACCTAAAATTTAGCGTAATATATGCCTTTGGATGAATTTCCTTTTCACCAATATATATATATTCTTTTGGCAAAAGCCGACTTTTTTATTTTATTTTTATAAACAACTAGTTTGAGATACACGTGCTAGCCATTATAAAGATTAACAATTAAAATAAGATTTAAAATTCATTTATAACACAAATTAAAAATATAATCATTTCAACGTTGAAGTGCTTAGAAATTGCACCATTAAATCATTCTAAAAAAAATTGCACCATTAAATATTTCATTAATTTGATTATATAATAAAGAACAAAAATTCTAATATGCCGCATAATACATCACAAGCTTGAGGAAACTAAAATTAGTGAAAAATTGTGGTATATCATTTGGAATTATTTTAAAGTAAAATTTTCCATTATATAATTGGTAAATTAATACTGCAAAAGCTAATCCTAAGGAAGAAAAAATGTAGCAAGAAAACTGAAATGAGATGAAGCAACAAAAATGAAGTACATTTGTTTGCCATTGCTATTTTTCATAGTATATAATTCAACTTTGCACTTTGCACATCCCCTTTCAGGAGGTATTAAGATATATTAGTTGATAACTTTCGAACCAAAATACTAAAAATGTTATGAGGGCTGCTAGTATCAAGTTTAACTTCATGTGTGTGAAACTTAACTTTTGCCAACCTTGCACTAACAAGGTAACACTCAACTATTCATATAAACTCATTTTCTTATTCTAATTAATCTCAAGAACCATAATTAGACATAAAATTCTAGTAACAGTTAAGTTCATGCTTTCAACAATGTCTTAATCGCCTAAAGATGAAACTTTTGGTAATATATAAATAATAATTGGTGGTATCTCAAAAGTTCCATAACAACTTTCCAAAGCTAAATCACGATAAACTAATCACTCCAAGACTACAATCTTAACAATATCAAGAGGTTAAAGAAAATCTAGCTATCATTCAAAGATCGATAAGGAAAATTATATTATGGAGGTGCATCAAGCTCAAATACACTCAAGAAGATTAACAATTTGTCACTAGTATGTGGTTCCTTTCAATGACTCCTTTCCTCCGCAGTGAATTCATCTTCTCTGAGATTAGTTTAAGAAACATGCCCAAGCATTGTTGCAAATTTCAGCATGCCCTCGTGAACTTATGGAGACAAAAGCAATCTTTATCGTAATGCCAACCTTGTCAGCTACAAAAGTCCAGGCAAGCCAAAGAGCTTCAGCAAAGCTACTCTCACTGATCGCATAGAATCCCAATTTTCCAAATCTTATAAGGAATATTGTTGCAAGGAGAAGTGCAAGCAACTCTGCATAAGGATATACAGATATAATACACATCTATCATGTATGCAACTCTTTTCTTCCAGGAAACCTCTTCTTTGATAATCTTTGTATACTCATCGAAAGTCTTTTCATTTGGGGAATATGGTCCAAATGCTCGTAACACAGAAATTGAATCAAGATTGTGAACACCACATAGTACAAGGCAAAGGTTCTACTATCAGCATTACCTAAATGAGAAATTGAACTATTATCTTCAAAGGGAAAGACCTTAATGGTGCCGTTAAAAACAAAACCAAATTAAAATTTTGTATAAGACTCAACCTACAAAAATCAAAAGAAACGTCCAACACTTAATTATTATTATTATTTTTTGATAAGTGAAAATAGGGTAGAATATAAATTTATCATTAGGTTAAGAAGTAATCAATTTTTTGTGTAAGCGGGATTTGAATCCAAAATCTCTTATTCAACAAATGCTTAAAAAATATACCTAAACTTTTGCAACTCTTTTTGTAGATAAATTGCATAAGGTACAGACACTATATAAAAGTGAAACTGAGCTGCAATAAAAATTATGAACAAATTATTACTAATAACAAAAATTGAAAAGCACATCCTCAACCATTGTCTTTGAGAAGCTCTAACAAAAAATAGGAAAAACAATTTGACATATCTACATCAATGGCTATATAGTTTAAAGGAAAACTTATATTTAACATAAGTAGAGTCACCATGTTGTATAGATCTCCCTTGGAACCATGATTTGTATCAAGCAACCCCATTTTACGAAATAACTTATATAAACAGAATTATAAGCACAAAAGGAAGGAATCGTACTTTTTTATAGTTCATCGTGTTTCTTGACCCTATGCAGTACTTGGGAGAGGGCTTCCAATTCTTTTTTATTTTTATTTTTTATTTTTATACAAGATAGAATTTCTAATCTAGTCTAATCTAAGTGTATATGTGTGTGAAGCTCCCTCTTGGAAACTTGAACCCTGACCCTTGCCCCCCATACCCCATAAGTATTTATACTTGTGGAATGATCACCGCACCGAGGGTGCGCAGTGATAGGGCTCCCAATTCTTAATTGACTTACACCAGGGTGTAGTATATTTATTATTTTAGAGGAAGTTTTTGTTTAAAGTAAAACAATAGGGTAAGTGAGTGTCAATTTCCCAAAATTCATGGGAGGTCATTATAATTT
This sequence comes from Quercus parvula, assembly GCA_030820535.1. Lineage (NCBI taxonomy): Eukaryota > Viridiplantae > Streptophyta > Magnoliopsida > Fagales > Fagaceae > Quercus > Quercus parvula. The sequence continues at coordinate 30,162,610 of JAUAME010000001.1, forward strand.
CCCTAAAAACAAAGTCCAAGCTATAATAAATAGGGGTTGTTTGGCATGTCATGGAACTTGTCCAACTAATAAGAACAATATAATCGGTTTTAATTGTTTTCAGTTTGATTAAAAAATTTATTCAAAATTGGACATATAAATGCTCTACATGAACCAAAATATTTTCTTCAATCATACGTACAGAAAGAAGAAACCATAAAAATAGCATCAAAGTCAACTGCCAAAAGAATCAAGTCAATGACTACACACAACTTTAAATATGTATATGACTCAAAAAGGAAATAGCAAAGGAAAAAAAAAATGTAATTAACAAATAACAATCCACATCATGTTTCGAGCAAATGATCAATTAATACTTGAATTAAAACAAAATGAAATCACCAAGAATTGGCAGTATAGAACATTAAGAATGTGGAATTAAAGCCTCTTGTTTATAAATCCCAAGTTAGAATAGCACATGTTACAAAAAGCTAAAAAGATGTTGCACAAATAAGACCACAAAAACTACCCTCCATACAGATGGGTCATGGGTACATTATTGCCAGCCGGGAACAATTTCATCCAGTTAATATCCCACTACATAACTCCCAACAACAATATTTCTCACATCCTAAGAACCTACTGCATATGATACATAATTATAATAGAAAACTACACTCATATTTATCATAGTACATACACAAAAATTCTTCAAGGAGATTCACCTTATCAACACATGAAGAACCCAAAAATGGTTCTACATTTGCTATCAAGATAGCCATGTTCGTACTTTATTACCTCTAGCATTTTCAAAGTCAACCTTGTTACCTTCATTTTTTGCAAAAATCCTATTTTAATTCTTCAATTCCTACCCTCCATATAAAATTCTTAACTCACAATTCAGATTTAATAATGTAAAGCTACACTATATATAAAAAAACTCTAACCTGGTTCACTTAGAAGACACTAAGCTACCTGTTGGATCAAAGAAAAGAAAATGATTAAAAAAAGAAGGAAATCACGAATATACAAGAACAAAGAGAGAAACGAACCTTACAGCTCCATTGGGTTGCTAAATTATAAAATCTTACATTACAATGAGTTATTATTAAAACCCAAGAGAGAGATAGAGATAGAGATTTTGTTGTTGGGATTGAAGGATGAAGGTGGATATAGAAAAATGAAGCTTGACGATTTTTTATGGGACAGTGCACTACTATTGGTGCCTGAAAACTAACAACTCACCACAATTATATTAAGCAAAGAGCATGATCAGAAAAATTCAGTCTATAATGAATAAGAAGGAAATTAAACCAGTTACAAACAATCTTAACTCCATATCTTTTAATGAAACAAACATGTGCAAAAAAAAATTAATCATAATCCAGTGTTTTAAAATTAAAGCGCGAAAGGATATTGTTAAGGAAGTTGAAAACCATAATTCTTGCTATTTGACATAAATGAAAACCATGATGGCTCAGAGAAAATAATTATATGAAATGGGTTGTGAATTTTGTGTTTAGGGTTAAAAATTGAGAAAAACATAGGGCTTTCCTGAAGTTTCCATGACCCAATTCCCTTAAGCAGCTGTGATGGACCTGAGAAATGAGAATACCTACCGTATGTATGTTTGTTGAGTTGAAATAAATACCAAAACCACAACTAATTCCCTTTTTGTCATCTGCTCCTCTCTCTCTCCATCTCTCAACCTCATGTCGAAACCCATAAATAATAGCATTAGATAGAATGCATGCACAAACATAAGAGTAATATATTATTGAAGGGAATATCATCCCGAACAAAAACAAAACTGAGATTAAAGAATTAAAATTAGCGGAAACAAACTCAGAGTAATATTTATTGAAGGAGGGCGAAATAAACCCGTAGTTGCAAAGAGAGAATGATGAAGTCTTGGATTGTTGGAGAAAATGCAACAAAGGTACTGTTTGGAGGAGGCGAAGCTTTGGCTGTAGGTTGGATGAATGATTGTTCAGGAGTGATAAAAGATAATGAAACATAAAAATCAAAAATAGAGGAGAGAGCGCTTACCTCACCTGGAATATGAAGATTGAGGAGATCGTAACACCAAAAATTCAATAAGAAAAAAGAGAAGGAGAAGACCATACTTACTGAGTAGTAAGATGCCCATACCCTATCATTCCATTCCCTTTAACTCTCTCTCCTCTCAATCTCATTCTCATCACCCAATTTCTATACTACCCTCAGATGTCAAAGTGATCTAAAATTGGGAAAGTTTAATACGCACCTTTTTGTCTCACCCACTTGACCAAACCAAAACACTGTTCCTTGGTTCATTCGCATAGACAAGATCAACCTTACTTCACTCCGATCTACCCATCCCCCATTGCTCTATTCAGATTGGCCGATATACCACCATAGACGTCCAAAAACAGCCATCGGCAGCCTAGGATTTGGAGAGCGGTGGATTACTTCTTTCGGAGAAATCTCTCTATCTCTCTCTGGTTCCAAAAATTCTCTAAACATTGAGAAAGAAAGAAAAAAGAGAGGTAAAGAGGCAAAGAGAGCTCTGGAACCAATGTTGTCAAAAACGGGATTTTAGGTAGGATCGTGGGAGACAGTAAGATCGTAAATCGTAGGATCGAATTGTAGATCGCAAGATCTTACATTATTTGAGAAAAAAAACATATTGGTATGTTAAATAATCTCATAAATTATACATTCATTCATAAATTTTCATCCATTTGATGTAATTATCACATATTACTGATCACTACATTTATTTATAAGAATTATTTAAAGAGGCCGAAAATCTCAAAACGTGACACTTTATTGGAATGTTGTACGGGGTATGATCCCAAGCCCATTGAACCTTGGGCCCTGGCCTTATGGAACAATACATGATCTCATGCCCACTAGACATTTGGCCTTGGTCCAAACACACTTTAAGGCCCAACCTGAGCTACCAAAGGACTCTGAATTAGGGGAATCGTTGACCATGAGGCCTCCTGAGAATATGAGGCAACTGATGAGGAGTATTGAGGAGTACAAGAGGTTAAAAGATGACCAACAGCAGAGCAAGGGCAAGGCCCTGGTCACTAGTCAGTCCAAGCAAAGGGGTTTTCAATCAGAAGCTAAGTGCTCAAGCCAGGAAAGTGAACGTGGCGTTCAAGGAACTAGTGCACAGGATTGTGGATCGGATCAAAAGCGAGCTGTATTTTCGGTGGCTGAACAAGATAGGAGGTGATCCCACAAAGAGGAATCAGAATTTATATTGTAATTATCACAGGGACAAAGGACATAACACCGACCAGTGTAGAGTGTTGAAGGGTCATTTTGAGCAATTAGTAAGGGCTGGACATTTAAATAAATTTGTAGTGGAGTCAAGGACTCAAGAGACTAGGTAGGGAACCCAACCACAGGAGAATCCTCTTCCACCCCCCTTAAGAGTGATAGAAGTCATCCATGCAGCTTCTAGGGGTACTTTGGTGACTCGGAAGAAAGGAGTATTGACAGTGGTTCCGACAAAAAGTAAACAGGATGATCAGTTCTCATAAAAGAAGACAAAATATACTCAGGAGTCCATTGTTTTTAATGATGATGATCTGGAAGGTACAACTCAGCCACACGACGACGTTGGTAGTTACCGCCCGAATAAATGGCTTTATAGTGAAAAGAGTGCTAGTAGATCAAGGAAGTGGTGCTGAGGTAATGTATCCTGATTTGTTCGGGGGGTTTGGTTTGAAGAAGGAAGATTTGTCAAAGTATGATACCCCATTGGTCGGATTTGATGGTCGAATGGTAATCTCGGAAGGGCAGATTTCGCTTCAGTGAATATGGAAGGTGTAAGGTTGAATTTAATCAACCATCTTATTGGCTTTATTCTATGCCAAATTTGCTTGTAATTTAGCAATTAGTAACCCTGTATTTAGATTGGAATCATGTAAGGGTAGTGTGTGAGAGAGTGTGAAGAAATACTCAAAACTATACAGTGAAGTTGGGACTCGAGGCTGGATCTCGCGGGTGGCTGGCGGCTTGCAAGCCGCCAGAAAATTCACACGATTGAAGCATGCAGAGAAGCTAAATCGTCATGCCAACTGTAGCACTACAGGATAAACAGTCCAGTCTGGCCATTCAATTTTCTCACGGCTTGGACTCGCGACTCAATCAAATTGCGAGGCCAAGTCGCCAGTCCACTCTATTATGAAAAAATGACTCTTCGCATTCCTTTCTCACTTCAGTATAATACCCCTTATACCCACGAAATATTGAGAGCTTCCAGAGAGAATTTTGAAAGAGAAACACTAGAGAAAAACAAAATTGACTTGTCCACAATCTTTACATAGTGACTTTTCAAATTCCTCAACTCTCACCCTCTCCATTGTTACATCCTTGAGAGGTTCATTAGCCAAAACTTTTCTCACCATACCCATATTTGTGAGAAGGCTTTTTGGTGCTTTGGGAAGCAGTTAGGAAAGGACCAATTCACATTGGTTGATGCTATGGGTTATAGCAGAATCCGGTAAGCTAAAGAAGAAATAACTTCGGCGTAACCTTGTTGGAACAGGAGCTTGGAAAGCTTAGGTACACTGGGTAGATTAGGCTTGGAGGGTCTTCTGTTGTTCATGTATCCCAACTTGATTCTTTAGTGGATTGTTGACCGCTTAGAGGGCAGCAGAAAGGTTTTACGCCGAAGGCTTCGATTTTCTCTTCGATAATACATCGCTGTGTTGTCCTTGTATTTGCATCTCTCTTCCCTTTATCTTTGCCATTTAATTACTATTGTGGTTGTGATTATTTATGGTTTAGATTGTTTATCAATTCTGTTTTAGCTTATGTTCATGTTCTGCACATATATTGTTTAATAATAAGCTTGAATTGATATTTTGTAAATTGGGGTCTAAACGTTCAAGGGTGTTTTACACACATTTTGAACATTCAAAGGGTAATGAGGTGATGGTGACCTTTATAGTGGTTGATTCATTCTCTCCATATATGGCAATTCTCTAAAGGCCATGGATTCATGCAATGGGAGCAATTCCATCCACTTTGCATGTCATGGTTAAGTTCCATACCGATCATGGAATTGCCACAGTAAAAGGGAGCTAGCAAGTGGCTAGACAATGCTTAGTGGCTGCTGTTAATCAAGACATCAAGCAAAAAGAACTAGTCAAGGAGGTTTCTTTGTAGCAATTACAGGAGCCCCATGAGGGAAATGGGGGTAGTTGTGCCGAGGATTTAGTAAGAGTTAAAATATTGCCGGACGAAGATAGGAGTTTTCAGATAGGAGTAGGTATGACAGACAAGGATAAGGTGGAGATGTTGCTATTCCTTATACAAAATGTGGATGTTTTTGCCTAGAGCCTGTATGAAGTGCCCAGGGTGGACCCTGAATTTATAGTTCACAAGCTCAATGTAGACCCATTATTTCCCCCCAAGAAGCAGAAGCTGAGAAGGTCAGCTAAAGAGCACGTCGAGGTAGTCAAACAAAAGGTTAGGAGGTAGAAGGAAGCAGGGGCAATAAATGAAGTTTTCTTCCCGAAACGGCTAGCCAATACCGTGGTGGTGAAGAAAAGGAATGGAAAATTGAGGGTTTGCGTGGATTTTACTGATTTGAACTGAGCATGCCCAAAGGACCCTTTCCCTATGCCAAAAATTGATCAGTTGGTGGATGCAATGTACGAACACCTGAGGATGAGTTTTCTAAATGCTTTCTGGAGTTATCATCAAATCGCCCTAGTTGCCAAGGATCAAGAAAAAATGAAGTTCATCTCTCCTGATGCCAATTACCATTATACCATAATGCTATTTGGCTTAAAGAATGTTGAGGCCACCTATCAACGAATGATGATGAGGATGTTTAGGGATAATATTGGGTCAACGGTGAAAGTGTATATTGACGATATGGTGGTCAAAAGTAAAAAAGACCAAGGAATGTGAAGCGGCTTTTCAAGACTTAAAGAGGTATTTAATGCAGGCACCTATGTTATCAGCTCATGAGCCCGGTGAGGATTTGTTTATGTATCTTTCGATGTCTGAACATATTGTAAGTGCTGTATTGTTAAGGGACCAAGGTGTACAGTAGCTGGTGTATTATGTTAGCAAAACTCTAGTTGATGCCAAGACGAGATATTTACCCCTGGAAAAGTTGGTGTTGGTGTTAATACATGCTACGAGGAGATTGCCCCATTATTTACAGGCTCATACTGTTTATGTGCTAACTGAGTGTCCTTTACAGTCATTATTGAAAAGGTCTGGCTTCACGGGCAGGATAGCTAAGTGGGGAACTCGGTTAGGATCTTTTGACATAAGGTACATGCCTCACAGTTCAGATAAGGGTCAAGTCCTTGCTGATTTTGTTGCATAGTTCTCCTCGAGAAAGGAAGTGGAGATAGTTTGTCATGTAGAAACCCACCCGTGGAAGGTATTTGTGGATGGCACGTCAAGCGCACTAGGGGCTAGGGCTGAAATTGTTATTATCACACTAAAAGGAATAAGAGTAGAACATTCCTTTAGGTTGGGTTTTAAGACTTCTAATAACGAGGCTAAGTATGAGGCCCTACTGGCCGGATTGAGAGCTGCTTTAAATTTGGATGCACGATAAGTGGAGGTTTACTCAGATTCTCGGTTGATAGTTAATCAGGTGCAAAGTAGCTTTAAGGCCAAAGATGCACGAATGATGGAGTATTTACTATTGGTATAGCAGACCATAAATCAGTTTCGGAAGGTAAAAGTGGTTCAAATAACCAGGGGGTAGAACCAACATGCCGACTCTCTAGCAAAGTTGGCTTCATCTCTAATTGAGAAGGTACCTTGGCTAATCAAAGTAGAGGTAGGGCTGTCCACGGGTCGGTCCAGGTTGGGTTTGTGCCCAACCCGAAACCGACCCGTTGGAATCGAGTGGAGAAAAAAGGCACCCGACGCCGACCCGTCGAAATAATCGAGTCAGGCGGTTCAGAACATCAACGGGTGGTAGGCGGGTTGGTCGGATTTGAGACGGTGAGAAAACGATGGAAAAAACATAGATCCGACAAAAGTCTCACCGGATTTTATGAGATTTCGCCAAATCCGGTCAAAATATCACCGGATCTAAGGGAAATAGCGCCAAAAAATGGAAAAAAATCACCAGAATCTAGGTTTTATCGTCGGATTCTGGGAAATTTTGGCTGGAATCTGGAAATCTTTTGGTTAGTTTGGGTTTTCGGGTTTTAAGGGAGGAAAACCGAAGTTCGACCCACTGGAATCGGTTTCGGGTGATGAAGACCCGCCACCGACCAGCCGGAGTAGTCAGGTTGGCCGGTTTTGGGTTGGATCCGGTCAGTTCTTCGGGTGGGTCGGGTATTCAGATGAATCTAGACAGCCCTAAGTAGAGGCAGTGGCGAAGCCAAGTATTGATGCGAGGATAAATGTTTCGATGATAGTGATGCCTAAGCCATGTTGGATGAATCCGATCATAGACTTTTTGGCTACCGATCAACTACCAGTAGATGAAAGAAAGGTAGACAGAGTGCGTTGGATGGTTGCATGGTACTGGTTGTCGACAGATCACAAGTTGTACCAAAGGTCTTTTGGAGGACCTTACTTACAGTGCCTGCACCCGAGCAAGGTTGAAAAGCTCTTGACTGAGCTTCATGAGGGGGTATGTGGTAGCCATGTGGGGGGACGTACGTTGGCCCACTGAGCAATCACCCAGGGATTCTGGTGGCCACAAATGCACAAAGATGCCAAGAAGTATGTTCGAAAATGTAAGCAGTGTCAGAAACATGCCCATTTGATCCATTAGCCGATAGGGAATTTGAACCCCATCAGTAGTCCTTGGCCATTCGCGTAATGGGGGCTGGATATTATTGGTCCATTTCCCCGAGCCATAGGAAATCGAAGGTTTGTTTTGGTAGCCGTGAGTTATTTCAAAAAGTGGGCAAAGGCTGAGGTGCTAACTAATATCCGAGATATGGACATTAAAAAGTTTGTTTGGAAGAATATAGCGACCAGATTTGAAGTACCATAATCCATTATGTCTGACAATGGATTACAATTTGATAGCAAGGCTTTCCAAAAATTTTGTAACGACCTCAGTATTAAAAACAAATATTCCACCCCAGCATATCTGCAGGGCAATGGCCAAGTCAAGGCCAAAAACAAGGCAATTGTGAACGATCTAAAGAGGAGGTTGGAAGACACAAAGGGGATGTGGGCCTAAGAGTTACCAAATGTACTGTGGGCTTACCAGACAACCCCCAAGAGATCCACAGGAGAAACCCATTTTCCCTGACGTACGAAGGGGAAGCAATGATACCGACGAAAATAATCTTATTCAGTGCTCGGGTCTCAAGATTTCTCCCTGCTGAGAATGAAGAACTTATGATACAACAACTGGACTCGCTAGAAGAACGCCGAGGATTGGCAACTATCGAGTATCAACAGAGGTTAGCTCATCGATACAATCAAGATGTCAAAAGCAGGGAGTTCCGTGCCGGAGACTTAGTATTGAGAAAAGCAGTAAGGAATGTTTGAGATACCAATGCAGGAAAGTTAGCCCCAAACTAGAAGGGTCTGTACAAGGTCACTGCTATTGCTAGAGCATATTATTTGGAGGATATGGATGAGAGACCACTCCCCCGACCATGGAATGTTCAAAATTTGCGAAAGTTCTATCATTAATTTCATGAAGAGATGCCTGTTATGTGCAACTGTTATGTAATGAACAATGCTCGTCTATGTAATATCCAAAAGTTAAGTTACCATTCTTATCCTTATATAAATTTTTTCTAAGGACAGAAGTCTGTTCCCAGTTCAACTCTATTCACCGAACAGGTGGAAACCTTATATCAATTTTCTCTAAGGACAAAAACCTATTCCTAATTCGACTCTATTTACCGAATAGGTGGAAACCTAAAACTAGAATTTTTTTCTAAGGACAGAAGTCTGTTCCTAGTTCGACTCTATTCACCAAACAGGTGGAAACCTAATACTAAAATTTTTTTCTAAGGACAGAAGCCTGTTTCCGGTTCGACTCTGTTCACTAAATAGGTGGAAACCTTATATCAATTTTCTCCAAGGACAAATACCTGTTCCTGGTTCGACCCTATTCACCAAACAGGTGGAGACCTTATATCAATTTTCTCTGACAGATACCTGTTCCCGATTTGATCTGATTCACTGGACAGGTGAAAACCTTATATCTATACACTAACCAAAACTTGTGCTCGATTATGTTCTACTCCCCAAACAAGTAGAAAATGCTTATTTTCATAAAATAGATAACCTGATCCCTACCACACTCAAGGTATCTATGCTCGTCTAAGGTAAATCACTGACTAAAAGTGAATTTTAGTTTAACATCACAATTATTATAAACGAATGAATAAAGTATAGATGAAATAAGCTAATCGCAACACAAAAATTATTTATAAAAGCAACCAAGATAGATGTCCTGATACCATGTCATAATAGCTAAGTAAACTAAAAGCAAATTTGGAACCAATGTTCTGTCGCTAGATCCCGGCGATAATAGGAAAATCCAAAATATATGGAAACAAAGATTAAAAAGAAAATGAAGTTAAAAGTTTTTCATGCTTGGGCGGTAGGGTTAGTCTCCATGTTGGTTTGGCTCGGCTCATCTTCGATAGGCTGAGCGGCAAAGTGGGTCAGGACTTGGGTTTCCTCAGCATGTTGGGCACCGAACTCTGGGGGTGGCAGTAGGTCAGTTTGCAGCGCGACATCAAAGTTACCGGTGACTTCAAGATCAAATGACTCCACATGGGAGTCAATTTCTTGCACCAACTTCTTCATGCTCGAAGTGTCCTCCTCATCTTCGACATTGGAAGGATTCTAAATGGGGGAAATAGGCTTTGGAAAGGGTATCTGCCTGGGATTCCTCAATGGAGAGTTAGCTGGCACTCCCATAGCCTGAAGGGTAGCCATCCACTCCTCCTCGAACCCATGCTTCCGAGCTTGATAGACGATCAGCTCCACAGACCCCTCGACATCCGCAAAACCCGCGTTGTACCATTTGTCCTTATAGGCTTCAAGGGCTACCTTTAGGTCTTCTATCTCATCCACTTAGGCCAAGTTCAAGCTTTCCGCTTCTGCCAATTTGAGCTCTATCCCGCCCAGCTTTACATCCATTTCCATCAACTTTTGCTCCATTAGTAGCCGAGCCTTCTTAGCCTCCTAAGCCCTCTTCTCGGCAGTCGCAGCAACTTTACCCTTGTCCTTTGCAGTGGCAACAACAACATCCTTCAAGGCCTTCCCCTAGTCAGCATCCTCGGTGGCCTCCTTCAATCGTTCATCAATAACATAAGCCAGCTACGCGGCCTGACAACACAATAATGACAAACATGAAAAGAAAGAAAGTACAATTACATTTATACAATGAAGACAAGAAAGGATAATGTATTACCGCTATGGTATGCCACTGCAGCCGGTTAGCTAATGATCCATCAGTTTAGCCTGAGAAGAAGTGCACGTCCTCAGGCAAGAGGAGACCTTATGCCAAGGTTCGGGCAATTCGCCCACCTTCGCTTTGCACCTGAGTTCTGATGCTAGCTGCCACAAGAAGGGGCTCATTTCCAAGCCTAAAGGTGGTCTGCCAGCCCACTTCTGGCCAAAAGGAGGACCCCACATTAGACCTGACCTAGGTAGTTGGCCGAGCGTCACTAGTAGGCTCTCGGATTGTAATCTCGCCAGACACCCGAGGAGGTGGGGTTCTCGAGGGAGCATCACCCGAGACCCTAGGTGGTTGTTCGGTGGTGCGCTGCCTTTTTCAAGAGTGGCTAGGAAGGGGAGGAAATTGGGATGCCATACATCAATGTACAATAGTAGGGGGCTGTCCACCAATAAAGACTAGCCGAAGGACTGCCAGGTAAAGCATACAGGATCGCAATCGAGTATGAGATGGGATGCCCGGAGCTGTCCGTCAAAATGCACGAATATCTCTAACCTAAGCACAAAATTAAGATCTCTCACATGCACGACTCTAAGGTTCGATTTAAATCTTTTACTTTCTGCACCAAAACAACATGGAAACCGGTTAGTATATATGTGAGTGAAATAAGTACGGGAAAAACATCGGATTTAAAACAATTAAAAGTGCTCAGTACTGACCAATGTCACACAGTGGCAAGCCAATTGCCACTTGCCACTCACCAGAACGAATTCTCCCGCCGAGTTTCTGTTAGAATCGGGAAGGCATGATATGAGCTGTACCCATACATCCCTAACCTTTAAGTAATAGTAGGAACCACATAAACTATCCATAAAGTTTATGTCATGGTGGTTTAGTTGTAACCCGTATATTCGGTTTAATCTACTGACACAACTTACGACTCGGTAAAAATTAGGGGGAAGTTAGTTGGGGCATAAACCATAAAACCTAAGGGTGTTGAGTATGAGAGGGTCTACGGGGAACCTAACCCTTCCCTCTAAAATAGCCATCAAATGAAAAAATATTACATTAGGATTAGAGCATCTCTAGAAAGCAATATCATCCTCATGACAATAGGCAATATCAACATCTCCAGGAACGTCATAGACTACTCTAAAATTAGTCAAAGATGCTTCGAAAGTAAGGAGATGAGAATAACCCATTCTTAAACTCTAGAGTGAAGAAAAAATTGAAAGAAGAGGAAAGAGTTAAGAAACTTACTGTGGGCTCTAGGAATTGGTGATCTTGATTGGAGAATTTATGCACAGGAGGAATATGCTCGACAGAGAGGAAGTTAAAGGAGAAAGGAAGTAAAGAGTAGTGTGAAAAATTAGAAGAAACTATTTATAGAGCTAAGGCATTTAATGAAAAGGGAGGCAGGAAAACCTTTCTGAATTCTTTTTGTAACTCCCACACGCGTGGCCTCGATTCATAAATAGTCAGGTTATGATTATGGTTAGATATGACGGCTTGGCATAACGCTCCTTTTGAGAAGGCATTAATGGCCATCTTGTTCATTTAATAGTTGACAGTTAGGCTCCTCAAGGAATCACTAGCACTAGTCAGATTGTCCTTGATTCGTTCCTGGTAGCCAGACACGAATCAAGGGAGGGCTATTGTACGGGGTATGATCCTAGGCCCATTGAACCTTGGGCCTTAGCCTTATGGTACAATACATGATCCCATGCCCACTGGACCTTTGGCCTTGGTCTAGACACACTTTAAGGCCCAACCTGAGCCCAAATACCATAATGAGTCCATCTTGTCTTAAACGTATTAGAAGCAAGCCCATGCCGATCAATTATAACTTGATTGGGAATGTGCTTACTCAGAACAGCCTGGTATTTCCTTGGGGAATATTGCTGTCGAGTAGTCTTTTGGATGCTGGAACTAGTTCCAATGCCATTACCATCATTCCTAACAAAGCATATTCTTATCAGGAATAATTAGATTGGACCCCACCCACACGAGTGAGATCAGAAAATAATCATAACACCTCCACCCACCTCAAGCTATAAATAGGATAATAGAATGAAAAGATAGGGTGGGCAATTTTGTGGAAAAGAGAGAGGAAGAAGGAAGGAGAAAGTTGATGCCACAATGAGAGTGAGTGAGAGTAACTTAGAGAAGAAAAGGGAGAGAATTTGTGAAAACGGAAAGGTGTCATTTGGTAGTCAAGTAAGGAACTACCCATAGTAGGAAACACAAAGGCCATAATATAAATAGATTGTGAGTCCAATTACTAGCCTTGTCCATCAAGGTAAATTTAGATACGCACAAATGTTATTTTTCATTTGGGTCCAATTGAGCTTTCTGTTAAGTTAAAGAAGATTACTGTTGACACCCTATTTTGCAACCCGCATTTAACCTCACATGGAGGGTAAAAGGGTAATTTTACCTTAGAAATATGCATCTTAATTCTGGTCATTAGATCCTTAATCTCATTCCACTAAAATGATCTTGATGTTGTAACAATCAAATCGATTGATCATGAGCCCTAATCGGACCACGAGATTGAAAGTTATCATCAAATTAAGTTTTAATGGCTGAGATGCATTATCACAAATTGAGTCCAACTATATGTAATTATGAGCAATTGATTTCAATTGGTTATAAGTATAATCAATTTGAGATCAATGATGTGTCATAATTTGATTGGTTAGGACTACATTTTATGGTGAGGTTGCATACACCTAATTAATTAGATAGTTAAAAATTAATTATTCAATAAGTAATTTGTGCAATTATCTTTTAATTAGATTAAAATTAGAACCAATTAAGTCTGAAATGGGAGTGATTGGAGCCATTTAATGTTAATTGGGAGGTAATTTGGGACCTATTAATGTTAATTGTGCTGAAACATTTTCTAACAAATTACCTCTGCTCACCATTTCATCAATATCTCTTAGAATATTTTGAATCAGTGAATGAGATTAATTTTCCCAGAAACTAGACATCCGGAGCTTCAATTTGAGCATAAGAATGAGGCAATTCCGATCAGAATTGAGTCAGATATGATTTTTCGAAGTTGGCTCTATATGCTGTTACAGCAGCTACGAGAAAACCGACCTTTGCTTGCTCCTCATTCTCATCAATCTTCACATTTAATGCACCAGATTTCCCCAAAGGCTAAAATGAGATCTAGGTTCATGATTTTTTGTCAACTCTCATTAAATGGCCTTCCATTCATATTTTCTCCACTACTATATAAACGCCCCCTCTCCTTCATTCCAAGACACAAAAACCCCATCTCTTCTCCTCTCTCGAGTTCTAGTGAAGTTGAGTAGTCTTGTCATATCTTAGTCTTGTCATATCTTAGCCTTCTTGAAACTCAAGGTATTGAGTGAGACTCACTCTTCCTCTCCTAACTCATCTTTTCCTCCACCCTTAGGACCTCTACCAAGAGTCTCCTCTTCCACCGTATGGATATTACATGAAGGTATAATCCCTTTCCTTTACTTGTTTTTTGTGTTACCATGATAGGAATTTAGGATTAAAGCATGATAGTAATTATTTAAATTCTCTTGAATATGTTTGAATGTTCTTATATGTTTTTCACGTGTTCTTGATTGTTCATCACATGTTCATGCATAAACAATAGTTTTGATCTTAAATCCACATCAAAAATATGAAAAACATGTTTGTTTCATAATTCTTTCAAATTCTTAAATCTAGGATATCATTATAAACACACATTCACTAGAATTTATTTTTCAATCCAAATGCAATGCTTAATAAATTGAATTAGGGTTTATCACATGCACACACATTAAATTCAACATGTAAATTGATTGATATATTGGATGATATGATATGAAGGTTGGCCACCATAGTCTAGAAGACCGGTTTCACCGGGTAAGGTGGGTGCCTAACACCTTCCTACCTTGTAACATAGCCTCCGAACTTAGATCAAGGGTTGATAGACCAATGCTTATTCTTGTAATTTTCAATTTCTAGATTGTAACTAAGAAACAAAGTCATGTACTTTATCTTAGATTGTATCTAGGACCAAAGCCATGTAATTTCCTATGATCAATGTAAATTCAATTTCAAATTAATAAAATGAGGAATTTTTCAATTATGATTTTCTTGTTTTCCAATAAATAAATAAATGGCGACTCCATTATAAAACCCTTAATCTAAAGGGAAAAATATAACTAGTCAAACCTCCATTTTGAAAGGCAATAACACGACTCCACCCATTCACGTGGGTTTGGCCCAACATCCTATAAAAAAGGGGGCCGAGGGCGCGGTCTCTCACAGTGGCGACTCCACTGGGGATATTGAGGGCTAAGCTTCAGTTAGGTTATGGTGGCCAACCATGTCATTGTTTGTTTATTACTTTTTGCATCATTTGCTTAAATGAAATTTATTTTATTTGTGTGCTAGCCCGGAAGCCTGGTGGTATTAGCCGTGGATTGTGGTCTTCCTGAGACTTACATACCCCGCGGTGAACCTACCACCCACCGCGACAAGGATCATCATGGTTATGCCATGGTGATTCATAGGGACAAACTATACCGTTCGGACCAACGCGGCGCTCCTGGCGTCACAAGTTGGGAGGTACGACGTCCTAGGTTGTGGGAACCTTTAACCTACCTTCTACCCATGTTGTAATGACCTATAGAACCAACCTTTAGGTTGGTCCATGTAAATTGCATTTCATTACGCATTTGTTTGGCTGTTGTTTGAACCATGATGACTTAAGTCCAACGCTTGAGCCCATCATGATTGTTTGAACCTTGTATGTTGTGAATGAACTCAAACCCAAAAGCCTATGATTGAACTCTACTTGAAATAAAGCCCAAAATTGTTTCTTGAATGAGTCTAAGCCCAACACTTGAGCCCATCAAAGGTGCATGAAGACATGAGCCACATCAAAGGCCAAAAATTCACAAGATGCATGCCTTCCAAGTGCAAGCCCAAGCCATTTCATCATAATCAAGGATCAAGCCCACCAAGTCTCAAGCATCCTAAATGGATCAGGAAGAAGCAAGTGGCCCAATCTTGCCTCAGTCCGCATTTGGTTTGCAACATCATGGTTAAGTATAAAGTTTCTTTGTTTATTCCATGTTTTTATGTTTCTTTGAATTCAAAATTTTCATGTAGTATTTAATGAGCTTTGTTTGTGTGTGTGTGTATATATATATATATATATAAAATAAAATAATAATAAAAAAACAAAAAAAAATTCAAAAAAATTTCAAGATTTCCAAATCTTTCCAAAAAAAAAAAGAGAGAAAAATTTTCAAATAAAAAAAAGTCTTTGGACTAGGGGCATTGAGCCCTTAAGTCATTTTTTGAAAAAAAAAAAAAAATTTATTTGAATTAGGGGCATTGGACTTCCTATTGACTTTTTCAAAAAAGGCCCATTTTTTTCTTATAAAAATTTCAAGATTCTAAAAAGTCTCCTTTTCAAAATGGTACATGAGGATCCCTGGACAAAACATTTTCTAAATCTTGATGTTTAAAGGCTTGAGCAATCAACTTGTACCAAGGAATGATTAATTTCATTTAATCCATGTAAAGACTTTTGCTACTTGACTTAGAATATAAGAAGAAATGATCTTAAAAGGCAATCAAAAAGAATCCATCCATCAGAAAATTCAAAAAGCTCATGCATTCATTCCAAATTTCTAAAAACTTTTGTGTCTCCAATAGAGCATTCATACTTTTTTCTTTTAAGAGAAATTTATTAAAAGAGCTCAAGTCACTGTGCCTACAAGCAAGCATTACTAGGGATAGGAGGCAATCTTTGGTTAAACCAAATTATTTCCTATTACCTAGAATGATCATTATCCATTGCTAGCCCATTTGAGCTTTTAAACACTTAGCCTCTTTTTCACATGTTTTTCACATGAACCCACTAAAATATGAACCTAGGGTGGGAAAATTCAAAGTATGCATGCTTAAATCTCATGTTGAGGAGGAGTCGATCTTGTAGCTTTGAAGCTAATTGATAAAACTCTCCTAGAAGAGATGAAAGACAAGTGGAGAATTCATTAAGTTAAAGATAAGAGATTGTCAAAGAAAGATGAGCTTTCACTCAATCAAGGAAAGAGAAATGAAATTCCATCAATGTGAGAGAAAACGAAATGTGCATCAAGTTTGAAGAACCTAAAATTCATCATTCCAAGAGGAATACAGGGTTCATCCAAAAGAGAGTTCATCAAAAAAGGAAAAGATTCATCAAGCATAGAAATGTGCAAGCACATCGAGACAAGAAGGATGTAAAGAGAGTGCATCAAAATGACTTAAGTTGAGGAAAACAAAGGAGGCAAAAGATCCCCGAAAAGTTCATTTAATCAAGAGATGAAAGACAGCAAAAAAAAAAAAAAAAAGCCTGCTAGCCTAAAAACCCAAAAATGTGGTTTAGGCAAAAGTTAGGGCCAAAGAAAAGAAAAGAAAAGAAAAATCCTACCAAGTGGGAAACTTGAGGATGCAACCTAAAAAGAGAATAATTTTACAAGATGAAAGTCTAGAGGTATGATTCAAGATGAATGAGCTTAAAAACAAAAAGTGTTGATACAAGTGACCAATGAAGATTAGTGAGAAGATGGCAACAAAGAAATGAGAAAACTCCTCCAATACTTGATTTTTGAGTAATGCATACTTGGGGGAACATCATAGGGAATTTTGAGCCTTTTTATATCATTCATTTCATAACCTAAACCCGGCCTACATTACAACCTATGAATAAGACCTCCTTGAAGTCTTTCTAATTGTAGGCACATCTTAAACTCTAATAATATTTTCTCTTGAATTAAAAAGGAAAAATGCCTAAATTGTCAAACCCCACAGGATGATTTGTTTGAGGACAAAATTTCTCAAATCCTCAAATGACTCAAAAGAAATTTCAAACTTGGAGCACTCTTCTTGTTTTCACCCAACAATGTGATTCCTAAATATTATCACATTTCATTTCTTGATTGCCTTTGGAGACTTAATCTGACAATGTTCAAAAGAAATAAGCAAATTTTGATTACATGAGTTTAATGATCTTCGTCCTTCATAATCAAAGAGATTTGTTTGGTTCTTAAACACTATGATTTTCCAAAATGGTTGTTCAAAGGATCACATCTTGTTCAAAAAAAAAATGGAAATTTGTTTTTTTCAAAAAAAGAAAAAAAGAAAAAAGAGAAATCTCATTTCAAAAAAAAAAAAAAAAATCATTCTTTTTCAAAAATCTAGTTCTCTTAAACTACGTCTTGACCTGATCCTCTGCAAGAGAGGTACGTAGGCAGCCTTGTAGAGGCCTGGTCCCATTCACCCAAACAACCTTGGAGAACAAAGTCAAAATAATGTGACAAAATTGTTTGGGTGCATGTTAGGTTAACCCATTTGTTTGCATTAAGCATGTTTAAACTTGGTGCGTTAGCCTATTTATAATGTGTGCAAGTTTTCATGATAATTGGGTTCTAACAAGCTAGAGAAGGAAAGCCTTTTTGTAGAAACCAAGGATGGCAGACCATGATCTTCTTTCATGTTCCCCAATGGTCACAACATCAAATGAATTCAACTTCAATCTAAGCATGGAATATGCCCCAAACTAGGGGCATTGGGTAAGTACTTCCAATTCATTTCAACGAATAAATCCATTGCTAATTGAAATTATCTTTTTGCAGGAATTGAGAAGGACTTATCCAGCAATCCGCATCAACTTCCAGCCAAAGTTATTCTCATTCAAATGATAGGTTTTTCAAAAAAAAAAAAAAATCATCATGAATAAATCTTCATCGCTTTTACTCCATCTCCATCTTCATCTTCTTCACTTTTTGATAATGAACAAATCTTCATATTTCAAAAAAAAAAAAAAAAAAAAATCAATTCAATTCTTTCTAAATCTTTCAAAAAAAAAAAAAAGAGGAAATTTTCAAAAAAGGTCTTGAGACTAGGGGCATTGGGCTTGTACTTCTTAGGTTGCTTTAAAAAAAAAAAAAAAAAAAAACATTAATTAAAATTTTCAATTCCTTGAAAAAATTCCAAAATTCCAAAATTTTCAAAAAAATTCGTTAATCAAAATTTTCAATTCCTTCAAAAAATTCAGGATTTCCAAATTTTTCAAAAAAAAAAAAAAAAAAATCAAAAGTCCCAAAAAAAATCTTCATTAAATTCTTCTTTAGGAACAGAAAGCTATCATCCTCTTCCATATTCTCTAGTGGTTCAACATCAAGTCAATTGTCCACCCTCAGCATTAATCGAAGCATGGAATATGTCCCAAACTAAGGGCATTCACCAGGTATGCCAAAGTCTTTTCAATGAATAACTCTGTTACTAATTGAAAGTATTTATTTTGCAGGTATTAGGGTAAAAGGCCTACACACATCGGTATGAATAATACCTTCCAATTCCATTGGACCTTTGGGAAGCACGTCCAAATTCAAAATCCATGGACCTCTGGGAAGCACGTCCAAAATTCAATCTTTGGACCTCTGGGAAGCACATCCAAGATTCCACTCCATCGGACCTCTGGATAGCACGTCCAAACTTCAATCCATGGACCTCTGGGAAGCACATCCAAAATTCAATCTTTGGACCTCTAGGAAGCACTTCCAAGATTCTAATCCATCGGACCTCTGAGAAGCACGTCCAAAATTCAATCCATGGACCTCTGGGAAGCATGTCCAAAATTCAATCTTTGGACTTCTGGGAAGCACGTCCAAGATTCCAATCCATCGAACCTCTGGGAAGCACGTCCAAACTTCAATCCATCGGACCTCTGGGAAGCACGTCCAAAATTCAATCTTTGGACCTCTGGGAAGCATGTCAAAGATTCCAATCCATCGGACCTCTGGGAAGCACGTCCAAACTTCAATCCATCGGACCTCTAGGAAGCACGTCCAAAATTCAAATCCTTAGACCTCTGGGAAGCACGTCCAAGATTCCAAACCATCAGACCTCTGGGAAGCACGTCCAAACTTCAAATCCACGGACCTCTGGGAAGCACGTCCAAAATTCAATCCTTGGACCTCTAGGAAGCACGTCCAAGATTCCAAACCATCGGACCTCTAGGAAGCACGTCCAAACTTCAATCCATCGAACCTCTGGGAAGCACGTCCAAAATTCAATCTTTGGACCTCTGGGAAGCACGTCCAAAATTCAATCTTTGGACCTCTGGGAAGCACGTCCAAGATTCCAATCCATCGGACCTCTAGGAAGCACGTCCAAATTCAAATCCATGGACCTCTGGGAAGCACGTCCAAAGTTCAATCCTTGGACCTCTGGGAAGCACATCCAAGATTCCAAACCATCGGACCTCTGGGAAACACGTCCAAACTTCAATCCATCGGACCTCTGAGAAGCACGTCCAAAATTCAATCTTTTGACCCCTAGGAAGCATGTCCAAGATTCCAATCCATCGGACCTTTGGGAAGCACGTCCAAACTTCAATCCATCGAACCTCTAGGAAGCACGTCCAAAATTCAAATCCTTGGACCTCTGGGAAGCACGTCCAAGATTCCAAACCATCGGACCTCTGGGAAGCACGTCCAAGATTCCAAACCATCGGACCTCTAGGAAGCATGTCTAAACTTCAAATCCACGGACCTCTGGGAAGCACGTCCAAAATTCAATCCTTAGACCTTTGGGAAGCATATCCAAGATTCCAAACCATCGGACCTCTGGGAAGCACGTCCAAACTTCAATCCATCGGACCTCTGAGAATCACGTCCAAAATTCAATCTTTGGACCTCTGGGAAGCATGTCCAAGATTCCAATCCATCGGACCTCTGGGAAGCATGTCCAAGATTCCAATCCATCGGACCTCTGGGAAGCACGTCCAAACATCAATCTATCGAACCTCCGGGAAGCACTTCCAAGATTCCAAACCATCGGACCTCTAGGAAGCATATCCAAATTCAAATCCACGGACCTCTGGGAAGCACGTCCAAGATTCCAATCCATCAAACCTCTGGGAAGCACGTCCAAGATTCCAAACCATCGGACCTCTGGGAAGCACGTCCAAACTTCAAATCCACGGACCTCTGGGAAGCACGTCCAAAATTCAATCCTTGGACCTCTAGGAAGGACGTCCAAGATTCCAAACCATCGGACCTCTGGGAAGCACGTCAAGCACGTCCAAGATTCCAAACCATCAGACCTCTGGGAAGCACGTCCAAACTTCAAATCCACGGACCTCTGGGAAGCACGTCCAAAATTCAATCCTTGGACCTCTAGGAAGCACGTCCAAAATTCAAATCCTTGGACCTCTGGGAAGCAAGTCCAAGATTCCAAACCATCGGACCTCTGGGAAGCACGTCCAAGATTCCAAACCATCGGACATCTGGGAAGCATGTCTAAACTTCAAATCCACGGACCTCTGGGAAGCACGTCCAAAATTCAATCCTTGGACCTTTGGGAAGCATATCCAAGATTCCAAACCATCGGACCTCTGGGAAGCACGTCCAAACTTCAATCCATCGGACCTCTGAGAAGCACTTCCAAAATTCAATCTTTGGACCTCTGGGAAGCATGTCCAAGATTCCAATCCATCGGACCTCTGGGAAGCATGTCCAAGATTCCAATCCATCGGACCTTTGGGAAACACGTCCAAACTTCAATCTATCGGACCTCCGGGAAGCACTTCCAAGATTCCAAACCATCGGACCTCTAGGAAGCACGTCCAAACTTCAATCCATCGAACCTCTGGGAAGCACGTCCAAAATTCAATCTTTGGACCTCTGGGAAGCACGTCTAAGATTCCAATCCATCGGACCTCTAGGAAGCACGTCCAAATTCAAATCCATGGACCTCTGGGAAGCACGTCCAAAGTTCAATCCTTGGACCTCTGGGAAGCACATCCAAGATTCCAAACCATCGGACCTCTGGGAAGCACGTCCAAACTTCAATCCATCGGACCTCTGGGAAGCACGTCCAAACTTCAATCCATCGGACCTCTGAGAAGCACGTCCAAAATTCAATCTTTTGACCCCTAGGAAGCATGTCCAAGATTCCAATCCATCGGACCTTTGGGAAGCACGTCCAAACTTCAATCCATCGAACCTCTAGGAAGCACGTCCAAAATTCAAATCCTTGGACCTCTGGGAAGCACGTCCAAGATTCCAAACCATCGGACCTCTGGGAAGCACGTCCAAGATTCCAAACCATCGGACCTCTAGGAAGCATGTCTAAACTTCAAATCCACGGACCTCTGGGAAGCACGTCCAAAATTCAATCCTTAGACCTTTGGGAAGCATATCCAAGATTCCAAACCATCGGACCTCTGGGAAGCACGTCCAAACTTCAATCCATCGGACCTCTGAGAATCACGTCCAAAATTCAATCTTTGGACCTCTGGGAAGCATGTCCAAGATTCCAATCCATCGGACCTCTGGGAAGCACGTCCAAACATCAATCTATCGAACCTCCGGGAAGCACTTCCAAGATTCCAAACCATCGGACCTCTAGGAAGCATATCCAAATTCAAATCCACGGACCTCTGGGAAGCACGTCCAAGATTCCAATCCATCAGACCTCTGGGAAGCACGTCCAAGATTCCAAACCATCGGACCTCTGGGAAGCACGTCCAAACTTCAAATCCACGGACCTCTGGGAAGCACGTCCAAAATTCAATCCTTGGACCTCTAGGAAGCACGTCCAAGATTCCAAACCATCGGACCTCTGGGAAGCACGTCAAGCACGTCTAAGATTCCAAACCATCGGACCTCTGGGAAGCACGTCCAAACTTCAAATCCACGGACCTCTGGGAAGCACGTCCAAAATTCAATCCTTGGACCTTTGGGAAGCATATCCAAGATTCCAAACCATCGGACCTCTGGGAAGCACGTCCAAACTTCAATCCATCGGACCTCTGAGAAGCACGTCCAAGATTCCAAACCATCGGACCTCTAGGAAGCATGTCTAAACTTCAAATCCATGGACCTCTGGGAAGCACGTCCAAAATTCAATCCTTAGACCTTTGGGAAGCATATCCAAGATTCCAAACCATCGGACCTCTGGGAAGCACGTCCAAACTTCAATCCATCGGACCTCTGAGAATCACGTCCAAAATTCAATCTTTGGACCTCTGGGAAGCATGTCCAAGATTCCAATCCATCGGACCTCTGGGAAGCATGTCCAAGATTCCAATCCATCGGACCTCTGGGAAGCACGTCCAAACATCAATCTATCGAACCTCCGGGAAGCACTTCCAAGATTCCAAACCATCGGACCTCTAGGAAGCATATCCAAATTCAAATCCACGGACCTTTGGGAAGCACGTCCAAGATTCCAATCCATCAAACCTCTGGGAAGCACGTCCAAGATTCCAAACCATCGGACCTC
The DNA here is from genome assembly GCA_030820535.1 of Quercus parvula. Lineage (NCBI taxonomy): Eukaryota > Viridiplantae > Streptophyta > Magnoliopsida > Fagales > Fagaceae > Quercus > Quercus parvula. Next base: position 30,185,276 of record JAUAME010000001.1, read on the forward strand.
TGGGAAGCACGTCCAAACTTCAAATCCACGGACCTCTGGGAAGCACGTCCAAAATTCAATCCTTGGACCTCTAGGAAGGACGTCCAAGATTCCAAACCATCGGACCTCTGGGAAGCACGTCAAGCACGTCCAAGATTCCAAACCATCAGACCTCTGGGAAGCACGTCCAAACTTCAAATCCACGGACCTCTGGGAAGCACGTCCAAAATTCAATCCTTGGACCTCTAGGAAGCACGTCCAAAATTCAAATCCTTGGACCTCTGGGAAGCAAGTCCAAGATTCCAAACCATCGGACCTCTGGGAAGCACGTCCAAGATTCCAAACCATCGGACATCTGGGAAGCATGTCTAAACTTCAAATCCACGGACCTCTGGGAAGCACGTCCAAAATTCAATCCTTGGACCTTTGGGAAGCATATCCAAGATTCCAAACCATCGGACCTCTGGGAAGCACGTCCAAACTTCAATCCATCGGACCTCTGAGAAGCACTTCCAAAATTCAATCTTTGGACCTCTGGGAAGCATGTCCAAGATTCCAATCCATCGGACCTCTGGGAAGCATGTCCAAGATTCCAATCCATCGGACCTTTGGGAAACACGTCCAAACTTCAATCTATCGGACCTCCGGGAAGCACTTCCAAGATTCCAAACCATCGGACCTCTAGGAAGCACGTCCAAACTTCAATCCATCGAACCTCTGGGAAGCACGTCCAAAATTCAATCTTTGGACCTCTGGGAAGCACGTCTAAGATTCCAATCCATCGGACCTCTAGGAAGCACGTCCAAATTCAAATCCATGGACCTCTGGGAAGCACGTCCAAAGTTCAATCCTTGGACCTCTGGGAAGCACATCCAAGATTCCAAACCATCGGACCTCTGGGAAGCACGTCCAAACTTCAATCCATCGGACCTCTGGGAAGCACGTCCAAACTTCAATCCATCGGACCTCTGAGAAGCACGTCCAAAATTCAATCTTTTGACCCCTAGGAAGCATGTCCAAGATTCCAATCCATCGGACCTTTGGGAAGCACGTCCAAACTTCAATCCATCGAACCTCTAGGAAGCACGTCCAAAATTCAAATCCTTGGACCTCTGGGAAGCACGTCCAAGATTCCAAACCATCGGACCTCTGGGAAGCACGTCCAAGATTCCAAACCATCGGACCTCTAGGAAGCATGTCTAAACTTCAAATCCACGGACCTCTGGGAAGCACGTCCAAAATTCAATCCTTAGACCTTTGGGAAGCATATCCAAGATTCCAAACCATCGGACCTCTGGGAAGCACGTCCAAACTTCAATCCATCGGACCTCTGAGAATCACGTCCAAAATTCAATCTTTGGACCTCTGGGAAGCATGTCCAAGATTCCAATCCATCGGACCTCTGGGAAGCACGTCCAAACATCAATCTATCGAACCTCCGGGAAGCACTTCCAAGATTCCAAACCATCGGACCTCTAGGAAGCATATCCAAATTCAAATCCACGGACCTCTGGGAAGCACGTCCAAGATTCCAATCCATCAGACCTCTGGGAAGCACGTCCAAGATTCCAAACCATCGGACCTCTGGGAAGCACGTCCAAACTTCAAATCCACGGACCTCTGGGAAGCACGTCCAAAATTCAATCCTTGGACCTCTAGGAAGCACGTCCAAGATTCCAAACCATCGGACCTCTGGGAAGCACGTCAAGCACGTCTAAGATTCCAAACCATCGGACCTCTGGGAAGCACGTCCAAACTTCAAATCCACGGACCTCTGGGAAGCACGTCCAAAATTCAATCCTTGGACCTTTGGGAAGCATATCCAAGATTCCAAACCATCGGACCTCTGGGAAGCACGTCCAAACTTCAATCCATAGGACCTCTGAGAAGCACGTCCAAGATTCCAAACCATCGGACCTCTAGGAAGCATGTCTAAACTTCAAATCCATGGACCTCTGGGAAGCACGTCCAAAATTCAATCCTTAGACCTTTGGGAAGCATATCCAAGATTCCAAACCATCGGACCTCTGGGAAGCACGTCCAAACTTCAATCCATCGGACCTCTGAGAATCACGTCCAAAATTCAATCTTTGGACCTCTGGGAAGCATGTCCAAGATTCCAATCCATCGGACCTCTGGGAAGCATGTCCAAGATTCCAATCCATCGGACCTCTGGGAAGCACGTCCAAACATCAATCTATCGAACCTCCGGGAAGCACTTCCAAGATTCCAAACCATCAGACCTCTAGGAAGCATATCCAAATTCAAATCCACGGACCTTTGGGAAGCACGTCCAAGATTCCAATCCATCAAACCTCTGGGAAGCACGTCCAAGATTCCAAACCATCGGACCTCTGGGAAGCACGTCCAAACTTCAAATCCACGGACCTCTGGGAAGCACGTCCAAAATTCAATCCTTGGACCTCTAGGAAGGACGTCCAAGATTCCAAACCATCGGACCTCTGGGAAGCACGTCAAGCACGTCCAAGATTCCAAACCATCAGACCTCTGGGAAGCACGTCCAAACTTCAAATCCACGGACCTCTGGGAAGCACGTCCAAAATTCAATCCTTGGACCTCTAGGAAGCACGTCCAAAATTCAAATCCTTGGACCTCTGGGAAGCAAGTCCAAGATTCCAAACCATCGGACCTCTGGGAAGCACGTCCAAGATTCCAAACCATCGGACATCTGGGAAGCATGTCTAAACTTCAAATCCACGGACCTCTGGGAAGCACGTCCAAAATTCAATCCTTGGACCTTTGGGAAGCATATCCAAGATTCCAAACCATCGGACCTCTGGGAAGCACGTCCAAACTTCAATCCATCGGACCTCTGAGAAGCACTTCCAAAATTCAATCTTTGGACCTCTGGGAAGCATGTCCAAGATTCCAATCCATCGGACCTCTGGGAAGCATGTCCAAGATTCCAATCCATCGGACCTTTGGGAAACACGTCCAAACTTCAATCTATCGGACCTCCGGGAAGCACTTCCAAGATTCCAAACCATCGGACCTCTAGGAAGCACGTCCAAACTTCAATCCATCGAACCTCTGGGAAGCACGTCCAAAATTCAATCTTTGGACCTCTGGGAAGCACGTCCAAAATTCAATCTTTGGACCTCTGGGAAGCACGTCCAAAATTCAATCTTTGGACCTCTGGGAAGCACGTCTAAGATTCCAATCCATCGGACCTCTAGGAAGCACGTCCAAATTCAAATCCATGGACCTCTGGGAAGCACGTCCAAAGTTCAATCCTTGGACCTCTGGGAAGCACATCCAAGATTCCAAACCATCGGTCCTCTGGGAAGCACGTCCAAACTTCAATCCATCGGACCTCTGGGAAGCACGTCCAAACTTCAATCCATCGGACCTCTGAGAAGCACGTCCAAAATTCAATCTTTTGACCCCTAGGAAGCATGTCCAAGATTCCAATCCATCGGACCTTTGGGAAGCACGTCCAAACTTCAATCCATCGAACCTCTAGGAAGCACGTCCAAAATTCAAATCCTTGGACCTCTGGGAAGCACGTCCAAGATTCCAAACCATCGGACCTCTGGGAAGCACGTCCAAGATTCCAAACCATCGGACCTCTAGGAAGCATGTCTAAACTTCAAATCCACGGACCTCTGGGAAGCACGTCCAAAATTCAATCCTTAGACCTTTGGGAAGCATATCCAAGATTCCAAACCATCGGACCTCTGGGAAGCACGTCCAAACTTCAATCCATCGGACCTCTGAGAATCACGTCCAAAATTCAATCTTTGGACCTCTGGGAAGCATGTCCAAGATTCCAATCCATCGGACCTCTGGGAAGCACGTCCAAACATCAATCTATCGAACCTCCGGGAAGCACTTCCAAGATTCCAAACCATCGGACCTCTAGGAAGCATATCCAAATTCAAATCCACGGACCTCTGGGAAGCACGTCCAAGATTCCAATCCATCAGACCTCTGGGAAGCACGTCCAAGATTCCAAACCATCGGACCTCTGGGAAGCACGTCCAAACTTCAAATCCACGGACCTCTGGGAAGCACGTCCAAAATTCAATCCTTGGACCTCTAGGAAGCACGTCCAAGATTCCAAACCATCGGACCTCTGGGAAGCACGTCAAGCACGTCTAAGATTCCAAACCATCGGACCTCTGGGAAGCACGTCCAAACTTCAAATCCACGGACCTCTGGGAAGCACGTCCAAAATTCAATCCTTGGACCTCTAGGAAGCACGTCCAAAATTCAAATCCTTGGACCTCTGGGAAGCAAGTCCAAGATTCCAAACCATCGGACCTCTGGGAAGCACGTCCAAGATTCCAAACCATCGGACATCTGGGAAGCATGTCTAAACTTCAAATCCACGGACCTCTGGGAAGCACGTCCAAAATTCAATCCTTGGACCTTTGGGAAGCATATCCAAGATTCCAAACCATCGGACCTCTGGGAAGCACGTCCAAACTTCAATCCATCGGACCTCTGAGAAGCACGTCCAAAATTCAATCTTTGTACCTCTGGGAAGCATGTCCAAGATTCCAATCCATCGGACCTCTGGGAAGCATGTCCAAGATTCCAATCCATCGGACCTTTGGGAAACACGTCCAAACTTCAATCTATCGGACCTCCGTGAAGCACTTCCAAGATTCCAAACCATCGGACCTCTAGGAAGCATGTCCAAATTCAAATCCACGGACCTCTGGGAAGCACGTCCAAGATTCCAATCCATCGGACCTCTGGGAAGCACGTCAAAGATTCCAAACCATCGGACCTCTGGGAAGCACGTCCAAACTTCAAATCCACGGACCTCTGGGAAGCACGTCCAAAATTCAATCCTTGGACCTCTAGGAAGCACGTCCAAGATTCTAAACCATTGGACCTCTAGGAAACACGTCCAAGATTCCAAACCATCGGACCTCTGGGAAGCACGTCCAAAATTCAAATCCACGGACCTCTGGGAAGCACGTCCAAAATTCAATCCTTGGACCTCTAGGAAGCATGTCCAAAATTCAAATCCTTGGACCTCTGGGAAGCACGTCCAAGATTCCAAACCATCGGACCTCTGGGAAGCACGTCCAAACTTCAAATCCACGGACCTCTGGGAAGCACGTCCAAAATTCAATCCTTGGACCTTTGGGAAGCATATCCAAGATTCCAAACCATCGGACCTCTGGGAAGCACGTCCAAACTTCAATCCATCGGACCTCTGAGAAGCACGTCCAAAATTCAATCTTTGGACCTCTGGGAAGCATGTCCAAGATTCCAATCCATCGGACCTTTGGGAAGCATGTCCAAGATTCCAATCCATCGGACCTCTGGGAAGCATGTCCAAACTTTAATCTATCGGACCTCCGGGAAGCACTTCCAAGATTCCAAACCATCGGACCTCTAGGAAGCATGTCCAAATTCAAATCCATGGACCTTTGGGAAGCACGTCCAAGATTCCAATCCATCGAACCTCTGGGAAGTACATCCAAACTTCAATCCATCGGACCTCTGGGAAGCATGTCCAATTTTCAAATCCATGGACCTCTGGGAAGCACGTCCAAAACTTCAAATCCATCAAACCATTGGTAAGCATGTCTTGTACTCATTTTTTTTTCCAAAAAAAAAAAAAGGCTTCATGCATGAACTACGTTTAGACCTGATCCTCCTACTAAGAGGTACGTAGGCAATCTCCCTCGAGATTCGGTCCACATTTTGATCTAGAACATGACCGTCTGCATTTTTATCTACATGCATCATATATTCACCACGGTTAAATACTGATTGCAAAGTTAGGTGTCTCTTTCATACATTGACATTCGCTTTTCAAGCTCTATCAATGAGGGGCATTCTATTGACACCCTATTTTGCAACCCGCATTTAACCTCACATGGAGGGTAAAAGGGTAATTTCACCTTGGAAATATGCATCTTGATTCTGGTCATTTGATCCTTAATTTCATTCCACCAAATTGATCTTGATGTTGTAACGATCAAATCGGCTGGTCATGAGCCCTAATCAGACCACGAGATTGAAAGTTATCATCAAATCAAGTTTTAATGGCTGAGATGTATCATCACAAATTGAGTCCAACTATATGTGATTATGAGCAATTGATTTCAATTGGTTATAAGTATAATCAATTTGAGATTGATGATGTGTCATAATTTGATTGGTTAGGACTACATTTTATGGTGAGGTTGTATACACCTAATTAATTAAATAGTTAAACATTAATTATTCAATGAGTAATTTGTGCAATTATCTTTTAATTAGAGTAAATTTAGAACCAATTAAGTCTGAAATGGGAGTGATTGGAGCCATTTAATGTTAATTGGGAGCTAATTTGGGACATATTAATGTTAATTGTGCTGAAACCATTTTCTAACAAATTACCTCTGCTCACCATTTCATCAATATCTCTCAGAATATTTTGAATCTATGAATGAGATTAATTTTCCCAGAAACTAGACATCCGGGGCTTCAATTTGAGCATAAGAATGAGGCAATTCCGATCAGAATTGAGTCAGATATGATTTTTCGAAGTTGGCTCTATATGCTGTTACAGCAGCTACGAGAAAACCGACCTTTGCTTGCTCCTCACTCTCATCAATCTTCACATTTAATGCACTAGATATCCCCAAATGTTAAAATGAGGTCTAGGTTCATGATTCTTTGTCAACCCTCATTAAATGGCATTTCATTCATATTTTCTCCACCACTACTATATAAATCTCCACTCTCCTTCATTCCAAGACACAAAAACCCCCATCTCTTCTCCTCTCTTGAGTTCTAGTGAAGTTGAGTAGTCTTGTCATATCTTGGTCTTCTTGAAACTCAAGGTATTGAGTGAGACTCACTCTTCCTCTCCTAACTCTTCTTTTCCTCCACCCTTAGGATCTCTACCAAGAGTCTCCTCTTCCACCGTATGGATATTGCATGAAGGTATAATTCCTTTCCTTTACTTGTTTTTTGTGTTGCCATGATAGGAATTTAGGATTAAAGCATGATAGTAATTATTTAAGTTCTCTTGAATATGTTTGAATGTTCTTCACATGTTCTTGATTGTTCATCACATGTTCATGCATAAACAATAGTTTTGATCTTAAATCCACATCAAAAATATGAAAAACATGTTTGTTTCATAATTCTTTCAAATATTTGAATCTAGGATATCATTATACACACACATTCACTAGAATTTATTTTTCAATCCAAATGCAATGCTTAATAAATTGAATTAGGGTTTATCACATGCACACACATTAAATTCAACATGTAAATTGATTGACATATTGGATGATATGATATGAATGTTGGCCACCATAGTCTAGAAGACCGGTTTCACCGAGCAAGGTAGGTGCCTAACACCTTCCCACCTTGTAACATAGCCTCCGAACTTAGATCAAGGGTTGATAGACCAATTCTTATCCTTGTAATTTTCAATTTCTAGATTGTAACTAGGAAACAAAGCCATGTACTTTATCTTAAATTGAATCTAGGACCAAAGCCATATAATTTCCTATGATCAATGTAAATTCAATTTCAAATTAATAAAATGAGGAATTTTTCAATTATGGTTTTCTTGTTTTTCCAATAATTAAATAAGTGGCGACTCCATTATAAAACCCTTAATCTAAAGGGAAAAATATAACTAGTCGAACCTCCATTTCGAGAGGCAATAACACGACTCCACCCATTCACGTGGGTTTGGCCCAATATCCTATAAAAAAGGGGGCCGGGAGCACGGTCTCTCACAATTACAAGAAACCAGGATCATTTGGGATTGTTAGAATCATACAATCCTACCAATAATGAACAATCGCAAAGATCCTTGAAAGATCTAGATCATTTTGGGCAAGTGGGATTGTAAATGAAATCCAGATCAGGATTTTGACAACCATGTCTAGAACTCTAGCCCTCTCACTCACTATCTGTACCTTCATTTTCTCTTTTTTTTTTTTTTTGGTTTTCATACTTCAGCCAAACGAATCGTTTTGGCTCCACACACACACACACAAACACACACACACAAAAATTGATTAAACGAAAACACTGTAGATTGAAAACTATAAATTGAGTGATTTTCTCTTTTTATATGGTTAGTATACATTCTATTTCGTTAACCAACCAAAAGAATAGAATCTCAATCAACATGTCACTCTCCCAAGCTTCCCATGCGCACAAGAAGGGAGGGAGTAATTATTACACTTGAAATATGGGGAATGGAGACAAACAACATTAGCTAGAACATTAGTTATAATGCACTGCACACTTTTAATGTAATGGTCACTCCACAAGTATAAGTGCTTATGGGGTGTAAAGGGGAAGAACTGGAGTTCAAGTCTCTAGGAGAGAGTTTTATACACACACATAGATTAAGCTAGACTAGAATTCTATCTCACTTAAAAATAAAAATAAAAATAAATAAAAAATAAAAACAAACAAACAAAACGAAACAAAACATGGATTATAAGTCTCTCTTAATTGCTAGATGGGTTTTGTGTTGCTTTCTAAGTACAAAAATCCAAGAAAACCTGGTGTTTAGGCATCATAACCTTTTCCACTGACAATCTAATATTGTGTGAATTAAAAAATTCAATGGATAATTTTAATCAATCACCAAAAAATATTGACACCAAAATTACCAAGCCAATATATCAATCACACATAAGAACCCAAATTTGTGTGAAAATCTCCTTTTTTAAGAGAAAAATCACGAAATAAACTCCAAATAAATCCACTATTATAAAATCAATTACAATATCTTCTCAAGTTTATTACTAAGTTGAAATTCACACCAAATATAATAACATCTTCTCTTTAGGAATAAAAATTTCAAATCTCCTCTTGAAATACCCAAATTAAGAATTGTAAATTATGGTTGACACAAATTCCTACCAGCTAGATTTTGCAAATGAGACTAACAATCTGAAGTGAATGAACTAATAATTTCATTTCCTTCTAGTTAACATCACACAACTTTTATTTAGATCAAAATACATTGTTAATATTTAAAGTTCATCTACTAAGTTAAAGTGCTTTTGATTCTTGAGATTTCCAATAAGTGTTATTAATCCTTCTGTCAACTTCCATTCATTTCTGTACATATGTGTCTTTTCAAATAATGACGTAAACATAATGTAACAACTCTTTTTTATTAAAAAATTACACATATGCTTGGGTTTAACCATTTAATAGTACATCTCGTTTCTATTTGGGTCTTTCCCTAATTCAAACCCAGAAGAACACAAATTTCCCAAATTGAATAAAAAGAAAGAAAGAATGTGCTTGTGGGCTAGTGCCAACATCCCATACTCCATAGTTAGTGCGAACTTCACTGAGCTTGCTTTATTAATTTATTTTAGGGACACGTTATTGGCCATTGTAAATCTCTTTAGCTTACCTATCACAATGTAAGAGCATTCACATCAAAGATGTAAAAATTGCTAAAATGCTATTTTATAGCTCAAAACACTAAAACATGCTCTACATCAAAGGTGCCAAATCTAAAAAATTTTAGCAACTTGCTATAGTAAGTTGCTACTACTAGCAAGTTACTGTAGCAAGTTGCTAGTGTTTTTTATTATTATCTCTCTCTCTTTATTTCTCCAATTATCCATCTCACTTTGACTCTTGATCTCTCACCCTCTCTTGTGTCTCCTCTCTCTTTCTTTCTGACTCTCCCTCTCTTTCTTTGATTGTTGATCTTTCTCCTCTTTCTGTGGGTCATAGTCATAGGTCAAGTTGATTTTGTGGGTGGTGGTGGATCGTTCTTGTTCATGGTTTGTGGATCATCCTTGTTCGTGATTTCATGAGTTTGGGTTGATTTTGTGGTTCGTGAGTCTTTGTTGTGGGTCGAGTGTGGCTAGGTTGTGGTGGTTCGGTGAGTATGGCTGGGTTTTAGTGGGTTTGTGATTTGATTTTGGGTGGTTTTGCTGGGTTGATTAGGGTGGCTTTAGGTTATGGGTGTGGGTTGATTGATTCGGTGGCTTTGGGTTGTAGGTGTGGGTTGATTCAGTGGTTTACTGGTTGTAGCTGTGGGTTGATTGGGGTAGCTTTGGGTTGTGGGTGTGGGTTAATTGATTCAGTGGTGGGGTTCCGATTTACAGGTTATAGGTGGCAATGATGGTGGTTTTGGATGATTATTATATTTTGGATGTGGAGGGTTGCAATTTGTTGTGATTGTAGTGGTTCGGGGTTGCGGTTGTGGGTGGTGCTAGCAGTGGCTATGCAGTGGTTTCGGTGGCTATGACAGTGGCTAAGGCAGTGGTTACTGTGGCTGAGGCAATGCTGGTTGTGGCTTAAAAAAAAAAAATGAAAACTGGATGTGGCTATTGTATATTATGTTAGGATATATTATTTTATTGTATTATTTATATATATATATATATATATATTTTTTTTTAAATTTTAATAAATGTATTATTTGTATTATTTTAATGTGTTGTATGTTAAAATAGAACATTTGATGTTGGGTGTATTGTAAAGTGAGTTTTTAAAATAGATAAAGTAGGTTTTTGAGTTGCTAAAAGCTTTTTTTTTTTTAAACCTTATTGTGAATGCTCTAAGCAAGATATTATAAGTACTAAGCATTTGCATTGGGGGTGTAAAAACCCCCCAGTTGCTATTTTAGCAACCCATTGAGCCTTATCCAAGTATGGGTTGCTAAACATTTTTAGCAACCATGAACAGCAAGTTTGAATTTATACAACTTACTATTCATGGGGTTGTAAAGAAAAAAAAAAGTATATATATATATATATATACACGCACATTTAAATCTCTCTCACTCTCTCTCTTTCTTTGATAATTAGTTTATATATATATATATATATATTATTTGATGGTTTAATTTATATTATTTTAATAAGTTGTATGTAAAAATAAAAATTGAGATGTTGGGTGAGTTATAAAATGGAATGGTAAAATAGATAAAGTAGGTTTTGAGGGTGTAAAATAGATGTGCTTTTTAGACGAAACTACACTATTAGTACCTGAAGTTTACCCTGTGTGCGCAATTGGTTCCTCAAGTTTAAAAAATAAGTTCTATTAGTCATTTTGCTAACTATCGTTAATGGTGTTAATTACGTAGCTAACAGAACAATAACTTGGCATTATTTTTAATGATGTGCCATTTTTTAATTAAAAACTTACAATAATTAATTTCCACATTAGATTAAATTTAAACTGACCTGGTTGAAATCAAATCTAAAATCAAAACCTGTTACAAATTAAATCCAATATATTTTTTTTATTTTTGTTTCACAAAGGCACGAGAGAGAATGGCCTCCTGCCTCCAAGCGACACATCTTTCTCAGCTACTGTCTTCGTGTCATTGTTCTATTAGCCACGTAATTAACACCATTAACAGTAGTTAGTAAAAAGACTAATACAACTCATTTTTTAAACTTGAGAAACTAATTGTGCTCAGTTACAACTTGAGGGACCAATTGCATATACGGAGTAAACTTCATAGACTAATAGTGTAGTTTCATCTTCTTTTCTTTTTTTCTTTTTCTTTTTTTACATCCTCAAATGCTATTGCTTAATTGAATCAATTTCCTATTGAAAATCATTAACAATTTCAATGACACACACGAGAGATCAAGTGGCCTCATTCTAAGTTTGTAAGGAAATCTTTGCCGGCAAACGCTCTGCCAAAGATCATTGAAGTATTTTATTTTATTTTTTAAATGAAGTAAATAATAATGTACCTTATCAAATTCATATATTTTGGCTTAGCTGAGGTGAGCTTATTATTTAAAAATTTAAAAACTACAAAAACTGACAGTTTTCTTTTTCAATGATATTCTCAACAAGTAAATAGAACAATCAAAGAAGGATTCAGAGAGAAAGAGTAACAAATGAGACCAAACCATCGGTATGACTTGTTCTTTGTTGTTGGAAGGGAGAGAAATTTTCAGTGAAAGTGTCAATTTTTTTTGGAAAAATTGAAAAAAATTATTTTGCAATTTGGGAATTTTGTGTTTCAACGGATTTGAATTCGGAAAGACCCAAGTAGAAACTTATTGCTCCAAGGATCCATTTGGTTGAGAGATGGAAAAGTGAGAGGATATAAAATATTTTATTTATTTTTTATTTGTGTTTAGTTAGGGGAGTTGAAAAGTACAGGGATGGAAAATATGGTTTGTCTAAATTTACTCTTTTGTCCTTATTTCATTATATATAAGAAATACATTTCTTTGAAATAAAATATTACTTATTCATCAATTAAAATTAATAAAATAGCATTTAATAAAAATTAAAACATTATAACTATTATTCTTTTCTCTTTATTATTATATTTATTACATTTTTTTTATAAAACAATGGGAAAAAAAAAGAGCATAGAGATGAGATGGGTATTGAACCAGCAAAAAGAAAAAAGAAAACAAACAAGGAAGAAAAAAGTTAAAAAAAAAAAAAAAAAAAAAAAACACTCAAAAGAAAACAGTATTTAAAAAATTAAAAGAGAGAACGTGAAAACTAGAAAAGAACAAGCACAAAAAGACGAAAAGAATGGGACAGAAAACAAGAGAAAAAACGAAAAGAGAGAGACTTAAGTTGTTAAGTGTAAAGAGGGGGCAAATATGTATCTCCTCGGTTACAACTCTGTACCCCGTGTTTTCTCTCCAAATTGGAGAGAAAACATTTTGGTAGGTTTGGGAGAAAATATCTAAGTCCTACCAAAATCTTTCCAACTTTTCACCTCAAACCAAATAATTTCAAAATCATTTTTCTCTCTTTTATTTTTTATCCTTTTTTGTTTCACCCCCTACCAAACGGACTCTTAGAGCCAAATAAATGCATACATTTTTAATAATAATAAAATCATAACATGATTATTCCGCTAAACATATAGTCAAATAAACCAATGGAAATTGATGCAGAGACCAATAACCCTAATTTTTTAAACTTCAATGAACAAGTAATTTTAAAAATAAAAAGGTTGCAACACCATTACTTCATTAGATGCATAAGTTAACTAAAGAAAGTTAATTGAAGGATCAATCATTTGTAAAACTTTATAAACCAATATTGCTTATCTGAAACTTAAAGACCAAATGTACAGACTATGTAAACTTTAAGCGATTGACATTGTATTTCAGCCTTCTATATAGGATTATCCAAAACCCAATTAAGACCTGCAAAACCAACAAAACCAAAGAGACCCAAACCGCTGCCAACAACTTCAGTAGTCGACAACAGGCCTCCCTCTTCCATTACTGATTTCATCCGAATTCGATTTGTCCAACCCATCTCCCTTTCTAGTCAACAACAGGTCTAGTTCTTCTCCACTAGATCTAATTGGATTGGGTGAGGGTTAGGCACAAATCCAACCCAAACCGACTAGTGGACACCCATACTTCTATATATATAAGAGGAAGGATAGTGCATTCATTAATTTAGGAAGGCCAAATTAGCTTAAACAATAAGATGAATATCTGGTGGTATATCTTCCATCTAAACAGTTAAATTGGGGGAAGTATTTGCCCTTTAGAAAGAGAATGAGCTACATTATTCCCTTGACGACGAAAATGTGAAAAACTTATGAAAGAAAATAGAGGAGAGAGTTTTTTCACATATTGAATTAAGTGTCCATGTAGAGCTAGAAAGGGTTCTCTGTTCATAAGATCAATAAAAATAATCACAAAATCCCCCTCAAAAGTTGCACAATTGATTCCCACTTCTAGAGCGAATTCCACTACGCGTTTTGCTGCCAGTGCTTCGACTTGAGCCATAGTACTGGGAAGAGGGATTTGCTCAGAGAGAGAGGATCACTAGACCTTTAGAGCTATGAATCACCACGCCTAACCCAGCTTTGCTTTCCTTAGTGAAGAGTGCTCCATCATAATTCACTTTGAAGCGATCTGGACTTAGAGGTATTCATAAGCTTGGCTGACCAATGGACTTTTTTTCCAAATAGCATAATTTTAGAAAAATTTTAAGAAAATAGTATCCGGTCAAACTTATTTAGTTATATAACACTTTTTTGAAACTTGAGTTTACCAAAATGCTTGGAACTCAAGTTTGGTAAACTCAAGTTTCACTTAGAACTCAAGTTTGACAAACTAGAGTTCCAAAAAAGTGTTACATAACTAAATAAGTTTCATCATGTTTTTTTTTCCTTTTTTTTTAAAATAAAAATAAAATTATGCTATTTGCGGCTGACCGATCCTAGGCTTGACAACCACTGAGTATAAAAACTAATACTCTTCTCTTCATTCATTGGATACTTGGATATTTTGATTCAAGGGGCAAGCTTCTCGGTTCATTCGTAAGTGGTTGCGACTATTCCACATAGCCCAACCCATAAAAGCCAACAAATCTAGATCCTTACCATTGGAGATGGCAAACTGAAAAATCTCTAGAAAGCTTCGGCCCTGCATATTGTGTAGCCACTGCGACTGAGGGTCTGAACTCCAAACAGCAGGGACATAGCTATTCTTGGTCCAGGGGGGCCAATGGCCCCCCAGGCCCAATGAGCCCAATGAGAAAAGGCAAAATATAAAATATGTAAAGTTTGGTTTTGAATTTTCATACTTCATTTTTGTTCAATACCTCCATACTTTCATAAAATGTACACTTTCTTTATTCAAATTTTCATTATATTTTGCTTCTTTTTGTGAGTTTATGTCTGGGTTCTAAATGATTTATAAAATTTATCTTAAAGTATTAGCATAGAATAATTGTAGGTTAAATGTTTGATGAAGTTCCTTAAAGAAGTTTGGGATAAAAACACACACACATATATTCTTTTGTAAGTAGCTTGGATAAAAAAACATAATTGTCTTTGGGTTAATCTAGAGCTACAATATGAAGGTTTATGCTATAACAAATTTTTTAAGCATTTGGCCCCCTTCCACTCGAAATCCTAACTTTGTCCCTGCCATACAGCCTGCACGCCTGAGCAGAAATAAATAGGATGTGAGCCATCTTCAATATATTTTAGTTGCTCTGTTTTAATTCGCACCGCATATGCCAGGCTAGAGTGGTAGAGCCTAATCATTTATGGATATGAGCAAATTTGGGCCAAGCAGTGTCCAATTTGTCTTGCAACAGGCCCATATTATTTATTAAATGGGTTTGCTAACTTTTGCAAAAGGACGTATGATTCGATTGATCCATACAATGACCTGTCATCATTAGTTTTGCAATGGGCCCCTATTCTTAGGTTGGCTTCGGGGCTTGCATTAGCTCTTGTCCAAGGAGGTACATGGTGTAAGTCCGTGTACCTGGTTCCTACTCCAAAATCTTGATATTGTTTAGGGAAAAAGGTTCAACAAAACAGAAAAATTGGTTTTTTCTAGACATGGGAAACGGTTAGGTTGGGTAAATCGGATTGCAGGTCAAATTGACGGGTTCTAAATGAGTTGAAAACAGGTCGGTTCAATCGGGTTGTAGGCAAGTTCAGGCTGACTCATATTTTCACATAATAAAATAAAAAAAATTTTAAATGTCAAATTAGTCAAGAAAACGAATTGTACATAATACCCTTTTTTCTTTTTCTTTTTCTTTTTTCATTAAGTAGGTACCTACTATTATTAGACTATTTGTGTTACTATTATACATGTGAAGGGGGGGGGGGGGGGGGGGGGAACAAACAAACTTTCCATATCTTTCAAATTCTAATAATTTTGTACATGACTAAAATTCTTTACACTCATAATAACAAAATCTTCAATGTATATTTTAAGGAGTACAAAAGATATATATTTTAAGTTTACACACTTCAAATTCAAAGTTCACAACTGATGTGGACTTCTGGACTTTTTCTTTTACTTTAGTTTTGTTTTGTGCTAGTTAGACTTAGTGTTAGTAACTTAGTCCTAGTATTTAACTCTACTACTTAGTATTTAACTTAGTGTTAAACATTTAGTAGTATAGACGTGTAGTTGTAAATGATTTTACCTTTTGTATATTTTTCCTCTACTACTTAGTATTTAACTTAGTGTTAGACGTTTAGTACTGTAAACATGTAGTTGTAAATGCTTTTGTCTTTTTTATTTTTTTCCTCTACTACTTAGTATTTAACTTAGTGTTAGACATTTAGTAGTGTACTAAATTGCTAAATAGTGTCAGTGCAGTGCTTTGTACCTTTATGTCTATGCATCTATCACCTTGGCGTGTAGTTTAAATGTTTTTTAGAAAAAGAAAAAAAAAAGGTTTAAAAATAGGTCGGGTCACAAGTTAGTCGAATTGGGTTGGCCCGTAAAAAAACATATGGGCTGTGGGTTAGCCTATTTTTTATTCGGGAAAAAAAATTCTAGTTTGGGCTAGGTCAAAATGTGCAGGTTGTGGTTGGGTTAGTAAATTTTAGCCTATTTTGCTATATCTAGTTTTTCTTTCTTTCTTTTAGGGAAAGGGGATTTGAACCATGGATCATGGATGTATTAATTGAAACCACAAAGAGGTGCATGATTAATGAATATCTAACATTAACCGATTATGCAACGTGTTTAATGGTATTCTAAGCATTCACATTGAGGATGTAAAATATGTGAAATATGGGATTAGTAATGTCTAACATGTCGTGAGCGTGAGGACATGGGCAGACATTATTATGGCAGACATGAGCATTATTCAATTCATATTTGATCTTCATTTGGGAACCATTAGCAGAAACCAATCTTTCGGTTGATTTTTCAAAATATTTTGAAGGAATCAATCCTCCTCGGATACAGTTCATATCTGCACCAGAATCAATCATGGCAATAACAGTGAAATGATAATCAGGAGAAACAACAATTTTAACTTTTGTAAACCATTTTGGAAGAAGTATTTTATTGATAAGAGCAAGTTGAGAATCAGTGAAAACATCAGTAATACCTTTATTAGAAAGAAGAGCCCGTTGACTGGATTCATCTCCATCTTTGTACTCATCATGTTTATTATTTCTATTTTTATGTTTTAACTCGCTTATCTCTTGCTTAATAATATTAATTTCATGCTGTAAGTCATTAACAGTTAACTCTTTGGATTTCTCTTTATTCAGTCTTTTTAAAGGTTCTTTAAAGCTTAAAGTTGATTTTTCATTTTCTTTACTTTTAGTCAGAGTTTTAACAAATTTAATATTTTTGCAGGGAATCATTTTTAACAGATTTAACAAGTTTAAAGAAGAAAAATCATCAAGGATTTTAAATAGGTCTTTTTGATCTTTATTATCAATTTTTAACATGTTAAGCTTATTTTTAAACTTACCAAGTTGTTTATATTTTCCAAAAACATTTTTCTTTTTAACATGAAAATCATTAGGTCTAACAAAGTTGTTTTTGTATCTTTTATATTTTTTATGAATATAACTTTTGTGACTCTTATCATGTTTCTTTTCTTTTTGTTTGGAAGGAGCAAGAGGAGGCAAATCATTTTGTTTACAAAAATTAGCTTTTTTCTTAATTTGTAATTGATATGTCAATAGTTTTTCATTATTACACATACTAGTACAAAACTTTTTAATAGCACTAAAAATGTCATCATAAGTTAGGTTATCATAATCAAGAGAATCATTTGTACCCATTAACACTTGTTTTACCTTATGAGCAAAGATTGGAGACAGATCGTCAATGAACCTTTCTTTCCAATAAGGCTTATGGCAATCTTTCCAAAGTATAATCCTGGAAACAAAAACATCTTGATACCATCTGTAATTAGTCATAGTAGAACATCTTAAAATATTCAACAAACCAGAAATTCGAGGTGAAATATTAGGAGAAATATTAGGAGTACCAACAAAATATTTAAGAATGGTATAAATCGGCAAACTTGTGGGATATAAATCCCGCCATTCACAAAGAGTGCTAGAAAAACCATTAACAAGTAAATTAACAATATCAGGTTGATCAATGTCATGGTTATTTTGGTAAGCAATACCAACTTCAGACATATGCCTCATGATTTTTTGTTCAGCAATATTCCATTTGTAAAGCTTATTAATAGAAACAGAAAATTGTGTTTGAAAAACTCTTTCTTTAAACTGTATATCAGGAGGAATAGGTCTGGAATACCAATCTTGTGTAAAAGACATGGGTTTGGAATTTTCAACAAATCTTTTAATTTCTGGTAATTCATCATTTAAAATCTCTTTAGCAGGAACAGAAGGAACAGTATCAGAATCAGTATGTTTAGCAGAAACAATTTCTTTTTCATTCTTTGAAATATCGCAAGTTGTACTTCTAGAAGTACCTTCAATTTTAAATTTTAAATCAGAAAGCATTTTATCAACAACTTCAAGCATTTTAGACTGAGAGGTTTTGAGCAGAACTTTCTCTCTTTGACTGGATAAATCAAGTAAAGGTTTCTCAATTAAAACAGACTTTTCAGAAGCAAATTTTTTAATAGAAACAGTATTTTCAATATGGTCAGGTTGTTGGCCCATGACATGCAGTGATTTATTAGGAAAATTGTGCTGTTCAATAAGACTAGTGATAGGAGTTTGATCATTAGAAATTTTGGAAGGAGATATTTTAACAAAATTTGATTTTCTTATCACACTCAAATGTTGTTTTGAAACTTCATCATTTGGAACATAATGGTTTTCAAGAAAATCAAAAAATAAAATATGTTTTTTCAATTGTTTCATCTTTTCTAACCATTTACTCTTGACACGGTTTTTCTCAGATTGAGCAAAATTATCTTGGAAGTATTTTCATTTAATTTGATTTTTTGAAAGCATAAATTCATCATACAAAGGAACCAGATCAACTTCAAAGTTTTCATTTAAGACAGTCAAAACTCTTAATTGGTTAACATAGTCAAAATTATCAATGGGAGAAAAGTTAGGGTCAACAGGTTTATCATTATCTTTTTCTTTTCTAGTAGTTTTTCTATACAGACAAGAAGCTTCAGAATAATGGTTAAAACAAGTATGACCATTCAAGGAAACATCAGCCATAGAAGAAATATTATTTTTAAAATTCTTAGATTTATCATCATGTAAACACATGAGAACAGAAGCACTACCTCTTTCAACATTGTGATCTTCATCATTTACAATACCAAGAGGACAACCAGTCCTGGAGCTGATAGAAGAGTTGGATCTCCACAATCTATCCATACTATCCTAGTTTTAACACTCAATTATCATGTTTTTCTCACGACCGTTGCATTCCGTAACACATACCCTAACCAACCTTATACCTCTTATGCCCTACACGCCCTCTCTTGGCTCAAACGGGCCTTACAGTTCGGTTCTAGGAATTCACTTTACGACTAGGGTGGCGCCAACGACGGTAAGAAGGGAACACAACAACTGATAAAAGTCACAAAAATTATAGCCATAAAAAATATAAAAAATACAAAAATAATTTTGTCAAACCTAATGATTTTTATGCTAAAAAGAAAAATGTTTTCAAAAAATATGATAAACAAATGTCAGGAAAAGGTAAATGTTTTAACTGTGGAAAACCTGGTCATTTCAGTAAAGATTGCAATCAAAAACCTGGTAAATTAAAGAATAAGTTTAACATGTTAA
The DNA here is from genome assembly GCA_030820535.1 of Quercus parvula. Lineage (NCBI taxonomy): Eukaryota > Viridiplantae > Streptophyta > Magnoliopsida > Fagales > Fagaceae > Quercus > Quercus parvula. Next base: position 30,204,699 of record JAUAME010000001.1, read on the forward strand.
ATATTAATGATAAAGAGCAAGAAGAATTGTTCAGAATCCTTGAATCAAACAATTCGTCTGAATCTTTGGAAGATGATTTTTCTTCTTCGTCTAATTCTTGCTATCAATCTGCTGATGATTCTTGCTATCAATCTGCTCATGTCCCATAAAGGGGGAAGGGACACGGCGTTGGAAGCGAAAGCACAGTTATACAGTGATAATATAACTTGAAAGTAATGCAAGTAAAAGTAATGCAAAGCTATAAGACCAGCCAGGTAGGCGGCAGAGCCAGCCAAGTAGGGGGTATAGCTTAAATAGTTAAAGAAAACGAAAGAATTATAGAACCGTCCAGGATGGCGGTAATCCGTCCAAGGTGGCGGAAGCAAAAAGTAGTATAATGAATGTAATGAATATAAAACTGAAATTACTTGTTATTGAAAGTAGAATTGAACACTTACAGTAGTAGTGATTACAAGTTGGAAACAGTTACAAGGCTTAGGAACTAGTCTTAGTTACAAGCTTTGTAGAGATAGTAGAGATGTAAGGAAGTTGTAGTAAGCAAGGAGATCTCTCAAAGAAAGGCTCACAAGGGATAACTCTTTCTAGGAAAGAAGTCCTGAACTAAGCGCACTAAAAACTTGCTTTAAATATAAGGGACAACCCCCCTTAAATAGGCAAAAATTCGGAGTGAATAATAACTGGTGAATAGTGACAGTGAATAGTAACAGTAAATAGTGACAGATGAATAGTAAATTTCACTTTTTGCCCCAAAACGTGTGGAATGAGTTGGAGAACTCAAAATTCTTGTCTATGGAGTAGATTGTGTCAGAAGAAGCATGGCAAAGTGTAGTAAATCATGACCAAAGCGTAGAAAATATGACAAAAGGTAGGCATGAAGAATCTTCCTTTTTCTTTTTGAAAAGTCTTCAAAATAATCCCTTGTCAGAAGCAATATCTTCGGCATGGGCATGGGATCACATTTTGAATGTTGAAACAATCTTGAAGTAGTAGTATTTATTGAAACTTTTGACTGAAGTGCATATTGGACAAATGGGAGATCCGCCAAATTTGGGATATCTTGAAATAGTTCCGATTTTTTAGTAACACAATTTTTGAAGCATTTTGGCCTTTGTGCAAGCCAATCAAAATAAGGGAATCATCTTTATTAGTATAAACCACTAGTCAGTGGAAGCAACATCAGAAGGATAACCATCAAAAGGACCCCGTGGAGAACTGCAATCATGATCGTGGGAAATGGCAAATTATTACAGAATCCACAATAAAAAATTGGTTGAAACACTGGAGGTCTCCCTGGGGTGAGAAACTTTTCGGGATTACAATGGTCAGCCACCCTTAAATGAGCAACAACATCAGAATATGGTCTGGGACCAAAGACAGCAATTCTATCCGTGCTTCCCATGAAATGGTAGTGTTTCTATAGATTGTAAGCAATATTAATAATTTGGTTATTAAAATAATTTCTCCAGCATTCTGTAAGAGTGAAAGGATCGGCAAAAGATAAATGAGAATTTCCATCAAACCATGGCCCTTGGTGAGTATGGCCATTAATGAGAATGAGATGCTTTGAAGGCTGGACATTCATCCAGTTATCTCGTTCCCATTGTGGTAACGTACTCCAACATCTGATGGTAACAAAAGGAGTATTAAATTTTTTAACTGAATCTTGAATAATTTGTGGGAGTTGGTTGACTTGAAGGCGGCTTGTTAATCTTATGTATCTAACGAAACCATATTCAAACATTTGAGAAAGCCAGTAAGGGTTCCTGTCATTTTCATCATCATTATCTGAAACATCAGCAATATATGAACCATCATCATAATTTATCAGGAGGCCAGGAAATGGGTGTTGCTTTTCATATACTCTGAGACTGCTCCTAAAGTGTTCTTCCCATTCAAGTTGGAGAAAAACATTATCATCTTCATCTAACTCATCTGGATCAGGAATAGTAGCAGTAACAAGTGTTTTGAAATTTTTAAACCATAGATCAAAAGATCTAAACATAGCCTTGCTTTCCAGAATACGTAATTGTATATCTGTTGGCAAGTTGGCAACAACACTTCTTAATACGGATTGGGTCTTAAGACTCAATTTAGCATAATCTGTGCCCATTATAGTCATTTTATCCTTTGAATGGATATCCTCTTTGCCAAAGAGTTGACTGAGGTAAAGATCATTTGTAATATTTGAATGGTTAACAGGATGGCTTCTAAAAGCCTCATTTTCTAGAATAAAGTCATCTTCTGAAGTAAAGGTTTTTTCTGGAATATGGTTAGCATAGTAGTGTGTGTAAACTTCATTTTGAGCAGTAAGGTTAACAAGGTGGATTTCGAGGGCTCGAAGAGTTTGTTGAAAAACCTCATGGTGTTTTTCGATAAAGGCAGATTGCAGGTTATCAAGAATGAGTTTAATAGAAGTTGGTAATTCTAAGTAGGTACCATTGTGGAATTGTAAATTTTTGGCCAAAACTTCTTGTAAAGCAATTATTATATCACCATTAGAGTATGTCACCTCTGCAGGGACATCTCTTTGAAGGGATGTTGCTCCACTGGATTTTACCCCAGAAGAAGTGCCTTCATGCATTTTGAAAGGTCGTCCCACTAGGAGCCTTTTGGGTTGAGAATAGTTCTGTACAGGAGGTTTTCCCTTTGAAGCCATAATAATCCATTTACTAGTGGTATAGGTATAAATATTACTGGTATCCCACTTATTAGTGGTACTTATCCTCACATCATCGTTCGATTCCTGCAAAGAAGTATTGATAATGTTAGGACGGTTGATAGTATTAGCCGTATAAGTATTACCTTCAAGCGTATCAGGGAAACATTGACAAGAACTCATCACAATTTCTTGTATAAGAGCATTCATGGGGGAATCTTTTTCATAAGACAGATTGTCAATATCTATTTCAGTCTTAGAAGCAAATTTGAATTTGACTTTCTGTCCAAAATGATCAGTAGTAACTCCGTCATGTTCAACAAGAAAAAGATATAAAGCATTTATAAAAGGTAAACCAAGAATCACTTTATCAGTCAAATTTTTAACAAGGACAGAAGGAATCTTGAAATAGACATTATTATGGCATATATGAGCATTATTCAATTCATATTTAATTTTCATCTGAGAACCATTAGCAGAAACCAATCTTTCAGTTGATTTTTCAAAATATTTTGAAGGAATCAATCCTTCTTGGATACAGTTCATATCTGCACCTGAATCAATCATGGCAATAACAGTGAAATGATAATCAGGAGAAACAACAATTTTAACTTTTGTAAACCATTTTGGAGGAATCAGTTTATGGACAGGACTAACTTGGAAGTGATCATCAATACCTTTTTCAGAAAGAAGGGCTTGTTGACTGGATTCTTCTCAATCCTTGTGCTCATCTTGTTCATTATCAATTTGTTGGTGATCAAGGCTTTTATTAATTTTTAACATTATTAATTCTTGTTTAATATTTTGATTATCATTTTTAATATTTTTAAACTCATTTTTTAAATCAAGCATTTCTTGTTTAACAACAGTGATTTCCAATTGAAGATCATTAACAGTTAAGTCCTTGGATTTCTTTTTATTAAGTCTTTCCAAAGTTTCTTCAAATTTTATGATTGATTTTAATTTTTTACCAGTTTCATCTTTTAACAAATTCTTTTTAAATTTATCCAAATATTCTTTTTGTAACTCAGGATTTTGAATTTGATTGATTAATTGGATTATTAATTTTTCATTTTCTTCGCTTTTAGTGAGAGTATCAACAGAGTTAATAAAATTACAACAGGAATCTCGACAGCCAATTTTAATATTAGGGGAATCAGAAGAATCATCAGCGGATTGATAGCAAGAATTAGACGAAGAGGAAAAATCATCTTCCAAAGATTTAGACGAATTGTTTGATTCAAGGATTCTGAACAATTCTTCTTGCTCTTTATCATTAATATTTAACATGTTAAACTTATTCTTTAATTTACCAGGTTTTTTATTGCAATCTTTACTGAAATGACCAGGTTTTCCACAGTTAAAACATTTACCTTTTCCTGACATTTGTTTATCATATTTTTTGGAAATATTTTTCTTTTTAGCATAAAAATCATTAGGTTTGACAAAATTATTTTTGTATTTTTTATATTTTTTATGGCTATAATTTTTGTGACTTTTATCATGTTTTTTCCCTTTTTGCCTGGAAGGAGCAATAGGAGGCAAACCATATTGTTCACAAAAATTACCCATTTCATATTTGGCTTTTTTCTTATTTTGTAAATGTTATTTTAACAATTTTTCATCATTACACATATTAATACCAAGTTTTTTAATAGCACCAAAAATATCACCATAAGTTAGGTTATCATAATCAATAGAATCATTTTTTCCCATTAACACTTGTTTTACCTTATGAGCAAAGATTGGAGGCAGACCGTCAATAAACCTTTCTTTCCAATAAGGCTTGTGACAATATTTTTGAAGCATCACTCTGGAAATAAAGACATCTTGGTACCACCTGTAATCAGTCATACTAGGACATCTCAAATTATTCAATAAATCAGAAACTCGAGATGAAATATTGGATGGAGTACCAACAAAATGTTTGAGAATGGTATAGATCAGAGTATTCACACCATCAAGAATACCGCGACCAATACTTTCATCAAAAATAGGCAAACCTTCATCATTCTTTTTAACAGCATTTTTAATAGATTCTTTGGAATCATCTGTGAGATATGAATCCCACCATCCACGAAGAGTTCCAGAAAAACCAGTAACAAGCAAATTAACAATTTCAGGCTGATCCAGATCATGGTTATTTTGATAGGCAATACCAACCATGGACATATGACTCGTTTTATTAATGATTTCTTGCTCAGACAAACCATCAATATTCCATTCATAAAGCTTATCAGCAGAAACAGAAAATTGTGTTTGAAAAACCCTTTCTTCAAATTGCATATCAGGAGGAGTAGGTTTTGAATACCAAATTTTTTGTAAAAGACATGGGTTTCGGATTTCCAACAAATCTTTTAATTTCTGAAAAATCATTACCGAAAATCTTTCTAGCAGAAACAGAAGAAACAGTATTAGAATCAGTATGTTCATCAGAAACAATTTCTTTTCCCTTTTTTGAAATAGTGAAGTTGTATTTCTAGAAGTACTTTTAGTTTTAACCTTTAAATCAGAAAGCATTTTGTCAACAACTTCAAGCATTTTAGACTGAGAAGTTTTGAACATAACTTTCTCTCTTTGACTGGGCAAATCAATCAAAGGTTTCTCAGTTTTTACAGATTTTTCAGAAACAGATTTTTCTACAATTTTTTCTTCAATACGGTCAAGCTGTTGACCAATAACATGCAAGGATTCATTAGTAAAATTGTTTTGTTCAATAATACTGATAATAGGGGTTTGATCATCAGCAATTTTGAAAGGAGTAGCATTAACTTCTGTCTTTTTATCTTGACAAGTTATCACAACTGTCTCAAGAGGCGGATGAGTAGACCGAACAATGAATTTATCATTTGTTTTAACAAAATTTGATTTTTTTATCACACTCAAATGTTGCTTTGAAACTTCATCATTTGAAACATAATGGTTTTCAAGAAAATCAAAAAACAAAATATGTTTTTTCAATTGATTCATTTTTTCTAACCATTTACTCTTAACACGGTTTTTCTCAGATTGAGCAAAATTATCTTGGAAATATTTTCTTTTAATCCGGTTTTTTGAAAGCATAAACTCATCATACAAAGGAATCAAGTCAACTTTAAAATCTTCATTTAAAACAGTCAAAACTCTTAATTGCTTAATATAACTAGAAGCATCAATAGGAGGGAAATCTCTTTCAGATAGACAAACAGATTTACCATCGTCTTCTTCTTCACTAGCAGGTTTGCTATATAGAGAGGAAGTTTCTTGTTTAGTGGAATAGTAAACATTGCTAACTTTATCATCTGAAATTCCTTTTAATTTTAAATCAATAGGTTTTTCAAAATGCTGTTCCAAAAATTCATTGAGATCTTGGTCTATTTTAGAAATACTTTCAGATTTTAAATCAGTGAGTTTTGAAAAATTCTTTTTCAAAAATTCATTGAGATCTTGGTCTCTTTTTGAAATACTTTCAGATCCAGCAAAGGAATGTCTTCCTTCGTTGATTCTTAAGGGTTGATTATTTTGAAAACTTATTTTAACAGTACCATCAAGATATTGTTGAATATGAGTAAGATCAAGCTCATCAAAAATGGGTTTAGCAATGGGAGATTCTTGTTCCAAGAACCATTCAGTGGGAAGTTTGATGTCTTGCCATTGAATCATTTTTGGAATTTGAATTTTTGCATCAGGAGTTGAGCATTTAATTAACATAGTTTTACCAAAAGGTTCTCTATGATTTATAGCACTGGGATTTAATTGAGTACCCAACAATCTATAATAAATGTGATAAATCAAAGCAAAAGGTTTACTACCTTCTTCCATGTGATAACCAGATGAAGCAATATTCAAAGTCAAAGCTTTAATAATGTTAGCATCATCTAAAGCCAAAGTAAGATCAGGATAGCAGCTAAAGCAAATAGGACCATCATACAAAGAAGCAGTAATCATACCAAGAATGCTATCTTTAAAGTGTTTAAATCTAGCATCACATAAACACATGAGAACAGAAGCATTAAAGCCCTTTCGGGTAAGAGGTTTAATAGCAACTTGAACCATACCAATATGCAGATAGCTGAATTTTTTAGAAGCAAGAAATTCACTTATATTCTTTTTAGTAAACAGGCAACATTTTTCATGAGTTTTTGAAATAGAGAATATTTGTTCAACAGTTCTAACCTTATATGCAGAATGAAAAGTACTTTTAGCCCAACTTATTTTATAAACATTTTTTGTATCAACCTTAAGAATAGTCCATTTAGTAAAATCAGGGATCTCACTATCATCAACATTGTGATCTTCTTCATTTACAATATCAGGAGGACAACCAGTCCTGGAGCTGATAGAAGAGTTGGATCTCCACAATCTATCCATACTATCCTAGTTTTAACACTCAATTATCATGTTTTTCTCACGACCGTTGCATTTCGTAACACATACCCTAACCAACCTTATACCTCTCATGCCCTACACGCCCTCTCTTGGCTCAAACGGGCCTTACAGTTTGGTTCTAGAAATTCACTTTACGACTAGGGTGACGCCAACGACGGTAAGAAGGGAACACAACAACGGAGCACCAAAGTTTCGGGTAAACACAGACGGAGAGACAGAGAACACAACAACACTATCACCGGCCAGAAAAGAATGGCTCTGATACCATAATAATGGCCAGAAAAGAATGTCTACTCATGTCAGAAATTACTAATCCCATCATGCTCACGACAAAAATATTGCTTCTTACAAGGATCATTTTGAAGACTTTCCAAAAGAAAAAGAAAGATTCTTCATTATGCTTTTGGTTATACTTTTGATTTGGTCATGCTTTGTTCCATTTTGTCATGCTTCTCCTGACATATTCTGCTCCAAGGACAAGAATTTTGAGTTCTACAACTCATTCCCCACGTTTTGGGGCAAAAAGTGAAATTTACTATTCATCTGTCACTATTCACTGTTACTATTTACTGTCACTATTCACCTGTTACTATTCACTCCGAATTTTTGCCTCTTTAAGGGGGGTTGTCCCTTATGTTTAGAGCAAGTTTTTAGTGTGCTTAGTTCAGGACTTCTTTCCTAGAGAGAGTTATCCCTTGTGAGCCTTTCTTTGAGAGATCTTCTTGCTTACTACAACTTCCTTACATCTTTACTATCTCTACAAAGCTTGTAACTAAGACTAGTTCCTAAACCTTGTAACTGTTTCCAACTTGTAATCACTACTACTGTAAGTGTTAAATTCTACTTTCAATAACAAGTAATTTCAGTTTTATGTTCATTACATTTATTATACTACTTGTTGCTACCGCCACCTTAGACGGATTACCGCCATCCCGGACGGTTTTATAATTCTTTCGTTTTCCTTAACTATTTAAGCTATACCCCCTTCTTTCGGTTTCAAATATTACAAATGATCTTTACCTCAGTCAACTCTTTGGCAAAGAGGATATCCATTCAAAGGATAAAATGACTATAATGGGCACAGATTATGCTAAATTGAGTCTTAAGACCCAATCCATATTAAGAAGTGTTGTTGCCAACTTGCCAACAGATATACAATTACGTATTCTGGAAAGCAAGGCTATGTTTAGATCTTTTGATCTATGGTTTAAAAATTTCAAAACACTTGTTACTGCTACTATTCCTGATCCAGATGAGTTAGATGAAGATGATAATGTTTTTCTCCAACTTGAATGGGAAGAACACTTTGGGAGCAGTCTCAGAGTATATGAAAAGCAACACCCATTTCCTGGCCTCCTGATAAATTATGATGATGGTTCATATATTGCTGATGTTTCAGATAATGATGATGAAAATGACAGGAACCCTTACTGGCTTTCTCAAATGTTTGAATATGGTTTCGTCAGATACATAAGATTAACAAGCCGCCTTCAAGTCAGCCAACTCCCACAAATTATTCAAGATTCAGTTAAAAAATTTAATACTCCTTTTGTTACCATCAGATGTTGGAGTACGTTACCACAATGGGAACGAGATAACTGGATGAATGTCCAGCCTTCAAAGCATCTCATTCTCATTAATGGCCATACTCACCAAGGGCCATGGTTTGATGGAAATTCTCATTTATCTTTTGCCGATCCTTTCACTCCTACAGAATGCTGGAAAAATTATTTTAATAACCAAATTATTAATATTGCTTACAGTCTATGGAAACACTACCATTTCATGGGAAGCACGGATAAAATTGCTGTCTTTGGTCCCAGACCATATTCTGATGCTGTTGCTCATTTAAGGGTGGCTGACCATTGTAATCCCGAAAAGTTTCTCACCCCAGGGAGACCTCCAGTGTTTCAACCAATTTTTTTTGTGGATTCTGTAATAAATATGCCATTTCCCACGATCATGATTGCAGTTCTCCACGAGGCCCTTTTGATGGTTATCCTTCCGATGCTGCTTCCACCGACTAGTGGTTTATACTAATAAAGATGATTCCCTTATTTTGATTGGCCTGCACAAAGGCAAAAATGCTTCAAAAATTGTGTTACTAAAAAATCGGAACTATTTCAAGATATCCCGAATTTGGCGGAACTCCAATTTGTCCGATATGCTCTTCAGTCAAAAGTTTCAATAAATACTACTACTTCAAGATTGTTTCAACATTCAAAATGTGATCCTATGCCCATGCCGAAGATATTGCTTCTGACAAGGGATTATTTTGAAGACTTTCCAAAAAGAAAAAGGAAGATTCTTCATGCCTACCTTTTGTCATATTTTCTATGCTTTGGTCATGATTTACTACACTTTGCCATGCTTCTTCTGACACAATCTGCTCCATAGACAAGAATTTTGAGTTCTCCAACTCATTCCCCACATTTTGGGGCAAAAAGTGAAATTTACTATTCATCTGTCACTATTCACTGTTACTATTCACTGTCACTATTCACCTGTTACTATTCGCTCCGAATTTTTGCCTATTTAAGGGGGGTTGTCCCTTATATTTAAAGCAAGTTTTTAGTGTGCTTAGTTCAGGACTTCTTTCCTAGAGAGAGTTATCCCTTGTGAGCCTTTCTTTGAGAGATCTCCTTACTTACTCAACTTCCTTACATCTCTACTATCTCTACAAAGCTTGTAACTAAGACTAGTTCCTAAGCCTTGTAACTGTTTCCAACTTGTAATCACTACTACTGTAAGTGTTCAATTCTACTTTCAATAACAAGTAATTTCAGTTTTATGTTCATTACATTCATTATACTACTTGTTGCTACTGCCACCTTGGACGGATTACCGCCATCCCGGACGGTTCTATAATTCTTTCGTTTTCTTTAACTATTTAAGCTATACCCCCTACTTGACTGGCTCTGCCGCCTACCTGGCTGGTCTTATAGTTTTGCATTTACTTGCATTACTTTTACTTGCATTACTTTCAAGTTATATTATCACTGTATAACTGTGCTTTCGCTTTCAACGCCGTGTCCCTTCCCCCTTTATGGTTTTTTTACATCCTCAAACTCTACTTTATCTATTTTACTAATTCACTTAGCAATACATCCAACATTCCAATTTTTATTTTTAAATACAATTACCTAATAAAATAATATAAACTACCCAATAAGATAAATATAGGAGAGAGAGAGAGGAAAGAGGAGAGATAAGTGAATAAAAAATTATACAACCTTGCTACAAGAGTTGGTATTTTTACCAACTTACTGTGGCATGGATATAAAAAAAATTTAGATATACAAACCTGGATGAAGTAGGTTTTTTTATATTTTAGAAATGTAAAATAGCAATTTATGCTAATGCTCCTAGGGTTCTTCTATTTGGAAAAACTAGAATTAATTATGTACCAATTAATTGAAAATTATACTCCTATGTAAGTGTACAGACTCAATTTGATCCACAACCCAGAAAATTCGAACAATGACCCAATAGGCCCACTACAATAGATTTGTTAGAGAGCGGATTTGTTATTGAACATTCAATGAGTTAAAAGTAACTCACAGTAGGTTAATTATTGTTGTTATGGCTAAGATGAACAACTTGAAAAGAAAAAGATTCCTTAGCCATGCCCGAGGATGGTATGTTCTTATAGATATTTTCAGACTTATACAAATATTTCAAGTTCTTGGTTACTAAGAGGTTTCTTTTCTGGTTTTTTGATGATCCCTTCTGTAATGGAATTCTTCTTCTTTTATACTCTCTTCCCTTCTTTCATCTTAGCCTTCCACGTGTAGATCAGATTGCTAATCTCCTTGATACTTGTCCCATCAGCACATTCTTAAAATCTTTGTGGGTAGCTATAAGGTTAGAGGTTACTGTTAAGTTATCACTTCCACATTAATACGTGTAGTTAGTTAGGTACAAAGCATTCAATACGATGGTAGCAGCTTTCTTCTTAGATATTTCTCAATTCTCTACTAACTCTCTTCTCTCTAAGGCTTATCCTCCTTCCAAGCATGGTTGTCCACTTCCTAGTACTTGTTGGGTGGTTAAGCTTTAGGTTTCCACTTTGCTTCCGAGGAGTTTTATCTCCTTAGGCAATATCGTCTGCTTGTCGTGACCAACTCCCATCCTTGGTCCGATAACCTACTTACCTTTACTAACACTAGTTTGTCCTCGAGCTCTCCGACGTTCTCGGGCATGGCCCACGACCCAATACTCTTATCCAAGCCATTTATCCCCACAGTAAGTCAAAGAAATATTTTGATAACGTAACTGAAATTAATTGAAGTAAGTTAAAGAAATATTTTAATAACATAACTTAAATTAATTGAAGAATAAGATAGATAGTTAAAATGAAAGAACAAGATCTACTTGAACTTACGTACAAAAACAAGAGTGTAAAATCAAGTTTTTAATTGAAAAAAAAATATATATATATATATATATAAATATATATATATATATATATATATATATATGGTAATTCTACAGTATCCTTCCTTTATTTTTGGGCACGTTACTCTCTAATAGGCAACCTGCTATATCAAGTTACCAAAACATCACATTTGATAGTACCATCCTCACATTGTGTAGTATTAACATCACATGTGATTGTACTTTTGTCACATTTGGTGGTGCCCTTATTTTTTCCCACATTTGATGGTACCATCCTCACATTGTGCAGTACCAATATCACATGTGACAATACTTTTGTCACATTCAGTGGTTTTTTTTTTTTTTTTTTCCCTCACATTTGATGATATCATCTTCACATTGTATAGTACTAACATCATATGTGATTGTACTTTTGTCACATTCGATGGTTCTCTTATTTTTTCTCACATTTGATGGTACCATCCTCACATTGCATAGTACCAACATCACATGTGACTGTACTTTTGTCACATTTAGTGGTTTTTTTTTCCTCTCACATTTGATGTTACCATCCTCACATTGTGCAATATCAACATCACATGTGACTATATTTTGCTATATTTTGTGGTTTATTTATTTATTTTGTCACATTTGATGGTACCATCCTCACATTGCGCAGTACCAACATCACATGTAACTGCACTTTTGTCACATTTGTTAATTCCCTTATTTTTCTCACATTTTATAGTACTATCCTCATATTGCGCAGTATCAACATTACATGTGACTGTACTTTTATTACATTCGATGGTTCCCTTATTTTTTTCTTCACATTTATATAGTATTAATCTCACAAAGCGCAGTACTAACATCACATATGACTGTACCGTTGTCACATTCTGTGGTTCCCTTATTTTTTTTCCTCACATTTTATGGTATTAGCCTCACATTGTGCAATACTAACATCACATGTAACATTTTTTGTCACAATGGGTGGTTCTCTTATTTTTTTCTCACATTTAACAGTTTTATCATCACATTGTATAATTCCAACATCACATGTGACAATTTTTTTGTCACATTCGGTGGCTCCCTTATTTTTTTTTTCCTCTCACATTTGATAGTTTTATCCTCACATTATGCAGTTCCAATATTAAATGTGACAGTTCTTTTCTCACATTTGGTGGTTCCCTTTTTTCTCACATTTAACTATTTCATCATCACATTGGGCAGTTCCAATATCACATTTGATAGTTTTTTTGTCACATTTGGTGGTTCCCTTATTTTTTTCTCACATTTAAAGGTTTTATCCTTACATTATTTAGTACCAACATCACATGTGACTGTACTCTTATCAAATTCAGTTGTTCCTTTATTTTTCTCATATTTGATATTTCCATTGTCATATGAGACACTAATATCACATATGACTGTATTTTTGTCACATTCGGTAATACTTTATTTTTTTCTACATTTGACAGTTCCATTGTTACATTAAGCTGTACCAACATTACACGTAACCGTATTTTTGTCATATTCAATGATTTTTTTTTTTACTCACATTTGATAGTTTCGTCATCACATTAAGCCATACCAACATTACATATGAGCATAGCAAACTCAACCCAACCCCATCGAATTATCTAATAATCGACGAATATATATAACAAAAATACTTCTAAAATCTCTAAAATTTTCGAAATACACTTAAATATACTAAAATTACCAAAACACATCTTAACACTTAAAAATTACCAAAATAACCACAAAACTCTCAAAAATTATTGGAATATCCTAAAACCTAAAAAATGGCCGAAATGACCCTAAAACCTAAAAAATGACTAAAATACCTTCTAAACCTATAAAATAATCTAAATATCCTTAAATACTAAAAAAATAACCTAAATGACCATGAAACCTAAAAAAATGACCGTAATGCCCCAAAACCTAGACATTTACCAAAATACCTTTGAAACCTAAAAAATAACCGAAGGACCCTTAAAATCTAAAAAAGACCAAAATACCCCCCCTAAATCCTCTATTTGCACAAATGACAATAAAAATTTTATACAACCACTCTATTTTTTTTTCAATTATTATTTTTCTTAAACCTTCTACATTTTAATTTTAGCAACATTTTTTAATAAATACATGAGCTAATAAAAATGCCATTGATAATCCAATTGACAAGATGATGACTAAAAATCTGTCATTACAGCCAACTAAAATTTTTTTTTGCCAACTATTGACAACTAAAATGTTCTATATCAACATAAAGAGAACTTAAATGCATGAATTTTTTCTCAACATTTAAAATCTCAAACTAAAATATTTTTCTCAAAGTTCTTAACAGCTAAAAAGTTCTATGTCAAAAGAGATGATGAAGTATCCAAAATATGTGTTTTTTACACAAAATTCAAAACAAAAAAGCCATTGATAGACCAATTGACAAGATAATGACTAAATACCTTCCATCATAGCCAACTTAAAAAATGTCTAGCCAATTCTTGCCAACTAAAATATTTTAGTGAGAGAAAGAGTACAAATACATGGGTTTTTTCTTTAACAACATTCAAAATCTCAAACTAAAATTTTTTTTCAAAGTGGATCTTTTCTATTCTTGTTTCTTTGAAAATGCTCAATTGCATAACTTATTGATACCAAATGTTGACATGTTGTTGTGCAATAGGAGAATTCATTACTTTTCTCCTTCCTCAATCATAACTTCAACTGCATCTTCCATGTATTTTGCACTAACTCCAGGAGCTCTATTCCTCACAAACAAGATCTCAGTGTCCTCCAATTTTGCAATAACTTTGTTTTTATAAGCACATGCTTTTGTATTTTTCTAAGGAGAAAAAAGAAGTAGCAATGAGTTAACTTAAATAAAATAAATTGGACAATAAAGCAAAGGAAAGGGGAAAAAAATAAAAATAAAAAGCAGGGCATTATGTGATGATTGTATAAGTGATAAACTTATGTAGAAATGAAAGGCATTATGTATCTGCAATTTTCTCAAAGCAATCTTTAAACACATGGACAAAACTTGTTATAGCTTGAAAAATGCAATACCAGGAAGTAGTTAGCACATGGCCAAATAGTTGAGTTAGCCCTGGGAAGTCGTTCAGTTGAACAAACATCATATACGACCCCTCTCAGCCATTTAATTTAAAATATTTGGAAATTTTAAATTTCATGTTTTACACAATTGATACAGAAAGCAATGTAATTTTTTTTTTTGGCATTGATTGGGCAAATTTTGGGTGATATAATATTTTAGCTCTCTTGATTTGAATGCTATATGAAACCATTTTTCCACAAGCTCATACCACCTACTTGCACTTTGAGCTAAATATAGTGTTTTTTACCTCATAATAACAGTAACTTGAAATGATATACAACCCAATTTCATGTACTACAAACAGGTCTCTTGTTGTAAAGTATCTAAAGGGAGTTGAAAAACTACAAAGAAATCCATTATAAGTATCTTGATTACTACTTATTCTGCTACTTGCTCATCATAAGAAGGAAAAAATTAATTTACAAAGAAATCCACTACAATGTGTTTCTTCACATCTATATTTGAATACTATCATGGCAATAATTGAAAAAGAGATAATCAAAAAGCATCTTGCAATTGGTCTACATGTTTGGATTATTTATTCCTAAGTTCTCAACTAACTTGTAGGAATTTTTGCAGCTCAAGTGGTAACTAAAGTATCTGCATTTACATGGTATAACTATCAACACTTAGAAAAATGAGATGTTCATAAGAGCACACCTCATTGCATAGAGAATTCTAGTAGTTTTCTGCACATCAAAGGGGAATTTATCAAATAAAGCATATAATAAAGACATTTGACTAAAGTGATAAACACAGAAGGAACACAAGAATTAAAAATAAATTAATATCCTTAAAATTTATAACAAAATATTTAAATGCAAGCATTTTCTTAGCATTCTGAGAATTTATGCAGAATACTAGACATGGTTTTGGTTGATAGATCACACAAATCGTAAATGTTGTATATGACCAAGACTTAAAAAAGACATTTTAATTAACATGCAATCTAATAACAAAGTTTTTATGATCTAAAACATATGCCATAATTCATATAGGACATTTAAAAATCCAGCCACGTTTACAGCACCAAAAGACATCCAAACTTTTTATGCAAATTTATACTCTTATAACTCAAGAGGAAGACCACAGACCTACAAAATGTCCACTGCTATGCTGGACTGCATGCAAAATTACAATGTCAATAACAATAACTTCAGGCCCCTGCACCCTAAAAGAAAGGACCTGAGTACCCAATTCGTATATCTAACTTCCAAGTTCCAATTGGTACATTAACTAAGGGTCAATATTTGATAGACAAAGGAACTTCCCAGATTAAAGAAAAATATAATTTATTTCTATTGTAGTCTTACCATATTTTGCAAAGTACATGGTAATTCATGAGAGATACAAGAGCCACCCCACTCTGATTGCATGGAACAGGAGTGGCCTTAGAGTTCCTAAGGTTCCAAAACACAATCTCAGGAAAATTATTGTACCCATTCTCCCTAAACTTTATGTGATGCTTGCTGAGTGCATCACCACCTTTACTTGAAAATACAAGGCGACTTGCAAAGTCAACAAAATAAGCACTTGTCATACAAAATGGAGAAACTCAAAAATAAAATAGCACTAAGGCATTTTCCTTGAAATCTTAAGCTTGTTCCACCAACCACAGCTTCAGAAGGTTTTAACATCTAGACTTGTACAAAATTTTGATGCAAAAAAAAGAAAAAAAGAAAAAAAGAGAGAGAGCTTTTAGGCTATGGTTGAATTTAATTGACAACTTTATTCACCTAATCCTCATCAACAAATGAACTAGATTGAGATATGCACAAGTTGCCAAAATCCTCCACTGGGTTTTCTTCCTCATAATCATGTATAGTTGAAAAAGGAAAGCAAAGCATTCATTAGTACATCAAAAATATATTAATGAATACTTCCATCAAAATATAATTAAGGATTAAAAATTATGATATACCTGGTCCGTACTCCATATAAGTATAACCAATGACGATCACATAACAAAGCTTCTGCAATTTGTGGCAAAAGATAACTGCGAAACTTATCAAGAATGTGGCCACCAATATTTTAGTCTGAACTCATCATATTTCAGAATAAAATATTCAATGCCTATCCTAAACTACATACAATTCACTGAACCACTACTCCTGTATACAACTAGGAGAGTGAGGATTCTGTTGGCAGTTATCTTTTGAAAGCAAAAGCACTAGACAATACAGTCTACCAAAATATTGCGTTAAACTTAAGCCTTTAGACTTTTATCTTTTTCTTATATAGGAAGCACAAAGATGCTGACAATAAATTTGATAAATAATATTCACTCCTTCTCCCAACTTTCCACATTGTTGTTCAACCATCCAAAAAAGTGAGTAAAATAATCTAGAATGAAGAATTTACTACAAAATAAAGTTTATGAGACTTAAATTACTCTTCAAGGCTCAAGGGCCACAACATAAAAGGACATAGGATCCAGATTGTAAGGCGTAAACCTTTTTAGACTCTGAAATGGTGGTAATGGAAATACAAATTCTTCTTGCCCTATATTCTCAATCCTTATTTATCAACCACAATTAACAAAAACCCAAAAAAAAAAATCAATCAAATATATTGCCTAAATTTATTTACAAATAAAATTACTTAAAACAAAAGAAATTTTTTATAAAAAAAATCAGGAATAGAATAGAATACTTACAACAAATTCAAAAAGCGTAGCAAAAATCTGGATGCTCCTCCAGTATTCTTTTTCCGAAACCCTAAAATTCAAATCGAAAAAAAAAAAAAATTTATTAAAACCAAACGAAAACAAGACATCTGAATCAAATTTAAAATCAATATGAATCACAGCAAATAAATAAATTATCACCAGTGACAATGGTAGATTATCTGAAGGTGGTGATTGGTGAGCGGTGGCAGTTGCACTCTCGTTCATCCTCTTGGCCTCTTTCGTTCTCTCTCTCTCTCTCTCCCTCTCTCTTTTTTACGAATCATTCGATCTCTGTTTCTTTCTTTTCTTTTTGCATTTGTTTTGCTTTTATACCCTACCCATTCTACCGGTAATAGGTTTACTACTAAACTCAAGTAAACGGTCAGGATTGAAACAATAAAAATAAATGGTTAAGATTTGGGTGGGTACAATATATATATATATATATATATATATAATAGATTAATAAAATAATTTAAAATAATTCATGTAAATATTTTTGGTAATTAATTTTAAGCCATAACAGTATTTCAAATATGGAGAAATTATAAAATTCATACGGTGGACAAGTGATATGGTCTATTATTCCACTAAAAAACTTTCACATGTTTAAAATGATTAGTTAGAATTTTTTTTTAATAGAAATTAATTATTGGCTTAGCAATTTTAAATAAATAGAAGTTTTTTAATGGAATGATGGACAAGTGACGTGGTCCACCAGAAGACTCTATAATTTCTCCTAAATATGCGACAGCTCCATCACGACACGTTGACGCCACCAAGTCTTGGCAGTTTTCCCCTCCCCTGTGTTAACTTCTAATCTAACTAAATTTTCTCCAAAAAAAAAAAAAAAGTCTTGGCAGTTTTGATGACCATCCTTAATAACCCTACAAAACCCCCCACCGCAAAATGACAATGTATTGACATGCTCTTTTAGGGAAGCCCCTCTCTCTCTCCCTCAGAACCCTACCTTTTTGTAGAAAGAATTAGTCAGTCAAGCGCGGCCACACTGATCTAAGTTCCAAACTTCACAGAGTCATATACCCTTGCTGTGAGGGTTGGGAACCAATACCCTTTGGCCCAATCTGTTCCCCTTTTTTTTTTTTTTTTTCCTTCAAAAGAGGAAGAAATGCATATTTATCTTTATATGAGTATCTATAAGCATGCATGCATGTTAACATATAGGAATTAAGGTTCACTTAAATCCCTTTGGATTTTGGATAGTTGTATTTATGCGCAGACTGGTCTAGCAGAATAAGCTCATCTGCAAGAGAGTTAGGCTTAACTCACCCAACAGTGTAAACAGGCTTGAGGCCTAAACTAGCAACTGTCCTTTAATATCAGGACACATGTTTAGGGCATAAAAAAAAAGCCCCTACTTGACGTTGCTCATTTCTTATTTATTAGCTAGCCCTTTAATTATATAATAATTCTATAATTGTAATTACTATTTAGTTATTTAGTCATCTTTTCTTTTATTTTTTTACTTAATTAATATAATATAAGCTTTTTTATATATTTCAACTCAAGATATGAAAAACAATTTGAGTATCCTATTTTACTTATGTAGTAATTTTTGTTTTATATATGCTTTTATCGTTGAAGTTTTTATTTATTTATTTATTATTTTAAATAAAAAACAGCCTCTTATCTTATATCTTATAAGAAAGGGAAACAGAACAAGAGGACTATAGAGCATGATGAAGAAAAGTTATATATGATGGCAAATTATGGAAGAATCTTTTTGGATTATGTTGGGATCCTGGATATGTGAGACTTAAAACTTAGAACACATTGCCCTTATATTAAGGCTTTGAGTCTAATTATTATTATATATTAACTACTTGCTTGCTTTGGTAAGTGGAATTTAACCACTTAACCAATCATGTGAGACAAGATTTGAACTTAGGAATACTTGCTCTTATACCATAATACATTATTAATTGTCTTAAAAGTTTAAACCATTAAAAAATGATAAATTTGATCACTTAATCATCATCCAAATAACCAAAGAAAGCAAATTTAAATTGAGGCTATTGGATTCTAAATTAATTTTTGCCTTTATAATAACTCACATAATGATTTCCTTGTTGAGATAGGTAAGCATCAGATATGGATCCGTAAGAATTTCTTTTCTTGAACTAGATGTAGTACTAACCAACATAAACTACTAAGCATGGAGATACATGAAAAAAATACAATACACCTGAATTCTCTACACAATTAATACTCTCTTTGGGGGTAATAAAGGTTTTATTACAAGATTAAGCCATCATTCTAAAGGTCTGTTTGGATACTATTGATTTTACTAAAACTGAAAACTTATTACTGAAAATACGGTAAATAAAGATAAAAGTTAGTTGAAATAGTACATTGGAATTCATAAATAATATCAAAAACTACAGTGGGACCCATGAATAGTAGCAAAAATAAGTTAAATAGTGAAATAATTTATAATTTTCGTTGCTTCTTAAACACACACTTATACATGCTAGCAAGATGAGGAAATCATGATTACTACTGCATTTCTTGACACATCTTTCATTCCGAGTTGATTCGTTCAAGCTTGAAACGTTCTTGAACAGAAGATATGTAACTTGCAGCCTTCGTATCGACGCTTTCATCACCAGGCATACCATAGAGGTTATCATATGGACTAATTAAGTCACGGCTGTTATCCTGTACTATAAATGATACCTTCTGTTTAGGCTGAGCAAACACATAGTAGTCCTGGTGGACCAGAAACTCTACTGAAGCAGTTGATGGAGAAGACTGGCTTGGCTTAACCTTGGTAGTATATTGAACAGTTGAGGAAGGCTTGGCTGCTCTATAGAATGGCATCAACTTTCCCTTAACGAACCCTCTGCGCTTACCGCGATTTGCCTCCATGTTAACCTGAAGTTTGATCACTAACTCTAATTTTGAGTTCGTATTTTAGTACAAGATCAGGGGTCTATATATACCAGTTGTAAGGGTACCGTTTTTGTGTTGCAATTTGTACTTTGTAGATAGATATGAAAAAATCTGAATGGGTTGTGGTCCCTCAGCTAAATATATATCTTGAAGCATATAATCTTCTTTAAGATAATTTCCAGGTTAGAAATAAATATACCAGTTTTTTTTTTTTTTTTTTTTTTTTCAAACCGATTATAAACTTTTCCAAGATATGGAGAAATACCAAAAACAGCATATAATCAACATATATATTGTGGCATTTTCTTTATTATATCACTTGTTTTCTACAATGACTGTTTACCCTGCACTGTTACACTTGAAGGAATCCGACTTTGGGGAGATGAAGGTAATGCTTTCAGAGTAAGGTTGCACAGTAAAGTCCTATCATGCAGAATAATCTGATTCCTTCTCACCAGTTTTTCCTTATTTAATCATGATGACATGGTGATGTCAAATTGCAACTTACAATCTCGCAATAGATATATCTACTATGTGATTTTGATGATTCAATTTATTGAATTGTATAAAGTAAAAAGTGAACGAGGATGTATATTGTATAGATAAGAATGATGTCTTTTTCAACACATTGTGCGCTTATGGATCATTTCTTTTCAGGTTGCAGGAAATGCTGAGTAAGAGATATAGGCAAGATGATCCAATTTGCACACATTTGCATTTGGTTATGCAAGTGTGCACTTAATTATAATAGCATGTAATTAATTAATTGTACATAATAAACACTGTAATTCATTGAGTGACCTTCACATTATGGGTTCAGCCATTCAGGGCCATTTGAGCTTGGGAAAACTTTAAAGTTGTTCCACTCATGTAAGCTCTGAGAATTTTGAATCTTGTCCTCTCATTTTTATTTGATATGTATATAACTAAATTGCCAATGAAGTTTTGTTCTGTTTTTATTATAATTTTTTTTTTTAAAAATTCAATAGTTACAATAAAGGAGGGAAATTTGAATCATAAATGTTTTGAAAATGTTACGATGCCAACCATTGAACTACAGAACTGCCAATGATAAACCAAGTTTTGATGCTAATATATTAGTCAAAACAAACCCTACACACATAAAATGAAATATACAAAATCTGTTAAGTTTGATATTAGACATGGGGGTGGGGGTTGTGTATCAGTTCCATCCCACTCTCCCATCTAAAATGAAATATAAAAAATATAAAATAAAAAGTGTGTAAATCTGAGTCTACTTTCCTACGATGGAGCAAGCTACGGTTGAGAATTTCTATACTAGTCTTGCAACTTGGGCTGCTTTGCTTTACTCAGACACTACACCCTGGCAGCGATGAAGTTATTGCGCTTTTGAACGTTCAAGGATAAGATATTCTACTTGATTTTCAACAATGTCAAGTCACATATCGCACCACCGCTAGTGGGTATTTGTTGGGTTCTTTAATCTTCTCTGGAGTTTTGGACCATTTTACATGCAAACCTGACTTATATAATCTTTTTTTTTTATTTTTTGAGAAGAATGACTTATATAATCTAAAACTCTACATTTCATCAAGATTTCATGGCTTGTTTGTGGACAACACTGTAGCACTTTGTGAGGTTTAACATATATTTTCTTTTCGTTCTTAATTTTTTATATCCATGAGTTAATTTGTAACATATCAAGTTCTTGGAAGCTTGAATTATAGGTTTTAAACATCCATTTCCTATATTCTTCTCGCAAAACTTATTATTATAGTGCTATTTTGTATCTTAGAAGTTTTCTCATTCCAAATGTAAGACATGTTTGGTACACTAAATATGAATTACGATATTAAAAATTAAATTTTTTATTACTATTAATAGGATATGTTGTAATGGAATAATTAAGTATATTTATAAATTTGGTTGTGAGTTGTAATATTATAATAAAATATATGATATATTTTAGAATTATATTTCCTAAAAAATAATTTTTTTTTAAAAATTTGAAATAGAAATTAGTTATTTTTTATTTTCATAATTGTTATATACATGTGAAAAGTTTTTTTTTATTTGAAAATATATTAATTTTAAAAATTTATCACACAAATGACAGTATAGCTATATATTATTAGAGAGGAATAATAATTCCTCATTTTAAAGAATATATATTCATAGAGAATGATTATCTCTTTAATAAAAACATAAGCAAACTACCAAATAGTTAAACTATATGAATAATTATTACATTACAGTGTTTATTATAGTTTACCAAACATACCCTTAATATTATAATTTAAATGGGGTTTATAATACAATGAGTTGGTCTTTTAGTTCACACTTTTAACAAATGATGTGGTTTCTAATTAACTCAACTAGTAAAATTTTTAATGATTGAGTAAAAGATCTAGAGTTCAATTCCTACTTACACCAAAAACCGATTGATATCTTGGTCTTATAATAAAGAGTTATCATTAGAAGTAGACGTTAAAACTAAAAACTCTCTTAAAAAAAAAAAAAAAAAAAACAAATGATGATTTCATAAGAAACTTATAGTGATTGACACACTATCTTGTAGCTAGATTAGGATCCTCTAGAGCTTTTAAAATTTTATCCATGAATAAATTGATTATTATTTTTTATATCATTGATAATTTACATGAATAGAATAGTATATAAAATATTTTCTAAAATATTGATAACTTTTTTTTTTGAGGAAATAAATATTGATAACTTGATAGAATGAAATATTTAAAATGAATGAAATGATTTTAATAACCCTACCATAAAGTTATTTAAGAACTTTAGAAGATTTTAATCCCTATTTTGTTTTCAAGCAATATTTCCTAGAATGGCATAATTTACTGACGAAGTACACAAGGTTATGTCCTTCCACCAGTCTTTGTTCTGCTTTTTGATGCTTGGTAAAAAGCCAGAATCTTTTTTTTTTTTTGAAAGGGCCAGAATCTTTTAGTGGACCAAAAGTAATAATGCTTATAATTTGTATATAATCCCTTTGGAAGCAAAGTTTTAGCTGACCTAGCAAATATATTAATTACTTGATGATGACGCTCTTGTTCTTCTGCTTAACTTGCGGGGCTGATGTTCTTTGTCACAATCGTTAAAAGAATTTCATTTAGTTGTCCCTACTACAAGTAATACAAAACCACCCAGTCCCCCATTCATCATAAGATTTTTTTTCTTAATTGAGAATCATTCAACCTAGGATTTTAAAACAAATACTTTATTCTATTTTTTATATTCTACTTTATACTCCATAAATTACAATTTTTCTAGTAAGATTTGACTTTCTTGACTTTCTTTTAAAATACTCTTTACGTCCTAAATTATTTGGCCTTTATTTTATTTTTGGACATCCCAAAAATTTTTATATTTTAAAAGAGTTTCAACTTATAACATCTGCTTCTGATAATAACTCTTTACCATCAGACCAAGACATCAATCGTTTCAAAGCAGATTTCCCAAAATTAAGTCTACTTTGAAACGTCAAACCCCGTTATTTTATGAGTTCAAATTTGGCAAGGATGGGGAGTAAATCTCATGTTTTACATTATCCAATAAAAAATTGTCATATCAACTTTTTCTTAAAACTCAATACATCCTACACACACCTAATAACACCACATCAACATTTTCCTTAAAACCTTAAATATGTTGTTTATTGAGATTTTATTCTCTATAATCAAATGTATTTATGTTTTAATAATATGATGATGTAGCATATTCTTATTGGAGAGTATAAACTAAGGGGTTTACACAAAGTCCTTAAAAAATTTAATCTCTTATTTTATTAACATTCTCATTATGCCCAAGAAGAATTTATCGGTAATTGCATTAAAATTTGATTCAAAGTTTTTTTTTATAGAATCAATATTTATTTGAAATTGAAGGTAAAGATTGAATTTGGATGAGGATTGGCTGTTATAGAATTTAAATTTGAAGATAAGTTTTTAATCTACAACCAATAGAGTTTGTAATTGTAATAGTACACAGATAGAGTTTGTAATCTACAATAACTTTGAAAATTGAACATTGTAAAACTTTTTTATTGTTTTATATGTACAGTTGTTTAAATTTTTTATAAATTTGTTTAAGGGTAATTTAGGAAATTTCTAACTTAAAAAGAAAAAGAAAAAAGATAAGACAATAAATGATGTCACCCTAAATAGTTGGGTTTTCTAAGCACCCCAAACATTTTGGGACTGAGGGACCAAAGTTTAAAATGAAAAAGATAAATAATTTTTGGAGCATAAGTGGAACACAAAAATTTAATCAGAGGATTTGTATTTGGATTTTACTAATACAAATCTTGTCCTTTTTTTTTTTTATAACTTTATACTCCACCAATCTTAACTTATCATGTAGTATTTCACCATTCTTTGTTTCTCAAAAAAAAAAAAAAAAATCACTTTTCTTATAGAATAACTAAGTTTAAAATGAAAAATTAATAAATGAAAACTAGACCTATGACATATCATAATTAATAAAAAAGAATAAGGGAAAAACTCGGAAAATGGATTTAAATTCCAAATTTACACATCCAGAATTCCATGTTTTGTCGTTCACATAAATGAACACATTGGAATATAGTTGTATGATACCTCCCCCTCCCTTTCCAAATTCTCCACTAAAATATACCAAAGGGATTTGCTTGACACTTAGAGATAGGGTGTCCAGTGAACTTGCCAAAACCAACCTGATCCAACCCAATCTACTGGATTGGGTCGGTTTTTAAAGGTTGGGTTGGGTCATGATTTTTTTTTTTTTTTTTTTTTTTTTTTTTTTTTTTTTTTTTTTTTTTTTACAGTGAGTCGGGTTTACAAATCCACATAACCCAACCCGGGCCACCTATATTTAATATAATTTTAAATTCTAAAAAATATATTATATAATTTTGTTATTTACTTTTTTGCCTCTCTTCTTAAATAAAACCCAAACCCTAAGTTCTTCTCATGATTATTTGGTTATACATTTGCTCTTATTTGTGGTTGTGTTGTTCTAATGCTCAATTTAATAATAATAATAATAATAATAAATAAATAAAAAAACAAACTATCCTACTTATGGGTCCAACTCGACCCATACACACCCCTCCTCAAAGACATCATTTTAATGATTAGAAACGATTGTCGTTTATTGTCTTAAATGGCTCATAGCAGAGGTATGCGAAAACAATGTTTGTTATTCTTGAGAGTGTTCGAGTCACCGGTCGTTGTTGGATTTTTTTTTTTTTTTTTTTTTTAAATATTATGAATCGTTATTGATGTATTTCAAATGAAAAATAGTCAACGGTTACTGATATTTTCAAATGGTTTGTACTACCTATATAATTGTATAAAGTACTTATAAAAAAACAAAAACAAAAACAAATTTCTTTAAGCCAAAACTTTGCAAACTTGTGGATCCAGGGGCAAAGGAAGGGGGGCAAGGGCGAGTGCCCCCCCCCCCCCCCCGGGGGAACTTTCAATTTTTTTTACAAATAATATTATAATAACCTGAAATACCTTATTTGCCCCCTCTGACACAAAAGAAAAAAATAAAAATAATAATTTCAATTCAGTGAATTTACGGTACGTTTCTTAGTAGTAGTAGACTTCTACTCCTACTATAATTCTATATATAAAACCAATGGGTCACACTTAGTAATGATTAAAAAAAAATCTCTACATTGATTCATTGAATAGTAGTCTAAACACAAAAACTTGATGGACTAGACAAAAATGTACTACAAGTCTACAACTATAATATAAAACTGTGGATCCCACTTGGTAATGATTAAAAAAAATAAAAACTTTGCTACACCTACATGGAATAGAAATCAGTAGTAGCATAGAACTTTGGAAAAAAAAAGGTATATAAATTGCAAACAAAGTACGCCTCCCATAAAAAAGAAAAAAAAAATTCTTTTCATACCGATCCCTTTCTTTGGACCTCAAAGTTCCTATAGAGTTTTTAAAAGCATTCAAGTTGGGTTTTTAAGTCACACATTCAAATATTTACAGGTATGCATACTCTTAATACTTTTTCTTTGATTTATTTATTTATTTAATTTTTTGAAGAATCAAATTATATGTTTAAACTGTTTATATTTAGATGGATCTCTTGATTTGACTATTTTTAACTATAAATTTATAATTCAAATTATATGTTTAAACTATTTGTATTTATAATGATCTCTTAATTTGATTATTCTTAATCATAAATTGTAATTGTTTCTCTTTATTTTAATGATATGACATATATATTTGTAGTTAATTGACATATAGTTGTTTATTTATTTTGTTATTAATATTGATTAATTTTTTTAGATTAATTTTTTACTTTCAATCTTGTCTTTTAATCTTGGCCCCCTGACCTAAATTCCTGGCTCTGTCAGTGGATCAAATTTAGTTTTGGAATCATTTCAACAGGGATTAGGTCTAAAATTTATTGGATTAAAATAGGTTTCTACTCCTATAATTTATACTCAAACTTGACACGTTGAGTCAACCCAGAATGACCAACATTATTTTCACATTAAAAAAAAAATAACTTTAACATACTTTCTAACCTCTTTTTTTCATATTTGATGCAATACAAATAAAAGAACATAAAAAAATAAAAAAATAAACAATAAAAAATAAAAAGATAAAAGTTGAATAACACTTAAATCCTTAATTCTATATATCGATAATCAATTCTAATATTCTATTAGTCTAATAATTAATTACCAAAAAAAAAAAAACTTGCATACATGCTACACATAAAACATGAAATAAATTTTAAAAAAACCTATAAAGTAAGTGTGCTTTTGGATTTGCTTTTAGCTTAAAGCATATTTGTTTATTTGCTCAAAATTGGCAAATTTATAATTGTTTTTAGGCTTTTAAAAAGTTGTGCATAAGTAAATAAGTTAAAAATTAAAAAAAAAAAAATCACACAGTATATAAAACTTTAAGAATAAAATATAACATGTTAGCTTTAGAAAAAAAAAATTAGCAATAAAATCTATAATGAACTTATGATAATACTACTCAATATTAGTAGTAAATACAACACTATATATATATTTGAAAATTGCTTTTTAATATGACGAGTAATGTTATTAGTATTTTCATCTACAATATAAAAAATGTAATATCACTTTAGTATACAAACATACGTTAAAAATGAGTCAACCAAAACATGAAATTTTATAATAAAGGCTTAAGAGCAGGTTGGGTCGAGTACATATTCAACCCAGTCAGGTTTGGGTCAAAAACTTATTAGACTAAAACGAGTTGGTATTCCTATAACTTATGACTTACTTTTTTGTTTTGAGTTACTGGTTTCAGGTCCAATTATACCATGTCTCCACAATAGCCATCTTAACCCACTTCTAATTAAGCACATGACAAGTTGTGACAAGTTGTTTCTCTTCGCTCGCGAAAGGTGGCTCCTTTCCATCTTCTCCTAGGTTGTAGAATAGTTGTCCCTTCTTCGAAGGTGATTTTGTACTTTGAGGTAACAAGTTTACCTTCAAGGTTTTGTGGTTTTCCTTTTCTTTTGGAGTAGGGGAAACACTTTCTAGTTCCTTATAGGTTTTTGTTTCTATTCGATGGACGATTTGGCAAAATCTTGGAGCTGCCTGACCTTTTCGAATTTTGAAGGCTCACAACTTAGCATTACAGAAGAGGACGCAATGACTGATTTTGTTCTCGTTACAAAGTTTCTCACCAAGCGAGCTTTAAATATTGAGGTCATTGCAAAAACATTCACACCCCTATGGAGAATGAAAAATGGCTTTAAGGTGATGAAGGAGAGTGATCATGTGGTCCTCTTCACTTTTGACAGCCAACTAGACTTGGATCGAGTCCTTAATACCGAACCATGGAGCTTTGACAAGCATCTTATGCTTTTACACCGGTTTGATAAGGAGGTTGATGTACTTGATATAGAATTTAACACTATTACTTTCTAGGTTCAGGTACATGATATACCAGTCCATTTCTGAACTAGGGCAGTTGCTGAAAAAATCTGTGGCGCAATCGATCTTGTGGATAAAAACACGGATGGAGGAGAGACATTGGGAGATGGTTTTATCCGAGTGCGGGTTAAGGTTGATGTTTCCTAGTCTTTGTGTGGAGGCAAAGTGATCTCTTTAGAAAATGGCAAGGAGTTATGGGTATCTTTCAAATATGAATGACTATCAAACCTATTGTTAAGACATATGTGATTCATTTGTTAGGAACATATGTCACTATTTTATGTAATTGGCTAATCCTTTGACAAAATGCACTTTATTTATATTTGGATAGATCTAGGATGTGTCTAATACTTCAAGAAACTTTGTTTCAAGATCAAGTGTTGAATCCATGCAAGTATATCCAAGATTCAAGCTGAAAAGTGCAAGTTCATTAAAGCTTAACAGCCAGCCCGACAGTTAGCATTTATTGAGCTTGAAGAGCTATTCCAGCCCCGTAGCTCGACAGTTGCTCAATAGTAGCTCGACAAATAGGCATCTATCGAGATTTATGAAAAACAAAATTTCAGTTATGTTTTGACTCTAGTCCATGATTATGTGTTTGGGCTTTCTTTTCTCACAATCCTAGATATATAAAATGATTATTTTAAGAGTCGTAAAAGGTGGAACAAGTTGCACAAGTGTTGAGTAAAGTTTGTTCAAGCAAATTGTGACCGGAGACAAAATTTGCCTTAGTTCATCGTTCTTGTGAAGAAGTTGTTGTATTTGTGCACTGTAGGGTTTTATAACCAAGCATCTTCTTGATCTTCATCGTCTTGATGAAATGAAGAACTTTGCAGCCAACAACCTTCTTTAGTTGGTGATTGAAGTTGCGTACTGGGATCCGCATAATTGGTTAGTCGCGTACTTAGAGCTATGCATTACAAGGAGAAATTGTCACTACAGAACAAGTCCAATTAGGTATTGGGGTAAGTGTTCAACTGTGTGTTGGTATAAGGTATTGTGATTCCTTTACTTGTAACCTCTTGTTGTGATAATAGTGGAATTTCGGGAGTGGTGACTTTAAAATCACCCGATGGGGGTTTTTGTCGTGTTGGTTTTCCCCATTCATAAACAAATCATCATGTCAATTTATTTTCCGCTGCACTTAGTTTAATTGGTGATTTGTTTGTGCTACCACGCGTTTGCATGTTAATTTGATTAATTAATAAACTTGGCTAATTAATCAATTAATTCATCATAAGGGGTCAATTTGTTTTTGGCCTATCACCTATGCTACTAGTGTGGTAGCCTTACACACAATGACAGGGATTGTGAGTTGTGGGTAGAGAGCGAAGGTACGCTGCCAACTGAGGCTCAACAATACGATGCCTGGATTAAAGCACCACCCTTTGTGTAGTCAAGACGAAACTTAGTCTTTGTTTTGGGCTTCTATAAAACAAAACTTGTTGGTCAGAAGATAACCTTAACCACCAAACTGCCCGAGAAGCCACCGGTGGTGATTTGAAGAGGGGGACTAGTGCCGGAGAACATTAGACTAGATAAGGAAAGTGTGATACCAAATCAAGATGGCAATAACTTCCCTAATTTTCAGGAGCCAAATTTGATGGAATCAAGCCCATTCCATACAGATCAAGATATTTTTTGTGAAGTAAAGACTAAAAATCCGGCCTAAAATTTGGGGAGTCTATCAACTGACCTGTTTGAAGAGAAAATTGATGAGTTAACTGAGATTTCGGGAGATTTGATGCTATCACATAATTATACTCAAAGCCAAACGCCTCTACGGGTAAGGAAAACAATTTGGAGTCAGTGACTATCAATGAAATTTTTTTGAAGTCCATTCAATCACATGCAACACCATCATGTCAATCTCGTGCGCCACTCTCTACTATATCCGAAAATACAAACATCAACACAGGGAATACAGTTAATTGGAAATGTTTGGCTAGGTCCATCCCTAGAACAGATGTTATTATGGTAAAGGCAGTGCGGTCAAAAAGGAGTGCTCGACATTCTAGGGGTCAATTTGAGTTACAGAAGAAAAAGAAAATTGTTTCTCAAGATGGCAAAGGTAACAATCTGATATTGGCAGAGGCTGGTTCCCAGCCCTACCAGAAGCAACGAGTCTTTTATGTTGGAACTATCGAGGGCTTAGGAACCAACATACAAAAAATCAGCTTGCAGAGTTAGTGTGGGCAAAAGATCCCTCCGTTGTGTTTTTAGCCAAGACATGGATGGACGAAACTAGGTCAATTTTAATGCAAGATCGTTTGAAGTTTAAACATAGGTTTGTGGCACCTAGGAGAAATAAGTTAGGGGGTTTGGCGATGTATTGGAAGGAAAAGTTCGACTTAACAATTAAGACCTTTTCAAAAAACCATATCGATGCCACAATTTGTAAAAACAAGGAAGGCGAGTGGAGATTTACAGGCTTCTATGGAGAACCAAACACCCAACTCAGACATTAAGCTTGGGCACGGTTGAGAAATTTGAAAACTCGAAGTCAAGCTCTATGGTTATGTGCAGTTGATTTTAATGAAATTACAAAGCAATTGGAAAAATTGGGTGGAAAAGTTCTACCTCATGTACAAATGCAAGCTTTTAGGGACATATTGGATGAATGCGGATTTATGGATCTTGGTTTTGTGGGACCAAAGTTTACTTGGCATAAGCACTTTGACAACTTCACAATATGGGAAAGGTTCGATAGGACGGTGGCAATTAATGAGTGGTTCTCTTTGTTTCCAGATACACAAGTTCACCATATAGATATTACTACTTCGGATCATAAACCATTGTTGATTACTTCGGATGGGATGGAATGCAAGCAACAAAGGCCATTTCAGTTTGAGCAAATGTGGATGAGTAAACCGGGATGTGGGGAAACAATAGAAGCTATTTGGAAGAAAAATTGTACAGAACCGGTGGGAGACAAAGTGATAAAAAAAATAGACACTTGTGTGGAAAAATTGACCAAATGGAGCAAAACTTGTTTTCAAAATGTTAAAAGGGAATTGGAAAAAAGAAGAAGAAAACAGCTTGCCCAGGCTGAGAGACTAGCACGCAATGGGGGATCAATGTATTTGTTGAAAAAATTGGAAAAGGAGATCAATTAACTCCTTGACCGAGAGGCATAGATGTGGGGGCAATGGGCGAAGGTTCAATGGTTAAAAGATGAGGATAGGAATACAAAGTTCTTTCATAGTAAAGCTTCGTAAAGAAGAAGAAAAAATTATATAAATGACCTGTATAACAACAATGGGCAGTGGTGCACAAACCCAAGCCATGTGGTGGACACTATTTTGGAATTTTATCAAGCTCTTTTCACCTTCCGAAATCCAGACAGCTTTGATGATATTTTGGCACAAGTCCCTCAGGTCATGACAACGGAGATCAACCATGATTTGATTTCTGATTTTAAGGCCGAAGAAATAGAAACAGCTCTGAAACATATGGCACCCTTGAAATCACTCGGACCGGATGTTATGCCGCCTATTTTTTTATCAACACTACTGGTCCTTGGTAGGTAGCTAGCGATGTTGTTGATGCAATTTTATTGTTTTTAAATTCTGGTAACCTCCCTCAATCATTGTGTCATTCATTTATAACTTTGATCCCTAAAGTTAAAAATCCAGAATATATTTCACAATATCACCCTATTAGTCTCAGCAATGTTTTGTATAAAAATTTTTCAAAAGTGTTGGCTAACAGATTGAAAAAAATTCTATCCCATTTAGTTTTGGAGCAACAAACTTTATGATAATATTATGATGGCCTTTGAAACCCTCCACTACTTGAGAAATCACCAATTCCAGTGAGACGGGGTATATGGCACTTAAACTACACATGAGCAAGATGTATGACAGGGTGGAGTGGCAATATATGGAGAAACTAATGAAGAAAATGGGTTTCGGTGACACATGGACAAATCTGATGATGCAATGTATCTCCAAAGCAACTTATTCAGTATTGATCAATGGGGAGCCATATGGTCACATCAAATCCACTAGGGGGATGCGCCAAGGGGATCCACTATCTCCATATTTATTCTTGCTATGCACAGAGGGGTTCTATGGATTATTGAGAAAGGCAGAGGAGAATGGAGATATAAGGGGTGTCTCTATTTGTCGAAGTGCACCAAAACTAACACATCTTTTTTTTTTTGCAAATAACAGCCTTATTTTTTGTAGGGCAAAAATAAACAAGTGTGAAAAGCTCTTGGAGATTCTAGCCACTTTTGAACGAGCATTTGGAAAACAAATAAATAGAGATAAAACAACTCTATTTTTCAGCAAATATACCTCCCAACAGATGCAAACTTCAATAAAAGAGGCTCTTGGTGTACCCGTGGTCCAACAATATGAAAAGTACTTGGTGATGGTGCTAGGAAAAAATTACAACTCTATACTCGTCCATGATGGGTCGTCCTGATCTACGACCTCAACTCATGAAAGTCAGGACGAGGAAAACTCGTCCTGAGCCGAACAGGAAGGACGAGATTTTAAGTGATCTCGTCCTTAGCCAAACCTTGTCCTGAGTAATCTGGGCGATGGACTTCACTGATTAGACATGGGACATCACACCTTTCCGTAATCGACAAAATTGATGGGAACCGTTGCCAACGACGGTTAAATCGACTAGGCCAAACGATACGATACCAAAAACAGTTATAACTTACTGTTAAAACCGTCAACTTACATGAAGGGAGACGACTGTTCCGTGGGTGTGCTATAAAAGCACTGATCTACGAACAAGGTGATTCATTCAGAACTTCTGTAAACTTTTCCTTCAAACCAAAATCACAAAAAGACTAACTTTGTCATCGGAGGATTTTTGGCCGGCCTCCACCGGTCGCCTTTGATTTGTCTTTGTTTTCAGGACTTGTTAGCAACCTTTGGCAGTGTCGAAGACAGTTTCAGCCCACTGATCATCCAAGCATTATCACTTGGGATTACCAAGCTTCATAGGCCATAAAAAGAAGGAAAGCTTTGACAACATCGAGCAAAGAGTGTGGAAAAAGCTTCAAGGATGGGAAGACAAACTCCTATCACAAGCCGGAAGAGAAATTTTGATTAAAGAGGTTGCTCAAGCACTCCCTACGTACACGATGTCATACTTTAAACTCCCAGTTGGTCTTTGCCATGATATTGAAGCTCTTATTTGAAGATTTTTTTTTTGGGGGCAGTGGGGAGATAGTCGAAAGGTCCATTGGGTTAGGTGGGAAGTGTTATGTAAACCAAAGGCGCAAGGTGATATGGGATTCAAGGACCTATCACGGTTCAATGATGCGTTGCTCGCCAAACAAACTTGGCGCCTCCTACATGATAAATCTACGCTTTTTTACTGGATTTTTAAAGTGAGATTTTTCCCACAATGTTCGATCATGGAAGCCACATGTCCAAGTTCGGCATCCTCTGCATGGAAGAGCATCATTAAAGGAATGGATGTTATTAAGCGTGGAGCAATATGGAGAATTGGCGATGGGAAGTCTGTCAATATTTAGGGAGATAGGTGGCTGCCTCAAAAGCACTCACCAACAATTTTATCGCCAAGGGTGGGAGGTCTGGTGGAAGCCAAGGTTCATAGTTTCATTGATGAAGAATGCAGGTTTTGGAAGACAGCATTGATAGATCAAACACTACTGAGTTTCAAGGCAACGATGGTGAAGAACATGCCTCTCTGCCATACGGAACAGCCCGATGAACTAATCTAGCCTCACAATGCCACTGGTGCATATACTGTCAAGACTGGATACCACTTTCTATAGATTGAGAACCAAAATCAGCAACTTAGACAATCCGACACTCATTTGCTCAAACCATTGTGGCAAGGTATATGGAATCTTAAGGTACCAAGCAAAGTTAAAAATCTGATATGACGAGCTGCAAAAAACTCCCTTCCCACAAAGCAAAACTTATTGAGACGAAAAATCATCAGTACCGATTACTATGATCAATGCCAATCGCAGCATGAAGATATTCTCCATGCTTTCTATCTCTGTCCGAAACTGGAGGAACTGTGGCTCACGGTACCAGCATGGAATCAATACAGCCTATGGCAAACAACGACTTTTGTCGACCTCATAGGTTGTATTTTGGAGGAAAACAGGGACTCGGAGCTGTTTGCTACAATGGTGAGGGCTCTGTGGAAGGTTATGGTGTCTCTGTCGCAGCGAATCCCCCTACCCACTACAGCCATAGAAGTGGAGGCTTTGGCAACAAGACGTGCAATGGAGTTGGCACTTGAAACAGGTCTCAATAAGGGAGTTTTAGAGGGTGACTCACAGGTTCTTATAAATGCTCTAAACACAAACTCTTATAGTCTTTCACAATTTGGTCATATTGTAAACAATATACGGTATTTAGCCTCTCATCTCTCCATCCTATCATATTCTCATGTGTGGAGGCACTATAATATTGTAGCTCATTCGTTTGCGAGATGAGCAATTTCTTTCTCTTCTTTACAAGTCTGGATGGAAAATGTACCATCAGAGATTGCAAATATACTTCAGCCGGATTTTCACAACCATAGTAAATAAAGCTTTTCGTATTGATTCTCAAAATAATAATAATAATAATAATCCACTTCTAATTAATGATGGACAATTTTCCTGTAAGCCATAAACTCCTAAATAATAATTGTTTGCACTTTTTTTAATGAATAATTAATAATTGTTTAATATATTGCCTACTAATTAATATATGGATAGCTACACCACCTTTGTTAAGATTTATAGAAAAATGACATGCTCTCCCATGCAAACTTTTGAATAGAGATGACACTCCCCTTGAGGTTTGTATAAATGCAACAAGTTAAGTCATGTCCTCTTGTTTTCACTAACGAAATATATCAACTTAAAATAAATAAAAATAATAATAATAAACCCATTACCTAAACAATGAACGAAATGACAATCTTCTCCCTTGATACTTATGGATGAATAGCACTCTCCTCTTGAGGTATTTATAAATTAATAAGAATCTATTTTAAGTAAATGAAAACCTAAATGTTGCATTTATTCAAACTTTAAGGGAGGAGCGTTATTTAGGAAACGTTTGGAAGAGTGTCACTTCAATAAACCTTAAGGGAGGTTGTGTTGGGTCCATGTGCACCAAGTGCAACCCATAATTTAATTAAGTCAATGGCTCATTAAACCATGCCGCTAACAAAACATCCAATTGTTTTTAGAAATGATGATATTCTAGGAGAACTTGGTAAAAGAGGCAGCTAGAGTTATTATAAATATAAAGATATAATTGTGTGTGATGAATACCAGAGAGAGAGAGAGAAATGTGCAAAGATTAAAAAAAAGTACAATGAGTGTATAGAGAGCAAAAAAAAGGCAAGAAGATTTTTTTTAAGTTGATCCATATAGAAGGGAAGAATAATTTGGGGTTTCTCTAAGGAGAGGCTTTTGGGTACTACAACAATAGAGAATTTTATTTATAGTGAATGAAGATCTCACTAGAACAAAGATTATGACCACTAGAGTTAGGTCAAGCTAACTAGCTCAAGTGATACAATTGTAAAACCGGTTTTATGTAGAGAGAGAGGAAAAATGAGTCATTTGAGTTCCCAACAATTAATAATAAGCAAAGCAACTTTTTGAGCACCAATGTGTGTGTGTTTGTGTGTGTCTATATATATATATATATATATATATTAGAAAGAGATGGGAGATTTGATGCTTTTTAAGCACATATAAATTTTGCATACTATTAGAGTATTGGCATTAGCTGTGCTAAAAAAAATCATTTTGACACAATAAAAAGTTACTTTATCAATTTTAACACATCGCATTACAATTCACCTGCATAAGATATTCTATTTTTCCATACAATACATTCAATAATATATACAACAAATTAAAATAATATATATAACAAATTAAAATAACCTAAAACCCACCCACCACCACCATAGCCAAAAACCCAAAATCAACCAAACCACCGGCCACCACTGCTATAACCACACCCACCAAAATCAGCCCACAACCTTCGCAACATACCAAATTCAGCCCACCACAACCCATCAAAAAAAAAAAAAAAAAAAACACAGCAAACAACCACAAAATATATCACCAAAACCACTGTAATAACAGCTTATCGAGGGTGGGAGAGATCTGGCCAACGTTGGAGGTTCGAAGTTGGAGGTCCGAAATTGTTAAAGAAGGTCCAAAATTGGAGATCTGAAGGTGGGTGAGGGAGGAGGCCTGAAGGTGGGGAGGCTAAAGGCGGGGAGGTCAACGACGTGGGTTTGGTGGATGGAGTAGCGAGCTCGACAGTATAGCATGGTGGACAACTTGGTGAGATTGATGGCCTGCCTATGTGAGAGAGAGAGAAGAAGAAGAAGAAGAAGAAGAAGAAGAAGAAGAAGAAGAAGAGAGAAGCAGTAGACACAAGGAGAGAGAAAGAAAAGTTTAATAAAATAAGATTAAAAAATTTTAGTAAGGCTTTTCGTACCTATAGCTATAAACGAGCCAAGTTTTGTCGGGTAGTGTGTGTTTTAGTTTGGCTCGTCAATAAAAATCAAATACTCAAGCTTGACTTGAGCTTGAGACAAGCCTAAAAACAATGTATGAACTCGAGCTCATAAGAGTGCCAAAAAGCTTGAGTTCGGCTTGGCTTGGCTTGATTAATTAGTCAAGCCAAGCTCGAACTTAATATCAAGCTCAAACTCAAGCTTAAGTCAAGCTTTTTAGCTTGGGATCCAAAAGAATTGTACCATCAAATGCTTATATCACCAAAAATCAAGTATACAAATATATATATATATATATATATATATAGACATATGACTTAATCTATTAATGATTTCTTGTTCAGACAAACCATCAATATTCCATTCATAAAGCTTATCAGCAGAAATAGAAGAAACAGTATTAGAATCAGTATGTTCATCAAAAACAAGTGGGATACTAGTAATATTTATACCTATACTACTAGTAAGTGGATTATTATGGCTCCAAAGGGAAAAGCTCCTATTCAGGACTATTCTCAACCCAAAAGGCTCCCAGCGGAACGACCTTTCAAAATGCATGAAGACGCTTCTTCTGGAGTAAAATCTAGTGGAGCAACATCCCTTCAAGGAGATGTCCCGGCAGAGGTGACGTACTCTAATGGTGATATAATAATTGCTTTACAGGAAGTTTTGGCTCAAAATTTACAATTCCACAATGGTATCCACTCAGAATTACCAGATTCTATTAAACTCATTCTTGATAACCTTCAATTTGCTTTTATCGAAAACCACCGTGATGTTTTTCTACAAACTCTCCGAGCTCTCGAAATCCACCTTGTTAACCTTACTGCTCAAAATGAAGTTTATGCACGCTACTATGCCAACCTTGTTTCAGAAAAAATCTTTGCTTCAGAAGATGACCTTATTTCAGAAAATGCGGCTTTTAACAACCATCTTGTTAACTATTCAAATATTACGAATGATCCCTACCTTAGTCAACTCTTTGGCAAAGAGGATATCCATTCAAAGGATAAAATGATTATAATGGGCACCGATTATGCTAGATTGAGTCTTAAGACTCAATCCATGTTAAGAAGTGCTGTTGCCAACTTGCCAACAGATATACAATTACGTATTCTGGAAAGCAATGCTATGTTTAGATCCTTTGATCTATGGTTCAAGAGTTTCAAAAAACTTGTTAATGCTACTATTCCTGACCCAGACGAGTTAGATGAAGATGATAATGTTTTTCTCCAATTAGAATGGGAAGAACACTTTGGGAGTACTTTCAGGGTATATGAAAAGAAACATCCATTTGCTGGCCTCCTGATAAATTATGATGATGGTTCGTATATTGCTGATGATTCAGATGAGGATGATGATAGGGACCCTTATTGGCTTTCTCAAATGTTTGAATATGGTTTTCCTTACTTCAACTATAACTTCCCTACTTCTCTACTATCCCTACAAAGCTTGTAACTAGTTCTAGTTCCTAAGTCTTGTAACTATTGACAACTTGTAATCACTACTACTACTGTAAGTGTTTTATTCTACTTTCAATAACAAGTATTTTCAGTTTTATGTTCATTATACTACTTGTTGCTACCGCCACCTTGAACGGATTACCGCCATCTTGGATGGTTCTAAATTTCTTTCATTTACTTTAATTATACAAGCTATACCCCCTACTTGGCTGGCCCTGCCACCTACCTGGCTGGTCTTATAGTTTTGCATTTACTTGCATTACCTTTACTTGTATTACTTTCAAGTTATATTATTACTGTATAACTGTGCTTCTACTTCCAACGTCATGTCCCTTCTCCCTTTATGGTATCAGAGCCATTCTTTTCTGGTCGGTGATAGTGGTGTTGTGTTCTCTGTCTCTCAGTTTATGTCTACCCGAAACTTTGGTGCTCTGTTGTTGTGTTCCCTTCTTACCGTCGTTGGCGCCACCCTAGTCGTAAAGTGAATTCCTAGAATCGAACTGTAAGGCCTGTTTGAGCCAAGAGAGGGTGTGTAGGGCATGAGAGGTATAAGGTTGGTTAGGGTATGTGTTACAAAATGCAACGATTGTGAGAAAAACATGATAATTGAGTGTTAAAACTAGGATAGTATGGATAGATTATGGTGATCCAACTCTTCTATCATCTCCAGGATTGGTTGTCCTCCTGGTATTGTAAATGAAGAAGATCACAATGTTGAAAAACATGGTGCTTCTATTCTCATGTGTTTTCATGATGCTAAATCTAGAAACTTTGAAAATAACATTTATTGTATGGCTAATGTTTCTTTGAATGATCATGTTTATTTTAACCATTATTCTGAAACTTCCTCTCCTTATAACAAACCTTCTAGTAAAGAGGAAGATGATGGTAAATCTGTTGACTCTAACTTTTCTACCGTTGATAATTTTGATCATGTTAAGCAATTGAGAGTTTTGACTATTTTAAACGAAAACTTTGAAGTTGATCTGGTTCCTTTGTACTATGAGTTTATGTTTTCAAAAAACCAAATTAAACGAAAATATTTCCAAGATAATTTTGCTCAATCTGAAAAAAAAAAAAAAAAAAAAAAAAAAAAAAAAAAAAAAAAAAAAAAAAAAAAAAAAAAAAAACCGTATTAAAAGAAAATGGTTAGAAAAGATGAATTAATTGAAAAAACATATTTTGTTTTTTGATTTTCTTGAAAACCATTATATTTCAAATGATGAAGTTACAAAACAACATTTGAGTATGATAAGAAAATCAAATTTTGTTAAAGTAGCTAATAAAGCCATTGTTAGGTCTAGTCATCCGCCTCTTGAGACAGTTTTGATAAATGGTCAAGATCAAAAGACGGAAGTCAAGGCCACTCCTTTCAAAATTTCTGATGATCAAACTCCTATCACTAGTATTATTGAACAAAACGATTTTACTAATGAATCCTTGCATGTCATTGGTCAACAACTTGACGTATTGAAGAAAAAATTGTTGAAGATACTGTTTCTATTAAAAAATCTGCTTCTGAAAAATCTGTTTTTGAAAAAAATTGAGGAACCTTTGATTAACTTATCTAGTCAAAGAGAGAAAGTTATGTTTAAAACCTCTCAGTCTAAAATGCTTGAAGTTGTTGACAAAATGCTTTCTGATTTAAAAATTAAAACCGAAGGAACTTCTAGAAGTACAACTTGCACTATTTCAAAGAATGGAAAAGAAATTGTTTCTGATGAACATACTGATTCTAATATCGTTTCTTCTGTTTCTACTAAAACGATTTTCGATAATGATTTACCAAAAACTAAAAGATTTGTTGGAAACCCAAAACTCATGTCTTTTACAAAAAACTAGTATTCAAGACCTACTTCTCCTAACATGCAGTTTGAAGAAAGAGTTTTTCAAACACAGTTTTCTGTTTCTGCTGATGAGCTTTATGAATGGAATATTAATGGTTTGTCTGAACAAGAAATCATTAATAGAATAAGTCATATGGTTGGTATTACTTATCGAAACAACCATGATCTTGATCAACCTAAAATTGTTAATTTACTTATTACTGGATGGTGGGATTCATATCTCACAGAAGAATCCAGAGATTCTATTAAACACGCAGCTAAAAAGAATGATGAAGGTTTTCCTACTTTCGATAAAAATATGGGTTGCGGAATTCTTGATGACGAGGATACTCTGATTTACATCACTCCCAAACATTTTGCTGGTATTCCATCTAATATTTCATCTCAAGTTTCTGATTTGTTGAAAAATTTGAGAAGTCCTATTGCGTCTAATTTTAGATGGTATCAAGATGTTTTTATTTCCAAGGTAATGCTTCGAAAAGAGTGCCACAAGCCTTATTGGAACGAAAAGTTTATTGACGGTTTGCCTCCAATCTTTGCTCATGAGGTAAAACAAGCATTGATAAGTAAAAATGATTCTATTGATCATGATAACCTCACTTATAGTGACATTTTTAATGCTATTAAAAAATTTGGTATTAATATATGTAATGATAAAAAATTGTTAAAACACCAATTACAAAATAAGAAAAAAGCTAAATATAAAAGGCGTAATTTTTGTAAACAATATGGTTTGTCTCCTATTGCTCCTTCCAAGGAAAAAGGGAAGAAACATGATAAAAGTCACAAAAGTTATAGTCATAAAAAATATAAAAACAACTTTGTTAAACCTAATAATTTTCATGCTAAAAAGAAAAATGTTTCTGAAAAATATGGTAAACAACCGGGTAAGAATAAGTTTAGCATGTTAAATATTGATAATAAAGATCAAGAAGAACTATTCAAAATCCTTGAATCAAATAATTTGTCCGATTCCTGGAAAGATGATTTTTCTTCTTAATTTACTGCTCGCTATCAATTTGCTAATGTATCTTCTGATCCTCCTAATATTAAAATTGGTTGTGGAAATTCTTGTTGCAATAATATTAAATCTGTTAAAACTCTCACTAAATGTGAAGAAAATGAAACTGATAAAAAACAAAAATCAACTAAAAGCTTTGAAGAAACTTTGAAAAGACTTAATAAAAAGAAATCTAAAAATTTAACTGTTAATGATTTATAGCATGAAATTAATATTGTTAAACAAGAAATAAAAAAATTAAAACATAACAATAAAAATGATAACAATCATATTAAACCAAAAATTGATAAATCTAATAATGAACATGATGAGCACAAAGATGGAGATGAATCCAATCCACAGACTCTTCTTTCTGATAAAGGTATTATTGATGTTTTTATTAATCCTCAACTTGCTCTTGTCAATAAAATACTTCCTCCAAAATGGTTTACAAAAGTTAAAATTGTCGTTTCTCCTGATTATCATTTCGTTGTTATTGCTATGATTGACTCTGGTGCTGATATGAACTGTATCCAAGAAGGACTGATTCCTTCAAAATATTTTGAAAAATCTACTGAAAAATTGGTTTCTGCTAATGGAAGCCAAATGAAAATCAAATATGAATTGAATAATGCTCATGTTTGCCATGATAATGTTAGTTTCAAGATTCCTTTTGTTCTTGTTAAAAATATGAATGATAAAGTAATTCTTGGTTTGCTCTTTATAAATGCTTTGTATCGTTTTCTTGTTGAATATGATGAAATTACTACTGATCCTTTTGGACAAAAAGTAAAATTCAAATTTGCTTCAAAAATTGAAATTGATGATGCTTTAAACCTGATTCATGCAAAAATTAAACATCTTAACTTCCTTCAACAAGAAGTTAGATACAAGAAAATTGCTGAACAAATTTCTAATAAACTATTGCAATAAAAAATTGATAATTTTCAGAAAATGTTGATTAATGATGTTTGTTCTGATGTTCCTAATGCTTTTTGGCATAGGAAGAAACATATTGTTGACTTACCTTATGTTAAAGATTTTAATGAGAAAAACATTCCCACTAAAGCTCGCCCTATTCAAATGAATGCTGAAATTGTTGAATTTTGCAAAAAGGAAATTGGTGATTTACTAGAGAAAAAATTGATTAGGAATAGCAAGTCCCCTTGGTCTTGTTCTGCTTTTTATGTCCAAAAAAATGCTGAGATTGAACGAGAAACCCCTCGATTAGTAATTAATTACAAACCCTTGAATAAGGTTTTAGAATGGATTAGGCATCCTATTCCTAACAAAAATGACCTGGTCCATAGGTTGAGTGAAGCTGTAGTGTTTTCCAAGTTTGACATGAAGTCTGGGTTCTGGCAAATCCAGATTAGTGAAAATGATAGGTACAAAACTGCTTTTACCACTCCTTTTGGACATTATGAATGGAATGTTATGCCTTTTGGTCTTAAGAATGCCCCGAGTGAGTTTCAAAATATTATGAACGATATTTTTAACTCGTTCAGTCATTTCACCATTGTTTACATTGATGATGTTCTTGTCTACTCTAGTTCTATTGATGAACATTGGAAACACTTGTATTCGTTTCTAGATACTATCAAAAGAAATGGTCTTGTTGTCTCTGCTAAGAAAGTCAAATTGTTTCAAATAAAAGTTCATTTTCTTGGTTTTGACATCTCTAAAGGACAGATTCATCCTATTGATAGGGCCATCCAATTTGCTGATAAATTTCCAAATGTTATCACTGATAAAACACAGCTTCAAAGATTTCTTGGGTCATTAAATTATGTTGCTGATTTCTACAAGGATATGAGGAAACAATGTAAACCTTTATTTGATCGATTAAAGAGTAATCCTCCTCCTTGGTCTGATGTCCATACTTCCCTTGTTCAACAAATCAAATCTAATGTTAAGACATTGCCTTGTCTTGGTATTCCTACTATTAGTGCTTTCAAAATTGTTGAAACAGATGCCTTTGATTTTGGTTATGGTGGTATTCTGAAACAAAGAGTTTCTCCTGAGTCACCTGAACAAATTGTGCGTTTCTATTCTGGTATTTGGAATAATGCACAGTTAAACTACAGTACTATTAAAAAAGA
Source organism: Quercus parvula (assembly GCA_030820535.1). Classification (NCBI taxonomy): domain Eukaryota; kingdom Viridiplantae; phylum Streptophyta; class Magnoliopsida; order Fagales; family Fagaceae; genus Quercus; species Quercus parvula. The sequence goes on from JAUAME010000001.1 coordinate 30,247,643, forward strand.
GATTTAATCTACAGTACTATGTATTTCAAAATTTCAAAGTGATTTGTTAAACCAAAAATTTTTGCTACGAATTGATTGCAAAAGTGCTAAATATGTTATTGAAAAAGATGTTGAAAATATTGCTTCAAAACACATTTTTGCCAGATGGCAAGCTATTTTGAGTGTTTTTGATTTTGATATTGAATATATTAAAGGATCCCAAAATGCCATCCCTGATTTCCTTACCCGTGAATTTCTGCAGTGTCATAATGGCAAGTAGAAGGTCGAGAGACAAGACGCCTAACACTAACAATCAAATTGTTAAAAATGAGCCTGCTTCCCCTTTAAACATTGTTAACCGTTTCACCACTCTAGGTACTATTCCCAAACCTAATTATTCTTCTGTTTTAGCCTCCACATATGATCCTTATGCTTTAACCAATGTTCATCAACCTGTTCAAACTGTTTTCCCTAGGAACCCTAATGCCTCTCAATATGTTAAAAAACGTTATGTTCAAAACCTGTTTTCTGTCGAACCAAATAGGGCCTCCATTACTAACCCTTTTAGACTTGCTACCAGTTATTTTCCTCAACTATTTCACTAGATTCCTGAGCACGGACAAAAGACTGTGTAATACTATTCTGCAATATTACAACATGAGAATTCAATCACTATCAAGCCCATAAGGGATAAGGCTAATGGTGAAAAAATTATTTACCATAGTGTTTACTTAAACCACATTATTTCCGAAGAAAAGTGGGGCCCCAATCCTACTACCATAAGGACATTACCAAAATTCCCCATTCCTTATTCTTATCATGATTATATTACTGCCTGGTTCAGATTCATGCTCCACTAAAATGAAACTATGTCCCATTCATGGTTTGTCAATTTTAATAAAGATTTCGACTCAGAATTCCCCCTTTGGTTCATCCGATGGTGGACTCAGTTTGGTTCAGCTGTTGAAATATTTCCTACACCATTAAAGGATTGTTTCCTAAATTTCTCAATAAGGCTCAAAATTGATACTCATGGAGCTAAATTTACTCCCCTACTGCATTTTATCAAAAAATATAAGATTCCATGGATCCTAAAATGGAAATATGCTAAGGAAGATGATGTTCTCGCTCGTTGTTGGTATGTTAAATGGTGGGATAAGTTTTCCCACACCAATTCCATTATTAACAATGTCGACAAGGACTTCCTTGCCTCAAATGCTTCCCCATTAAAAATTACTACCCCAGTGCAAAAAGCTGTGGCAGATGCACCTGATGCACCTGCTTCCTCATCACCCAAAAATGTTACACCACCTGTTAAGTAGAAGGGTTCTCCTTTGGATGCAATCCGCAAAGACCCTGATGCTTTGTATGCTCTACTCACTAAGATGATTAAGGAAGATGAAGTTGCTAATTCAGATGATGAACGGTCCTTTCAAGCCTCTGTTTCAAAAGACCCTTACTATCCTTATCCTCAGGTCTACCCCTACCCACAGGACTGGTTTGGTCATGATGAAGAAGATGCTGATGACTTAGCCAAAGATTGATTGGAAGTTTGATTCCCCTATTTGTCTAGCCTGCATAACGGCCAAAATTGTTGCAATGTTTACCCTCTGGTCAAATTTCACTATTATTTTCCACCGCTAATGATGATGTCCTAAAAAGGAGATTCCCCATGATTTCTGCTGAAAAGATGATTCCTCAATGTCCTAAAAAGGAGATTCCCCATGTTTTCTACTGAAAAGTTGATTACCCATGATTCCAAGGCTTTTGGTCACACCAACATCACTTTGGCAATCACTGTTCACTACTTTTACTGTTCATTGTACTAATCATTGTTCACTTTTACTATTCAAAAGTACTGTTCACTTTGAATTGTGCCTATTTAAGGGGGAATGTCCCTTAAGTTTTAGTTAAGTTTTACTTCAGGTCTTCTTTCCTAGAGAGAGTTATCCTTTGTGAGCCTTTCTTTGAAAGATTTCCTTACTTACTATAACTTCCCTACTTCTCTACTATCCTTACAAAGCTTGTAACTAATTCTAGTTCCTAAACCTTGTAACTGTTGACAACTTGTAATCACTACTACTACTGTAAGTGTTTTATTCTACTTTCAATAACAAGTATTTTCAGCTTTATGTTCATTATACTACTTGTTGCAACCGCCACCTTGGACGAATTACCGCCATACTGGACGGTTCTAAATTGCTTTCATTTACTTTGATTATACAAGCTATACCCCCTACTTGGCTGGCTCTGCCGCCTACCTGGCTGGTCTTATAGCTTTGCATTTACTTGCATTACTTTTATTTGCATTACTTTCAAGTTATATTATTACTGTATAACTGTGCTTCTGCTTCCAACGCCGTGTCCCTTCCCCCTTTATGGTATCAGAGCCATTCTTTTCTAGCCGGTGATAGTGGTGTTGTATTCTTTGTCTCTCCGTCTGTGTCTACCCGAAACTTTGTTGCTCCATTGTTGTGTTCCCTTCTTACTGTCGTTGGTGCCACCCTAGTCGTAAAGTGAATTCCTAGAACCGAACTGTAAGGCCCGTTTAAGCCAAGAAAGGGCGTGTAAGGCATAAGAGATATAAGGTTGGTTAGGGTATGTGTTACGAAATGCAACGGTTGTGAGAAAAACATGATAATTGAGTGTTAAAATTAGGATAGGTATGGATAGATTATGGAGATCCAACTCTTTTATCAGCTCCAACACTGGTTGTCCTCCTGATATTGTAAATGAAGAAGGTCACAATGTTGATGATAGTGAGATCCCTGATTTCAGTAAATTGACTATTCCTAAGGTTGATGCAAAAAATGTTTATAAAATAAGTTGGACTGAAAATACTTTTCATTCTACATGGCCTAATGAAACAAGGCATGGCCTTAGATGACAAGTTTTTGAACAAGGATACTATTCCTATGGTATCAGAGCCATTCTTTTCTAGCCAGTGATAGTGGTATTGTGTTCTCTGTCTCTCCGTCTGTGTCTACCCGAAACTTTGATACTCCGTTGTTGTGTTCCCTTCTTACCGTTGTTGGCACCACCCTAGTCATAAAGTGAATTCCTAGAACCGAACTGTAAGGCCCGTTTTAGCCAAGTGAGGGCGTTTAGAGCATGAGAGGTATAAGGTTGGTTAGGGTATATGTTACGAAATGCAACGGTTGTGAGAAAAACATGATAATTGAGTGTTAAAACTAGGATAATATGGATAGATTGTGGAGATCCAACTCTTCTATCAGCTCTAGGACTGGTTGTCCTCCTGATATAGTAAATGAAGAAGATCACAATGTTGATGATAGTGAGATCCCTGATTTCAGCAAATGGACTATTCCTAGGATTGATACTAAAAATGTTTATAAAATTAGCTGGGCTGAAAGTACTTTTCATTCTGCTTATAAGGTTAGAACTGTTGAACAAATATTTTTTATTTCCAAAACTCATGAAAAATGCTGCTTGTTCTCTAAAAAGAATATTGGTGAATATCTTGCTTCGAAAAAATTCAACTATTTGTATATTGGAATGGTTCAAGTTGCTATTAAACCACTCACCCGAAAGGGTATTAATGCTTCTGTTCCCATGTGTTTACGTGATGCTAGATTTAAGAACTTTAAAGATAGCATTCTTGGTATGATTACTACTTCTTTGTATGATGGTCCTGTTTATTTCAGTTGTTATCCTGATCTTACTCTTGCTTTGGATGATCCTAATATTATTAAGGCTTTGACTTTAAATATTGCTTCATCTAGTTATCACATGGAAGAAGGTAGTAAACCTTTTGCTTTGATTTATTGCATTTATTATAGACTGTTGGGTACTCAAATAAATCCTAGTGCTATAAACCATAGAGAACCTTCTGGTAAAACCATGTTAATTAAATGTTCAACACCTGATGCTAAAGTTCAAATTCCAAAAATGATTCAATGGCAAGACATTAGGCTTCCCACTGAATGGTTCTTGGAACAAGAATCTCCCATTGCTAAACCTATTTTTGATGAACTCGATCTTACTCATATTCAACAATATCTTGATGGCACTGTTAAAATAAGTTTTCAAAATAATCAACCCTTAAGGATCAATGAAGGAAGGCATTCCTTTGGTGGATCTGAAAGTATTTCAAAAAGAGACCAAGATCTTAATGAATTTTTGAAAAGAAATCTTGAAAAACCTACTGATTTAAAATTAAAGGGTGTTTCAAATGATAAAGTTAGCAGTGTTTACTATTCTACTAAACCTAAAACTTCCTCTCCATATAGCAAACCTGCTAGTGAAGAAGAAGATGATAGTAAATCTATTTGTCCATCTGATTTTGATTTTCCTCCTATTGATACCTCTAATTTAGTTAAACAATTAAGAGTTTTGACTGTTTTAAATGAAGATTTTAAAGTTGACCTGATTCCTTTGTATGATGAGTTTATGCTTTCAAAAAACTGAACTAAAAGAAAATATTTCCAAGATAATTTTGCTCAGTCTGAGAAAGATCGTGTTAAAAGGAAATGGTTAGAAAAGATGAATCAATTGAAAAAACATATTTTGTTTTTTGATTTTCTTGAAAACCATTATGTTTCAAATGATGAAGTTTCAAAACAACATTTGAGTGTGATAAAAAAATCAAATTTTGTTAAAGCAGCTAATAAAGCCATTGTTCGGTCTAGTCATCCGTCTCTTGAGACAGTTTTGATAACTTGTCAAGATCAAAAGACGGAAGTTAAGGCCACTCCCTTCAAAATTGCTGATGATCAAACCCCTATCACTAGTATTATTGAACAAAACAATTTTACTAATGAATCCTTGCATATTATTGGTCAGCAACTTGACCGTATTGAAGAAAAAATTGATTTAGTTGAAAAACCTGCTTCTGAAAAATCTGTTTTTTTTTTAAATTGAGAAACCTTTGATTGATTTACCTAGTCAAAGAGAGAAAGTTATGTTCAAAACCTCTCAATCTAAAATGCTTGAAGTTATTGATAAAATGCTTTCTGATTTTAAGGTTAAAACTGAAGGTACTTCTAGAAGTACAACTTGCATTATTTCAAAGAAAGAAATCGTTTTTGATGAACATACTGATTTTGATACTGTTTCTTCTGTTTCTACTAAAAAGATTTTCGATAATGATTTACCAAAAGTTAAAAGATTTGTTGGAAACCCAAAACCCATGTCTTTTACAAAAAACTGGTATTCAAGACCTACTCCTCCTGATATGCAGTTTGAAGAAAGAGTTTTTCAAACACAGTTTTCTATTTCTGCTAATAAGCTTTATGAATGGAATATTGATGGTTTGTCTGAGCAAGAAATCATTAATAAAATAAGTCATATGTCTATGGTTAGTATTGCTTATCAAAATAACCATGATCTTGATCATCCTGAGATTGTTAATTTACTTGTTACTGGTTTTTCTGGTACTCTTCGTGGATTGTGGGATTCATATCTCACAGAAGAATCCAGAGATTCTATTAGACATGCTGTTAAAAAGAATGATGAAGGTTTGTCTATTTTTGATGAAAGCATTGGTCGCAGTATTCTTGATGGTGTAAATACTCTGATCTATACCATTCTCAAACATTTTTTTAGTACTCCATCTAATATTTCATCTCGAGTTTCTGATTTATTGAATAATTTGAGATGTCCTACAATGATTGATTACAGATGGTACCAAGATGTTTTTATTTCCAAGGTGATGCTCCAGAAAGATTGCCACAAGCCTTATTGGAAAGAAAGGTTTATTGACGGTCTACCTCCAATCTTTGCTCATAAGGTAAAACAAGTGTTAATGGGTAAAAATGATTCTATTGATTATGATAACTTAACTTATGGTGACATTTTTGGTGCTATTAAAAAACTTTGTATTAATATGTGTAATGATGAAAAACTGTTAAAATACCATTTACAGACTAAGAAAAAAGCTAAATATGAAATGGGTAATTTTTGTGAACAATATGGTTTGCCCCCTATTGCTCATTTCAGGCAAAAAGGGAAAAAACATGATAAAAGTCACAAAAATTATAGCCATAAAAAATACAAAAATAATTTTGTCAAACCTAATGATTTTTATGCTAAAAAGAAAAATGTTTCAAAAAAATATGATAAACCAATGCCAGGTAAAGGTAAATGTTTTAACTGTGGAAAACCTGATCATTTCAGTAAAAATTGCAATAAAAAACCTAGTAAATTAAAGAATAAGTTTAATATGTTAAAAATTAATGATAAAGAGCAAGAAGAATTGTTCAGAATCCTTGAATCAAACAATTCATCTGATTCTTTGGAAGATGATTTTTCTTCTTCATTTGATTCTTGTTATCAATCTGCTGATGATTCTTCTGATTCTCCTAATCTTAAAATTGGTTGTAGAGATTCCTGTTGTAATGTTATTAACTTTGTTAATACTCTCACTAAGGGCGAAGAAAATGAAAAATTAATAATTCAATTAATAAATCAAATTCAAAACCCTGAGTTACAAAAAGAATATTTAGATAAATTTAAGAAGAATTTGTTAAAAGATGAAACTGGTAAAAAATTAAAATCAACCATAAGCTTTGAAGAAACTTTGGAAAGATTTAATTAAAAAAAATCCAAAAACTTAACTGTTAATGATCTTCAACATGAAATCACTGTTGTTAAACAAGAAATTATTGATTTAAAAAATGAGTTTAAAAATATTAAAAATGATAATCACAATATTAAACAAGAATTAATAATGTTAAAAATTGATAAAAGCCTTGATCACCAACAAATTGATAATGAACAAGATGAGCACAAGGATGGAGATGAATCCAGTCAACAAGCCCTTCTTTCTGAAAAAGGTATTATTGATCACTCTCAACTTAGTCTTGTTCACAAAGTGATTCCTCCAAAATGGTTTACAAAAGTCAAAATTGTTGTTTCTCCTTATTATCATTTCACTGTTGTTGCTATGATTGATTCTGGTGCGGATATGAATTGTATCCAAGAAGGATTGATTCCTTCAAAATATTTTTAAAAATCTACCGAAAGATTGGCTTCTGCTAATGGTTCTCAGATGAAAATTAAATATCAATTGAATAATGCTCATGTGTGCCATGATAATGTCTGTTTCAAAATTCCTTCTGTTCTTGTTAAAAATTTGACTGATAAAGTGATTCTTGGTTTGCCTTTTATAAATGCTCTGTATCCTTTTCTTGTTGAACATGATGGAATTACTACTGATCCTTTTGGACAGAAAGTAAAATTCAAATTTGCTACAAAGACTGAAATAGATATTGACAATCTGACTTATGAAAAAGATTCTCCCATGAATGCTCTTGTCCAAGAAATAATGATGAGTTCTTGTCCATATTTCACAGATAATTTTAAAGGAAATACCTATCGGGCTAATACTATCAATCGTCCTCACATTATCAATACTTCTTTGCAGGAATCGGACGATGATGCGAGGATAAGTACCACTAATAAGTGGGATACTAGTGATATTTATACATATACCACTAGTAAGTGGATTATTATGGCTCCAAAGGGAAAAGCTCCTGTTCAGGACTATTCTCAACCCAAAAGGCTCCCAGCAGGACGACCTTTCAAAATGCATGAAGGTGTTTCTTCTGGAGTAAAATCTAGTGGAGCAACATCCCTTCAAGGAGATGTCCCGGCAGAGGTGACATACTCTAATGGTGATATAATAATTGCTTTACAGGAAGTTTTGGCTCGAAATTTACAATTCCACAATGGTATCCACTCAGAATTACCAGATTCTATTAAACTCATTCTTAATAACCTTCAATTTGCTTTTACCGAAAACCACCGTGATGTTTTTCTACAAACTTTCCGAGCTCTCGAAATCCACCTTGTTAACCTTACTACTCAAAATGAAGTTTATGCACGCTACTATGCCAACCTTGTTTCAAAAAAAAACCTTTACTTCAGAAGATGACCATATTTTAGAAAATGCGGCTTTTAACAGCCATCTTGTTAACTATTCAAATATTACGAATGATCCCTACCTTAGTCAACTCTTTGGCAAAGAGGATATCCATTCAAAAGATAAAATGATTATAATGGGCACCGATTATGCTAGATTAAGTCTTAAGATGCAATCCATGTTAAGAAGTGTTGTTGCCAACAGATATACAATTATGTATTCTGGAAAGCAAGGCTATGTTTAGATCCTTTGATCTATGGTTCAAGAGTTTCAAAAAACTTGTCACTGCTACTATTCCTGACCCAAACGAGTTAGATGAAGATGATAATGTTTTTCTCTAATTAGAATGGGAAGAACACTTTGGGAGTACTCTCAGGGTATATGAAAAGAAACACTCATTTCCTGACCTCCTGATAAATTATGATGATGGTTCGTATATTGCTGATGATTCAGATGAGGATGATGACAGGGACCCTTATTGGCTTTCTCAAATGTTTGAATATGGTTTTGTCAGGTTCATAAGAATAACAAACCATTTTCAAGTCAGCCAATTCCCACAAATTCTTCAGGATGCTATTAAAGGATTTAACGGTCCTTTTGTTACCATTAGATGTTGGAGTACATTACCAAAATGGGAAAGAGATAACTGGATGAATGTCCAACCCTCAAAGCATCTCATTCTCATTAATGGTCATACTCATCAAGGGCCATGGTTTGAAGGAAATTCTCAATTATCCTTTGCTGATCCTTTTACTCTTGCAGAATGTTGGAGAAATTATTTTAATAATCAAATTATTAATGTTGCTCACAATCTATGGAAAAATTATCATTTCATGGGGAGCACGGATAGAATTTCTGTCTTTGGTCTCAAACCATATTCTGATGTCGTTGCTCATTTAAGGGTGGCTGACCATTGTAACCCTATAAAGCTTCTCATCCCAGGGAGAACTCTAGCATTTCAACCAATTTTTTATTGTGGATTTTGTAATCAGTATGCTATCTCCCATGACCATGACTGTGGTTCTCCACAAGGCCCTTTTGATGGTTATCCTTCTGATGCTCCTTCCACTGATTAATGGTTTTTACTGACAAAGGTGATTCCCTTATTTGATTGGCCTGCACAAAGGCCAAAATACTTCAAAAATTATGTTACTAAAAATCCAGAACAATTTCAAGATACCCCGGATTTAGTAGAAGATTTTGATTCTCTTATTTTGCCCACACAATGGCTAAGATTGTTTCAATATTCAAAAATGTGATCCCATGACTCATGACAAAGATATTCCTGAAAATTGATGCTTTTGACAAAGGTCATTTTGAAGTCTTTCCAAAAGAAAAGGAAGAATCTTCATTAGGCCATGCCTTGCTTTGGTCATACTTTCTTTATCATGTTGGTCATGCTTTCATGCTTTACTACACTTTGCCATGCTTCTCCTGACAAAATCTGCATCAAAGACAAAAAATTTCAGCTTTACAATTGATTCCCCACATTTTTGGGACAAAAAGTGAAATTTACCATTCACTGTCACTATTCATCCGTTACTGTTCATGACACTGTTCACTCTGAATTTTTGCCTATTTAAGGGGGGTTGTCCCTTAAGTTTAAAACAAGTTTTAGTTAAGTTTTACTTCAGGTCTTCTTTCCTAGAGAGAGTTATCCTTTGTGAGCCTTTCTTTGAAAGATTTCCTTGCTTACTATAACTTCCCTACTTCTCTACTATCCCTACAAAACTTGTAACTAGTTCTAGTTCCTAAGCCTTATAATTGTTGACAACTTGTAATCACTACTACTACTGTAAGTGTTTTATTCTACTTTCATTAACAAGTATTTTCAATTTTATGTTCATTATACTACTTATTGTTACCGCCACCTTGGATGGATTACCACCATACTGGACGGTTCTAAATTGCTTTCATTTACTTTGATTATACAAGCTATACCCCCTACTTGGCTGGCTCTGCCGCCTACCTGACTAGTCGTATAGCTTTGCATTTACTTGCATTATTTTTACTTGCATTACTTTCAAGTTATATTATTATTGTATAACTGTGCTTCCGCTTCCAACGCCGTGTCCCTTCCCTTTTTATGGTTGAGAAGCTTTATAGGGTTACAATGGTCAACCACCCTTAAATGAGCAACAGCATCAGAATATGGTCTGGGACTAAAGACAGAAATTCTATCTATGCTCCCCATGAAATGATAATTTTTCCATAGATTGTGAGCAACATTTATAATTTGGTTATTAAAATAATTTCTCCAACATTCTGCAAGAGTAAAAGGATCAGCAAAGGATAATTGAGAATTTCCTTCAAACCATGGCCCTTGATAAGTATGACCATTAATGAGAATGAGATGCTTTGAGGGCTGGACATTCATCCAATTATCTCTTTCCCATTTTGGTAATGTACTCCAACATCTAATGGTAACAAAAGGACCGTTAAATCCTTTAATAGCATCTTGAAGAATTTGTGGGAATAGGCTGGGAACCATAGACATATGGCTCATTTTATTAATGATTTCTTGTTCAAACAAACCATCAATATTCCATTCATAAATCTTATCAGCAAAAACAGAAAACTGTGTTTGAAAAACTCTTTCTTCAAATTGCATATCAGGAGGAGTAGGTCTAGGATACCAGTTCTTTGTGAAAGACATGGGTTTGGAATTTCTAATAAATCTTTTAATTTCAGGTATGTCATCAAAAATCTTTTTTGCAGAAACAGAAGAAACTATATCAGAATCTGTATTTTCATCAGAAATAATTTCTTTTCCATTTTTTGAAATGGTGCAAGCTGTACTTCTGGAAATACCTTCAGTTTTAACCTTTAAATCAGAAAGCATTTTGTCAACAACTTCAAGCATTTTAGACTGAGAGGTTTTGAACATGACTTTCTCTATTTGACTGGGTAAATTAATCAAAGGTTTCTCAGTTTTTACCAAAACAAATTTTTCAGAAGCAGGTTTTTCAATAGAAACAGTTCTTTCAACAATTTTTTCTTCAATATGGTTAAACTGTTAACCAATAACATACAGGGATTCATTTGTAAAATTGTTTTGTTCAATAATACTGATGATAGGGGTTTGATCATCAGCAATTTTGAAAGGAGTGGCCCTAACTTCCGTCTTTTGATCTTGACAAGTTATCAAAACTGTCTCAAGAGGCAGATGAGTAGACCGAACAATGGATTTATCAGCAGCTTTAATAAAATTTGATTTCTTTATCACATTCAAATGTTTTTTTGAAACTTCATCATTTGAAACATAATGGTTTTCAAGAAAATCAAAAAACAAAATATGTTTTTTCAATTGATTCATCTTTTCTAACCATTTTCTTTTAACACGGTTTTTCTCGGATTGAGCAAAATTATCTTGGAAATATTTTCGTTTAATTCGGTTTTTTGAAAGCATAAACTCATCGTACAAAGGAACCAGATCAACTTCAAAGTTTTCATTTAAAACAGTCAAAACTCTTAATTACTTAATATAATCAGAGGCATCAATAGGAGGGAAATCTCCATCAGATAGATAAACAGATTTACTATCGTCTTCTTCTTCACTAGCAGGTATATATATAAATATATATATATATATATATATATATATATATATTAATATAACCATTTTATCATGCTTTTAACACTCGTGATTAGAAATTGTTTAAATTACAACTTTACATAATTAAATCTATCCATCATCATTCATTGTCTATAGCTTGAGTAATTGTTCAAAATACAATTTTTACATCCACATTTGTCATTCGTGTAACTATAATCTTCACAAATCTAAATAAATTAGCATTCCAAAACATATATGAATAAACAAACTATAAATTAATATTCCAAAACATATGTGCAATGTCATAATAATGAGTTTATTTAGTAAACATATATCAAGCTATAAACGAGCCTAAGCTCGGCATGTTTTGTATCGAGCCCTATTGTTCATAAACAATTTTTTTTTGCTTGAGCTCAGCTTGTTTATCAAATAAGCCTAAAACTAAGGCTTAAATTTTGCTTATTTGTAAACAAACGAACATGAACGAACTTTTTATCGAGCCGAACTCGAGTTGTTCATGAACGGCTTAGTTCATTTACAGTTCTAGACCGTACTATTTCAAATATAAGAGGGTACTATAGCAAAATGCCAAATAGTTTGGCGTTTGAAGCATCTGATATTAGTGGGTTTTTGGTGTTTGGTGTGCCAAATGCTAAAAATTTAGCATTTAGCATACCTGATGCTAATGCTCTTAAGAGAAAAATTCAAAAAATTCTCCAAAATTGCTATTTATAGAATACAAGCTTGGTTGTATTATAGAGATGATTTGCCTAGAAACTTATAGTAAATTCAATCAAATGAGCACAAATATCATTCTTAAAAAAATGATTAATTTATGCCTCTAAGCCTACTTCAAATATTCTATTTTTAGGTTGATTTTCTCTATAAAAAAATCCTCAACAATTTGCCCAAAAAAATTGACCATATTTTTTTTGGATCGTCAACAAAGAACTTTTTTATTTTTTATTATTATTATTTATAAAAGATAGAAATTATACTTTAACTTAATCTAAGTGTATATGTATATGAAATTTCTTCCTGGAGTCTTGAACCTAAGTCATTGCCTCCCACTACAAACACTTATTATTATGAAGTAACCATCGTATTAAGGGTGTACAAATATAATGAACTTTATTATTAATTACTAAGAAGCTACTACCCAAACACTGGGCTTGGACACTGAAAATGGGAGATCTCAAAGACCAGTGTAAAATGGACAGCTAATAAGTGCAATGCTTTTGCCTTTACCAGTTCTGACCTGATCTTTCACCTTGAACGTGACTTTGATGAAAAAAATTTCGGAGGGACAGTAGTGTTAGTGCGTTAGTAGCTAGCTAGGCAATCAACACAATAAAGTAATGGTAAAACAACAAGAAATTTTACGTGAAAACCTTTAAATTATTTAGAAAGAAAACCACGGCCACAAATCAGTTGAGAAGTACACTATTTTCTGGAAAAGATTCCAAAAAAGCTTTACAACGAGCGATTCCCCTTTTTCTCCTTGTCTCTCAAAGATGCTCCCTTTCATCCCAAATTTGTATCTCCCTATTTATAGGTGGACCAAAGAGAAAACAAAATGGCCCTGTGACCCTTTTATTACACTGGTCATGGGTACTGTTGCATGTAAACAAAACACGTCTTGTTGTTGCCTTCTTGACCATAATATACAAATGGCGTGCCTCCATGCATGTATCATGGTTGTAACTTGCAACACTCTTAGCAGTGACAACCAAAATTATAACTAAAAACACTTAAAACCTCCTTGCATCAAGCCCAGCAAACTAACAATTAATGAACAGTAACTCAATACCTCTATTGAGTTTACTCATTGTCTCTCTCTTTTCTCTCTAATGCACTAATCTACACAGATTGGCGATGGTGTGAAAATACTCTCGAGAGAATTGTAGCGCCAACAGTGGTATGAAGAAAAGGTGGTTTAGTTGGCCACCCACCGGTAGAAGTTATCTAATTAAATAGAGTAGGAATAGAGTATAGAGTTAGCTAATTAACAAAAGCGAGGTCTTTATATTAAATTCGGCTAAAATGCATACAAACAAACACAACTTTGTACTCTAGAATATAAGAAAACTCATTGTGTATCGATATATGTAAACATGAGTAAATCTAGTACTACAAATTTTTCCACAATTTTATGACAATTTTGCTATGTGGCGACTCATGAGTTGCGAAATCATGGACCCACTATTATATTTTCATCACCTACGAAGTGTCATGTAGCAAAATTGTAATAAAGTTATGGAAAAGTTTGTGGTACTAATAAACACACTCTCACATGAGAATGTGCGGCATATAAACATGGCAAAACGGGCTGGGTGGGGCGGGTCAAGTTCAAGTTGAGTCAGGTCAATCGGGTTGCGGGTCAAAAACTAGTCATTTTAAGCGAGTTAAAAACGGGTTTGGGTCAATTAAATTTCAGGTTGGGTTGACCTGTATTTTTCACATGAATTTTTTTTTTAATAAAGAAAACAACATGTATTTGCCATTTGGAAAGTCATGTAACAAATCTCTTGATATAAAATGCATTACTTTAAATTCACCACTTATATCAAGAATAAACTAAGTTAAACTTATTTATACTTATTCAATAATTTTTAAATTATACAAATCCTAACATTGCTATTAAAAAAAAAAAAAAAACACACAAAGACAAGTAAAACAATACACAAGTTTTATTTCTACACAATATTAACGTCCCAAAATATAAAACAAAATTACAAATGAGTACAAGAAATTTACAAAGAATAAAAACATATAAGAAATATACAATCTTGAAAATTAATTTTATAATCTATTATCAATTATGGTTGGCACTCTATTTCAATTTGAGATATACATTCAAGTTTAATTGTTTATTTATTTATACATGGTCTCTTTTATGAATATCATATCATTGTTAAGCAAAACACATTCTAGGAAATATCATAACTTATTTTGAAAAGTTGTTTATTTTGAACATAAATTGTTAAAAAATAGGTCTAAACATTTATAATTTATGCTAATTTGATACTTTGGTTTCACTATTTTCACACTTATGAATGTTTCTCACACATGTTTACAATTTTAAATTTATATTTTTAACTCTACTGTAACCATATTATCTTGGCATATACTTTGCTATTTGATATTAAAAATCTTTACTTATTACAGAATGCTCATAACAAACAATTAAACCAATATTGTCTTAATTTTATTATTTTTTTACCAAAAAAAAGTCTTAAAAATGGTTCGGGTCGGATCAGATTGACCCAAAAAAAAAAAAAACACAAGTCGAGTCATGAGTCAACCTATTTCTACTTTGAGTAAAAAAAAGGATTTGAATCAAGTATTTTTTGAATTAAAAAAAAAATATATATATATATATATATATTCGAATTTGATGATCAAAAAATTCTGACCTATTTAGCCATGGCTAGCACCATATGCCATCTCCTAGAACAATGTGATGGGGTGTGAGTCATCTCTATCAATTATCAAAGCATAAAGTTGTTCATCAAAAAAATCAAAGCATAAAGTTTTCAAAGACGTTGGTTGTTTGGCCATTAAGGCATACAATTCATGGCACATGTTGGCTGCAGTGTAATTTGCACTGTGGTTCGTGGTTTATGCTTGACTTCAATTCTACGTTGTTTTTTTTGGGCCTTTTGTCGGTCTAGTCTAGGTCTATGTTCTACCTTCCCTAGGATCATTGTTTCTTCGTAATGTCCTTTAATTGGGCCCCAACACACCCATTCCTTGCCCAACTTTCTGTCTTCCAGTGATCATTTACCGCCATAAATGCCATAGTTTGGTCTAACAATATTACTCTCACCTGTCATGTCATTAATATTTCCTTCATATTTACTTAAATGCCACCTGCATACAACTTAAATATTATAAAATATTTCAAAATTAAAACAATGCTATATTTTTTAATAGGGTATATTTCAATGACAACCCTGAGATTTGGACAAATATCCAAGAGGTTCAAAAGATTTTAAAACTGATCATTTCAATCCTTAAGTCCAAGCAGACTCTAACGCCGTTATTTATTTTTAGTTTTTCTCTCTTACCCCTAGACCTTTCTTCTCTCGTCCTTCTTTCGTCTAACTCTCTTTGACTCCCTCATACTTCTTCCACTCTCAAGCCTTTCTTTGACTCTCTCATCCCTTTCTTCTCTCTCTCGTGGTCTTCACGACGATGTAATGGTGTGGGTAAGTGGTGTTCGTGGGTTTTGGTGTGGATCGGTGTTTGTTCTTGTGGTCTTTGGCTGACGACATATTGTGGATTAGCAGTGGTTTGTTGGGTTTTGGTGTGGATTGGCGTCTGTGTTTGGGTTATTTATAATTCAACGGAGGAGGTGTGGCTTTTGGTTTGGATTGGTTGTGAGTTAGCGGTGGAGGTTTGTGATTTTGATTTGGATCGATTATGGGCCAGCAATGGAGGTTTGTGATTTTGGTTTGGATCGACGGTGGGTTGGTGAAGGTTTATGGATTTTGGTTTGGATCGGTGAGGTGGGTTTGCTTTGGTTTGAGCAAAGGTTTTGTGGGCTTGCTATGGTTTGAGCAAAGGTTTTCTCTTTGTGATGAAGATGCCAAGATTGAGAGCCATTGGTGAGGAAAATGGTTTTAGTGATGGAGTGAGCAATGTTTGTGAAATTGAGAAGATGTTTTGGGTTTTTGTTTAAGAAATGTTTTGATTTTTGGGTTTGGTTTTGGATTAGGATTTTGAGTTGAGAGGTTGATTGTTTTTGTCACAGTTTTTGATGGTTTTGTGATTTTTGTTGTGTGTTTTTCATTTTGATTGTTGAATCCATTTAAGCATTTTCTTTCCCTATTTGTTTACTGAGAAACACACCCATTTTCTTTCCCTATTTGTTTATTGAGAAAGTTATCAGTCAAGAAAGAGAAGAGAGATAGTTAGAGAAAGGGATGAGAGGACTGAGGTTAATGGCGTTAGAGTCTGTTTGTACTTAGGGACTGAAAGGGTCAATTTTGTAATCTTCTGGACCTCTTGGTATTTGTCCAAACCTCAAGGGTAGTTAGTGAAATTTACCTTTTTTAATATTATATAAGTTCAAGTAGCTTTATTAGTTGAACCAAAAAAGCATCCTTAATATATGGTATTTCTACCATTATTGGTGAATAATAAAAAATGTCTCTTTAAAATTATAAAATTTCTCCAACAAGATAAGATTCCCTCTAGTCAAATCTTCTAATTTCCTCCTATTTTTATTTAAATGTAAAACATATAACATTTAAAAATTAAATAAATGTCACATATCACACATCTGGCAAAAAATGGAAAGGATTTGTTTGAACAAATAAATTAATTTTAGTTTTTGTGATTGTGATTGTGGTTGCTTGCATTGAAATGGACAATCATACAAATCAAATTACCTTAAACATGCATGAACAAATCGCATTAAACTTTAAAATATTCACAAATATAAGTATCAAGACATAAACTTACAAGCATACTATATATGAAGATCTCATAGGCCTAAAAAACTAAGAGACTAATTCCTATTATATTGTCTCTGAAGAGTGTTATGTTATGTGCTCTAAATAAGTTCTCAGGTTTGTTGGCTTGTTCGTCATCTTTCTTTATTGAATGAGACCTTTATTTATATCTTAAGGATCTGGTAGTTACCTTCCCAAGATCAGGCTCCGTTTGGGAGTTCATAAGAGAATGGAATGAAATAAAATGATCATAAGGGAATGGAAAGTATTTAAGTAAGGGAAAGGAATGGAAAAGAATGGAATGGAATGGAATCAAGTAACCTTGATTGGATGTTTTAAAATAAATGAATGGAAAGGAATGAAAATTAATGTAATGTAAGTAATCTTGTTTGGGAGCAACATGGAGGGAATGGAATGAAATCATTTTATGATAATATTACTATTAGATCCCTATTTTAAAATAAATGGTTGAATATATAGGGGTATTTTGGGAGTTTTAGTAAAAAAATCATTAAATTTAATTCAATTCCCTCCTATTCCACCCAATTTCGGGGGGAATAAAAATTTGAGGTTTTAAGGGAATAGGGAAGAATGAGTGTTCCCTCCTACCCATTCCATTCCCTCCCACTTAAACTTCCAAACGAGGGAATGAGCTCTCCATTCCCTTTATTAAAACTCCCAAACAAGAAAATGGAAGAATATTCTAAAATTATTTTTTTCATTCTTTTTCATTCCATTCTATTCCTTCCTCCCAAATGAGCCCTAATGACGGCTACCATAATCTACCATAAACATTCAAGCTTATATTATTGGGTTTTGACCTTAATTATATTCTTACCAAACTAATATTTGGTCTAACAGGAATTAGAAGATTCAATTGAATAATTATATTTAGAAAAAAAATTTTAATTGACAAGGAGGGTATAAAATGATTGGATTAATGGCCTTCTTTTTATTGTTTGACCAAAAAAGAGAAGTAACTAAGGGCTTGTTTGTTTTGAGAATCACTCAAAACTCAATTCTCAAAATTCAATTCCCATCACTCAAAACTCTAACTCATATCTCATGTCTTAATTCTCCATTTATTTAGTAAAAAATTTTAATTGACAAGGAGGGTATAAAATGATTGGATTAATGACCTCCTTTTTATTGTTTGACCAAAAAAGAGAAGTAACTAAGGGCTTGTTTGTTTTGAGAATCACTCAAAACTCAATTCTCAAAATTCAATTCCCATCACTCAAAACTCTAAGTCATATCTCATGTCTTAATTCTCTATTTTTTTTTTCTCCAAACTTATCCAACAATGTGTTTGGCTTAAATATTTCATTCAATTTTCATCTTAAAAACCGAACTTCTACTTAAAAAGGTGGAGCTCACACATCTGTTGAGTCAGAACGATCCACACTTACTCGCGTGAACGTCCCACTCTAGTTGAGACAAAAAAACCCAGCCACCCCGCCTCTACCACCACTGACAACCCAACCACCCATTTCCTACCACCGCCAACCACTACACAAATCACAAAAAATCCAAACCCATCCACCATAGCAGATTTACTCACACCACCACCACCACCACCTTCAACACCACAACCGACTACCCTATAAAACCCATAAACTCTAAATGCAAAAATCAAGCCCAAAAAGCACAACCCAATCTAAATACAAATCACAAACCCAAATGGGAGAAACAGATGTGAAGAAAGAAAGAATGATAGAGAGAAAAAATAAGCTAAGAGAAGAATCAGTGTGAAAAGAAAGAATAAACTAAAAGAGGAATCAGTGTGAAAAAGAAAGGGAGAAAGAAAAGAGAAGAGAAGAAGTTAGGAAGAAGAAGAAAGAA
Organism: Quercus parvula; assembly: GCA_030820535.1. Classification (NCBI taxonomy): domain Eukaryota; kingdom Viridiplantae; phylum Streptophyta; class Magnoliopsida; order Fagales; family Fagaceae; genus Quercus; species Quercus parvula. Next base: position 30,266,361 of record JAUAME010000001.1, read on the forward strand.
AGAAACAAAAAAGAAAGAAAGAAAAGAAAGAAAAGAAGAAAGAGACTTTGTCTGATTAGACAAGACACTGAGCAGTGGGTCCTATTCGATGAGTGAAATTACAATAGTGCCATCATAACTCAAATACACTAAAAATGTGTTTTCATTTTTACTCACCCATCACTCATTTTGATGAGATTTAGGTGATGAAAACTGAAACTGAAAACAAATTCAAACAAGCTTCTCAGGCGTAGGACCCACCATATTTGAGTGATGGGTGATAATTTTGAGTGATGAGTGAGTGAAAACATGAAATCCAAATAAGCCCTAAATATATATCCATTTTGCATCAGATTTCATAAAAATTAAGGACCCTTTTGGTAGAGGAGTTTAAATAATTTTATTTATGTGTTTTTGATATACGTGTGAATGAAAATGTGTATTAAAATCTATGTAAAGTTGTTTAAAATGTGAAAATATATATTAGAACTTTCTCACCAAACAAGGCCTAAGGTTCTAAGATAAAACTAAAGCCAACAGTGAAAGCTATCATTTGAAATTTTATATTATACTTCAAGTTTGCCAAGTGAAAAGTGAGCGCGATATAGTGTATATATATAGAAAATAAAAATCCTAGGGACATAAAAAGTTCTACAACTAGTGTCATAACTCACCATATGATAAGTTATGAATGGTGAAACTCAAATGGTAGGTCCCATGCTTTCACCACTCACAATTCGTTAAGTAGTAAATTGTAACAAAAATTGTGAAATTTTTTGTAGGTCTAGCATTGCTCACGAGAAAATAAATCACCAAAGATGATGGTTTGCTGACAACAATGTGATGACAACTATTCATCAAAATAAGATCTAAAATTGGTGGGACCTTTAGTTACAACGTAAGATATCGTCTCAACTCTCAACAACATTAGGTGAAAATTACGAAATAAGAAAATGAATTTTTCTCATTGGTCACTGCATCAATCACCATCCAAGAAATCAAATTAACGAATTTTTGGTGTACAGAACTCCCTCAATTTCCTATATAAGGCAAATCCATTCTGATCTCTTTTAGTACTACTCATTTTCAACAGCTTAATTCCCTTGTTGTTTCGTGTGAAGAATCACCTTTGTTGATTCTGGTAATTTCCTTTCTTTTCTTTTCGTTTCATTTCTTTTTGTGTGTGTGTGTGTGTGTGTTTTCTTGCTTCGCATTCTCATCAAGTCCGGGTGTCGCGGCAAAGATCGAAAGCTTCTACTTTCATTCATGATTCCAACATGAATACATGCATTGACATTGAAGGAAAGGCTAAACGTTTATGGAGTTTAATTTAATTATTTACCTTTTTCATACTTTGGCTATACTTGGTGGAGTTCATGATGTTGGCATGGCTCAATCAAATCATAGCTCTCAATGGTTTGAGTCCTTTGATCTGATTGAGCCGTGCCAATATCACATTGAGTCTCTAAATCACCAAAAGCATGCATGATCAATATATCTTTGGTGTAAACTTTCCCTGCTTGAATTATATTATTCTGGTATAACAACATTTTAATGAACTAAATAGAGAAGAATGAAAAGGAAGAGATAAGAAAATTTCATATATGACAACAACAAAAAAATTTATGCAAAACATGGATTCTTATATACTTGTTATCTTCCTCCTTTTTCTTCTTTTGTGGAAAGAGGGGAATTCTGATTCCATGGAATTACTAGGGTACCAATAGCGCTGATTCTAGCTTTTTCTTGATTCTAAAATTGGAATCTGATTCTCTTCTCTAGGCCTGGGTTTTAATCAATCTGTATAATATTTAATTTGGTGTTGTTCATGTCTTGTTATGTGTAATGTGTGTGTGATTTGTGAATGTTGAGTGAATAGCAAAGATTATATCACAGGGGTCTTAACTTGTTGACAACTTGACATTATGGTATATCTTATTTAAAGGTCATTGGTGAAACATCTCATTCTATACATATTTTCAATGAATTTGATATGAGAGGATGTAACTAGACATTGTTATTTTACTTTTTCTATTCCGTGAACTCAATAAGGGTCTGTTTGGATTGAAGGGAGAGAGAGAAGAAAGGTGGAGGGGAACAAAGTAAAATTAACTGAAAATAGGTTAATTTTGAACCAACTCTACCTTACTATATTCTCCCTCCCTCTCTTCAATCCAAATGGATCATAAAAGCTGTCAACTTTTCAAACAAACAGTTTTTTCTTGATGCCCTAAGTAATCTTTGTACACACTAGTAATTGAATTCAGCATATGCAAATAAATAGATTTCAAACAAAAAGTTTTTTCTTGATGGCCAAGATGCCGAAAGCCTGAAACCTTATTGTGTCTTGTCAAGTTTTCCAAGTGCAGTATTGACAAAGAAAGATTGTGATACTTCATCATTTTGATTTTCCTGTGTGATGAGGGGGAAATGTTGGACTAAAATGCTTTATCCTGACATGGCATGAAAATGCCAGTGATTTACACCAACTTTGTTTGCTCTCTTTATTGACAGCTAGCATACCCTACTAAAGCAGACGAAGATTTGACACAATCATGGCATCATCCAGTGTATTACTTCAAATTTAAGCACTGCAATCCCTTTTAACTTGTATTATTCTTGCTTCTGTTTCTCGATCTGCACAAACTCATATGTACTAGGTTATAGAACCAAAGGGTCTATACCGGGGGCTGCTGTACGTTATCTTCAGGGTTTCAATGAACCCCTGGCTTGGAAGTTAAAAAATATTATATATATATATAATATTTGTTTTATTAGTTTGATTTACATTTAAAAGCATTTTTGCACTCCCTATTAACAGCCCAATCCAAAACCAAATAACAACACAGATCAGCTCATTTCAAAACAAAAAACAACATAGAATACTCTCACTTTCTCTCTTTGATTTGATTTCGAATCTCATTCTCATGAATCTCATCTCATCTCTTTTTTTTGTTTAACTTTAACTATCTAAATTAGTATTTCTCTTTATTATAAATTTATATTATGTATGTGTGTGATACTAATAGTATGCATTATTTATTTATTTTTTCATAATATTATTTGTGTGAATTGTGATGTGTGTGAATATTATATATATAATATAACTTTATATAATTTAATAATTAGAAATATAGAGAATTTGTTACATATGTGTATATTGTTAAAAAAAGTAAATGATGTTTCAAGTATTTGATTAGTTAAGTAGAAACTTAGTATATTATTTATGTGTAAATGAATGTGGCTATATGGGTCAATAATTAATACAATGCCCATTGGTTTAGTTTTGTCATTTAGTTTAAAATATTTTTTAGGGTAAATTGCAAAAAACACCCTAAAGTTTGAATGTGTTTGGATTTTACACCCAAACGTTTCAGAAATTGGATTTTACACCTTGAAGTTATATTCCGTTTGTATTAGCAACCCCTCCTGTTAGTTTTTGTTGACATGTCTGTTAAGTGCCACATAAGCTTATGATGTGTACTAATGATCCAATTGAAACATGACACGTGGACTTGCCTATTTTAATTATTCCATCTCAAATAAATAACCAAAAACACTTTAAATGATTAAAATTAAATTCTTTAAATTTCAAAGTCACATAAACTTAAAACAGAAAATAAAATAATTCAAATATTTTTTCTTTAACATTTTCTGGGCATCTCAAAAATTCCTAACATCAAATCCAACCCAGTACAATCTCAATTAATACCCACAAAGGCCACAGAAACTATCAAAATAATAAAAGAACTAAACTAAAACAAAAATCACAAGTACTCCACAAATCGGTGAGGCCAAGAGAGAGAGAGAGATAGAATACTAGTACTCAAAGGGCTGAGCTACTAACTATGGCTACTGTGGTTACTCAAGATCATTGGCCTTTCATTTCATCCCCAAGTTCTTCAACTTCTTCCTTGCTCTCTCCGGCCTCGCTATCACTACTCATCTCAATTTGGTGGTGGTTTCAAAGATTGATGGCTAGGAGATTGACATTGACATTGGAGAGCCCATGTTTGGAATCATGGTCTCTCATTGGTGGCTTGGTGAACACTAGAGAAGAGTGGGTGATGGGCATTTTGGATTTGTTTTGATGGGTCATGACAGTTAGTGGGTAAATGGGTTGTTGTGCCCTGATTGCTATGGATTGTGTTATTCGGTGAAGTGATCTTAGATCTCATCAATTGAGATTGAAAGGAAAATGCTCGTTTAGTTTTTTTTCCCCAACATTCTTGTTCATTACATCTATTTCAATTTTCCTAGGTTCGATTATTTCTTCATTCCAATCTTATGGTTGTGTTTTTTTGGGTTTGAATCTACTGTGGTAATTTGTTTTTTTTGATGGTTTGAATTTTTGTGTTTGATTTTTTTGGTTTGTTCATCGTGTTCTTCGTTTTTTATTTTTCTAGGTTGTTTGCTAGTGTTCGTCGTTTTTTATTGTCTAGATTTGTTCATCCTATCAGGTAAAAAAAATAATTAATTAAATTATTGTGTTTTTTGAGGTAGAAGATAGAATTAAACTATTTAATAGTTTGGTAGAAATAATTTAAATTTTTTTAGGTTATTTATCTGAGATGTAAAATTAAATCCTCGTGTCGTTTTTCTCAACAAAAAAAAAAAAATCCACGTGTTGTGTTTCAATTGAATCATTAGTACACTTCATAAGCTTACATGACACTTAATAGACATGTCAGCAAAAACTAACATGAGGGTTGTTAATGCAAATAGAATGCAACTTTAAGGTGTAAAATCCAAACACTCCCAAACTTTAGGGGTGTGTTTTGCAATTTACCCTATTTTTTATAAAAACAATGAAATATTTTTTATAAAACCAATGACAAATAGGAAATAACAACTGAATAAAAATAAAAATGTTATACAAACTTAAGAAAATAAAATTGTCACACCTATCCATATTAATAATAGATAATGACAATTAATAATGAACTATCATATAACTATTTTAGAATATGAAAACTCTTAAAAGGAAATTGTAAAACTTCATATATTTCTTCTTTAAAAAAAACTTCATGTATTTGTATTTTTCTTGACGATAATTCGATAAATTCAAATTCTCTTTTAATTAAATTATTATTAATTTAAGTTTCTTAATGACACCTCTAGAAAAACAATTCTAGAGCCCCCACTACTGTTTACACAACCAATGAAAAATAGAAATCTTGTTGTTTTCTAATATTTAATCCATGAAAGGAATGTTTGTTTATATATATATATATATTAATAATAGATAATAACAATTAATAATGAACTGTCATATAACTATTTTAGAATATGAAAACTCTTAAAAGGAAATTGTAAAACTTCATATATTTCTTCTTTAAAAAAAAAAAAAAAAAACTTCATGTATTTGCATTTTTCTTGTCTATAATTTGATAAATTCAAATTCTCTTTAATTAAATTATTATTAATTTAAGTTTCTTAATGACACCTCTAGAAAAACAATTCTAGAGCCCCCACTACTGTTTACACAACTAATGAAAAATAGAAATCTAGTTGTTTTCTAATATTTAATCCATGAAAGGAATGTTTGTTTATATATATATATATATTTATATTTATATTTATATAAAAGTATTTCATAATAAGATTTGAACATAAAACCATCCTAATCTCACCTCACTCATTATTAAATATACTATAGCCAATTAAATCCTTATTTTGTCCTTAATTGAACTTATTTTAATAAACTAACATGTCCTTTCCTAAGCAATATTGATGCCTCTAAATCCGTATTTGGCTTATTAACAATGGCGACGCCAGGAGAGTAGAAAGGGGCGGCCAATTGCCCCCGTGAGTCCGTGACCACCAAAATTACGAAGCTTTTACTTATTTTTTGCAACTTTACCCCCTTCCCATGTTATTTTCTTCTCTTTTTAGTGAATTTAATTTATATATTTTTTCGTGATATATTTCTTTTATATCGTTATTATAATCAACAAACTATTAATTTTTATATGTCAAACTTATTGGCTCGAACAGTTCTGGATACCTTGTTTCTAAATAAAAATTAAAACTATAAGAGAGAGAGAGGGGGGAAAGTGAAAAAAAAAAAAAAAAAATACAGACATAAACATTAAGGTGGATTGTTACTTCTATAAAACTTGATTTATTTTTTATTATTTTTTATAGTAAACAATAGATATACTCTTAGGATATCTATTCTAAGAATCACTACAAATATCACCCATATACTCTATTGATATATAAAAGAGAAGTGTTACAAACACAACATTTTCACAACAAAACTTATGTAGTAAGTTATTACTAGTTTTAATTTGAACTTAATATGGAAATTACTATTTTGCCCACTAGTAAAAAACAATATGCCACTTAATATTTATTATAAAAGTATTTGGTGAAAATATTATGGACATAACATTTCTCTTTATAAAACTTTTTTTTTTTTTTTTTACAAATGTGAGGGTGTCTAGATCTTTTCGAGAATATGACTATTCTTATGCAGTTCCACTATCTTACATAAGAGCAGTCTCATGGGAATGACCCTAAGATGCTGGTAAGAGATTATAAACACAAAATCTTATAAATATCATAAGGCACCCCTACGTTCTCTTTATAAAACTTTGAATCACAGTTTGCTGCTTACAATATATGCCGGACCTTTTTTTCCCAATATTGGTGATATTGCGTGGTAAATCCAGTAAAGGCATTGTGAAAGCCCAAACCACATCCCAGGCAGCGTTTAAGTTGGACTATAAAAATAGACCCAAAAATCTGGACAATCTGGGCTCACTCAGTCACACAGCCCACATCACAGCCCAATATTTGGTTCCCAAGTAAAAATCTAACCAGTCTTCTTCTCCAAGCGTAAGATTATAAGAATAAAGAAACCCTTCTATATATTTTTGAGGTTAGAGCGTAACACACTGTTTTTGTACCCAAAAGTTTTTGAAAAATGGCATTGACGAACTTTATACTGACAGTGGCTGGTGTTAGCGCGGTGATTCTACTGCTGAGGAGCGATGTGAAACAATCAGCGGTGGTGTTTAGGCGCAACGTCAAGCACATACGTCATTGGCTCGAACAAGAATCCGCCTCTGCCACCAAGTAAGCTAGCTTCTCTATCTTTTTTCTTTAATGGGTTTTATTAAAGCTTCACTGGGATTGAATTTAGATCATTGTTTTAGTCTTGTGTGTGTGTGTGTTTGTGTTTTTGTGTATGTGGGATTGTCACCCTTTTTTTTATATGAATTTATGAAGAATATGATGTGCATTTTTTGTTTTTTGCTCGTATCCCTTTTAAACAATGCGGAGAATGATGAAGAAAACCCAACTAAAAATTGGGTTTTTCGCATTTAGTACTCTGGGAGCTATGCTTCGTTAGTGGGTTCCATTAACGAAGGGAATTGTTTAGAACCATTTTTTAAGGTCTTGCAATGGCTTATGTCGCTTATTCTGTGACATCACACCATTATTTAAGAGATTTTAGAGTTGAGTCAACCTACTAGTCATGGGATCAGGTTATGAAATGTTTTATGAGGAAGAATATGAAGCCTTGTTTCACTGACCTTGGAATGTGACAAAAATAATTAGATCTTGCCGTTAATACTTAATATGATCTCCAGTCAAGGATTTATCTTTGGTTTTATTTATATATTTTGGTGACAGGAAATGCATGTTTCTTGTCGCATTGGTAATCTTAAAATCTTCAGCTTATGACACAATTGAACAACATATTACGTTATTGCTTCATAAGTAACATTTTTAATATAATAATAGGGTGTTGTAACATTGCACTTCCTAGCTCCAGTGATGACTAGCTACTGATGTTGGATTTTCTATAATTCACAAGCAAATTTTCACTTGTTTTACGGATGCTGAGCAAATTTAAATTAATCAATTAGCCACTGATGATGGTTTGAGTAGGTTAGGAAACTGGCTCCAACAACTCTGACTGCTTCAACACCTATGGTAGATGTTAAGAATCACTTTTGATGTCCATCTGATTGCTTTGGAAAAATTTTCTTGTTCTTGAACACCACTTGAAACAGTGATTTCTGCAACTTTGGATACTTATGGCACATCTTCCATGAAATTAGTTACATTCTTGTTTCTACTTCTTTGTTTCCCTTACATTTACTGGTGCTTATAAATTTGTCATACCTTTTGGTTTGTTTTCTTTCTTTTCCCTTTGAGAGACAAGAGAGAATCAATTTCCTTTGCATTACCTTCTTTGTGGTAGGTAAAAAGCAGTCATCAATTACTTGGTTGATTGGCTCTGGAAGGGTGTTCAAGTATATTGAAGAAGACTTGTCCAGCCAAACATGCATTTGCATGTTTGGGCAATACTGATACAAATCAAAATAGTTGTTAGACATTTTAAAATGAAACTTGAATTAGATGATTGGGACTAATACTTAAGAATGAAAATCCAACTTGGGCCTTCCTACAATAGGCTCAGTGACTGGTTTTGACATGTCTGTTTAGTAGGTGTTATTGTATATAAGTGTTGGGTATTCCTAATAACCACACGATATTCGCATTGCTGTCATTCTTATGTTCACTGTTATATACGTTTCTTTTCTTCCTCTTCTTCCCTTATCTTTCAGGGCAGCGGAGAAGGCAGTTCCTAAGGAACTAGAATCAAAGGTTCTTCCAAAAGACATTCCCAAGGAGGACAAGCACTGATGTGTATATATAGGGATTAGGAAGCCTGATGTTTTCTAGAAGAGAAGAGTTACTTAGTAGTTCCTTCCTCTCTTTTTTTCAAAATATTTGATGGCTTATTTAAAATAAGTCTCTGAAATGTTCAGGTATATTTTATTTTCTGCCCCTAAGTTCTCTTAATTTTGTTTTTTAATAGCCTGTTTGGTCTCTTAAGTATTGATTTGTATTTACAAAGGTGGTCATAATTATTTGGAAAAGCGAGTGCATTTCTCCCTTGATTTTAGGTTCTTTGTAACATCAACCTGTAGATAGGCAGCCTTTTCTACTCAGTAATACTATTTGGTAAATTATTTGACCAAATAGTGGTGTTTTTAAATAACTGATTCACCTAGATTTCAACTCTTCAAGAAGAGAGATTCATCTATATTACTTCAGGTAATCTACTGAATCACACTCTTCCTCTCTCACTCACCTAGCCAACCCCAGCCCACCAAGTCACCTCGAGTAGCCGCTGTGCTCCAAGCATCACGAGTCCATAACACACTATGAGCCAAATAATATCAAATACTCCATTTGTTGCTCATCAAATTCAACACTCAATTTTTTATTAACAATTACATTGAAGTCTGATTACCATTCTACCAACATTATCTTGCTTGGCGAAAAAACCTGTTGTCTTCTTTTTTTTTTAATCATGAACAAGCTGTGAAATCATTGAATCCACTGGTTTTTTTTACCCAAAAACAAAACAAAACCCTCGGTTTTTTTTTTTTTTTTTTTGGGTTGCTGTGTTGTATGCATTTGAAAGGATTGGAATGGTTTTCCCATTGGAGTTGGCTGTGTTACTGTGTATGATTGAAATGTTGGTTGCAAATGTGGAATTGAGGGGTGGATTGAGGTAGGAATGGGCAAAAGCTTTGGTGTTGGCAATTTTCTTTTTATTAGTAAACTCAATTTTTGAAGAGTCTAGATATAAGTGGATCAATTATTTTAATAAATGCCACATCAACAGATGTGGCAAGAAATTTGCCTCTTGAAAAGTTGAGTTTCAAGTGGAATTCAACTCTTAAAGTGTCCAGTTTCAAAATAGGCTTTTTTTTTTTTTTTTTTTTTTTTTTTAAAGTTTATGTAGGTTTAAAATAGTACTATTTGGCCAAAGAATTCAAAATTTAGTATTAATGAGCAAAAATGGCATAGATAGGATCAGGTTGGGTTGGCCAAGGTGTTCAAGGAGAAATTAGTCAATATAATGGGAGGACTATATTAGCAATTTCTAATTATTCTTTCACATAATAATAGAGTGACATTTCTTATAAATAAAAAAATAATAATAAAGTGACATTTTTTAAAATTAATTGAATCACAGCCTAATCAGTAATCACATATCACTTGCAGCATGCAAAAATAAATAATAATAGAAATGACTCCCACCGTCCACACTGAATGATTAAAATGGAAAATTTCATTTTGCTAAAAAAATAATAATTTTGATTTGATTACAGAACCAGTTAAATTCAGCAAAAAAACTCCATCACTAATCTGTTTTTTGGTTGCACAAAAAACATATACAAACAAACATATAAATCATAATTTCTAAATCACTAACTTTATTTTTGTTTTCCAACTTTTTTTCGCTAGAGAAAAAGCAAAAGAAACCGCAACTACTCATTTAGGCATTAAATATTCATTTAATCCTACTTGTTTTTTTCTTAGAGGGAGCGAGGAAGGGTAAAAAATATCTCGATTTCCTTGATGAGAAGGCCGTGTTTGTCAGTGGAGAGCTCATCACACAGAGCAAAAGTATCTTCATGGCCATAGTCCTTGAGCCCCTCCAACAGAGTCTGTGGTGGTGGCATCCTGGGAAGGTGGTGGTGATGGTGGATGTTGCCGTGATTTTTTTTATTTTTTATTTTTTAAATGGTGCCACTGTTATTAGGATGTGACTCAATTAATTTAAACATTTGACATTCTATAATTTGGTGGACTAAATATTATTGGTTTGATCTTTTGATTTATTGTATAATTTCTCTTGGCCAAGTGTGCAAAAGACAATATCTCGAGCTCAGCTCAGCCTAAATAGAATTTATGAACCTTGGGCCAACTAAACTCAATTACTGAACCTTCCTCATCCTTTTACTGCAATGGCAAATGTAATTTGTTGGCTCACTAGTGTTGTAAATGGGCTTTGCAGAATGTCTTGCTGCCTTTTTTTTTGGGTGAAATTTCCATTTAGCCAAAATAAATTATATAATAAACAAAAAACCAAAGAAAATATAGTTGAGATAGAAGAAAGACAAGTGTGGTATATGCATGGTTGTCAAAATTCCGATTTGGATCCTACAATCCTATGATTTTACGATCTTACCTGCTCAAAACAATCAAGATCTTTCAAGAATTTTTTCTATTATTCAGTATTGATAGGATCGCACGATTTTGACAATCCCAAACGATTCTGGTTTCTTGTAATCTTTTTTAACTTAACAAAAGGCTCAATTGAACCCAAATGAAAAATAACATCCCAATAGAGTGTCACTTTGTGAGGATTTTGGCTTCTTTAAATAATGCTTGCAAATGAATGTAGTGATGTATGGTAATTACATCAAATGGATGCAATTTTTTTGTTTTTTATGAATGTATAATTTATGTGATTATTTAACATAACAATGTTTTTTTTTTTCTCAAATAATGTAGAATCTTACAATTTATGATCCGATCCTATGATTCATGATCTCATCTACTTCACATGACCCTACGTAAAATCTCGATTTTGACAACCTTGAGTATATGTATTAGCTGTGAAAACATCAAGTCATAAAAGATTATTGCGTACTACACCACACCACATATCACTAAAATAAAGCTTAGCAAGTCACCACCATTGTTCTAGCTGTTTTACTTTTTAAATTAATTTTTGAAGCAATATTTTAGGGTAGTTGTTCTTTTGTGCAAGTAATATATAGGGTAGTTGAATCCCTATATATTGTTATTTTTTGGTCTGATGCCTTGTTGGAATTTAATAATTGATTTTATGCTCTTAAGTCTCTTGTTACATGACAAAACAAGGGGTTAAGGTTTGAGATGCTTTGGGACATGAGCATATACCATAGCCTTATTCATTGTTTCATATTTCTGTTTGCCATGTTTAATCATCAAGTTGGATTTTTTCAGCTTTGGTTATGATTTCAACTAAGCACAGTGCATAGAATAGAATGCTGAAAACCAATATGAGGATACAATCTTATGATTGACTTTGACGACAAACAAAGAGAGTCGACCTCAATCTTTATATTATTTTTCTATCAAATTTTGAATTAATGGATATCAAATTGATTCAAAGGATAGAATCACCTGTGATTGAATTTTATGAATGCAATTGGTCCAAATATATATTATTTTTTATATAAAAAAAATTCTGGATTCCAATTATAATGGTCAATAATAATTGAATTAGCGTAAAAGCTTAGATCAACTGCACTAAATAATATTGATTGATGTCACATCTATCTATCAAACCAAAATTACACCAATAATAGCAATTCATAGTAATTTTTCCATTTTTAGCAATTCTATATATAAATGTATGTGACTTGTAATCTAGTAACATTGCATAATCTCTTTCATAAAAGAGAATAAGGATTCAAATTCCCTCCTCTCCCATAAGTGTATTTATCGAATTAACAATAATAATAATAATAATAATAATAATAATAATAAGTAAGAATTCTTAGCATCCACTTTAGCCAAATAATAATAATTACATAAAAATATTACATTTTTTCTCTGAAAAAATAATTTATAAATGAGAGATAATTAAAGAAGCTTGAAATAAAATTTTCAAAATAAGAAGAAAAAAGTCTAGCAAATCATGTGATAAAATGAGAACCGATACAAATAGAGAGCTATAATAGATAGAATAGCAAAATATAGACATAACAAAAGTTAAGGTGGAAAGTGTAAACAGAAGATTAAAATTTTTTTTTTATACACAAGATAGAATTCTACTCTAATATAATCTAAATATATATATGTGTGAAGTTCCCTCCTGGAGACTTGAACCCCGGCCCTTACCCCCCACATCTCATAAGCACTTATATTTGTTGAGTGACCATCACACCAAAAATGTGCAATGATGAAGATCAAAATTATTTGTCTTAAAATACAAATGACACATGGATGATGCTCACCCACTTTTAGAACAAGAATGTTTAATTAAATATTTATCTTAAAGAAATTGAACAGTATTAATTACAAGAATGGGCCCAGCCGATTTAATGAACTAATAATAGATGGCTTGATAAGTTGGCTTCATAGATAAATAAAAGATAGATTGGGGGGAGATCAAAATCCGAGGTGTTTTTTTCCACAAGTTGGGGGAGAGATCAAAATCTAAGTTATCCGAAACAGAAACATCGATTAAACAAGACTCTTAATTTCGTAGTAATAGATTGTTTGTCAAGAGTGTCAGAAAAAGAGAGGTCTCTATTCCATACATTTTTTATACAACACTGTATACATGTAATTTCAAAACGAAAATTTGGAACTAATTTGTTGTGGGGTCAGTGCAACTATGATATTCAACTACTCACAACAATTACAATAGCTGAGAGTGACATTAGTTTTACTCTAGGAAAATAAAATGAAGGGATCTTGCCTTTTCTTTCCCCATCAGAACCAAAATAAAATACTCATGCGTTGAATAAATAGCATAGATAAGAGTTTAGCATGCATAATAGTACAAATTGACAAATAATAGTATGGATGGAGAATAATCTGCATTCCAATACATGTATCTCAGACAATGCATGCTTACTCTATGAGAAAAGGAAATCAACAATACCCCACAAATAGAAGCAAGGAGGCATTTCTTTCATTGTCCTGCTCCCCAATATATTATTGTAGCTGAAGACTGGAGAACATTCCCCAACAGAATTACCTGATGAGCTGAATACTCCCATGAAATTCAAAGTGTTCATGAGGCCTCATTTTCCAAAAGGGCATCAAGTGCCCCTTGAAACATATCATTGCAATACATGTTGGTTTCATTGGCATCAGGAACAAAAACTAGACTCGCAGACTTGTCCCTCACTCCCTGGGAGCATGAGTACTGAGCTACTCCGGTAAATTGCTGTCCGGAATCTAATGATTGAATTGGATGGCTCACACTGGACTGGACCAATTGGCTCAAACCAATTGCTGAAGTTTGAGACGTTGGAGGTGATGACAGAAGATAGAGAGCACAACCCAAGTCAATGGATTGTGTCATGCCACTGGATGACATATTATTGTTGCCCCTTCCACTTTCTGATGAAGCAATGCTATTGGGAAGTGATTGGTAGAAGGAAGCTTTAGGGACTGCTTGAGTGCCTAGCTTAGTGCCATTTTCCTGTGAGAATGAGAACAGTTTATTTTCCTCATTGTAAATGAAGGAAAAGGAATTTGGAGATCTTTTTCTGTCAGTAATATGTAATCGTTGCTGACGATTATAGATCATAGATTCTGCTTCACTTCTGGTAATTTCAGGCCAGGTACTTCTCATAGTAGTAGTTCCACTAGCATATATGTGTGGACTACAGAATTGCAAGATTTTAGTACCTGATTTATAGAAAGACCTATCAATTCCAAATGCATTGTACCCAAGTAGAAAACAAGAAATTAAGAACTGTAGAATTAGATGCTATCTTGAATTTTCATTAAGACCAAATCAGTAACTAGCAATTCCAAAGTTTGTCCATCCAAGATCATCTGAGGAACTTGGGAATACCATAAGTTAAAAGTACCATGAAAAATTGGTGAGCAACCTCAACTTAAAACTAAGCAAAACCTTAAAAATAGACATGGTAGAAATAAATGGACACCCTAGGCAAGCCAAATCAATCACTGACTTTTCTAGGTGATTCAATGAACTGCAGAAGCTTCTGAGAAAGCTCAGCAATTTGCTTATACTAATGGTGTATGAGAACAAGAAGTGTAATACAGTATAGTTCAATTTCATCCTCGGCTTCAGACTAAATAGCAAGAAAAATAACCCAATTCAAATCACAATTAGAGACAACAAACAAATAGTCTTCTTAGAACTTGGACAAGAATCCAAAACCTTTATAATTGGACAGAAATTTCTCAGAACTCAGATAAAGGGATTCTGATTGAGATTTTCTTCGACGCATGTTGTGTCCATCAAGACGTTTCCTGCAGCTTCTCTTGACCTCATCAAACTCCCCCAAAGAATGGAATCTACAATACTTAAAAATATAAACCATATGATCCTTGGAAAGAAAATTATACAACAATCAAGGAAAAAAAAAAAAAAAAAAACCTACACAACCAACATTAGAATTGAAAAAAATTCCTTGTCCATCAAAACCATGTTGTTGATTTCATTCGTATACCTGCTGCATTGTTGGCAGAACCTCTGCTCTTTGCCCCCTACAATCACAACTGGGGTCTTAGAGTGGCGCTCGCAAACCCTGTGGCGCCGATGATAGTCCCTGCAGTTACTGAGGTCTGACTTGCACCCATCAACTAAACATGAAACAGATTGTGTTCCACCGAGCACACGAGCCCTTTTTGATGACCCTGAAGGTGATGACACCATTGTTGAAGCCCCCAAGTCCTTCAACCCAGCTGCAGATCTCTCTTCCAAATCAGATATTCTACCAAGCTTCAAGTCGACCATAAGTCCTCCTCCTCTATGCTTCTGCTCTGCCAAGCTACTGAAATCAACCAGGCTAGCAAGGCTGCTGTCCTCTTTTGGCTCCAACTCAATTGAATCCCAAGGAAATTCCTTCCAATCCCAGTCCATAGCAAGCAAGTAAACCTCTTTCACAACTTATTCACCTTAAAAACAATAACACAAAAGTGAATACTTCGAGCAGAATGAAAATGAAAGAAAATAGAATCAATGCTTTTTTTTTTGTCTGTTTGGTCAAAAGAGAATGAACAGAAATGAGTGATTCATAGAAGCCAAAAGGCAAAACATCAAGAACAGTGAACTAGAGCTTCTTGAAACTTATGATGGGGCAACAAAGATAGTCAAATTGAAGACAAGCTGTAAAAGAGAACAGAACGAATAAAAATTCAACCTTTTTCTTGTTTGGAGTCTTGGAGATACATATCTGATATGCCATATATAAAGGGAGCAGTGTACTTAATTTTTCAATAAAAACTGACAGAAGAACTTCCAAGAATATGGATTAAAAAACATGCAGTATCCTTGTTCCGTCTGGCAGAAGGCAAAGACAAAGGATTCATTCAGGGGTCAATTTGGAATTATTGAGGAGCTCAACAAATCCAGCTTGATGAGCTATAGGGACAGAAAGAAAGACAGAGTACACTAAACATTATAATATAAAGGGAGTTGAGAATTACTGCAAGAAAGCCCCATCATCTAAGTGCCAATAAGTACAGAAGCACCCTATTTTTTACATTTTTTTTCCTTTCGTAACCGCTGATATAGTTTGATGTAATTGGCGCATAATAAAAGTGGAATCAGTAATCTAGATGAAAATGATGTTTCTCCAACTAAAATAAGCCATGTCAGCTGAAGAAAGTTGTAAAAAATGTTATCCTTAAAGCATTACTCTTTTTGAGTATAATTGGTATTGTGAGATTTGTTTTCTCACTTCTGTTGGTGCCTTTCTCAACGCCTAGATGAAATTTTTTATCAGTTGGACTGTTGGTGTGGAAACGAAATAACTTGAATATTAAAATGTGAAAGTGAAAGGAGAAATAACAAGATTGAAGCCCATGGCAAAGTTGCTTACAACTTTATAATCTATTAATAGACAATAAAATATGAGAGAGAGAGAGAGAGAGAGAGAGAGAGAGAGAGAGAGTAGAAAAAAAAAAATAGTACAAAACAGAATAAGGAAGCTCCAAAAGGGAGCCAGGCAAGCACAAGCTTATCTGCATAGACTAGTTTATTTATTTATTTATTTTTATTTTTTTCAAATGAGTGTATAGAGTAGTGTTTATCACACAGACAACTATCGTAGTTAGTTTTTTGGGTGCGTTTAAAACAGTTTGTGTGCAATAAGTATAACCTCTCTCTCTCTCTATATATATATATTTGATGTGCAATCGATGACAAAGGTTCCATTTTGTTTCCAAAGCAGTATGATATATCCCAGTAATGGTATTGAAAAAACCTTCATAAGAGTAGTTGTTATTGCTAGGGAAAAAAATATATTAGTGTTCGATCAAAGTGATGGAAGCCATTCTCTCATGTTTCTTGGACAACCCATTCCTTTCGTGTTATGTGAAATTGTGAGTCCCCAGGTAAGTAGCAGAATTTTGTTTTTTAGGGGTTTTTTTTTTTTTGGTGGGGGTGGGGGGGGGTCAATAATTAATAATAGTTGTGAGAAAATGAAATTGTTTGGCCCCCATCTTTTGGCATAAACATATTTTCTTTCTAGTGTCATTTTTCACTGAAACAGACAGCATCATTATCTTTCTTATCAATTAAGGATCCACTCTAATTTTTTTAGCAGTTGAATCTCTCTTTCTCTATAGACTTGCTGACCTTGCCAATGTGTCATACCAAACTTAGGTGACTTTTACTATTTTGGTTAAAAACTTTTGACAAGATTCCCACTGTGTGAAAGCTTAACTTGGTGCGGAGGCCATTGCTAAAGCTACAAATTAGTTGCATCTTGATGCTTCAAGTAGCTTTTCATGGGTTACATCAATCTGTGGAATCAGTTAGCTAGCTAGGATAAGATAAATAATGTGATTAAACTTTTACTTTTATTTGTATTGGTAAGATTTGGACTTTAACCATCTCACTCCCTTGCCTCACTAGCCTAAGCCCAAGTAGGAGGGCTACTAGCCTAATACCAATTATCTTATTCATGTTAGTTAGTATTCAATTGTACTGAGTTTTTTTTTTTTCCCCTAAATTAAAAAATGACTCACAAGTGTGATTACCGTCCCAACACCACTTAAACTTCTCGTATTATATTATGGCATAAGGCCATCTAATGAAACTTATCACTACTCAAACTCACAACTTCTAAACTCGTAAGTGTAATTGGTCATAAGAACTTCCTACTACTAGGTGAACTCTCCAAGTGGTATTAGGCTAGTGTTTAAACCTTAAAAAGCTATCTTTGCCTAATTTACAAGCCACTGGTCTACTTTCCTCAATTTTCTTTACACCAACACCATGCATATGCACAGAGATTGTCTTATTCCTTCATATTCATATTCATATTATGTGGATAATCTAGTCAGTCTATAATCATTTGTCGGAAGTAGCTTTCTTGTTAGGCTGTGCAGGACACGCGTTCACATTCACTCGCGCACATAATCCTTTTGATAGATAAAAAAGGAAAATTCAGCAAATATTCACTCCATAAAAAAAGTGGCTTTTTTTTTTTTTATCTTTTTTAATTCTTCTATCTTCTAAGCAAAGTGGGTTGGGTATATATAGAATCTTCATACATCATGCCACTTTTTCTTCTCTCTTTTATTTTATTTTATTTTTTTTAAGTTTCTTTTTCCTCACTAGCATTTATCATGGATGAGTCATAAAAACAACTTCATGATGCTTGTATAAGCATGGTAGATTTCTAAAACATAATTCTCTATCAATAAGATATAGAATAAACCTCTTTGCTTTGGTGTCCAATACATTGCTCTATGATCATTGGGACTTATAAGATATAGGAGATGTCTATTTGCTTGTAAGGAAATAGAAAGCATTAGTATTTATGTTCTAGATATAGTAAGTTACAGTTAGTTCAATTGATAAAGTCTCTGATGATTGAATAAGAGATTTGGGGTTTAATCCCCATTTACACCAAAAACTTATTAGTGACTTGGTTTGATGATAAATGACTATCATTAAGAGTGAACGACATAGATTGAAACTTTCTAAAAAAAATGTACTATGTATAAAAAATTACATAAATGAGGTTCTCTTTCAAGGACTTATTAAAGAGCTGAGCCTGATGACCTAATAATGTTGAATAAAGAAATTAAGAACCTAATAACTTTTGTAAAACTATCAACGTTTATTCTCTTAATATCTGGGTGGTAAGAGCACCTGAAAGTTCAGTTGACTTATACATGGTGGTGTTTCTTCCAATTCCAAATACTTTGTCATTACATACATATATGTCGCCATACACCCATGACGATATATAGTTCTATATACATTAGGGATAAGCACAACGCGCACACATTATATATATGTAAAATACTTAAGACCAATATGTACAATAAAAAATATTGCTGACATGAATATTAAGCGTTAATTTAATGTTAGAATACCCATAAAAACGAAATCAAAAAAAGAATACCCATAAAAAAAATAAAAAAATATAGCATATCTATTATATTATGTTTATTTGTTAGTTTTCCTCTTCTTCTTTTTTTTCTTTTTTTTAGAGAGTTAGGTTTTTTTAATTTAAATAAGTGGTGTTGTAATTTTTTTCATATTCAGGATTCCACTTAAAATTCTCATATAATGATTTTAAAAAGTGGGTTTTAGTTAGTTCAATTGATCCTATAAATTGAAATTCTATCTTTTTTTTCTTTTCTTTTTTAATGCAAGTAAAGTTATGTCATAGTTTCAGGGTGGTGGTTGGTCCAACAGATTGGGAAACTTGTGGGGTCAAATTTCAATAGATCAAAGCACAAACTTATGCACAATTTTATGAAAAATAATAAGCTACTACATAAATAATTTATAGTCCTAAAACTTTTAAAAGGTAAAAATAATTTTGTAATTTTTTTCTTGGATTAAAACTTTTGCTTTATTTTTCCCCTTTTTTCTATCCTCGTTTTTTCTTATATAACTTTTGAACCCCCTAAGGAGAAATATTTTATTTATCTTTTTTCCAATGAAATTTTATATATGTACGTAATAACATAAAATAAAAGAGAAAAAAAATAAAAAACATATGGGGTAGGTGGAGCAATTGCCCCCCTCAACCCCTGCCTTAACCATTGCATCTAAACACATGAATCTAGATCATTTTTTCCTCGACCCATTCAGTTTTCCTTTTTTTTTTTTTTTTTTTTTGGTTGGGCCTAGTTTTCTTGGAGTTTCATAGCAATTTGTGATGGTTGATTTATTATTACCACTTTGTATAATCTAATCATTAATTGTCATCTGACCATGCTAGTGGCTTATTTAACATACTATTGTGAGAACCGTGAACCGAAATAAATAAAAAATAAAAAATAAAATCTTGTGAAAAAAGAGAAAGGGATGAAAACTCATCTTCCACCACTAAGGTAGAAAATCTTAGGATGAAAATTCAACTGTTGATATTTATACCACTAAGTTAAGGGACTTACAATGAAGCAACTACTTAATTTAATTCCTAAGGAAAATTAAGAAAAACTCTAAAACTTTCATTTTTTTTTTTGGGTTGAAAACTCTAAAACATTCATTGATAATAATAATTAAAAAAAAGTAAAAGAAAAATACATTGAATGCTTGAATAATATAAGGCTTTAGTCCTAAGTACATTCTATGAAAAGAAATGTACAAAACTTTATTCTCTAGTTACAATTTAAAAAAAAAAAAAAAAAAGGAATTACAAGTAAAGAATTAATCATAACATCCCAAAGATTAGGCTCGGGGGCTAAGTAACCAATTTGGAAGATGCTATGCACCCAACTTTCTTGACCTAAGTTAATCTATTCTCTGGTTACAATTTAAAAATAAGGTAAAAAAGAAATTACAAGTAAAGAACTAATCATACATCCCAAAGTTAGGCTTGGGGCTATGTAACCGGTTTGGAAGGTATTAAGTATCCACCTTGCTCAACCTATGTTAATCTCCTAGAGTAAAATGACCAATATAAACGATTCACTATTCCAACAAACAAATAATTACAAAATCATTCAAAGCAACACGTGGAAATAAATAACTCCATAGTTCAAACTCGCATGATGCATGAAAACAACTCACAAGGAAGGTGATATGAGGTTATTCATGAACATAAAATATAGATAACGTGAGAAAACAGAAATTATTAAAACAGAAAATATCTTTCTTTTTATTCATATTTTATATGGTGCCAAAATTATTAAAACATGTTGGAATTTTAATTATTGATGCATTGATATGTTATAAGATGCATGGAACTCTAGATCTAAAACATGTGACTAATTAAAACCCTAAATCAATATGTTTAAATTAGAATCCTAAATCTACATACTTAAACTATGAATCTTAAATCTACATGTTAAGTCATGAATCTTTTATCATAGAATGAGATGATAATGTATGTAGATGCATTAACACGTTATGCTACATGTTATGATTCGATATAAAAATAGAAATAAAATATAATATATATTATTGTTAGCAGAAATCCTGATCAGTTCGATCTCTGTCCCCACTCTACCTCTCATTTAAAATTTCACTGTATTGCATGTGAGGGGGAGCGTTAGAATTATATAAATAAATGATTAAGTCTACCATTCTTTAATAGTTTAAACTTTAAAAACAATCAATAATTTAACAATTATAACAAAGGGTTGAAAATCTATTCTAAAACATATCATGATTGGTTGACGGCCACAAGGTAGATTTTGGTTCTATTCACTCCTAAGATCGTACTTGATCTTGAACTTGTTGAGATCTCCACCTGATATGGTTTCTCCAGAATAATTAATGACAATTGTGAATGGATCATTCCTTAAAGATAAAGCAAGGAATGAATCCTCTGAAACTAAAGTGATCACAGTGTATGATGTGATGAAACTATTATGAAAATATGCATAAAATAAAAGAAAATTTGTAGCTATGGTGATGGAGGGCAAAAAATTATGCATTAAAAAAGAGCTCTACTATAAGTATATGAAAATTTTGATGCCTTTTGAGTTGGTATACCTCTCTTATTTATAGAGAGAAGTATTCTCCTTATTTTCTATACTATTATTTAAAGGGCTGCTCCTGTTTGAACTGGATTTTTTTGGTTCTAAAATACCCTTACATCCCTATGTTTAAGTAAAGACAAAATTAAAGGACAATCCGGTAAAAATACAACGCTAACTCCCAATAAACCATTGCCTAAAAAATAGGGTCACTCTCCTATTAATTTTCAAATTTCTTTATTCACTTATAAATTAGATTCTCAAAATAAAAATCTATACTATTATTTAAGGGGCTGCCCCTGTTTGAACCGGATTTTTTTGGTTCTAAAATACCCTTACATCCCTATGTTTAAGTAAAAAAAAAATTAAAAAACAATCCAGTAAAAATACAACGCTAACTCCCAATAAACCATTGCCTAAAAAATATGGTCATTCTCCTATTAATTTTCAAATTTCTTTATTTACTTATAAATTAGATTCTCAAAATAAAAATTATATATTTAAAATAATAAAAAACACAGATTTCTCTTTTTTGCTCCAACCACTCAAAAAAGAAGAAAGAAAGCCTCATCTCACGCGCGAAGCGCATGTGATGAGGCTAGTTAGGGACTAAAAGTTATGCAATTGATGATGAACTATGACGTTTATCTCCCTTAAAACTATGAAAAGTAGAGATAAAATCTTAAATTTTTTAGAAAATAAACAAGTTGGAGACAATTGTTGATAATTCAGCGTTTTCAGGTTTTCCAATTTGATTTTGACTTTCAGCGTTTATTAAGAGACATGTAATTCAGCCTTTTAGGTGTATTTGGAGTCTCCCTCTGGCCTCTAGTAGTGTTCTTCCATGGTTCAAATTCTAATTAATTAAATAAAATAAATGCAATGTCCAAATAGATAAATACATTTAATTAGAATTTCATTAAAAATACAGCATTATCGATATGAAATAGTTAAGTGTTTTTATGTGTACCATAATTAGCAATCATAAAAATAGGATTAAATCTTTCAATTCAAATTAAATTAATCTTTTTAGGACCTCTAGACACCCTATTCTGTTAGGGCCTAACCCGAGGTCTCTGGTCTCGATGACAAAAAAAAAAAAAAAAAAAAAAAAAACCCTCAATCACTACCAAAATGAACAACACCATATATTAAGCTCACAAATCACTACCAAGTACAAATGGGAAAAAATTTGTTAAATTTTTAATATTTTTACTGAAAAATAATAAACCTAACTTCTAACAAAAGAAAGAATATCTTCTTACTAGGAACTAATTCTGTCAATAATTCTGTTTGTTAAGCGCTTGCAATTGCACTCTTGGGTAGTGAGCTTATTAAATATTATAATGGCAACCCATGTATCTCATTGATAGTTAACCATTTTTAAAATTGTTAATTGAAGCCAAGACTTTTGTGAATCAATAACATTGTTTGGTTCTTCCATGGAGAAATTAGGTTAAAATCCCCTCTCCCATGTGTTGCAAGGGCCGGACCTTAAATCAGTTTGGTCAATGTCCTATAACTGGAATTTTTCAAAAACCAATTAATACCAGAAAATTGACAGTTCAACCTCTAAAACGAAAATGCCAATATGGTTTTAATCACTGTAATTTTTTACCCAACAAAATTTTGACTAACACAGAGAATAAGGAGAATATGGGTCTAGCAACAAGTCTTACATTGAATTAAAGAATGTTAAGGTCCAAAGAAAAGCTAGCCTACGCATTCAATACTTGAAATTCTTGAAGGAGTATGATACTTATAACGGAAGAAGCGTAACATCGTTCTCTATTTTCTCAATATAGGAGTATAGGACTTCCGAGAAGTTTTTCTCAGAGCAAAACTAGTCCTACATTGAGAAAGGTTAAAACTAGTCCTACATTGGAAAAAAAGTTGTTGAAAATGTTTGGGAAAGCATGCTTAAATCAATAGAAGAAGAAAGAGGGGAGTTGGCGGATAACATTTCATTCATGCTGCTATCAGTAGACTAATGATGTCACAAAGGCAGAATTGAAAAAAGTTGGATACCTCATAAAGATTTTTTTTCAAACTAGTTTGAAATTATTAGATATGAATTTTAAAAATCAAACAATTGAATTAAATATTTTTATTTTATCTTTTATACTTGCAAAATTTCATGAACCTTAAAGATCAATAATTATATCATCATGAATTAATGTTTAAATTTTTTTTTTTTTTTTTTTTGAGAGGGTTTCAACCATAGTTGAAACCAAGACACCGATCAGTTTTTGGTGTAAGCGGGGATTGAACCTCAGATCTTTTATACAACTATCAGAGATTTTACTAATTGAGCTAACTGAAACCCATATTTAATTTTTTTTAATTTTTTTTTAATAAAATTTTTAGTTTTTGTGGTCTTAAATTATGAATAAAAAATAAGATAATGGACCTAATAGCAACTAACATCCTATTGGAATAATTTTATAAAAATTACAATTTTTTATTAAATGCTTATTTTAGCGATTTGATGAAATAAGTTTTCTCTTTACCAAATTCAAAGTCTTTATATTTGTAATAATTTGTGATTTATTTTGTATATAACGTTAGCATTTAAATGACTATAAATATTATTGACTATATGAACGTTTAGTGGCTTGATATATATATATATATATAGCAATATTTCATTACCAAATACATTTCCTAATAAAACGCATGTTTCCTTTCAAAAGTTCTAACTTTTCAATAAGGGAAATTATTGACATAAATGAATATTCATTATTTGATTTATGAGAAATTCAAACTGATTGTCAATGTTCACAAATCCTTAAGTATAAAGCGATTTTGTCTCAGCATATATAGAGATATATAGACCTCTAGCTATGTACAAAAAACAAGTGTAGTTTTGTCTTGTACTTTTACACGCAGCAACATATTTCTAAAACACTTCTATGATTTTTTTTCATCTTCTTTTAATGAAATATATATATATATATATATATCCCTATTCCCTACTGCACTATATTTCTGGGTTAAAAAAATTACTATTTTGAGAGCTTTATATCCTACAAGTAGTATAGGCTTGTAAAAATAATCAGCAAAGTGGATGGGTTGTTATATTCCAAGAGTGGTACACATAATGTTGTTAGTCTACTACATTGAAAACCCTGTAGACGGCGTGTATTGTCTCAAGATAGTGACTTAGTCCACACCTCAACTTTGCCATCTAAAAACATTCATGAGTTGGCGGTAATTTGATTCTCATGTTATGAGATTAATTTAAAGTATCATCAAAGTAATATCTCTTAACCGTTCTCTAATTTTATCATAAATCTAATACTTATGCAATGTTATTATTTAAATGTTTATTTGAAGATTATCTATTCATGAATTTTTTTTTAGGAATAGCACATCCTATTCGAATGAAATTTGACATGTATATTAAGAACATAAAGAATATACAATTTCACAATTATATTTTCAAAATTCACATGATCAAACTTTATATGGGTTGAGGTCTATACCTAACATTGAGATTTCTACTTGTATGGGTTGAAGGTGTTCTGACTACTTTAGTTGGGCTCCTGATCCACATAGACCAAGCGAGAACACCCATCAATCCGCTCCTCCCCACCCCAAGGCACCATAGCATGTCGAGAATAAGGGAGGACATATTGGAACCAGCACTTTTTTTGTTTTTTTTAATCATTCATTCTTGAGATATAAAAGTCTCATGCATATTGTTTACATGACAAGTTTCAATTAATCTTTGTATGCCCCCTCTCCCAAGTTAGGAATAAAAAAGTATATTTAAGAGTAACTAGCTGATATCCCGCGTAATGCGCGGTGCATTTTGATGAATTTTGTAAGAAATTATTTATAACCCATTGATTTCATGAATACTATTATTGTTAGTCACACTTAATCTATGAGATTTTCTACTAAAACTAAATTGAAACTAAATACATTGAGAGGAAAATTCCTCTAATTCATGCAACCAAGAAATATCACCAGATCATAGTGAAATTGTCACCTACAAACTTGTTGGTTCCTAGGTGTCTTTCTTGTATTATTTATGTTTTATATATCAATTAGCTACAAAAACTTCTATAATTTCATGATACAACAATAGAAAAAATAATGTCATAGTGATGCAATAATATCACAATTTAACCTCCAAATTTTAATTGAACTAAAAGTAGCCAAAAATAGATCCTTACCAAGTATACACATCATAAAGAAAACCAAAAATATAAATTGGCACATAATATGAAAAAATAAGCCTAAATAAATTACAATGCTACATAAGTAAAGCCGTATACATAAAATCTAAACAATATATTTAAGCCAAAAATTAATATTTTGAAAATTAACATGCCTCTCAAAAAGAAAAACAAAGATATTGTGAGAAAATTATGGAAGTTTAATTTTTTAGTCCAATGGAAATGGGGATTTATATTGGACAAATGTGAAGACAAATAATATTTGCCCAATTCATTGAATTTGACTCTTGCAATTCTGCATTGAAGTTAGTCATATGTAGAAAATTGAAAAAGTTTTTTTGATTCCTACATTTCCCATGACTTTTTAGATCTATCTATATCAATTCAAAACATGTAAAGTTATAAATGTATACAAATTCTTTGAATTTTATTCCTACATTTCTCATGACTTTTTAAATTCATCCATGTCAATACTATGTAAAGTTATAAATGTATACAAATTCTTTGAATTTTATTAATACATTGAAATAAATGCATTTACCATTACTTAATAGTTTGACAAAAATGCTAAATTTAGATGAGGTGGAAGCCTAAATGAGAAAGATGTCATACAATATGTCACTTGGCAAAACCTCATACTTCCACATGAGACCTTTGCTTTTATATATATATATATTGAATATTGAATTGAATTGATGTGGAGACAAATAATATTTGCCAAATTCATTGAATTCAACTCTTGCAATTCTGCATTGAAGTTAGTCTTATGCAGAAAATTGAAATTTCTTTTTGATTTCTACATTTTCCATGACTTTTTAGATCCATCCGTTTCAATTCAAAGCATGTAAAGTAATAAATATATATAAATTCTTTGAATTTTATTCCTACATTTTCCATGACTTTTTAAATCCATTCATATCAATTCAAAGCATTTAAAATTATAAATGTATACAAATTTTTTGAATTTTATTAATACATTGAAATAAATGCATTTGTCATTACTTAATAGTTTGACATAAATGTTAAATTTAGATGAGGTAGAAGCTTAAATGAGAAGGATGTTATACAATGTGCCACTTGGTAGAATCTCATGTTTTCCTACATGAGGTCTCTACTTTTATATATATATATATTTTGATTGGGTTCACAAATTAATGAATTGAGCAGCAAATATAAAATCGAAATATTTATTATTTATGATATCACTATTTGACTACCGGTGAAACTATTGTCGTATCATAAAACAAGAACCACTCAATCTTCCAGTTTATTTTTTGTTCATTCTAGTTTTAAAATTGTGGTTGTTATTCTTAATCATATATGAAATATGTTCTCCCAAGCAAGATCTATAAGAGTTGCACTATTTGTTGGGAGGAAAGAGATTTTTAATTAGTTAAAATTCTCCACAAATATATAAATATATATATATATATATATATATATATATATGTTTATATTTATATATATTGCAACAAAGGAAAATATTGCAACTTAATGGTGTGACTAGACCTCTCATTAAGTACTCAATTGGGAGGAGAGTAATATTTTTTTTTTCTTTGGTATGATAATTGGTACATGAGGGTGCTTTGTTCCCAAAGTATTGTCATAAGAGTGATTTATGATGTAGCTAGCTCTATATCTGCAAAAGCTTTAAATGTCATTTGAGAGGCCTTGGCACATTAGCATGGCTGCCATCTAAATTAGAAGATCTTATGGATTTTAGTGTGGTCTTCATCAAGTGAGATTGGAGCGTAGGAAGATAAAGTGCACTGGATTCCAGCTGAATAAGCTGCTTGTGTTTCCTAGGAGGAAACTAAGCTAGTAATTTATACAACTGACTTTATCTGCTTGTAGTATGATGTTTCTAAAGCTTTTGGTAGTACTTTGTTTGCTGGAGTTTGTGTCTTCAGCTTGCATCAGCCGATTGTAGTTTTGGTATTATAAATCTTTTTGATTATCTTTTTGTTTTGCTAGAGTTAAGATAACTTACTCGTCCAAAAGAAGAAGAAGAAGAAGGTAAATTTTCTCTAGATATAAATTATAACCAAGAAATTTATATATATATATATATATATATAAGTAGGCAGCCTCTGCCATTTCTGCTAGCATTATCTTTATTTTTTTAACAGGGAGTAAATGCAAAGTGTATTGTCTCTTACAAATTAAAAAGTATGCATAATTACATTACACCTATTCAATGTGAAGAGTTCAAAAGGGAGTATAAATTTGCATCTGGCTCAAGATATGTTCAAAATTGTCAGTTGGCTTCTCTATTTGATGGGTGTGCATCCCTTCATAAGTAGTCACTACAATGGCTTCATCTTTGGTAAGGCGTTGAACTTGCTTCTTTACATTGCAACCTTGATACGTACACCGATAATAGCTTCTACAAAAGGAGAAAATAGAATTACAGTGTTTGCTTGGCATCTGTTCTAGCTAGTTTGTAAAATAGAAAAGAGAAATATATTAAATTTACCATATCTTAATAATTTATTATTTTGAAAAAATCGATAATTTACAAAGTACAATAAAAAGTACACATGATCATCATGTGATATTTTGTATATCACTGTGAAATGTGAATATATTTCTCATCCTAATTTATGAATGCAGCCACCCATTGATATAGAGTGTTCCAATATGGTTTAATCATTAGAAAAATTGCAGCCAGCAGTGTTATGTGAGAGTTAAGAATAACAAGTTTTTTGTTACCTAGCATAGAATAACCATTTAGAATAACAAAACAAATTGTGTTTAACAAATTAAATGATATGGAATTTATATCTTTTCATCGTGATAAACTCAAAATGACCATCATGGCAATTGGCTTCAAAGAAGTACTGTTTCAACTTTCAACATCAAACAACAAAATGAAAATTACAATGTTCATACATGATATAGGTATTGATACCTGTTTGATAATGTTGTTCTAGTAATGTTGTTTAAATATTGTGGAAATAAATATGGGTGGAAAAGTGTTATAGAAATACATGTTGTATCGTTTAAATAACAAAAACTGTTGTTTAAACAACTTTACCAAACAGGCCACATTAATTTCCAAGTTGATAAAAACTCATCATTTTGATTTCTTTACGTGTTAGAAATAAATAAAGCTTAAGCCACCAAGGTTATGGAGCCAGGGAGATTTACTAGAGGAAAGCAACCGTACCTATTTTCCATTGTGGCTATGTTTTTTATTTTCCCCCAATTTTAGATTAGGATCGAATCCGATTTCTTTTTCTTATTTTTGTTGATATTTTAGTAAAATGAGATCTATTAAATTTTTCCAGACATTCAATTAGATTCATCAATTCTAAATGTAAACCCTAACTGTCAGTGCGTAGAATTTATCAAAATTTCAATATAGAATCAAAGATTTTGCTGTTTTGATATAGTCCTCCCTAGCATGCATATGTATACGTATTTTCTTTCTTTCCTTTCTTTCTTTTTCTTTTTTTTTTTTTTTTTTTTTTTTTTTTTTTTTTGGTTGTAAAATAAGAAAATAACTAGTACTAAAATTCACACGGAAGAATGTTCACGGAGAACCAATTGAACCATATAATGAGAGGTGATTAGAATTGAAGTGTTTCTCAGATGTAATTCTTGAGATCCTCGTTTGAGTAAGCGTTGTCTTTTAGAGAAAAAAGAATAAGAACCGAAAAGGAAAACCCTAGCTAGAATTAAGAAAAACTATTAAAAATGCATCACGTAATGAAACTGTCACTGAATTCTCATCGATGTGCACCTTGGAAGGATGCATGTGTATGTATGTTTTGCAATGTGAAAAGAACAACTGCACCAAACTCGATCTTCTCAACTAAGTTCTTTTTGTCTAGTGGGAAATCAAGGAGGATCTCTCTTTTTGGAACAAGGGAATGGTCATCATTTTTTTGGTGGGGTCTAATCAAATGTTTATTACACATAATTCAAATCTAAGAAGCATCAAGAAGACACTTACCAGAAGAATCCAAGAAAAAAGAGTGTCCACAAAAACTGTGATGGACATGAGAAAATATAGCTAAGAAAATAAAGAAATGAAATCAACTAACCTGGGAAATTTGTTGTTCTTAACTGCTTTTTGGCCATATTTCCTCCACCTATAACCATCATCGAGTATATCAACCTGACTCCTAGTTTGAAAAGCATATCTAGGCTTCCTTATCTTCTTCTCCTTCTTTTTACTTGGTTTCACCTCATCACTCTCATCTCTAGCAAAGCTTTCAGTCCTCTGAGAAATTTGTTTATTAACTTCATCCCTAGGAACATGATGATTCTCTGTCCCCAACCCAATGAACCCTTTGGAGCTCTCACCGTGAAGATTATGATAAGCATTAGAGCTTCCCATGTTTGTTGAAAAGGGATAGGTTGACTGCCCTGTAGATGAACAAGGGAAGAACATTTGGTAGTTTTCCATGGTGAGACAGATGAACTTTTAAAGAAGAAGAAAAATGAACAAAATCAAAGAAGAATGTGTCTATTAAAGGTGGGGGCGGCGGCTAGTGTCTATTATAACCACAACATTCATTCACCATATGTGTATATATATTTATGAAGTGCAAATTGTATGAGAAGAAAAGTCCAAAGAGAAATATAGATCAGGTCACTGATGTCGTAAACGGCACGAGAAATGTCGCAAGGGTTAAGAAAATTAGCGGATTGATTTGAAAAAGAAAGGTGGAAAATGGAGGCGGCTTCATCATTGGAGTTAGAAGTTAAGAGGATTAAATTAATTCTTAAATAATTGAGTATATCTTGAAACTTCCTAAACTTATAACTTTAGAATTTACATTTTTTTTTTAACATGAAACACCTGAAAATGTACATGCATGTAATTTATTTTTTTTTTTGAGAAGCACATGCATGTAATTGGTATCACATAAATAACATAATATATATATATATATATATATTAGTTTAAAATTAACTCTTCTCTTTTTATATATAGATACTATAACATTTAAAATCTATGATGTTAGCGCCATAATAATTACTCTCAACCATCATAACTGAAACTAATATATATTTTTATATAGAGGGAATTTGAACCCAAGTCAATTATTTAATGATGATATTTGACACAAATAGAATCATGTTTTTTATTTAACATAAATTTTATAGACAACATCTACACATAATGTTCAATTCATTCCTACTATTTAATGTGGACTACTCTAATTAGCTCAATTAGTACCATAAAGATGATCGGGCACAATTATACGCTATACAACTTTCAAATCTTATCATAATGTTTAAAAATAAATAAATAAATAAATAAATCGTACTATTTAACTATTACAAAAGAGAAGTATGCATGTGACAACTGGGACAAAATTTAAAAGAGTGTAAACCTTTTTCAGATACTTTGTACCAAGAAGGTTCATTCATGCTAATTACGCCAACAATAAAAATTCACAATAATTTTATAGTATTCTTAAATGGAAAATGTTCTACCTCAAACATGGAGCCTTAGACTCCAACCTTTAATAAATTGATAACACGTGTCCTATCATGTATAATATATATGACTCATTTGATTAATTAGATTATGCAAGTTATGTACAATACACATGACAAGTACAAATGTTATTTTTTTATTGGTAGTTGAAGACAAACTCTATCCTTTTGAAATTAACTTACCACCTTATATATGGGTTTGCTATAATTATTTTTTTTAATTCAATAATTCATATATAAGGTGATATGTTAATTTTGAAATATTGTGAATTAATTGTAAATATTTATTGACTATCTGTAAAGACCATATTCCTTTTTTGAGAAAATTGTAGATGAACGACATCCTAGTTTGTAACTTTAGTCACGGCGCGAACTTCTAGCAGTTGTCTTCGGACTGATACAGAAATCACACGTGTAGTGGACCATTGGGCATTCATAATGGAGTAAAAAGTTCTCTTTTCTTAATTATTTCCATTTTTATCGGTGGTGGGTGCAATATTCTAAATGTGTCAATTCATGTTAGTATATCAAGTTTATGTCATGTTAGATTGACATAACTCAACTTACTTGACATGCTTAATAAATGAGCCATGTTAGATTAACACAAATATAAAACAATTCATTTCAACACGAAATTAATGCATACACTTCAAATCTTCAACCTACATTCAAAATAACATAGTTCAACAAAAATATAACATCCATCTAGAAATAAATTCTTTACATTCAAATCTTCAACCTACATTCAAAATAACATAGTTCAACAAAAATATAACATCCATCTAGAAATAAATTCTTTACATTTCAAAAGAAGTATATATACTTCAACCCAAATTCAAAATAACATAGTTCAACAAAAATATAACATTTACAGAAATGTTAAGAGCATTCACATCAAGAATGCTAAAAACCAAAAAAAAAAAAAAAAAAAACATTTTAGCAACTCATCCCACAAAAAACACATTACAGATGTGTTTGGATACTGCATATTTTGCTGAAAACTGAAAATACTGTAACAAATAATTTTAAAATAAGACTAAATAGCGCATACATGGGTCCCAGCAAAGATGGACAAACTGTTTACGCAACTAAATGTTGAGACGTGCACAATGCACAGTGGCTGAACTGCGTGAACAGACAAACACATGCACAGTGCACAGTGGCTAAATTGCATGAATGGACAAATTGCACAGTACACGTGGGTCCCAGCAAGGATGGACAAACTACATGAACGCGTGAATGGCTGAACGTGCACAGTGTAAGCATGTCCCACTTCAAATGTAAAAACGCACAGTTAACGTAATCCAAACGCACACTACATCAATGTTTTTATACTTAAATTTTTTGGCAAATTAACTACAGTAAACTACCATTTTTGATAGCCTACTGTATCTCAAAACTTTTTTAAAAAAAATATTAATATTTTATTACTCCTTCAATTAAAATGTCATCTCTCTCTCTCTCTCTCTCTCTCTCTCTCTTTTCTTCTTTTTCTTTCTTCCTCTTCCACTAGAAATAAGTTCTTTACATTCCAAAAGAAATGCATACACTTCAACCCAAATTCAAAATAACATAGTTCAATAAAAATATAATATTTACAAAAATGCTAAGAGCATTCACATCAAAAATGCTAAAAACATTAAAAAAAATAATAATTAAAAAAAAAAACCATTTTAGCAACTCATCCCACACAAAAAAAACACACTACATCAATGTTGCTATATTTAGATTTTTTGGCAACTTAGCTACAGTAAACTGCCATTTTTGACAGCCTAATGTAGCCTAAAGCTTATAAAAAATATTAATATTTTATTACTTCTTCAATTAAAATATCATTTCTCTCTCTCTCTCACTATTCTCAATCTTTTCTTCTTTCTTTTTCTTCCTCTTTCACTGGAACTCTCTTTTATCTTCTTTCTTTCACCCATCGGTTTTTTTTTTTTTTTTTTGAGAAATTCTCTCTATCAGTTTATGGTGGTTGATGGTACGATTTATGGTGGACCGATGGTGGTGGCTAGTAGTGGGTATCTGTTTGATGGGTTTTTGTGGTGGACCGGTGGTGGTTAATGGTGGGTGAGTATGAAGTTTTATGGGTTTTTTTTTTTTTTTTTTTTTATGGGTTTGTGATTTGGTCTTGGGTTTGTTTTTGTTTGTGATTTTGGTGGCTGAGGTTAGGGATGACAATGGGACGGGGTGGGTCCAAAAGATGGGGCTTCACCCCTGCCCCGCATGGTTTTGTCTTACCCCATCCCCGCCCCGCCCCACATGATAGAAAAAAATTTCTTTCCCCATCCTCACCCCTTGGGGTCCCGCAAACCCCCCACCCTATTCCGTAAAACTCTACTTCTTGTTAATTTGACCACAACTATTACAATTGTTTTTAATAAAACTTGTATCGTTAATAAAAATATACTTGAAATTATAAATAAATTTATCACATCCTATCAAACTAATTTTTAGCAAAAATTGAATAATATTATTAAAGTGTATGACAAGACAATATCACAACAAAAACAAAAATCTCATAATACAAAATCAATGATTCAATAGTATATAAATTTTTTTATAATAAAGACAAAAGAAAATGTTAGAATTTGTACCTTATTTCCAACTTTGCTAGAGAAAAAAAAGAGGCAGAAAGTTTTGTTGGGTAGAATAAAATAAGCTGATGATATGTCTGTTTAAATAGTAGGGTTTTAAGGTATGAAAAATTTACAATTTAACCCTTATCAATACAAGGTGGGGCGGGGCGGGGATGGGGCGGGTTGGATCTAAAAAGTTTAAACCCATCCTCGCCCTGCTCTCGCCCCTTCCCCGCCCTACCACCTTTGCAGGGCAGGAAAAACCCGCACGAGGTGAAGCGGAGAGGGGCGGGTCAAATAGGGTGGGGCAAAATTGCCATCCCTAGTTGGGGTTAAGGTTGTGGGTGGTGATGGCTATGGCAGTTGGTGTGGACGATGGTAGCTAGTGGCTGGTGGCAGTGGGTGTGGGTTTGAGTTTGTGATTTGATTTGATTTTAGGTTTATGATTTGGTTTTGAGTTTGTTTTTGTTTGTGATTTTGGTGGTTAGGGGTTGGGGTTGTGGGTGGTGGTGGTTGTGGCAGTGGGTGTGGGTGTGGGTGTGGGTGGTGGTGGGTGGTAGCAATGGGTTGGGTTTGAGTTTGTGATTTTGGTTTTGGTTTTTGGTGTGGGCAGTGGAAGATATGAGAGTGAGACTAAAAAAGAATTAAATAATAATAAAGAAATAATATTTTAATGAAGTGATAAAAAATATAAATCGTTTGATGTTGGATATATTATAAAGTGGAACGTTAAAATAGATAAAGTAGTATTTTGAGTTACTAAAAATTATATTTTTTAGCATTCTTAATATGAATGCTCTAAGTATCAATATTGAAAAAGTTGGAGCAAACAGTAGACTAATCATGACTATGACTACGAGTATCATTCATAGATTCGTTGTTGATGTCCAAATTCATAACATTTTCCATAAACTCATCCAGTTTCATTTGTGCAAGTTCTATGTCAAATATATAAATATATATATATATATATATATATATATATATATATAAAAGTATTAGTAGTTACAAAAAATGATCATTCCTCAACAATGTTACAAGAACTAAATAATTAAGAGTAATAATATAATAAAAAATTAGATATTTATAAGAAGGTTTAGATTTTTAGGGTTTGTAGGGTGTAGAGATCTAGGATTTGTAAATTTTCAATTTATAATTATATAACTTATAAGTTTTTGTAATTACTCACTTTTCTTTTTAAGTTTAAAATATAAGCTGGATATAAAAGGTATTTGACAAATATAAAATAAAAAGAATATCCATTTGTTATACAAGTTAAACAGTTTGTATTAAATGGGTCATTTCAGGTTAACACAAATAAATTGGCATGTCAAACGTGTCTATTGTAGGTCACGCAGGTTGACCCGCCTACGAAATGTTTCTTATCATGTCAACCTATTTATAACCCAAATCAGCTAAGACCCAAACCTAACCCGTAAAAACCTGTGTCGTGTTCGTGGGTCAAATCAAACATTAACACCCCTACAATATGCTTCAATTAGTTCATGTCTATTGAGGGTGTCAATTTGGGTTAGCACGAATTGTCACCCTTCATAGACATGCACTTATAACTTACAATTATATCACTTATAACTTCTTTTTTTTAGTTACTCACTTTCTCTTTAAGTTTAAACTATAGGTTGGATATAAAATGTATTTGAAAAATCTAAAATAAAATTAATATTTATTTGTTATATAAGTTAAATAAATTATGTTAAATAAGTCATTTTGCATTTACACGAATAAATTGGCATATCAAAACATGACAATTGCGGGTCACACGCATTGACCCGCTTATGACACATTTCTTATTATGTCACTTTCAGGTCGATCCATTTATGATCCAAACCCGCTAAGGTCCAAATGTAACCTGTAAAATCTCATTTCGTGTTCGTGTTGTGCTTGTGGGTCATGTCAAATATTGACACCCCTACCCCCATCTATTTCCATGAAGTAGATTTACTTTACCCCTTGTGCCTTACTATCTACCTTTAGAGCCTTGAGGCATGTATTTTGATTTCCTTATTTCTAGCCATACGGATATAATGGCAAAGCATCACACATATCATGTGATTCCATTGTTAAATGATAATAATCGTGGGTTTGTAGTGATATTTTCTTTCCATGGAAAGTGGAGATTAATACTCTATTTGTTTGGTTGCATTTCGGGAATGAATGGAAAAGAAAAAAGGGAAGGGGGAGAAAAACTCTATTTTATATTTGTATGTTTGAATATAAATAACAATAAATTATTATTCACAACACTTTCTCAATAAAACTTAGGTGGTAAGTTACTATTGGGTATTACTGGTGCGCAAAAAAGTAATTTAAGTGTTATGTTCAAATTAATTAAAACCAATAACAACTTACTATATAGGATTTGTTGTAAAAGTATTGTGAAAATATTATATATATAACACTTTTTTTTTTAAAATGTCAAAAATCTTATAATTCAATTGTATTACCTAGTTCCTCTTATGAAAGAGAACTTGAGTTTGAATCCCCTCAAAATATGGGCCCTAATAAAAATTGCAGCCATTCACATAGGTCAACTCAATACAATTTGAGATTAGGATGGCAACTTTGAGTATAACCTTGTTTAAATAAATATTTTTAACTGATATAGATATATATAATTTATTTAATTTTCTATATTATAGTTTCAAGTTAAAATCTATTTTTCTTATTTTAAGAGATGCAAAATTACTAATTAAGTTTTTGTATTGGGTTTTTTAAACATATCATTTTCAAATAATAATATGGTTAAGTCACTTAATCTTATTGTGACATAATCGACTTTAAGTATAATTTCATCAATTTTAATTTTAAATAACTTTTTTTATAGAAATAATTGTAACATGTAATGTAAGTAAAATTGTAAGCCTACATTTGGAAAAGAATCTCATCTTTTTTATATAAGAAAGAAGTATTATATCACATGTTTGAATATCACTATAATTATTTACATTATTATTTTCCTCAATATTATGTCATTATGAGAGAAAGAGATTATTTGGTATGTGGTCGCGTGAATGAGATAGCTTTTTATTTTTTATTTTTTAGGTAGTTGGCTTAAAAAATTGAAGTCCCAAACCATTAAGGGATTTTGATTGTCAATAATAATTCCGCAATATCACAACCTTTTTTTTGTAACCTAAGGTTCTAATTTGATTGGATTCTATTAACCCACAACTTCTTAGAAGTAGCTAAGAAAGTGCACATGCCACCAATGCCTCTTCTTCTTCTTTTTCCCTTTCCATAAAGCTAATTATTTACCCATTATTTCTAGGAGGTTTTTAATGGGGGCCTTTAGATAACAGCTTAATGGCCTATGCCTAGAGTCTGACCCTACATTCATGTCGAATTTGTGGAAATGCTTTTTCCTTCTATCTTTTTTGTTCTCTCTTTCGTTTCTCTCTTATATCTACTAAACCAAACGTATGCAGAGTTAGATTTAAATGAAGTTTATGAATTTAAAATTCTTTGTTTACTATAAAGAACATGAACCCTCCCTCCTATATCTTTCGAACCAAACGTAGAGTAAGATTTAACTCGTAGACACGATATTTATAAATCTAAAAATTCTTGTATTATTCTATTGGGGGAAATTTTTTTGAAAGGATTAGCTTTTTCTTTGATTTTTAAATATAATTGTTTTTTTTTTTTTCAATTTCTAGTATATAGGTTTAAAATAACAAATAAATAACCTAATTCAAACACACACGAAATATTATCAACATATATAATGGAAAGCTTTGGCATAGAACAAAGATGGTTTTGAATATATAGATAAAATATCTTATTTTTGTGGTAGTTTTACAAACATCATGGACTAACTACCCGGATTCAAATTCAGAAAGGTTGGTCTTAAACTAGTGGTTGACATGATTTTCCACTCTAGAACATCCCAATCCCATTAGGGCCATGACCATATGGTTTGTTGTTCTATGACAAAGTTTTATATCCTCCTCCTTTTTTTTTCTTTTTTTTTTCCTTTTTTTTTTTTTTTTTTTTTTTTTCTAGAAAAGGCACCAATGGGGGGTAGATTCTTTGCCTTTATACTATTCTTTCTTTATCACATTTTTCTTGGCTGCCCTCACTTTATCACATCCAAACTCCAAAACAAAGCATATTTTATACTACCATAACTCTAGAGATTAGTGATAAAGGTCCATGGATAGAGCACTACCCATTAATCTATTAATTTTTCTCTCTAGTCATGAAGATTATTAAGATGGGATAGATAGTTATAGTACATGTATTATTATATATTAGTTCAACGTTTTTTATCCACACATTTGCTAATGGGATGCATTGAGCCAATTTCTTAAAAAGAGAGAGGGACACGTGGGTTTTTTCTAAATTGTGGGGAAGGAGAAAAAGTTGATGAGGGCATGTGGGTTTGAATCTTGAAAAGGAGGCCTGCAGATTAAGACCTCAAATAATTTTGGTTAGGTCTGCGCAGCCCCTTATTCTTCTTCTTCGTATGGTAAATTTGAAAAAGAAAGCTTTGCTTGGATTTTTCAAACAAGTTTTGAAACGTCAAATAATCACATGCCACATTTTGTGTTAGTTGGCAAGAGCTCATTCTTTGAGTTCAACTGCCCCTTCAATCTCTCCTTTTCAAAGATCTATTCCATTTCCACAATTTTCACCAATTCTACGTCACAGGAGAGAAAATCCACACTCCACTGCATAACTATTCCATATTTCCGGTGCCCAATTTCGGTCTCTCTGCGTCTGCATCTCCCCTCTCCAGATAGACCAAAATTTACGTGAAGTGCTTTAGATGCAATACAATAGAACAATAGATGTTCTTATTAAATGTGTGTGTGTTTTACAATAGATTTTCTAATTCAA
Source organism: Quercus parvula (assembly GCA_030820535.1). NCBI lineage: Eukaryota > Viridiplantae > Streptophyta > Magnoliopsida > Fagales > Fagaceae > Quercus > Quercus parvula. The sequence goes on from JAUAME010000001.1 coordinate 30,304,894, forward strand.
TTTAAAGACATAGTTGTATTAAAGTTAATTGTCTTTGCAAAACAGCCAGGTTTTGTGTTTTTTTTATACAACCATGTATTTGAACTTAATTAGGAAACCTAACGTAC